>JARHVA010000004.1:13236291-14607582 GCA_037957365.1 Torreya grandis
TATATAGATCTCATCCAAACAATAATTAGACATCTAATTACAATAATTAGATCCGCAGCTCTCAGTCTATAATTAGCCCTGATCATGCAAACACTTGGTTCGTTTGCTAATTGCCCGTAATAAACGCAGTCCGAACCACACAGGCGACCGACGCCGGTCCCTGTCCGCCTAGGGGTCGCCGACGCCGGCCGATCAATGACCGACGTCGGTTGCTTCCTTGTCTAATACTGCCGACGTCGGTTGGCCAAACCAAATGCCAGTCTCTGTGACACTCAGCAACTCATCCTGCAACCTCCTCCATGTCTGCATCAGTGAAGCTTTTAGCTCCACAACCTAACAAGCTCTTTGAATATTTTTGAAAGGTTGGGAAGAATAATTCCAAGGTTAAGGTAGTCAAAAGTTTGGTCATACCAAATGTCGGAAGGAGATGTTTCCACACTAAAAATGGTAGGAAGATCATAACTGATATATGAGGGTGTGATAAAATGATGTATGGTGACAAATAGTTTAGATTGGGTAGGTTGAGATGGAATTTGGGAAGTAAGGGAGGCCATCATATCTGCAAATTTGTTAATAGATCAAATAACTGATTGAATAGTGTAATGATTGAATGATGTTAAGATTACATCCATGAGTTGTTTGTACTTTATTAGGACATCATTTTTACATTGATAAGATCCATTAAACCTAGTTGATGACTAGTTGGGAGTCACCAAAGACACTGATTATTTTGACTCCCAAAACTAGAGTAGTTTGGAGACCTATGAGTAGGGCTTTATATTTGGATATGTTGTTGGTGCATTCAAATTCAAGTTTAAAAGAAAGGGAAAAGGTTCACCATTAAGGGGAATGATAATCACTCCAACACCCCCACCAAGTTGGCATTTAGAGCCATCGAATAATATGGTCATTTGGTAGGTGGGTACCTCCAGAGAAAGAGTTGTGATAAACTCATTTGGAAAGGCAAGAAGAAGAGGTTGATTGTTTGGTAGAGGAGCTTCAGTTAATTGATCAGTGAAGACCTATCCTTTAATGGAATTTTGTGAAAGGAACTCAAGATTGAAATTAGCTAGGAGCATGAGCCACTTAGCCATATGTTGGTTCTGGTATGGATTAGAGTGCAAATACTTGAGGGAGTCAGTGTTGGTGATGATGTATGTTATATGATTAATAAGGTAGTGACAGAGTTTAGAGGCCACAAAAACTAAGGTTAGATAGAGTTTTTTGGGATGGGTATATTGAGTTTCATATTTGATAAGGGTGTGGCTAATGTAATAGATGACTTGATCTTTATTCTATTCATCACGATGAGTGAGCATTGCCCCTAGGGAATGGTATGTGGTGGATATATATAGGTAAAAGGGTTGGTCTTCCTTAGGAGGGATGAGGACCAGTGGAGAGAGAATATACTCTTTGATTGAATCAAACATGTGTTGACATTCCTTGGTCCACTTAAAAGAGGTGTCTTTCTTTAGCAAGTGGTGGAAAGGTTGACATTTATCTAATAACTAGGAGATGAAGCGACAGATAGATTAAAGTTTACAATATAGACTACAAAATTGCATAAGGTTGGTAGGAGGAGGCATCTCTAAGATTGATTTAACTTTGGTGGGGTCTATTTTGATTCCATATAGAGAGAAAATGAAACCAAGAAGCTTTACGGATAGGACCCAAAATATACATTTCTTGGGGTTGAGCCTAACATGAAAATGGATTAGTCGGTTGAAGATGATGGAGATAATAGCTAGGTTATTTTTGTGGTGTTTGGATTTCCCAAAGAGATCATCCACATAGTCCTCTATGATTTTAATGATGAGATCATGAAATATATAGGTTATGGCCCACTAATAGGTTATTTCAACATTCTTTAGTCTAAAGGGCATGATCTTGTAGCAGAAGATTCCCCATGGGGTAATAAAGGAAGTTTTATGATGATCTTTTAGGGAAATCAAGACTTGATTATATATTGAGAAATCATCCATGAGAGAAAATTTCATGGTTGGCTATAAGTTCAACAAGTTGGTTGATGTTTGGCAAAGTAAGGTCATCCTTTGGGAAAGTGAGATCGAGGTCACAAAAATTGATGCAAAGGTGAAGGCCCCCTATGGGTTTGGTGATTGGAATGATGTTGGAAACCCATTGATGATAGTTGATGGGTTGAATGAAGTCGACATATAAGAGACGTTGAAGCTCTTCTTTGACAAGAAGGGCTATGTAAGGATGTATCCTATGAAGCTTTTACTGAACTAGTTTAGCCTCAGGTCATGTAACAATGTTATGAAGAGAAATATAAGGATCAATTTTGAGCATATCCTGATAAGACCAAGTAAACGCTATGCTGTGGTCTCGAAGGAAAGAAGGGTAATCTTGTTACTCAGTGAAATTTAAAGATTGGTTGATTTTGATGATATGGGGGTTATCTTGAGTACCCAAGTTGACATCAATGGTGGATTCATTCAACATAGTTTGATTCTTAGGAGGAAGAGATTTATGAATTGAAGAATCCCCTACACTGAGGTAGGTGAGAATGGACTCATCATCTTGACATTAGATGGTGTTGATGGTAAGAGAATAGCATTCAATCATTTTAGGATGGATGAGAGGAAAGGTTTTAGTTTAGCCACCCTTTTGATAGGTTAGGGGGGCTAAAATAATTATATTGATTAAAAAAAGTTAGATGGGATGATATCAAAGTCTTCAAATTGGGAGGGAGATGGGGTTGGTGAGGATGGAAGTTCTTCGTTTATGGTGATAATGGTATTTTTTAGATGCAGGTTCTTCTGGTGGTACAAACCCAAAGCCAAAGAATTCACGAGGCTTTTGGGTTTTGATTATGGGCAATTTATGAGGTCCATGTTCATAGAGGCCAATACCAAACCCCTTCTAAGTGCACCAATAAAGGTAAGCTTTAACAAAGGCTAGTTTGTCTAGGTAAGAAAAATCGACGGTGAATGGTCAAATGAATGGAGTAGTGGAGGGAGCAAGAAGTCTATGATCAAGTCTCCCATAGATAAAATTTGTTTGATTGTTAGGGAGACCAAAGGGGATGATGGTTTCGATGTTGGCATCATAGGAAGGGCCATATTTGAGGTTCCCATATTCTTGTAGAGTAGGGAAAGCATCTTAGGCTAAAAGATGATATTCCCCAATGGAGAGACGTTGGAACGTGGATTGCAAGGGGTCATTAACTAGAATTTGGGATGAAGAGATGGTTGAGCTAGTTGATGCTTCATCATTATTGTGAGTAAGAGTGTTGATAGTTTTGGTTGGTTAGGTGGTTTTTTAGAAGTTGGTTGTGAGGTAGATGAAGGAGGAATATGAACATCATTAGGTTGGCATGTCATATTGCAAGAGGTAAAGGGACTAGGATCAACTTTGATGGTAATAACTTGTCCCTCATGCTCAAATTTGACACATCGATGTAAGGTAGAAGGGGTGTAACTCATAGCATGGATCTAAGGGCATCTGAGTAACACATTATATTGAAACTTTCCCTTTATAACATAAAGTGGTTTGGGAATGGTACGAGGCCTCAAGTGGATATGGAGGACAACAGTCCCTAAGGTAGTGGCCATGGTATCATTAAAGGAGTGAAAAACTATTGTACTTTTTGAGATGATGTTCTTGGATAACTAAAGCTGGTCATATGCATGGGAGGAGATAATGTTGATGCTTGCTCCTCCTTCAATAATAACCCTCTTAATGCAATTTTAATTGATGTATGCTATGATGAAGAGGGGAGGATCAAAATCCTCAAGATGAGTGAGAGGTATTTCAAAATCCTAAAAGGTGATGAGGGTGGAGATTTGGAGGGTTCCAACAAAGGGTGCAAGGTTGAGGATCATCTAGTTTAACCTCTATAGATTATAGATCCTTGATCAATGCCTAGTGATAGTGGGGTGAGGTGTTGACTAGTTCATAAAGGCTCCTTTTCACTGGTGTTTGGTGAAGTTATTTCAACACGATACACTAGATGGATTTAGATGGGTTGGAGGGAGAGGGCCCCAAAATGGATACTTTGGGTTTTAGTGGTTATGAAGGTGAGGGTGGAGATGTTTGAGTTTGGTTGGTGGATTGAGGGGTTGAAGGGTATGTCCATGGAATGGATGCCTTGGATTTTCCCTTATCTTTTTGTCAGGCTTGGGATCATGTAACCACATGAATAATGTGGATAAGGGGGTTTGTTGGGTTTGATGCTTGCTTTGGTTCCTCTTTCTCACCTTTAGGTGGGAGTGGGAGAGTAGGTAAAGGTTAGGTAGGTTGGGTTGATGGAAAGATTGGTAATGGGGGTAAAAAGGTTTCATCTGATAACATATCATCCTCATCATATAAGCTATTTATAAGTGGTTGGAGAGCTTTTCTATTCTCCATAATATGTCGTGGTGCCCTATGATATGCATAGATCAAGTTATCATTAAACTAGGAGGGTTTGGTATTATAAGGGTAGAATGGTTTGATAGGGGGTAAGATAATGGAATAAGTTTGCAACAACTCTTGTAGGATGGTTAAGTAGGATTCATTTAAAGGCATTGGAGGTGATGGGTATATAGTTTTAGGGTTGGGAACCTTCTTGGGTGTAGACTTTACCATGGAAGTTGTAGTTGCAGGAGAGGTTTTAGTTGGTGGTTTTGGTTGGGTTTGCCTAGTTATAGTTAGTTTAGAGGTTGAAGATTTGGATATGGAAGACTTGGATGATAAAGGTTTAGCTATAGGTGGGAAAGTAGGGTAGATAGGTTAGTTAAAAGTGATGGAGAACTAGAGGGTTTGATGGGTGTAGGCATAGGTGTAGGAAAGGGGGATGGTTTCTTATAAGAAGAATAGGTAACTGGAAGGGTAGAAGGATGGGGTCCTAAGATGAAATTTAAGTGAGAAGGAGGTGGTATGGGTGTAGTTCGAGGTAGAGGTTTAGGTAAATCTATCTTCTTAGTTTGTTTAGTTGGAGGTTATGTCAGTGGACTATATGAGGTTAAGTCCAACTCCAAAGAGGGGTGGGTACGACTAGGTGTGGGAAGGATTCCCATATTCTTAATTGGTTTGGTAAGAGAGGCATAAGATAATTTGGAAATTTTAGAAGGAGGTTGTTGGGATGATTCTCTTATGGTTTTGGAAAAGGTATTTGATGAAGAGGTAATAATGGGTTTAAGGGTGGATCTAAGGGAGGTTGAGGATTTCAATTTGTTTTGATATGGGAGGCCAAAATAATACCAAAAGGTGGCTCTATGAAAGTTGGGTTGGGAAGTGAACTCTAAAATTTGGACTAGCCTAGAAAAGGGCTTGTAGATGGGTTTAGTTCCTTGGTCATTGGTTTCAAAGCTTAAACCCTTAAGTGGAGAAGAAGGAATGGTTTATCTATCCTTATTTTTGATGGAAGGTTCCAAAATTGGTGATTGGGTAGATGAGGTAACTTTATCTTAGTTTGGGATAGTTTCCAAAGAGGGCATGGATGGTTTTATGATGGAGGAGTTAGGTCTATTTTCCCCAAGTGAAAGAGCATACAGGGTTGCTTCTTTTGTTTTAGTGTTCAAAGGAAAGGAGGGTAGTTCTATCACTTGAATAGGTGGACTAGAATAAGAAATGGTTAAATCAATGGTTGTCTCCTTTGGTGTTTTCATCAAAGGAGAGGTAGATAAAGCCAAGGTCTCATCAAGTAAAGAGAGAGGGGTGGTTAATTCCTACGTTTGAGTATCCAAAGGACTAGGGGTGAGTTTAATACTTCTATTTGGGTGATTGAGGTAATGGTCTCTTCAATAGTGGGCTCATTATTAACAACATTGATTGTATATACCTCATGAGAGTGAGATGATTCAGGTTGGTTATCATGGTGTTGGGTAGAAGGGGCATGATTGGGAAAAGGCTTGCAGAAAATGTCAAGGGATTGAATAGGAGGTGTATTGGTATTATCAAACATAAGTTCTCCACTATCAATCAAATTTTGGACAAGACTTTTGAAGGTATTGCATCTATTAATGTCATGTCCTATGACTTGGTGAAAGGCACAATGGTCAATCTCATTGTACCACCCAAGTACGGGGTGAGAAGTATCAAATTATTGGGGTGGTTTAATTGGTAGGAGTTGGATGAGGTTGGATTTGAGAAATTTATCCAAGACTGATGTATAAGATTATCCAATAGAAGTATATTATTTTAGAGGAGATTAGTTTTGGTTTTGGTTTTTTCGATAGGGAGGGTTGGAAGAATTGGTTCAAGGTGGTTGGTTGACAATTGGAGGTGGAACAGTTTTTAGAACAATTGAGTTTGTAGATGATTTTGCTTTGGTATTGGGTTGGTTAATGGTTTTGGTGGAGGAAGGATAATTATATTTAAATCTAGAGTTTTTGTTCTATAATTTCAATTTCCCTTCATCAATGGCCTAGTTTTCTAGTTTACGTGCCATGGTGAATGCCTCATCAAAAGTTTTGAAGGTTTAAACTTGAAGAGTGGGGGCTATATGTTTGGCAAAACCCTGAGAGAAGAGTTCAATCAATTCAGGTTGGGGTAAGGAGAAGGAAATTTGGTTGATGAGACCTCTCCATCTAGCCATGAAATCAACAATTGACTCATCGTCAAATTACTTAATAGAGTAGAGGTCTATAATAGAGTCTTTTTTAGATATATTTACTGAAAAGTGCTCTAACAAGATTTGGGCTAGTTGGGAGAAGGAAAAGATGGAGAGCATGGGAAAAGCACTGTATCAATCAAGGGTTGGTCCTAATAAAAACATGGGGAAGGTTTGAAAAAGGAGAGCATCATCATATGCAATTAAATAATGAGAATGATGGAATGCTCTCAAATGTTGTTGGGGGTCTTCCTTGCCTTGGAATTTGGAAAACTTGGGCAATTCCTATTGAGGAGGATATGAATGGATGGGCATGGATGGATGAATGGGTTCATTAAAAATTTGATCATAGGATAAAAGGATATGAGACCTAGAGATAGATGACTCCAAGTTAGTCATTTTATCCATTAAGATCTTGATCAAATTTGGTTGGGGTTGGGAAGCTACATAATTAAGGGGTAAATTTTGTTGAGGTTGGGTGGAAACTATGTATGGATAGATGGTAGATGGTGCTGAGGAAGCCACATATTGGTAAGTGGTCATAATAGGTTGAGATGGTGCCACACAAGGGTTGATTGGCACAAATGGGTGGGTGGAAGGTGCAATATATCCCTGTGGGTTAGGGACATATTGATAGGTTGTTATGGGTACTTGCTGAGGGATGGATGTGGGTTGACTTAAAGGTATGGTTGAGATAGTAGGTTGAGGTTGAGTAAGTTGAGGTTGAGTGGTGACTCTAGTGCTAATTTGTGGAAGTGTTTGAGGGATAGAGAGCACCATATTCTGAAATGGGGTGGAAGTTGGTGGATTAGTTTCAATAAAGAGAAGGGTGGAAGTAGGGTTAGAAGATAACCCCATGGTAGGTGGACTATAGGTAACTAAAGGTAAAGTTAAACCTATATATGAAGTGTAAGGTGTGGTAGGAGGTGTTTAGTTAGAGGTTAGAATGTTGGATTGGGTTTGGGTAGTGGTAGTAGATGGGACGTTGGAAGAAGAGGCTTGGGTGAGCAAGGGTTGGGTTTAGGTAGTACCCACCATAAGATGGGGAGGCATACCATAAGGAGGGTTCGTAAGAATAATTGAGGCAATAGAGGTATGGTGAGGTAAGTTGTTAAGATAATGTTGAAGGGCCACTAGATTGTTGTCAAGGAATGCAATGAAGTCTACAATGCCCTAAAAAATAATTAAGATTCTGGTAGTAGGGGGAGAAAAATGAGGTGAACCCTCATCATTAGAAATATATTTCATGGAGGAAGAAGAAGAAGGTGGTGGTTGATTGGTTTGGTTTCTCAGCTACTGTCTAGTAAAGTCCATGTGAGAAAATAGGAAATAATATGGCAAAACTCTCACCTCAAATAAATAGCAATCAAAAGAAAATAATTCAAGGTAAATAATACATACACTAAATGTGCATTAAAACCTAGGATTAGTTTTAGATCGCTTTTGGCTTATGCCTTAGAAATTGTGAAGTGGGAATTTGGCTTATAGATTGGGTACTAACGAGGAAATATATAGTTGGTTTTAGGTTTTTTAAGTGATCAAGAGGGAAATCTATGTTGAACTTCAATATGTGGCTTAGTATTGTGGCCTACCCCCTCATTTCAAAGTCTTACAATAGTAAGAATGTCAAATGCTTAGCCAAATTATATCAAGTTCATAGTTTATACTCAACCAGAGAGCTGAGTTGGTTCTTCCCCTGGTGGTGAAATCCAAGTAGGATAGCTGGAAAGGGATAAGGTTATCGCTAGGTGATGAAATCCTAGTCAAGCCTTGTCTCAGGTATGTTTTGATATGTTAATTGTTTTTATGGTTTGGCTCAAGTGTGTGATAACAAGTGTGAAATATATGATTAATTACTTTGCCTCCTAAGTTACTAGATGAACTAAGACAAGTAAGAAATCAATGTATGCAATATGTCTATTTTAAGCTAAAACAAATTTATAGTTCATTTGATGAGCAGACAATAAAGGAGGAAAAAGGGGAACCGGTCCCACCGGGTGTGCCAAAATGTTTCAGTTAATTTTCACTCATTTCTTAATTTTAAAAGTAATAATGAAACTAGTAATAAAGTGTGTAGAAGAATACCTGGTAAAGTACATGCATGAATCTAGATGATGATGGAAACTCCTCTTTGGCTAGGAAGGAATAACCTACAAATAAGAAAGACACTAGAAATGAGAGCTTTTAGATAGATGGTTGAGTGTGTCAGGGAACCTCCCAGAACAATAAACATGCTCCGATCCCTCCTGAGTCAGGATCTTGCTCTACTAATTAGAACACATGTGATTACTTCTTGTATTAGCAACTAAACACAGAATTATACCAGAATCAATAAGTAACTAGAAATATGAAACAACACAGGAATATGAGAGACAATACACAATTGTATTATATACATAGAAGAATATACAATAAGGAAGATGCCACTTCTTCCTCCACCTCAAAGGTTCGCCACACCTCAAGACCTTCTTCCCTCTCTCTCTCAGTCCCAACAATCAACTCCAATACATAATTGATGTTCACCTCTCCAACCAGTCAGTAACACGCTGCCAGTTCATCAAGTACACAACTGTACTCCAAGTAGATCCCCTGCTCTCTGCTACCTGCAAATCACTAGACCTTACTCACCATGTAGATATCTCTACACCCCTGAAGAACCCTTGTCCTTGCCTCATCAAGTCCTTATGATTCTTCAACAAGTACCCCGGTGGATCAGCTCCTTGACCTTGCAGACCTTGCAACTCTCCCTGATCATACACACTCAGCACCCCTTTGGAACTAGGAGGAGCTACACTAGCTCTCTCTAAAAGCTCTATGGCTTTCTAGCACACATTTACAATACAGCCCATGTGTCCATATATAGATCTCATGCTTACAATAATTAGACTAACCTAATTACAATAATTAGACTCGCAACTCAAGACTACGACTGGCCTTCAACATGCAAACTAACAGTCTCAAAATAGACTCTCCCAGATTCGTCATGCAAACTGCCTGTTCTCGCACAGGCTGCTGACGTCAGCACCTCCAAGACCAATGTCAGCCAACTAGTAACCGACGCCAGTTGCTTCCTCTTGCTATCTGATCGACGTCGACTGATCAGACCGACGCCATTTCTCCTGCAACTGATTCTGCAACACTGCATCTTCCATAGCTTCTCCTGTTTGCATTCTGGTGAAGCTTTTAGCTCCACAACCTAACAGTCTCCCACTTGGAGATAAATAGTTGCACCTGTACCTATACCTGTACACTGTCTAAATTATTCCCTGGCTTGTATCCCTCTTCAAGATCCACCCTGAAGACCAACCACCACACAAATGTGATGTTATCCCTGTCATTCAAGTACCCTGCCATATCCAAACCTACACATCCATGTAGTGAAGAACTTGACCCTGCATAACAAGAATCCCTACTGCTAGTCCCACTGAACTGCCCTCCAGTACTCCTTCCCTGAATTAGCTCCATACTTTCTGACAACCCCCACTGATTGGGAAAATTTAGGCCTACACTAAACCTCATGTGATTTCGAACCCTGTTTCAAGCTAAGCTTGAACTGTCCAGCCCTTGGTGTGCTTACTGATTCTGCATCCTGAACTCTGCCAACACCATCTTCACACCAGCTCCCACTGAAGATAAAATCTCCATGTCTCTTATGCCAAAGAATTTCGCTGCTCCAAATTCTTCATGACACACCTCTGAACTAACCTTACCTTTTAGCTCAGCAAATCCCTGTCTGTACAAAACCTGCTAGCAAACCATCCACATACAGTAACAGAATAATGTTGCAATCATTATCCACCTGGTAAGATAAACTCAATAGTTACACTGACATTGACTGAAGCCATGCTTAGTCATCCACCTGTCAAAACCTGTACCACTATCCTGCAGCTCTCTCAAGACCATATACCTTGGCCTTCTGTCTCTTGTATCCATCCACTCTCTTCTTCAAAACGGGAATCCGTCTCTCAGTGCTTACTTCTAGCTGACAACTCTCCCAACAAATACTTGTTTGGTTCTTCTCCAAGGATTCACACTCCTCATCCATGCCAAGCTCCCATTGTATCTGGACTCTACCTGCATTGCTTCTTCCATCTTCCTGGTTCTTGACCATCAATAAGCAATATAAAGAAGGTGAACAACGAATATGAGGTTCACTTACCCTTTCTAACCTTCACATGAGCGTTTGAGACTTGCTGTCCGCCCAATATCCGTTCCAATGACCGATCTCGGCCATCTCCTAGTCTGCTCTCGACCGATGTCGGTTCCCTGCACTGACCCTGACTGCCGACGTCGTTTCCATGGCCAACGCCGGTATCATTTCTGCCGACGTCGGTTCCCTTATGATCGACGTCGGTCTTCCCTCTACCGACGTCAGTTACTGTGTGACCGACGCCAGTATCTGTGCTCGCCTGTGAGTGATAACTTTTTACCCGCGAGCTCTCCATGGATCAAAATCCTAATCAAATCAACCTTGCTCTGCTCAGAATAATTCAGTTCCCTCACCTGATCTCTGTCCGTCATCTCCTCCATGAACACCAAGGCTTTCCAGTTCTTTAGCTTGTCAAAAACATCTGTCTTCCGCTTCAGAACCTGCATTCTCCTTCTACATATGTGACTAAGCCTATGAAGCCACATCTCTACAACAGAAGGTGAATCAACAATATAAGTAGATAGATAAAGGATACCTACTTTCTTACCACCATCTAATTCAAGTGTGTCCGCTGTGAGAGTTACAATGCATCTCTCATCACCCAAATTTCCTAAAGAAATTAGACTCATCTCCAAGACTGGTACCTGCATGACTTCCTTCAACCACTGTGTGTCGTCCATCTGCAATTTCAGCTTCACTTCCCCTTTGCCAATTCTTTGGCAAGGCTCACCAGCTCCTCTCCCTGGGGCTGCATGGAAAGAGGCAACATAACCTGTTATCCAGTATTCAACTTTATCCAAGAAACCTTCTAAAGCATCCTATGCAATGACACCTGCAACATCTGCATCTTCAGTTCCTTCATGCTGATCTGCTACCAACCAACAATATCTTTTTCTCTGCTCTTTCTTTCCATAAATCAGACCATTCGTGTTATTTAGTTTCTCCATTCGTAGCTTACTTCCTTTTGCCATTGCTATACTCCCACTCAATCAGAAACCCTTGTGAGCAACTTGTAATCAACAAACACTACCAGATCTGAAACCACCTGTTAGTAACCCAACCAAAAGCTCTGATACCACTTGTCAGGGAACCCCCCAGAACAATAAACATGCTCCGATCCCTCCTGAGTCAGGATCTTGCTCTACTAATTAGAACACATGTGATTACTTCTTGTATTAGCCTAAACACAGAATTATACCAGAATCAATAAGTAACTAGAAATATGAAACAACACGGGAATATGAGAGACAATACACAATTGTATTATATACATAGAAGAATATACAATAAGGAAGATGCCACTTCTTCCTCCACCTCAAAGGTTCGCCACACCTCAAGACCTTCTTCCCTCTCTCTCTTGGTCCCAACAATCAACTCCAATACAGAATTGATGTTCACCTCTCCAACCAGTCAGTAACACGCTTCCAGTTCACCAAGTACACAACCATACTCCAAGTAGATCCCCTGCTCTCTGCTACCTACAAATCGCTAGACCTTACTCACCATGTAGATATCTCTACACCCCTGAAGAACCCTTGTCCTTGCCTCATCAAGTCCTTATGATTCTTCAACAAGTACCCTGGTGGATCAGCTCCTTGACCTTGCAGACCTTGCAACTCTCCCTGATCATACACACTCAGCACCCCTTTGGAACTAGGAGGAGCGACACTAGCTCTTTCTAAAAGCTCTATGGCTTTCTAGCACACATTTACAATACAACCCATGTGTCCATATATAGATCTCATGCTTACAATAATTAGACTAACCTAATTACAATAATTAGACTCGCAACTCAAGACTATGACTAGCCTTCAACATTCAAACTAACAGTCTCAAAATAGACTCTCCCAGATTCGTCATGCAAACTGCCTATTCTTGCACAGGCTGCCGACGTCGGCACCTCCAAGACCGATGTTGGCTGACTGGTAACCGACGCCAGTTGCTTCCTCTTGCTATCTGACTGACGTCGGCTGATCAGACCGATGCCATTTCTCCTGCAACTGATTCTGCAACACTGCATCCTCCGTAGCTTCTCCTGTTTGCATCCTGGTGAAGCTTTTAGCTCCACAACCTAACAGAGTGGACTGCCTAGTGTGAGCTAGATCCAAGAAGCATATTACTTGTTAGGAGGCTATCAATCCACTGTTATCACAATTAAGTTAGAAATGATAAAGAAAAGATCTACTTGCATAAGATGAATGAAATGCAATTCAAATAAAGTAGAATGTTAGTTAATATAAAAGTAACCAAAAGTAGCAAAGATGGTCAATACTTATGCTAAAATGGTCAAGGTTTGGTTCAAAAATTTAGAAAAGGTACTGTAATCAGGAAAAAATAGAGAAATCTATGTTTAATTGAAGGTTATAGGGCTAAAAATAACATATTGTATTTTATGCCACAGTGACCATTGGTAGTCAAGTGAACCATCGGTGGTTTAGGCTAACCATTGACGGTTGGGTAACCATCGACAGTTGAAGTGACCACCAATAGTTATGCTAATCATCGGTAGTTACCTATGTAAAACTAAGAATGATTAGAAAGGAAGGTGTAGATTGAGTATTTGGGCAAATAGAGGTCTGTTATCGGGTAGAGGGGTGGAGAATAAGATCTTGCTGGGTCTGATTGGGTAGGAAAGTTAGAAATAAGAAAAATCAATGAAAACAAACAAAGATACCTAAAAATTATGGGTGGAAGGTTAAAGTAATTTGGTTAGAGTGACAATAATTCAACTTTTGAAAGTGATTTTGACAGAGCTTCGGGCCTCTAGTGACATTGTTTGCTTATTGAAAGATGTTGGATACATGTATGCAAGAGAGCTTGGATGCAAGATTTTGGATCCATTTCACTTCTTCCTCTTCTCTTTTTATAAGATAAATTTGATAATTGGGATGGAAGAAGTTACTAATTTAATAGGGGGATAGAGTTGCCAATACATGATGTTTTAAAGCTAGTTTTAAAAGCAAGTTATCGTTTAGGGAGATATTTATCTCGCACAAAGCTGTCACTACTTTAAAACTTTAAAGCAGGCTTGGAGACCTAACTATCGATGTTCAGGCCAACCATCGATGGTTAGGATGAGCATCAGTGGTCAAGGGGCTAGAAGAAAATGCATTAAAATAAGTTAAAAGGGGTGAATTAAATAGTTTAGTCAAATGTGTTAATTTAGGGGTTTGATGGGGTCAAGTTGGTAAATAAGTCTAATTGACTAGGTGGTCTATTAGATATGAGGCTGGATGAGGGTCAAAAGTTAGTTTGACATTGAATGCCATTGTGTGCAGTTTTTGAGTGTCTACACATCCCATAATATCATAGTTCATTGTTCATGAGCACAATTACTCAATTACAAAAAACCAGTCTTACAATTTCAAGAATCAAATGTCCCATAATCTTTTTTTTAAAAAAAAAGGGTAAAAAATTTATTAATAACAGAAAGGACCAAAGTACAAGGCTCTAACGAGCCCACAATCAGAAAAAAACAAAAACAACAACCACCACACATCGAAGCGCATTAACTCTTTAGAGCCTCTCCTCTGCTAAAATTCTCTCCAGATTAACCTGAACCTCCGACGGTAGAAGCGTTACCTCCTCTACCATCCGCTCTCCAATCCCTTCCACCGCCCATCTAGCCAGGCAGTCAGCCACCCGATTCCACTCCCTCAGAACATGGGCAAAAATCACAGTCTCCATGAGCATACTAATCTGCAAAATCTGCTGAACAATCAAGGACAATTGCCAGCTAACCTCAGTAATTTATCGTTCCCGTATCATATCAATCAAAACTAGCAAGTCCACCTCACATATCACTTTACGCCATCCACGCTCGTAAGCTCTCTGTAAAGCAAATAAAATAGCCATACCCTCCATCTTGTTAACCGTCTGAACGCCCCTATGAGCGGAAAACATAAAAATAACTGAGCTCGAGGCATCTCTCGCAATCCCACCTATACCAGCCTGCCCTGGATTACCTCTTGAAGACCCATCAGTATTGATCTTCAAAAATTCCCAAGGGGGAGGCGTCCACTTACCATCACGCCTCACTTTCTGCTTTCCAGCGCCACTCCTCCTCACACACGTAGCCCCTGGAGACAGATCTTGCATTCCTAATCTGTCTGCTAACTCAGCGTCCCTCCTGTCCATCGGCAACGTCACCTCACATTTGGTTTTAATAGTTTCCCTTATCATCCAGATAATCCAATTCCAGACTTGGTCTGCTTCCATCCTTTCCCCCTGAAAAATGTGCCTATTACGCTCCAACCACACCTGCCAAAGAAGGAAAATCAGCCCAACAAACCAAACAGCCTACAGGAAGCTCGCAACAGGGGGTGCTTTTTCAATTTTGTGCCAAAATTCTTCCAGTGTGGGGGTGTGGATACAGCTGACACCCCAAGCGCCCCACCAAGCATGCCAAATTTTGCTCGTAAACTGGCACCCAAAAAAAAGGTGGGATGCACTCTCCTCCTATGCGCCACACAGTACACAACAAGACGGCCCCGCAAAACCTCTCTTCCTGAGGTTGTCCCATGTCAAGCAGTGATTCCAAGCGAGCGTCCATGCAAAACAATTGCACTTTGGCCATGAAAAGCTGTTCCACATCCGCTTCCACCAAGTAACCTCCCTTTCTTCCCTGAGCTTCTGCGCCATCAGCTCCTGGTATCCCCCCGACAAAGTATATTTCCCTTTGGGGTGAGGGAACCAGGCCAGCTCATCCTCACCAACAAGGGCGCAGTAGGTGCACCCATCCAAAATCTCCTTCATCTCCATACTCTCCGCCTCTGTGACCCTAAATGGCCACTCTTCCTGATTTTTCCAGCTTACTTCCAAAAGCTGATTTTGGTGACCAAAAGTTTTAAAATCATTTACCTTCCGCCATCCGGCCTCACAGCCACATTGTGCCAAATTATGTAAATGTGGGTACTGCATCATAATAGGTGGGAATCCGTCCCAAGAATCATACCAGAACTGTGCCTCCCTCCCGCTTTTGTAAATCCAGAACAAGCCTTTTTTAATTAATTCAGCCCCCTTCTTCATCGTATCCCAAATCACCGATCCGCTGCCCACCAGACCAAATCTAGGAATCTCCTTATGACTGCATCCTGGAAAATACTTCTGCGCCACAATTTTAGCCCAGCTCTGATTCTGCTCCGTGCACAATCTCCAGTATAGCTTGGCTGCCAGAGCCGTGCTAGCCAGCGTAGCTTGTCTTAAACCCAACCCCTGAATCTCTTTGGACTGCAAACTACCTCCCATCTGATAAGACTCCATTTTGTAGTTGATAAATTGCCCACCCATAAGAACTACTGCGCCAAAGAGTCTAGCTCTCTCACAAAACTAACTGGCGCCACCTGCAACATACATCTATACACAAGAAGAGCTTGTACCATAGATTGGATCAGTTGCACCCTGCCCACAAACGAAAGCCACCTATGAGTCCAATGGCTGAGCTTGAATCTAAACTTGTTCAGGATCCCCTTCCAGGACTCCTTAGAGTGCCTACCCGTCGTAACAGGCATACCTAAATACATCACCGGAAGGCTACCGATTTGGAATCGTAGGACATCCGCCACTCTTCTCTGAATAGCCTGAGGCGTATTAAAGAAGAAGATGGAGGATTTCTCCTCATTGATTACCTGTCTTGAGGCCGCTAAGTAAGTATCCAGGCACCTACGGATATTGTTCGCCTCTCTCAAGGAGGCCGCGCCCAGCAAAGCCACATCATCGATGAACTGAAGGTGAGACAGACCCGGCATGCCGCCCCCCCACTTTCAGCCTTGAATCTCCCCATTTCTGGTATCCTCTCTGATCCTACACCCTAAGCCCTCAGCCAGGAGAAGAAACAAATAAGGGGACAATGGATCTCCCTGACGCAATCCTCTAGCAGCCCCAAAAAGGTTGGAATGTTCCCCGTTGACAAGAATGGAGAAAGAGGTGGAAGTAACACAGCTCATGACCCATTCCATCCAGTCCCTCTCAAAGCCAAAGGCCTCCATCACCTTGTGCAGGAAAGTCCAACTAACCTTGTCATACGCCTTGGACATATCAAGCTTCATGAACATTGCCTTCTCTCTGGATTTGGACATTGAATGGACAGCTTCGGTAGCCATCACAATACTATCCAAGATCTGCCTTCCTTCCACAAAACCGCTTTGCTCCTCTGAGATCAGCTCCTTCAAGCACTTCTTCAACCTTTCGACAATCAATTTCGAAAGAATTTTGTAGATAACATTACAAAGAGAAATGGGGAAAAATCGGCTGAAGCGATCAGCCCCTTCCTCTTTTGGAACGAGGGCCAAAAAAGTGGCATTCAGCGCCCTCAACATCTGCTTGTTGGTCTGGGACTCCTGCATCACGGCCAGCAAATCATCCTTGATAATTTCCCAAAACTCCTGATAAAACTCTATCAGAAACCCGTCTGGTCTTGGAGCCTTTCCTTTCTTCATCATAAAAACAACTTTCTTTAGCTCTTCCTCTGAAATAGGTCTTCTCAAATTCTCCTTCATGTCTTGGGTCACAATGGGGGGAATGCATCCCAAAATCAAGTCCTCCGCCTCCTCATCCCTCCTCCCGTCATCCTAGAAGAAAGCACTGAAATACCGTTCAGCCTCCTAACATATTTCTCTTGTAGATGAAACAATTTCTCCTCTTTCCGTAACCAGCGAACTAATAACATTGCCATGGCACCTTGCTTTGACCGAGTTGAAGAAGAAAGCAGTGTTTCTATCTCCTTCTTGGAGCCAATCAATCCTAGATTTCTGTTTCCAAAAAATTTCCTCCCTTAACTCCCACTCCTCCAAAGTTTTCACAGCCTTAGCTTCATCATTCATAAAACTCCTGTAAGTCCCTCTTCCCTTATAACTCTGGTGATGTCATTTAGCTCTTCTTGCACCTTCTTCTTCTCCTGGAAGATGTTGCCAAAACTGTTCCTGTTCCATCTTTGAAGCTGAAATTTGACAAATTGAAGAAGTTTAGCAAACACATACATGGCTGTCCCAGTAGCTGGTCGGTCAGCCCTCCACCATTCCGTGATCCGGCCGAATAATTCTTGATCCCTTAGCCACATCATCTAGAATTTAAAAGGTGGCTTCTATTGCCGTAAAGCAGAATAAATATTTAATTTGATCGGCCAGTGGTCAGAATTCTGCTAATCCAGGATCTCAAAGTTAAGTGCCCACCTGCCACCTATCCAAAAGAAAGACACCAAAAATCTATCTATACGCTCAGCAATGTTCTTATGCCCCGATCTTCTATTATTCCATGTGAATCGGCCGTTACTCGGCTTGATGTCCACCAAATTTAATTCCGATATCTTGTCCCTGAGGAGACAAGAAGACTGCTCCAATCTGGAATTCCCACCCATCTTCTCCGAGTTGTCCAGAATTGCATTGAAATCTCCCGCTACTATCCAAGGTAAATAAGGAAACTCATTACGGATCAGCCTAATGTTATTCCAAACAAAAATCTTACCTTGCATATCGCTGGGTGCATAGACATTTGAGAACAAGGCATACTCTCCTTAGTCCATACAGAGGGCAACCAGTGGTAAAACCGACTTGAAAGCCATCCATGCCACCGGTTTGACCTTTCTTGGATTCCACATGCACGCTAAGCCACCAACAGACCCCTGGGCCCCAATGCATTGGCATGATCCTTGGCTCCATAACCATGGGGCAATATTCATCATGAAATCCACTGACACTTTGGTTTCTTGCAAAAAAAGAATATCAAGATGTTGACTTCTGACTAATTCGCGAATAGCTTTTTGTCTAGGCCCGCTATTTAGGCCCCTCACATTCCATGATAACACAATCATTTCGGGGGAGGAGGGAAATGTTCTTCTAAGGTCCTTACTGACCCTGATTCCACTAAGTTCTCTCCAATCATTTTGAGTCTATCCAAATCTTTCCTTCTTCCTACCTTTACATTTTTGTCTGTACCTCCTTTCTTGCTATCCTTTTGTAGGATCCCCAAGCACGGTGGGGCTTTTCCTTGCTTTTCCCCCTTATCCTCCCCGGCTTGTGAGTCCTTCTCCCCAATTTCTGCGCCTTGTCCCCTTGCCACCAATCCTACTGCTAGATTCAGCGCTTCCCCTTGTCTATCCAAAAGCATTAGAGTAGGCAATTCTGCTATCTGCTTAGGAGAAAATGGCGTGACACTAGCAGTCCCTTCACCCTCCTCCATCCGATCCTCTCTGCTAGTTAGACATGGCAAAACCTCTTGCTGTCCCAACTCCTCCAGCATCTCAAATCTGTTGTAGGAATCCTCCCCTTGTCGCTCTAGAAACGTCCTCTTAAGTCCTTTGTTTTTACCCTTGGATTTCACTTGCATGAATCCTTCAGAGTCCTTTCTTCCCACATTTCCCGTCTTCCTTCCTTTATCTTCAGGGATTGCCCTGTTGAAAGGAGGCGCAGGAGAAGGTTGTTGTTCTGTCATTTTATTCTTCGGACACCTTCAAACCAAATGTCCATACTCATGACAAAGGCGGCAATGAAAAGGCAGGGTCTCATAATCCAGTTGCTGAAGCCACGAGTATGTCCCTGCACACATTTCTACCGCGTCCGACAGCGGTCTGCTCAAGTCAACTTCCACACAAATTCTTGCATATGTCATGATTTTCTTCCCCAGCTTTTGTGTTGATGCCCCCACTAGTTTTCCTATTATTGATGCAATCAAAAGTAGTACATCTTCATGGCAACATTCAATCGGCATTCTAGGTAAGCACACCCACACCGATACCCTGCTTGGCAGCTCTTCAGTGGGATTAAACCCAGCTTGCCATGGTTTCATGAAAAGCCTAGCTTGGTTAAAAAAATATGGTCCCCCTTCAAACACCCTGTTCCTGTCCTCCAAACAGTTGAAAGTCACCATGAAAAAGCTGTTAGCCAACAGCATCATCTCCATTTCTCCAGTCGGTTCCCATACTCTCCTTGCCCAATTCTCCAAAAAGGGAAGAGAGACTTTCATCCCCAGGAATTTGCAATACAGAGAGTGTTTTGAGTAATACTCCACATCCTCTGCAATCATGTCAAAAGGAATAACTAATTTTGGCCTTTCATTACAGCGCTCTAAACAGCCATTTACCTTATTAATTTTGGAACCAGCATTTGATCCACTGCCTTGCATTCCTGAGAACTGAATGGCATCAGCAATCCCCTTTAGTCTGGCATCCTGCCCTTGAGGTCCCTTACCCACCACATCTTTGAAGTTCCTATCTCCCTTCAGGACGTTTTGATTCCCCTGTTCCATTGTGGCCCCTGCTGCCCCTTCACTCTCCTCCTAGACAAAGCTGTTTCCCCCCCCCCCCATGTTTTCTACTCAGCTGCTGCCTTCCCACCCAACCTGCTCTCATTTCCCACCCATTCACCTCCCATGCACCACCTTCCACAGCCAACCCGAGCTAGGGCACGGCTGCCCTAGCTACTCTGCGAACTGCAGCGTTCGCGCTTCCTCCATTCGTCCCAAATGTCCCATAATCTTAATATCAAGTAAGAAAGTACATTTTATACTAATAAAGTATATTTTATGTTTAAATTATGTACTAATATAACTTATAAGCACACATCACGATGCACTCATATATGTTATATATGTCTAAATACTTGTACATATTAATTTACTCATAATATGTACTGCTCAATAGTTTTCATTACTATACGTATATATACTTAAAGCCATAATGTCTTCAAAGAATCAAGTAACCAAGTTATGTCTCATGTGAACATAATCTTTCATTCAAATTATATTTCTAGGAGACTATATTCATATGGTTTATATTTTTATGACCCAAAGGATCCTTTGACTTATTTTAACCATTCATTTAGCTATGGGTATAGGCATACGACCCAAAACACCTATATATGTGATATTTTTCATATGAATAATTAAACCTATATAGATACATTTTCTATATATGCATCTCTATACACATTAACCGTATTCCTACTATGTATCGCATACAAGTACCCCTCAATATATAAATACTATATCAATAGTCATATAAATTTATTAACCAAGAACTCCATATGATTTCAACAGTCATTATAATATATTGACAATCTTTTGTAAGATAATGGATCCAACAATGTAATTCTCCTTCATAGTTTTTACCCCTAACTAAATATATTTTCATCCTAATATAATCAAAGCGTATATAATTCCGTACACAAGTTCTTAAGATAACATAGTCTTTCGTATTATAGTTCACATACAAGTATTCGATAATACATAAATTGCTCTTATACAATACACAAAAGTTTCATCAAATACATAGATATACGAATCACCAAAGCCGTGACAATATACTAATTAGAATATATGCTTATAGACATGCATCCTAATGTATATATATGCATATGCTATATATGTATATGCCCTTGTACATATTAGTACACTCATGTATGTATCGTACATAGGTTTACAATGGAACAATTTACAATATACTAACCAATAATTCTCAATAAGTATTTGTTGTCTATGCTAAGGTATACTAATCATGTACATTACACCATAGTCTAATAACAAAACAATCATGGTGTATATTGTCCAAAAACCACTAGATCAATATTTACTATTACATTGTCTAGTAATACAAGTATACTTATGAATGAAGAGTTTATATTTAACATATCAAGTTAAAACTATATAGTCAATATTGTATTTAATATAGACCTTGTTCCAAATGAACTCATACCTATATATATAGTCAGTTTGGTGTATAATCACATACAATATCTAGAATTTCATAAGAAAATATATATACAGACTTGGCATGGTTTACAGTTTACTATCTAAATTGTTACCTTTTTCACAATAGATAAGATTAAGTAATATGCAAAATGATAAGTATATGTCTATTCATACTTAACAGATTATTATTCATGTATGTTTATGTGTGATCCATCTAGATCTGTCATACTTACAACAATGATCATGGTAATCTTGGTGTATTATTATATGAATATTTACTTAACAGATTCCATTATAGTATGCCTACATAGAGTATGTGCATCAATATATGAAAGAACTTAACACCTATATGTTAAGTCCATTACATGTATACGTCTAAGGAAGTATGAATATCACATGAATTACATACATATTTTGGAGCCACAACTATATATAATGTTATAACTCCTAATTATAATGCAAATATAAGTATGACATGACTGCTTACAAGATTTATAAAGCATTATGAGGGTGATGTAACCTCGTGCATTATAAAAGTAGTTATGGATACTCTTCACCTTCACATAGGGTATATACATCCCTATATACTAAGTGCTGTGTATATATGTATCGCACCACATACTCACTGGATTTCACATATAAATCATTATTTTCATACTATACAATTCGATGTAATATGAATATATTACTGTACAAACTCAATCCCCATGCACTTTAGATCGCCTAATATATATACTCATCCATGTCTATTAAATATAAAATACTTATATCAGATTGCCCAATATATACAAATCACCTAACATATACAAATTACCCAATATATTGAAATCTCAGATCGCCCAACATATTGAAATATCAGATCACTTAGTTTAATTGGTATTTATGACATGATATTATGTTTATCCCTGATAGATCACCCCACTAACATTTACCTAGTTCTTTTTATGGTAGGTGTTTTATATATATATATATATATATATATATATATATATATATATTTACTCATAGTCTAAAAGGCTATCTCCTAGATCATCCTCACAACTGATCTAATTAATTGCATATGTTTTTAGTGTTGCAATTTGGGAATACACCAACAACAATAGGGAATATTTGTGTCAAATGGAAAAATTCATACCTACAAGTTTACTAAAGTTACACTACTTGATACGGTTCTATATTTTATGTAGCAAATTTAGTAAATGTAGGATTATGTTGGTTTAGCTACACATACAAGATTATAACAAGATTAGCTTATCTAAGTCATCATTCAATTATGGAAAGAACATAGAGGTTGATATGAAGAAATGGTAACTAAGTTGATTTATATATTTATACTCAATCTTTGATATCCTCTGATATTCACACAGTTCATACCTTTAGGTACATCTCTATTTATATTCCCTGAATGCTAAAATATTCAACATGAATATGCAAAATTAAATTGCATTCCCTACCTAGAAATTTTCTCTAATGTCCTTCATCTTTTCTTCCTTGTCTTTTCTCCTTTTATTCTATACCTCTTCCTTCCAAATGTGCCACTTCTTAATCTTTATTTCTTTTCTTGAATATGGTGCTTTTTCTTCTTTTAAGATTTTTTTTTCCTTTTTGTTTTTCTTTATTTTTATTATTTCTAATTTTTTTGTGTGTATTCAAATACAATTAATTATTTTAATTCAAATCAAATTGTTTTATGTATTTTAGTTTTCTTATGAGGCTTTATTTCCAACTATAAAAATCAATACAATTATTTTTTCTATTTTATTCCCTTTTTATCGCTTTTCCTATTTATACATTTATTAGTATATATTTACTAATTAATAAAAGTATGACTTAATACCAAAAATTCTTTAATATTGATTTAATAAAAAAATGGTATTTCACTCATTATTACCCCAACCTGCACTTATAGCAACCACAACACAATTCCTACCAGGTTTGTTCCACAGAAAGATAAGTTTGAACTAAACTAACACACCTATTCAATCATCTGAACATAGACAATCATCAAAAATTACTAATGCTAACCATTCGTAAATAATTCCAAATACAACCAATCATCAAAAACATATTAACATTAACAGTTCTATTAGGCATCTAATATGTACTATTTTATGTGGTGTGTGCAAGGTTCTATCCATTCCTCTATCATCCCCCAACAACTCCATCTACATCACCCTCTTCGATGATGCATTCCCTCTGTCATGCCCTGAGGGATGAGTATCTCCTACGTCCAATTCATGACAAGCAAGTAGTTAATCTATAACATCATGACATTTATACATCATAAAAACAAGTCAACATGATTACAATGTAAATAATATATATTAAAACTAACACGTAGCAATGAAATCATGTAATCTAAACAATATTCAATTGTTCCATAACAATATATAACTCATAGCTCAGGTAAATAATAAAAAAATTAAATTGGCAACTGTAAATATCTATAAATAATCAAGTAAGTTTGCTTGGCAAGGAATCGAGATGTAACAGTATGTGCTACTCATTGATATAAGCTTGTATGAATAATGCACAAGAATATGAATCATTATCAACAATCTCATTGTCATAAAATGTAATCATAGGATGTTATGGTGAAGTTTCAATAAGTGTACCAATAATCATGTCTATTGGGTTATCATATGTCATAGATGAAGGATGCATATTGTATGCACAGTGTACTTCTGAAGTATCCTTAGTCTCTATCATCTCATGCTTATGAAATGGATTGTTGAAGATTTTCAATTTATAATTTACATTTTTTGTTGTCTAGATTCCTCTATAGGTGTGATAAGATCCACACTTATAACTATAAAATTATGCAAAATATAATGTAGATCAACATAACACAAGAGATATTGGTTGGCCAAGATTACCAAATATGAAATATATTCATAATAGATTAATACCCTTAAGGTAGGGCAACGCCATACAATACTCCTTAAGGAAGGAATAACTCAACAATTCTACTTCGAGGGGGACACCTCTAATATCTTTTTAACCAATAGAAGACTCAACATTTAATTGATATCTTTTATAATGATATTCATCTCATTTATGTAGATCTCTATAACTAATAATGGATGGGCAAAATCTTAATCCCAATGTAAGTTAACTCATTAACCAAAGTACTAATTCTAAAATTTACTCATTTGACCCAATAAATTTTACCCTTGCAACTAAGGGGGATGTGTGGCACATGTCATCATCTCTATCAAACCATATACATTAATATATCATATCTTTAGGTACATATCATGCCATCCTCCATGAAATGTTTCATCACTGAAGGATGAGAAGAAACCAAGTAATGAGTGTGTTTGAAATCATTTCACACTTATCTCTATTCCCTATCATCCAACCACTTATATGTGATATTTCAGGTGACATATCACCAACCTTGTTTCAAAATTCCACTATTCTATTTTTATTCAATTCATGATCATAGCTGTATCTCCTCCATGTCCATGCATAATCATTCCTCCTCTAATTATATATTCCACATTTCATTGTGCTATTCTAATTCCATGCATGACCATCATAGTTATTATTTGGTTTCCATGAATAGCCATATCAATTTCTCCATTGATTCCATGTTCTATATTCCATAGCACTATTAGGATTCCATTCATGACCATAGTATTCATTCTTTTGCTTTCAAGTGTAGCCATAATGATTGTTCCTCTTATTTCTAGTATAAACATAATGATTGTTGTTATGATGCTCCCTAACATGCCTCCATGATTGTTTCCACTCATGATGTATGGGTGTCTATATGCCTCAACCTTAGTCTCCTTTTTTGATATGTTGATTTTATTAAAAAAAAAATCTTCTACTTCTTTCACCTTTTTATCTAGTAGTACCTTTGTCCCTTGAGTAAATGATGTGTTCTTATTTGCTTATGTTGTTTCTTTATCTAAATTTTCCTTATGATCTTCTTCACCATATTCATTTTCATCATCATGCTCTACCTTGAACTTTCTTTGTGCCATGTCAAGTGTGATATAAGTGACCTTATTTATCTTGCACAAAAACTTCATGAATGCTTATACATATACATATTATTTTTTCCTAATGTCTCTAACTAAGAATATCCAAGAAAAATACCCACACAATCCATATCCAAAACATAAAAATATGATTTCAAAACATATTTATTTGTAGTGAGACTCAAATATTCAAAAACTTGAATCTTCTTACCATCTACTTGAGTCTCGATATTATTTACTTGAACCAGTAGATGTTGGGCCACATCCATGTTGATTAATTTATACTTATTACTAGGGTTTATGAACGTAACGACATATTATTTTGAATGTATCCATGAAACTTAAATATGTAAGTATCTCTCCTTTGATCTAGATTATTTGAACCATTATCCTTCATCTCTCATTTTTCCTCATCATGATCTTCTATCTCTCCTTCTACATCATTTGTATCCGCTTCATCACAATTATTATGTTCATGTTCTTTTTCATCTTCAACATCTCTATAGTCTTCCTCATTACCATCATCATCACTATTTTGTTCCTTTTTTTCATCCTTTTTATTCTATATTCCATCACTCTAGGAAAACTTGTTTCACTTCTTCTTGTGAAAGATGCAGTCTTTCTTTACCCAGTTGATACCACCAATTCAAATTAAGACCCATGAAATACTATAATAAATCTATTTTTCACAAATATTTATAAAAATTATTCTCCTTAAAAAATATCCACCATTCTCTAACATCAATATCACCCTCTCCCCCCAAAATGTTTTTTCGCTCCATTATCCACATAGATTAGGGTTTCAAGAATGCTTATATTCAAAAGATATTATATTTCTACCACAAATCTAAGAATTAAAACCTGTAGATATGTACATCTGAATATATCTTTTAACTGAACTTTCACCAAGTGGTTTCAGACTGAGTTCAACCCCAAAACTAAAACTTCCAAGAACATACCCCCACTAGTTTTTTTCAAGCTTTCCAAAAATATAAACAAATAAAAAAAACCTAAAATTGTGGTATGTAGAGCTAATTTTTAAAAACCCATGAAATTTTAATAACCTGCACAAATATGATTTAAAAACCCCAAATTTTTTATTGTATCTTCTTTGATCAATATTACAACTCTAGTGAAAAATTACAAAATAATTCCTGAGATTACTATTAATATGACATATTTATGAAAAACCCTAAAATAACATTAACTCGCTCTAAATTGCTCATAAAACCTCAATGTTTTTTACCATGGCATCCTTGAATGATTCTCTAACTCCAAAAAAAAATCATAGAAGAATTTGCAATGGATTACAAAATATAAACGACTCTCCAAAATTAGTGAATCACTTACACAATTGCCCAAATTGAAGCTCTAACACCACTTGATAAGATCCTTACTTATAATTATAGAATTATGTAAAATATAATGTATATTGACATATACAAGAGATAATAGTGGGATAAAATTCCTAAATCTAAAATATATTAATACCCTTAAGGGAGGGCAACACCATACAATACTCTTTAAGGAAGGAATAACTCAACAATTTCACCTTAAGGGGGATACCTCCACTATCCTTCTAACCAATAGAAAACTCAACACTTACTTGATATATTTTAAAATGATATCCATCTCCTTTACATATACCTTTATAACTAATAATGGATAGTAAACTATTAATACCAATATAGGTCGACTCATTACCCAAAGTACTAATTTCACAAGTTACTCATTTAGACCCTAAAATTAACTAAGGGGGATGTGTGCCACATGTTGACATCTACATCAACCCATATAAAATAATATATCATATCCATATGCACATAAAAAGGTGTGTTCAATTCAATAGTGCTTTCACTAATAAGATATTGTATCTTATATCTTAATTTGAAGCATTTATTTGTAGAATCTCCCACAACTTGATGATAATCATAATATGGATTGTTATCATAGTTCTTCAGTGTAGGTTGATTTAGATCAAAATATTGTTCAGGGATAAGAGTCATAAGGTTTCACTTAAGTAGATTTTGTAATGGTATATGAGGGGGTGATGGCGATTTGTAAAATTGCCTCTTCGATGGAGCTAAAAATTAAAGTCAATTTATAGGTTGTGATATTGCATTAACTATTATCTTTACTTCATTCTTGTTATCATTTGGTTTGACATTGTAGTTTTGTTTGTTTTTAAATTTCATTATTGAAGTAACTATGAGAGTAGATGTATACTTGAGCTTGTTCAAATCTATGAGATTAACTTCTTTGTCTCTTATTATGTGGTATAGCTCATTGAAGGATTTGAATCTTTTCAAGATGATTGATTGATGAGTGGGTCAAGTAAGATTTATTTGAATATGTCTTGGAGCTCATTTTTTGCCATAAAATTAGTCATATTAGCTAGCACAATCTTGTATTGAAGTACAAATAAATAAATGGCTTGTTGGACCTTGCTTGAGTTTAGCAATTTTCACATAAGATAGTTTTTCATCAATATTAATATCAACATGTGATAGAAATGGATCTACCAAAGGGTTGAATGCTTTAAGTGATTGGAGGGGAAGGTCATATAACTATCATAAAACACATTTGTTAATACTTCTTTGGAATAACTTGGTTAGTAATTTTTCATTGTATGTGTAATCCAAGCATGATGCATGTAATGATTGAAGTTGTTGTTTTGGATCACCTTTACCTTTGTACAATGTAAGCTTAAAAGTAAAAAAAGCTATAGGTAAAGGATAAGTTCTTATATTAGGGTATAATGTATTATGAATTAAGGCATGTGATTCCATTGAATGACTAGCTCTAGATACACCTTGCTCTAACTTTGACACCTTAGTATGCAAATCTATAATAGTCTACTCAAGGACGTGCAATATTTGAGGTTGGTGATGTAGCATGCATGGTTATCATAAGAAGGGTAAAGGTTAATTATGTAGGATTAGGTATATAGATATGTTGAAATAATTGTGTTTCCCCCAAAATTTGATTGGATGTTACATGTGTCACTATAGACGTTGATGTACAAATAATACCAATAGTAGATGTTTAAAAACCTGAAGTGGGAGTACTAAATTGAATGATGGGTTGACAATAGTAAATTGGGTTCTTATTATTGTGCTTAAGATGTAGTAAGCTAAGCTTGGTTTTCAACCTTAGATACTAGGATCAATTTGACTATTCTACCCATGTCTTTAGGATATTGACAAAGTGTTTGATGAAAATTAGACAACTTAAACTTGGTTAGGACCTACCCCATTAAGTTCATTGAGATCAATTTTATCTAGGTCCTCATGATTATCTTGATTATTATATTCATTAGGAATATCTTTATTATCATGTTCTAAAGGAGGCATTCCAACATAATCATATGTTTACACATAATCATGAATAATTACAACATTAAAAGAAAAAGAAACATTCATTATATTTATTTTAGATGAATTTAAGGAAATATGGTAATGTTATATATGGGCCCCACTTAATCTAGCATTGTACCCTAGAGCGACAAGGGAAATAGCCTTCTTAGATGGCATAAGATGGAATCATATAAGTATGTATAAGGCTAGGGTCAAAGGTGAAAATATTCATTATCTTTTGTGTGGGGAAATAAAAAATCATAATTAAAACCCTAAGATATAAAATATGACACCATAAAGGTGACCTCGGGTTTGACACCATTTGAGTAATGTACAGGTTCACCAATATGTTTTACCCTAATTTAGTTTAAGAAACCCTAATAGGATATAAACTAGTATGTAAATTTAGATTACTAAATATGGCATTTAAGCATGAATTTGATTATAACAGCTTAAAACATATTGTAAAGAATTGATAAGTGCTTAGCTTTTCTAATTTGATGTGTAATTTTGAATGACTTATGATAGTGGAAAATACACTAAATAAGGCCTATGATTCATCTAAATCTATAACTATGTTATGTTTACGTAGGGTTAGTTTCATCAGATTTGGGTCAACATCGAATGTATATACTGACTTATAGTAGTTGTTAGTGACCTTGGGGAAAAGAGGGTATATGACCATAAATTAATCTTCATCTGTCTCTAATTTTTTTCATGTGTAATGTGAAACCCTGATGATGTGCACAACTCCAAAAATCAACCTCCTTCACTTTGAAACACTAGGTGTGCTTATGAGGGCTAGGAACTTGTAAAATTTATGAAAGTGTAATGGGTTGGGCTAACCCCAATCACCCTCACTGATGATTGACCATTGCCTATATTTTCAATACTCCAAAGAGGAAAATCAAGCCACACATAGTTATCACACCTAGTGTGATTATGTAATCATGATCCTTCATTATTGTTAGTAGATGTTCCTAGAAAACTCCAAAAAATGCTAATTACAAGGATAAATTGTGCAGTAAATAACAAAGGAAAACCCAAAATAGATAATTCATATGTAAAGAACCATATTTAAAGACAAAGGCACACTTATTATATAGATACATAGAATTAATAAATACTAAACAATCAACATGTGCATGATGAATCACAAGTTTAAATTAAAATAAGTACTTATAGTGCACATTATAAAGGTAAAATATATTTAGTAAAACCATACTTAGAATTATTATATTAATCTCTATCACACATTGGAACCATATTCTATTACAATTAAGCTATATAGAGTATTCCAGAGCATTATCTCTTCATATTCTAGCCTTTTGATATGTCACAAGGAAAGACTCTTCATATTCTTCACTTTCTTTTCATATGCTTACAAGGTCACATACATACAAAAGAATATACAAAAGACAAAATAATATAATTCACACATGTGTCCATATAATATACTTTCCATTTTTATTACCCCCATTCTTTACCCAACACTTTTCTAGACTTAATCATTGTCTTGTCCCAAGATAAAGTTGCAAAACTGAATCTTGATATGGAGTTGAGAAGATGAGCCAAAAATAATAGTTATAGTTATCACCCCAATTGACATTTAATTTTTGAAATATTTGTGTAATAATTAGCTTTCCCTTCAGGTTTTCAACTAACATACTATTCTACCACCCTGTCAGGTTTTTAATAGAATAACATAACTAGGTGGCCACCCTTTTTGAGTTTTCAACTAACTTGGTCCTACTTCTAATGCTTAAGACTAATCCTATCCACTTGGAAATATTTTGAAATTAAAAAATTATGGTGCGTAGTACCTATTGGGTCATTAGTGACATGGTTGTAAGTGGCTGCATTAGATGCTACTGGGTCTGTTTGTGTTGAGGTTTCATCAGTTGAGTGTACAGGGTCTAGTGATGGGGTTTGTTATTACTGGGTGGGTATTTGTATCTGAATAGCTATCTTCTTCTAGAGGATTATTTGTTGGTTTTTCTATGGTGGAATGAATTGAGGTTCATCCACAAGTTGGGAAATGGAACCATCATTATGTGAAAGATCTTCTTCAACATCTTATAGTCTATTAGTACTTTATGAACTGGATAAAGTAAGATGCATAGTGGAAAATGAATCAACATCAAGTTTTGTACATTATAGTATTATAAAATAGAGATGAGTGCTTTATAATTTGATAACTTAAGTTGAATATCTAATACTAACTCATCTAATCGATCCATATCTTGTTGAGCTTGGATGCCCACTAATGTATTGCACATAGATTCATTATGCCAAACTTGCAATTTATACATGGAATTATCCCTCAAATCTAACAACTATTTGAGGTCATTACTCATTGCATCCATTGTAGTTGTCTGGTCATTCATTATAGCTTTTTTTTTACTGATTATTGCAAACTCATGTTTAGCAGTAGCCAAGGAATTATTGAAATGTTACCTCCAGTTTAGCATTATTTCAGTTATTTGCTTGGCTTATCGCATATATGTATCCAAAAACTTATCATATTATTAAATTAACTCATGGATTACCTCTATTTATTCCCTTATAGCCTACCCTTAGGTTCACAACATTTATAATTATTACACATCCACCCAATCCTTTGAGTTACTTCAATAGGGTGGTGAATTATTTATCCTCAGACATCACCTAGTCACCAAGCACTTGTGTGACCAATGTGGGGAAAGTGATTTTGATCAATTTAATTTGAATTGGTAAGCTAGGTGCTCAATTATACATTATATTCTCTCATCCAAAAAAATCCCTATTCCAAGTTTTAGGTCTTCTGCACAATTGACTCTTGGAACACATTTGCACTTTTAATTTGCTTGGATAACAGTAGCTAGGAAACATCCAAAGTTATTTCAAATGAAGTAGTGGCAAGGGCCATGGATGTAAAAAATGTTACTACTATAGCTGGTGTAAATTATGACAAAGGAAGTGTGAAAGAGGTGCACCAGGTGGATGTTGTAGAAACATCCCATAACCACTGGCTAGCATTTTGAGGTTTCAGCTATGAAGCCTCCTCCCATGTACCTAGTGGTGTTCCTAAATTATGTTGTGTTTCACAAAATAATTCTTCCTTGGCTTGGGCTTCCTTTTATTTTGTAGGTTTATCTTTAGATTCAATTTTTACCTCAGCTTGAGCTTTATCTTGCACCTTGACCTTAACTTTAACTTTAATATCAGCGTTGGATTTAGATTTTGCCTCAGCCCTAGATTTATCTTCGATGGATTGATCATTGAATACTTACTTTTCTTGATCCTCTTTAGCATTTTTTTTATGTTCGAGCCTTGGCTAGTGCTTCTGCTTCATCCTTCTTTCTTTATGCACCCTGCACTTCTTGTTATTTTCTCTCTGCTTCCTCTTGTTCCTTTGTCTTTGCCTCCACTTCTTTGGATTACTTCCTATAAGCCTCTAATTCCTTGGATTTATTCTTCACAACCTCTACTTCTTTGAATTTATTGTTCACATCCTCTATTTCTTCAATCTACTTCTTCACAGCCTCTACTTCTTTGACCTTCTTCTGTCACTTCTCTTCCACATATTTTTACTTTCGTTATTCTTCATACACAAATTCTTTTTATTTATGTTGTGCTTCCTAAACCATACATAGTAACTTATTGTTGTGATTCTTGATTCCTTTGATTTTCCTCTTCCTTTTTCATTATCTTCTCAACCTTATTTTATTTCTCCTCTAGGTCCTCTAATTGTTGTGCAACTTCTTATTATGGCTCAACCTAAGGTAGAATTGTTTCTTCAGGCACCTCCATGAACTTTAGTGCATCAATCTCGATGACTAATAGGGTATCCTCTGATGAAGCTGATTTGATCACTGTAATTATATGCACAAATGTATTTTCTTAGATATGGGTAGAGGAGTGAGGGTCTGCTTGAGTTTCTTCACCAACTGGTCTTGTGGTTGTGGATGAGTTTGTGTTGCTTGATGTGCACCCCTTTCTTTTGCTTACTCTCTGAAAGAGACCATTATTTATTATACTATTCGAGATGGCCTTACTTAAGGATGATTCCTTAGATTGCACATCAAGGTTAGACGTGGAAACTTTTATCTAGGTTTTTATTATTGTTGCATAGTAGAAGATCCCACTGTTGGATCGCTAGACATATTTCATCATCCAATTTCTTTCAAGATACCTCTTAACCTTAAATATTAACATAATATAATGAGAGGTTGAGTGAGTTCAACCCAAAAGTCTTTTCATACCTAATTTTGTACTCTACAGGTGTGCACTACTTTCCAAAAGAAAAATTATTTATCCTCCTTATCATAAACTTTAGTGTTGATATCCTTTAATAAGGTCTTCAATACTTATTACTCCTCCACTCAAGTCACACTCATGATATCTTTGGAACATTTGGATTATCTAGCCATGACTTTGTTTGACATGTCCTCTTTGTTGGTGGTGGAGGTGAGGCTCGATTCATTGGTGCATTTATTTTACCTTTATTTTTCTATGATGTGTTAGGAATCTAGAACAACAAACATGCTCTGATTCCACTATTAGGACCTAGGAAGCACATTTGATTACCATGTACAAGTAACTAAATGCAAAATTTAACCAGAAGTAACAAGTAACTAGAATTCAGAAATAACATAGAATATGATAGACAATACCCAATTGTATTAATACTCTTCCAAAAAGAAATTACAATGAAGAGACACCACACTCTTCCACACCTTACAGGCTTCCCACACCAAGTGTATAGTAATTCACTTTCAAGAGCTCACTCTCTCAATTATGGTCCCAATAAAAACTCAAGCACATAGTTGTTATTCACCTCCAACTAGTTAGTATCACTACTGCCAATACCACCAGTCAGTATCACTACTACCAGTATACAAGTGCTCCACGCACTCCAAATCTGAGTACTACATGCACTCTAAGTACACAATGTACTCCAAGTATATCTCTCCTAATCTTGCTACCTATTGTGTTGCTGTCACCTTTGATCCTGCTGCCCCACAGATCACCTTTGACCTCACACACACACACACACCTACAAATAAATGATCTTACTTACCCATGTAGATCTCTCTACACCCTGAAGAACCCTTGTCCTTGCCTCACCAAGTCCTTATGATTCTCCAAACCAGTACCCCAGTGGATCTTCTCCCTGATCTTGCACACCTACAGACCAACCTGATCATACACACTCGGCACCCCTGTGGAACTAGGAGGAGCTACCCTTGCTCTCTTCACTCTCAGAAGGAGCTAACCAAGCTCAACTCTAAACTAGAACACTTTACAATACAACCCATGAGTCTATTATATAGATCTCATGCAAACAATAATTAGACATCCAATTACAATAATTAAATCCACAGCTCAAGACTAAAATTAGCCTCTTCACATGCAAACAACTGATTCGTTAACAAACTGTTTGTGCAATTGACAATTCTAAAACCACACAGGCAATCGATGTCGGTCCCTGTCTAGCTGGAGATGATCGACGTCGGTCGATCCCTGACCAATGTCAGTTTGCTCTGCACTGGATATGACTGACATCAGTTGATCAGACTGACGCTAGTTGCTCTGCAACTCAACAACCTCTCAACAACCTCCTCCATTTTTGGATCAGTGAAGCTTTTAGCTCCACAACCTAACAATCTCCCACTTGGAGATAAATAGCTGCACTGTACCTGTACCTGTACACTGTCTAATGTGTTTCCTAGATTGTATCCCTCTTCAAGATCAATCCTGAAGACCAACCACCACAAAACCTGTGGTGCACCTCCTATCATCCAAATAATCTACCACATCCAAAGTCCCTGACCCTGCATAGCATGTATACCTGCTTCTAGTCCCTCTCAGATACCTGAGAACCCACTGAACCGCTTTCTAGTGCTTCCTTCTTGGATTGTCTACAAACTTTCTGATAGCACCCACTGCTTGGGAAAATTTAGGGAGTACACATGTACTCAACCTCATCATGTGATTGGGGACCATGTTTTGTGAACTGTCCATCCATAGGTGCGCTTGCCATTCTGCATCCTGCACTACCTTCACATAATCATCTTGTGACAACATCAACTTGTGATCTTCCCTGTCTCTAGGATTACTCATGCCAAAGAATTTTGCTCCTCCAAATTCTTCATGACACACCTCTGAACTAACTTTACCTTTAGCTTAAAAAAACCCTATATGTGTAACCCTGCATCAAGCAAACACACAACATACAGTAATAAGATGATGTTGCAATCATCACCCACCTGGTAAAGAAACCACAGTAGTTACAATGACATTGACTAAAGCCATGCTTTGTCATCCACCTGTCAAACCTGTACCACTGTCCTAGAGCTTCCTCAAGACCATATGACTTGGCCTTCCATCTCACGTATCCATTCTCTCTATTCTTTAACTAAGAAATCCATTCATCTTTTAGTGCTTTCATACTGGCTGACAACCCTACCAAATCTCCCGTTTGGTTCTGCATCCTCATTCATGCCATGCTCCCACTGTTTCTTGGATCCTTCCTGCTCTACAGTGAGCAATGAGTATAAAGAAGAGGAACAACAAATTTGAGGCTTACTTACCCTTTCAGTCCTCCACATGGGCATTTGAGACTCCTTGATAGCTTGTTATCTGCCCAAAATTTGTTCTAGTGACCGACCTCGGTCACCACACAGTCTGCATCTGACCGACGTCAGTTCCATGCGACTATCCAGGTCACTGATGCCAGTTATCCTACCGACGTTGGTCTCCACCTACCCAACACCACTGACTCCTCTAGTCTGCACATGATCGACATCGGTACTTGTCTATTTGATGCTGGTTTCCTCCTGACCGATGTTGGTACCTGTGTTTGCCTGTGAGTGATGACTTTTTACCTGTGAGCTCTCTTTAGATCAAAACCCTGTCCAAACTACCCTGCTCAGAGTTACTCTAGCCTTCTCCACTGATCTCTATCCATCATCTCCTCCAAGAACACCAAGGCTTTCCAGTTCTTATCAGTCCTACAATAAATCAAAGCACATCTGAAATCTTCCTCTTAAGCTGAAACATGCATCTCCATTCTTCTCACTCATGTGACCAAGCCTATAAAGCCACACCTTGCAACAGAAGAAGAATTAGTAATACAAGCAGGTAGATAAAGAGTACCTAATTTCTTACCACATGCTAATTCAAGTGCATCCACTTGTGAGAGTTCCTGTGCATCTCTCATCACCCAACTTTCCTGAAGAAATTAGCTGCATCTTCAAGACTGGGACCTGCATGACCTTCTTCAACACCCATGTGTTGGCCGCCTGCAATTTCAGCAACACTTCCCCTTTACCAATACTTTGACAAGGCTCACCAACCCCTCTAATTGGGGTTACATGGAAAGAGGCAACAGAATCTATAAACCAAGATTCTACTTTATCCAAGGAACATCCCAGAGCATCCTGTGTAACAACACCTGCAACATCTGCTTCTTCAGTTCCTTCATGCTGATCTTCTACCAACCAACAATATTTCTTTACCTTCTCTTTCTTTCCATAACACCGTAATTGACCATTTGTGCTTTTCAATTCCTCCATTCTTAGTGTACTTTCTTTTGCCATTGCTATACTCCCACTCAATCAGAAACCCCTGAGAGTGACCTGTAATTAAACACAAACCTGCTCCCTTCAACCTCAGCTCTGATACCACTTGTCAAGAATCTAGAACAACAAACATGCTCTGATTCCACTGTTAGGACCTAGGAAGCACAATTGATTACCATGTACAAGCAACTAAATGTGGAATTTAACCAGAAGTAACAAGTAACTAAAATTTAGAAATAACATAGAATATGAGAGACAATACCCAATTGTATTAATACTCTTCCAGAAAGAAATTATAATGAAGAGACACCACACTCTTCCACACCTTATAGGCTTCCCACACCAAGTGTACAATAATTCACTTTCAAGAGCTCACTCTCTCAATTACAGTCCCAACAACAACTCAAGCACAGAGTTATTGTTCACCTCTAACTAGTCAGTATCACTACTACCAGTACCACCAGTCAGTATCACTACTACCAGTACACAAGTGCTCCATGCACTCCAAATCTAAGTACTCCACGCACTCCAAGTACACAATGTACTCCAAGTAGATCTCTCCTGATCTTGCTACCTGTTGTGTTGTTGTCACCTTTGATCCTTGCTGCCCCACAGGTCCACCTTTGACCTTGCACACACACACACACCTGCAAATCAATGATCTTACTTACCCATGTAGATCTCTCTACACCCTAAAGAACCCTTGTCCTTGCCTCACCAAGTCCTTATGATTCTCCAAACCAGTACCCTCGGTGGATCTTCTCCCTGATCTTGCACACCTGCAAACCAACCTGATCATACACACTCGGCACCCCTGTGGAACTAGGATGAGCTACCCTTGCTATCTTCACTCTCAGAAGGAGTTAACCAAGCTCAACTCTAAACTAGAACACTTTACAATAAAACCCATGAGTCTATTATATAGATTTCATGCAAACAATAATTAGACATCTAATTACAATAATTAGATCCGCAGCTCAAGACTAAAATTAGCCTCTTAACATGCAAACAACTGGTTCGTTAACAAAATGTTCATGCAACTGCATAGGTGATTGATGTCGGTCCCTATCTAGCTGGAGATGACTGACATCAGCCGATCCCTGACCGATGTCAGTTTGCTCTGCACTAGATATGACCAATGTCGGTTGATCAGACTGACACCGGTTGCTCTGCAACTCAGAAACCTCTCAACAACCTCCTCCATGTTTGCATCAGTGAAGCTTTTAGCTCCACAACCTAACATGATGGGGCTAATGATGTTTATGATGGACCCTGTTGTAGAGAAGGATTACAAAGTAGGTTAGTTCATGCATTAGTAAGAAAAACTAATAATAAGCATACAAAATCTAACATGTTAATCATACTCCCTCGAGGGGCGATATTAATGAAAGCAAAAAACTAATAATGAAAATAATACAAACAATACCTTCTCATAGTGGCTCTCCTTCAAAGATGGTCAATAAATGTGCTTATGCCTAGATTTGGTGCTCCAAGTCTTTGTCAATGCGGTTAGATGATTGCATCTATCATATCTTCTAGCACCAATGGTTTTAGTTCCTTGAAAAATCAATTTGGTGGATTTAGTGAAGCTTCTCTAGCACTATTTATGCATAATAACATTGTACAACTAAAGCTTAAAATTTATGTCCATGGCTTATGTATTTATATCTTTTATAGGAATGTTAAAAATCAACCATGACCATCCATATTAAGATCAAGATGTGTGGCCAAGGATTAAGTCAATTTTGGAGGACAAAGCCATTAATATTTTTGGAAATAGGGAACATTAATGAGGTATGGATGGGCTTAAAATTGATATTTATCTCCATTAATGCCTAATGATTGATACCATTTTGATGATGTTCTTGGTGATGTCATGGCCCAAATATTTTAATTTATAAATTTCCAATAAGAGACATTCAATAACTTTCCATGGATTTTCCACTTAAGCTCTTAATCTAATTTGATTTGTTTAATGACTTTACTTAATATTTTGAAATTGGTCTCATGTTTTATCAAAATGGTTGAAAATATCAATTTGTTTGGTCATAATTTGACTAGATTTGAATCAAAAGAAGGTGATGATTGCATATAGGGTATTATCCTAATTAGGATAATATATATGTGAATCAACACATGTATGTGATGTGTGCTGATGAATCATAGGATTTTAGTGTTTCAAGACATCATTTTTTGTTGGTCGCAATTTGACTCAAAATGAATTAGGAAAAGATAATTATTCTATAAAATGTATTTCCCTAATCAGGCATCAATGGAAAATAATCGACACCTACATATGACTTGTGTAGATGAATTAGAGCATTTCCATTATTTTGATCCAAATTGTATATTGTTACATAATGCATCTAGATTTGCAATTTTATCACAATAGTGATAAAAATTAGATGTCTACATTTTGCTCTTATTTGAGAAGGGCTGCCAAGACATTTGGTCAAAGCAACATCTTTTCAAAGAATAAAAAAGTCGTTAAGAATAAGTTGGAAGGTAATGAGTTAATAAATAATTAGTGATAGATGATGACCCTTGAGAGGGTAGGTGGGGATGAAAGAGAGGGATGGACTCTTGAAAAGAGAGAAAGGGTGAAATTAACCCATGGATGAGATTAAATCCATATTAACTAATGCTTGCATGTATTGATTCCCTATGATCAAATATAATAAAATATAATGGGCCCTAGGGTAGGGGAAGTGGGAAGAATGCATCCCAAAATAAAAGTAACACACTGTGACATACCTAAAATAGGGTGAAAGTTATAGGTTTAGGGAATGATCGATCCCAAAATAAGTTGCATACTTTAATTCTCCAAAATGAGGGAAAAAGTTGTAGAGCTTGTAATTAGAAGAAAAATAAAATGAGAGCATTACTCCAAAGAAAGGATGTCAAGGAATTAATAATGTGCCACAACAAGTTGGATTTGATCGATTGATAAATTGATTTTCCCTAGGAGAGTTAAGTTTGACCATTGATAATTGATTTTGCCCTGGTAATTGGTCTAAATATTATGCCCTAGTAGGGAAAATTGACAAGCATAGATAAAGGATATAACCTATTACATAAATTAAAAATGAACATACACAAATTTAGGTGTGATGGTCTAATGAATTTTTAAAAATATAATAAGCCATAAAAAACCAGGCATACTAGACATACAAAGATGGCATAAGGATTGAAGAATGATGAGATTGGATTGGAAGAATATGGATGTGAATAAGATTGAAATGAGGATGATAAGGATGATCGAGCTGACCCAATATATGCCATGTATTTAAGCACTGCCTACATAGTCTAGATGGACCTCAGGATAATGTAGTTCTCCCAGAAGTGAGAGAAAATGGAATGAGAAACTAAGAATAGAAGAAAGATGGACCAATGTTCAATTTCAGTTATGATATGTTTTTTAAGTAGTGAATATGTAGGATAGTTCTTTCAGAGATTTTGTTTGGTGCCACATTAAATTTTAGACTTGGAACACTTGGTGTTTAATTTAGTAAATGAAATTATGGATCATAAGTATGAATAAATTATAATAACATTTTTTCTATTGTGAATGGACTGATTCAATAGTGAATATTTACAACTAAATATAATGATGAAAAATACCAAAACCAAAGTTGCAAGCATTTACATTTGAATAAAAAATAAAGCAAAGAAAAAGAAAAAGAGGTTTCAAATACAATATGTAACCAACTTAAAATCAAGATATGAATCATCAAGACTTAAGTAGGAACAAGAATGTACCAAAAAATCAATAATTAATAAAATAATTCAAATACAAACATAAACAATTCAAGCCCAAGTTAAGGCCATACTCAAAAGGTTTACAAAATTTATCCAAACACAACACTCAAAACAAGCTGACAATCTAATAAGCAAACCACACAAAAAACACAAAATAATAAGATAAAGTAATCAAACAATCAGTTTTCATGCATACCAAACCAAATAAATAACAATATAAAAATAATTTCTAATCACAATGTTAATATAAACATACAAAAAAAATTTCATGTGTGTAAAATAGAGGCGTTATCGTTGGCAATAGGGTGCCCCCTAAGCTAGGTAGTAACGACACCAGTTCAATAACACAAAGATGATGGGTATAAGGTTTCCAACAGGCTATAGGGAAATAATGACATAATCAAAAAAATAAATATTGCCCCTAGGCTATAGGAGACAATGAAATAAACAAACAAGATGGGGGGAAGTAGAAGAAAAAGAAGGGGTAATCAAGTTGACTCTAGATGCACTAGGTAAGCAGATGCTGACTACATAGTTCTATGGATGCAAGATCTAGCATGAAGTTTAGGCCAAATGTAGTTCTCCCAAGATATGGGATAAAATAAAATTGATGATAAAGATACATGATTGATGTGGAGATGAAAATATGAATGATCTCGTAAAATGGTGAGTGCATGATTCAAACCAAGGGTGAAATAATGTATCTAATTCAAACGAACAATGCACATAATGATGACTTGTAAAATAGTAAGAGAATTTAGGATTAAAATGACCTATAATGAAGGAACAAAATAAAAATGAACCCCAACACAAAAGAAGACATAAATTTATAATTCCCATGGAGATTGTAAGCCCATCTTCAAGAGTGGGCAATGTTTTTGATCTATTATTTTATAAATTTTTAATGTTTTTGTGTTTTTTGGATAAGTAATGAAAACATAATATGAACAAAGGTACATGGAATACCTAGTTTAGGAGATGCACTTCCATAGGTAAGAGTTCAAATGATAGCTAAATCATCTATCATGGTGTGGTAACGATAATATTAAGGTAGTGGTAAATATAAAATAATAGTAAAATAAGATTAGAATAATATGCAATGGCTAAGAAGTCATAAGGAACCATTCAATAGGAAAAAACCATGTTTTAACATACCTTGGTACACTTGTCTATAAAATAAGTTGTGGCTACTGATCAAGTGAAACTACCTCGTAAAATGATCCCTGAATGTGTGCAAAATGCCAATGAATCATAATAAATATCATAATTGGTTAGGGGTAAAAAATTAGATCAGTCCAAGCAAAAGTAGGAATGGTTTAGGTATAGTCGGATAGAAATGGTCTAGGTTAAAATAGTTTAGAGTATGACTATCCAGGGTTACAATGGTTTAGGTTACAATGGTCTAAAGTTACAACTATGATAGAAAAAATAATCAATTTCAACACAAGGTATCCCCAAGTAAGGACTCTTATAGACAATGGTTCAAAAAATTTGTCAAGAGTAAAAATGCTTGGGATATACAATGTTCATTGGTTTTGGGAGGTCTTCACCATCTGGAGTAGCCAATTGATATGCCCTTGAACCATAGTTTGTTATAACCATGTATGGGCCAAACCAAATGGGCTAAAACTTACCCTTATTCTTGCGTTCAACATTGGTGTTATTTTGATTCTATTTTTATACCAAGTCATCAAATTCAAACTCTCGAGGGAGAATGTGATTAGCTCATTGGTGAAAGGTGGTGCCACCATATCATTCATTCTTATTTGCCCATCTATATATCTGGTCGAATGATCCAATCATATTAGATAAGTAATAAGATTCACATTGATTCATTAGCTCGGTGGGGCCCTGTCCCCCCTCCCCCTCTAACTAGATAGGATATGGGCCACCCCCCACAACCCTTCTTATGCTTAAGCTTCTTATCATCAAGAGACCTATAAAGGTATGAAAAGCTAGGCATTATCATTGGTGGAATATGTTGAGGGTGTTGATATTGTTAAGTAAATAGTGAACATTGAGTTTAGTCATACTATGAGACCTACAACTAATCCCTCAGTGTAAGCTACAACCATGGTAGTCAATGTTGTTAAAGAAGGAAACCCTACATCATGATGAAACTTTTAAGGAGGTGGATGTCCTCATGGATTGTTGAAAGATTCCAAAGAAATTTATACCAAAAAAAGGTTTTTCCACCTATCTCTAATCTCTCCAAGGTCTCAATAATGTTGATAGTCCATACAAGGGCTATTGAACATGAAAGGTAGAATTAAGTATTGATATTAACCCTTCTAAGCTTAAGGACTTTGTTCATTAATGATTAGTTGATTATGAATAGAGAGGTTAGTAGTCTCTTTAGAGGGATGAGATACATGATATATATGGGGTTAAGGAGTGTAAAATGACATCAAAATCATACCTATATTCAACCCCAATAGTGGCCTATAATCACCACAAGAAGCTATCTACAACTGGTACATGGAAGGCAGTCAGGTAAGGTTTTGGAAGGATACCTTGAAGGTGAGTGTTTCAAATGATAATGTTGTTTGGATCATTAAGAAGACCATTAAGGGATAAAATCATAGAATCATAGTCAAACACATTTTCAAGCTAAATCCCAAAGGTCTTATATGGAATATATCTGGTTTAAAGGCCTAAAAGCCTAAAACTAGTCAAATTGTTATAGTTGAGATGTATGGAGGGAACTTATTTACTCTAAATAGGTTCAAGCATATTTAGATGATGTAATTACCAAATGATGACTTACAACCCTTCTTATGCTCAAGCTTCTTATCATCAAGAGACCTATCAACACAAATGTGAGTTGTAAATTGTGTTGGAAGAATTGTTGGGTTTACCAATCTTAGAGGTAAAAATATCTAAGGTAATTGAAAATTAGTGTTGTGAAAATTTTTTACAACCAACTTGTTATGGTTACTATTACGGTAACTGACTTAGAGATGTTATGATTTCATAGCTCATGGTGTCATAATTGTTCCTTATTACTTTTTTTAATATACAAATGCGAGTTGTAACTGACCTAGAGATAATTTTATTTGATGTATAAATAAGTCATCATAAATAGGTCGTGGATGATGATGTTCACACAAGGTGTGCATTATCTATGAATAATATAAATACAAGCACATCTTAGACAATATAATTGTCTATGTTCCAATAGACACCAACAAATTAAATTTAGTCATTATTATTGTAGAATACTTGTGTGTTCACTCTAACATATGATCACCTACTGGCCTATTCTAACATTGTATAGGGAGACATGTAGGTCCTATTATAAAAATAAACTGTAACATCCACTATGAGATACAAGATAATAACAAAGATTAAAATATGTAAATTATTTATTGATCCAAAAACCAATGGAATAATTTTATTGTCATGCAAATGCTTCCCATTCCAATGGTACCATTATAGATGCAACACAGTCTATTCTGATATGATCTCAAATTATCCAGGGCAGCTAAATGCTTACCATCAAAAAGTTCTAGCTCTTACAACTTATAAATTATATAGTCTTTATCATCAATAATATGTTGTAAAGATATCTATAATGAGGGTAGCTCAATCTCAACTAGGGTAATAGCCTTTGTGCCAAATGCCAGGGAATTTGGAGTGGTTGTTGTAGGGGTATGATGATTAGTATGGTAGGCCCACAGGGAAAGAAATATTTTCAAGTGCCAATTACGACCAACATCATTAATAATCTTCTTAAGGATTATGAAAATGGTTTTGTTAGACACCTAGGCTCGACCATTGCCTTGCAGTTTATATGGTGTGGATTTCTTGTGTTTAATTCTAAATAGGGTATGAGGGATTTAACATCTTTGTTCATAAATAAACCACCATTATCAGATATGATTTGAGTAGGGATACCATAATGACAGATGATATGATAATGGATAAACTTGGTTATTTGATTATTGGTTACGTAAGTGAGAGGAATGGCCTCAACCCACTTAGTAAAATACTCTATAGCAATAATAATGTTTTTGTGACCATCAGAAGATGTGGGGTTTTTTTTTTGACAAGATCAAGCCCCCATATAGAAAATGGCCATGGTGTAGTAATCAACTCTAGCAATAATGAAGGTGTGTGTATCAAATTACCATGTTATTGGCAAGAAACATACTTATTGACATAATTGCAAGCATCTATCTCCATCTTAGTCCAAAAGTATCCTATTCTTAAGAGTTTCTTGGCTAGGACTACACTGCTAGTGTGGGCCACACACATTCTTTTATGGATCTCTTTAAGTGCTAACATTGATTCTCCAAAAGATAAATAATGAAGAATCATTCCATCATAACCCTTATGATAAAGCATGTTTCCAAGGAGGGTATTATAGGCTAGGTGATGAAATAAATTTGTTTGGTGATTGTGTGAAAGGTCAAGAGGAAGAACTTGGTCATGAAAATAGTTATAAATGTCTTGGTACCAAGGATGATGAGTTGGGAGATTAGGACCAACAATAGTATAAACCCTATCTAAATCTGGTAAGATATGAGCAAGATGTAAAAGGTTATCTATGAGAAACTGATACTCTTTAACACTATTAGTGACTTATACCATGAACCCAATTATTGCCATTGCATCAGCTGATCAATTATTGGCATGTGGCACTTGTTCAAATTATAGTGACCTAAAATGTGATTTTAGATTATCCACAATTTGTTTTTAGGGTACAAAAGTCTCATCTCTAGTCTGATATTAGTTTATAGTCTGATTAATGACTAATTGAGAGTTTCCATAAACCATAACTATTGGATATCCCATTGTATTGCAAGATAAAGTCCTGCAATAAGGGCTTCATACTCAACCATGTTATTGGTGCAATTGAATCTGATATAAAATGCCTTGGGGATGAGGTCCCCTTGTGATGTGACCAATAAAATACCAACTCCAGATTCATGGGATGTGAATGATCCATCAAAATATAATGTCCAGTGTTCATATTCATGAGCCACTTCCTCTATCATCATGATATAGTCATCCAAAAAATCAAATGTGAGTGGTTGAGTATCTATGATAAGAGCTTCAACAAGTTGATCTGCAATGACTTTCCCCTTAATAATTTTCTAATTCTGGTACTTAACATCAAATTTACTCAATACCATAACCCATATATCCATGTGGCATGTAATAATTACTTTAGACAATAAGTACTTGAAAGGTTCCACCTTAATGATGATTATAGTCTTATTATTCAACACGTGGTACTATAACTTTTGGGAAGCAAACTCCATGGCCAAATAACATTTATTAATGGGTGGATAGTTATGCTCATATGTTATGAGTGTTCGACTAAGATAGTAGACTGCATGATTTTTACCTTGTTCATCATGATGGGCCAAGAACGCCCCCAGTGCATGTTCTATTGCTGATATATAAAGAAGTAATGCCTAGCTAGGTATTGGCAGTATCAATACTGGTAGGTTGGACACATGTATTTAGTGTTAAAAATTCTTGTTGACATTTAATATCTCACTAAAATGTGACACCTATATTCAAGAGGTGCATAAAAAGATGACACTTATCTGCTAACTATGATATGAACCTATGAATAGATTGGATTTTTTCTTGCAGGCTATGGAGCTATTTTAGATTGGAAGGTAGAGGCATTGATCTTAGTAGGATCCACTTCAATTCTTCTCTATGATATAATAAATCCTAGTGGTTTGACCAATGTAATGCCAAAAATGCACTTCGTAGGATGGAGATGAACCTTATATTTATAAAGTCTCTCAAATATTCTTCATATAATGTTAGGATGTATAGCATGAGTTCTTGATTTTGATAGGATGTCATCAACATAATCCTCAATTGTATCATGCCTCATGTCATGGAAGATGATAGTCATGGCATTTTGATAAGTGGCACCGGTGTTATTTAAGCAAAAAGGCATGACTTAGCAATAGAATGTTCCCCATGGTGTGGTGACCATTGTATTATGATGGTCTTTTGGGGCTATTTTGATTTGGTTGTACCTGAAGAAGCCATCCATAAGGGACAACATCTTGTACCCTGTGGGTGAGTCAAAATCATGTTAATGTTTGGTAAAGGGAAATCATATTTAAGACATGCTTTGTTGATGTCTCTAAAATCAGTACACATATGTATACCCTATGGTCTTTTTCTAACTAGGATTATATTTGATATTCATTCAGAGTAGTCCAGTGGTCTTATGAATCTAGCTCCCAATAATTTCTCTAACTCTTTTTTCAATAATATGGTAATGTGCAGGTGCATCTTATAAATTTTTTGCTTGATTGTCTTAACATCTAGATGTCCTATAAGTCAATTCATGACCAAGGCAAAGTCTAGGCTTAACATGCCTAAGTAAGCCCATGTGAATATATCAATAAAATCCCTCAAAATAGTGATATTATAATCACACTCTTTGTCAGTGAAGGATGTCCCTAGATAAATAATCATGGGATCTTCATAATCAATTATATTCTCTATAAGGAGTGTAAATCCATCCTTTAGAATGGTAGGCAATGTTTGTTACTGATCTTCTTCTTCAACCATTAGTTGTGAGTTCTAAAGCTCATCATAGTGAGAAGAATTTGAGTCTGTCAGTTATGGTAATGGTTAATTAACAATTTTCTTAGGAAATTCAAGAGCAAAATGCTCAAAGGCATGATGTTGTTCAGAAGTAATACTAGAGCCAATTGTAAATTTTGGACTTGGTGGATATTGTGCTTCCAGTGGAAGTGAGAAAACTTCCCCATCTAAGAGTGCTTGAAATAGGTTTTCACTCAAGGGCTTGTCTTTATCTTGTTGACCACTGAGTACCTCAAATAGGTTTTCACCTAAATATTTTGATGTTTTATCTTTTGTATGACCAAGGAAGTGTGTTTTCTCTCTAAAGTAGGTGACAGAGTCCAATGAGAAGTCAAAACATTGTTTGTGATTGCCAAGCAAAATCCCATCTCTAAGGCCCATATACTCTACAATAGATTCCTCATTCTAAAACTCATCCATAGGTATAATAGAATTTTGTTGGTCCCAATCAATAAGGTCAGGATGGCAAAAGTTAAGTGGGTTATGAGTTGTGATGGTCATAATGAAATTGGAATCAAATAGGTTGGTATCCACTAGCTCATAGTAGGCACTATAATGGGATGTTGTGTCACTGTCGAGAGTTTCCTCATTAGTTGAGAAAGAGGAATCACTTTCAAAAGATATGAGGTCACCCCTAGGAGGTATAAATTTGAGATCTTGGTTTATAGTAGGTTTGCTAATAAATAGAGGTTCAAAAATAACTTTCTCATGTAGCCCTAGGACTTTACTCGCATAGTCCAAACTATCCATAATTTGATGAGGGATAGGGTATTTAGGATTATAAAAATAATTAGCAAGGCCATCAACATACAACCAATTTCTTTTAGTAATGGCCTTCTAATCTTGATTTGGTGAAGTGGATAGTATAAATACCATTGGTTGCTTCTGTTGAGGTATGTTTTGCTTTTGCCAAATCATGTGGGCTTGTTAGGGCTTTGGGAAGGTTTGGGTCTTCCATAGGACTTAAATTTCCAATATGAAAAACATCTTTTAAACAATATGTGGAAATGTTGATGTCCTCAATAATAAGCTAGTTTGCAAAATTTATAAGAAATGGATTAGCCAAAGTGGAAGCAAGATCACTAGGGTTGATATAATTAGATTTAGGTGGTTTAAAAACTATGGCTTTATTTTTCTTGTCTACAAATTTAGAACTAGGGCAATAGTTATAATTTTGGTATTCAACCTCTAAATGTTTGTAATATTGGAATGGCTACAAATAAGTATAAATAATGACCTCAATTTTAGAATGGGGGAAATTAAGGCATTGATTCAAGGTAGAAAGGACAAATTATACTTCATAGATCCAAGAGTATGATTACAAAGTGGGTTAGTTCATGTGTTAGTAAGGAAAACCAATAATAAGCATAAATAATGTAACATGCTAAGCCTACCCCCTCGAGGGGTAGTGCCAATGAAATCATGGAACTAATAAAGAAATCAAGACAATCAATACCTTCCCATAGTAGCTCTCCTTCAAAGATGATCAATAAATTTGTTTATGCCCAAATTTAGTGCTCTAAGTCTTTGTCAATGCAGTTAGATGGTTGCCTCTGTTATCTCTTCTAGCACCAATGGTTTGGTTACTTGATTGATCAATTAGGGAGATTTGGTGAAGCTTCTCTAACACTATTTCTACATAATATAATTACACAATTGAAGCTTAAAAGTTATGTCCATGGCTCATGTATTGAGAATCAACTATGACTGTCCATCTTGAGATCAAAATGTTTGGCCAAGGATTAATTTTATTTTAGAGGACAAAGCCATTAATATTTTAGAATAAGGGAACATTAATAAGGCATGGGTGGGCTTAAACCTATATTTATCTCCACTAATGCCTAATGATTGATACCTTTTGATAATGTCATGGGTGATATCATGTCTCAGATATTTTGATTTATGAATTTCCAATAATAGATATTTGGTAACTTTCTATGGATTTTCCACTGAAGCTTTTAATCTGATTTGTTTTGCTTAATGGCTTTACTTAGTATTTAGAAATTCTTGGAAATTGGTCACATATTTAATCAAAATGGTAAAAAATGTCAATTTATTTGGTTGTAATATGATTGGATTTGAATCAAAAAAAGGTGATGATTGTGTACAAGTATTATCCTAATTAAGATAATATAGATACTAACTGACACATGCACATGACATGTGTTGAAGAATTAGAGGGTTTCAATGGTCCAAGCCATCATTTTACTTGGTCATAATTTGACTCAAACTGAATTAGGAAAAGATAATGATTCTATAAAATGCATTGCACTAATCAGGGATCAATGTACAAGAATTGACACCTACATGTGACGTGTGTGGATGAATTAGAGCATTTCAATGATTTTGGTTAGATTGTGTGTTATTTTAGAATGCCATTAAAATTTGAAATTTTAGCACAATAGTGATAAGAATTGTATGTCTACATTTACAGTTGTGTTTGATGTTATCTTTGTGCCTATTTTAGTGCTGATTGATGTCTTTCTAGGTGAATAGATCATAAAAGTGGCACTGTCTGCACAACTAGAGCCTTCTACCTCCATACTTCTACTTGTGCATCCAACATTGTGATGAATAATGGCACTACGGTCATAATTGGGGTTTTTAGCTCATGCACTTTGATTTGAATTTGATTGTGTAGTTTTGTGACCATTGCATGTTACCCTAGATACTGCATGACATCCTAAGGTATTCAGGGGTAGGAATTGATTAAGGATAGGGCCTCAATCTAGTATGCATTGAATATACCCAGTTATTCATAATATTTTCATATTCTTGTCCATGCAATGTTAGTAAAGGTAGACGTAGGCTAAAAGTCTTCAAAGACATTAACTAGTACATTTGATGGTTTCCATTATGTGAAGCACATAAGTAATACCAAGAATTGATACTATAATGTTTGATATGTACCTATGAGTACCTTGTTAATGTTGGTGGTTAGCTCTAATGCTAGAAAATCTAGCCAATTGAAGTCTTCATGTAGGTGGATGATGTGATATGTAATATCAATCACCTCTTTTTGTGGCCTATTTTGCTTACTTGGTTGTTTATCAGAAGCACTTAATAATTCACTCAATGAGGATGTGCACTAAAGCATCATCAGTTAAATTGATTGGTATTCCTCTGCCTTCCCTGGTTGTATATGTTTACCTAGTGTTAGAATGAATAGGTAGAGTGGAGGACTTGTATGGGAGAAGGGATTTGCCATAATTTGGGAGGCTTGTAGTTTTTTGCGTACCCTGAGCATCAATTAAAATTATGATATACTAAGACAAATGAATCACCCCTTGATTAAACCTAATTAAAAGGGTAAGTATTACCTCTTCTAATTATCCAAATGTGGGTATCTTGATCAATCTTTTTATATCTAAACCTTGTAGTGGATGTGAGAGTACTAGGGTTCTGGCTTATGCAGCTTCTTGTGGCATAAGAGCAAACAAGGTGGATTTTTCTTGATCAATAAATTAATAGTGGGGCTCTCTCCATCTTTATTGTTATGTACTAAATCAAAAATTTATTTTGATTAGTCTAGTTTTGGTTTCTACTTGGTGTGCACAAAGTTATTTTGAAGGCAACATGTAGAATTTTCTTGTTATCTAAAGTGTGTAATGTTTATGTTTTGCCCATGCCCCTTATGATATGGATTTTTGGAATTAAAATGTGTCTTTCCAACTTATTTAAATGCACTAATTGGTTGTGCATGAGTTTTCCTCCCCTCATTAATATTTATTGGTGAAATTTGATCCAACAATGACCCTTTTATATCTAAAATCCTTGAATTATCCCTTGGTAATTCTTTGATGTGACGTGATATCCTTTTATCTATCCCATTCATTTTATGATGCCACCTAGCAATTGATTATTCAATCCATCTTAGGAAGAATGTAATCTATTCAAGTGCCTTATCATTAATAGTATTGAACGACCATTATCCATCCTTTTGCCACACCTATCTTATCACTATCACCTTCCCAAACTTATTTCTTGACCTTCGATAGTTGGTTCTAGCTGTCGTTCCTTAGGTTATCTCTAGAATTTCATCACACCTTATGATTATAACTACTCCTTGTTATTACGATGTCTTACAATGTAAATATCACACTATACAAATATACTACCTAAATAAAATAAAACAAAACAAAAACAAACAACATTAAACAATAAACCTAACTATATGGTGCTACTCAATACCCACTTATGTTATCAACAATAATGATAGAGATTAAAGGTGGTAAGGTTAAGTATAAAACCTATATAGTTTAGATTCCCTTCCACTTAATGCATAGTTTTCCAAGGAATGCCTTAAAGCTACCATCATAAAGTAATAATAGTTGTTCTGAATAGAATTATTTAGATCATAAGTTGCAATCGTGACATGATTTTTGACTTAATTTGTGTATCTCCTATGTCCATAGTGTTTGTTGTCATATTTATTCCATTTTAACCAAGTACATTAATCATTGTTTGTGAGAGTCTTGATCACCTAGACTCATAATCATTGTAATGCATAAACTTAGAACAATGTACTCTATAGGCATTACTACTTCAAGCCCATAAATAAGCTAAAATGGAGTGAAACCTATGACATGCTTATAATTCATTATGTATGCCCAAATAATTACAAGAATGTGATCCTCCCAATCATCTCTTTTTATATTACATATTTTTTTTACCATTTTACCCAAGACCTTGTTGATGCTTTGGCCTGTCTATTTACTTGAGGGTGATAAGATGTGCTTTGGTGGTGAGATATCATAAATTCTTCAATGAGTTTTGATAGTATTATTGAGAAAGTGTGTTATTTTATTTATGACTAGCTTAATTGGACATTTGAACCTTATAATAATGTTTTCATATAGGAATTTGGCAACATCCTTCATACCACAACTTAGGTTTACCACCACTTCTACCCACTTGGTGAAGTAGTTTGTTGTAGTAATAATGTATCATGTATGAATTTACTTGCTAGGGGGAGATATAGGCCCAATAAAATCAATTCCCCATTATTCAAATGGTTTTTCTAAGATTATTGGAACTGAAGGAATCTCATCATGCTAATTTGTCTTTCCCATTTACTGGAAAACATCACAATGCTTAGCTACTCTGTGTGCATATTAAAATAAGGTTGGCCACCAAAGACCAATCTGTATGATTTTTATTGTAGTAACTTCACCTACGAAGTAAAATCATGTAATTCACTGATGATCTTCTTGAATAAGAAGTGGTCATTCATGTTTTAATGCTACTATGTGCAACACATCATCTCTGCCTAGCTTGTACAAGAATCCATTGATAAAGTTATATGGGATAGTTCGGGTAACTATTTAATTTTTATCCCTTTCTAAATAGTGCATAAGGAAAGTTATTTGATAAAAGAGGTTCATAATATCCTCCATATTATCTGGGATTGTAACATTCCTAAATAAGTGCACATCTAGAGATTCATCTTCTATTTCTTATGGATCCTCACCATTGAGTAGCCAGTTCTGATGATCTGGTTTGGTATTTTCTTATCTTGGCTTTACATGAATTTAAAATTTAAATTCTTGAAACAACATAAGCCATATAAATATCCATCCTTACAACATTAACCTGTTAATCATGTATCATAATGGCTGGTGATCTTTAAAGAACTTAACTGGTGTAGCCAACAAGTAATGTCAAAAATTTTGTAACACAAACACCATGGCTAAGGATTATCTCTCTGTAGTTGTATTTTTCCTTTTTGATACTAATAACTTCCTACTGGTAAAATGTATGAGATGATCCAACCCACCTTCACTTGGATATGCTAAGACAACTCCTAATATTATATCAAATCATCTACATGCATATGGAATGGCTTCTTCCAGTCAAGAAAAACTAGAATCAATGTTGTTACTAACCTTTGTTTGAGCTCAATAAATGTTGCTTAGAATTCTAATATCCATTCAAACCTTGTATCTTTATGCATCAGTTTATCCATTAACACAAATATGGTTGCATACCCTTTGATAAAATTTTGATAGTATTTCATATAATTGAGAAAGGTGTGCACTTATGTAGAGTTGGTTTGAGGTGCCATCCCTACTATCACAATAATTTTTGATAGATCCACTAGGATACCATACCTACACACAACATGGCCTAGCAAAACACCAAAAGGTGTAAAGAATAAACACTTCTTTAGGTTTAAAGTAATGTGTAAATATTGACACCATTCTAGCATTAGTCACAACTTTGACATATGATCTTTAAATAAGGAGAAAATAACCTAGTCATCTAGATAAACTTCCAAAAATTCATGAATGAAGTCTTTAAATGCATTAACTAAAACTCTATAGAAAACTGTCAGTGCATTCTTTAGCCAAAGGGAATTACCTTATATGTGAATGAGCCCCATTCAATTACAAAGGTAGTCTCATCCTAGTCTTCTTCTTCAATCAAAATCTGATGATACCCACTGAATCCATCTACAAATGAATACACTTCATACCCTATGTCAGACTCAAGGAATTCACCTATGAATGATATTAGAAATGGGTCATTAATGTAGGCATCATTGAGTGCATGGTAGTTTCCACAAACCTAAATTTATTATGTCTTATTTGGTTACACAACTATGGGACTTACGCATTCTATTTTTTCCATAGGATAAATAATTTTAACTTCTTTCATTTGATTTAGTTGAAATTTTACTTTGATCTTCATATTAGGATTGAGCCTATATGTGTTCTTTTTAATGGGTTGAGTGCATTCTTTCTATTTTATATGCATTTCTCCCAATGACGAATCTACACCTTTACTTTAGAGAATTTAGTTGGGAACACATATTGATAATCTCATAGCAATGGCAAAGCTTTTGAAATTTATTTTTGCTCTTAGTAGTCTCCCATAGTCACAAGCTTAGGATTTGACTATGTTCTAATGTTCCCTTCAATATTTTTCAGGTGTTCTTGATACACTTTACTTGACCCACTGGGTAGAGCTTCTTGTAGAATGTGATTGTCTCTCCTCTTTAACTTGTTATGTGCTTTGGACTGGTATTATTTTGAGTTCCTTCTCTAGTTCAAAGAATCCTTCTAAATCCAAATATCTATCATTATCACTAGATTCCATCCACTTGTCTATTATTCTATTACAAGGCTTAATAAAAGCTTGTTCTTATTGAGTGGCCTTATAATTGTGAAGCAATGAATTCAAATCCTACATTACTTCCTACTTGGATATTGATTATGTTGTAGTTTTGATATCTTCTACTCATCTATGGCATCTAAAGATTTTGAGTTTCTATAATGCATTATGCACTAGTGGATTATCATCTTTAAATAAAAAGTTATGAATTAAGTCTTGTTACACTTGTGCCCAATGTTTAGTCTTTATTTTGCACTCTTGGTGTGTGTACCAATATTTTGGAAGGGTTGATAGTGTATGACTAAAGAAGTGTACCCAAAAACTTGGCTCTACTCATTACATAGTCCATATATCCACACATTGGTGAATGTGTAGCTCAGGGCATTAGCCTTCTTGAAATAATGGCCATTCTGATTTCACAATAGGCAAAAACTAGAATCATGCATGCAAAAACTCACATTCTTCATCTTAATGAATTTTGGAGTTCTTATGCACAACCCACCAAGTCGCAAAATTTATTTTCAAGGCATATCTAAGTGCAATGATCCTTTGATCCACCTATGATACATAGTGTTTTAGCCTCAAAATAAATGGATCAAGGTCTCATGTCATAAAGTATTTAGGTATTTATCATTCAACAACAAAGGCCATGTGTAAAGGCTATACCTCATGATCTCTCCTAGCTCAGTTCAACATATGAATGTCTGAATCACCATTGATGGATGATGTTATTTCCAAAAGTAGAACACCCTCTAGAATAAGTTCAATATAATCCATCATTATTACACTTGTATTATACACAAAATCTACTATAGAATTTTTTGAATATTGTACTAAGGGGGAAACACATCCTTCTATCTGAACTGATAAGGCTATAGAATTTGTTATTATTGACTTGCACACTAATTTCTCTTGCTACTACATAAGCTATGGTTTCCAAGATTGATAATCTATAGGTTGTAAAGCACTTTTATGTTCATCTATATTAACCTTGAACCAACTATTCCCACCATAGGCATAAGGATACTTAGATTCATTTGGGATAATATATGGCTTTTGCTCAAATTTATTAAGGGGTATGAACACTATCTTATCCCCTTGATACACCTCTAGCTGATTGTGCATAGTGTTAATGGTCATTTATCCATCATAGGCCCATTACTTACCAATTAAAGTAGGATAATGGGTTTCTATAGTCTTCATATCTATGACCTCAAAATATTTGGGCAAACTCAGCTTAGCCACTTTAATGTCACATCCTCTAATCATCCAATGGCCTCTACCCTCCTATAATCCTTGATACTAAGAGTAACTATGCTATAAATAAAATTCGGTTGACTAATAGCTTCCAAAGTTGATCATGAAATCATGTTAACCATGCTACCAAAGTCAAAGACTACATTCAAGATCTCATATCCTACCATTTCAATGTCCATGCAAGAATCCACGTCCCATGGTTTCTTAGTCTTAACATACCATACTAGTTTGTCATTATATTTTTGACCTTGTATTGCATAATTCATAAGATTGTGTCGGAGATTACTAATATTATATGAAATATATTCATTATATAGTATGATGAGTAATCTTAATAGGTCTATCAAATTAGTCACAATGCCCTCTTATCTCAAGATCCTTATAATTTTCTATACATTTGAGCATCAATGGCTATATTATTGCCTCCTATCACCATTTATCATTCCATCTCTTATAGAATCTGAGCAACTTTCTGCATCAACTTATTTTTAGTAAAAGGATTAGAATATCTATCCTACTTACTTTTCTAATCCTTTGATCCTATGGCATTTCTAATAGTAGTAATCCCTATTCTTCTCTTTTTTGCCTAGTGATTGCTTGTATAAATGCATTTTCCTTTGGCTGCACATTGATCATATTTACATTACACACTAGCTTCTGCTTCCTTTGCTTTTCAAGTAATAGACAATATTCTATTTGATGTTGACTTTTAATTCTATAATATATGTAGTATGTCTATCTCTATGGATTGGTAGGGTAATTATTCACATAGTGATTTTATTCTCCACATAAATAACATTGCATAAGAGGTCATGTTTGTTGATTGTCATTATTACGATCTCCTTGATATCTTCCATGATATCCTCCTCTATAATCTATTCTATAACTACTTCTATTCTACTAGTATCCCCATTATTATGATTATTCTCAAGCATACCCTCTTTGTTAGGTTTATTGTGCATCATACCCTCCATATTGGTCTTACGGTGAAAGTGGAGCCCAATTAGATTGTTGTGGACTCACATTATTCTAATACGATTGATATGGCTATTGCAGAGAAGATAACATCCATCTAGTTAAACCTTAGGCTTGGTACTATAAAAATGAAGGTATCCATTGAGGACTACTCTATGTCACACCTATCATATCCACATCTAGTCCAGGGATATTCTACTTCATAGTTGGTAACTGGTGCATAATAATTGCAAATACATTCTTTGTAATTATTCTTTTAATTCTTGTAAAGATCTACAACTCCTCTCATCAAGGTTGGTTGATTTGGAAAAAATATAATGCATGCTCTATGACTTCTGAATATATTATCACAAAAGATGGCACTTTGAAATAGAATGCTAACTACCTTAAAAAGTTCACAAAACTATGTTTTAAGCTTTAGACAATCATTCCTATGGTGGCCTTTTCATCACACAATAAGCCTAGTTTAGGCTTATCATTCTCATTCATTTCATCCATCCTCCTCATAAAACATCTAATTTTTATTCTAATTTAGAACATGTTACTGTAAGGTCATCATAATCTTATATCTGTTCTACTTGCAGAGCAACAGGATCGAGCGTCAGCTTTGTACAAGAACTGGGTCTGCACAATAACAAATCTAATTCTTGGGCATATCCCTTCTATGAACCATGCAACCTTATCCTTGTATTTTGAAATGAAATGAATTTTATTCATAACACATAAAACCTATTATCATAGTCTACAACTAACTCTCTAGACTTTCATGGATCTTCCTTCAAGTCTTGAATAGTTTGGTTGGTACATTTTAACTTAATCTTTGCTACCAATAGGTCTTTGACTCATGTAAAATTGAGAATATTTACATTTATTTTACAAATGAATTTAAAGGCTCATACTATCAAAGCCCTCATGAATTCACATTTATTGACATCATCAGGTGTTACCCCCTTAACATTCTATTTCATATTATAAGTTACCAAGTTTTACTCCAGATTCATAGACCCATCATATGGCATTAGATAAATGAACATACCTACATTGAAAAATAGAGTTGGTATACTTGTAGTTTTTACCACTATTTTTTAAACACTAACAACTGTGACTTTAGGTATATGTACACTAGTGAGTGTGACTATATGTGACTGTGCAGTGTTAACTATGACTAAGGACTTCTGATCACTAGTCTTCTTAGGCATCCTAAAAATGAATCCCAATTCTTCTATTTTATTATTATTTATTGTTTGGTTTGTATTCACACTCAACCTTCCAAACTTATCTATAAAGAAATGAAACCAAATCTACTTATTCTACACTTCTCCTTAATAATGTATTGGGTTGGGGGGATGCGTACTCTTGAAATGAATGATCTCTAATTTGAACTTCTTCTAATTTCAAACTTTAACCTATGATGGCTCTGAATTCAAACCTAAATCTTCTTAGGAACTTTTTTTTCCAGGTCTAGACAAAAACCCTTTCATTATTTGTGATCTATTTCTACCTTCTAGCTGCTCTACTAGCAACCTACCTTCTCCTTGTTACATGATCTCCATATCAACATTATCTCTATTTTATTCTTTCTCTACATCGAGCCCTTCTACATACTCCACACATTATTTACTTCCAACATCTTTCACAACCTCTCTCTACATCTTTCTATTTATAGAATCTTATACCCTATGCGTACTCCTACTCATAGTTAATTCTAGATTTTTTACTTTATTCCATCATCTTTATTGTTTTAGTTCCCTTTCTAATAACAAAATGTTATTTTCTCTTTGGTTTTTTTGCCTTCTATCTTCTAGTGTTAGGTTCAATTTTATTTTACTCAGTTCTACATCATTCTCTTCTATACCTCATGTACCCCCATAGTGTCTGATGTGACTACTCGATGTTGGCTGAAGTAGGCACCATGGCCTTTTCCACAACCAACATTTTTATCAACATTAGTAGTCACTAAATAAATTTATTGTATATTTTTATAACAAATAAGTCTTGTATAGATTCAATATCTAGGTATCCTTGCACTATGAATTCAGTGATATACCTATAAATTATAGTCCGAGTATAATAGTCTATGGCACAGGTCTAATATGTATCTAGATTACACAATCTATCGAAGTTTTTTTCTTTTCAAACTATAAGATCTATCCCTCTTAGATTAAATCAATAATATTCCAACCTATATAACCACATGACTAACACTATAAGCAATTCAAACTGAAATATTTCATAAATTTCACCATATATGTTCTCTTATATAACTTTGCATTTATTACAACTTTTTTTGCCTCTTTTTCTATAAAAGTCTAGATTTTGTCATCCATCTATCTCTCTATATCCCTTTGTCCTAGAAACTATCTCAATATATTTCAACCAAATGGTTCCACGCTCATCACACCATTGTTAACAGAGGTTTCTAGAAAATTTCAGAACATGCTAATTACAAGGATAACTTGCATACTAAAAAATAAAATAAAACTTGAAATAAATAATTCATATGTAAAGAACCAAAGTTAAATACAAAGGCACACTTATTATATGGAAACATAGAATTAACAAATACTAAACAATCAATATGTGCATGATGAATCATAATTTTAAAGTAAAATAAAGTACCCACTACGGACAATATAAAGGCAAAATATATTTAGGAAAACCATCCTCAGAACTATTATATTAATCTCTATCACACATTGGAACCATATTCTATTATAATTAAGCACTATATATAGAGTATTCTAAAGTGTTATCTCTTCATATTCTATTCTTTTGATATGTCACAAGGAAGGACTCTTCATATTCTTCTCTCTCTTTTCATATGCTTATAAGGTCACATACATACAAAAGATCATACAAAAGACAAAATCATATAATGCATATATGTGTCCATTCAATATACTTTCCAGTTTTATTGCCCTCATTCTTTACGTAATATTTATGTGAATGCAACTAATGATTTGGCTTTGATAATTGACAATCCTTGCTTTGACTTGGCTTTGGAATGCTTCAAAATTTGAGATGGGCTGCTCCTAGTGATAAATTTGAAAATTGGGAGGAATATGGAAATTTTTATAAATGTGCAATAGTGAATACATGTGTACTAGATAAGTCCTAAGTCCCTTATCAATTAAGGCATATATTTTTATATATATGTGTCCAATGGATAATTTATCAAGCCATCAAAACACTAGGCAAATGGACTAACCCTAATGAATTTTTTAATTTTAAAAAGTTATCATTGTTAGGAGAGGTTTGCTATCATTGGCCATAGGTCAATATCGATTAGTGATACTGACCTAGTTTGATGGTGGTGACCACTACACCAAAGGATTAAACTAAAGGTATGTAGATGTTTATATGAGATAGTAAGTTGGTTTTCATAGACTATGAGGTTCATGTAGGTGTTTGAAAACAAACCGAGAGGTTCAAAGTCATAATGTAGTATGTAGGTATGAAAGAATGTTGGGTTAGGGTCATACTTGCATAAACATGTCATGCATGGTAAATATGTGTCAAGTTTTTCATTATTATGTACTTTAACCTGATTTTAGTATCTACACTCCTATTAAATTGATTAGTAGCTCTACCCAACTCTTTTACTATCATCTCTTCAAATATATCTAATTTGGTATTGACTCTCAATATATTTATATAATTTCCCTTGATGCATTGTTGGTTAAACATTCAAGGATAAAACATTTTTCCATCTCTATTGTTCCTGTGGTGTAAAAGAACTTATAATTTGATCTCATTATTTATTAGGGATCACCCATCTACCTGTCTCACATATAAGCTTATGGGATTCTTATCTAAGCTATGACTATCTTCTCCTTTCATTTTATTTCAGGCCCTATATATGATTTCTTATGATGTTCATAGGTTGGGTTAAATTTTGTATGATAGTGTTCTTGTTTCCTACTTGCATTCTTTCTCCACATGATTATTCTAAACTTCTCATTCACATAGTTTTAAACTTATTTGTTAAGGTTGGGACATTACTTTATGTCAACATCCCATCTACTCACTCATTTGTGGTTTTTATTCACCCATGTGCTTTTTTTATTATGTAACTCTTCTTACTTTTTTGTTTAGGCCACATTTATTCTCCATGTCATCCATTTCTTCAAGTAGCATAATAACCTCATCATAGATGTTACCTCTAAAGGGAACGTGTTTATTTCTACCACAAATATTTTTTAAGGGACTAATGCTTTGATTTTAAAATTATTTATGATTAAACACTTTTGGGTTATTTCTATTTGCCACCACCTCAAACCTTAAGTGTTGTTGCCCCATATCTCACATCCATATAAGACCATTGTTATGACAAGTAATAAAAATAAGACCCTGGTGGGTTTTCAATCTCATAACTCCACATTACTACACTTATTTTGTAGTTTGTACAAATATTTTCATCTACCTTGTGTCATGGGCCTCCACTTTTGTATTTTGGTTTATCTAGCTATACGATATATATTGTTTATATTGGTTGTTTTTGAGCTCATCATAAATTGTTCATTATTGTATATCTTATTCATGGAGACTATTAACTAATTACCTTATTGTTATGTTATGATGAGTATGATGCTATATATTACCTTGACATGAGGATTATGATTATGTTATCATGAGTGACTCTTTTATTCCATATATATTTTTACGAATATATGATGATATGGATTATTTTTGTAGGATTGCAATACTACTCATTGTTTATTTATTACTAATTAGTCTAAATGAATCATTTAAAATTACATGATAGGATATTCACATTATGATATGATTGGATATTAGTTCACAAACCATGTATGTGGCTATATCTTGCTTATGTACCCATGGTAGGTACGATCAAGGATTTGATGTTCAATTCAATGTGCATATATGCAAAAGTATATATGATAATATGATTCTTACATTTGTCATGGGATTCGCTAAAGTTCCATAATATTGCCTTGAGATACGGTGTTATATTATTATTATTATTATTTTGTGTGAATGTTTTCACTAGTGCAATGAGCGTGCAAGTGATAAGTATTCGAGGTGGAAGGGGGGGATAATAGGTGACCATTGACTAAACTAAACATAATAGATATATTATAAGACTATTTTTCTCCATGTGTGTCACCTTCCATGTGTGTTAAAAATTGCTTATGCATATCTTGACTACAATGCATTTTGAGTTTGAAAATATTCTTGTTAATGCATTTAACCTTAGGATTTGAGCTGTAGTACATAATAATTAATAAAAACACTCTCATGACTAATCCCTAGGCACATAGACCTTGAGTGAACTTCTATCTATGTCTTAGTTTTCAAATTTTTAGAAAATCAAAATTTTAAAACATAAGAAAAGAATCATTCTTGTCTCTCATTAGAAAAAAGAGAGGCATCCTTAATATTTAAAATTTTGAGATTTTTTATAACACAAAAATCATGAAATCCAAAAGAGAAGTGTCCTTAATATTTGAAATTTTGAACTTTTGAGACTTTTAGAACATACAAATCATGGAATTGTAGTCTCTAGGAGGTTTTAGGGAGATGAAGAGTTCAAGCCTTGAAGGAGACATGTTGATAATTTTGACCTCATAGGTCAAATTGCAACCCTTACCATTCAAAACTTGCATAATCATGCCTTTTTGTCTTGTGAGTCAGTGATTGGTCCCGAAAAGTCCTTGAAGAATCGATGGTTAATAGGTCTTAGGGTTTTTTAGGTGATTTAGGGTCTCTTCTTTGACTTGTCTTATTATTTGCAGAAGAGTTTTGATGTTGATCTGAGTAGCTAAAGGAAATGAGTTTTGAAAAAGACTTTAGGTTCTCAAAGGAAAAGACTTCAAGTTTTTTCCATATAAGCTAGATTGAAGAAGAAGGATTTTGCACAAAATTTGAAGGATTATTCCTTTCAAAAAAGGACATTTTCAACAATCCCAAAGGGTATTCTCCTTTCGGGGGAGGACCATTTCAATATTCTTGGAGAATAATTATAATTTTTCCAAATAAATTTTGTGGGGTCTTTTCTAAAATTTCCAAGGTTCATGACAAAAAATCCGAACGGCTTTCACAAGTAGAAGGACTTTTCAAAAACTCCAAAGGGCACATTTTAGAGGGCAACTGAACCTTTTCAAAAAATATGAAAGGCAAGTGGCCATTTGCAAGAAACCTAAGATGGGACTTCAATGAAATTCAAAGGGTTAGAGTCCCCTTCAAGAAAGCTCATTATAAAAAATTTGAAGGGTTCAATCATTTTTTGTAGGGTCTTTTACAAGTTTCTCGAAGGGTATGTCTCCTTCGGGAAAGCTCATTATAAAAGCTCAAAGGGTGAATTTTTTTGGACTTTTTATCTAAGGAAAAGTTTGAAGGGTAATTTGGGAAGGCCAAAGGAGAAGCCCGAGAGACAATTCTTGTAGACAATTTGTCCACGAGAAAATGACAAAGAAACAACTCCAAAGGAAAGGACATAGAAAAAGATGAAGGATAAGTCATTTTAAAAGGTCCAAAAGAATTCTTTTAGATAAATCATCTGAAGAAATTATTTTTAAAGGAAGAAAATCCACGAGAGAGTGATAGATAAGAAGGAAGAAACAATTATTTCGAGTAATTTGCTTGAAAGAAAAGAGAGATCCAAGGAGAAAAGTCTCAGACCTTTTTGTCTAAGGAGGAGCGCAAGAAAATAGATAAATCCTGAAGGTGAATAGATAGAGGCCAAAAAAAATCTAAAATATTTCCTTCAGGGAAATAACCTATAGAAAATGATAGTTAATCTAAGATAAAAGTTTGAAGGGAATAGGTGGACAAGGTAAATCTGAAGGGAAAGAGGAAAGAACAAAAAATCCATAAGAAATACATAGAAACAAAAAACTAGACGATGTAAGAGATTTCAATAACCAATGAATAGATTAACACGTTCTACAACATGCAAAGTGGTCAAAACAAGGATTAGACACGTCCAAGATGTGTAACCATTTCAAACATGACACCTTTAGTTCCAAAATGAAGACTCAATTGCATGAAGGACTCAAGGAACTTAATGTTGGAGAGCTTAAATGTTAATTTCATGCATGCACTCTTTTTAATTTGAGCCTTTCAAATGTTCCAGTAGTTCAAGTGGAGTTCTAAATTTAGATGTGGAGTTGACTGTTCTTATTTTTGGAGTTGACTATTCTTAATTTATAAATTTAACTAGTTATCAAGTGCCAAATCTACTTATTAATTTCATGCAAAGGAAATCCTTTCAAAAATTCCAACTTAGCTTCAAATTAGTTCAAGCTTAAGTCAAGACATCTGAAGTTAGCATATATTTCATGCATGAAAAAGAATAGCCCAAGCTTAATCCCACCATCCATTTTTCAGTGCCAAAGAGTTTTCATGTAAGGAAAAAGACAAATTTACAAGGCTATTATAACACAAATTAGGCTTGGGCTAAAGTGGGAGTTGTCCTCTTCTATTTTCAATGTCAACCTCTTGGCTGTTATATCTTTTTCTATATAAGTGGGATTTTCTAGCCATTGTAATATCCATCCCTCTTTTGGAAAGAAATTTTTTTGCCAAAGATTGAGTTGTAACTTTTTCTTAGATTAATAGAAGGACTGTTGTTTTCAGATTCTAACTACTAGTATAGTATATTTATGTCATTAATTTTCATAAGTGATAGAGTTTTCTCCCTTGTCAAGTCTTGATTCTTACCTAGTTACTAGCTGGTTAGATTATGTAGGTCATGTTATATGTTTAATGTCTTTTGGATGAGTTTGAAGTGGATGCAAGTAGTTGGTTAGTGCCTTGAATTAGGCCTATTCCATCATTTCCCTTAAGCTTTGATCATAAGATATAACCTTTTCATGAAATACTTATGCATATTGGTCAATTGGAGTTGAAAGTTCAACCTTTTTCTTGTTTGAATTAGTGTTTTTAGGAGCTCTAATTGAGTAGATCAACCAATCATTCAGGTGTATCACCATCATTAGATAGGATTTTATTTCAAGTTTTCTTTCTCTTTTCCTAGGTAGTTTGTAGCGTAGAGAAAAGATCTTAACTGATACACCAACATGAGCTAGCCTTTAGAATCTAGAGATTCAATCCACTGATTAGATTACCCACATCCTAGGATTATTTCCATATTTTAGTAGACTATGAAGGCCTAAAACTACCTTCACAAGGGTGTGAGTCTGATTTAAAACAATTTTTGGCATGCTCAATGGGACACATTGGAGTTGGTCTTGATGAAATTTTAGTTGTAACAGTGTTCTTCAAGAAGTATTTGGTGATTCCAAGCTCAAGCAATTGCTTCTAATAATCTAAGCATAGTTTCCATGTAAGTCTATTCTTATTGTATTATCATGAATGAGTTTTGATGGCTATGTATGAAGATAATTCCTATGATATGTTTCCTTATCAGCCCTATGATGAATATACTAGCCTTATTATGATACCTATGAGCCTAATCAACCTTATCAAGAGTATTGTCAAAGCTATGTTGAGCCTTATCAAGTTTCTCATGATATTTATTATCAAGAACATGATTCTTACCTTCTTTGTGAGCCATATTAGTCTTAGGACCAGATTTCATCTTTCCCATATGGCTATGATGTTGCATATGAGCAGTCTTATCTTCAAGAAAGAATGAACGAAATAGATCTCAAAATATTAGCATATGCAAAAAAAGTTTGCTCTAACTCTTAGTATGAAGAAGTGAATGGTCTATTTTAAAATGTGTCCAATGATCTAGAAGAGATAAATGGGCTGCATATTCTTGTATTGGAGAAGATGGAGGTTTAGGAGAGGCAAGAAATCAAGTTGAACCACTTGTCTACAAAGGGTTCTTGTGTTCCTTATTCTCATGAAGTTCTTAATCATGCCTAATGTGTGCCAAGGGAGATTATTAATTGTATTCAAGAGCCTATTCATGAGGTTAAGCCTTCTTATAGTCCCCTTTCTTCACCACTCATCTTTCAAGCACAAGTTGTCCATGAAGACAAGGAGATTTTAGAATTTGATGAGATAATGGCCAAGTGGAAGGAAAAAAATATAGAGGTCTTTAAGAGTTTCTCTTTCCATCCTCTCCAAAACTCCCTAGATAATTTCATTACCCTTAAGATTCTAAAATATGATCATGATCAACCTCCCATGCTTCATTTTCCCTCTCAAACAAATGAATTTCATCACCCTCCTACCATCTCCCTTCTTTAGGAGGAACCTGTTCTCTAAAAGATTGAAAAAGGGGTTGTAGCTAAAAGTCAAGTTCTTGTAGAGTGTGAAGAGGATGCTTTAGGTGTGTTTGTGGAAGAGTTTCACATTGATACTTCACTTAAGGTTGTAGTTGAGAATCCAATTATAATTGAGAGTGAGAAGGATGATCTTGATGAGAAGGAACTCCAAGAGGAGTTGGTACAAATTGAAGTCATAGCTGAGTTAGAGATATCTCCTATTGAGAAGGATCTAGATAAGTTTCAAGATTATCCTATTCAAATTAATCAAAATGAGGACAAAAAGGATGATTGATAGTTGTACCTTGAATCTCTGCAAGAGATTGAAGAATTTTGTATCAATATGTTATCTATGGAAGAAAATGTTTATGAAAAATTTGGTTAAGAATCACCTATTCAAGCTCATAATATAGATTAGGTTGCCTATTGAAAGCTCCTTAAAGAGCTGGATGAACTTGTAATAACTAATAATAAGGATGAGGTCATTTAAGGACAATGATTATATGAGTTATCACTTGACAAGGTTGTAGATCACAAGCAATATGAAAAGGATCCAGAAGTATTAGATGAGTTTGTCTTTATTGGTGATTGGTTTGTTGTTGATGACTCATTTGAGGATATGCTAATAAAGTTGGTAGGCAAGAGGATTGCCTCATCAAAGGTTATGATTAATAAACATCCTACTTTACAATTGTACCATCTCTTGGAAGAAGTGAGTTCATGAATTTCCCATTTGATCTAGGTGGATCATGCTTTGTCATGGTTAGCTAGGTTCCTTATTTGTTTATTTTCCTCTAAGTGTTGTTCAAGAACATTAGTTTAATTTGATTTTGTTCAAATAAGTGCTTGTTTGTACATTTTATTTTTAGTTAGTTTTTCTATTTTCATGTCTTTCCCTTCTTATTTTGAAGGATGAAGGTTACTTCATGTCTGGTCAAAGGAGATTGTAATCATGGACTAGGTTTACCATTATTTTGTGAGTTCAATATCATGTTTATGGTCTAAGTTCTCAAGCATAATAGGCATGCTTCCCAGTTGAGTCACCAAAATGTTGACAATTTTGATGTCATAGATCAAATTGTAACCCTTACCATTCAAAACTTGTATAATCACGCCTTTTTGTCTTGTGAGTCAGTGATTGGTCCTAAAAAGTCCTTGAAGAATCCATGGTTAATAGGTCTTAGGGTTGTTTAGGTGATTTAGGGTCTTTTTTTTTGACTTGTGTTGTTCTTTGCAGAAGAGTTTTGATGTTGATTTGAGCCGTTGAAGGGAATGAGTTTTGAAAAAGACTTCAGGTTCTCAAAGGAAAAGATTTCAGGTTTTTTCCATATAAGCTAGATTGAAGGAGAAGGATTTTGCAAAAAATTTTAAGGATTATTTCTTTCAAAAAAGGACATTTTCAACAATTTTGAAGGGTATTTTCCTTTTGGGAGAGGACCATTTCAATATTCCTAGAGTATAATTATATTTTTTTTGAAGAAATTATGAGGGGTCTTTACCAAAAGTTCCAAGGTTCATGACAAAAAATATGAAGGGATTTCACAAGCAAAAGGACTTTTCAAAAAGTCCAAAGGCACATTTTAGAGGGCCACTATACCTTTTCAAAAAATATGAAAGGTAAGTGGCCATTTGAAAGAAACTTGAGAGGGGACTTCAAGGAAATATGAAGGGTTAGAGTCCCCTTCAAGAAAGCTCATTACAAAAGAGTCAAAGGGTTTAGTCATTTTCCATAGGGTCTTTTACAAGTTTCCCAAATGGTATGTCCCCTTTAGGAAAGCTCATTACAAAAAATCTGAAGGGTTCAGTCATTTTTTGTAGGGTCTTTTACAAGTTTCCCGAACAGTATATCCCCTTTGGGAAATCTCATTACAAGATTTTGAAGGATGAAGTCCTTCAGACTTTTTATTCGAGGAAAAGTCTAAAGGGTAATTTGGGAAGGCCAAAGGAAAAGCCTAAGAGACAATTCCCATGGGAAAATGACAAAGAAACAACTCTGAAAGAAAGTATGTATAAAAAGATGAAGGATAAGTCATTTCAAAAGTTTTTAAAGAATTCTTTTAGACAAATTATTTGAAGGAATTCTTTCGAAAGGAAGAAAAGCCACAGGAAAGTGATAAATAAGAAGGTTGAAACAATTCTTTCAGGAAATTTGTCTGAAATAAAAGAGAGACCCAAGGAGAAAAGGCTTAGAGCTTTTTGTCTAAGGAGGAGTGCAAGAAAATAGACAAAGTCTGAAGGATAATAGACAGAGGCCAAAAAATAATCTGAAATAATTCCTTTAGGGAAATAACCCAAAGAAAAGGATACTTAATCTAGGATAAAGTTCTAAAGGGAACAGACCAAAAAGGTAAATCTGAAGGGAAAGAACAAAAACTCCACAGGAAATACATAGAAACAAAAAACTAGATAATGCAAGAGATTTCAACATCCAATGAATAGATTAACATGTTTTGCAACATGTAAATTGGTCTAAACAAGGATTAGACACATCCAAGATGTGTAAGCATTTCAATCATGACACCTTTAGTTCTAAAATGGAGACTCGTTTGCATGAAGAACTCAAGGAGTTTAAAGTTGGAGAGCTTAACAAGAGATTTCATGCATGCAATCTTGTTTGTTCTGAGCCTTTCAAACATTCTAGTAGTTCAAGTGGAGACCATTGGAGGTTGACTAGTCTTGAGCTTTAGTTGAATAATTGACAAGTTTCACATCTTCTCATGCTCTCCATGCAATAGAAGACATTCTCACATTCCAATTCAGCTTGAAATCAGTTCAAGCTTAAGTCAAGACATCCAAGATTGGCATAGACATCATACATGGGGTAGATTGGTCCAAGCTTGAGCCCAGTCATTTTCAATGACAAAGGACTTTTAATGCGAGGCATATTATAAAAGAATATTATTTTTTGAGGTCTTGTTATCTTTAGATATTAAAAATTGGACTTGGGCTAATGAAAGAGTTATCTTCTTCTTCTATTTTTAATGCCAACCTCTTAGCTGTTGTGTATTTGTCTATATAAGTTGTATTTTTAGCCTTGAATTGTATCCCTCTTTTGGCAAGATAAAATTCTGCCAAAGATTGAGTTGTAACCTTTTTCAGATTAATATAAGGACTATTGTTTTCAGGTTCTAGTTGCTGGTATAGTGTATTTATGTCATTAATTTGCATAAGTGATAGAGTTTTCTTCCTTTTTAGGTCTTGATTCTTACCTAGTTACTAGTTGGTTAGATTATGTAGGTCATGTTCTATGTTTAATGTCTTTTGGCTGAGTTTATAGTGGATGCATGTGGCTAGTTAGTGCCTTGAATTAAGCCTATTCCATCATTTTCCTCAAGCTTTGATCACAAGATATAACCTTTTCACGAAATAATTATGCATGCTGGTCAATTGGAGTTGAAATTTCAACCTTCTTTTTGTCTAAATAAGTGTTTTTAAGATCTCTAATTGAGTGGATCAATCAAAAATATAGGTGTATCACCATCATTAGATAGGATTTTCATTCAAGTTTCTCTCTCTTGTTGGCAATTTATAGTGTAGAGCAAAGGTCCTAATTGATACACCAAAAGGAGATAGCCCTTATAATCTAGAGATTCAATTCAATGATTAGGTCACCCACAACCTAGGATTATTTCCATGTTTCAGTAGACTGTGAAGGCTTAAAACTACCTTCACAAGGGTGCAGGTCTGATTGACAACAAGACATATATCTTTCTTCCACAAGCTCAAAAAAAGAGAAATTATCTCCTCATTTATATGGTAAATTTTAGACAATTGTCCATATTTTGACTAAATCAAAAGTTTGGAGAGTTTGAAATAGACTTGTAAGAGGTATATAGAAGGAACAACTAAAGAAAGCAATCCATATTTGGTAGGAAATTTTAGGTTGATTAGTATATTCCATTATTTACAAGCCTATGTAAGTTGTATGTTGTGTGTGAATTATTTATGAGAGTTGTGCCTTAGGAAATGTGGAATAAAAGGGATTGTTAATTTATGTTATAAAAATTCATGAATGTTGAAGATAAGCTAGAGCCTAAGGAGGGTAGATGCTTTCCTTAAGTATGTGGGAACCCAACTGAGATGTAAATCCTCCCCTTTATTGATGAATTTCCATTTAAGTATATGGGTACCATACTTAAAGAAGATCATATATTTTCCTAGTAGATGGGCACCCTGTGAATAATTTTATTTCCTTCTATATTTTGTGTCTTTCTTTTCTTACCCCTTTTCCCTAAGGTGCTAGGGAGTAATTTGGTTATGGGTGTCATTATTGGGCAAAAAGGAAGCCATGGCTATTTTAACCCTTAATTTATTGAATGAGACCCTCTTATTTTATGTGTGTTTTTTAAATTGCTTGGATCACCTCTTAGGCTTAAGTGTTAATGAGGGCCTTAGATGCATGATGATGTCATAAGGCTAGTGTTGACTAGTTTTGACTCCCAAGTCAAAATGGTCAACCCTTACAGGTTGAAATTTTTTCATAGGGTTGCTCAAACTTGTATATGGTGTTTTTATGACCTTGTAATGGTCTTAAATTTTCATGTAATAGTCTTTAGGTGGTCACATTAGTCTTTGAATAACTTTGTTTAAGGTTTGGTCTTATGTGCGCTTATATAGTCCTAGGGGTCATTTATGAGTCATGGTGTTGTCAAGTGTGTTCAATGTCATGACATGGTATTGAGTCATTATAAAAGGTTTTTAATTTGTCTTAAAATATATATTGCCATATATTAACCTTTCTTTATGTTGATATGCACCACAAATTCATTTTGGTCACATTTTGGCCTAAATTTGAGAAATGGTACATACCAACTTCAAAGACAAATGTTATAAGAAGTTTCACAATGTACTTGATGTCAGATAAGGGTTAGAGATGGTCATAACTTGATGAAACTTGTAGTTTAATGCCCAAATTAAGGAAAATACTCCTTTACAATCACTTATGGGCACTTGTCTGACCTTAAAAGATCAATTTGTAGGTGAAAATGGTTTAAAAGAGTCTCTTTGGATTCCATAAGTTATATTCAATCTTTAGATCAAGTTTCAAGTTTAATAAATGCAAATAACTCTCTCTCTCCTCCATCACTACCTTCACAAACTTAGAAAGGCAAAATTGAAATACATGGTAAGGCTAGGAGAGAGAAATTTGGAGGCTAAAAATTTGGGAAATGTTATGGGTACTAATTAGATTCAAGTTAGTGGCATTTTTTTTATAGATTCATGGACCCTCCTTTATGAACAATTTTTAAGACTAAAAGAGGTCACTATGCCTTGTCCATTCAAGCAAGGTGTAATGTTGTTTCTATTTATTCACCTCAGAGTTATATGGAGGATAATGGTTTTATGTGATGTTTTTAAAGTTAAAAAGATTCATTTCAATTATGGTTTCATCAACCAACTCAACTTCATGAAGTGCCTTCATCAAGGAGAAAAGTGTCTCAAGTGTATAGAGCATGTCATCTCTGCTGCAAGTATTTTGGTTGGTTTGAAATGTTACCACCTTCAAAAGTCTCTAAGTACCCCATATTCATATAATTACTTCAATCTAATATTAAACATGTGTTCTCTCTCTCTAAAAATGGATCTTTGAAGATAGCCTTTCAAGGGATGCTATGTTCTTGTCCTTTGGAAGCATGACACAATTTATAAGTAACCTTTTACATGTCTGAATGCCAATTTTGTCCTAATTGGGAATTAAAATAAATGATAAAACATGATAATAACACTAATGAACAAGTTTTAAGCTCAATATAATAAATATGAGACTCAAATGCACTCTTTATAAGGACTTAGACAAGTTTCATCCACTCACAGGTCTGTAGACCTATCGATGGATACTCATGGCCTAGGTTTCATGTTTAGGATGTTTTGGTAATGGAGGAATATAAAATATAATCATAAAACATTAATTTTACCTTGATATAATACACAACATCATTGGAAACATGCATGGATTTAGGATTTGTAACTTCCATGTATAAACCTTACATAGGAACTGACTGTATGCATAAGCTTGTTTGTGAAAAAGAATAAATTTTGAGGATGGCATAATGCTTAGTCAGAAGGTCCACAAGTAATCGATGTAGGTGGCATGATAATTTAAATTTATTTGATGTAACTTAAGGTGCAATGATCTTAGGATGTTATTCTTAGCAAGTATATATAAGCAATCAAGAAAAGAGACCTACAGGTTATAGGCCCATAGGTCCTCTTTTTGGACAAAGGCTAATTGTCTTGAGAGGAAGGAAGATGTGGAAATATGACTCATTACAGATAGGAATGAGAGGATTCACAAATAACTATACGCCTAAGTGATTTGAGACTTAAATGAGGGTCAAGAAGATTGGGTACGTAACCTTAATGCTCATACACATGTCTGTGTATGGAGACAATAGAGTAAATGTTTTTAAAATGCTAAGAAAAGGCCAAGAAAAATTATAGTGTAATGATAATAAGATTATAAATAATGTTTATTTACTTGTAGGTTATCAATGACCTAATTTATAAAGGTCATTTTTTGAGGCTTACCACTCCAATCCCTAAGTAGCCACCTACAACCATATACTAGACATGTGTAAGGAATAAGTGTGTGTGTAAGTATTTTGGGAAATTTGAGAGAGTTATAAACTGTAAAAATATAATTGAGTCCTTGAGATGTTCAATTATTGGTAATTGGAGTCCTAAAATCCTCAAATGTAGTCAAACTACCTTAATGATGACCTACAAGTTATAAGGTAAAAATGCTGGTCATAAACTTGAAAAGAACACAATGGTGGATTTGAATTTTTATGAGTGAAGATACAAATGAATATAGTCATTAAAATATGACTAAATAAAAAATAAACATGATAAATATGACTAAATCAAGTCATTCCAACCCTACATACATAGTCAAATGGGTGTATATAGGCTTGATTACCCTTAATGGAAGATATTGGCTTGATTGGGAGAGTTAAAGGTATATGAGAGGTCTAAAGGAAGGTAAATATATTTATAATGGTTTCATGGTGATATTATAGCTCCATAAAATCCTCATATTTAGTGAGAAAGAGTGGAAATGTAGATAAGCTCTGTTCAGGCCTATAAAGCCGAAAACCAAGAACACTACATGACAGACCCTATGAATAGTCATGAATAAGTGGTCTTGTTTGGGTTTAAATGAGAATATGAGAGAAATAAATAGTTTTAAATGTTTTCATATACCCTCATAAGGCATCTACAGGTAGGGGGAGGAAAGAAAAGTGGCACTTAAACCTTAGAGACCACCTCAAGTTTTCTTAATGCAAGACTACAACTCTAAACCAATTTTCTCTCACTTGGTAAAATATTGAACCTATGCATGGAACCTATTGGTTTTGAATGATGATAATTAGGTCCCAAAAATTCAATATCATATCATATTTTATTAGATTGAGTCCCTGACATGCATGAACAAAGGCTAAGAATGAAAACCCCTCTCCAATGGCCTATTTAAAACCTGAAGAGTCAACTTATTGCCCTCATTACTGTAAAAAAAATATACATGGGGACATAACCTCCTAGGGAAATTTTAGAGTGAAATTACACTTGAATTTTGTGGTATTGGTTTAGGGATTGAGCAACCAGAGTTTATGAACAATTATTAAGAACCTAAGTCACTCTAAACCCTCCTAAAACACTAGTAAAGACTTGATGTGGAAGGAAGATCTCCAAATCACATTAAATGATATGTTTTGATATTATAACCTCCTAAAAATTATTATAGACTCCAATAAGGTTCCAACCATGTACTTTTTATGTACCTACAATCATATGGATTATATCAAATGCCCTATTTTATAAGTTTTTTACTATTTTACAGGGTTCTAGATAGTGAAAAACTTGAAAAATATTATAAGAGGTAATTTTGGATGTGTTAAAACAATTAAAGCCTAAAAATACATACAGGGCATCTTTTAAGTGATCACACAAACCTCATTTTTCAAGGCAGTCTTGAATCGGCTAAAAAAGAGGCTAGTTTTTAAGACCATTTCATGGTTCTCACACTTGCATAGGGTCTCAAGACCTCAAATTTGGCATGGAGGTTGGTGATAGGATATTTAAAGTGAATCACATGATTTTTTGGTTTCACAAATTTGGGATAGATCTGGAGTATAAAATCATTCTTCTAGGCAAGGAAGCCTAATTGAGGCTTAATTGGGAAAAGAGAACAACAAAGAAAACACACTTCCACTTACTCTTAGGACCTAAAACTTGGCATGGAGTTACAAATAAATACTAGGTGCTTAAATTTATCTTTTTTTTCTAAGTAGTATCCATAAAATATCCTACACAAGGAGGTTTACATGATTTTAGGGCTATAAGAAAAATATGCCCAATGAGAGATTGAGGAGAAAGATGGAGTATTAGGAGTTATTCCATGAAATAGAATGCATTTATTTAGGTCTAATAAGGTATTTAAATGAATTTAATGAAAATTTATTTCCTTGATGAAGTATAAGTCAATTTTTGAGCCATTTGGACAAGGCTAGGCATGGTAAATGTAGGGGTTTCAAGACATGTAAGCATATGAATGATGATTGTCACTAAAATGTCAGATCAAGGGAGTTTTTAAATTTATGCAAGGTGTCAAATGAGAAGGTTTGAAGGCAATCATGGTAAATTGATGTTGAAAAGGTCCATTTGTCAATTCTCATATATAAAGAAGGGAAGTTTTAAAGAAGATGTACAAGGTGTCAAACTAAGTTTCTAAATTCTACGCCACTTGGATGATAAAGAATCTTTAGAGGAGAGATATATGTATTTGGAAGTAAATTTGGAATATTCCATAACTATTTTATTATTTGTAACTCACACTAGACACTTGACAATTTCCTCCTCTACCGCCCCCTTCTCTTCTCCATTTCTCTATATAAGTTGCATCTTTTGGCATTGTATATCATCCACATTTGGTATGGTGAAGCCCTGATAAATTGAATACTAATTTTGAATTTGGAATACATATTTCAAACTGGTTTTAGTCTCTCAAATTTTTTCATAAGTGTGTCAAGTAGTTTTTAATTGATTGGAAAGTGATAGTTATCTCTCCTTGTGTTCATCTCACTCTTTCATGCTTTATTAAAGTAATCTACCTTCTAATAGGTCTTATGATGTTTAAATGGTTGTTTTGTGTGTCTTTAAGTGTGAAAAATACTACTAGTGTCTATTATCAGACCTACTACTCATCTACCTTGAGAAATACATTGCATTCTACCTTCATGTTGAAATAATTTTGCTAGGAGAACCTTAGGTTTTGAGATTAGTTTTGAAAATGGTCTTTCATAGTGCAAGTTCAAGTAAAATTTTGGATTTAATATTGATGCATCACCTTTGATTAGATTAGTGTTTAATATCCTTATATACCTTTTACTTGAAATCAATTAGGTTAGTGGTTAGTTGTAGGTGTTGTGCAAGGGAGCTAGCCCTTTAATCTAGAGACTCACCTCTAAGAATTATCACCCACAACATATTAGGTGTTTAAATGTTATTCCAAATTTAAGGAGGTTGAATTATCCCTCCTTGAGTTAAAAATTTAGTTGATAAATTTTTTATCATGCCTAGTGGGACCTCATGGTATAATAAATTATCAAAGGTAGATGCTGATCTTGACAAATATGAAGTTATAAAGCTCCCTTCATGCAATATCTAGTGACTCCAGCACTCATTGGCTTTTGGTTGCAAACTAGTGCTTCATTTTCATGCATAAATTAAGGACAAATTATTTTAATAAAGGCATGACATTTGAATTTTTAGATCTAACTTACTATTTAGTAAGAAAAAAGAGGTTTGCTAATACTCATCCATACTCCAAAAAATATTTTACTGATCACTTACCTATTAGGAGACTTTTCTTGGGTCCAACTTGTAAGATGGTATCCCCAAAGAACCATCCATTTTTTTCCTTCAATCTCCATATTCCTTTAACAATTTATTACTATGATAAAATTCCTATGTTAGCCCTCAAAAGTGTGCCTTCATACACGGGAGAAGTTGCCACTACTCCTATTGAACACATAAGAAACATTGCCAACTTTTATAACATATATAATATCATCAAGGAGGATGTTACCATTAGGTTTTTGGGTTTATATTTAAAGGGGAAGGCCCTTGATTGGTATGGTAATTTTGATCTCAACTCCATCACTACATGGGATAAATTGCGTGATTCTTTGAGAAGAAGATTTGAAGACAAATCTGATCACTTATCTTTGATCAATAAGTTGACTACAATAAAAAGAGCACCTAAAGAGGCCATTAAAGAATTCAAAAAAATATTTAAAAAGACTTGGGATAGGATCCCAATCTTGGTAAGGCCTACCACCTATCATGCTTTTCTCTATTACCTTAAAGCTTTTAATAGTGACATATCCATGATGATCACATCCATGGGAGGGTATATTTTCCCTAATTCTTATGAGACTAATATAAGGGATGAGAATTGACTTATTCAGGATGAGAAGATACATCCTATACTACCCATACCTTTATTTCCAGATGTGAAAAATATTATGCCCATTATTGCTCCCATACCCACACCCAAGCATAAGCAAACTACCCCTAATCAACCAAGCAAGCAAAAAGAGCAAGATCTGATCAAGGCTCTTAGATAAGAGAATCAAACTCTTAAGAGACAAAAACAAAAATAATGATGGAGGTATTTTCAAGGTCCTTACTAGCCTTATCAATCCTATCAAGCTCCCAAATAACCTTTTCAAGGTCACTACCAAGGACAAGGGCAGTTAACTCAAGTGAGGCAACACAATGGACAAAATCAGAATGCTCCTTCTACTTCCAAAGCACTTGTACCTATCCAAAATAATATTTTACAAGATAATGGAGAGCAGCCTTCATGGGACCAACCTCATGACTCTTCCACTTATGCAAATGAGACATTCAATCAAGCCTATATGGCTCAATGGGGAATAATGCCTTCTATGACTCATGGGGAGATGCCTAGTGGAGGAGAAAATAGTGGAGAGAATTATCAATCAAATGCTACCTTGATGAAATAATATCAAGAATACTCATTTGAAGTTAACTACCAACGTGGCTTGAACATAGGATCAAATTCTATAGCTGCAAATACAAGGTCCAAGAAAAAAGTGGTTGAGAAAGTACAAGGGATAAGTGGTGGTCCAAACATGAAATATCAAGCACCTCAAGGATTATTTGTGTCAAATATAGTCCCTATTACTCAAATAAATTAGAAAACTCAAAATGATAAAGATCCTTCTATGCCTTATCCGATACATTAAGTGATGCAAGCTAGTGTTAGTGCTATGGTTCATAGAGGACATGAAAAAGTTGGCAACTCTCTTATGAACATTGTTGAGTAGCTAAATAAGGTACATATAAGATTCCCAATGTGGGAAACAATTTCCATTATTGGATAAAGAGACCTTCTCCAAAATGAGTTCTCCAAGCTCAATGCATCACCTAGGCAACCTAATGAAAGAGGGGCAGTTTTGACAAATGAATTAAAGACTAAAGATGGCCAACTAATAAAAACTAAGAGAAGAGATAAAAATCCTCCATTTTACCTCTCTATCATCATTGAAGACTCATTGGTCCACAATTTTTTTATTTATAGAGGATCAAGTACATTAGTCATGCGTAAGTAAGTAACAAACAAGCTGAATTTAAAATATGAGTCATACTCCAAGGGGGTGTTGTAGCTAGATGGATCAACTACCAAGAAGTTGGAATTATCAAAGGTTTTAAACTCACCCTTCATGCTTGTCCTACATTTTATATCTCTTAATATGTGGTGGTTGTATATGTACCACCTCACTGTGCCCTTACTTGTTAAGGGCATTTACTTCTAAGATTGGGGGTACTTGACTTTAGATAGGTCCTATGTGGCATTTAGGACTAGGTATGGTACTAAGGTATCTATAAATTCTAACCCTTTGGTAAAGTTTCATGTGAATCCATATGTACCAAACATATCAAACATGAACTTCACCATAAACAAATAAGAAGACCATCCTAATGACCAAGAATATTTGACACCTCTTGATGGCATAGCTAACCTCTATCTTGATGAGCAGGGAGCTGATCAACATGGGTGCATGATCTATACAAACTCATTGAATAAATATATATCATTTATGAAGAGAGTGATGAGTTACCTAAGGTAATTTATGATGATTCCTTCCAACAAGCTACATGGGGAAACTATTTTCTACATTTGGATGATGATGATGATAATGTTCTAAGTGTGCTAGAGCATGATAATGAATAAGAAGATGAAATTTGGCCTGCTAAAGAAGAAAAAAATCATGAACATGAAACTAAAGAAGAATGTGATGATCTATGGCAAAAATACCATGCCATAATTCAAGAGTTTAAATAAGTAAGTGGGCCTACCCTTACTCTAAAGAAACATAATCTTGATGATGAGGTTAATTATAGACCTAATGAGCTCAAAAAATAATGTGAGATCCAAATCAAGCATAAGAAAGCCTTGAAGGAATGTAATCAGGTCAAGGTAGAAGTTCATGAGAGTAAGGAGTGGCATATACATCAAGATGATCTTGATTCAGTTGCAGATGTGTTTGGCCAATAAGAAGGCAATTTTGATACCTTTAAACACCTAACACATCATAGCTCAAATGAAGGTGAAGTTGAGAAAGGCTTTATAAACCATAAAGAGAAAATTGAGAAGTACTAAGTGAACATAGAGGAGACCAAGCAGGCTTTAATGTCTATCAATCTGAAAGGACATCTAAAAGGATTAGCCAAAGGAGTCTCAAGTGATGCATTTGTAGCTAGTAGAGGTTTCATGAGTGGTAAGTCATTTGATCACCTTCATAAGCAAGTTTTCATTGAAAAACATCTATCATATGGTGATTTTTTCTCATGGAATAGTTGTGAATCTATAAATATTATTTTTGACCCTGATTGAATCAAAGAGAAGCTATTTCATCACCTCAAAGTTGTTTTGAGGTCTATACATAATAGGTTAGGTGCGTTGTTTTATGTATTTACTATTATATTTTCCCTAAATACCTTTAGCATAGTGTGTTTGCTTCTTTTTGTGTGATTTGGTGTGAGTTTGGGTTTTATAGAAGCATGCCAATTTCAATTTGTAGTATAGGAGTGACTCCATTACCCATGGGAGGATAAGGCCACTGATCTTTAGCATTGTAGGCATGCTACCCCTATAAGTCACCAATTGTTGACCAATTTTGACTCCCAAGTCAAAATAGTCCACTCTTATAGGTTGAAGCATTTTCATAGGGTTACTCAAGCTTGTATATGGTGTTTTTATGACCTTTTAATGGTATTAAATTGTCATGTAATGGTCTCTAGGTGGTCACATTAGTATTTGACTAACTTTGTGTAAGGTTTGGTCTTATATGTGCTTGTATAGTCTTAGGAGTCATTTATGAGTCATGGTGTTATCAAGTGTGGTCAAAGTCATGAAATGGTATTGAGTCATTATAAAATGTTTTTAATGTGTCTTGAAAGATATATTGTCATGTATTAACCTTTTATTATGTTGATATGCACCATAAAGTCATTTTGGTCACCTTTTGGATTAATTTTGAGGAATATACATACCACCTTCAAGTAAAAATGTTTAAAGAAGTTTAAAAATATATTTAATGTCAGAGAAGGGTTATATATGGTCAAAATATGATGAAACATGTAGTTTAATGCCTAAATTGAGGAAAGTACTCCTTTACATGCACTTATAGGCACTTGTATGACCTTAAAATATTAAATTACAAGTAAAAATTGTTTTAGAGAGTCTCTTCAGATTATAAAGGTTATATTCAAGCTTGAGATCAAGTTTTAGGTCCAATAGATGTAGATTACTCTCTCTCTCTCTCCTCCATTGCCACCTTCACAAGCTTAGAAAGGCAAAATTCAAAAACATCGTATGGCCAGGGGAGAGAAAGTTGGAGGGTAAAACATTGGAAAATGATAGGGGTCTTAATGAGATTCAAATTTAGTGGTATTGGTTTATAGATTCATGGCCCCTCATTTATGAACAATCATTAAGACTACAAGGAGGTCGCTATGCCTTGTCCATTCAAGCAGGGTCTAATGTTGCTTCTATTTTTTCACCTCAAAGTTTAATGGAGAATAATGGTTTTTTGGGATGTTTTAAAAGGTTAAAAGATTAATTTAAATTCTAGTGTCATCAAACAACTCAACTTCATGAAGTGCCTTCATCAAGGAGAAAAGTGTTTCAAGTGTATGAAGCATGTCATCTCTACTGCAAGTATTTTGGTTGGTTTGAAATGTTTCCACCTTTATAAGTCTATAAGCTCCAAGTTACCCATAATTCATATAATTACTTCACTCTAATATAACCCATGTGTTATCTGTTATTAAAAATGGCCCTTTTAAGGGATGTTATGTTATTATCCTTTGGAAGCATGACACAGTTCGTAAGCAACCTTATATAGGTATAAAGGCCAAGTTTGACCCAATTGGAATTGAAAATAAATTATAAAAAATGAGAATAAAACTATTGAAAAATTTGGAAGCTTAATATAATAAAGACAAAACTCAAATGTACTCTTTACAAGGACTTAAACAAGTTTTATCCACTCACAGGTTTACAAACATGTAGGTGGATATTCATGGCCTAGGTTTCATGTTTAGGATGTTTTGGTAATGTATGAATATATAATATAATAATAAAACATTAATCTAACCTTGATAGAATACACATCATCATCAGATTCATGAATGGATTCAAGAGCTCCAAATTCCATGTATAAACCTTACAGAGGAACTGACTATATGCATAGGCCTATATGTGAAAAGGAATAAATTTTGAGGATGACATAATGCTTAGTCATAAGGTCCTTAAGTTTTTGAGGTATGTGGCATGAGAATTGATAATGAGTTGATGCAACTCTAAGTGAAAGGATCTCAGGAAGTTGTTTTTAGTAAGTCTATACAATAAGAAAAAGAGACCTATAGGTTACAGGCATGTAGGTCCTCTTTTTGGACAAAGGATAATTGTATTTAGAGGAAGGAATATGTGGAAACATGAATAATTATATACAGGAATGAGAGGATTCACAAATAAGTATACACATAAGTGATTTGAGAGTCAAATGAGGGTTAAGAAGATTTGGTATGCAACCTTAATGCTCATACACAGGTTTGTGTATGGAGACAAGAGAGCAAATGTTTATAAAATGATAAGAAAAGCCCAAGGTAAATTGAAGTGAAATGATAATAATATTACAATGAATTTTTTAGTTACTTTTAAGTTTTCAATGGTGTAATTTATAAAGGTCACTTTTCAAGGCTTAACACTCCAATCCCCAAGTAGCCACCTACAACCATGTACTGGACATGTGTAAGGAACAAGTGTGTGTGTAAGGATTTTGGGAAATTTGAGAGAGTTATAAACTATAAAATTATAACTAAGTCATTGATATATTTAATTATTGGAAATTGGAGTCCTAAAACTATCAAATGTAGTTAGACCACTCTAATGACCACTTGTAAGTTATAAGGTAAATACGCTGGTCATAAACTTGAAAAGAACATAGTGGTGGATTTGAGTTTTGATGAGTGAAGGGAAAAATGCATAGAGTCATTAAAATTTGAATAAATAAAAAATAAACATGATAAATATGACCAAATCAAGTCATTCCAACCCTACATACATAGTCAAATGGGTGTCTATAGGCCTAACTACCGTCATGGAAGATATTAACTTGTTTGAGAGAGTTAAAGGTTTGTGAGAGGTCTTAGGAAAGATAAATATATTGAGAATGGTTTAATGGTGATATTATAGATCCATAATATCCTCATACTTTGTGAGAAAGAGTGGAAATGTAGATAAGCTCTATTCAAGGCTGTAGAGCCAAAAACCAAGAACACGACACAACCAAACCCTATGAACAATCATGAATAAGTGGTATTATTTAGGGTAAAATGAGAATATGTGAGAATTTATGAGTGTGAAATGTTATCATATACCTTAATAAGGAACCTAAAGTTAGGGTAAGGCAATAAAAGTGGCACTTAAACCTTCGAGACCACTTTGAGTTCTCTCAATGCAAGACTACAACTCTAGATCAATTTTCTCTCACCTGGGATGATCATAAACCTATGCATGGAACCTAGTGGTTTTTAGGGATGATAAATAAGTCCTAAAAATTAAATATTATAGCATAACTTTTTGTATTGAGTCCCCAACATGCATGAACAAAGGATAAGAATGCAAACCCCTCTCCAATGGCGTATTTGAAACCCGAAGAGTCAAATTCTTGCACTCATAATTATATAGAAAAGATACATGGGGACCTAGTATCCTAAATAAAGTTGAGGGGAATAATATACTTGAATTTTTTGTCTTTGGTTTAGGGATTAAGGGGCTAAGGTTTATGAACAATCGTTAAGAACCTAAGTCACTCTAAATCCCCCTAAAACCCTAGTAAAGACTCAATGTGGAAGATTAATCTCCAAATCACATGAGATGACCTATTTTGATCCTATAACTTCTTGAAAATTGTTATATACTCCAAGAAGGTTATAAACATGTACTTTGTTTGTACCTACAACTATATAGACTACATTAAATGCCTTATTTTTCATTTTTTTAATATTTTGTAGGGTTTTGGATAGTGGAACACTTGAAAACTATTAGAATAGGTCATTGGGATGTGTTACATATTTTAAAGCCTAAAAATATGTACAAGACATCCTGGAAGTGATAAAAAAACCTCATATTTCAAGGTATTATTGAAAATGCTAAAAAAGAGACTATTTTTTGAGACCATTTCATGGTTCTCACACTTCCATAGGGTCTTAAGACCTCAAATTTGGCATGAAGGTTGGTGATAGGATAGGTAAATTTCATCACATGATTATTTGTGGTTTGACATGTGTGGAAGAGATCTAGAGTAGAAAATCATTCCTCTAAGCAAGGATGCCTAATCAAGGTCTAATTGGGAAAAGAAAACAACATAAAAAACACACTTACACTAACTCTCAGGACCTAAAACTTAGCATGGAGATGTAAATACATATTGGGTCCACAAATATATATTAAATTTTCAATGATAATCTATACACTATCCTAAATAAAGAGGTTTACATGATTTTAAGGCTACAAGGAAAAGAGGCCTAATGAGAGCTTGAGGAGTAAAATAGAGTCTTGGGAGTTATTCCATGAACCAAAATGGATCGATTTAGGTCTGATAAGGTGTTTGAATAAATTCCATGAAAATATATTTCCTTGATGAATTAGAAGTCAAGTTTTGAGCCATTTAGACAAGGCTAGGCATAGTAGATGAAGGGGTTTTAAGACACCTAAGTATATGAATGATTATTACCACTAAAATGTCAGATCAAGGGAGTTTTTAAATGTATTAAAGGTGTCAAATTATAATTTATAAATTCATTCATGGAAAATTTAATATGAAAAGGTCCATTTGTCACTTCTCATATGCAAAGAAGGGCAATTTTGAAGATGTGCAAGGTGTTAAGCTGAGTTTCTAACTCCTTCACAACTTGGATGATGAAGCATCTTCAGAGGAGAGACATATGTATTTGTAAGTCTATTTAGAATATTCCATAAGTCCTTTCTTATTTTTAACTTATACTATCAAATTGTCAATCTCCTCCTCTACGCTCCTTTCTCTTCTCCATTTATCTATATAAGCTACCTCTTTTGGTATTATATATCATCCATATTTGGTATGATGAAGCCCTGATAAATTGAATGCTATTTTTTCATTTGAAATAAATATTTGATGTTGGTTTTAGTCTCTCAAATTCTTTCATAAGTGTGTCAAGTAGTTTATGATTGAATGCCAAGTAATAGTTATCTCTCCTTGTGTTCATCTCACTCTTTCATGTTTTGTGTAAGTAATCTGCCTTCTAATAGATCTTATGATGTTTAAATGGTTGTTTTACATGTATTTAAGTGTGAATAAGACTACTAGTGTCTATGATTAGACATATTATTCATCTACCTTGAGAAATACATTGCATTATACCTTTATGTTGAAACACTTTTGTGAGGAGAACCTTGGGTTTTGAGATCAATTTTATAAATTATCTTTCATAGTGCAAGTTTAAGTACGATTGTGGAGTTTACCTTGGTGGATCACCTCTAATTAGATTAGTGTTTAATCTCTTTATATCCTTTTTCCTTCAAAGCAATTAGGTTAGTGGTTAGTTGTAGGTGTTGTGCAACAGAGCTAGCCCTTCAATCTAGAGACTCACATTTAAGAATTGTCACCCATAACATATGAGGTGTTAAAATGTTATTCCAAATTTAAGGAGGTTGAAGTATCTCTCCTTAAGGTGAAAATTTGGTTGATAACAACTAGGAGGTGAGCTTTTCCCCCTCTTCTTGTTTTCTAAATTGTTATGCTAGGATGAGTATGTTGTTGTTAAGATGTCTTATAGGATAGAGTGTTGTTGTTGTAGATGGTCAAGTGATAGTTTAATCATTGTGAAAGTGAAATTTATTATTTTTGAAATGATTATATAAGTGTTTCACTATTTTATTATTAAGAAGAAGAAAATCATTTATTTATGATCTTTCTAGAAATGATTGGGTCCTTATAGTGTTATGTGGAAGAATTATAGTTTTGCTTAAATTATAAGGATTTTTTTTTAAATAATTAGAATTATATAAAGGAAGGTGAACTAATGAATAATTTTATTGTATGTTCTTGTGTGTTTTACATGCTTTATCTTTAAATAAAAGGATAATTGTATAAATTAGGTACTTGTAGGATCTATTTTTGGGATAAGTTGGATATTAGAGGAACCCACTCCCCTAGTTATTTGAGGGCATGGATGTTAGAGTCAATGGTTTAACACCTGATGGCTTAGACAATGGAAAAATCCATTTATCCTACCTGAGCACTATAAGTAATTTGGTTTATTTGTGGTCCTTCATTGGGGAGGAAGATGGAGGATCCCACCCTAGGATTCTATTTTGGGGCAAGATTGGTGTTAGAGGAACCCACTCCCTTATTTTTTTGAATGGCATGGTTATTAGAAAAGACCATGTTTTAAACTTATCTAATCACTTGGACAATGGAATAATCCATTTAACTCATCGTAACATTATTAGTGTTTTGGTTTATTTCAAAGTGCTTATTTCTATAGAATGCCAATTTTTAGGAGTACTAAACTCTATGGAAGGCCTTTTGGTGGGTTTAGGAGGACCATGTTTTTTGGTGGCCTCCTTATATAGTTTAAGAGTGGATGTTAGAAGAGCCCAACCTTGGTCTCACCAAGTTAAGGGATCTCACAGAATCAGATCAATTATGGATGAAGCCTTTTTGAGGGATGTTATTTTATTCAATAATGCTTGGTAGTGTGGAGGTTGGGTAGAAGAATCAGTTGGCAGAAGACCTTCTTCTCTGAATCATCTTTTGTCTAGTAGTGTCCTCAGGAATGACATGATAAAGGGAGTCTACCCTTTAAAATTCACTATTTTATTTCATCTTTTTATGTTTAATGGTTGCAAGAACATTAAAAACCCATTGCTATGCTTCATAAAGGTTATGGTTCTAAGTGGGAAGATAAGCCCACTTATTGTGATTCAGTTGTACAGTGGCTGTATGAAAGACTTAAGGGGTGGAAGACCTCATTTTACAGTTGAAATTATGTTGTGTAGTTTTCTTCTTATTGTGTTTCGCTAGGTTGTTGAAGCCTCAAAACTCCCTTATTTTTACAAGGTTGTGTGTACCTTTACTTATATTATTAATGGTTATGAGAGCCTCAAAACTCCCTTGTTATGTTTTGAACATGTTGTGAATATTTATGGGAGGATAAAGCCACTCACTATAGCTCTGTTGTATGGAGGTTGTGTGGATGACCTTGGTGGTGGAAGACCTCCTTTTATAGTGGATCTTTTGGTTTGTATTGCCCTTAGAGAAGACACGATGAAGGGAGATAGCCCTTTAAGATTCACTATTCAGTAACATCTTTATGTAGTATAAGTTACAGGATCCTTAAAACCTCTGGTTGTGGGAATCCTTAAAACCTTCATGTTCTCTAGTCTCACCAAGGTTGTGGGTACCTTTACTTCATTTGTTAAAGGTTGGGGGAACCTTAAAACCCTCTTTGATGTACTTGGTTATTAGGGGGATCCTTTGTTACACTCTTTTTGTACTTGGATGTGGGTCTAGTTGTTAAAACCCTCACCTCTTTGGTTTATAGCTATAGTTTCAAAGCATATTTTACCCAATCAAATAAAAAAATGTAACTCAAAAGAATATAATAAAATTTTACAATTATTAGAGAATATGTGTTAAATAAGTTGTGTGTGTGCATGTGTGTAGACACACACACACATACATACATACAAGTTTTGTTTTTAGTTTTGTAGATTAAAAGTGTGTAATCATTATGAGAGAATAGAAAATTGAGGTCTCACTGCTTCCCCTGTGTGTTTATCTAAATAAGGGATAGGTGCTTATGAATTAATAAAAGTTTTTCTTTTTTTGCATAAGGAAGTTGTCTGAATTCCATAAAATAAATAAATTATTTTTTTATTATATAAATTTTATAATTCAGGGAGATGTTGTTGCTTAAAAAAATGAATAAAAATATTTAGAATAGTGGACCTTTGAAATTTGTTATAGATCACCCATTTTATTTTCCATAAAAGTTTTACATGTTCAAACAATATGAAAACACTAAAAGAGAAAGATTATAAAAACTTAAAGAGGAAGCTACAAAACAAAAAAACATAAAAAAACATACATCTTTATGTATGTGAATGATTAATTACAAGAAATATTATAGAAAACATGTATTCTTCCATAAGGACTTCAAATCCTTGTACTCCTATTAAAATAATATTTATACAATAACTTAATTTAACATAGAGAAATAAATTTATAGAATAAATAGGCTATTTTCATTGTAAACATATACATACATACATACATACATACATACATACATATATACATACATATATATATATATATATATATATATATATATATATATATATATACATATATATATACATATATATATACATACATACATATATATATATATATATATATATATATATATATATATATATATATATATATATATATATATATATATATATATATATATATATATGTGTGTGTGTGTGTGTGTGTGTGTGTGTGTGTGTGTGTGTGTGTATATAGATCACCCATTTTATTCTCCATAAAAGTTTTACATGTTCAAACAATATGAAAACACTAAAAGAGAAAGATTATAAAAACTTAAAGAGGAAGCTACAAAATAAAAAAAACACAAAAAAACATACATCTTTATGTATGTGAATGATTAATTACAAGAAAGCTTATAGAAAACATGTATTCTTCCATAAGGACTTCAAGTCCTTGTACTCATATTAAACTAGTATTTATACAATAACTTAATTTAACATAGAGAAAGAAATTTATAGAATAAATGGGCTATTTTCATTGTAAACATATACATACATACATACATATACACATATATATGTATGTATGTAACATACATACATATATATGTATATGTTTACAATGAAAATAGCCCACACACACACACACACACACACACACACACACACACACACACACACACAACTTGAGTCATAGCCCAAACCCTATGGTTGTGTTGTTAGGATGCTTAAGTGTAAAGGGGCATCTAGGTGTCCAAAGGTACCTGCAGGTGGCACCAAGTCACCACGCGCAACCCTCTTGGAGTTGTGCAAGTCCATCTAGAGGAATTAAAAGAATATACATATATTGCTTGACCAAAAAATATGGTAAACAAAATAAGTGATATTAAAAACCAAAAAAATAGAAAAAGAGTACTACATGGATGGAAGAAGGAAGTTCCATCCACATTCTTTTGTGTGCAAATCGATAAATAAAGTTTTATTTAACTACTTCCATGTGAAAGAAATATGTATAAATGAGCTTAAGGAAGAATCATGATCAATCCTTCCCCTCAGGGTTCTTCCATGTATATAACACATTAATCATGGAGGTATAAATCAAATTAAACTTGTCAAGATCTCTTTTTGTAAGAGTTATTAAGATTTTATTAAGGCAAAGAATATCATGGATGAAATCCATTAGTTCCAATGATAGAGATTAAAATGCCTTTTTTCCCTTCTAAAATTTTAATTGGATAACCTTTAATTATTAATATGAATAATATTTGTGTATCTTCTTTTATTCATTTAACGTTTGAATGCTTCCATTTATAAATTATTTATTTGTGAAAGTTGTGGGTATTGTTTTAGCGTTTAATAAAAAGTGATTTAATTAAAAGAGGTTTAGTCCTTATGTGGGTGTTTATGATTTAATTGTTTTTGTATTAATTTGAATATTTAATGGATCATAATATGATAAATTATTGGTGTAGTTAAGAGTCTTAAGATGTTATTTAGAGAATTAGAGAAATGATTATAGTTAAATCATATATTCTCTTGCTGACTTGGAAAGGGAAGTATGAGGCTAGGATGAAAAGTATTTTTGTTAGAACCTAGGTTGTAATAAATAAATATTTACATATACTTAGAACATTGTTGGTCTCTATGTGTCACATTATAGTGGTGCCTTTTCTTCACACATATTACTCGATCGTAAGTCAAAATCCACTAGTGTTTTCTGATTTGTGAAGGTTAGATCTCTTTTGGGTAGTTATTGTTATATTATTATTATACTTATAAAAAATATGCTCTTTTATCCATTTAGACTACATGTGTATGGGTGTTGAGTTTGGGGTGTCACACTTTGGTATTAGAGCCTTGGTACAATGCCATGAACTTTGGGATTATTAGTGTTTGTTTTGGGTTTTGGTACATGTCTCTAATTATTTTATGCTTTCGTGTAGGATGGATTGTGAGGTAGGATCACTACTTGTTAGGAGATTGGGACATATACCCCCATAATAACTAGTGGTTAATCTTTGTGGGCCAAAATTTAAAGAAATAGAACCAACGATTTAATTGGATCATTTGAATGTACATTTAGGTTATGAGTCAAATCTACAGGGAGTTCCTCTTAATTTTGGACCTCATATTTTGCAAGCTATCTAGTATTTAGATGAGGTAGTCCAATAATGGATTCTCACTCTTATCAAGGGAGTTAATGACTGTCTTACTCGGTCACAATCAAAGGTTTAGGGATATATACACCACATAGAGGGTTATTGTAGTCATCATACAAATGATGCAATAGTGTCTCAAAAATGGGAGTCATCCAATGAGGGATGTCATATTTAAAGGTTAGATAGTGTTGACTATCATTAGTCATGATCACCTAAGGATCACTATTAGGGATCAAGATCTCTATGGGGAGATCGTTATGGATCACGATCACCTCAGCATAAAAGACTTAGAGGGAGAGTCATGGCTAATAATATTCATGAGTTTACTTGATTGATGCCTCTTACTTTTTAAAATACAATTGGTTTGAGGTAGAGTACTGGTTGTAAAACATTCCTTGATTGTATAACATGTGGCTACTCAAGTAACATAAAAACTTGACTAGTTACTCATTTATTGAGATGAATATTGGATTTGTGGAAGGAGGATGTGAAGGGTGATTTAGAACTTAAGAACCTCTTGGGAACAACTTTGATGTTATTTCGGGATTGATATCTCTCTAGACATTTTCAATGATAGAGAATGGATGAGTTCCAAACCCTTCAACAATATAAGGTTACTATCATAGAGTATGAGACCAGATTCCTTGAGCCCCTCTCATATGTTGAATTTTAACAAGAAGAGGAGATGTTAGTAATTTATTAAATTTAAGGGTGTAATTTTGATATGGCCAACATTTTGATACAAAGACCCTATAGGGTATAGTTGAGAGGGAATTTCTTTCAAAAAAAATAGGGGTAGGACATAAGAGGCCTAAGAATGCCTCAAAGGGCATATTCATGGAAAACATGATATTAGAATACTGAGAACCTATAACCTCATAAGGTTGCATTCATAAAACCACAACCCTAATCATAGGACCAACAATAAGGCCAACCACATGGCCTATAATAGGGCCAATAGTAGGGTAAGTAGAGGTAAGGCTAGAGACATCTACCATAGGGTCCATAGGGGAATTGTAAGTGGGTAGGATATGGATGGGGACCAACCAAAGAATAAGATTAGGGACCTCACTAGAAAAGGCAATTTCAAGCACCTATGTAGAATTAATAGTTTGGGCAAGGGGTGCCAACATGATTCAATCCATAATAAGTACCTTTAAATGTTTTATACCATAAGAGGAGTGTGTTATTTGAGGAGGACTCAATTATGCCAAGGGCTAACACCAAAGACTTGCAGTTATTATAGGGAAGAGAGCATTAGGTTTTGAGTAGATAGTTGGCAACATTGGGTAAACCCACATAATTTATTATGCAATATATGACCATTAGGCTAAGAATCAGACTATGATAATAGAGGTAATAGAAAATATTGGCAAAATGTTAGTACCAGTGCTTGTTTACCCTAGTGCATTAGATTATTTTATTTTACGCATAGTAGTAGACCATCGTAAATTGATGGATACTAAGAAATTAAAATCTTAGATTATTGAGATGGATATTGATTCTAAGAATAATTTAAACCAATCAATCCCTTAGTACGTGTTAAATTTAAGAGTGTTTCCAACCACTTTAATTTTTTATATTATACCCTTGGGATCATATGATGTAGTCTTGGGATGGACTAGTTAGAGATTCATAGAGCTTGTATTGATTATTATACCAATATGGTATAGTTTTTTGATGATGTAGGTATAGTGATGTTTATATATAACCATTAAATATTGGTTTCCCTATGCATGATTTCCAAAATGTAACTTAGGTAGACTATGCACAAGGGATGCTAGTTATACACCATTTAGGTGAGTGATAAATCTAAGGGTGATATAAATGTGACTACCTTAGATTATCTCCATATTTTTATCAAGTTCATATATGAATTTACTTATAAATTGGCTTATATACCTCCTCAATGTGAAATTGGCTTCACCATTGAGCTTGTGGTTAGGGTTGAGTTGATTTCCATGGCTCTATACTAGATGATTATGCTTGAGTTTAGTAAAATCAATATTTAGTTTCATAAACATTTATAAAAGGGACACATTCACCCTAATGTGTCCCCTTGAGGTGCACCTATGACCTTCATCAATAATAAGGATGGCTCATGAAAACAACTAAACAAGGTACCATAAAAAATCAAGATCCTTTGCCTTAAATTGATTAATTATTTAATGAAGTCAAGGGAGCTAAGGTGCTCTCTAAAATTAATCTCAAGTTGGGATACAACTAGTTGAGTATGGTAGAGGTAGATATACATAATATTACATTCAAAACAATATATGACCACTATGAGTTCATAATGGTACCCTTCCAGATAACCAATGCCTTGATAACCTTTAATGAGCCTTAAGAACAATGTGTTTCACCACTATCTAAAACAACTGGTTCTAATATTTCTAGATGATATTTTGATCTACACATGTACAATAGAGGAATATGAAGAATAAATAAGGAGGTTTCTTTAGTGCCTTTAAGAGTATTATCTATATGGAAGTTTATCCAAGTGCATCTTATTTTAGATAAAGATGCAATATTTGGGCCACATCATTTTAGGGGAGGAAACTTTGTTAGATCCATAAAATATTTGAGTGATTATAGAGTGGCCAAGACTTAATTTTTCATAGAGGTGCATAATTTTATAGGATTAATAGGTTAATACAAGAAGTTCATATAACATTTTTCATGCATAACTCATCCCATCACCTTCCTTCAGAGGAAAGGGAATATTTTTTTTCTAGACATAAAACTGTGAGAAAGCCTTTCAAACTTTGAAGGAGCCCCTTATGAGTGCACCTATCTTGGTAGTTATTAATCCTACATAATAACTTATAGTGTGTACAAATTCCTCAAAGGAAGGCATTAGAGTCATGATTATGTAGGATGGTAGGGTATTGGCTTATGAGTCACAGAATCTCAAAGATTATGAAGTAATACCCCACCCATGACTTAGATTTTGTGGCAATTATGCATGTGCTTGGGCATTGGTGCCACTTTTTCTGATGGATCAATACTTCATTTTTAGGACCAACCACTTGATCCTCCAACATATTTTATCCTAACCACATATCAATGCTCGACAATGATGTTAGATAGAGTTAGTGTGTGAATATTATTTTGACATCACACATGTCAAGGGCAAGGATAAATTTATCATAGACGCCCTTACTAAGAGGCAACATTAACTAGCTTTTATGAAGGACATGACCAATTTGATGGATCTCATATTCGATAAAATTTTGTGAGACATTTTATCAGGAGGTGAGATAACAAATGAAATCTCAAAGGGCCCTCAAGGGTAAATTTTAAAGATATTTCCTTGAGTGAGATGGTCTCCTTCACCATAAGGGGTGCATCTATGTACTAAATTCTAGTGATTTATGACATTTTGTCTTATCAAAGGCACATCAATCCCCATATTCAGGACATCTAGGGTAAATAAGTCCCATGTTGAGCTCTAATAGTTGTATTTTAATCTTGGTGTATGTAGAGACATAACAAATTTCATTTCCATATGCCTTAAATAAAAACATGTCATGGTAGAACATTAACATTTAATAAACTCCTTTATCTTCATGATATTTTAGAGTGGAAATGGGATAGAATTTCCATGGAATTTATTATCATTCTCCCTATGTTAAGTTATCATCATGACATGAACATGATGATAATGGATGAGTTGAACAAGGTGGTACACTTTTCACCTAATAAAACCACTTATAAAAACACAAAAATGACCAAAACATTATTCGATGACATATTTAGGTTGCATTGTATAGCCCAAAAAATCATTTTAGACTAACATCCTATATATACCTCTGACTTATGGACCAATTTACATAGAGCATTGGGAACTATTTTCAATTTCAACATATCCTACCATCTTGAGATAGATGGGAAGACTAAGTGGATTAAGGAGGTACTAGAGCATATATTGTGCATGTATCTTATGGATTAGGTACTAAATAAATAGCTTTACCTAGTTGAGTTCACTTATAATAATAACTACCACAACTCCATCAACATGGCATCTTTTGAGGCTTTTTATAACATAATGTGTAGGATTCCTATATATTGGGGCCATTTGGAGGATTGTGTTTCCATTGTCCATACATTATTGTAGGATATGGAGTGATAGGTAATTCACATCTAACAATGCCTATAAGAGGCACAAAAGCATCAAAAGAGGTACACCCATGCCAAGAGGTTAGATCAACAATTATCCATCAATGATAAGGTTTTTTTGCATGTAGAACCTCTTAAGAGCCCTATCTATTATGGAAAAGGATCTAATCTTGTGTCGTGTTTTGTGGGACCCTTCAATATTTTATAAAGAGTTAGTCTAGTAGCTTAATGAATTGCATTACCACCTAGTCTATCATGGGTCCATGATGTTTTCCATGTTTCAATTCTATGTAAATATTATATATTATATATATATATATATATATATATATATATATATATATATATATATATATATATATATATATATATATATATCACATGTTTTGGATTAGTCTACTTTGCAGGTGGAAAAGGATGATATTTGGACCCTGTCAAGATTTTAAAGCTTTGGATGCTAGCTCTTTAGGGGAAAGACTTGGACTACTTAGTGTCCATAAGGATAGATATGATGAGTGGGCTACCAATGGGATGACATAAAGCCACTTTAGGTTTAGTATCCATATATCTTTAAGTGAATTTTAGGAGGAAATATTTATAAGGTGTGGGGGATGTCATGCTAGCTTCGGCCTCCACTTTTATAATTCAATTTATCTAGTTATATGATTTGTATTACCTATATTGGTCATTTTGAGCTCATCATATATTGTTAATATTCGTATGTTTTATTATTTTATTATATTTTTCCAAACTAGGGAAATATATTACCTCATATGACAAACTATTATACAAAATTAGATGACTAAAAACATGCAATAAATGTTAAAAAATGATTTAAAACTTTCTAAATTTATAAATATACCAAATATGGAAAGTTTAAAAGAGAAATATAAACTTAGATGGAAAATTAAGATGCATATTGTTTATTGATCTGATATTGATTAACTGATTATATTGACTATGTATGGATTTGAAATAGGAGATGGAAGGGTTCCTAACTAATAGAATTGTGATTGGACAATAATGGTGTGTCATTATTATTTGAATAGATTTACCTTTTCTATTAGGGAACATGTAATTGATATTTTTATATATATTTTTCCTTTGCTTGTTTATTTTACAAACTATGTATGAGGTTTTGAGTTGCTTCGAGGAGCACTATGCAATTATATTTCCACTTGAAACCCTAACTCAATAGACAAGAAGATAAAATAAAATCATGGAGTAAAAATGGGTCAATGGTTAAATTTATGCTTGACCTCAACACCATATATGTTGAAATCTATGTACATATTAATACTCTAAAGAGGGATCAAACTCTATGTAGTACTTCGAGGCCATGGTAGTGTGTGTGAAATTGGCATAAAATGCTAGATCCTAGTACAATCTTGGTGTGATTAAGTGCTTCGATTGTGACTTGTAACCTTAAAAGTGTGTTCAAACTTTAGATCAGGACTATTAGGGTAATATGTAATCAAAATTAAGAGAAATAGGGAAATTTGTCTCAATGTGCAATTAGAATTATGGTGCTTTTTAGTGTGAAAGCCTCTTGTGTGAAAAATGGTTTGAACATATTTTTTATAGTGGTATTTTTGTAATTCCTTCAGATGGGGATTTATAAAATTATTGGATAACCTTATACAAATTTTTAATTTTGGAAAATAGTCATTATTGGTAGAAGGACACTGTTATTAGGAGTAGATAATAGCAGGGTGTGCTTCTGTCCAAATAGGGTGTTATTATCCTAAGGGTAGGATTTACTAAGCCAAAGGTATGGTTCAGTCTGGAGATGAGCTTATATTATTGAGTGATCTAAATATGGACATTCTAGACTAATTTTAGTTGCTTGAAGGAATGAGTCATCACACAAAAAGTGAAGGAAAGTGGTCAAAAGGCCCTATAATAGGTCATGAGATAAGTTTGTAAGTAGAGTGGTCATCAATGCACTATCTTAGATTAGATATTAATTTATGCATCTACATTTTCTTTGATTTTATTATAGTAATGCAACAAATATAAAGTAATAGAGTAAAAGGCAAAGTATGCACTTGAACTTACTTATGAAGTGTAGTCTTGAATGTAGGCCATAATGTCCAACTATGCTTCACACAAACCTACAATGAAACATATGTAAAATCAGTCCTAACTTGAGATTAATATCAAGAAATAAAGACAAGAAACTTATAAAATAAATAATAAGGAATAAATACACCTGATTGTGTACATGAACCATTGTGTTTTATTAGTGTAAAAAACTAGTGGAAAAATTAGTGAGTGTAGAGGGTAGGACCCTTGAAGATTTTATTTATGATGAAGAAATTAGATTGTAATGTGCATGCCCCAATCCTCATTGATAGGTGAGTGTGAAAAAGAAGTCAAGTGTGTGTAACTCCATCATTATATTTATAAAGTAGTTAATTAGTTTGGAATCCATGTATGAATTCCAATAGATTATTTTAGTGCAAACATTGGTGCAAAAAGGTGAACCGACTACTACAGATAGAATAAGGTTAATTTATGGTGAAAAATTGGTGCAAAAATTTAGTATGATTTGGGTCTAGTGTATATAACATGGATTTCCATTCCATCTATGAAACTAGTACAAAAATGAGTAAGGAAGAATTCGTATGATGTGCACACACCTCCAATATGATATATGGGGTATACGTATTATGAGATTGAGTAATAACATTTGAGATTCTAAACAAAAAACCTATGCAAAACCCTATAACTCATATCGTTCATGATGCCCCCAAACTATATAAATCTAAGATAAAATATGAGTATATTATGGAAACTAAAATTATGAACCTTTTGCAAACCGTTCTAAACTACCTATGATTTTGATAAATTCTATAATTGACTATTTTCTATAATATGCGATAATAATACTCTATTTAGAAAATAGTGGGGAGCGCTCCTGTCCATTTGGAACACTACTGTCCAAATTAATTCTCTGGTGATTTTTGGGTACTTTATATGATTAACTATATGAGGACTAATTATTTTTGTCTGTGTCTATCTATGCATTGTACTGAGTAGGATTAGTCTCTAAGATAAACCTTTGTATATGCCCCTTCTTTTAAGGTGAGTTTTTGACACTACACAATAACTTAACTCAAAATAAAACATTATGCAATAGATGTTATGTAAAAGATGTAAATATGAGTATTAATGATAGCATGGAGAATCATGGTATCATAATATAGATAAACTAAGTATGTTAGTAATATGAGATGCATGTAGGAACAAACATGCATTGTGAGAATGCCTAGATAGATGTTAGTATTTTGGCATCTGAATAAGTGATAAAAAATGAGTGTCATAAGCTAAATGGAACTATCTAGGGACTGATGCATGATATCCATCATGAAACAAAAAACTAGGAAGATGCATGATATTTATCATGGAATCAAAAACTGAGCAAATTGAGAAAATAAGCATGTAAGTGTCATGACCATGACGTAACAAAAATAATATATACTAAGCACACAAAACATGCAATAAAATTATAAGGGGACAAATATAAGGGACATGTTCAAATGTCACTCATATACATACAAACATAGAATGAAGGCTTAGATCTACATACATACATAGAATGAAGGCTTAGATCTAGATGAAGGCTTAGGGCACGTTCCCTATGTCGCTTTCTGGCCCTGCCCTTGACTGGTATAGTTCTCTTGCCAGACATTCTATCTTTTCATTCATCCAACTCGCCCAACTATTCGTTGACCATTTCTCAATCAATATCACTAAACAAGTTTTGATCACAGACCTTTACTCCATCAGACAGTTTGACGACGAATCAATCGTCGACTTTGTCGCTCGTTGGAGAAGCTTGATTAATCAGCTCTCCTTCTCCTTGCCTCAACCCGAGCTCATTGAGCTCTTTTCCCGAGCATGTGTCAGTCACATCTCGTCTACTTTGCGGGTTCAGACATTCCACACTTTCGACGAGGCCTTCACCATGGCCCGAAAGCTTGAACTCCGTGCCATTGAAGAAGATAAGGTCAAATTGTGTAACACTAACACAAGAACCAATGACCATTCTTCTTCCAGACCTTCTTCTGCCCACTCTCAATCCAAGGGGTCAGCAAACACTGTCATCTTTAGACCATCATCTTCAACAATGACCAACCGCTCATCATCTTCAACATTAGACTACATCAATAAATATTTTCAACGTCAATCCATACAGCGTCAATTCACTCCAATTGGGGAGTCATATGCCTCTGTCTTGGATAAACTCATCAAGCAGGGGATCCTCAATCTCCCTCCAATCTGACCACATCAATTCGACCCCTCAACACCTATCCCTGCATGGTACAGGGAGAATCACTTTTGCAACTATCACCGTGTCAAAGGCCATGACACGGATCACTGTCAAACTTTCAAAAACATCGTACAGGACATGCTCGACAAGGGGGATCTTATTTTAGATAACCTGAATGCACCACCCAACCAAAACCTTGACATTTTCAAGCAACCCTTTTCTAATCACCCGCCTACTCAAGACAACGTCCAAACCATGATCAATGACCCTCAAGACCATGATATACACACGGTCGACACTATCTTTTCTCTTATCCCTGACCAACCTTTTTCACAGGTGGAAGACCTTTCTTCCCCTATACCTCCTCCACATGGCGAAGAACTTTCTTCTCCCACTTGTCCTCCAGCGACTTCTCCCATATTGGAAGACGCTTTGACCACATCAACACCAGCTGCCTCGCCTTCATCCTTATTATCATCCATAGACGATCATACCTTTTTGACTCCCCAACCACACACAGAAGCCATGACTACTCCAGAGCTCTTTCCACTTAAAGAGACCACACCTTTAATCCCTTCTCCATCGAGAGAAAAACCGTCCACATTTAAATCCAAACCCGCGCAGGCGTCCATCATGCCCAAAGAGATTAAACCTCTTGGTGTTCGCCCCACATCTAATCTCACCTCGCACAAAGGTGGCCCTCAACCCAAACCAAAGAAGGCTACTAAACCACACCGGAGGCCTCCTCCCCTATCTTCGTCATTACCTTCAATCTTGGGCCCACATCCGTCTACTTTACTCGGAGTGCTTCCCACTCCCATACTTCACAGAGGCACATCACCTCCATTATTCTATCAACCCGTCAGACTTATACCTCCTTCAAACCATCGACCAACGCCTCTTACGCCTCCCAAACCAATGTCACCAACCCTCTCTGCAATAAAACATCCCGACCCGTTAGCAGGTTCATATGCCTTGCTCTTACGGCAATTGTTGCAGTCCTCTCGTCTCTATCTCCCGCCTCTTAGACCATATCACTCTCTCGGACCAAAACCACCATGGTTCGATGACACTTGCATTTGTGCGTATCATCGCACGCCTGGGCACGACACGGAGCATTGTCATGCCCTCAAGGTTGTCGTTCACCAATGTTTGGAGAATGACACCCCTCTTTTCGACCACGTTATCAACAAACCTTCAACACCACCCCACTCATCAACTCTCGGATCAAGGCCATCTTGGTTCGACAACTCTACATTCTGTCACTATCATCACACTCCGGGACATGACACCGAGCGTTGTTACACTCTTAAAGCTGTCATTCGTCACCACCGGAAAAAGGATTCCTTTCTTATCAAGGATCCTCTTGACCCCCCCTTTGACAAATTATCAACACCGACCCATACCTCTCCAACCTCATCACCTAAATCGGGATCTCCACAATAGACTAAGGTCCCTTCGCTGCCTTTAACCCCTTTATTCGACATCAACACAGTCCATCTAACCACTAAACCTCAATCGACCTTAACTAATCCGTCAAACATTCTCCCTAGCCGCTGGGGGAATTCAACCTTTATCCAAACCTCAATCAATTTTTCAACACAGTCTCGACCACATATCAATCACTCTTTCAACTTAACCTCAACCAGACTAGCAACCAAACATTTAACCCGACCTCAACCAAACATTCGACCCAACCAAAGACCAAATACCAACCAATCAACCCTCGACCAACCATTGACCACTTATCAAATGACCAAATCTCAACCAAACATTCAACCAACCTTTTTATCAAAACATTCAACCTGCCTCGATCAATCAGCAACCATATCAACCAACTTCACATCCACTCATCAATCAACACCTGACCAATCTGGAAAGAGGCAAATGGGGCAAGTTTGCTCCTAATTGGCTCGGACCTTTTATTATCACGCACAAGTATGGACCAGGGACTTATCAGACCCTGAGCCTCTTAATGCGTTGCATCTGCGACCATTCTACTGCTAGTCGAGTATTCGTCCACTTGACACTTAACTTGAGCTCGTCCCTTGAGCAATCCCCATCCTCTTTAATCCTACTTCCTTTCAACCCTATTCCTCTTAACAATTCCTATAACCCTTTTATGATGTATGGATGCTTTGTCCTAATAAAAGGGAGTCCTTGAACTTCTACAGTCTTGTCCATGACTCACACTTCTATAAAAACAAATCAAGATGTCAAAACATATCCATGGTCACTATATCAATATCAAAAAAAAAAAAAAAACAGACTGCTCCCTCGAAGGACAGCTGTACTATCATTGCTGTAATAAATAGACTGCTCCCTCGAAGGACAGCTATTCAAAAGCCTTTATATTAAACAAAAATCTAGACCACTCCCTCGAAGGATGGCTATGATTGATCTGGCAATAAACAACATTATTTTAGAAGCTTCCCGCATTGATCAGCTTCACAACCTGACCACCAATCAAATGACATCTCTATGCAGGCTTCCCGCATTGATCAGTCTGCGCCAAAAAAAAAAAAAAAAAAAAAAAAAAAAAAAAAAGAGTCATGGACTTGACTTATAGTTGTCTCAGGGTCTCCTATAAAAAGGGGCACAGTTATCTCTGCTCTTAAAATGGGTTACCCTCTTTCCTCCTCCTATTACCTGCTCAAGGGACTTCGAGCTCACTTTACTGTCTAAGTGATTCGATTACCACTCTAACATAACTATGGTCAACGACGTCACGCATGAATGGGGCTCTTGGTTCTCATAACCCCTATCTATGCTATCTTTTTGGTCCTTGTCAATGAAAGAGCAATATGCTTTTCACTTCTTCTACACTTTGGTCACATTCACCCTCATCACTTGTCAATCAACTTAGCTCAACTCTCTTTTCCAACCACCAACATGACCTAGCCTATTCACCCTAGTTTCTATGGACACCAATACACATGGAAACTATCGACTCGCCACAATTTATGTCCAGCATAAACCAATACTTGCTGAAGCATAAATAGACCTCAATTCATTTTTAACATACATCCATCACGCATATGGAATATTGCTAGGGATGAAAAACCCATCATTCAATGTTGCAGAATACACCATTTGGAAAAGGCTGCAACATCTTTTTTTTTTCTCATCATTTCATCATAACCATGACCAATCTATCAACTATTTTAACCACCTGTCTACCACTCGGACCCTTTGTCTAAACTACATTGGTCTGAGGCCCTTTCACTAGGGCTATGTAGGTAGCACTCAGTTGACATGGGGTCTTCTGGGGTTAGCTCGGCCGCATCCTTTCGTCCATTCATCCATCCATCGACCACCAACCATTGGAGATCATGCCTATCTCCTCCGCCCTCGACCACTTCCAAGACATTGTTTCCTTGGTTGTTTTTGCATGTATGCTACCTCATGACTGGTTAGCAGAATTGTGCGTAGACCTTTTTAGACCCTCACAAGTATAGGATCGCACACCGGTTGATCCGCACTACTTGTGACTTTTTCGTGTTTCTAGGAGCACTTCCTGAGCCCTGGATACCTGGAACACGACGACCCATTTGGAGCTTCAGCTTAGATTGAGTGACCCAATCAGCAGATGACTAAATGCTGGGGCCCAGTTACTTCAATTTTGGCACTCCTCGACCCTTGACCTGCGACACTTTGGCCTGACCATCTCGTGCAGTGGTATGCGCGCAATCACGACTTTTGCCGCGTTCACCCTCACCCCTTTTTCATCCACTCTTTGTCAAATCCGCACCCGATTCCTGGTTCCCTTCCCTCGACTCCTGCTTTGAGGGGGAATACCTTATCCTTACTCGGGGCATTTCACTTCTTATTTTTGTCTTGCAGTTCAACCAACAAGACGAAATCAACCTTATCCCTCACCTGGGGCAATCCCTCCTGTTTTTGTCTTGCAGTTCGTCCAGAACAACCAACAAGACAAAAAGGGGCAAATGTAGACATCGAAATCGTGTCGACTCCCCTGGTCATTGTCCGTCTTATTCTTCTTCGCCTATTTAACCCTTGTCGATCACTTGTTCCACCAACCTTGACCCTGGCAGCATGTAAAAATGAGCATAGAGCTAAAGCTAGACTCTATCCCCATTATGCATCTGCCGACGACGGTCTTTACCCGGCTGATGTCGCCGACGTCGGTCACCTATCGGCCGACGTCGGCAATCCTGCCGACGTCGGTCACCTTGCCGTTATCCGTTACCAGTTATCATTCGATTTCCTGAAACGGTTGACGAACTGTCTCTGGAACCGTCTCTTGCCTTCATCAGCGTCTGCCAACCATTCGAAAGGCAATCCCGAACGCTATTCAACCATTTGAAACGCTGATCAATCGACCCCGAGCAATCATTCAACCAACCTGCGAACTCCGACATCAACACTCTCGCGATCAACCCATTCTCGGCATCAACCAATCTGCATTCAATCCGGCACTTCATAGACAACTCCAACTATGGCTTTCATCGCGTCTTCTGGCAGGTAAGTATTTATTCTATTTATTTTATTTCTTCTTGGTTATTCTTTCTTTATCAGTTCTATCATCCCGATTCTTCAAACCACAGACCCAACATCCCTCGTTTACATCCCTGCCTCTGTCCAGACTAAAACCCCCAGACTCTGTTCAGACCTGACCTGACCTTGCCCAGAACCTGTCCCGACTCTCTCAGACCTTGCCCAAAACCTGTCCCGACTCTCTCAGACCCTGACTCTCCCAAAAGCCTTCTACAACTTGTCCAGAACCTGCCCCTACCGACGCCGGTCACTACCCCGACCGACGACGGCACCTTAACCGACGTCGGCACCTTCCTTAACCGATGCTGGCACCACAGAGACCGACGCCGGCGACTGTGCAGAATAGTGCTGCATATCAGGTACGCACTTTTATTTTCTGTCATTATTATCTACTTTCGTCCAATATTCTACTTTTTTATCAGTGGGTTGATATCCTTCTAGGAAGTCTCCGTACTTCCGGGATCAGGCGTTCGCCTGACAGCCCACCATATCTTTGACTAACATTTTTTCGTGTTTTAGCCTTTTCTTCGCAGGTGTCATTCCTCCATAGCCAAAGAGGAGAATCTTCCAACGTCTAATTTCGGTGCGCATAACTTTATCAGGTACTTCTAGCCTTGACCATTTCTTTTAGTTTCTTATTTCTTCTTTGAATGTAGAAAGCAATTTTGCATAGAAACAAAGAACAAGAAGAAGAGTTAGCTGGCAACTCTAATATTGGTTTCCTAGATTACCAGGATGAAGTTGGAAGTAAAGGAGAAGGGTTGGATGGATCTTATGCTATTTTTACCATATCTCAAAACTAGTCAGCTCTACAAGCTGACAAAGAAAAAGTAAAAGAAGAACCTCAGCTGGTGGTCTCTATCACTAAACAAGGGAATCCATTGCCTCCTCAACCAAAAGATCAAAACTCACAAAAAATAAGTACCTCCAACCGCCCCATACCTTCCACCTCTATTGCTTAGACCAGTGCCAAACCCACTAAAGACCTAGATGATGGATCCTCTTCCTTTGTTTCAAGTTCTTTTCAATTATTTGATATAATTGATCACACCAGAAAGACTAAGATCCAAATGACATAGATTGAATATTTGAGGGCTAACCCTAAACAATTTAATAGGTTGGCAGAATATGTGAAAAATAAAGCCATCCCCACAGGACAAGATTCTTCAAAAGTCGTTCATGATCCCCCCAAGGACAAATCCACCCAAAATAATCTTGTCATGACTCCCCCTGTTGCTCTCAAGAAAATAGAGCCTTTTTATGTTTCTCTGCTAATAAATGGTTACAAACTGAGTAATTGCATAATAGACTCTAGAGCATCGAATAATGTCATGCCTGGCAAGGTGGCAGATTCCCTTGGCCTAACTTTGACCAAAAATTTTGGGAGGTGTTTTTCTATGGAAAAAAAACAAGTCCCACTCCTTGGTTAGATAAAAGATGCCCAATTTGCTTTCACAACATTTCCAAAAAAGAGGATAAAAATGACAGTTCTAATGGCTGATGTTCTAGCCTCTTACGGTATCCTACTTGGGTGAAATTTTTGCAAAGATGTTAGAGGTGAGCTGAGCATGGACTTGTCAGAAGCAAGGATCCCAATTCAAGGTGTTATGAAGAAATTGCTTCTTGAAAAAGAGGTAAGATATGTAGTCACCTGATCATCAGCATTGAAATCTCAAATTTTATTTGAGTCTTCTGGCATGGGCAACTACTTCCTATCTACCGACGAAGTCCATGAGGCATCCGACGAAACTCCTACAAGTGACAACTTGGAAATGTGTTCAGATGACACAATGGGAGAATTGGCACAGTGAAATGAACACATGGAAGAACCTCTTCCCCCAAATGAAGAAGTTTTCAAAGGAAAAATAGTGTCTAATGAGGTATGGGTCTTAAAATTTGATGGCAGCTGCTCTTCTACCAGTTCAAGAGCTGGAGTTGTGTTGGTGTCTCCTCAAAGAGATATTATTCCTTTATCTTACAAGTTGCAGTTTAACAACACCAATAACATAGTTGAGTATGAATCCCTATTACTTGGATTACAAGGCGCTAGAGAAAAGGGCATTAAACTACTCCATGCTAAAGGAGATGTTGAATTAGTGGTTTGCCAAGTAAGAAAACTCTACCAAACTAGGAATGAAAGATCGCGCCACTATTGCAATCTTTACTGGGACCAAATTGAAAATTTCAACGCTTTTAACATCTCTGCCATTCTAAGAGAATTCAATGACCGGGTGGATGCATTCGCTATTTATGCTACTCTCTTTGTTCCCCACCCAAATTTTAAAGGAGATAAGTACACTATTGAACTGGTCTTTCGGCCAAGTGTACCTGATAATGCCAGCCATTGGCAAGTGTTAAACAATGATGATCAAATCATTGCCTTCTTGGAGCAAAAGGATAGGTTTGAACAACTACATTTTAAAGGCAGTAAACTTCAAAAATGTGAAGCAACTTCTGAATCAAGTGCAAACACTGGTGAGGATTTCTTGCAGCTTAAAGGGAATAAGATTCCCAAAGGTCTTGTTTCCCTAGAAAAATTGTTTGATAATCATGATAGGTTTATTAAACAACAATGAACAGATTCAAACTCCTCTCAGGATTTTGATCAAGTAAACTTGAGAACCAAGGGAGATCATAAAATGGTAAACATTGGGAAATGCTACACTCCTAAGGAGAGATTCAAGCTTGCTGATCTACTCCACCAATATATAGACGTCTTAGTTTATTCCTATGATGACCTAAAATCACTCAGGCCCGATGACATTCACCACGACATTCCTCTTAAGGCAAACTCTATGCTTTACAAGCAAAAGTCTAGGCAATATAATCCAAAAATCTCAGGTACTATTTTAGCTGAGATATAAAAAATGCTTGATGCTCAAATAATTTTCTCAATCCATCACTCTACATGGATTGCCAACATAGTGCATGTTAGAAAGAAGAATGGTGAAATTTAGATATGCATGGATTTTAGGAACTTGAATCAGTTATCTTTAAAAGATAACTACCCTCTCCCTATCATGGATCAAGTTCTACAAATGGTAACAGGTTTAGATATGTTATCAATGCTGGATGGTTTCTTAGGGTATAATTAGGTTGAAGTTAGAAAAATAGATCAGCATAAGACTGCTTTCACCACACTTTGGGGCACCTTCGCCTATCAAAGAATGCCTTTCAGTCTGATAAATATAGGTGCCACATTTCAAAGAGCGATGGACCTCGCTTTCAAGGATGAAATGGGTAAGTTCATTATAGTGTACCTGGATGATTTGATGGTATTTTCAAATCACCATTTTGACCATGTCCACCTTTTACAAAGAATACTGGAACACTGTCGTTAGAATGATATTTCTCTAAATTCAAAGAAATCTGTCTTTGGGGTGACTAAAGGGAAACTTCTCGAACACATTGTGTCCTGAGAAGGTATTAAAATTGACTTAGAAAGAGTCAAATCCATCCAATAACTTACTCTGCCTACCAATAAAACTGTGGTTCACTCTTTCTTCAGAAAGGAAAATTTTCTTCGAAGGTTCATCCCTGAGTTCGCTGAGAAGACTCGCCACATCGTCAATATGATGAAAGGTAACACTACTTTCAAGTGGACTACAGAGGGTAAATCAACATTTAAAGACATCAAAGAAGCAATCACTCGTGCACCAATCTTGGTTTGTCCAGATTACACCAAAAGCTTCAAAATATATAGTTATGCTTCAAAACATACACTCTCAGCTATTTTAGTTCAACAGAATCAAGAAGGTGTAGAATCTCCTATTTCCTTCATGAGTTGTCCACTCAAGGCTCATGAGCTGAAACATTCCAACATGGAGAAACATGCATATATGGTGGTCAACGCAGTCCAAAATTTTAGGTTTTATATCCTGAACTTACACACTGAGGTTCTAGTGCCTGATACAATAGTGAAGTCCATTTTGACTCAACAGGAGTTTGGTACGAAGATGGGTAATTGGATTGCCAAGATTTAGGAGTTTGATCTAGACATCAAACTCACCAAACTTATGTAGAGAAAGAGTCTTTGTCAGTTGATTGCCAACAACATTTTTGATGAAGCAGAAGATGAAGAAATAGAGATCGAAGGCATACCCACGGTCCTCTTCATTGCCACTACTGACGAGTGGTATTTTGACATCACCTATTTTCTAACTTATGGTGAGTGTCCCACTCATCTCTCTTATAAGAAAAAATGGAATTAAACTAAAGGCTGTTAGTTATGTTTTGTGGGATAATGGTCTGCACAAAAAGAATATGGATGGGGAATTTCTTCGTTGTGTCGATAAGGTACAACAAGATAAACTCTTAGCGTCTTTCCACAATTTAGCCTGTGAAGGACATTTTTTACACCAGTTATAATGCACAAGATTTTGCAAGCAAGGTACTATTGGCCTACGTTGTTTCAAGATGCCTACAAATGGGTGCATAGATGCGAATTATGTCAACAATTTGTTAGAAAGCCCAAACTAGTTGCATTGCCCCTAAAGCCAGTACTAATTGAAGAACCTTTTTAGCAATGGGGTATTGACTTCATTGGCATAGTCAACCCATCTTCAAGCGTTGGACATGATTATGTCCTCATGGTGACTGATTATTTTACCAAATGGATGGAGGCCATCCCAACCAAGCACGCTATGTCTGAAGTGGTGTGCAATTTTCTCAAGAAAAATATCATCTCCCAGTTTGGAGTTCTGTTTAAAATTGTGACGGATAATGCAACCTATTTTTCTTCACATGAAATTACTCAATTCTATTTTTATTATGGGATTACCCTATCCCACACTTCAGATTATTTCCCCTAGGGAAATGCCCAAGTAGAATCGAGCAATAAGAACTTGGTCACTATTATCAGGAAATTGGTAGATGATAATAAAAAAACTTGGCACAAGGCACTGTTTGATGTTTTATGGGCAGATAGGATTACACCCAAAAGGGCCATAGGTATGTCACCTTTCAAACTTATGTATGGCTTGAATGTGGAGATAACCATCACTCTAAAACTACCAGCGTTCAGGTTAGCTAAAGCAATCGAAGATTCAACCTTCAAAAGTTTGATCGACAAAAGAATCATGTGTCTAACCAAACTAAATGAGTAGTAAACCATGGTGGTGGACCAGATTATGGCGCATCAAAATCAGGTGAAGAAACTTTTTGATAAAAAGGCTAAGGTTCATGATTTTCAAATTAGAGATCAAGTCTTGTTGCGGGATAAGAGGAGAGAACTAAAGGGAATGCATGACAAATTTGACTCTTTATGGAGAGGTCTGTTTGCCATTCGATAGCTCTGCGGTGAGAATAAATTTTTGCTAGAATATCAAGATAGAACACCGTTTGCACTACCCCACAGTGGGAAACATCTGAAGCTATTCAATCCTTGAAGCTTAAATGGATCTGCTTGTATATATGTATAGTTTTTACGTTTTGTCTATTTTCTTTCATTTTTAGCCTGACTCTGTAGCCCAATGGCTTGGATGAAGGCACTTAGTGACTGGTTTCTACTCCCATTGATCAATTCGATTAATAAAAGTTCCCCAATAGGATCCAGTTGTTGTTTCCAAAATTAGCTCAGCTCATTTTTGGAACAACCCCCTGTGAAACTTGTCCATTTTGCCCTTTGTCTCTCTAAGTCCATTTTTGAGACAGGTTTTTCTTGTTCTCGTATTGGCTCAACTGACATCATTCACAATTCATAACATCTTTTCATTATGTTTTCTCTAAAATTTGGAAGTTGCTACGGTCTCGATGCGATCAGGGGACCAAATTTTTGGCTTTTTTAGAGTTAGTGTTTTTTCTTCTATTTTCGTGCACGAGCGGCATTTTTTGTCGCTAGTGCATTTTTTTTTCCAACATGCAGGAGCGGTAAAATTTGCCGCCTCTACATCTAGAAGTGCAAGGGCAGCAAATTTTTCCACCCCTATATTTTTCTACCTTTCGTGCAGGAGTAGCAAAATTTGTCGCCCCTACATGTCTCTTCAATTTTCAGTGCAAGGGCGACACATTTTTCCATCCCTACACTGCCTCAATTTTTGCATGCAACATTTATTACCGTGCATGCTGGGTGGTTGGGGTCACTTTTCACCCCATTTAATCTAATTCTAACCTCATTTTGATTCATTCCTTCCTCTCCTCCTTTTACCTTCTATCTTTGGATGATCTGGTGAATGGGTAAAAGTATATTTTAGCAGATTTGAGCTCACGACACACGTGGTTTTCTAGGTAGGTCTTATATTTGGCATTTATTTCTTTTTCTTTCCTCTTTTTTAGTTTTGTTTTTAGTTGTTTTATTGGGGTTTATTTTTATGTGTTTTCCCCCTAGGGTCGATCAACCCACTCCTATTTTCTCCTCCTGCCAAATTCTCCCCCTTCCCCATCGGCCTTCCAAGCTTCCTCTTCATGCTAGGGTGGCAATTTTTGCTACCCTCCCTTCTTGCCTATGGATCTCCTAGTCTTACCTGCTATGGGTGGCAATTTTTTCCACCCTAACTGTGCCCTACCCATTTACCTACATCGGCAGAAAAATTCACCATCGATACAAGTTTGCCTCTTCTCCTGCATGGGTGGAAAAATTTGCTGTCGACATAGGTCGAAAGTGCATGAGTGGTGAATTTTTCCACCCCTGCACTTTCCTACCAAACCTACACAGGTGGAAAAATTTGCCACTCATGCTCCCTTTTTTCTCTTCTTTGCATGCAAGCTCGGCAAAATTCACTGCCCGTGCATGCAAGCCTGTCTACATGCATGGGCAACGAATTTTGCTGCCCTTGCTTTTTTCCTCTAAATTTCTCTAACTCTAGAGAAATCTTCATATTTTTTCAATTTTTTTCCTCCTCCTCTTTTTCTCCTCATTTTTTGACCTGGCCTTATCAAGTACCCTTCCTTGGTCATGATCACCCAATGTGTGAATTACCCAATTTGCCCACTGTTCCCTAATTACATGATCATGATTGTAGTCCCCCCCCAAAGATTCTTGTTCATCGACACCTGCTCCATTAAAACCAATTCTAATGACTGAGGCTTCTCCAAAGAAGTCAAAAGCCATAAAGTACTATTACTAGGGTGTTTTTCTGATCACCTCGATCACTTCTAATGTCGACGACATTAGAGATACAAAAATTAGCCACGTGGATATGGCTGAGTTTGTGACCAGAACCAAGGCAACGAACCCAAGCTTTGAAATGAAAAGAATCATCGAAAGAAACATTCATCTGGTTGCTTCTTTCTCAGTAGCAGCACATCATATAGAGTTCATCCTCTAATCCACCCAGTTCTACAATAGAGAGACCAAATCAGTCTTAGATGCCAGTGATAACATGATAATTTGGCTGAACCCCAAATTTATTGATAAAGTCTTCATGTGCCCTCTTACAACTAAAGTGTTGAGAATCAACTTCATCGAGGCAAAAAATGAGTATGACAAGGACCCCGAGAGGGCAAAGAAAGTGATGAATAATAGGTGGCTTAAGACACCTAAAACCAATTTATCCAGATGGCCACAAAATTTATTGAGGAGTGATTTCATTGAAGAAGTTAGTGACCTGATTGCTCTCTTCAGCAGGGTACAAGGCCTGCCATCTTCCTCACAATTCCACGAATGGATATATCCCTTCAAGATCATCCTCTAAGGAAAGCTAGTCATCTTCTGGGGTGAGTAGATCAACAATGATCTTCATAAGCAACTAACCAAGGTATCAACCACTTTGAAGTTCTATATGACTTCGTACTTGGTGTACATAGCGGCTTTAATGTAAACCTTTCCAAATTTGACAAATGAAGGAGACAAGAAGACCACCCCCATCTACTTATATTACCCTTAGTTAACACTACAAGGATCAATCCATCATTTTAGGAGGGTAAATAACACCTTCTTCATGGTATTTTTGTGCCTTTTTGACCCTCAACTCAAATAAAAGAGAGTATCTGATGAAGCCTAGATGGTCATCAACAAGTTTGACAATAGGGGTGTTAAAGATATGATCAAAAAAAAGACTCAGTTTCATTAGCCTATGATTGAAGACATCTGAGTAGACCTGAGGACAACCAAAAAAATCAAGAGGATGGACTACAATAGGTTGACCCTGGAGCAAATCAAATATCTAGGGCTTGTAGATATTTCCTCTAATTTGGTCAATGATAAAAATATTATCAATAATAGACACCTGGCTGAAAATGTTGCTGACTCTCCTTTTCCTCTAATTCAGTGGTCTTAGAAAGAATTAACTTCTTTGAGGAAGAGATTTGAGCCAATATTGGCTAACACCAATGATTAGTTAGTAGCCAAAGGGATCATGATGAAGGAGTTTATTACAAGATCGAAGGTTGAATTCCAAGTGAAAATGAGGAAGAAAGTAGAAAATAGGACCAAGAATAAAGGTGATGTTCCTTCTCCATCTAGGCCTCACAAGCCTAGAATCATCTTTGTTTCTAAGAAATTGAAGGTTGTTGAGGAGCTAGAATCAATGGCTAAGGGAGTTGGAGAATAAAGCTCCTAGGAATAGGCAGCTCAAAAAATGGAGATAGATGATAGGCCCTCAGAGTAGTAAATAACTGAGCCTCTACCTTCCCAAAAAGGGGCACAGCCACTTATAGATGTCTCTCCTTCACCACCTCAATCTCTTGTGGCATATCCTTCACCTCTATCTCCCATTAGTGTTCCTTCTTCTGGAGCCACCTCTCCTTTTAGATTCATGTTCAGTGATCCTCAAGGCACTTCTGGATATACTCTTTGCTCCTCAGGGTCTATTCCTAGTCTGGCATCTCCTTTCAATCTAGGTGAAATTTCTGCCCTTGATCAATCAACGGTCAATACAGTTTCACCAGTTACTCCAATCGTGACCACTATTACCACTAACAGTACAAATGTTACCCTGGTAACACTAGCTATAGGAACTGTTGCTACAATAGGTACTTCTTCTCTCCCTCCTTGGATGTCAACTTTCACATCCAAAAGAAAGAAGCTAGCCATCTCTGTAGATGACTTCGATTTTGGCAAGATAGTGCCGGTGAAAGCTAAGGCCCCTAAGAGACTAAGGATACTTTCAAAATTGGTTAAGGAAAAGGGGCATAGATTTTTAGAAATAGCTAAACCTCTGTAGGATGCAACCCTTGAGGGTTTTGACATGAGTAACTATTCCATTTCTCGTGTTGAACTAGGAAAAGTTACTCACGAAGGTGCAAAGAGTGATCTGCAGTCTACAATGGACATCATGGTCCAAAAATTTGACAGAGAAAAGGAGATGAAGGATTACTATAAGGCCAAGGTAGAGCAATTGACTGTAGTAGTAAGAAAATTCACCCTTGCCCTTGAAGCGGCAACCCCAAAAGCCTTTTCCATAGACAACCCTGTTATATAAAAGGTAGAGAAAGCTTATATGAAAGGGAAAGTGCTAGAGGATTTCATTGAAAAGATGTGCACTCAGGGAATTTCTTTACTTACAGAGGTTGCTGAGAATATGGACAAGATGAAGAAGGTGAGGACAGATCTAGAGGACCTTGTCTCACTTATTTCTCAAAACATTGACAATACAAAGAAGTACCTTAGTAAGTGGAGGGAAATGAAGGATTTGAAGAAAAGCACCTTGATATCCATCAACATTATTTCCGGCAAAGATTCCTATGTTGAGATCAAAGAATCACTGATATATAGGATTTAGGTACTCAAGGAGCTGATTGAAGATCTTGAGTTTTCCAAGGATGCTAGCGAGAAAAGCGACACATGCCTATTGAATAGACTGGAAGAATTGCTTTGCAACCTCACTTCTAGGGATAATCAATTTCTCTCAACTGACGAGATGATCTAAGGATTCAAAGGTATGATTCAGAGGGATTTTGAAGAAAAAACATTCTCAATGACTTCTGTGGATAATATTTTAGATACTCAATTAACTCTGGATAATCTAAGATCCAGGTTAACTAGTCATGCCAAGGCAATCACAACATTGAAGGACACTATAATCAGGGCCAGGGTCATCTTCAGGAACACCATTGTGCTAGATAGTATAGGAATTTAGGCATCTATCACCATGTATGATGCTCATCTGAAGAAGTCTGGTGGCAAAAGCTGAACCATTTTCCCCTTCTCTCTTCTCATGCACTTTTGTCATGTAAAAGTGCATGCAATTTTGTAATGTGTAATTACATGTAAAAAATCTAGAAAAATATCTCAAAGTCAAAGATGAGTCATTTTTGAATAAGATAGTTTTGTATTTTAATCTTTTCTAAATTTTGAAAGTTTCTCTCTCTATATATAGGGGGGACCTCTTTTTGTAAAAGTATCTCTGATAATTGAGAGCAAAAAATCTTCTAAAATTGAGACACTTCTTGAGACTTTGTGCTCAAATTTTGAATCATATTTCATCAAATGAATGAGAAACATGTTTATTTCAGACTTTGTGTTGAATTAATTTGTGTTATTTAGGAAATGGTTCTTATGTCTTTTTCCTGATAATCTCTTATCTATTTGATTTAATAAGCAAAGTGTGTGTGTTGACATTATCTGAGGATGTTTCTAAAACATAGAAGAAAGACTTTGAGCTATTTTTATCTTGGTGATTCTTTTATCCTTTATAGTTTTAGACAAAGACTTTGTGCTTTGTTTCACTCTATGGTTATGCATATTCTAAATCAGTGAAGGAGGCAACAAAAGACTTTGTGCTTATGTGAGTTTCCTTGTGAATTTGGTTACATACTTTAGGGGATTTTCTACTCTATGCTAGATACCATTCCTGAAAGAAGAGGAATGTTCTTAGCCAATGACCATGATTTCTCTCTCTTGCTCCTTGGACATCATCTCTAAAAAAAGAGAGATGACGCTGTCATACCATCTTGAGTATTATTTTCTGCTTACTTATATATACATATAGCATATAAATATTCATAGGGAACCTCCCCTTGATGAGAGGAGAGATTTACCTCATCCAGATGTGGTAAACCCACACTTTTTGTGGTGTAAATCTCCTTGTGCTGTGGCTCATATACCCATTTTGTCATCAGTTAGTTGACAATAAACTATTCACCCAACATCTTTAAACCATTTCCCCCCAAAACAAATACAACTATTATTACATCTTCCATAGGATCCATTAGTACTTCAATCAAATTACCGATTGCAATGTCTGTTTCAATAGAAATGTTTACATCCCCTTTGGTTACTTCTCAAACTTCAAACCTTAGTGATCATAATGTGTAAGATATTATACAAACTATAAAAATTTTACAATCTAAGGTTACCAACATTGAGCAAAATTCTATGAAATCACCTCATGCTATTGATTCACAAGATGTATTGTATATCCCTCTTGCACTTGAGATATATTTATACCCTTTGGCAACTAGTTTTGTTTCACCCAAGTTCACACTTTATGATGGAAAGGGTGATACTGAGTAACATATTCGATCCTTTTATGTGACATACCTTGATTATGCTTCTAATGGAAAACATTTGAGCAAATTATTTCTAATAAGATTAAAGGACTATGCTTTGAGATGGTTCTATGCCCTACCAATATAATCAATAAAAGCATTCAAATACCTAATTGAATTTTTTTAAGATTTTTTCAATAAACATTACTAAAAAGATGTCATATGCATAAATTACCAAGATCAAATAAGGAACTGATGAACTAATTAATGCATATGTCTTCATACATAAGACAATGTGAGCCAAAATGAAAAATCTAATGGTTGATAAGGAACTTCAAGACAAATTCAAGCTAAGCTTACTTTCTCTTTTACATTAGTCTATTATTTTCAAGAAATTCAAATATTTTGATGACTTATGCCATATTGTTTGAGATAAAAAAGTGAAATTTATGAAATTTATGAAATTAGAAAAGCTCAAGTATGTAGCTATCACACCAACTACATCCACTAACAAGTTTCATAGCAAACCAAGTTACAAGGTAAAACCTATTGAGGCTAAAAATGACACAACTACCACAATTAATATAGTGTCACAACAACCTAATAGGCTCATCTTATCTAATGCACCTAAGAGACAATTTACATGCTTACTTGAGCCTCTAGCTTCATTATTTATGAAGTTGGTAGAGTGTCATATCATATCTATCCCTCCTCCTATGGTGGTTGATATGAGTCAACCTTTACCAAAAAGACATGATGCTAATACCTATTGTGACTTCCACCAATATACAGGAATTATATGAATATATGCTATAAAATAAATTAAAGATACATTACCTTATTGATAGTGATCAACTTACCTTTGAGGATTCTCCTACAAATTCAGGATCACAACCAAATGATCATCAAAACCAAAAGATATTTAACAATCCATTACAAGATCATTCTAAAACAACTCTAGAAGTGTAAATGGTATATCATGCACATCTTATTCCATCTAATTATGGGCACCCTTTAGATGAGATTATTGGTAAATTTATACATGAGATATCTCATAGGGTTCTAAGACCTATTTTAGTTGATGATAATGAGGTTTATGGATTATGAATCAAATCTTCATTCTTTATTTGTCAGAGCATATATCGGCCATCAACCTATACATAATATTATGGTTGGTAATGGTGCTAGTGAGAATATGTGTACCATGACAGTAATCACATATTTAGGATACACACATGATGATTTAATTCCTTCAAATAAAATGATAAAACCATTTGATGGGAAGCTACAATAAGTTTTTGGTGAGATTGGTTTACCTCTTCAAGTTGGTCCAACATATGTGACCACTACATTTTTAATTACACCGCATATGAGAGTCTTTGATATGTCCTTAGATACATAAGATATTTATATTACCTTTCATAATGCATGGTTATCTTAAGTATATTCATGCCAACAGTGTAATTATAGTTTTTGGGACTCCATATGAACATCCTTTGCAATAGGTAAAGTTTGTTCCATGATAGTTGCTTATTCAGCCTACTGAGGTTAATCATGCATGAAAGGGTAAGCAATAAGAAATCCCATTTCCTAGGTTCCCCATGTTTTATAGGCCTTTACATAAGAGATATACAATTGACTCTTCAAGATCCTCATTCACACCTCCACAACTTAAGCTATTTACCTACAATAGAACACCATGTTTCAAAACGGGTAACAAGACCCATTATTACACCAAAGAAATTGCATTACACTAAATAGTGGGTTCCATGGAACCCTACACATTCTATTACTACTTCACCACTACATAGTCCTATGAGACATATATAAAACATCACATGTCATACACATTCATTTTTGGCACATATACATGATCCTTGGCAGCATGACTAATTTATTTTACCACATTCAAAGTATATAAAACCCTATGCACATCCCTTAGATGGGATTTTTGGATATCAATCTCTTTACAAAAATTCCAAAAAAAAATGTCCAAAAAAATTAAATATTCAAAAAAATCCAAAATTATTAAAATAATTAAAAAAATACCAAAAATATTTAACAATACACATGTTTACTAGATTTTTCATAAGTTGTTTACTTTATGTTAGTAGATACCATATCATTTTTATACACACATGTTTCACAAGTAGTTGAGTGTGATACAGGTATACATTAGACCCATGATTTCTCAAGCATGGAGATGTTGGACCTTTCCTCTTCTAGCTTGATACACTACATTGGGGGCATCTTTATTTTATATGATCATGATTGACATAGATTCTATTATTTTATGATAATTTTCAATTATATTAAAAAGATTATATATCTTACACATGAATTTACTCATGTTTCTATCTTAGAAACTTATTTTATATGCTATATTACATGACATTTTGTTAACATATGTATGTAAGGGCTAGTATGACACGCTTATGTTAGTTACTTATGCTTAGATTTAATCTATTTACATTAGCTTACTTGAGTGGAATTTTTGTTTACTTATTCATCTTGATTATGGAACATTTGAACATGTTATTTTCCTTGTTGGCCATAATGCCCTAAGTGTTTCTTATTTATTTGGTGTGTGGACATTTGTACATGTCCTCCATTTGACTGTGTAAAATTTGACATGACCCTTATTTACGGTCTCTTTGACCCTTGTATGTGTACTTAATTATTTATTGAACTTATTATCTTCTATATTTTTCCATGATTGATTCTTATCATGCATCTTAGGGATTTTTATTTATTCATTCTTCAAGCTTCATTGATATATCTACTTCGACATGACACTAAAATATGCATATTTACTACATGATTCATACATATACAACATAGTTATCCTATCCTTTTGAGACAAGGTGATTATCACTTTTACAATTCCCCTCACCTTAAAATGGGGGCATATCTATGAGGGAATGCCATAGAATACATGACTCCACATATAAATAGTTAAAAAAATGAGCAGAGTTTGATTCAATTTACATAGTTTACATGATTTAGATATAATTTGGGACATAATTCTATGCATTTGTAGATTTTGGAAATAGATTTTCAGATTTGTGATACATATTATATACATGTTATAAAGTAAAGGTTACATTTTGACATATACTTTAGCTTGAGACATATTCGAGGTGTACGTGTACCAAATTACAAATACACTTTCAAAATTATACATACATTTATGCACCAACCTTACTGAGATGCATCGTTTGGGATTTTATCTAATGCAGTAGTTGGTTCTTTTTTGTTAGTGTAATCAAGATTTTTCACTTTCGATGGACTTGGCACTATGATTCTATTATTTTGGGTTGATATTGTTATACCATTTGAATCGGGTGAGATTTACTCAAGTGGTTAAATTGGCTAGATTGGTTATATATTGAGTTATGCAATTGAGATTTTGCACTCTCAATGAACTTAACATAATTCATCCTTATATCAAATTAGGGGCATGATCACCCTATAATACCCCTCTTCACATCTCCAAGTTTTAGTTGTGAACCTCTCTCCAATGCTTCACTTAGGAAACATCTTTACCAAGACAAACTACTAAGGGGAAACATGGTTACATAAACACATAGGTGTACTCATTCCTTACTCTTTTTCTTTAAAGTATTTTAAAATTATTATATGCACTAATTACACCTGTAACATGCTTTTGGTTTAGGTTATTCACATACAAAAAATTCAAGTGGGATTAAACAAATACAAGGTGTGTTATACACACCATAGTACACTTTATTTCCTTTAACCTAGTAATTTAATCTTTATGCATTATTAGATAAAGTGGGGGGGGGGGGGGGTAAATATAGATGCTTAAATATATATATACATGTTAAACTAGTATTTTACACTTGAAAAATATATCTCAAGGCTATACCCTTCAGTTTGACCTTCCTCATAGCCAAAAGTCTCACACTCACCACCTCAATGGGTTTAATCACTTAATTCTTAGTCCAACCTTGATTATTATAATTATCTAGATCACCCATAACTACATAATGCTTAAAAGTTGATATATATTTATCATAACCAGTTACAAAACCTCAACAACTTTCCTTCATCTTGGAGAGTTGTGTTCAAAGTAGGATAATAACATCGATGAAATTGTCCATGCTCCAATGCAAGTGTCCTTACCTTACAAACACTTAAATTTATAAATATTTCTAAATGTACAAGTCAACCTAAGAATGTCATTAACCCTTCTATGAGGATTATTTCAAAAGATCTAGTATAAATACAAGTCAAAGCCAATTCATTTAGACATCTAGAAATTAATAAGAAATCACACATTAAAGTTCAATAAATCAATTACACAACTAAACTATTCTACCCTATGAATCCATATTTTCATATCAAACATAAGAGAAATCATAATACAGGTTTAAAGCACTCATAATACAACCTAGGAGCCACATTTATCAAGTTACAATCTAGATCACTACATGTATTATCATATAATATATTACATTCTTTTGCACACACATTTCCACACATAGAGGATAACTACAAAATTCTAAGGCCCTGCATGAAGTATTGGCTATGTAGGCAGTACTCATTAATAGATGGGTCCTTGAGGTCAGCTTGATACCATGAGCCTAGTAACCCATTTTTTGGCAAGGTAACCTAACCTAAGGTGAAGAGATAGGGTTTGAGCTATAAATTATGATCTAGGAATTTGACTCAAGAGAGGATGGTTAGTATGATGTTAGTTCCAAAATGAAAACAAAATGAAATAAACACACTAATAACATAACATCTCTAGGCCTAGACACTAGGGAGAGCTTAGTTAATAAAATCAAATGACAAAAACACTAAAAATTAAGGAATGAAAACACAATAATTCCTTCACCTTCTTTGGATGTTCCAAATTCCTTTGTAGTGGTGGCTTGCTCGGATTGTGCTCATGAAGTCCTTGGCAATGGAATCTTGGCTACCTCTATCTCTCCTTGGCACCTTTGGTTTTGGCTTGGCTTGGAATCAATTTGGCATGGTAGAACTAGTTACTTGAAGCTTTTTGGAACCAATCTTGAATTATAACTTTACACTAATTAAACTTATAAATGATGTTGTGAGGCCTCTTATTTATAGATTTTTGGATTTGATTAGAATCAACCTCAACTATCCATCTCAAGGTTGAGATGTGTGGTTGAGGATTAATTCAATTTTTGGAATTAAGTTTGTAATTATCCTCATCATAAAATTGGAATAAGGGGAAACTAAGAGGCATGGAGGGCATCATGGAAGGCATTGATGAGGCATAGGAGGCATGAATCTTGATATTTGTGGCATTTATGGCCTAGGGATGTCTTCCCAAAAAATGAGGTCACTTGATGATGTAGATATTCAATATTCATTTCCAAAACAAGGTATTCAACAAGTCTCCATGGAATTCTTGATTAGGCCTTAATTTAGGTTAATTAGCTCTTAAACATGATTAAACACTTTATGCATAAATTACTTAAATTTATTAGAATGCCTTGTTATTGGTCCTAAATTTGATTGGATTAGAATTGGAAGTCCACATTAGATGTATTAGATGTGTATTCCCATTTAGGATGTTTCTAATAAAAAATAATAAAGGCATGAGTCTTGTGAAAAATATTTGATAGGAAAGAGCAGTCCAAAGCATGTGGGTGCAAAATTGGCATTTTGACTCGAAATGATCTGATCAAAGTTAACTGGCCCATAAATTGCATTACCCCATTTAGTGATACCTTGGCCAAAATTGGCACTTGAATATGTTAGTTTCACATCATTTTGCGTGTTTTAGTGTTTTTAGTCCAAATTGTGCATTTAGATGGAAACTAGCCAAAACCCTGATTGGAGGTTATTAGTGGCCAATTTTAGGTGTCTACATAAATAGTCATTAATAACCTATGCCCAAGATATATATACATTAGATCAAAGGTGACAATAAACCCAAACATACCTAGCCTAATGCATCTTGATAGTTTTTAATAGTTTGTACATGATAGTTTCATTGGGATTCAAAAAATAGCATCAAAGTAAGTGTCCATAGGGTGACACAAGTGTCCAAGAAACTAGAAAGAATATTTATAGAATATGATGACTAGTTCTTGAACATAAGATAGCCTATTTTCACATATGTAAATCTTAGATATGTTTGTGCATTGTTGCATAAACTACATATTATTTATTATTTGTGATTAGTTAATCAAAATATTATTGGCATTATAATTATTATATTTAGTACTTTCATAATTCAACATTGAAATTGAATATCATAAACTAAATTATTTAATTGGCCTATTTTTAAGAATAGGTCATCTCACTCTTGAATAGCCTATTTTTCCTAACCCTTAATTATAAAAAGGGTTAAACATACATATATTTGGCCATGGGTCCTCTTCTATTCTCACATATTGTCTATATTCATTCTCAATGAAAACCTGAATTATCAAAGGATTACTTTTATATTTTTTGTAACTTATGTGTATGTGACCATTTTATGGAGCCTTAGTAGACTGTAGTGTGGGATGTATAATACAAAGTTGCCTTTATCCATATACTCATAAATTTTATGATGTAATGTTGAAAAAATATCTATATCGTGCCATGTGATTTTATGAAAATGCCAAAAGGGATTGCTCTCTTGATTTGATAACCAAATTGTGGATCTATGACATAATGTTGATAAAGCAATTAATTCTATGTCAAGTAACATCTATAACATCACATGTGGTCTATCCTATACATTTTTTTCTTGTATCTAGATACTTGGCTCAATGTCTATGAATTCCACATTATTTGATAAATATGTAAATGGTAACCAATTCATATCTATAGTGCATTGATCAATGTATTGTGCCTCTTATGCTCTAGATATGTTGGGTTTTACAAAAGAATTTGTCCATGGGCCACTTGATAGAGATATATAAAAATTAATGTGTATGTGGTAGCAAATATCCTTCACTTTATCTATATTTGTAGTGACTACCATTTTTTATGTTTGTATGTACTGGTATGATTGCCTTAGAATCATCTATGTATTCCACTAGGCCAACTAATGTAAAATTCAATCAACATGAGTAATCATTAATTTTATTTGGTTCTTCATTAATGTCATAATCATAAGTAGAATAAAAATCATCAGTAACATCCTTTTTAAATATGAAATTTGGATCTTTTGAATTGACTAATAAAGGTAATTATTGTACAAGTTCATTATGGTCTACCTTTTGAAGTGAAATATGTGGTTCTGAGTTATCTGTGAAGTGTGGCCTATGATAATTTGTACTAGACTCACCAACCTCATATGTTTGCATTTGTTATATAAGAATGATCTATTGTAGTGGCTCTATAATATATTGAGGTTCCCCCAATTGTGATAGACTTTGAGTAGTATATTTTGTAATTTTACAACATCTGAATAGTTTATTACCAATTGGGTAAGTATATAAATATCCATCATGTAGAAATTTAACACACTTGTGTAAAGTATAAGGTATATCCTCCATGACATGTATCCATGGCCTAAAAAATATTAAATTATAAATAAAATTATTAGGCATTACTTGGAACTATGTAGGTAGAATTTTAGGCCCTAATGCAACATCTAATTTGATAGAACCCAAAATTTGGTGTAACACTTCATCAAATCCTTTGATATTATTATATGTATTTTGGATGGTATTCATGTTAATGCCTATTATCTATAAGAATTTAATATTCCAAATGTTAAACCTGGAACCATTATCTATTTAAACCCTTTTGATTGTTGTAGTGTTTATTTGAACTTGGGTAAATAGTGGTAGATTCTTATTAATAGTTAGCTGTGAAGGTGAATCATCAGTGCTAAAAGAAATAACATCCTTTATATATTTTAATGTATTCATAACTGATGAAAAGTAAGAAGGCTCTATGTCATGATGCATGTATGTATGATTTAATTTGTGATATAGAATATACTTAAAAATAATAGCCTTTTGAAGCAATTCAAACATGGAAATATTAGTTAGTGTATTCCCTAACTAATCAACAATATCATATAATATAAAATGATTAACTATCCCTATTGGATTATATTGGGGGTGAGGACAAATTATTTGAATTCATTCCCCATGTCTCAGTTGAGGAGACACTAAACCTCATCTAATGAAAACAAATTAAACCATACGGTCTATTACAAGCCTAGGGTGAATAGTAGAGGAAGGATATGAGCCAAAATAATTATAAGTCTAAGTGAAAGAGGATAAAAAGGAAAAAATTGAGCCCTCTGATATCTATTAATAACCAGTGGTAACTTAAATTGAGCCATGCAACAATAATCTCCATATAATAGTTCATAAGTAAGAATTGTACTAATAGATGATGCGATCTTTGTCCTAACATTATGTATACATGGGATTACATACATGAAAAATATTTGACAAGAGATAGGGAAGGAACATGTAAAGAACACCAATAAAATTTTAATTAATAAATTATAAATAGACTTAGTCATTATAATCATGATGGAAATTAAAAAAAATCATAAAACTGAAACCCTATTGGGTTAGGTGAAAATAAAAGGGAAACACTAATGGTAAACTAGGGTTTTTAGAAAAGTTAAAAAATAAATGGGTTCACTAATACGTTTTATTATATTTTGGAAAATTATGGAAATAGACTAGTTAATACGACAAACTACTATGCATAATCAAACTGCTATAAACATGGAATAAATGCTATAAACTGATTTAAAACTTGATAAATCTAGAAATATATTGAATATGGAAAGTGAAAAAGAGAAATATAAACTTAGTTAGAAAATTGAGATGTGTAATTTTTATGGATTTGAGACTGACTAACAAACTATGTTGATTGTGTACAAATCTGAAACATGAGTTAGAAGGGTTCCTGAACAATGACGTTGTGACTGGAAAAAAGTGGGGGGCACTATTATCTAAATAGGTCAGCCTTGTTTGATAGGGAATAGGGATTTAAGATTTATGGGTTTTCTTCAGTTTCACCTATTTATTATGTGAACTATGTGGGATATTTTGATTCAATTCGAGGACCATTATAAAACTATTTTTCCACTTAAAATGATGTCTCAATGATAAGAAGACAAAACACAATCAAGGAGTAAAAAGGGGTCAACGATTAAAGTTGTGCTTGACCTCAAAATAACTTGTGTTGAGAGATACATAAATACTAATAATCCAAACATGGATGAAACTCCATATATTTCTCCCATGCTATAATGGTGTGTGTGAAATTGGTATAAAATGCTTGATGCTAATGTAATACTAATATGATTAAATGCTTTAACTATGACTTGTGACCTTGAAAGTGTATTCAAACTTTAGCTTAGGGATACTAGGGTTGTATGTAATCATAATTGGGATAAATATGGATTTTTATCTCAATGTATAATTATAATTATGGTGATTTTCAATGTGGAAGCCTCTTTTGTGCAAACTAGTTTGAAATTTGCTTTTATAGTGGTATTTCAAATTCCTTTGGATGGGGCTTCCTAAACTTGTGGGTTGACCCTTATATAAAATTTGAATTTTCTAAAATAGTCATTAATTAGTGGGAGGGCACTGTTAGTGTGAGTAGACAATAGAGGGCTACATTCTTGTCCCAATAGGGTACTATTATCTTAATGACATGATTTGTTAAGTTGAAGGTATGGTTTAGTTTGGAGATGAGCTTAGGTTGCTGAGTGATCTAAATAAGGACATTTTGGAATGATTTGGGTTTCTTGAAGGAATGAGTCATCATGTGGAAAGTGAATAAAAGTGGTTAAAAGGCCCTAGAATAGGTCATGATCTAAGTGTGTCAAGAGAGTGGTTACAAGTGCACTATTTTAATTTAAATGCTAATTTATCTGTCTACACTTTCTCATAGACACAATTAATTTATTACCTTGATATTATGATATGATGAGTATGATGTTACATGTTACCATGAAATAAGGATTATGATTATTTTATTATGACCGACTCTTTTATTCCTTATGGATTTCTATGAATATGTGATAAGATGTATTACTTGTGTAGAATTGAAATATTTCTTAATGTTTATTTATTACTCATTAATTTAAATAAATATTTTAAAATTGAATGATTATATATTCACATTCTTACATTATTAAATATTAGTTCACTAACTATGTATGAATATATGCCTTGCTTATGTACCCATGATGGGTACAATTAGGTATTGGATGTGTAATTTTTTATGCACATAGGCACAAGTATATATGAGGATATGATTCCTACATATATGATAAGTTTCACATAAATTCCATGATATTTTATTGAGACATGGTGTTATATTATCACTATTATAATTATTTTGTGTGAACATTTTGATGGGTGAAACTAGTGTGTATGTGATAGGTGTTTGAGGCAAAAAATTGGGGGACAAGAGGTAACCATTGAAAAAGATGAACCTATTTAGGATTTTTTATAGGGGTCATGTAATCTATGTGTGTTACCTTCCATGTGTGTTACAAACCATTTGCACGTACCTTGACTTAAATGTGTTTTGAGTTTGAAAATATTCTTTTTAATGCCTTTAACCTTAGTATTTATACCATAGTACATAGATATAAATAAAACATTCTCATGACTAATCCATAAGAACATAAGCTTTGAGGGAAATTTTATATATGTACTTTTTTTTGAGTTCTTGGAAAATCCAACTTTTAAAACAAAACAAAATAGTCATTTTATTCTCTCATTGGCAAAAAAAGAGGTGTTCTTGATAGTTGAACATTTGAGACTTTTTAGAACACATGAATCATGTAATTGTCTTCTATAGGAGGTTATACAGAGATGAAGAGCTTAAGCCTTCAATAGGATACATGTATTTATTTCACAAGCTGAAAAAGACAACAATTCTCTCCTCTTTTATATAATAATCTATAGATATTTCTTCTCGTACTCACTGGAACAAAATTCTAGAGAGCTTGGAGTAGAATTGTAGGAGGTAAAGGGAAGGAAAAACTAAATAAGACAATTTAGATTTGGTATGATATTTCAAGTTGTTTATCCTATTCTATTATTTACAAGTATATGTAAATTATATGTTGTCTAGAATTATTTGTAAGAGTTATGCCTTAGGAAGTGGGAAAGAAAAGGGCTTGCTAATTTATGTTAGGAAAATTTGTGAATGTTGAAGACAATTTAGAGTCCCAAGGAGGGTAGAATCTTTCCTCAAATATGATGGGAACCTTGTTTGAGTTGTAATTCATGCCATTTATTGATGATTTTCCCTTTAAGTAGATGGGTACCCTACTTAAATAAGATAAAAAATGTTCCTAGCATATATGCATCCTGCTAAGAATAGTACTTCCAATATCTTTCATGCCTTTCTTTTCTTACCCTATTTCCCCAAGGTGCTAGGGAGTAATCTGCTTATCAGTGTTATTTTTGGACAAAATAGAAGCCATGACTATTTTAATCCTTAATTTACTATTTAAAACCATATTTCTGTGTGTTTGTTAAATTGCTTGGGTCACTTCTTGGCCTTGGGGGTTTGTGAGGGCCTTAGACACCTAATGGCATCATATGGATGGGATGTGAGATTTTCCCCCTCTCCTTATTTGTTAAATTGTTATTATATGAAGAGGATGTTGTTGCTATTATTTTTTACTATGGGAGAGGGTGTTGTTATTGAAAAAGCTTGAGTATTGGTTTAATTAATGTGAAAGTGAAATTGATTATTGCTGAAATAATTAGATAAGAGTTGCACTATTTTATTACTAAGAAGAAGAAAATTAAATTATTTATGATTTTTATAGTAAGGATTGGGTCCTTTCACTATTACCTTGAAGAAATATACTTAATGAAATTGCTTAAATTATGAATAATATTAGTTTTTTGAAACTTAGAATGATGAAAATGAAGGTGCATTATTGAGTAATTTTACTTATGTCCTTTTGTGGTTTACATGGCTTTATCTAAAAAATAAAAAGACAATTGTATTAATTGAGTACTTGTGATTGCATAATGTGACTCAAAAGAATAAACAAAAAATGGTAATATTCCTAAAGAATTTATGTAAAATAAGATGATATTAACATAGATTCTTTTACATAGATTCCTTAGGAATATTAACATTTTTTATTTATTCCTTTGAGTCACATTATGAAATCACAAGTACTCAATTAATACAATTATCTTTTTATTTTTCAGATAAATCCATGTAAAACACAAAAAGACATTAGTAAAATTACTCAATAATGCACCTTCATTTACATCATTCTAAGTTGAAAAAAACCTATATTCTTCATAATTGCACACATGCACATACACACAAACCTATGTATTTATTGCACTACTACTTTCATGTAAGGGAAGTATATGAAAATGAGCCAAAGGAAGAAGCATAATCAAGCCTTCACCTTAGAATTCTTCCCTCTGCATAGTCTAAGAATCATGGAGGTAGAAAATGAATTAAAATTGTTAAAAAATTCTTTTGTTAGAGTTTTTAGGGTTTCATTAGGTAAAATTTTAAGGTTTCATTAGGGAAAGGTATTTAATAGATGAAATTCATTATATCTAATAATAGAGATTAAAGGCCCTTTTCCCCTCCCCTTTAAAATTTTTAATTGAACAACCTTTAATTATTAATATGATTAATATTTGTGCATCTTCTCTTATTTTAAAGTACAAATGCTTCCATTTATAAGTTGTTTATTTATGAAAATTTTGGGTATTGATTAATCATTTAATAATAAGGAAATTTAATTAAAGTAGGTTTAATTCTTATGTGGGTGTTTATGATTTAATTATTTTTGTATTAATTTGACTATTTAACAGATCATGGTATGATAAAATATTGGTGTAATTAAGAATCTTAAGATGTTTTTAGAGAATTAGAGAAATGATTGCAGTTAATCATAACATGGTCTTACTATCTTGGTGAGGCAAGTACGAGGTAGGGATGAAAAGTATTTTTCATGGACCTAGGTTGTAATAAATAAATCCTTAGGTAGACCTAGAATATTGTTGGTCTCTACACATCATGGTATAGTGATATATTTTCTTCCCCTATCTTAATCCAATGTAAGTCAGAAGCCACTTCTATTTTACAATGCACAAAGGTTATATCTATTGTGAGTAGTGATGGCGATTGTAGATACCTCATTTCTACTACCCCAGTGTCACAAATATTCACCATCATCACTATCTATTATTTTCCACACTAAACCCTAATTTTCTCTCATGAGCCCAAGTCATTAATATGATTAATGTTTTTATCTTGAATCTTGACATCATATGCATAATCATACCAAATTGTAGCCCTAGTTCTATCATACACATCATTAATCCACCCATCACTATTCAACATCAGACCCAATCAATTAATTGATTAATCCAATTGTACAATTGAACCTTCCCAATCCCTTTAAGTGCCAATCCAAATTAATTGACTAATCAATCATATTAGTTAATTAATTTGTCTTAATCAAAAAATCCATGTCATGCTAAATTACATAGTATTTAAAATCAATAAACCCAAAAAAATCTTTAAATCATTTCAAATCCCCAAGTCAATCACCCAAAACTCAAGGAAATCAAAAAATTCCAAAGCAATAAAAAAATTCCAAGGCAGTGGACAAGAATTGCAATCAAACCACTCCTCATTAAACAAACTTCCTTACACATCCAAGCCCCAACATTTATTCCTCAATTCCTCTCATTGAATGAGGAATTTGACTCATTCTCAACCTTGATCTTAGATCATGATCATCAATCCACATTCATCTTGAAAATCTATAAATTGTTCTCACACCCCTCACTTTCAAGAATACAATTGAGTTTAACTATATTCTCCCAAATTAAAGAGAAAAGAACCACTCATCAAGAAATCAATCCATCCATAAAGGAACATGATGCTAGTTTGTTTGCACACAAATTGACATTGGGCATACACATCCCATTGCATCTTTAAACACAATCCACACATCAATAGAGGCTTCCTTCATCTATGGTATGTGAAGGTATGAAATTTTTTCTCTTTTTATCTTCCAAGGTGAATTACATTTATGAGATTAAGATTTCAATTGATTTATTTTAGATTTATAAATTGCTTATTTTCTCTAACATTTATGCATGCATATAATGATATTATTATTATACTTATATAATTTTTTCCCCTTATTCGCACTATATGTGTATGGATGTTGAGTTTGGGGTGTTACACCTTATATTATTTTCATTTCACCTATGTCCTAGTTGAGTTTATTGTGAAATTCTAGGCCAATATACTTTTATTTTGATATCAGTTTGAGTAGGGCTTCATCGACTTTGAAATTGACCTATTTTTTTATTTTTAGATAAAATACTAGAATATTGGTTTTATTCATCCTACATTCTTACTTTATATAAAATATCTACAACTTGTAGTGGTCTATCAATAAATTCCAAAGAAATTAAAAAATTCCAAGATAAGGGAAAAGAAGTGGAATCAAGACACTCCTCATTCAACACACTTCCTTGTTGGTGTAGTGCTTTTTCCCATTGGGTTTTGCCTACATGGCCTTATGGCCATTCTATGTCAATTAAGCTTCCTTAGGTTAGTTATAAAAGGGTCACATAGGCTAATTATATTCTAATATAATTATATAATTAGGAAAATTAGAGGCTTCTTCATGTTTCCCTAATTTTCCCTATATGTACCCCACGTTTTCTTTTTGGAAGGTTAGACAAGAAAGATAAGTTAATGTGATTTTGTGCAAGTAAGTTATATTTTTCAATATTGCTATGTGAAGATTTCTTCCTCTTTTGTAATTTATCTAGGATTTCATTATTACATACATAAATTTGCTCAATATTCTATGCAAGGATCCAAGATCATGGCTAATCTGACATGGTATCAGAGCTATTATTGCTAGTATTGTAGCAATATTTGTGGTAGAATCTTGCTACATTCACTATTCTAGCAAAAAGAAGGGTTTGGTGGGATTCCTTGGAGAATCCATACAAAAATTTATACTAGAGCTTTAGATCTCAAAAATGACCATGCCATTGGTTTTAGAAGGTGCCAAAACCTTTGGATTGATTGTAAACATGACTTAGTTCTGAAACAATCAATTTTCCTCTCTTTTTGGCATTCTAAGGGCCCATTTTTCATTTTTTGCAAAAATCTGTACTTCATGTATTATTGTGAAAAAATCCCTTCTGGGTTTTCTTCCTCAGGTTAAAATCTGAAATGGCTCTCTTGTAGAATTTATATTGCTAAAGTATTTTAGACATTTTTAGCTTACCTCAATTTACATGCCACCAAACTTTTATGTTACTCAGATCTGTAGGTTGTCATTACTTCAGCTCTACAATTGATCAACTTTGAGTTGTATGTATTGGAGAGTTTGCTTACCAATCCAAACTTTTAGAGGGCTATTACTTAGCCAATACACTAAATTGGACTTTCAACAATGAGTAACTTCACTTTTCTAAGTTGAATTGTTTGATAGATCTACTTACTTGTCCATAGACCAAATTGGACTTATAGAGTTACTTTACTTGCAAATTCATGAAGTCAAGTAAAGTAGGTTTGAAAACCTAGTTTACACTATTATAGACCAACTCAAGTTTTGGAAGGGTGATTACTCTTAGAATTCAAGCAATTAGAAACTCCAGATTACTCTTCCTAGACCAAATCGAGTTTGTGAAGGGTCATTACTCTGACTTAGGTTTTAGAAGGGTAACTACTACTTAGAGTTAGAAGTAAAGTAGTCTAAGAAAACCAGATTACTCCTTTGAGATCAACTCAAACTTTTGAAGTGTCTTTAATACCTTACTCATGTTTTGAAAGGCCGATTACTTGTGGAAGTTAAGATTTTTGGAAAACCTAGATTACACTATGAAGATAAACTTAGAGTTGTGGGGCACCTCTACTTGAGTTTTTGAAGACTGAGTACTTACATCAGTAAAGCCATCTTGAAACTCCACAATACTCTTCCTAGACTGACCTAGACTTTTAGAGGGTCATTATTGCTCAGGTTTATGGGGTACATCTAGAAAAATAATTCTATTTTTAGAAAGGGTCCAAGAATATGTGGGAGTAAGAACTTGTAAGTGCTATAACTTTTAATTTGTAGCTTTGTTTTGGGTTCTATTTTTTTTGAAAGTGCATATTTTTTCAATCTCTACACATTAATGATATTATTTTAGGCCATTTATAACATCAATTTTATTCAAGGTATAATGGCTTAAAACTCATTATACCTTTCTTAGATGCATTATCTACTGTGCTCGATGTCTCTCTCATACTTTCTCACACTAATTAATCATATACACATTCTCGATGGTTCCTGACATCTAATATTAAGTGTGTGTTGCATTATAACTTAAGGGGGGTCTTATTGATAATTCAAGGGGGTACTTGTACTGTGTGTAATCTATTATGTGCTTTCATCTCAATTTTGTAAATTATCTCAATCTAATCTACACTAATGGATCTAAACATTGAACCACTCACACCATTTAATTATCTTGATTAGAAGTCTAAAATGTAGCTCACTTTGAAAGGTAAAGGACTCTATCAAATCACTATGGGTGAGAAAATCGAGCTGTCTATAGAAGTAAGAAAGTTTAAGTGGTATAATAGATGTGATGAGGCCTATGGGTTCTTATACCTACCAATGTCTCCTAACCTCCTATTTCATGTTGAATTTGTAAAAACTCCCAACAAAATCTAGACCATCTTAGATAAGCTTTTTGGAGTGTAAGACATCATGAGGGGTCATGAGCTGGAGAATGAGCTCATCACATTGAGCCCAAGTGACTACGACACCCTACAAGACTTTTTTACAAAGTTTAAATCATTGAGACTATAGTTGAAACAATATGGCATGAATAAAATAGATGACCAATTGATTTTATATGTGCTTACAAAATTGGGTCATGATTATTCAGTTTTCATCTCTACATTACATGCTACCAAATGTGAAATTGGATCTACTTGGAAAATGCCATCATTTGATGAGTTTTTTTCCAATTTAACTTGGGAATAAGATAAGATGGTTCAAATGAGTGCACTGAAGTCTTCAAAATCACATGCCTTAATTTTCAATCAGGGCAAGAAGAAGCTTTTTAGCAGTGGTAAATAGGAGAAGAAATAGTCTAAACTAGATCATGAGCACAAAAAAATAAAAAAATCAGATGCCAAGCTCAAGGAATCATCAAATGAGTCTTCCTCAAGTGGGAAACCTAAGAAAGAGAAATTCAAATGCAACTTTTGTATGAAACTTAGGCATGATGAATCTTAGTGCATGAAAAAAAGATTGACACCTTGACTAAGATGCTTGAAAAGAATAACATCAGTGTTCCTGAATCCTCAATTTAGAACATGTCTGCATAAGATTTTGTAAAGGCTAAAGATTAAAAAAAGGGTAAAAACAAGGGCAAGACACTTGTTATATTAACTTCTCAGCCTTTGATTTGGGTTATTGACTCAGGTGCTTTCTATCACATGGCCTCTTCAGAGGATCTATTTTTAGAAATAGAGCTATGTTTCATGCCTTCAATTCTTATGGGTGATGACAATTTGGTATAAGTCAATAGTAAAGGATTGTTTTAAGTGAGTGATAGGATTTTCAATGATGTTCTATGTATTACTTCACTATCCACCAATCTTTTATCAGTGTACCAAATGACTCACATAGGTGCAAGGAAGTGAGTTGAGTTCACGCTTGATTTAGTGGTTATTAAGGAGCTACATAGTGACACTGTAGTGGATTATGGGAAGGCCAATCATTAGTATAGGTCATATACCTTCTCAAAATTTTCCCCAAATCAACCCTCAACTGCACTACTTACTCATATAGATGGAGTGAGCAAATTATGGCATGAATGGTTTGGCCATTTAAACTACCATTCCCTGAAGCAACTTAGTCATTAGGATATAGTTTCAAGGTTGTCTAAAGTCAAATTATTATATGGAATATGAAATGGATACATTCTTAGCAAACATCCAAAAGATAAATATGATAAGGGAAAATCAAAGAGAGCTGAACAAAAGTTGGAAATTATCCACAGTGACATAGCAAGTCCATTTCTAAAACCTTCATTCAATAGGACTAGATACATGTTCACATTCATTGATGACTTTTTGAGGTACACCTGGGTGTTTTTTATCAAAAAGAAGACTGAGGCCTTTGATCACTTCAAGGAATTCAAGGCACTTGTGGAGAAATAGTTAGATTATTCTATCAAAATCTTAAAGACTAAAAATGGTGGTGAGTATGTCAACAATAGGTTTGATTAGTTTTGCATATTAGAGGGGATTCAAATGCAAAACATAATTCTATACAGTAATCAATAAAATGGTGTGTCCAAATTTAAGAACTGTACCTTGAAATAAATGGCCAACTGCATACTTTAATCAAAGTCTCTTGCTCCCCAGTTTTGGGCTGAAATAATCAACTATGCATACTACATTCAGAACTGTGTTCCTTACAAAGCCTTTAAAGGAATCACTCTTTTTGAAGCTTGGAATGGTCACAATCCCTCAGTGGATCACTTTCAAGTGTTTAGATCACCAAAAATGGCCCATGTTCTCATGAATAAATGTAAGGTAATGGACCCTTAGAGTCATTCTTGTATTTTTATGGGGTATGTAGAGGGTACTAAGGGATACATGCTTCTCCATCTTAAAACTCATGAGTTTTTCATTGAAAGGAGTGTCAAATTTTGTGAGGGCCCACTTTAACTCACTATCAAAACTCCAAACTCTTCAAAAGTCTAACTGGACATTGATTCCACATTAGATAGTGACTTGGATCCACCTCAAGATACTCTTGATAATCAGGATGACTCTTCTTCTTCTTCAATTTCAAGTGATGAGAGCAGTGGTGAGAATTCTTCTCCTCCATCTCACACTCACACTATAGATGATGATGACTCACCTCTTGATTCTCTAATCTCATACAATTTTTTTCCCACTTAGGCCAGATAGACACTTCAAAGTGCTGAGAAATAGGTCGAAAATCCATCAAATACAAGGCAAACATGTTCATAGTTTTAGGGGACTTCACATGCCTACCTGGCTATTGCTTCATATTCAATAACCTTTCATGAGGCATCTAACATTATATAATGGTATTCTACTAGGAGGAGTATAGCTCCCTAATAAAGAATAAATCATGGGAATTGGTCCCTCTTTTGAAAAGAATAAAATTGGTCCATTGAAAATAGGTTTATCAAACTAAGTATGGTCTAAATGGGTCTGTTGATAAGTTTAAAGATCATCTAGTTAAAAAGGGATTTTCTTAGGTGCTTGGTATAGACTACATTAAGACATTTACTCCTATAGCCAAGATGATATCTATCAGACTCACTCTAACCATTGTAGCTACACGTCAATGGGATGTTCACTATATGGATGTCAAGAGTGATTTTATAAATGGTGACCTCAAAGAAGAGATATACATGGAGAAACCACAAGGATTTATGGAAGATTTTTATTTGGTCTACAGACTTAAAAAATCTATTTGCAGACTCAAACAGGCCCCTTGGACATTGTATGCCAATATGAAATACTTTCTCCTCATAGTTGGGTTTACTAGATGTCACTTAGATCTAAATGTCTACATCTTGCTGCAAGATGATTCTTTATTGATCCTAATTCTCTATGTGGATGACTTGATGATTATAGGGAATTCATGATCATCCATCTTAGTAATGAAAACTACAATTTTAGATATATTTTCAATGATAGACATGGGATTACTATAGTACTTTCTCAAGATTGAAATCATTCAATCAAATTCTAGGATAACTTTAACATAATCCAAGTATTCTCTTGATTTGCTTGCTAGGTTTAACATGGTTGAGTGTAAGCCAGCTCCTACTCCCTTCTTTTTTAGTGTGAAGCTTGAGGTTGATTGTCCTACACTATTGGTTGATGTAATTCCATATCAACAACATGTGGGTAGTCTTATCTATCTCACACAGACTAAACCTGACATATTTTATGTAGTTGGCATGGTCTCCCAATTTATATGGGAGCCATATGAATCGCATTAGAAAGTAATTAAGTAGATTTTTCACTACATTTAGAGATCGTAAAAATATGGGATACACTATGGAGCAAGAATAGAGGTTGATTTGATTGGATACATAGATTGAGACTAGGTTGGAGATATTCAGAGTCAAAAGTCCACTTCAGGGTATAGTTTCTCACTTGGTCCAGGTCCAATAGGTTGGTCAAGAAAGAAGCAACATGCAATTACTTTATCATTTACAAATGTAGAATACAAAAGGGCTATGAATGCCACCACTGAGGTAATCTAACTTTATGGGATTCTCATTGAGTTTGGTACCCAATTTCATAAGACAACAATCATCTACTATGATAATCAATTCACTAACTAGATTTGTAGGAATCTGGTTCTACATCAAAGGACCAAACACATAGATATTTACATGCACTTCATCAAGGAGCTTATCAATGAGTAAGTCATTGATCTTTAGTACTATTTAAAATTAGAGTAGATTGTAGATGTTTTGACCAAGCCCTTTATAGAGAGTAAATATGTTCATCTATGATCTCTCATTGGGGTTAGGGCTGCTCCACCTTCTTCCTCCTATGGAGGTTCTTCACTATGTACTTGGGTACCTCATTAGGGTTTTGATGATGGGACCCAATTCTCATCTCACCTAAGCCATGCTTAAGGGGGGTGTTGGTGTAGTGTTTTTTCCCATTGGGTTTTGTCTACATGGCCTTATGGCTATTATATGTCAATTAAGCTTCCTTAGGTTAGTTATAAAAGGGTCACATAGGCTAATTATATTTTAATATAATTATCTAATTAGGAAACTTAGAGGCTTCTTCATGTTTCCCTAATTTTATCTATATGTACCCCAATTTTACTTTTTGGAAGGTTAGACAAGAAAGACATGTTAATTCGATTTTATGCAAGTAGATCATATTTTTCAATATTGCTGTGTGAAGACAAGATTCTTCCTCCTTTGTAATTTATCTATGATTTCATTACTACATACATAGATTTTCTCAATATTCTATGTAAGGATCCAAGATCATGGCCAATCTGACATTCCTTACACATATAACCCCCAAGTTTATTCTTCAACTCCTCTCATTGAATGAGGAATTTGACTTATTATCAACCCTTGATCTTGGATCATGACCAATAGTTTACATTTAGCTTCAAAATTTATAAATTGAGGTTTCAACCCTCACTTTTAGGAATCCAATTAAGCTTAGCTATATTTTGGCAAATTAAAGAACAAATAATGACTCATCAAGCATTCAAGCCATTCAGAAGGGGACATGCTACTAGTTTTTTTACATACAAATTAACATTAGGAATCCACATCCCATTACATCTTTGAGCAAAATACACACATAAAGAGAGGCTTCTTTTGTCTGTGGTAAGTGAAGGTATCAAATTTGCTCTCTTTTTCTCATCCAAGGTGCATTCCATTTGTTAGATTAAGAGTTTAATTACTTTGTTTTAGATTTATAACTTGCTTATTTTCTCTAACATTTGTGCATGCATACAATGATATTATTATTATACTTATAAATACAATAATTTTTTTTTATATTCTTTTCCATATTTTCACTATATGTGTATGGATGTTGAGTTTGGGGTGTTACACCTTATATTATTTCCATTTCACCTATGTCCTAGTTGATTTTGTTATGAAAGTCTAAGCCAAGATACTTTTATTTTCATACCACTTTGAGTAGGGCTCCATAAACTTTGAAGTTGACCTTTTTATTTTTAATTTTTAGATAAAATATTATAATATTGGTTTTGTGGACAAAGAATACATAGAGGGGAGGTTAGTCTTGTGTTAGTCTCATAAATCAATTAAAATAAACACACTAAAATCCTAACACCTCTAGATTAGACAATAGGAAGAGCTTAGGTAAAAAAAATTAAATGAAAGCACAAAGAAAACATAAAAGAAACAAGTATTTTACCTTCCTTGGATCTTTCAAATGGATTGTTTAATGGCTTGCTTGGCTTGTGCATCAAGAAGTCTTTAAAAATGGAGGTTACTTGGATCCTTCTCTTATTAGTACCTTGGTTTTGATGTTGTTTGGCTTAAGATTTGGGCATGGTAACACTATTTGCATGAGTCTTATAAAACAAATCCTACATAATAACTCTATAATATCCAATCTTATTGAAGATATTTGAGCATAATAACTTTGTATTAAAATAGCTTAGAATTTAATATGCAAGGCATTGTATTTATAGCCTTAAAAATTAACTCTCACACAAGGTGAGTTAAGGTTGAGTTAGGCTTAGAATGGGTTCAAACTAACCCTAGGTGAGTTAAAACCAACTATAGTTGAGTTAATAGTTGTCATGTAATTATGATTTTCAATTACTAGGCATGGTTCTTAAATTAGATATTTTAGGATATTTTCAAAGATATTGACAACTATAAAGGAAATGATGAACATGCTTGATATTTTGATTTTTTAAATTTCTATTTTTAGATATTAATTAAATACAAATGGATAATTCAACTAAGTATTTTATATTATTTAATTTGTTAATTGATTTTTATTAGAATTTTATCTCTTTCAATATTTGATCAAGTGCCCAACTTAATGGGTCCATAGGCCAAATTGATAATTGTTATGCTATAAGGAGATTGGGGATGAATATGTGAGAGCTTATTATTTCATACGAGGTAGTATTCAAAATGGGGATGTCTCAACATGATTATGATCATTGATGATTGATATACCAACAAATTTGGTAAATTCAGTGATTCTTATGCTTGATTTACAATGGTTAGTAGGAATTAGTTTGAAGTCTAGTTAGAAGTAGTTATGGCTAGTTTTGGGTGTCTACAATTTGCCCTTATGTGGGAAGATGTTTTAATAAATAGGCATAGCAACATATACTCAAAGAATAAAAAATATTTTAAGAATGAAAGAAGATAGTGATTGAAGAAGAATCTCCAAAAAACATTTGGGAAACCTATAATGATGCCCCTATTTCAGAGAATTTCAACTTATGTTCCAAGGAAGGAAGAAGAAAGAAACTAGATATAGGTATGGTTGAAAAACCTATTTGGTTGTATGTACATTGAATCATATGATTGTAAAGAGATCCTCTTTGGCTTGGGAAGAATGAACTACAAATAAGACAACATTGAAGCAAATGGTTGGTTAGATAGATAACTGGGTGGATTGCTTAACGTTATGTAGATCTAAGAAGCAATAGCTTCCTAAAGGCTATTGATCCATGCTTTTTAAATAATTAAGTTTAGAAACTGAAAGATAAAGTACTTATATAAATGATATAAGACACTAAAATTAAGTACATGAAATGATTGATAAATAAATAGAAGAAATTGACTAATTTTAACAATAAATAGGTCAATACTAATGCTAAATAGATCAGGTGTGGTTTAGAAAATAGGTTGGGGCTCTATGATTAGGTCAAGGAAAAGAAAGTTAGATTTGGTGGAGGGTAAGTGGGTGAAAATAGCTTGCTATTATTTTGTCACATAATGATCATCGGTGGTTGAGGTGATTGTCAATGGTTGGGGTAACCATCTATAGTTAAGGCAATTATCAGTGGTTGGGACAAACCATTGATGGTTAGAATGACTATTGAAAGTTATTGTGGGTTGGGTCTACGTAATTAAAAGTTATTTGGATGGGGTTACAAAATGGGTTTCTAATATATTGGCTTGGGTTGGGTTGATTGTGAAGTACAAACAAAGTGATTGAATAATTAAAAATAGATACTTAGCTTGCTATCAGTTAATCAGATGAATAGTTGAGGTGGTGGATCTTGGGGAAATTTTGGTAGAGTGATGGTACTTGGATGTTGGCCAATGGATGGTAGCACTTTACCTCTCTATCATGATAGTTAGATTGCTATAAGAACACCTACAAAAGAAACTCTAGATATAAAAATCTCTTGATAGTTGTAGATGATTGATCGATTCTAAATCCTTTTTCATCTCCTTCCTCTCTCTTCTTATATGAAGGAAGGAGAGGTGTAATGATATGTTAACAAAAGGTTTAACATGATATCTAAATATAACTCATAAATGTATTAGCTTGTACACAAATTAGACAAGCCAATTATAAAAAAACTAAGTTAGAGTTGAAGTTGATTTTGGTGGTTCAGATAGTGGAACTTGACCATCGATGGTCAAGGTGACCATTGATGGTTAGGGTGACTATCAGTGGTTAAGGGTCAAGGTAAAGTTGAATTAAAGAGGTAGGTTAAGCCAGTAGTTCAATTTGACTAAAGTTACATGGGTTAGGTTTGGTTTGTAGTTGAGAGGTCAAGGTGGGGCCCAAGGGGGTCTCGAGGTGGTCCAAGGGAATTATGACATTTCGAACCATTATGTGCAGATTTTTGGTGTCTACATTTTGTCCCTTTTTGTTATCCAATTTGTATCAATGAATGACAAAACAAAAATAAAGTGTGTGTTAAAGTTTTGGTTTCCCCAAGTATGGGAAGAGGTGTTCCCCCTCAAACTAGGAGTCAATGAGGTGAAATAGAATTGAGTGTGGGTTTGATGAGTGGTTAAGGTGATGATGAAGGTGGATGTCATGAAGGTGGGTGAGAGGTTGGGTGCTAAAGTGTAAAAATGCACACAAAGTATGACAAAAGGGTGATAACCAATATTGTGCATTGAATAGGTTATCATAGTTTGTAAAAGTAAGGGTCAGTGTTCAAAAGACAAGTGACAAGTGGATCATGTAACTATATTTAGGCATGGCAATTGGGTAACTTGTAAGTCTTCTAAGCAAGGTCTATGTTTTCATGGGTATCTAAAGTAGGAAATTCTCTTGGGAAAAACACAAATTAATCTAGTGTAGTCTTAGGTATTCAAGGTAGGAAGTGCTCCTGAGAAGACACAAGTTGGGTCAAGTGCGTGCAAGGTAGTGCAAGTTCAAAAAATTTCAACATGGAAATTATTGTCATTGTAGTCAAATGGACCATGGTAAGGTTGTTACAAAGATATGCACTAATTTATGTTAAAATGGTCAATATTGAGGTGACATGGTCAGATGTCAAAGTGGGTGGAGAAGGAAATCTCTATGGGTGGGTGCTTGATTTGTTTCTATGCTTAAAAAAAGGTAAACTGGGTGAAAAGGTGGTTGAACCCCACTAGCCTGACCATCGACAGTTCAGGGCTCTGGGAGTTGATCATTAACGGTCAATTTGATTGTTAATGGTTAGGGTGAAACCCTAAAAGGTCAAATTCAAAAGTGAATTTATGGTCATTTTCACTCATTTATTGATTTTGACTTAGACAGTGAGAGATTTGGTGATTTGTGTGAGAAATATCTAACAGTGCTTTACAAGTAGGTGAATGATTCTCTAGCTTGACCAAGTGAACCTAAGTATTGATCTAGCTAGGATGTAGGGTGTGTGAGGATGTGGTCAGGTAGTGGGTCCCAAGATTCCTCCTCAATGATGGTCATGGAATGAGGTAGGGGTTGCTTTTGATTGATAGATTATCTTGATTTTGATTTTTCAAATGCATTTGGTTTTGATTTGGTTGATTTATTATTACTTGGGGAGGGTGAAAGTTTGGTTCTATTTAAGCTTGACCTAGGTGTTATGGTTTACTTTATTTTAGGTGAAATTTATAGGTAGATGTCAAAATAAGAAGGAATAAGTTAGGGTAGGTTAGAGGAAATTTTGGTGTAAATTTGTGGTTTTAATTTGGTGTTTTGGTGGGTTTGTGGGTGGGGTAGGGTTAGGGCATTTACCTGGTGGTCACGCATAGTGACTGTCAGTAGTCATACCTAACCATTGATGATTGATGTCTATCGGTAGTTGGATGACCAACCATTGGTGGTTATCTAGGGTGAAAATATATATAAAATAATGTTTTAAAGTTTTGAAGGTAGACTAGATGTGTTAAATGTTTGGTTTAAGTTGACCCTCTAGGTAAGGTGTTAGGCATGGTGGGTAGTAGTACAAGGTTTAAGTTGATAGATGAGGTAAATAGGTTAGATGATCAAGGTAAAAGTTAGGATGGTGATGGTTAAATAGGTTAAGGGTAGGTAAGATAGGTTAAGAAGTTAAGTTCATAGGCAAAATAGTATAGAGAACTAAGTTTATGTGCTAACAAACTATGTAGGTATGGGAGTAGATCCAGATGTGAGATTGATTTCCTTATATATTTTTGGAGATTCATCAAGGGATGATCATAGTGGACTAGGAACACATAAAGGAGGTGGGGATTGGAGTGATGTTAAACTACCAGCATATGCCATAGGACACGGTGATGATAGTGGTACTTATCAAAAGATGGGATCCTTCCATGAACACCTTCCTACTATCGATAGGTGAGATGATGATCTTACCAGAGGATGTGCATAGGATTACAAGGTTACCTATATGGGGTGATCTAATTTATCACATTTAAATGGAGGAAAGGGATGATTTCATGGAGATGATGTATAGAGATGATGATGATTTTATTAGGTGGTACACTAGAGGTTTTAGCTACACTCTACTATATCAAAGGATCAGAGATGATAGGAGGCTAAAAGCCATGATGATTATGGTGGTATCATGATTTGTGCTACCTGATTCATGTAGCAATAGGTTTATTTATCTACTACTAGTAGTATTGGTTGAGATGTTATTAGGTCACACAATGTTTAGTTGGGTACCTGTGCTTCTTGTTCAGATATATAGGGAGTTATGGGGATTTGGAGGTCACAAGAGATATGAAATTAGTGTAGGATTTGTTCTACACTACTGGGCATATGAGAACATTTGGGTGTTGAGGCTAATGGGGCTATCATAGAAGGGGTATGCCCAGATGGACTTCATAGTTAGTTTCATGCGGTGGAGAACTAAGTTTTCCCTCTTAGAAGTAGGAAGAGGGGTGCATGATACAGATTGATTCAAGGGTGTACTAGATGCCTTGGTCATCAATGATGTTATTTATAAGCCATATGTCAAGTTTTTATTATGGGATGGATATAGGAAACATACAATATCCTTTTAGAGTTATAGGTGGATCTTTGGTAGGAGAGAGGGTGAGATAGGGCTCATTCCTTTTAATAGGGTTCAGAGATAGTTTGACTAGGTGTAAGGTATTCTAGGTCCTTTTTCAAGATATAAGTAGGAGGATACAAATATTTTACTCCCAAATCGATAGCCTATTTAGATTTTTATTGATCATAAGGAGTTGTTGGTGAGGCTAGTGATATATGATGAAGGTGTTATAGATGGTTAACCTACATAGTAATAGGAACTATATGTGATAGAAAATTTTGGTGGTGATGATGGTGGTAAGTGGCTAATGGATGTCAACCCAACTGATAGAGGTTAGTGGGCATAGATAGGTATAGGGGGTTTCCCCAAATATACAAGTAGTCACTACATAAAGAGATTAGGCATAAGTACCACTAACTATGACATAGGCTTAAGTGGTAGCTTTATAGGGTTAGTTGGCATCTTTACAGGGTTAATTGGCCACTATAATAGGTGAGAGGGATTAGGTCAAGACTATGCTAGCCTTGGTCACCTAGGAGAGAGATTCCTTGAGATAGGTTAGAGGAGGAACAAAAACACCTACTAGGCCACAAGACACAATATATATGCAGAGATATGTAGCTATCATGGAGGAACTACACTATTATGAGGCCATAGTTTTTAGATGCTACCCTAATGAGCCCTAATGGGGGTGAGTACAAGGTAGGAATGATAAGAGGTGTAACTATAGACACACCACATTAGTGCACTACATCTGTGGGAGGACAAGTAGGTACCTTAATAGGATAGGCATCAAGAGGCAATGATGATCTAGGAGATAGTGGTGCCCTAGGGGCATAGTTATGATATGGTTATGAGATATCATATATTGATGTCTATCATGTTGATATCAGCTTGTGAGTTGATGCGATGAGATGTATATTTTGAGAGAGATGCATGTATATTTATGTATTTATTTATGATTATAGACTTATGTCTTTGTAAATTATTTATTGTTCATGGTGTTGATGTTTATATTGATCATTGATGATGTTATATTGATTATGATTATGCTCATGATGATATTGTTTATGGACTCACCTAGCTAGGCATGTGATGAGATGATTTTTTGTGTATGTTCATGATGATATCAATATGATGGTTACAGTTGGTATGTTTTATATGATAATGGATTGTGTGATGGATGGACAATGCGATGATGTTTATCATATGGATTATTATTTATTTTTTGTTGTTAGTGTTTATGATGATGACTTTGATGGATGTGATATTTAATTTCATGATATATTTTTATATGATCTAATATGATTATGATTATGGTCATTTTTCTCAAGGTAAAACACATAAAGTAAGGTGAATAACAACACTAGCTATGAGAAGATAATCAAGAGACAAACATCTAAGTGAACATGTCAACCAACTATGAGAGGATAAAAAGAGGGCACAATGCTTCTTCTTTGGCAAGGACTAATATAAACCAAAGTTAGATTGGATTAAGGAACATAAACCCTTCGAATGCTTTGCATTAGCATTCATTAATCAATTAAAAGGTGTCTTGATCACATAATGTCAAGTGAGCTCAAAAATCCTTTAACTATAGTGTATAAAGGAGAGATGGATGAAAATGGAACTTTCTTGTGAGACTATCATGCCTCTTATAGAGGTTACCAAAGAGTCAATATAAACAAGTCTATGTCATATAAGGTGTAGACTGATCGATGTGGGAAGTTTACTCATGAGATCCAATTGCAACTTTCAAAATTATTGTGTATGAGAGCCAATTGTGGCTTTAAATTTTTTTTTCCTTTGTTGATGTTTGATAGTGGGTATTTTCTTATTTTTTTGTTGCTTGAGAGGTTGGGGGAAGCTGATCGATACAAGAAGCTTCCAAGAAATTGCTTATGCTTTGACAAATTCTTACTTATCCATCCTTCAAGGGAGTGTTCTAAGTTTGTGTGCTTTGCTTAATGATTTTGATATCTATCCTTCAAGGGAGTAGTCTATCTTTGATAAATTTTGACATGTTTTCAGTAGCTATCCTTCAAGGGAACATTCTATGAATGCTAAGAATGACCCATGATTATTTTTGGTTATGAAATTGCTTTTGACTTTTAATTTTTACTTGACATAGACCTGATATATAGGCTTAAAGGTTGACCTTTACGAAGGCAAAACTAAAAGCAGAAGAAGGTTGTTTAGGTATAAAGAGGTTTAGGTGATAATGATCAAGGGAATCTATCTTATAAAAGTTGGCAAAAAGTATTATGACAATCATGCCATGGGTAGAGATGTGGTATCCATAGTTCAAGATTAGGATATGATTGTGATAGATAATCACATGATTTAGTTTTAATATATCACCCCTAAAATAGGGAGATGAATTTGGTTTGAAGGTAATGGATGAGCCTAAGTTAGATAAAAGGTGAGTTTGATAATTTTTAACTAAAGAAAGGACATATGTGCAAAGCATTAAGTGGCTTAGGTTTTGGGTTGCCTTTGAGAGAGGATAATTGGTAAGGTCCTAATCCATACTTATGGGTTAAGATATAAGGTCTAAGCCAATTGAAAGTAAATTTACCCTGCTTGCTTTTCTCCATATTAGTGACATGTTGATTTTCCTTTAGGATGAGGTCTTCGATATTAAATTATCACACTGTAAGATGTTTTTTTATAAGCTCATTTGATTCACTCTTGATAGACATGAAGATGGGTAAGGGTGGCTAAATGATGCTCATCAAGTATCTCAAGATAGGCTAAATAGTACTGATGATATCCTGTAGGGATATGTGAAGCAAAGGAATTTGGACTTTGAGAGGCAAGATAGCCTCTACTCTAAGAACTAGAGAGAAAGGGGTAGCACATGTGGGGGTTCAAATGCTAGTATGATATGCCTATAAGGCACAAGGGATGTGTAGATGCCAATCCTATCCTGATGCATTGACCATTTTAGTTAGCATGTTGTTAAGAGTTTTGTTAGATGCCTCTACCTATCCATTAGCTTGAGGATAATAGGGTGATGAGAAACTAATCTTGATGCTAAATGCATCATAAAGATCTTGGACCTATTTGTTTTCAAAATATTTGCCATTATTAGTGATAATTTTGTGAGGAACACTAAAATGGTAGATGATCTGATGATTGATGAATTCGACAATATTTTTAGCTTTGATTGAGACAAAAAGAATAGCCTCTACCCATTTGGTAAAATATTCAATTGTAGTGATGATAGAATGTTGTCACTGTGAAGAATGGGGGTTAATTTTACCAATGAGGTCCAAAACCCCATTGTGAAAAGGGATAAAAATCTATGGATACGTGAAGACCATGGCTAGGTGCATGATGAAAATTAGTGTGTTGTTGACACTTAACATAGTTTTTCACATAGTCACAATAGTCTTGGTTAAGGTTAGGCTAGTGATATCCAAGGTAAAGGATGCATTTAGCCATGGCAAGGCCATTAAAGTGTCCCCCATAGGTCCCATCATGTATTTCCCTGATAGCATGAGAGGCTTCATGACTATGTAGGCAATAGAAGAAGAGACCATCAAAGTTGAATTTATAAAGAATTACCCCTAGTATGGTATAAATTGAGGTACCCTAGATAAATGCTCTTTGAGTATTCCTAAAAAGACTAGAAGGAATGATGGCATGGTTAATATAATTGAAGGTCTATTGATACTAAAGATTAGGTTGGGTCTCCTTCACATTAAAAATTGTGGAAGAATCTAGTTTGACATAAGAAGGTTGGGTAAGTCTATAGATAATGATATATAGCTTAGAGTCAGAGGATATAGATAAGATCTAAGAGGTGAGGGAAGCCATGGTGTCAACAAACTTGTTGGTAGATTGTGGGGTGGTTTGGATACGATAATTCTCAAATGATGTTAAGAGTTTGTCAACTAGTTGTTTGTATTATTTCAAAGCATCATTCTTACATTAGTAAGAACCATTGATTTGATTGACCACTAGTTGATAGTCATCAAAGATGTTGATTATTTTGACTCCCAAGGCCAACATAGTTTGAAGGCCTATCACTAGGGCTTCATACTCAGTCATATTATTGGTACATTAAAAATATATCTTGAAGGATAAAGAAAGAGGTTCAATATGAAGGGGAATAAGGATAACTCTAGCTCCCCACCATGTTGACACTTTGATCTATCGAAGAACATGGCTAATTAATAGGTGAAGACTTAAGTTTTCCAGAGAGAGGGTCGTGATAGAATCATCAGGGAACTCTAAAATATGAGGTTGATTGTATACTAATGGTGCATTGGCTAGTTGGTTAGTAATGACTTTCCCTTTAATTAACTTATACTAAATAAATTAAAGGTCAAACTCAGCTAGAATCATGATCTACTTGTCCATATATTAGTTTTGGTATGGATTAGTGTGCATATACTTAAGTGGGTCAGTATTGGTTATGACATAGGTCTTGTGTTTAAGTAGGTGGTGAAAAAGTTTGGTGGCCATGAAGACTGAAGCTAAGAAAAGTTTCTCGATATGGGTATACCAAATTTTTTACTCTACAAGTATGCAACTAATGTAATAGATAGCTTGCTCTTTATGTTGTTCATCCTAATGAGTAAGCATTGCCCCTAGGGAGTGGTTAGTGGTAGATATATAAAGGTAGAAAGGTTGATAATCTTTGAGAGGAGTGAGGATAGGTAGAGACAAAAGGTACTATTTAAGTGAATCAAAGGCCTTTTGATAGTCATCATTCCACTTAAAATATACATCCTTCTTCAGAAGGTGGTGGAAGGGTTGACATCGATATGAGAGCTACGAGATAAAGCGATGAATGGATTGGAGATTCCCTTACAAACTATGGAGTTGATTAAGGTTGATTAGAGAAAACATGTCACAGATTGATTTTATTTTATCTAAATCAAATTTAATTACTTGAAGAGAGATGCTAAAGATGATGAACTTTCCTAATAAGACCCTAAAAATGCACTTCTTAGGTTTAAGGTAGACACGATAATGGATGAGGCACTCAAAGATGATTTTAAGAATGGGCAAATGATCCTTATGATATTTGGATTTCCCAAGAAGGTCATCCACATAGCCTTCAATGATTTTATGGATAAAGTCATGGAAGATGTAGGTCATAACATATTGGTAAGTTACACCAACGTTCTTTAGTCCAAAAGGCATGACCTTATAGTATAAGGTCCCCTATGGGGTGATAAAGGTAGTTTTACGTTGATATTCAAGGGCAATTAAGATCTAATTGTATCCCAAGAATCCATCGATGAGAGATAACATCTCATGGCTAGCTATGAGATCAACTAGTTGGTCAATGTTTGGTAAAGGGAAGGCATCTTTTGGGAAAGCAGGGTTGAAATGCATAGTCCCCCTGTGTATTTGGTGATAAGAATGATGTTTGAGACCCATTAAGGATAATCAACAGTTTGAATGAAGTTGATGAAGAGGAGATGTTGAAGCTCTTATTTGATGAGAAGGGCTATGTGGGGTGCATTCATCAAAGTTTATTCCTGATGGGTTTGGTATCATAGTTGGTGACTATGTTGTGGGTAGAAATAGAGGGGTTGATGATAGGAATTTCACTATAATACCAAGAAAATGCTATGATGTGGTCTTGAAGCTCTTCAAAATTTAGTGATTGGCCAATTTTGATAATGCACAAGTCATTTAGGGTACCCAAGTTGATATCCATGGTGGAATCATTCAACATGGTCAAAGTCTTAGGAGGTAGGGATTTATGGATGGAAGACTCTAGTGCACCAAGATAGGTGAGAATGGAGTCATCATTCTAATACTATTTTACTAAATTGTATTAATGGTAGGGGAGTCATCTCTTATCATCTTAGGATGGGTCATAGGGATGGTTATGATTGCCTCTTCCTTTTGATAAGTTAGGGGTTTGAGATTGATCACGTTGATGAAAAAAATTTAGGGGGGATGATGTCAGAATCCTTTGATTCTGAGGGTGAAGGGGTCAATGAGGATGGGATATCCTCATCAATGTTGGTGATGGGAGGTGATTTGGTTTGCTAGTTTGGAAGAGATAAGCCTAGGCCATGTTTCTTATGGGGTTTTTGGGTCTAGATTAGAAGCAACTCATGTGGCCCCTATTCATATCATCCAAGACCAAAACCCTTCCAAGCACATTGATGAAGATATGTCTTGGTGAAAATTAGTTTATCTAGATAGGAGAAGTTAGAGGTGAATGATTGAGGTGAAAGAGAGGTGATGAAAGTACCAAAGGGTGTGTTGAGTCCCCTATAGATGAAAGGGGTTTGACAGTTTGAAGGTCCAAGGGGAATAACAGCTCAATATGGGGTCATACCTAAGTTGGTTGTTAAGTTACCCATACTCTTGAGGGGTAGGGAAGGCATCAAGGGTCAAGAGGAGATATTCCTCAAGTGAAATACATTAGAATGTTTATTCCAAGTGGTCTATGTTGGGTATTTGATCTAAGGGGATTGATGAGCTAGTAGATGCCTCATTGGTAGAAGAAGATATGAATTCATCTCTTGTGGTTGAGGGCCTATTTTTGGTTGATGAGGGTGTGCTAGATGGAGGTAAGAGGATGTTATTGGGTTGATAAGTCATGTTACATGATGAAAAGGGACTTGGGTTAGCTTGCATAGTGACAACCTAACCTTTGTGTTTAAATTTGATGCAATGATGAAGGGTAGAGGGTACACAACCCATGGAGTGGATCCAAGCTCATCCTAGAAAAAAATTATATTAGAATTTTCCTTCTACTACATAGAAGAGATCTAGGAGTGTGTGAGGTCCTAAATGGATATGAAGGACTATAGTTCCCAAAGTAGTGGCCATAGTGTCATTGAAAGATCAATGGATGATTGAGGTTTTTAACATGGCATTGTTTGTTAGTTTAAGTTGATCATAGGCATGGGAAGAGATGATATTAATATTGAATCCCCCATCAATCATAACCCATTTGATGTGGGTTTACTTGATGTAGGAAATGATGAAATGAGGGGGATCTAGGTCATTAGGGTGGATAAAAGGTATTTCTGAATCCTTGAAGGTGATAAGGTTGGAAATTTGGAGAGTGCCAAAAAAGGCTACTAGAGGTTGGGGGTCTTTAGGTTGGACCTCTATTGATTACAATGCCTCTATCATTGCTTGGCGATGATGAGGTGAGGTAGAAATCAACTCATAGAGGCTCATCTTTGTCAGGGTTTGATGAAGTTATTTGAGAACCACTTTTCTAATTGATTTACAAGGGTTAGATTTAAAGGTACCCAAGATAGATACCATGGGTTTGGATGAAGGTGAAAGTGTTTGAATTTGACTTGGTTGTGAGGTAGAAGATGGGTATGTCCATGGGATGAACATTTTGGACTTCCCATTATGCTTTTGTTGAGCATGTGATCAAGTGACCACATGGATAGTATGGATAGAGGGAAGAGGTAGGGTAGGAGATTGGTTTGGTTCCCCATCACTCTAAGGTGAGGGTGGGGGAGTAGGTAGGAATTAGGTAGTTGTTTTTGTTTGTTGGATTGGTAATAGGCTCATGGGAGGTTCATCTGTTAATAGATCATCCTCATCATAGAGCTAATGGATTATGGTTTGGAGAGCTTGTAGTTCTTTGTATTATGCTTAGGTGTCCTATGATAGGAGCATACCTAATAGTCATTATACTAGGTTAGTTTTTAACCAAGAGGGTTAAATGGTTAGATAGGAGGTAAGGTCAAGTAAGAAGCTTGAAATAACCTTTGGAAAATAGTTGAGTAAGACTTAGCTAAAGGTGGTGAGGGTCTAGAGGTTTTGGCCTTGGTTGGCAAGATGGATGTTTTTTAGAAATAGTCTTAGTGGTGGAGGTCTTGGGTAAGGTGGTATTATTAATTGATGAATTTAGTTTAGGTAAGGAAGTTGGTAAGTTAGAGGTAGAAGTTTTTAAGGTAGCTAGTTTGGTTGTTGATGGCTCGGTGAAGATGGGTATGTTAGAAATCAAGAGTGATGGCATAACCAACAGTGATGGTTGGGTTTTAGTTAAGATAGTTCGATTCCTAATAAAAGTAGAGGGATGAGGCCCCAATATAGAGGGAAAGGCTGAGGGAGGTAGAAGTTTGGCCTTTTGTCCTTTTGTTGGTTTTACCTCCTTGGCTGATTTGGTTTGGTACTTGGTTGGTAGGTCTGGTGAGTTTAGATCTAGTTTCAAGGATGGATGATTAAGGCTCTATGTAGGTAAGATGCCAAGGTTTTTAATTGGTTTGGTTAATGTGATAGAGGATGATTTGGGTATTTTTGATTTGGTTACTTTGGGTGGTTGAGAAATGGTTGAGTTGGTAGAGGTTTTGATTGGTTTGATAGTGGGTTGGATAATAGAAGTGATGGGTTGGTTTGTCAAAGATATAGTTGGAGGTTCCTATTTGGTGATGTAAGGGAACCCTAATTGTTTCAAAAAGGTGGCTTGATCTATGTCATGTTTGGAGACAAATTCTAATCTCTAAACTAGTCTAGAGAACAATTTATAGACTGATCTTATTCCTTGGGTAGTGGGATTGAAATATAAACCCATAGGTTGAGCAAGGGGAATGGTGACCTCATATTTTTCCTCAATCAAAGGTTGTAAGGTTTGGATGTGTGGTTCCTCTATGTGAGTTGTAGATATAACGGTTTCTTCCTTGACAATGATTTCCAAAGGGGAAGTAAATTGCTCAGTAGTTGAGGGAGGAGGTAAAGTGATGATGGTTGTTTACTATGATATGTCAGTTGAGGGAGGGGTTGATGACTCTACTACCTCAATAAGTGGAGGAGGTGAAAAAGTTACTTCCATGGTTTATGTCTCTAAAGGAAGAGAAGGTAGTTCTTTTATCTCAATAAGTGGAGAGGGTGAAGAATAGGTAGATTGGGTGGTAGGTTCTTTAGTAATGAGCATGTCAAGAACCATATTGATAGTATGGGCATCATGAGAAGACTCAGATTTGTTGCTATCAGTTTTGGTAAGTTCATGATTGTTTAAAAATATCAAGGGCTTAGTTTAGAGGTGTGTTAGGGTTTTCCAATAAAAGGTACCCCTTATCAATGAGGGTCTAGACAATGTTTTTGAAGGTATTACACCTACTAATGTCATTCCCCACTACTCGATGGAAAGGACATAGGTTGTTCTCATTGTACTAACTAGGTGAAAGATGAGAAAAATCAAATTATTGAGGTGGTTTGATAGGAGGAAGCTGTATTATATTATATTTTAACAACTTTTCCATGATTGAAGCATAAGATTCCCCAAGTAGAGTAAATTTCTTCTAATTATTTCAATTTTGGTTCCTTGTATTTTGATTTGAGGAGTTAGAATAAGTTTGGTGATTGATAGATTGTGGAGGAGCAGTCTTAAGGACAATCACATTCATAGTTCCCTTGCTTTTGGCATTAGTGTTGGTTTAGAGGAAGAGGCCTCATTGGATTTAAAGGTAGAGTTTTTGTTTTTCAATTTTAACTTTCCTACATTGATGGCTCTATTTTCTAACTTACATGCCATGGTAAAACATTCATCAACGGTTTTGAAGCTCTAAACACACAATGTAAAAGAGATGTGTTTGGCACATGCATGGGCAAAAATTTCTATTAGTTTAGGTTGGGATAAAGAGGAGAGTTGATTGATTAGGCTTCTCTAATGAGCTATAAAATTAACAATAGATTCATCATCAAATTTACAAATAGAGTAAAGGTTAGTGATGGAAAATTTCTTGGAGATGTTTATCAAAAAGTGATCCAAGAAAGTTTGGGCTACCTGGGTGAAGGAGAAGAGAGAGTGTATAGTTATGGCACTATACCAATTTAGTTCTGGCCTTGATAATGACATAGGGAATGTGCGAAGAAGGAGAGCATAATTGTAGTTGATCAAATAACATGAATTCCTAAATTCCTTGAGGTGATATTGGGCATCTTCCTTACTTTGAAATTTAGAAAACTTGGGAAGTTTCCACTGAGGAGGATATGATTTGATAGGGATAGATGGGTGAATGGGCTTGTTGCATATTTGGTCATATGATAAAATGTTGTGAGAAATAAAGATAGATGACTCTAAATTAATCATTTTATCCATTAGAATTTTCATTAAATCTATTTGGGGTTGCACACCTAAAAGGTTTTAAGTTGCATAATGTTGTTGTGGTTAAGTGACATATTGATAATTGGTAAGAGGTTGAGGAGCTGCCACATATTGATATGTGGACATAAGTGGCTGGGTAGATACCATATAGGGGTAGGTGGATGTAAGTGGTTGGTTAGTGGGTAAAGGTACATGCCCTTGTGGGTTAGGGATGTAACCTAGGTTGGGTCTGATGGGCACCCATTAAGAGGTTAAGGTGGGTTAGGTAGGAGATATGGTTGGGTTTGTAACCAAAGATAAGGTGGTGACCTTTGTACTGATTGGTGGTAAGGTAGAAGGTATAGGCACCATAAAATTTTAAAGTGGAGTAGTGACTAGTGGATTAGGGGTAGCTAGAAGAAGGTTAGAAATGCTAGTAGTAGGCAATCCCATGATGAGTGGAGTATAGGTTGTTAGTGGTTGGGTTGCTCTTAGGTTAGAGAAGTTGTTGGTGGGGGTGGAAGGTGTAAGGGTGTTGGTAGGTTAGTTTTCCATAGTAGTATCAAAGAGATTATTAGTAGATGAAGATGATTGGGTAGTCAATGATTGGGTAGTGACTATGGAAATAGAAGTGTTCCCCATAATGTGGGAAGGCATGCCATAAGGTGGGTCCATAAATGGAATTGAAGGAAGGGTATGGTGAGGCATGGTGCTGAGATAATGTTGAAGGGCCACAAGATTGTTATCTAAGAAGGTGGTGAAGTCTTTATCTCCTTAGGGAACTATCCAAGGGAAAGATGGACTTCTTGAAGGATAAGGAGAGTCTTCTAGTTCAGAGATGTAGTTCATAGATGAGGAGGTAGAAGAGGTTGATTAGTTTAGTGATGGGTTCTACTTTATGAGCTTATTTCACTGTTTGCAAGTTAAAACCATGAAAGATAAGGGAGAGAGAATACAAAAACAATCTCACCACTTAAATAGAGAGAAGATAAGAAATAAGCAAGGAAATCAAACACACACTAAAAAGTACGTTAAGTCCTAAAGTTCTTTTTAGTCTCTCTTTTAGCTTATGCCTTAAGCTTTAAGAATTGTGTGAATAAAATTGGCTTATAGAGTGGGTACTAGAAAAGAAGCATATGATTGGTTTCAAGTTGTGTTTAGCATCTCAAAAGGGTCTATATTGGAAATCAATACGTGGCTTGGTATTGGGGCCTACCCCTTCATTTCACACACCACAGTGATAAGGGTATCAGTTGCTTAGCTAGTATATACCAATTTTTAGAGTTTATACTCAACCAAATAACTGAGTTGGTTTTTCCCTTGGTAATGACCTTCAAGTAGGATTGTCAGGAAGGTAAGGTGACTGCTAGGTGATCAAATCCTAGTCAGGCCTTATGTCAAGTTGTTTTGATGTTTGATTGATGTAGATGGTTTGGTTTATGTGTGTGATATAAGTGATGCTATGATCCAATTACTTTGATTTAATTTAACTAAGTGAGCTAAACTTTCAAGCAATCAATGTATATAGTTAATTTTAAGCCCAAAATGAAAATTTGATTTTATTTATGAGTATAGAGATAATAAGAAAGAAATCACTTAGATACAACTATAAACCCAAGAAAAGACTCAAGGGTCCCACTAGGCATGCCAAAATGTTTTAGATAATTTAAAATTATGTTTTAAGGAAGGAAGAAGAAAGAAACTAGATATGTGTATGGTTAAAAAACTTGTTTGGTTGTGCATGTGTTAAATTAGATGATTATAGAGAGCTCCTCTTTGGCTTAAGAGGAATGACCTACAACTAAGACATCACTGAAGCAAATGGTTGGTTAGATAGACAGCTAGGTGGATTGCCTAGTGATAGCTAGATCTGAGAAGTAAGAGCTTCCTTGGGGGCTGTCAATCCATGCTTTTTAAATTATTAAGTTCATAAATCAAAAGATAAAGTACTTGCATAAATGATAGAAGGCACTGAAATTAAGTACAAGAAATGCTTGATAAAGAAATAGATGTAATTAACTAATTATAGCAATAAGTAGGTCAATAATAATGTTAAATAGGTCAGGTGTGGTTAAAAAAATAGGTTGGGGCTCTATGATTAGGTCAAGGAAAAGAAAGTTGGATTTGGTTGAGGGTAAGTGGGTGAAAATAACTTGTTGTTTTGTCACATAGTGATCATCAGTGGTTGAGGTGACCATCAGTGGTTAGGGTGACCGTCAATGGTTGAGGCAATCATTGGTGGTTGGGATAGACCATTAATGATCAAGATGACCATCAGTGGTTATTATAGGTTAGGTCTTGATAATTAAAGGTTGTTTGGATGGGTTTACAAAATGGGTTTAAGAGAGATTGGATTATGCTAGGTTGATTGGAAAGTATAAATAAAGTGACTGAATAATTAAAAATAGATGCTTAGATTGTTGTCAGTTGATTAGATGAATGGTTGAGGTGGTGGAGCGTAGGGAAATTCTAGTAGAGTAATGGTACTTAGCTATTGGCTGATGGATGAAAGCACTTTGGTTCTCTGTCATGATGGCTAGATTACTAGAAGAACACCTATAAAATAAACTCTAGATAAAAAAATCTCTTGATAGTTGTATACGATTAATTGATTCTATATCCTTTTTCATCTCCTACCCCTCTCTTCTTATAAGAAGGAAGGAGAGGTACAATAATACGTTAACAAGAGGTTTAACTCACTGTCTAAATATAACTCATGAATGCATTATCTTGCACACAAATTATATGATCTAATTATAAAAATCAAGTTGGAGTTGAAGTTGGTATTTGTGGTTCAAATGGTAGAACTTGACTATCGATGGTCAAGGTGATTGTTAATGGTTAGGGTGACCATCGATGATCAAGGTTTAAGGTCAAGTTGAGTTAAAGAGGTGGGTTAAGCTAGTAGGTCAATCTAACTAGATTTAGGTGGGTTAGGTTTGGTTGGTAGTTGAGAGGTCAAGATTAGGACCAAGGGGGTCCCGAAGTGGTCTAGGGGAATTGTGACATTTAGAACCATCATGCATAGATTTTTGGTGTATATAGTCCCCTCGAGGGAGTGGCTGACGCATAATATTGATGGATGATATTTCATAAAGAAGCAAGAAGAAGAATGAAATTAACCAATAGGTGAGATTAATCCAATTGAGATAATGCTTACATGCATTTATTTAAAAAAGTACTAATTTTCCCAAAGTTGGTTATAATCAGTAACAAAGGTTGAAACACTAATTTGCCTAAAGGTAGTTATAATTAGTAGCATAAGAACATGCCCTAATAGGGAAGATGAGTTGAAATAATGATTTTTCCATAGGTATTTATAATCATTAAGATGACCTGGATTGAATAATGAGTTTTGGTTGTGCCCCAATAGGGTAGATTGATAATCATAACTCAAGAATATAACCTGTCATATAGATTAAAGATGAGTGGGTGTAAACATAGATGCGATGGTCTAATGACTGAATAATTCATAAATAACTAGGCACATGATGATGTATAAAGTGATGAAAGAGATGATTAGAAGAATAAAGGTGGCCGAGATGATCTAAGATACATTATGTATCCAAGCATTGTCTACATAGTCTAAAGGGACCTCAATCTAATGTAGTTTACCCAAATGTGGGAGAAAATGGAATGAAGAATATAATAGAAGAATAATAATTGATCAATGTGAATTATTTTATTGTACATGACAATGTGGAGATGATCATCCTTATTAGCATGGATACAGCTAGAATGGTTAAAGGGTTGATTTGATCAAGAAGGGTGGGGGGATTTTCTAAGGTTACCAAGGAGAATTTTTTGTAGATCCATTGATTGAAAGATGATGATTTTTGATGTAGCACGTGATGATATGCATCATGATATAAAAACCATGATAACATAGTTTAAATGTGCATAAGGACTAACATGCAATCCAATAAATAATTGAAAATAATGCACCAATGATAAAGACCATGATGCCAGTATTGACATATGAATATATATGGACTCAAGAATAATGCACAAGGAATTACCCAATGAACACATATATAATGAGTCAAGGCACAACAATAAAAATAAATAAATAAACAAACAAGTAAGTAAACAAACACACATAAAGCCTAAAGTTGAAACTAATAGAAAGTATCCTATCATCAACCATGTCAATATCTATGTGTGAAAGCTTAATGGAATGATAAAATGGTGGTGCCCCAAAGCAAGGATACATACAAAGGGAAGGTCACACCCCCAATGGTAGTGGAATATAATAGAACTAGCAATGGATTTTCCCCAATAAGAAGGATTAAGGATGACTGACTAGGTTTAAATAACATAAATGTTTTTGGATTTTTTAGGCTTAATATCTCTTGAAGAGATTGTAAGCCAATTTTATAATTTTTAGGATTTTGAATGTTTTTGGTATTTTTGGGGTATCTTAACTTGTTAAAGATTGACAAGATATCACACATGAAATGATGAGAGCATTGACTTAGGTTTCTCATAAAATAGTGAGAGCATTGGCTTAAGTTTCTCACAAAATGGTGAGAGCATTGGAAATAGGGTGATAGAGCTATCCTCAATGTGAAGTGAGTGCTACCTACATAGTCCCATTAGGACCTCAAGTCATGGTAGCTTTGCCTACATAAAAGGTGGTGAGATCTAACTAGGTAGTAATAAGTTTGAAAATTTAGGAAAATGGCAAGGCAAATGGTAATAGTAAGGGTAAGGTGATGTGGTAATGCATAGTAAAGGTATTATTCTTAATTTTCCCATAGGCAATTATAATTAAGAAATAACAACATAGGGTAGTGATACTAATTTTTCCATAGGTAGTTAAAATTAGTAACATAAGGTGGAATACTAATTTGCCCAAAGACAGTTATAATCAATAACACCAGTCAAGTGTAAATGATATATGTAATTTTTAGATCCACTATCATACTACTTTCATATAATACCATTTGAACACAATTTTGAAACTAATGAAACTGGATCAGAATCCCTTTGTAAAAGGTGCTAGAAGAATCAATCAAACCAAGGTCAAAAGGGTTAAGTAAGGTAGGTAAAAACAAGTTTGGTCAATAATAAAGGTATGGTAGAATAGTATAGGGTATGCCATTATTCAAGGATGGTGACATTATGACAAGTGGACATAATGGGAATAGGGTTTCCCCCAAGTGACAAGGTAAGGTAAATGGAAGGGTATGAAATAATGTTAATACATTTAAATGGGTGGTAAATGAAAATGACAAGGTAAATGGAAAATTTAAAAGGTAAAGGTATGGTATATGATTCTGTTATTCTTGTTGATGTGGAGATGCATGTCTTGATCAATGTAAATTGTTAGCCCACACTTCTTTTGAATATCTACTCTATTAAAAACATGCCGCTAATTTGGACTCCAAGAATGTTGTTATGGTCTTCATTGGTCATTGATTCTATTTCCCCAAACATCAAGACAAAATGTCTTCATAACCTCTACAAAAGAAAGTGCGGCCAAGGATGGTAAATATAGATAAATATTTGATCATAGGTCTAATTTGGAAATGAAGAGGTAGATCATAATGGAATGTATAATGGTTGGACAATAAATGAATATCAAGATTTTTAGGCACACATAATATTACTAATTTTAGATTCAACATAATTTTAGTTGTGATGAAGCCAAAGAATTCTAAATACACTCTCAATAAGACCATCACATTTTTTTGTGGTTTAGGCCTAAGAATAACTACCATATAACTATGCTATAGATTGGAAGATATATTGATGTTATATTTAATAATTTCTTCATCAAGCAGTGAAAAATTGTTATGCTCAACTATTGGTAACTTGATGAGGTTTTCACCAATGAAGTTGTCTTGATTGTCCCATAGTGCCTATGAGAGGGTTTCTCTAAGGAACATTGAATTTTGTCTTTGATTGTCTTTTAGTGCCTCAAAGAAGGTTTCACTAGAAAATGCTAAGTTTAGACTTTGATTGCCCCCTAGCACCTTCAAAAAGGTTTCACTAGGAGATTTTTCTTCTTCTGCATGAATGTGGTCTTAGTCCCCTTAATATTATACAAAAAATATATCACCATGGAGCAGTTCAATAATGTGTAATTATATCAGTCCCAATCATCACTTGTGGGAGGTGGGATGTCAATATAATAGCTATGTTAGGTGGTGATAATAACATGTAGAAATGTCATAGAATGGAAAGAGGCAACATAATCCTCATATAATATTCTAGGATAACTTATGTTAAAGCTAAAGTAATCATTCGTAAAAACCGTACAAGGATAAAAAATGTATTCAAATTGATTTTCAAGGCATGTGTAACCAATGTTGTAACAATCATAAATGTATTTTGATTTTGAAGCTGAATTAGACTCTAAATTCAATGTTGAGACTGATGTTGATGCTACTTAAGATGTTAAATTTGATGTTGGTTCAAGAATATAACCTAACTTCAATGTTAATTCTTCATCTGGTGTGGATGCTGGTACAATGATGTCTTATTAAATGTTTGGTATTGGATAAGTAATGGCCTATGATGGCATAATGGGATCTTCCAAAATAGGCTTAGATAATAATGACTCCATAAGGATTGGTTAGCTAATGTGAGACTCCTTAATGATGGGAAAAATGTCAAGATACAATTCCATAGAGACTAGCTTGTTAAAGGGAGGCTCTTTAAAAATAGGACAATGGTTGAGATAATGATTTGCCCAAAGGAAATTATAATCATTAAGAAGTGACTCAATAAATACTAACTTGTTAGAGTGAGACTTCTCAATAATAGGGATAGTATCAAAAGGTGATTCATCATAGGTTGACTCAACACAAATAGGTGTTTCAACAAAAACATCATGAATTGGTTTGTTACATTGGCCTTGGTTTATAAGTAGTTTTAAAATACCAGTTTTGAATACATCTTGGTCTTTGAATGATGGCTCTTGAAGAGGTAATGATTGGCTATGTTGTGGCTTAAGGACTGGCATGGGTTTTCTAAAGTGGGGTAAGGTTGGCAATGGATGAAGGATTATGGGTGGTTGGGTAATGATCTATTTATAAATAGGCTTTAAAAAGATTTATTATTAGTCTAGGATGGTAATTGTGACCCATTGAGTTATCTTTGCACAACCTTGATGGGATAATGAACTACCATACTTGGAAGAGCTTAGAATGGTAATAACATATCATTGTAAATCTTGGTTGCTTGCACAAGCCAAAGGATGATGTCCTAAAATGGTAATGGTAGGGTGTTGTGAAGCTTAGTTGCTATCATGAGCCAAAGGATGAGGTCTTGGAATAGTGATGGTAGGGTATTGTCAAACTTGGTTTCTTACATAAGCCAAAGGATGAGGTCCTATATAGTAATGTTAGGGCATTGTGAAGCTTGGTTGCTTACACAAGATAAAGGACAAGGTATTGAAATGGTAATCCTTAGATGTTGTGGAGCTTGGTTACTCATAAAATTTGGAGGGTTAATGGTATAAATAGGGGATCAAGTACTCTTAGTATTGAAAGGGTAAACTTGGTATGTTAGTCAGCCCAAAGAAGGTATCACCAAATATTATGCTTGGGGATCTTGGATTTGTTCTCCAGATTGAGTATTTTAAGGAGGATAAGGATCCATCTCATAAACTACATCATCACTATATGGGTCTTTATGTGACCAGGTAATGAGACATATCCAAATCAATGATGAATGTTTTGAAAAAAGGCCTAGAGTTCTAAAAAATCTAAAAAACAAGGTCCAAAGGACAAATGGTCCAAACATAGTCTATCTTGGTCTAAAAGTGGAGCTATATCTCCAAAAAAGGGTGAATGCTAAAACTTGGTATAAAATAGTCTAAAATCAAATGTCTAATACAAATGGGTCAAGTGGATGAATAAAAATTAGAATGCAAAAATTAGGCACAAAGTGTTTCAAATAAGTTTAATCTAGGTCTAAAGAAACAAAGTTTTCTAGGTTTTTTGGAAAACAAGGAACAAAATCTAGGCTCAAAATGGGTATTGCTAGGTTTTTTAGGAATAAGGTACAAAAGCTAGAATTTAAACAAAACAAGGTATAAAAGACAACATATTTAATCTAAAAACTTTGAAACACTTTTACATAAACTAGGTAGTCGGATTTAGAAATAAATTTGATCATTTGTGAAAATACATAAAAACCTTAGGCACATGTAAGGTAGTCCACTTACCCAAATCTAGGTACAAAAATAGTCTTTGAATGGATCAAGAGATTAACCTAAGTTGTACAACCCAAAGGTGAAGGGTGAACATCTATGCCAAAATGACACAAGGCATAAATATAAACTAATCAATGTTTGAATTTGAAATTGTCAGGGTTAATTACGAACTCAATTTAGAAGACTAGACTTCTTTAAAATAAATAATAAGCTAGACAAAAATAAATAGCATTATGGTACTAGGCATAGATCTAAAAGGCACATGTGGTTTCAAAAATTTGAAATTAGAATTTGGACACAAGGCAACAAGACTTTGAAATAATTCAAGTAGCATAATGACACTATAGCTCTCTAAAGATATGACAAATGGTTTGTTTCAAGACTAAAAGGCACAATAATTTAGAATGAAATGGGAAATGTAGTGAGGCCCCTTTCAAGCAAGTGACACATACACACAAAAGTTTGACAAATGACAAATGCAAAGGTGTGATATGAAATGGACAACATAAGACCTCTTGAAACAAAGGAGTGATGTATAAACAAGACTCATTTTTGATGTGGTATGACAAACAAATAGTTTTGACTCAAAATTAAGTAAGTAAAAAGGATAAAATGATATAAACACCTTAGTGTAATGTCCCAAATCCTAAAACTGATAAGGTTAGATCATACTATCGAATTCCATCTATGTACTTGCTCTTGAGGAGATTATAAGGATTTAATCCAAAAAATAAAAACATATGAAAAGTAGGGTTTTTAGGCCACTTATTCTCTCAAGAGTTTATATGATGACATAAAACTTTAGGGTACTCTCCCTGCATCAATAATATGTCCATGACAAGTGGGGTTGTCTAAACTATCAATTTTCATTTGTTTCTAGATGGTCCCAAGTGTGGTTAACAATAGAGATGCAATAACATCATTTGGATCCACATTAATTAGTTTTTTGTGAAAAGGTTTTGTCCTTTTCAAAACCACTACAACCATTTCTTTCTTAGTATAATGCGATGTTCAAGTTTACCCTATGTTTTGAGGTCGAGTACCACTAATGGACCTTATTTTAACCACTAAAAATAAGCATCTCAGTGGGTCACCCTCAATTTATAAACCCCTCCATGGAGTGGGGTTGAAATGATGCCGAGAGATGAATTATCAGGTTAATGCTTCCCTAGAGAACTTGTGAGGAGGCAATGAACTCCCTCTCATAAGCCAAAATGCATAAAAATATAGACAAGTAGAAAGACTTTAGGGTCACCTAAATCATGAGGATTTGGGGAGAGCCTTAGTGAAAATTTTCCCATGCTTTTGGACTAAAGTGACAAAGGCAACGAGTGAACATTTTTTTTACTCAAGTTCCTTAAAGGGGATGGGGGAGAGCATACATGCGTCACTCACTTTTATAAACAAATAATTCAATAAACAAGCATAAAAATGAAAATCTTAAGAGTATTTAACTCATGTGAAAGTTCATTTTTTACACCAAAATGAAATGTGTTATGAAGTTTGTGCCCCTTGGCATGAGTTTGTTTTATTTTTTTAAAAAACTTCAAAAATAACTAAGGCATGAAAAAAACTAAGTTCATTTCAAGAACCAAAGATAAAGTGTGTAAGATTTAACCATGTTTAATCTTTACTTTTTTCACCTTAGGACATGCAAATTGTTAGAGGGCTTGCTTGCTTAGAATCTCAAAAGTGAGTGAGAAAACAACTTTTAGAATTTCACTCTCAGGTTTTCTAATTTTTGTCTTAGAGATGGATAATATTCGATCCACATAGGGATCAATGTCGATCCACAAAGATCAACATCGATCTGGAATGTCATCGATATTTCCTACAAAAATAGGAAAAAACATAGGTTTGTTTTGATAGATAAATAGTTAATAAAATGAGCTCAAACCTAAAATATCTAACTGGATCCTATAATAAATGAGTTAGAGGAACAATATGTAGGTTCTTAGACATAGAATGAAGACAAAAAGATCAAGAAAAAATTGAGTTAGTTATGTCTTCATCATGATCTATTTTTTGCATAGGGATCATGGTTGATTCTAATAATCGATTTTGATTTGGAAAATCTATGTCAATCTAGAAAATCAATGTTGATCTCTATTATTTTTGAAATAAAATAGTGTCAATACCTGTAACTTGTGAGTTGCTTAAAACAAAAGACATGAAAAATGAAGTTAAAACTCAAATTTTGAATATTTTTAAGCATTTATTAGTAAAATGGGATGCTAGAGTCCCACTAGGTGTGCCAACATGTGGATAAGGAATACATAGAGGCAAGGTTAGTCTTGTGTTAATCTAATAAAACAAATGAAATAAACACACTAAAATAATAACACCTATAACCTAAACACTAGGAAGAGCTTAGGTAACAAAAACTAAATAAAATCACAACAAAAACATAAAATAAACAAGTCTTTTACCTTTCTTGGAGCTCTCAAATGGCTTACTTAGCTTGTGTATTAAGAAGTCTTTGACAATGGAGGTTTCTTGGCTCCTTCTCTCCTTAGCACCTTAGCTTTGGTGTCGCTTGGATTAAGATTTGGGCATGGTAACATTATTTACATGAGTCTTATGGAACAAATCCAACAAAATAACTCTACAATATCCAATAATTTTGAAGATATTTGAGCATAATAACTTTACACCAAAATAGCTTAGAATTCAATAAAAAAGGCCTTGTATTTATAGCCTTAAGATTAACTCTCATCCAAGGTGAGTTAAGGATGATTTTAGGATTAGAATGGGTTCAAACTAACCCTAAGTGAGTTAAAACTAACTTCAATTGAGTTAATAGTTGTCATGTAATTATGATTTTTAATTACTAGGCATGGCTCTCAAATTAGATATTTTAAGATATTTTCAAAGAGCTTGACAACTCATAAAGGAAATGATGAAAGGGCTTGATATTTTTATTTTTAGACTTTTTATTTTTAGATATTCATTAATTGAAAATGGATAATTCAACTAAGCATTTAATCTTGTTTAATTTGTTAATTTATTTTGATTAACATTTTAGCTCTTTCAAGATTTGATCAAGTGCCTCGTTTAATGGGTCCATAGGTAAAATTAATAGTTGTTATGCTACAAAGTGATTAGGAATGAATCTATGTGAGGTTATTGTTACATATAGGCTAGTATCCAAAATAGGGATGTCTCAACATGATTTCAAGCATTGATGAATGATGCACAAGCAAATTTGGGACATTCAGTGATTCTTAGGCTTAATTTACAATTGTTGATAGGAATCAGTCTAAAGTCCAGTTGCAAGTCAGTTGTGGCCAGTTTTGGGAGTCTATAGGTTTTTTCATCCTAAATTCATACCTATTTATATAAAATATCTACATCTTGTAGTGGTCTATCAAACCTTGGATTATTTCATCAATTTGAACTAGATCATCAACATATGGGAGGAGTTTCACTGCATATTTAGAAAAAAAGAATTACTCCACCTTTGTAGTTTTTTAAATCTATTTTTCTAGTTTTTTGACATATTACCCAAACAAAGAGGGAGAGAATAGCCTTGTTTGACACCTATATTTATTCTAAAACATTTAAATAAGCCTTATAACTTTTTTGTTTTGGCCTTGACTTATTCATAAAGCCTATGGAATACTACACTATATTTCATTAGGACCTTTAGTTATTCCAACCTACTCAATAATATGTTCATAAATACTATAACAAGCACTTTCTTGAAATATACAAAATAATAGTAAATTTTTCCTTTTAAATCCCAAACACTATCAACTAACTATCTTAATGTGGCACAATGGTCCATTGTTGAATGCTTTGGTCTAAAACCTATTTAACTTTTAGCTCTCTTTCCTTTTTCTTTAGCCCACTTATTGATCATATCTCTACCACACTCCTAAAAAGTTTTGTAGAGAGGGAATTGAGCATAATGGTTTGGTGGTTTGAGATATTATTAACATCATAAATTTTAAACACAGGTATAATTAGACTAGTTATCCATTCTATTAGGAAGTCATTTTCAATAATTCATTAAACATTTCTTTGATATGTGGGAATGGGATCTCTAATCCACATATTAGATATTCTGCTTATAAATCATTTATTTCCTAAGACATACTAGTTTATAACATATTAATCCCTTTTTGGATGTTTATAGTTGTGATGATTTCTTTTTTGACATTGATTATAGGCGGTGTGAGTTTTTCCTTTTCTTATTCATAAAACTATTTTGAATATCCAACCATTACCTTTTTAAAAATATATTTTATATTTTTGTTATTTTCTTTTATAGTTTCCTCCTAAATATTTTTGGATTGTACTTCCTTATGAATATCATTTTTTTCCTTATTATTCTTAAATACTCTTCTTTTTTGGTGCTCACCATTAGTTCATAAGTTTTTCTATTTCCCTTTGTCATACCTAATGGTGTACTTAATGTTCTTCTTGTTGCCTTAAAATTTTCATCATTGGAAATTTATTTTCTCTTTCTTCTTAGGTTCAGATACTTTACATGTGCTTAAGGTCTCTTTAATTATGTGTATTAACCTCTCACTTTAAATAGGATATGTGCATTTTCAGGATATCCATCTATCTTCTTGCTCCTAAAGCTTGTGCATATTTTGGATGTCTATTTGTCTTCTTCCTCCATATGATTTCACCATTATATTTTATCTGAAATGATTTTAGGTGTATAAATGATAAGATTAACTTACTTACATACTTAGAATAGGGACTTAACCTTGGGAAAATGTGGGCACCCCTAACCTTGTGTAACTAAAAATTAATAAATAAGGGTCAAAGGGGGTGAGGTTTGAATAATGAGATGAATGAATGAATAAATTATATTTCTTAATAATGTCCACGAGACCAAGTAGTTTATGAGACCAAAACTAATAATAAGAGTGTGATATGTGAAAATAATCCCTTGAAATAAGGGTTGTGCTATTAGTTTCACAAACCTTCCATTCCCTTTTTTATGTTGTATCTTCTACTATGAATCTTGATTAAAAAAATATGTTTAATCTATCCTAGCATACTCAAAAAAGGTGGTCAAATTTTCCACTTTCAAATTTTCATCATATTTGATTCATATATCATTATAAACTACACACTCCATGATGTAGTGAAATTCTCTCTCTACTACACCTTTGGTATTAAATAGGCACATTCTATTTACCCACTCTTTTTAGGCTTTGTCCACCTGTTAGTTTCACACCTAAGAGAATGAAAGAATAAATGAAATAATTTAATAACTTCTATGAGAGCAAATAATATATAAGATCATGAGTAATAATTATAGTGTTATATGTAAAAATAATTGCTTGATACAAGGGTCATCTTGTTAATTTGGTGAAATGTCCATTCCTCTTTTTTGTTGGAACTTCTACACTAAATTTTGATTAAAAAAATGTTATTTTATGTATCCTCACCTCTTTGAACTTGGTGGTTAGATTGTCCACTTTCAGGTTGTCATCATAATTTATTTGGATATCACTATAAATTTTTCATTCCATGATGTAACTCCATTACATCCCCACCAACCTATTGGTACAATATAAGCATGTTCTCTTTTCCCAATCTTCTTTAAGCACATTCTCTTACAACAAGATGATGTGAGCTAATCCTTAGTTAAGCCATAAATATTTTCACCCTCCACTTGATTTCTACTCCTATGTATGCCTTCTTATCATCATATGTACGATTAAAATATTTGATATAGTATTATTTCTTTTGCCCATGTTACTTTTATCCACATGAATACACTAATATTTTCTCTTCATTCCTTTTTCTTTCCTTAATAATGTTTAGGTGCTCTTGCATGCTATTGCCCCATTTATTCATACAATTCTTATTTTGTTTCATCCACACATTATTCCTCATACTCAACTCTTATTCTACAACTATTATGGTCCACCAATGAATCTCTATGATTTTTGTATTCTTGAAATGACTTAATACTTGAATCATAGTTGATGCCTCTAATGGGAAAGTACCTATTTCAATCAATAAAATATCATGCATAACTAATGTTTTAATTTTGAGATTGCTAATGATTAGATTTTTTTAATTCTATCTATTTATATTTGTTGATGTGGCTTTTATACACACCAAGGAACCTTATAATGTATCCTCTAATATTTTAGAATAAGTAAAGAAAGATTCACTCCAAGGCATGAATTGTGGGGTATTAGGGCTTGTAAACAACTTGTTGGTGGAATAGTGGTGAGCAGAGTAGTTGTTTACCACAAATGGTTCACATATGATATGAATGTAGATCTAATTGAGATGGGAAGATAGGTGATGATCTAACTTAAGGTGGGTAGGATCAAAATAAACTGAAAATGAAAAAAGGTAGGGCAGGAAATAAGGTTTTGTGGATAAAAAAAGATGAAAACTTTCTAAGTTAACTCTTGAACTAAGTATTAGACAAGCAATCAAGAATCAATGTTTGTTTCAAGATAATGTAAGAATACAAATAATCAAACATTTTTAATAGTCTAAGAGAACAATAATATAATGAACTTAGCATATATATTCAAAGGTTGCTATGATTGTAAGATTGTAATTATACATCTACAAAGGGAGATTATGATTATTATACAAAGAATTCATGTTATAAATAGCACAATATGAATAACTTATCAAAATAATACTCATGCACAACTAAAACACTAAGATACTAGTTTGACATAACTTTTTGTAAGATTCACAAGTTTAGAGAAGAAAAATATTTGCACATCAAGATCAATTACAAAATAATATGTAAAATTTCTTGTTAATATTAATAGCTAAAATTCTCCTCCCTTTGGGATTAGGAGGATACAAGTATATATAATATCAAGATGGGGATGCTACATCTCTTAAGTAAAATCTAAATTTACATCTCCAAAAGTAGAACTGGGTGCCAAATATCCATACATGGAATGCATGTTTGCAATGTGATTATAAATAATATTTTGACAAAAGAATTATGAAAATAATAGGGTCCCAAAATAAAATTTTGTTATAATTATAAAATACACTCATATCAAAATCTATCTATGACATGGCATCATCAGGAGGTGGAACTTGCGTGCTCGTTGATGTGGATGAGACTATAATTGTAACTTGAGTTTCAAATATAGTGGGCACTATTGTTGTAGATATGCTAACTAGAGTTATGAAAAAAGTTGCCATCAATGTAGTTGTAGTAGCAAATGTGGGAAGTGGCACTAATGCTAGACATGTTTGTGTTTACACCAATTTATACTTTAGGGACTGAGTCTAAGTGTCCTAAGAAGGTGCTAGTGGTGCCCCTGCTCTTAAAAATGATTGCATTGATGCCTCTATTGATAAGTTTAAGACATGGCTAGCCTAAAAGTCAATATCAATAGTTTTAAAACCCAACAAAGACATTTTAAACAATTGTGTAAGATTGTCCATTAACTTCTTGTGTATGGTCAATGTAGATTTAACCTCCACATGAAGTGTCTCTATCCCTATAATTTTATCTCTAAAAAAATTCACTAGTTGCATGATTTCTTTGTTAGTTCTATAAATTGTTGCCTAAATTTATGCTCAAAAGCTATTAGCTATAGCTTAGAGGAGGTTCTAAAAAATAGGCTTAGGAACCAACTGCCTAAGATAATTCTTACCTTGGTGACCTTCATATCCTTAAAAATGGAGTCATCTTCTCTCTCTTGACTTGTAAACTTCTTGATGCTAGTCAAGTAAGATATCCCTCTTAACAACCACATAATTTTGGGCCCATGCAGCCTTTGGTGATATTGTTAGGTTCAAATGGGCATACACCTTGTTTCTTGTTACTTAGATAAAGAAGTTGAGTTTATCATCTATATCTTTCATTTTATTGAATAATTGAAGTATATCCCCCCAATTAGGATAGGATGTAACCCTTGCAGACCTTATTAATTGAATAGTGTCATTTAACATTTTTGTTTTACCCTATACATTATATATAATCTCTTTCAGAGTTTGAATAGTTATCCTCTCTTGTAACCTCTATACATATTGGTCATATATATTAAACATCTATTTTATTACACCCCCAATAAAATCTACAAAACTAGAAGGATCTTCCCTATATTAATCTAGGTCTGAAGGATTTATTTTTCTTCTTTTTGTTAGAGAAAATATATCTTTTTTTGTTCTAATTTGAACTATTATCCCTTTACAACCATAAATTTTCTTTTGACCTTCATTAAGGTATTTGTTTCTCTATCAAAATAGAACTTGATAATTGGTTGATCAACAATAACTAGGTCTTATCTACCTGCTTCCTCTTATTGTAGATGTTAAATCCATGAAGGGACATTCAAAGAAATTTATTTCTCAACTTAATTTGTGACTACAGGAGTAGAAGAAGGAGATTTTCCTGGAGGGTGCATTGTTATAGGAGAAGATGCCTTGAATTGAGGGAAAGTAGTTATCTTCTTCCATCCAATAACATTATTCTCTGTTAGGGTATTAATGATATAATTAGTTTTTCTAGTTACTTTATGGACTAAAATTATAAGGGAATTCATTTGGGTATCTTGGCCAATAGGAATTCTCAACTATGTAGATAATCAAGGGGGTGTGTGGCCTGTGTTACAAAAATGGAGGTGGACACTAGACTTTCAAAATGTACTTTATTTGATGTCCCAGGGGACTCAAGACTAGTTCCATTAAAGAATGAGTATGTCATTAGGGTGCTAAGCAAATTTTTCATGTAACCAATGAAAAATGTGCAAGCAACTCCAATGGTAATATCCATAATAAGAGGACTCAAGTAGGTTGTTTAAGGGGAGGAAAATGCCAAGTCATAGGAAAGTAAACTATAGTTGGCAAAAATAAGATTGTGGCTCCCCAAGGCTTATTTTTTGGGCTTAAAGAATATAAAGAATGAATAGTTTCTGCTACATCAATTATAGTGACAATAATTAGAGAAGTAATAAAATAATGGGGAACTTATGTACTTTCACTTTGGGATGAGATAGCTGGGGTGATTATTGCTATAGTTGTCACCATGGTAGATTAAGATGAAGAGGATGGGGGTGTGGTTGATGATGGCTCCTTTTTTGAGGCTTGTAATTTTGACTCTGGATCACCTTACATATATCCTTATTTATTCAAAAATAACTTAGTGGCCATTGAGATAACCATTCCCTAATCAACTTCCTCATATTCCCCTACAATCTCAATCCCTCTAGATTAAGTATCTTCTTCGGTCATCCACTCATCTTCCTCTATTGTTTCCTTAAATGATTATGTTTCCTTAGTGTCTATTTTAGACACCCATTCTTCTTCAGTTGCCAATATTTTATCTTCTTCTTCTTCACTATTATATATTTCAATAAGGTTTGATCTCTGTTAACCCCTTCTTTTATCTCATTCCCCTAAAATTTCTATAGTTTTATCTTCATTTCCACCTTCTGGGATGAGATTAGAGGACTCTTTGGCTTTCTCTTATAAGTAATTGGTAGCTTATAAGTAATCAAGGCTATCCATATTATATATGGATTGAGAAATGAAGGGATCACAATGTTAGCATATGGTAATGAAGTGGGAATGGTAGTGACCACTGGGTAAATCATGGGAGGTGAAGATGGTTGTACAAGAGGCTAGGGCACTACTATTGGTAGTGGTATTACAATAGGTGGTGATGAATGAGGAAAAACAATAAAAACTTGAGAGATAAAAGTAGGAAGACTTAATTTATACAGCATGGTTAGTGGAGGCAAAGATAACATAGAAAATAGCCCAATTTCTCCACTAGAACTTATATATCCCTCTATTATAGTTGTATGCTAAGGAGAGGGAACAACAACTAAATGTACAAGGGAGATTGGGGCTATCTCAATTCTATCTTCAACATCAACTTCCATAGATGGTCCAACTTGTTCCTAAATATCTACTTTTATTTGAGGAGGGGGCCCTTAAATGGGTGTAGAAACCCATTATTCTCTTTTGATCCTCCTCAATAATAGTAGGATCATATTGGATCTATTGGGATACAATAATTGACATATTTATTATGTGCATCCTTGTAACCACTTTGGTATCATCCTCTACTTTAATAAATACAATATCATAAATTTAGTATTGGTGCCCATAATTGATCCTTACCTTCTAACATTTCTATATGTTCCATAGCATTCTTCTGAAGATCCCAATGTCTAAAGAGTGCCCATTTCAATCCATAATCCACCTTAAATTTTCCCATAGACTAAAAGTGTTCCTACCTCATATAATATATTCACCAAATGCTGAGAGGGGTTGGGTAAATAGTTTCTTGCTTAGCCTTACATATTTTGACATGAACACTTTTAACTAATTGAGTAGTAATTTATTACTCAACTAATTTGTTAGGAATAATTTATGGTAAGTACATAGAGTGTGCCTTTGTACCTTCTATTCTAATTATGGTATAGTTAGGATAGAATTAGTATTCACCCATTTTTAAAATAGTTTTATTTATGGGAATTGATAATCTAGGCATGTTATTCCCATAAATAGCATGGTACACCATAAGATAAAAGGTCTCTATTAACCTTTGCATTTGATTCATAAACCTATGAACATGGAGGACGTTGAACTTATCACAAATCATATTATTAAGATACTCTATATATGGTCTCCATGGTTACTCATAATTTGAATTTACTATTGCAGTTACAACATCTACCAAATACGACATCATATATAAGTTACCATCTAGTAAGCTTCATAAATTGGTGATTCATTAAATCAGATTGGAGATGATTATCTCCCCTAGGATGATGATTTTACTATAATTCAGGAAGATATCTAGTAATGGGACCTATTGTCACCAAGTATTTCACCCTAAAAGATGATTTTTAAGAATACTCTAAGATTTGGGCAACATTATAATACCTCTAGGCCTGTGGGTTGCCTATAGTAGAGGCAAACCTCTAGGTTTAAGGGTTAGCTCCTGATCTTGAAGTGCTTATCACCTATGATAAATAATTTATTGTGGGAAAATGGGTAAAATTATGCATGAAATAAAGATATTCTAAAGAGGTGATACATAATTAATATTTTCACAAGACCATCATACTTCTTGCACTAAGAAATAAAACATACAACACTAGCTTCAAAGTCCTAAGATATTCTAACATTAGTATTTCAATATAGAGGTGATATGCATGAGACAACTCAAGGTGAGTATACCAAAGGTTATATTGTAGACTATAAGGACATTTTCACACTTTAAGGGAGCCAAAAACACTAGCTACACTCTATATGACCTGTTAGAATGAGAACTTATTGCACTAAACATGAAAGGACATAGAGAAGAGAAGGATAGTTGTTTATCACTAGACCTCACCATACATCACTTTAAACACTTAGAAGATATTTTTATGAAATCAAATAAATATTTTATATATTATTCAAATGCAAAGTACAACATCAAACTAGCAGGGATTCACCATATATGGTGTGGAATTATTAAACAAGAGCTAAAATGACTAGTACTTATAAAACATGAGAGATGAGAGAGAAGAATGAAGCTAAAGAGTCACAAGAATAGGTGTCAAGGTGAGATAAGGAGTTATTTTTTTAGTATAATTGAGTATGGATTAAAACATGAAAGAGACAAATATCCATCAGAAGCATCAAACTCCCCAAACTTGGTGTAGAGGTCTCTTAACTAGCTTTTTAAAATTGTCCTCATCATTTGGTCCTTCTTGAGTGCTCAAAGGTAGAATAGGAAAAAATTAAATAATTTAATTATGAATTGGGGGTTATAAATAGGCTCCAATGTGCATTGGATGTGTCCCTAATAATTGATATTTTTCTAGATAAGTGTTCTCAGTGGTTGCAGTCACTATCATCCTTCTTTCACTCATCCTTCACCCTTGGCACCAAGATGGCCATTAGATGTTTAATAAAATATATAAAAGGGGTGATATAACACTTGTAAATAACCCTCATGTCCTTAAATATATTATCTATACCTTAAAAGGCCTCTTTATTTAAGTTATGACCTTCTCACTTGATGATCACTCTCTATTCACTATGTCATTTTGGGCTGGCTAAAGTGAATGTGTTTGAAGAGGTACTTGTGTGATTTTATGAAATAATAAATGGATATTAGTAGTTATTATAGGTACAATTTATCATCCCAAAGTGATCCGATCCTTTTAGACTCCTTTTTAATTGAAATACAATAAAAGTTATCAAGAAAAACCATTTTATACCTTGTTCACATAAATAAGGTACAAGTCAATCTAATGGGAAGGATCCCTGGGAAATCATCTACAATTTCAAATAATTTACATGACAAAAATATCTCATTTGGATGATTTTTATTATTTATCTTTCTCATTGGGTCGTTAACAAGGGTTTTGGAGGGTTTTAAGTGATTTTACCCCTTAAAGATTATTTATAAAAGTTTGACATTAAACATATGAAAAAATTTCACAAAAGGAAAGTTTAGGAGCCTCTACAACATATCATAACTCCTCAGGCTCCCATTATAATCATCCATGTTGTTATGAGCTTTCAAACTTAGCCTCTCAAACTCTTATTTGTATATAGTGCACCCTATCATGTTCTTGAGTTAAGAAATAACCCATTTATGACTTCCTTTATAGACTAAAATATATAATTCACCTTATAAATCCATATTAAGGTACTCCAATTCTTTTAAAGGTTCATCTAGCTCTAGAAATGGTATTAGATCCCCTTTAAGCATTAGGCCTAGTCAAGGCCTAGTAGGCATGACTGCACTTATATGGGTTTAGGCCACCATATTTAATTTTTAAATGTTTTGAGGCATTATTAATGATTTTTAATATTGGAAACAACTTATTACACCTTTATTTTAATTCTCTAGGCATCAAAGTCCTATCATTTATCTAAAAATTACACTACAACAAACCTGATCTTTAAGCTAGTGATAAATTGAAGATGGGTGGGTCTTCTAGCTCTATCTTCCAGTTCATCTTGTGATACCTGTTGATGATAAGATGAAACATGTTTATCATTGATGGTACCAAAAACATCAAGGTATGATGTTACAACCATGGTGTGCAAAAAAAACTACCTACTTTCAATTTCAATAGAAGAATAGGGTGTCAAGTTCTATTGAGATTGCATTTTTATACATAAAAATGCCATATTTATTTACTTTTAATATATTTTTTCTAAAAAATTTATAAGGGAGACTACAAACCAAAAACTAACACTTTCAAAGACATTCTTAATGTGTTAAAATATTCACAAATGAGTGGTCACATGCCTTTATTTAAGAAAAAAATGAAAATGATAAAAATGGTATATAGATAAGCTATATAAATTGAAAATGTTGAGATTTCAAAATTTAACTTTACACTTGGAAAGTTTAGACCTCTTGACCTCTATGTGAACATTGACTTAATATTCGATTATTTCCACTTTTTATATGTAAACACTTGATATATAAAGGCTAAAATTGGTAGATAACTCATAATCTCATTCTCTGTGCACCTCATATATAATAAGATAATTAAGAGATAAGTGAGAGTTGAAACTTTTCTATCTATAATGACTTCACTATGTGATACTACTAATTCAACTACACTACTATTTGAAACAAATAATTGACAAAATTTATTTAAACCAAATATTTGTTTATCCTTAAATAAAATAATAATTATAGAGCAGGTAGTAAAAAATTCCCTAACAATCAAAATTTGAGAATTTTCTTTTCACTTGTTACTAATAATATTAGGACCCACATAAAAAAATATTATTTGAGAATATTATTTAATGTCCAACAACTAATTCCATTTTTTTATTGGTATTTATTTTTTATCAAAGCTATGAATCAATCTAGGATATAATCAAGGACCCATATCCCCAAGTGATCATCTACCACATGTACCCAATATACCAACAATAGTCAAGACCAACCTGAGAATACTAATAACATCCACAAAAAAGCTTGAGAATACCAATGAATGACCACAACTGACCCAATAATACCCATAACATCCACAATCTACCTCAGATACCTTAGTGAGATTTGAACCTGGGTGGGACTTGAAGAAACCAAACCAATTTATCAACTCACCCACATCTCAATGGTACCAAATTCCATTTTTTACTATACATGAAATCCATGAAACTAATCACACCTTCCTTAATTCTCCATGCCTTCCATAAAGCTCATGCCATATTCCAACAATTTATCACTTCTCACACCCTTACTACATTCTGGATGCAATTACAATTATGGATTTTTCACCAATTCATTGATGGTATTAAATGTTGTGCATGTTATGCAACACATTTTTATGGCTTGGGGTAGGTTAAATTAATTTATAAGGATATAATAATATATTTCAATATATTCATCTTCTCAGGCAAGTTTATATCCTCTCTCAGATAACAAATAAATTAACTATATAAATATAATTTTTTTTTGTATAATGCAAATATATTATATCAAATAACATGAATACAAACCAAAAAAATCTTACTCTCCTTTAACATCCTTCATCATCTTCATGGTTACAAACCAACACTATGGATTCATCTTCATTGCTTCCTCATGGACCTGATATCACAAATGCTTTGACTCCACTTGCCAAAAAATTACATAATTTTACTAAGTCTAAATACTATTACATAATGTAGATACACAAAGATATTTTCCTATATCTATCTCAATCTTAAATAATATTTTCTAGAGTATGGTACCCAACTACCCCATGCACCCAATCAACATTCTTCACTTGACCAAATACTTAATAACATAAATAGTCATTTAATTTTTAAATTATTAAATTACAAGCTATAATGGGATGTATCATAAGGAGAAACATGCCCCATGTAGACATGTAAATCTGGCCATCGATAACCTCTAATCAGGATTTTGACCAATTTCCACCAAAGTACATAATTTGGCTTCAAAACACTAAAACACATTAAAAGCTTTGAATTTGACATATTCAAGTGCTGATTTTGGCTAGAGTATCATTAAATTGGGCAATGCAATTTATGGGCTAGCTAACTCTAATCAAATCATTCTGAGTCAAAATGCCAATTTTGCACCTAGGTGCTCTAGATTGCTCTTTTCTATCAAATCTCTTGCACGAGACATGTGCCTTTGTTATTTGGTGTTGGTAACATACTAAATGGGATAATGGGTCCAATGCATCTGACATTGAATTCTAATTCTAATCTAGTCAAATTTTTGACCAATAACAAAGCATTTTGATCAATTTGAGTAATTTGTGCACAAAGTGCTTAATCATGCTTAAAAGCTAATTAAATCAAATTAGAGCCTAATTAAGAATTACATGGAAACTTATTGAATACTTATTGTTGGAAATGAATATTGAATATTTGCATCATCAATTAACCTCATTTCTTGGGAAGACATCCCTAGGCCATAAATTCCATAAATATTAGGATTCATGACCCCCATGCCTCATCAATGTCTTACATGCCTCTTAATTATTCCTCTATCCAAATATTGATGAGCCTATTTATCAAATTTAATTACATAATTAGATTAATCCTTAGCCATACATCTCAATCTTAATATGGATGGTTCATGTTGATTCTACTCAATCTCAAAAATTTATAAATAGAGAGGCTATGAACATCATTTCTAAGCTATTTTGGTGCAAAGTTATAATGCAAAAATGATTCCAAAAGCCTTTGAAATTAGTGTTACCATGCCAAATTGATTCGAATCCAATCCAAGCCAAAGCCACAAAGTGCTAAGGAGAATAGGAGATAACCAATCCTCCTTTGATGAAGACTTCATGAACACAAACTGAGCAAGCCACTACAAAAAACATTTTGGATCATCCAAGAAAGGTAAAAGAAGGTTTCTTTTGCATTTTAGTTATGTGTTTTATTCATGTTTATTAACTAAGCTCTCTCTAGTGTTTAGGCCTATAGATGTTATACTAGTTAGTGTGTTTCTTTCATTTTGTTTTCATTTTGAAACTAACATGATACTAACCATCCTCTCTTGAGTCAAATTCTTAGCTCACATAATGGCAAGCCCAGTGGGACAAAATGTATCCCACACATGAACAAGATAATTATACAACTTTAAAATCTTCATTTAGATCATTCAAAATTTTGTAATTTGATTTTCAAACTTTATTTTGCCATTTTTTTGTCATGGGTTTATACAGTAACCATCATTAGTTGAGTAAACTACCAATAGTCATTTTCAACTGTCATCAGATAACATTAGTAAAATTGATGTCAGTCTACATAACTATTTCTGATTATTAAAACTATCATCGGTCTACATAAACATCATCATTACCATTTACTAAAACCGTTAATGGTCATCATGTTTTTTTTTAACATAAACCTGAGAGCTCATTTTTCTAAGTTGGTTGTTTCATCTTCAAAAGTGCTTCTAAGCTAAATGTCTTGCTAACATTTTTTTTGTATGTTTTACTTGAAAAATCATCAAAATAAGATTAAATAGATCCTTTTAAACTTATTTTAGGGTATTTTAAAATGAATCAAACTTTTCATTTTGGTTCTTAAAGGAAAATCATTTAGGGTGATATTGCTTAAATATTGTAGTTATCTTTCAAAGTTACAAATTAAGACCAAGGGGTCAAACGAACATCACCAAATCTTTCATTTGGGTTTAAAATTGAACACACTTAACATTTTTATCTTCAATAGTTGTTTGATCTAATTTTTTTTAACAAAAAGAGGGGTGTTGGATGTATGATCTTCTATTTGTTCCCTTTAGGGAACCCTTGGAATCAAAAGTGCCATTCCTATTGCAAAAAGCCTAGTCTAAGGCTTAGAAAGAATGTTGTCTAAAGCACTCCCAAAAAACTCATCAAAGTTTAGGTGAATTTAAAAATGACCCTAAAGTCTTTCTATTAGTCATTTATTTCATGTAAACTTGGCTTGAGAGGGGGACATCATTACCTCCCACAAGTTATTTAGGGAAGTTTTGACTCAAGGTTTCATCTCCTAGCATTGACTTCATTTGACTCCATATTGGAGTTACACACATGATGTATTGGCACTTTGGACATCACACTACACTGAGCAAATAGCAAGATGTAGTGGTTGCAAAAAGGACTAGACCTTTTTGCAATAAGTTAAGTGATAGGACCCAAAATCCATGTTTTTTTTTGCATTGTTTGATGTGAAAGTCATTGTGTATTTTATTCCCCTAGAATGTTCAAAAACTTATAGATCTTAGACAAATCCCCACTTGACATAGAAGTATTATTGGTGCAAGGTGCACCTCAAGGTCCATGTTATAGTATTATCATTTGAGATAAGGGGGGTGTAAAAAACTTACTATATAATGAACATTTACTTTTGGATGAACACTTAAAATCCTCTCAAATGAAGTATATTGATGGATTCCAACAATACCAACCAACCTTATCATTTTAGGATCTAAGAGTGATTAATTAGTTGGTCTTGTCCTAGATTAAAGTCTTCTTTGGAGTCAAAACTTGGTGTAAACAAATGATACAAATCCAAACACATGGTCTTTATATTCCTTTGAATAAAGAGGTGTTATGCTACCCATGTGAAATCATCAATTTTCCTTTTTCAAAATTCATCAAAACCTGGAGTCATATCATCCACTTTAGCATAATTATATTACCTAATTGAGTTTAGACCTTTTCCAAAGTTGTTTAAAGTCCTTAATTTATAATGTAAATTCAAAATTACACCTTTATAAGTTCATAAGGTTGATGTGTTAAGTGGGTTCGCCATTTGCACTAAACTTGAGGGAACTTAGGTCTAATTTTAAAACTGGGTTGAAGGCCATTTAAAGACTCATGATTTTTATCACCACTTGATAGACTTAAGTCATTTTGTGCTAAAAACTTACACTTTGAGTCTATGCACCATAATATTTTGAGTCAAGAAAGGTAGTGTTATGTTGTCAAAATTGTGAGAAATTATCTTTGCCTTAGAATTTTTTTAAAATAAGCATTTTGTCACATATTTTGGGTAGTCTAGCATTATTAATCTACCCAAAGCATTTCAAATATTATTTCATAGACCCTCTTACATAGAGTTCAAATTTGTTTCTACATTTTCAAACCAAGCTAAGTATATCTTTGTGAACCTTTGTCTAGCATAGTTACGTTGTTCACTTTTTGTCTAGCTTATTTTTCAAAAGAACCAAGTTTTATACCATTATTTTTGAGAAAACAAACTATCTCTAAAGTGCCTTTTGTTTCATACCTTATACCTATTTGAACAAGTCTATATCAAGGAATCAAATGCCTAGTGTTTGTTAGAAGTGTTTCAAATCCATTAGATTAAAACTTTCATCTATTTTAAAGTCTAGCTTTTGATGCCATTTGGCCAAGAGTCCTAGTGCATGCCTTGTTTGAGCCTAGCTTTTGATGCCATGTTTTGGCCAAAAAACCTAATTTTTTAAAAAATTTCCTAGATTAGATTGATTTGAAATACTTCAACCTTAGAGTTTGGCATTTTGATTTTTGGTTCATTTACTTAATCTTTTTGTGTAATTTATGTAATGTTAGACACTTAACATTAGCTTATGTTATCACAAATCTTTGCATAAATCTTTTTGATGAATCTAGACCAAGTTTGAACATAGGATTTTAGACATTATCTTTTTAGAGTTTTTATAACTCTTTGAATTTTTATTGAAAAAACATTTCCTATGGATCCTAACATGTATTCCTACACTTGTAGTGGACTTATTTACAATCTAAGGATTAGTAATGTGGTTACGTAAGAAGAAATGGTGAAAGACCCCTATGTAAATAATATTGCTTATGAGATGGATCTGTATCCCTCTTATAATACTCAATTAGGGGCAAAAAGCCAAGATCCATTGGATAACTATTTGGTTAATACACCACCTTATTTAGAATAAGACCAAGAATAAATTACACAATACCTGACTACAATACCCACAACTAATGAACCAATTCTTCAATAGTCACACTATACTAATATGCATTCCACTTATGATCCATTTTTATTTGAACATCATTTATTGGAGAATAGAGATGAGATTTTGGTTAGAGCTATAAAGGTAGGCACCAAGTTTCCAGTAGATTTCCCTCATGAGAATTTACCAAGCCTAGTAATAATTCCCCACAACATAATTTATGATCAACTTTCTTCTTCTAGCGATCCTTTAGCTCTAGTCCAAATAACATATCAGGACCCTAATGTGGCTAATAGAGGCAAAAACCTCATAGAAGACCACTTTAACTAAATGAAAATGGTATATCAAACCTACTTGAATCTAACACGTAATTTCAATGGTGAGAAAACATCTTATTGACTTAGTTCCTTCAATAGGAGTTTTGATAGAGTTAATTGGTAAGATAATTAGAGTTCAGACCCATTCGTGCAAAACACTTTGGTGGATAACTTGCTGCATATGCCCATTATTAAAAAAGTGTCTTCTACTTCTACGTAAAATAATGAGAAAAATATAGTGGATAATGTGCAAGCAACATCCAATCCAAATCAAAGTGGTATTAACGAACAAACACCTAATCAAAAATATGTGCCTGTAGTTAATATCATGAGTGGATCATCATACCTAGGAATAGGACCTTTTGCACCCCAACCTTCACCACCTACTTATCAACCTCAACCAACTACTTCATCAAGTGTGTACCCAACACAATTAGGTAATCAACCAGTAACTAATGTCATGCTTCAACAACCAAATGTGATGAATCTTACTCCTCCTCAATAAGAGATGAGTAGTATTCCATAATAGCATGCATAATCTAGTGTACCAACATAATAGATGTTGAATATATTGCCACCTCAACACAGGGTAACTAATTTTCCACCTCGTCACGTAGTGGCAAATATACCTCCTCAGTCGTAGACCAGTGTACCAATCCAAAACTAAACTATGACTAGCCAACAATGTGTAAATATTGGTCACTAATAGATGTTGAATATTTAATAAAATTTCACTTCCCAATAAGTATTTGTCTAAAAATAAGGCTCCCATGTTTCTCAAGTACCTACTAGACAACAATCGATTTAGAATGTGCCACAAGTTTAGAGATAGGGTCTTAGTCCATAAGTTCCCACTCAATAGTAAGGTTCAATTAGTCGATAACATGTCCCTTTTCAACCATATTAGGCAAAGTATAGTTATATCCCTCCATCTCAACCACAAAATTCTCCAAGTCAAACCTTCATAGACAACCCAAACTAGAATATCACACACAACCAAATGTGCAATTCTAAGTACATCCTAATCGACGTATGTATATTCTTGGTCCATCTTCCAAAAAAACTAATATAACCTAATAGATATATCCATCATACCCTGGTCAAAGTGTGCTACTTGTGGCCTCCCAAATAGCTACCCAAACCAATATTCTCCCTCAAACCAATGTTCCTTCTAGTTTCCTATCCCAAGAATTGTAACAGATGAAGGATGCAATTGCTACCACTCAGGTTGTGAAATAGACTAATTTTTTTAAGTTTGATGACATGTGTTCTTATCCATTCAACATGGAGTACTTATAAATGCCATTTCCTCCAGGATACGAACCAACAAAATTTGACAAATATAAAGGGAAAGGTGACCCTAAGGCCCATTTAACCAAATTCTTTGTCGCATGTCAACTAGTGGCATATACCAATATATACATTTTATTATTGTTTCCAAGAAGCTTGGATGGAAAAGCCTTGAATTAGTTCTTAAAGTTTCCCAAGAATTTAATAACAAATTTTGATGATCTTTCTGATAAGTTTATGCAACACTTTTCCTATAATATCAAACATGAGATTTTATTAGTTGACTTAACACAAGCAAAATAAAAGGCTGGTGAAATTTTTTCAAGTTATCTACAATGATGGATAACCCTTGCAAGCCAATTCACCCATATTTCACTAGATAAATAATTAGCCACTGTGTTTACTAAAAATTTTCATAGTGAGATAGTTTATCATCTAGAACTATAATGTGCACATACTTTCAAGGAGATTATCGATAAAGGATTATTGATTGAGCAAGATCTTATTAATAAGGGGATCATCAAGCTTACATAAACTAATTAGAATCAAGGTAGAAATTAAGGAAATGGCCAAAACTAATATCCAATCCAAGTGCAAGCATCACAACGAACATAAGCTAATAACCAAGATAGACCAAAGTAATTCAACTGCAATAGGAATGTTGTGGGTAATGGAGTAATCGAGTCATGTCATATCCAAATAGTGTTAACATCATTTTCACCACATTTTTAGCTTAATCCTACCCAATAACCTCTCCAACCAATGTTCCAAGCACAATAATTGAGACCTGTACAATAAATACAATAACCTTTACCATTACAAAACCCTCCTCTAAGGAGAACTGTCCCTGATCATCATGTTTTTAGTGACATAAGAGATCCTATTGATTTTATATTTCACAAAATTTCCATTGCTAATCTGATTAGTTAGCCTATACCAAAGCATAATTCACAAGGCATTCCTTATCTTGATTGGTACCATGAAAATGAATTTTATGAATATCATCAGGTCAATGGGCATAATCTATGAAGATGTGTGTAAATCAAGCATTTGATTGAGAATATGTTGGATAATGGGGAGATAACATTGGATAATGGTGCTTCCACCTCCAATCAAACTCTTGGAATTTATCAAAACCCCTTTCCTTAGCACAACACACAACAACAACATAACAATCAACAATAATAACAACACCAGTCGATGCAATAATAAAATCAACAATGTTAAAATCAAAGTTCAAACCAGTAGAATCAACAAAATCAATAGAAAAACCCATAATTTTATAACAATGGACAAAACCAAGGTCAAAATGATAACAACCAATAAACCTACCATGCAATTTTACATGACTGCAATAGGGTTTTAGGTCATATTGTAGGGGGTAGTGTTAATACCATCTCCATTAATCCTAGACCAAGCACTAATCAATCTAGACCATTGCTAAACAATACCATTCAAACAAACTACATGGATAATCCTTCTTTAACTTGGGACCACACACAAGTGAACCAACAAATTAGAACTTCCACTTTTAGACCATATACTGATAACTCACCTTTTCAATGTGACCACATACAAGTGCACCAACAAATGAGACTTATCCTATCTCATCCCACAACATTCCTAGCATTTTTTGGTAATTATGGTCCATCATCTAATCTTGATTATGAAATCACAACTCAAAGGTCAAAGATTACTATCTCAGGCCCACAACCATCTACCACTTTGCTTGTTATCCAACCAACCATTTAGCCTTAGAATAAACCATTCACCATTGACTAAGACAAGAAGTTTGATATTTTGGAACAATTACATAAGACATTAACACAAATTTTTGTTTTAGATTTTCTAGGAATGTCAAAAATCCACAAGAACATTTTAAATGAGTTTTTAACCCAATTCGCTATTGCTAGTGACATATCCCTTGATAAATTTCAAGATTTGGTTGGACACCTAGCTCTAGCCCAAAAAGTCACATTCAACCAAAGTGATATGTCTTCCCTTAGTCCACTCCATAATAATTAATTGTACATATAAGTTTATATAAAGTGGCATAAAGTGAAATGTGTCCTTATAGACAATGGATCAGGCCTCAACATAGTGTCTATAAAGCTCATGAAGCTTCTTGGGTACATAATGGCAGATCTCTAGCCAAAAATGATAACTATCAAAGCCTTTGATAATCAGGAAAGAGAATCACAAGGCATCATTAGCTTATCATTATCATTGGGCCTTTGACCCATAATACACTTTGTCATGTGCTTGATCTTGAATTATCATATAATATGTTTCTAGGTAGGACTTGGTTATATGAGATTAATGTAGTCCCATCAACGCTACATCAATGTAACAAGTTATCTAACTCAGGGATGGAAGTGAATATTTCAAGAGATTTACACCCATATGAACACTTCAAACATTTGAGGCCAAGTTTTAAAGCTAAAATTATCAATACAACATGGATCTAAGCTCCAATCAGCGTAAAGGAAAGGCCATACTTATTGATCCTCCATAGGATAATTGCATAGATCCTAATACCTTAGATTCTCTTTCTCACATGCTACCTTCTAAAGCTTCTAATCATTTCACCATTTTATATAATGGCCTATGAGAATATGTGACCCATGATACCTTCCATATTGCCAATATTCCTCAGAATCCAAAGACCTTTGGATGGCCTAAAGTTACCCCACACATGAATTAACAATAAAAGAACAAAGATAAGGGACCTATCATGTTTGTACCATCATCTAGCCTAGAACCAGACCCTCTTAAAGGGGATGAATCATGGTTGTACAATGACAACCAAGTTGATTGTTATAAAATTACAAAGTATCTTATTCCCAATAGGATCATGGAGCATCAAGATTATGAAGGAAGAGGCCTTAGACCAAATCAAGAAGGAACCATTGAGCCAATTTTCATGACTAAGTAAAGAAGACCCTATAGACTTAGATTTAAATCACTTGGGGGTGACACCACATATCTTATTTGAGTTCCATCATCGGTGACTAGTGATGATGATGTTGATAGTGAAGTAGATTCTGATCATAGCCACACCTTTGATGACTTAGTTGAGACTAACATTTTTGATAATAATGCCATTTGTACCTTTACCCTAGTCATTCATCACAACCCATTACCATTATAATATCCCTAACTAATAGATTAGGACTAATAAGAATCCATTTTATTGATTGATGATTTTCAAAATGATGAGGCATTTTGTGACTTTTTAGGCCTTAGAGACAACATTTCATTGGGAGATCATAAATTAGGATTCTCAATTACATTGGATCCTGAAGCCTATTTTGGAGAATTGGTGAATACCCTTAGCCAAAATCAAATAAATAAAACATTGAGGTCTCAAAGTGAAAACATCTTTGAGCCACTTTTTGACTAGGGAAAAAGTAAAGATAGAGGCCAGTGTAGTGGTGAAAACCTATTTTAGGTGCCATTATATGCGGGTGTTCATTCTTCTTTGAGTTTAGACCAGGAGACAACCAACGATGAAATTTCCTATGGATACAAGTTTAGTTTTGTGCAACAACAAGTATTTGATCAAATTATTCAAGAATTTTTGATTTGTTTTATCACATGGTCAAATCTCCCATTAAGGAACTCAGATTCATCATGCCTAAGAGATGTTGAAGAGCAAATCCTAACATAGGACCCTAATATAGTTCAATAGTTCAAGTCTTTGCCTAATATCCTAGAAGATAGTTTGACCCTTCTATTTGAAGATACAATAGAGGTAAACATCAAGACTCCATTAGACCCAAAATGGATAAGATTAGGCATGTCCCTCACTGAAGAAGAATGTGAAGTCTTAGTAGCTCTATTAAGAGAATTTGTAGATATTTTTACATGGGCTTATTCTGACATGCCAGGTTTGGACCCACCTTAAAACTACACCACTTTTTGGTCAATCTTGATGTCAAACCAATGAAACAAAAGCTACGTAAGATGCATCCTTGTATTGCTATCTTGGTAAAGAAAGAGTTGGAATAATTCTTAGAAGTAGGATGTATCCGATCCATTGACTACTCGGAATGGATATTTAATGTTATACCTATTAGCAAAAATCTTGAAGGAATCCAAATCTATACTAATTTTTGAGACATAAATAAAGCTTATCACTTTATACTAAGGATGAGTTTTCATTACCTAATATTGACATGATCATTGACTCCATAATGGGTTATGAAATGCTTTCACTCATGGATGTATTTTTAAGATAAAACCTGATCATAATAACACTAGAAGACCAACATAAAATAGCATTCACCACTCTATGGGGAACATTTTGTTATTAGGTAATGCCATTTGGTCTTAAAAATGCTAGAGCTACATATCAAAGGGCCATGACTATCATATTCCATGATATGATGCATGATATTATTAAAGACTATGTTGATGACATATTAGGAAAATCCAAGACCAGGGTCGACCATCCATTAGTGCTATATAGGATATTTGAAAGATTGTAGGAGTACAAAGTTAGACTCAATCCAAAGAAATGTGTGTTTGGAGTAACCTTAGGAAATTTACTTGGATTCATTATGTCTCATAGGGGTATTGAAGTTGATCTGGCCAAAATTCATACTATAATCGAGATGCCACCACTAACCAATTTAATGTAACTCCATAGTTTGTAGGGAAAGATCCAGTCAATTTGATGCTTCATCTCTCAGTTGGTAAATAAGTGTCATCCATTTACACATCTTTTGAAGAAGGGAGTTGTATTTCACTGGGATGATCATTGCCAAATAGATTTTCAATAACTCAAGGACTATCTAGCTAATCCACCTATTTTGTTACATCTTATGCTAGGAAAGCCATTCTTGTTATATCTATTAGCTATCAATAATGCCTTGGGGGCACTTTTATCTCAACATGATCACAATGGAAAAGAGCATGTAGTATACTACTTAAGTTTTACCTTGGTCACATATGAACATAACTATGCACTGATTACAAAAACTTATTTAGCCATGGTCTTTGCAACTCAAAAACTACACCATTACACATTAAAAAATAAGACCATGGTAATTTAAAAAGTAGATCCACTCAAGTATCTACTGTCTAAAACAACTTTACAAGGTAGAATGGCCAAATGGATCATGCTTCTTATTGAGTTTGACATAGAGTATGTCAATCAAAAGGCAATCAAAGGACATGTCCTTACAGATCAACTTGCTAAAGCACCCCTTGTAGACACAAAGTCACTAACATTTCATTTTCTTGATGAATCCATAATGACCATCATTGACACACCTCTTGAGAAGCAGTACTAGAAGCTATATTTTGATGGTTCATTCACTGCACATGGATCAGGGGTAGGCCTCTTATTTATTACACCAAAGGGGGATCTAATCCATAAATCATTTAGAATCAATTTTACTTATACAAGCAACATGACCAAGTATGAAGCACTTGTCACAGGACTTTGACATGCAATATAATGGAACTTATCTCATCTCCAATTATGGTGATTCTCAATTAATCATCAATCAGGTCACAAACCATTTTCAGAGCAAAGATGACAAGTTGGTTCCATACAAGGCTATGGTCGATACTAATATACCAATTGACAATATACCAAGGGTTACTAATAGAACTATAGATGTCATGGCTACTATCAGATCTCTAATTTGATAAATAGACAAAGCTAGAGAGTATCAATTCCTCATCAAGAATTTGGTCTCACCAGCTCATGAACTTTCAACTATGATAATGATTTGTGATATTATTGGTCCTAATTCTATTTGGTACTCAGATATTTACAACTACCTTCATGACCAAGTTATACCACCTAACTTATCTCAAAAACATTCCAAAGCCTTTATCCATTACTCTACTCATTATACTCTACTTGGATCCACCATTTATCACCATATTTTTGATGTAACTCTACTTTGTTGTTTAACTTTGGAAAAGTATATGCTAACATTAAGAGAAGTTCATAGAGGGGTATGTGATGCTCATTCTAGCAGGGTAGTCTTGTCCAAAAATATCTTATGTACTGGTTATTATTGGCCCAGAATGGATGTAGATGCAAATGCATATGTAAACAAGTGTGACAAATGTCAATGGCATGCTAATTTAATTCATGCCCCAACACAAACTCTAAAATTGATGTTGACACCATGGCCATTTGCTACATGGGGACTTGACCTCATTGGAAAAATTAACCCCACTTCATCTGATGGCCATAAACATATCATTATTGCCACTGAGTATTTCACTAAGTGGGTTGAAGCTATACCCCTCACATGATTGAGAAGCAAATTTCTAAATTCATCTTCAACCATCTCATTTTCCACTACAGTATCCCTTTTGATATTATATCTAATAATAGAGGATCATTCAAGAATAAGGATGTAGACCAACTATATACTAAATATAACATCACACGACATTTTTATACAACATATTACCCTCAAAGTAATGGATAAGTTGAAGCATTGAACAAAACCATTATCAATATTATCAAAGAGATTATCAATGATACTAGTCATGATTGGCACTTGAAGATATTCCCTACCCTTTGGGAATATCATACTAGTGACTATACCCCTACAAGAGCCACTACATACTCACTTATTTATGGTACTGAAGCCATTCTTCCCATTGAGGTCAAATTTTCTTCACTATGCATATCTTTCAAGCATGTCCTAGATGATCATGACTATCGAGTAGCTTGCCTGTAGGAGCTAGACTTGCTTGATAAAAAATGCAAAACTATACTCAACAATCTTTAGGCATATCAGAATTGACTCAAAGGCCATTATAATTAGTGTGTCAAGTATATAACATTTGAACTTGGTGATCTTGTTCTTAAAGAAAACTAAAAGTATACCATGGTTGAGAAAAAGCATAAAGGTAAATTCAAACCAAATTGGATAGGGCTTTTCATCATTACTATATATTATGGATCAGGAGCATATAAGCTTGCCACACTAGATGATGATGAAATTCCTAAGTCAATGAATATTATTCCACTCAAGTGATACTATGCTTGAGCACTAAGGTGTATTGTCTGTAAGGACTATTTCATGTTATGCCATTTTATGACTATTCTTCTTTTTACAAATATCATGTTTATCATTCCTTTTAGCCCGTTCCATCTACTTTACCATCCTATTCTATTGACCAAACATGTTCTGAATCCTATCCACCCAGCCTATTTGACCTTGGCTTTTACCATTCGTTACACATTTTTAGCACTAAAAATTTTAATCAGTTTCATCAGTTATTTCAAGTACTTCAAACATACATCATATTTTGGAGTAGTATAATAGAAGTTTCAGTAGTTGTATCCTTCATTTGTTATTCCTTTGTTATCATCAATCTTGCTACTAATTATAACCACCTTTGAGAAAATTAGTACCACTAATCTATGCCATTGTATCCTAGTTATAATTGCCTATGGGAAAACTAGGGGAAAAATTTGTTTGTTAAGCCTTGACATATTGCCACTTTCTATGTCATACTATGAATTTTTACCAACTGTGTCTATTTTTATTTGAATTGACTTCTACACTAGTCAAATTATTTTGCTATAGGGCAGAACTGCAATGACTTGAAGGCCTATTCTGGGAGTATGTAGGTAGAGCTTGCTACTTGTTGAGTTAATCATAGTCACCCTTTCCACCATGCTCTCACTATTTTATGAGAAACCTAAGCCATGCTCTTTCCATATAAAAAGTAACCTAAGTTTGAATGCTCTCATCATTTTGTGAGCAACTTAAGTTTTCACACTCTCACTATTTTATGAGCAACCTAAGTTTAAACACTCTCACCATTTTGTGAGCTTGAACCATTTAGTTTCTCATCATACTTAATCAAGTTGAGATAATTCAAAAATTCCAAAAACTTTTGTAAAATCATTAGAAAAAAACCAAAAACACTGACCTTTTCTATGCCTTAAGGATTCTATAAACCGTTACTAAGTTACAAGCAAAACCACTTATCACTTAGTTTCCCCATCCTTTTTAGCCTTTTCTCTCACATTCTTGCCATTTTTCAAGACCATTCCTATTATTATATCACATCCATTCTATTTATTTTCATTAGTTATCACATTCTTCCCATTCCTTTGGGGAACTACATTTAGCCTGAAGGTTTTTATTAGATATTACATCCATGGAAATATGTAGGTAGTATCCACTTTCCTAGTGCATATGGAGAGGCCACCCCTTTTCATTTCTTCTATTCCCCCATTTTGTTCATTTGTTAATTTATCATCTATTTTCTAGGGACAATATTTGTATGGTTTCTATTATGTTATTTGTTTGTTTATTTCTACTTATTTGTTTATTTGTCTGCCTATTTATTTGCTTTTAACACTATTTCCTTGATTCAGTCTATGTGTGTTCATTAGGTGATTCCTTTCCCACACTTATACTCAAATCCATCTATATTCATATGTTTACATTATCATAATGGTTTTTATCATTGGTGTATTTTTTTCTATTTGAGTATTAGATTTTAGGAGTTAGTCCTTATGCATATTTCAGCCAAGTCCTCATGATCCTATACCATGATGCCTATCAACTCGTGATACAATAAACCTCATCTTTAAGAAGGTATAAAAAAAATGGAATTACAAAAGTTTATCATTGGCACCTTGGTAAATCCTCCCATCCCACCCTTGATCAAATCAACCCTTTAACCATTCTAGTTGTATCATTGCTAATCAAGATGAACATCTCCTCATTGGCAGGTATAATTAAATCATTCACATTGATCAATCTTATTATTTTATTCATATATTTAATCACTTTTCACTCACTCATCTTTAATCTATATTTTAGGTTGTATCCTTGAGTTATGCTTGTTAATCAGCCCTAACTAGGGCACACTCATCTTTAGCCAATCTAGGTCATCTTAATAAATATAACTGCCTATGGGAAAATCATTATTTTGAATTTTATTAATAATTATAACCACCTTTGGGAAAATTAGTAATATTTTTAAATCAATGCATGAAATCATTTTTTTGTTTGGATTAATCTCAACCATGAGTTAATTCCACCTTTCTTCTTGTTTCCTTTCGAGGGACCACCCATCAATAAATGTGATGACCACTCCCTCAAGGGGGAATCATCATAGGCTTCCCAAAACCATTTAGAGCATTGATATTAAACCATCATATTCTTTTTGGCATACATGCCATTTCTCATTATTTAAGAAGACATTGCTTTGCCTATGGTTTGTAACATCTTCTCAAATAGGGGCAAACTTTAGACACTTAAATCTGGCCACCGATAATCTCTAATTAGGATTTTGACCAATTTCCAACAAAGTACACAATTTAGCTTAAAAAACTAAAATGCATTAAAAGCTTTGAATCTGACATATTCAAATGCTAATTTTGGCCAGAGTATCATTGAATGGGGTAATACAATTTATGGGTTAGCTAACTTTGATTAGATCATTCTGAGTCAAAATGTCAATTTTACACCTAGGTGTTTTGGATTGCTATTTTCTATAAGATATCTTGCATGAAAAATATGTCTTTGTTATTTGGTGTTGGTAACATCCTAAATGGGATAATGGATCCAACGCATCTGACATTGACTTCTAATTCTAATCTAGTCAAAATTTAGACCAATAACAAGGTATTCTAATCAATTTGAATAATTTGTGTATAAAGTGCTTAATCATGCTTAAGAGATAATTAAAATAAATTAGATCCTAATTAATAATTCCATGGAAACTTGTTGAATACTTATTGTTGGAAATGAATATTGAATATCTACATCATCAAGTGACCTCATTTCTTGGGAATACATCCCTAAGCCATACATGCCACAAATATTAAGATTCATGCCACCCATGCCTCATCAATGACATCCATGCCTCTTAATTGTTCCTCTATCCCAAATATTGATGAGCCTATTTATCAATTTTAATTACATAATTGGATTAATTCTTAGCCACACATCTCAATCTTGAGATGGATGGTTTAGGTTGATTCTACTAAATCTCAAAAATCTATAAATAGAGAGGCCATGAGCATCATTTCTAAGCTATTTTGGTGAAAAATTATAATGCATAAATGATTCCAAAAGCCATTGTAATTAGTGTTACCATGCCAAATTGATTCCAAGCCAAGCCAAGCCAAAACCACAAGGTGCCAAGGAGAAGAGGAGATAGCCAAGCCTCCTTTGATGAAGACTTCATGAGCACAAACTGAGCAAACGACTACAACAAGCATTTTTTAGCATCCAAGGAAGGTAAAAGAAGGTTTCTTTTGTATTTTAGTTGTGTGTTGTATTCATGTTTGTTAACTAATCTCTCCCTAGTGTCTATGCCTAGAGATGTTATGATAGTGTGTTTCTTTCATTTTTTTTTCATTTTGAAACTAACACGATACTAACCATCCTCTTTTGATTCAAATTCCTAGCTCACACCCCATACATTTATTAAGTACTAATAATATTTGGATCACTAGACCCAATAAGGAATAATGAGACTCTTTGTATAATATATTGGGTCCATCCTAGATGATAGGTGTCTACTTGAAGGTAAAATTTTATCTTCATATTTACATTTTAACCCTAAAATATAACCAACTATTTTTAAAAATTGTATCAAATGTAATGTGAAATTTTAGATATATATATATATATATATTAAGTTACCTTCTTATCTGATGAGTTATACTTATAAATGAAAAGGCAATGTTGAATAAATAATCGTCATCAAATTTTTATATGATAGGTATGGTCGACATTTAAATTTATCACCTATTTGTAATATGGGTAAAATGATTTCAATTAAATTGTAATATATCAATACCTATTTAGTTTTAACTACAGAAAAAAAAATGTGCAAAATAATAATATCCCAATTAATTTATTTTAAATCTATAGAAAGAGAAAGAAATGAGTTTTTTAAAGTTTATTTTTGTTATGTAGAGGTAGTTTTCAGAATATGATAGTTGAAATATGTGCTTAAAAGTGTCAATAAGCTAACCCAAAAAATTGATAATGATTAGAGAATATTTTATGGATCTTACACTTCCACTCCAAGTAATCCAACCATACACTATCAATATGGACAAGAGTGCATTTAGAACTTAAATAATTTTAGAAATATATTCACCTAGTTATGATCTTCAAAAAAAAATCTTAATTCATCAATTTTTCACTCAGATCACTCGCAAAACAAATATCTTCTTCTTGTGCTAATTAGGAAAATGTAAAATGAAAAAAATATGTTTTGGGGATTACATTAAAACAAATAATAATTGAATTATATTATTTTTTTAAGCCCCTACAGAGTAAAAAATTTGAAAAAAACAAACCTAAATGAAGAAACATGAAAAGTAACATATTTTTATGTGTCTAATATGAACTTATGTGCTTCAATGAATGTTATAATGATTTCTTGATTTCCTCTATAATTCTTGTAAGTTCTCGATATATTGTTGTGAAAAAATGAATTCTCTAGACTTTCTTCCAAGTAAATGAACTACAATTTTTGTGCATTTATAGACACTTAAATTTAAACTAGAACCCAGACATGCTAACTGATAAAGTAATAACTTAAAACTAAAAATAATGGACCACACAAGATGGGTTCACACTAACCAAAAGGGGCCATAAAAATCCTTAGGAATGTGTACTAATGTTTGAGATTATCTAGAACATTAAGGCACAATATAAACACATTGTCATAGACACTTAAATTAAAGAGAGTAGGATAATGATGGGAGAGACAAGAAAGAGAGACATGACATCAACCCAAAAAATACACCAATAATTATAAATTTAGATCAATAAGTGTGAATACACAAACACCCTAAAATCATGCAATTTACTGACTAATGAATTCCTAGAGGACATTTTCTGTGTATGCATTTTACCCCAATTTGATGTGTGTGTGTGTGTGTGTGTGTGTGTGTGTGTGTGTGTGTGTGTGTGTGTGTGTGTGTGTGTGTGTGTGTGTGTGTGTGTGTGTGTGTGTGTGTGTGTGTGTGTGCGCGTGCATGCGCACGTGTGTGTGTGCATATCAAAGTAAAGCAAGATAATTGGATACAATTTTTTTGCATCTAAAGTTGTAGATAATATTTAATGCATTAGTGTATTACAAAAACATTTTTTTATACACACATAAAGGTGATTACCACATAAAATATTTCATTGAAATATGAAAATTTAAAAATAATGTCCTTGATTCTAGTGAAAGGAAATAATAATAATTCCATGAAACTAAGTGCTTTGAATCAATGTGAAATCCTCCATTTATAGGAATGAGTTTAATTTGAATACCTCCCCTTATTAAATAAAATGTTGTTATGAGTGTTTCCCTTGTAAGAGTAATCTTAAATTTGAATACCTTAATGACATGACTCTAAATATAATTAGTGAGTGATGTATGCTTCACTTTTGAGATTTAGAATGAACATGTGAAGCTCACATATAAAAATAAAGAGTTAAATGTACCATGTGTAATATATGTTAGAGTGGTTGTGTTCACATTGGCTAGTGGTTGTGTTCACATTGGCTAGTGGTTTAGGTTATTTCCAAACCAACTTTGTGTTATCCATGTTCACACTACCTATAAGAGGTAAGCTAGATTTAAAGAGTGGTTTATATTTTTGAGAAAATAAACTATTTGTACATGGACACTTTTTTGAGTGTACATTATTATGATATTCTACTATATTTGAGTTGATAAAAACAACCAAGCAGTTATTATGAAACCAACTCATATGCCTAATTATTAGGCAGTTCCTATTATGAATTAACATCACACATACATGAATATAGAATTATAATATGCATATTATTTGTGTGTATGTTTGCCTAATTGATTGTTGTGGTAATGGTATGTAGGAGATATCCTATTGATTGAGAATCATTGGTTTCTCTGATATGGTATCGCATTGTTGGTGAAATATTTGGCACTCTTGAAAAATAGGAGATTTCATAATAGTTAAGGAGACAAAGCCTCTTTTATTATAAGGGGAGATCCATTTAATTTAAATAGGAAAAAATGAAATAAAATTATTTACAATATCTATAGGTTGAATGGAGTATTGGGTTATACAACGTTTAATTAAAAAAAAAAAAAGTAAGGGAGATGAAGGGTCACACATGAATGAGTAAATGCAGATTTCATCCAATCCATGACATGAAGTTGTTTTTAAAAAGTAACATGCTTATTTTAGATTAATACAATTATTGATTCAATTGAGAGATATGGATTAACATAATAGAAATATACATCCACAAAGAAAATGCTAGACGCAAGGTTTTATAATTTACCTTATGTTCTATATTTGAATAACAAACACAAAATTTATTTCTCCTTCCTTTCAAGAAAAATTACAATGACCATTAAATAACCCCTGTATAATTTCCTTTCATCATATTTATAGAGATAGGAGGGAATAAGCTAACCCTTCACATTAAAATGTGAATTTTCATCTTCAATTTTTTGTTTTATTCTCTTTTTACTAATTTTAAAATTTTCACAAAAATAAAAATACACTTTTCACGAAATAGAAAATAGGAAAAAATGGAATTTTTTTTTGAGCATCTTAGGATGATAAATTTGGAGTAGAAGTTGGTGTTGAGTAGGCTCTGAGAAAAATAAAGCTCCTAGCTTATTTTTTTAAAACTTGGAAAACTTTGAATTTTATTAATTTCTTTACTACTTTAGTGATTTTACTCCCCTTAGGAACTACGACATGTTTATAACATGTCAGCGATTAATTAAATACCATCATCATGGTATTTGGGACTTGTATAAGCTCAGTCAGTTTATTTTCATCTCTTAAAGGAAGACATGGATTTTAATGAGCATTATCATTGAAGAAACATTGAAAACATTTTATTTGAACAATTTCTCCTTGACAAACTTCTTGAATTGATCCTTGACTTCTTGCATAGTGAATTGACTAGTCCCATCTTCTTTTAAAAGGTCACAATGTAATTCTACCAAATTAGATGAATGATCTTTATGTTTATCTCTTGTAATTTGAACCTGATATTGCATCTTTCCTATAACTTTGTTTAAAATTTCATTATTTTAAAGGATACATTACAATAATTTTCAAGAGACATAATATTTAATATTATAAAAGAACCAACTTTTACCATATGTTTGGTGTCAATAGTAGTCATTTTTCCAACATAATCTTTAAAAATTTCCAAAAGATTCAACTTGTTATTGTGGCACTTGATCTATTGATTGATATTAAGAATTTTATAATCAATTGTCCGATTCAACTTTACCACCTCAATATATTTCATGCCATCTAATAGTAATTACTCAACCCACAATTCAAGAGTTTTCTTATAAGTGGTATTGTTGTCACTTAGATTTTCACCGCTTGAGGAGATGTATTATCTCTCTTCATCCAAGTGTCATAATGGAAACATCTCACAAGATGTAGGTAACCAATAGGTGAGATGAATCTCTAGAAGGGCTAGTTCCCTTGATGCACTCTTTCAAACACTTTCTTACTTATAAGATTTGCATGAAAAGGGTTAAGAAGAACAAACTAAAAAATATAAAAGGTGATACACCAATAATGGTTTTCCTCCTATTGACTAAACGTATAATACTTAGAGAAAATCAAAGCTTCTTTCACAAAATAACTCACAACTCGAGACAAATTGTTACATCAATGCTTCATATGCTAGGTTCAAGAGGTATATTGATGTTTAGGATGGATGATGATGATCATTTGGAGAATAAAATCATAAAATAGTTATAAAAATCTCATACACTAATAAATAAAACTAATAAAGACTTGTAACAATTACTTTTCTATACATTTGGTGGATAATCAAAGACAACATGCTAGAAAAGACTATATTTTACTAGACAAGATCAATAAGATTGAAAAAGAATCAATTATGCAGCATGTAAGTATGAAAATTCAATTTATTATTTATTTAAGAGACATTAAAATATAAAAATGGCTAAGGTTTCACCACTAACCAATGGAGGCTATTCCAAAAAACTCAAAAGGTCACTACTTATAGCATTTGAGAGAGAAGTGAGAAGTCCAAAGGTCACTTGGACACTTATAATGTTGAGAGGAGGAGTTAAATGTGCATAATAATGAATTATGAGATATACCATGAAATTTATGATAGGAAAAATGTCTCTCCAAACTATGCAACTCATGAAATGTGGCATGAAACTCCTTATTCTACACAAGAAAACTATCTTCATCATCTAGCTCTTTTGGAACGTCCAAAAACTAACTAGGGATAAATTTAATGATTAAAATGAGATTTATGGGTTATGAACATGATTTTACATGTATTTTATACATTCTTAATTACCTATATTCCTCTATAAATGAGCTATCATTGCCTGTAGTCAAAGAAACTCCCTTTTTCACATACCTTGCAAACTTGGCTTCCAAAAAGGCTTAATTTTATCATGAAAATATGTAAAATGGGTGAATGAAATTTTTTAATTCCATACATGGACTTATAATTATCAGGCACATCTTAAAATCATCTTACTTAAAAGTTTTTCACCCTTCTCACTATCATGTTCACTATACCAGTTTGACTGTTTGAGATGGATTTGCCTGTAGGAACAATTAGGATATAGTTTTTAGTATTAAATAGTAATATTGAGTTATAATAAGTCATAATATCACTCTAAAATTTTAGTTTTCCTCTTGAAAGTTTGTAGAATTTGCACAATACATAAAATAGTCAAAGAAAACAATTCTATACCCTATTCATATAAGTAGGGTAACACAAAATTTGATGAGGAGGAGACTTGAAGAGTATTTTTCAGCCTAAATCTAATTTAATAGTCATTTAATCCAATTTGGGTATCCTTCTATCCTCATTTTTTTAGTTGGGTCTTTATCCAAGGGTTTATAAGGGTTTTAGGTCTTTAAGGCTCTTAAGCTTTGTTCATAAAGCTATGACGTTATAACTACCAATTTTTTTCATAAGAGTGATTTTTGATACCTCTATTAACCTATACAAACTTCTTGGATATCCATGCAAATTTCCAAAGGATATGTGAGCATTTCAAGTTGTTCTATTGAGCTTTAACCTTCATTTTGTATGCCCCTGAGTTATCCCTGAGCTCAAAATTAGATTCCTTGTGATTTATCTATAATTTGAAATCTTAAAACAATATAAAATTACCCAAAAAACATGATATAATAGGTTATAATTCCCACCTAAGTATATAAATGACATTGACCCCCCATTTGGGTACTAGGCTTAAACCTTGCCTAACAGTCTTGATTACAACCTTGAAGATTTAGACCTCCTTGTTAGGATTCTCCATTTTATTATTGGTTTTCCATTTTTATCTAGGTGTTTTTAAAATTTTCACACCTTCTTTCAAGGTTCACCTATCTCCTGGTCCATCTCTTTATCCCTCTTTCTCATAAATGTAGGGTTTGCTCACAAAGGGAGTGCCATTTATCTGAGACAAAATAGAGGGAACTTCCCCTATTTATCTAGACAAAAAAAAGTTGGAGGGTATTATAATTTTTTTAAAAACATTCTAAACAAAAATTCATCCCTTGATCATATCATTTGAGATTTAAACTCTCATAAATTCCAAGATAAGCTGTGGAACGACATATTGTGTGCAGGAATTTCTGATATGGGCTATGTATTACTTTTTTAGATCCCATTATCTATTATATATCCAACATGAGGGTTTCATGAGTATATTTTGGTCATTATTAAGGTTTTATAATTTTTCCCATCATGTCAAATCTCTATGTAACCTTACAAATAACTTTAACTCATAAGACTATATGCATTTATTGACTATGCTTCTTGCTTTGGAGGGGTACCTATAGGTTTTCTTTGTATGATTTAAGCTTGATACAATGTTTGAAGACCACCCTAGAGTCCTTAGGATAATTTTATACTTTTTGGGCTCATTTAGGATCACCCTTATGTTATACTAACACTCAAACCTCACTCTTCAACCTATTATTACCTACAGTCAACTACAGTTGACTGTATTAGAACAAGTAGAGGCATGTGTGTTATAAGTCATATTGGGACATGTTTCACCTTAAATTTTAACCTATGGACCACTTGGATTCATATTCATAAAAATACATTGATAGTTCCATGTTTAAGCCTCTATCATGGACTGTGTGCTCCTACAATTAGCTATAGGTGAGCATTTTTACATGATGGGACACCTGTAGGTGTGTATGGGACTTAAAATATCACATATCAAATTATTTTGATGATAATTTAGATCATAAATTCCATTTTCACTATTTGGAACCATTCAATCATGGTGGTATGGTCTAGTTTTACAACCTTGGATGAAGAGGTCTCTTTGGGTTCAAAACTGTAGATGATACTGACTGAGTTTAGTGCATAAAAATGTAACTTTGGGCTTCTCTAGCAAGAAAAATAGATTACCAAATCACTTCCTTATTTTTTAAAGTTAGACTCCTATGTGGAGACTAAAATACATAGTCACTTAGATGCACCAAGAGTCTTTGTAACCTTGTTATAAGATATCCACAAAATGGCTTAGACCTCTATTTTCACCATTTAGGGAAAAAGTCCCTAAACTCAGTCATCACATATTTAAAGGTGGTTTACACTTATATTTATGAATTTGAAACTTCAAATAGGTCATCCTTGATTATTATTACATACTAGGACTCTAAATAAGGTTTTACCATGCTCTAGCTTCCCTGTACAAATACCTTCATGACTCTATGGTGCTACCTATAGGTGGGCATTTTCACATACATGTAGTAGGTACAAATCTAGATAGTATGTGAGATATATGTGCCTATGATAAATTAAATTCCCTCACTAAGTGTTTAAATACATGTTTTTCAATATGGGGGATCTTGAGACAAGTTTTAAAACCTCTATTCCAATGTGATATCCTCTTGCAAACACTTATTACAAAGCAAGTAGTGGTAGCTAGTGGCTAGTTTGTGTGGTTCAGGAACTTGAAACCAATCTTACATCCTCTTAAAATTTTCAAATGGACTCTCTTATTATATTGATAACCTAAACAAGTTGAAATAATTTCATTACAACTCCATGAACAAGCTAGGCAAGCTTCACACATGTGACTGCCATTGAAATTGGTTAAAGAACTAACGGTGAGTATGACAAAAATGTAAGTTTGATCAAAGCCTAATATGATGAAACCAAAAATGGAATGGGGAAATAATTATGGAATTGAGACATGGGAAACATCATATTCCATTCACATGAGACTTTTATAGAGAACTAAGCATTCTGCAAACAAGGAAACCTTGACTGAGACTTCACATGGTGATACCTTCTTGCAACATGAGATGAGTTTCCTATCAAAACACCATGAAACATGAAAAAAATAATGGAGAAAATTGGATGAGAGAGATAACATCATCTTAAATCAACATCACCATTTGGATTGTACAGACTTTTCTATATTAGAGCAAAACCTATAGGGTACAAGAAATAGTGAATAGAAAAACATAGTAAACTTGTTAGAGATGATTCATAAATAACAGTTGACCAATATATATATATATATTATATAAATTAATCTATCTAAGTGTACTAAGCACAAACCTATTGACTGGTTTTATCTGTCTAGAAAGGTGAAGAAGGAATAAAATAATTTTGGACCCTTTTTATCAATTCCAAATCATGTAAAGCACTAAGATGAGTCTAAGGAAGATGAAGAGTCATCTCATAACCTTCTCTCATGTGTCACACTCTATTATGGGATATATAAGTGCCAAATTCCTCTTTTTTTAGTTGATTTCTTGATTTTCAATTAGATAACCTATAAGTTTCAGATGGGATTGACATTACTAATAGGGAATATGAATTATTGGATTTTTTAAAGGAAACTAGGACACTTGGACACCTTGAAAACTATGAAACTTACATTTATGATTCCTACATGGCTACTAAGTGACTCAAAATGACATATAAACTAATTATACCATGACTAAGGCTAACAAGGAATTAAATTACATAAAATAGACTATAACATACCCTATGACAAAATATTAGACCCATAAAACATATATAGATCAAGTTTTTACCTATAGAGGTCCTAATTTGACCTATAGGGTCAAATTTGGTTAACAAAATGGTGACTTATAAGGGTAGTATGCATGCTATACTAAAATTAGTAGCCTTATCTTATCCATGAGCCAAGGGAGTCAATGAATTATTGAAGACAACTAGTAAGGAATTACCTAAAACACACACAAAATAACCACACCACACCAAATAACATAAAACAAAGCATAATACCAACAAGACTCACACATATTCATAAGCACTTAGGAAAAAAATAAGAAAAAAATAAGATATATATATATATATATATATATATATATATATATATAAAGAGAGAGAAATACATTAGTAGTAATGTTTAAAATATATCCCATTTACTAGGATATGAATCTCTTCTCCATCCAACCTCGAGAGTTGGAAATCATTATGTTGCTTGCATTGAGTGATGACATAAAGGCCACTCTACAAAGCATTAAACTTTATGTGTTTTCTAGGCTTAGCCATATCTTTATCCCACTTTATAAGAATATATCCTTCTTGGAATATTCTTTTCATGGATTTCTTATCAAAGTATCTCTTTGTTTGATCTTACTGAGATCTCATAGTTTACATAGTTTGATGCCTTGTTTCTTCAAGCTCCATCACCTCACATAATTTGACCTCCATACTTTCATTTTCCATCAACTCCAGTAGGTAAGTGAGATCCAAATCTATTAATTTAAGTGAAATAGGAAATATAACCTCTCTTCCATGAACAAGCGTATATGGTGAGTTTCCAATGGCTCTCTTAGGGGTGATTCTATCAGCCCAAAGAGTTGTTTTCAATTTAGAATGCCAAGTTTGTTGATTCTCCTCCATTGTTCTAATGATAATCCTTATTAGATTCTTATTATTGGACTCAACTAGTCCATTCCCTTGTGGATATTAGTTGGAGAAAATACTAAGATAAATACCATGTTTCAAATCCCACTCACTTATCTTTATTCTAAGGAAAGCCAATATATTGTCTAAAATTATTGTTGAAGGATCCCTAAATCTTGTCACTATGCCTTAAAATAAGTTTAAAACTAAACTTTCATTTTCTTCCTTAAGAGATATAACCTCCACCCATCTTTTAAAGTAATATGTGGTAGCTAACACCCACTTGTGACTAACACTATAAGGTGGGTTGATTAAGCCTATAAAATCTAGACCCCACTGCATAAAAAGTTGGTCTACTTGTATTGGATGAAGAGGTAAGGCTAAAGGATTTTGATTTACATCAAATATAACACATTTATAACATTTACTTACCCAAGCATGAGTATATTTAAACAAACTAGGCCAAAAGTACCCAGCTCTCATAATCTTGGCCACTGTGGTCTTTGGAACAAAGTGACCACTTGACGGTCCATCATGAAACTCAAACAATATCTTCTCAACATGATCTGATTTAATGCATCTCAATAATACATTTAAGAAGTCTTTCCTAAATAATAATCCATCAACAAGTACATAAGGAATAGATTGTAATCTAAAGTACCTTCTTTTGGCTCTATCTAAGCTTTGTCGACACTCATTGGCTTGAAGAAAATTGATCATTTTTTGTGTCCAAATCCTGATTGGTGAAGATGCAGATGTCATAAGATCATATTAAAGGGTTAAAATATATTCCTTTTATTCTTTTAAATCTAAAGCAAGGTTTTCACATAATTTATTCCCTTTTACTAGCTTGGTTATCTTGATTTACACATCATACTCCATTACTTTTGTAATCTAACCAACACTTTTTCATTAAAATATCTACTCAAAAGGAAGTATTTGACATTAGGATGAGGTACCAATATATGAATCTTGTTTTTAGATAACATGTTCTCAACTTATTTAGACTTATAACAACTGAAAGTATTTGCTTCTCTACATAAGTGTACCTTACCTCACAACCTTCTAATCCTTGACTTAAAAAGGTAATAGGTTGCTTCCAATTTTTTTTCATTTGATTGAGTGATCATGGTAGAGATTAATTATTAATTTACAAAAGTATAAAAGTTGAAATCCTTTGAGAAATTAGGAATTTCAACAGTTGGAGCTTGAGTAATAGCTTTCTTGATCTCTTCAAAACTTCTTTCTTTATCCTTGTCCAAGTAAACACTTCATATTTACTTAGCATAGAGGTTAGTGGCTTGAATAAATTAGAAAAATAAGGAATAAACCTCCTTATGAAATTTATTTTTCCAAATATGCTTTGAAAACCTTTCTTGTGTTTGGGTAAAGTCAATGCCAAGATTGCACTCACCCTTTCAAGATATATGGATAGACCTTTCTTTAGAATAATATATCCCAAAACTTTGTCTTCATGAACAATATACACACACTTATTTGGATTAAGAGATATTTTAAACTCTACATTTATTAAAAATCTTCCTAATATGATTCAAATGATCCTTTGCATCCTTGGAGAAGACCATGATATCATCAAGATACACCAATACTATATCATTTATCAGACCTTGAAAAGCCACATCCATTGCATGTTGGAAGGTTGCACCAATATTAGACAAACCAAAAGGAATTTTACTATAAGCATATGTTGACCATTTAGTGGTAAAATCTATCTTGTATTGATCTCCTTCCTTTACCAAAGTTTGATTATACCCTGAATATCCATCAAGGAGTGAGAACCTTTCACTCCCTGCCACAACTTACAAAATTTTCTCCATAGAAGGAAGAGGATAATGGTCCTTCAAGGAAACTTTATTCAAATCTCTAAAGTCAACACATAACTTTATTTCCCCATTCTTATTCCTTATGGGGAATAAGTTTTCTAACCAAGATGAATGTTTAATAGGAAAATGATCTTAGACTCAATCAACTTTGTAAGCTCCTTTCTCATAAGAGGCTCAATCTTAAGATCGATTAGCCTTTGCCTTTGCCTTTTCTTGATAGAATTAGCATTCTCATTTAAATCTATGGTATGTTGAGCTAGATTTGGATCAAAACATTTTAAATCACTATATTCCCATGTAAAGATATCAAAAAATTCTTTGCATAATTCAATAAAAGCATATCTTTCTTCTTTAGTACATACCTTCCCAAAAGCAAACAACTTATCTTTTAATATTTGTACTCTCTCGTAGTTTTATTTTTTAGTATACATGCTTACCTTTTCATTCTTTAACTAGTCATCATAATTTAAAATACTTTCAAGTGTGACTAAGCTTTTAGGGAGCCTATTTGTATTCAATTGTATAATCTATCCTCTATATTGCTGCTATAGTTTGGGCTAGTTTTTTGAGGAAAACTTAGCCTCCTCTTGTAGAAAAAGAGCTATTTGATGGTCACTATAAAATACTTTCCAATTAGTGACATTATTAGGTATAGAGGGCCTTACAATCACTTTGATATGAGGCTAGTTCTTGTCATCTCTTATCTCTTTTAGAATATCAAACTAAGCTCCAATGGCTGCCAACCTATCAAGATGTTTATTATCTTCTCTTGCTAAAGATTAAATGCCAAAATATTGGAAATATTCTAAAATATCCCACACTCTATTCTTATAGGATTTAAGTAAAGAATTCTTAGTCATATTTTCACCTCTCACTTGATTCACAATCAACTCACTATCACCATAAACTTATAACTCCTTCACACCTCTTTTTATATCCCACTCAAGACCATGAATGAGGGCTTCATATTATAATACATTACAAGTAAAATTGAAGTGAAATATGAAATTAGAGTAATACCTTTCCTTGGATGGAGATACTAATATTGCTCCACCACCTGATCCAACCTTGCTTCTTGATACATCAGAATAGAGTTGCCATAGACCATCCATAGTCTCATTTGGCTTCATCAAATTTGGCATGAAAGAGACTTCTTCATGAAGACAATACACTCCAAGACCACATTCTTATATGAATTTATAAGGATAATGTTCATAGTTTTTAGCTCCCCATTCATCTATATGTATATTAGAAAGTCCTTTAAGAGAAGAAGTTGGAGATTGATCCATGTGAAGTTCTTCATCATCAAGAATAATATAATTGACATTTGAAACTTTAGGCATGTAGGGTAATTAGGTGCTAAAAAGGGATGGTTTGTGTTGGTTTTAGGTAGGTAGGTTTGGGGGTTTTTCCATTGGTGGTCACATACAATCGTCAATGGTCATACTTGACCATCAATAGTCATAATTGATCATTGATGGTCAAAGACTAGAGGCTAAATGGCCAGTTGATCATTGAAAATAATAGTGACCATTGGTGGTAAAATAAATGGTTAAAGGGGTTTTAATAAAAATATGAGTCAAAATGGTTAAGGGTAAGATGTTTTTGATAAAAAGGGTAAGGCAAAATGGTTAAGGGTAAGATGTTTTTGGTAAAAAGGGTAAGGCAAAATGGTTAAGGGTAAGATGTTTTTGGTAAAAAGGGTAAGGCAAAATGGTTAAGGGTAAGATGTTTTTGGTAAGGCAAAATGGTTAAGGGTAAGATGAAGGTTATAGTCGAGTCATAATGACCTAATGAGAATTTTGAGGGTAGTAAGAGAATATGTTGATATAGTTTATCTTAGGTGTAAGGTAGGTTTGAAAATATGTTGATGTAGTTTGAATGGAAAAAAATAGGTGTGCTTAGGTAAGGTGAATGAGGGGGAAAAAATGTGAATGTTCATAGGTAGAGTAGTTTATATAAAAACTAAATGTGTTTTCTAATGAATTTTTTAGGCATGAGATCAAATCTAGATCTAGGATCAGGTCCCTTAGATCTTTGTAGAGATCCATCATGAGATAACTAATGATGATTGGATGCATATGGAGGAGGTCAACCTCGATGTGATGATGCACTTCCAACACATGTCATGAGATGTAGCAATAATTGTGGCCCTCATAAATTGATGGGATCTAGCTATGAAAACTTTTATCTTATCAATAGGTGAGATGACCATCCCACTAGAGGAGGTACATAGGATCACATGGCTACCCATTCAGGGAGAGCTAATATATCACATAGAGAGGGAGGATAGGGATGAGCATATGGAGATCCTATATGGTGAGGATCAAGCCTTCACCAGGTGGCATGTAGGAGGCTTTAATTATATGCCATTGTATCAAAGGGATAGATATGATCAGAGGTTGATGATGATGGTAGTATCATGTTTTGCATTGCCAAATTTGAGTAGTGGGTAGTTTTTGTATCTGCTATTGGGAGTGTTGGTGGAGATGATACTAGGTCAAATGATTTTTAGGTGGGCATCTATTTTGTTGGTTTAAATATATAGGGAGCCATGGGGGTTTAGATATCATCAGAGATATAGTATCAGTGTGGGGTTCATGTTGCATTGTTGGGCCTATGAGCACATCCAAGTGTTGAGTCCAATGGGGTTACCATGGGAGGGATATGCACAGATGGAATTTAGGGTGGGTTTCATGTGGTAGAGGAGTGATTATGCACTCACAAGACCTAGAGGAGGTATCCAAGACATTTATTGGTTTAGAGGGACATTAGATGCCTTAGTGGTTGGAGATGTAGTTTGGAGGCCATATGTTAGTTTTTTGAGGTTGGCTCACTATACTTGGCATATTTTATTGATGTAGAGATACATGAAAATTTTTTAGAGGAGAGAGGGTGAGCCTGAGCTCATCCCTATTTATATATTTCATAGGTAGTTTAGTCTAGCATAGGGGAATCTAGTTCTATTCTTGAGGTATAGGTGGGTGGATGTTGAGTTTTTACTTCCAGAGCCATAGTTGGTGGAGGTAGTGCTTTATCATGAGAAGATGCATATTAGATTAAATATTGATGATGTAGGTTATGTTGATGGTTATATGGCATGAAATTAGGCCCTTTATGTAGCTACAAATTTTGGATGGGATGATGGGGGCAGACATCCCATGGATGTAGACCCAACTGCAAGGGGTCTACAAATACAAGTATAAGGAGGTGGACCTAATAGATAGGTAGGAATGGCACTAGCCACTATGTAAGCACAAATCACATCTTTATAGGGGTAAGTGGCCACATTATAGGTCCAAGTTATGACATTATAGGGTCAAGTGATGTCTGTGACAAGTGAGAGGGACTAGGTTAGGGCTACACTAGCCTTGGTGACCCAAGAGAGGGACTCCTTGAGATATATACGAGGAGCCTTTAAAAAACCAACAAGACCACTAGTTAGTATCCCTATGGCATGGTACTTGACCATATTTGAGGATTTTCACTATTATGAAGCTATAATCTTGACACAGTATCCAATAGAACCCTAATAGGGTGAGTATAGAGTTAGCTTAGCAAGTGGTGAAGGTGTAAAGACTCTAGGTTAGTGGGATACTTCTATAGGTAGATAGGTAGGAACATTAGGGTGAAGGCACTAGATGGTAGTGGTGCCCTAGGGGCATTAGATATGATATGATATGTATAGATGTATATGATTTTGATATAGACTTGTGAGCTGATGCAATGAGATGTATATTTTTTGAGAGAGAGATGCACATGATCATATGTACTATGTATTTTGATGAAACATGATGTATATGATGTGATTATTATATATATATATATATGTGATTCTATGGTTCATGATTCATGGTTTTGATGTGTATGCTTATGAGATGTGGAGTTACTAGCTTAGGCATGTGATGATTATGGATGATGTCTATGGTTAATGTTATGGTTATACATGATTATGATGATGATGTGATGCTTTTTTTTATGCATGGTTATGATGTTTATGATTATAGTTCTATATATGGTCATGATGTTTTGATTTATAGATGTGATAATGATGTGGTTTATGATCATGGATATATAATAATTATGGTGATGTTTTGATTATGATTATTTTTTTGATGATAAAACATAAAGTAAGTTAGATAACAAACTAGATGTGGAAAAAAGAGATGAAAAATCATGAGACATACATCTAAATGAATACATGAATTATTATGAAAGGATAAGGAAAGAGGCATGATGCTTTTTATTTGGCACAAAACTAAACAAAACCCAAATTTAGATTGGCTTAAGGAACATAAGCCTATCTAATACTTTGAATTAGCATACATTGGTTGATAAAAATGTGTCTTGATCACATTGTGTCAAGTAAGCTTTGAATCCCTTGATTTATAGATGGTACAAAGGGGAGATAGGTCATAGGTGATGTGAAGGGTAGTGTAACCTCTTGAGGGTTGATTTTATCTTTCTATAGGTGACCTAGGAATCATAATAGACAAGTCCATGTTTTAATGCCAGGTGTAGACTGATTGATGTGGGAACTCTATCAATGGTATATATGAAAGCTAATTCAGCTATTTTGGGATTACTTATTTTTTAATTTTGATATAGGGTTTGATATTTTTTGGTTTTGACAAGTTTGTGAAGATGATCGATGTAGGAAGATTCAAATGATTTCTTTGATAAATTTTACTTATCCATCCTTCAAGGGAGTGGTCTAAGTTTGGATTTGTTCATTTTGGTAACTGTCCTTCAAGAGAGTAGTCTATCCTTTTAAAAAATTTAGATTTTGGGCAGCTGTCCTTTTGAGGAATAGTTTGCATGGTAGAGATATTTTACCCAAGTGATGTTTTGGTATCCCAAATTATTTTGATGCTAGGTTAGACATGGAAAAGTCTATTTAGTCTTAGAGGTTTACCTTTATGATGGAAAAAACTAGAGCAAACAAGGTCAATGATAGGTAAAAAGGAGGGTTTGAGAAATAATGACCATGGGATTCCATCTAATTAGGGATGAAAAGTGTCCATGAGAACCATTCCATGTGTAGAGCCATTGTACCCACATTAGGATTAGGCTATGAATATGATGGTTAATCACATGGGTCTATATTGTAATTAGTTATCCTCAAAGGGGATAGGATGGTGTGAGGAAGGTGAAAATATCATAAATCAAGAGATGAGCTTATGTTAGATAAAAGGTGAGTTTGATCTTTGTTTAACAAAAGAAAGAAAATACATGCAAAGCATTGAGAGGCTTAGGTTCTGGTTTGCCATCAAGAGAGGTCAAATGATAAGCTTTTGATCCATACTTGTGGGTGATGATGTAGGGTCCAAGCCAATTGAAAGAAAATTTGCCTCACTTGATTTTCTCCATATTGGTCACATATTGATTTTAATTTAGGACAAGGTCTCTAATGTTGAATTCTTATTCTTTCAAGTGCTTATTATAGGCACGCTTGACTCACTCTTGATAGACACGAAGGTGGTTAAGCACTGATAGGCAACACTCATCAAGTAGTTCAAGTCGTGTTAGATGCTTTAGATGATAGTCACTCTTAGAAATGATATCTTTCAAGGATATGTGAAGAGAGGGAATCAAGACTTTGAGAGGCAAGACTACCTTTGTTCTAAAGACTAGAGAGAAAGGGTTAACACCTGTAGAGGTTTGAATGCTAGTGTGATAAGCACATAAAGTGAAAGGGATGTGCAAATGACAGTCCGAACCAGAAGCACTGACTACTTTAGTTAACATCTTATTAAGGATTTTGTTTGAGGCTTCTACCTATCAATTTACTTGTGGATGATAAGGTGAGGGAAAGATTAACTTGATGCCAAATGTGTCATAAAGACCTTGGACTTGTTTGTTTTTTAAATATTTAAAATTATTAGTGATGATTTTATGGGGAACACCAAAATGATAGATGATATGATGATTGATAAAGTTGACTATCTTGTCATATTTGGTTGAGATGAAAGGAATAACCTCCACCAATTTAGTGAAATATTTGATGGTGGTGATGATGGAGTGGTGATGATATGAATAATGAGAATTGATTTCTCTTATGAGGTCTAATCCCCATTTTGAGAATGGCGAAATGTCCTTGGATACTTGAAGGTCATGGGCCGGTGCATGATGTAAATTGGCATGCTATTGACATTTAACACACTTCTTTACATAATCACAACAATCATGGTTGAAGGTGGGCCAATAGTATCCAAGGTGAAGGATACATTTAGTGATAGCTAGACCACTAAAGTATCCTCAATAGATCCTATCATTCATTTCCTTGATAGCATGGGAAGCTTCATGACTGCATAGACATCAAATAAGGAGGCTATCAAAACATGTTGTAATGGTGCCCTAGGGGCATATGATATGATATGATATGTATATATGTATATGATTTTGATACTGGCTTATGAGCCAATGCAATGAAATGTATATTTTTTGAGAGATAGATGCACATGATTATATGTACTATTTATTTTGATGAGACATGATGTATATGATGTGATGATGATATATAGATGTGATTCTATGTTTCATGATTCATGGTTATGAAGTATATGCTTATGAGATGTGGACCCACTAGCTTAGGCATGTGATGATTATGGATGATGTATATGGTTGATGTTATGGTTATACATGATTGTGATGATGTGATGCTTTGTTTTATGAATGTTTATGATCTTTATGATTATAGTTCCATATATGGTCATGATATTTTGATTTATGGATGTGATAATGATGTGATGTTATGATGATGTGGTTTACGATCATGGATATGTGATACTTATGGTGATGTTTTGATTATGATTATTTTATTTATGATGACATATAAATTAAGTTAGATAAAAAACTAGATGTGGAAAAAGAGATGAAAAATCATGAGACATACATATAAATGAACACATGAATTAGTTATGGAAGGATAAGGAAAGAAGCATGATGCTTTTTATTTGGCACAAAACTAAACAAAACCAAAGTTAGATTGGCTTAAGGAACATAAGCCTATATAATGATTTGAATTATCATACATTGGTTGATAAAAATGTGTCTTGATCACATTGTGTCAAGTAAGCTCCAAATCCCTTGATTTGTAGATGGTACAAAGGGGAGATAGGTCATAGGTGATGTGAAGGGTAGTGTAACCTCTTGAGGGTTGATTTTCCCTTTATATAGGTAACCTAGGAATCATAATAGACAAGTTCATGTTTTAATGTAAGGTATAGACTGATCAATGTGGGAAGTCTATCGATGGTATATATGAAAGTTGATTCAACTATCTTGGGACAAGTTATTTTCTAATTTTGATATAGGGTCTAATATTTTTTGGTTTTGATAAGTTTATGAAGCTAATCGATTCAGGAAGATTCAAATGATTTCTTTGATAAATATTACTTATCCATCCTTTAATGGAGTGGTCTAAGTTTGGATTTGTTCATTTTGGTAACTATCCTTTAAGGGAGCAGTCTATCCTTTTAAACAATTTAGATTTTGGACAACTGTCCTTCAAGGGAGCAGTCTGCATGGTAGAGATATTTGACCTAGGTGATATTTTAGTATCCCAAATTATTTTGATGCTAGGTTAGACATGGAGAAGTCTATTTAGGCTTAGAGTTTTACCTTTATGATGGCAAAACCTAGAGCCAAAAAGGTCAATAATAGGTAAAAAAGAGGGTTTGAGAAATAATGACCATGGGATTCTATCTTATTAGGGATGAAAAGTGTCCATGAGAACCATTCCATGGGTAGAGCCATGGTACCCACATTTAGGATTAGGTTATGACTATGATGGTTAATCACATGGTTCTATGTTGTAATCAATTATCCTCAAAGGGGATAGGATGGTGTGAGGAAGGTGAAAATCTCATAAATCAAGTGATGAGCTTATGTTAGACAAAAGGTGAGTTTGATCTTTGTTTAACAAAAGAAATAAAATAGATGTGAAGCATTGAGAGGTTCAGGTTCTAATATTCCTTCAAGAGAGGTTAAATGATAAGCTCTTGATCCATACTTGTGGGTGATGATGTAGGGTCCAAGGCAATTTAAAGCAAACTTGCCTCACTTTTTTTTCTTCATATTGGTCACATATTGATTTTACTTTAGGACAAGGTATCTGATGTTGAATTCTTATTCTTTTAGGTGCTTGTTATAGGCATGTTTGACTCACTCTTGATAGACATGAAGGTGTTTAAGCACTGATAGGTGGTACTCATCAAGTAGTTCAAGTTGTGTTAGATTCTCTTGATGATAGTCATTATTAGAAATGATATCTTTCAAGGATATGTGAAGAGAGGTAATATAGACTTTGAGAGGCAAGACTTCATTTGTTCTAAAGACCAGAGAGAAAGGGTTAGCACCTATAGAGTTTTGAATGCTAGTGTGATAAGGGCATAAAGTGAAAGGGATGTGCAAATGCCAATCCTAACTAGAAGTATTGACCACTTTGGTTAACATCTTGTTGAGGATTTTGTTCAAGGCTTCTAATTATCCATTAAGGTGAGGAAAGGATTAAATTGATGCCAAATGAGTCAAAAAGACCTTAGGCTTGTTTATTTTTTAAATATTTACCATTATCAGTGATGATCTTATAGGGAACACCAAAATGAAAGATGATATGATGATTGATAAAGTTGATTATCTTGTTAGATTTGGTTGAGATGAAAGTAATAGCTTCCACCCATTTAGTGAAATATTTGATGGTGGTGATGCTATAAATAATGAGAATTGATTTCCCTTATTAAGTCTAATCACCATTATGAGAAGGGCCAAAAGTCCTTGGATACTTGACAGCCATGGGCTGGTGCATGATGTAAATTGACATGTTATTGACATTTAACACACTTTTTTACATAATCACAATAGTCATGGTTGAGGGTGGGCCAATAGTATCCAAGGTGAAGGATACATTTAGTGATAGTTAGACCACTAAAGTATCCTCAATAGATCATGTCATGTGTTTCATTGATAGGATGGGAAGCTTCATGAATGCATAGACAACAAAGAAGGAGGCTATCAAAACCATGTTTGTAAATGATTCCACCTACTATGGTATAAAAAGAGGTACTCTGAATAAAGGCTCAGGTATTCCTATAGAGTTTGGGAGGAATGATGTTGAGGTTGAGGTAGTTAAAGGTTTTCTTGTACAAAATGTCTAATTGAGATTCCTATACACTATAAATGGTAGGGAGGGATAATTGGATGTAAGAGGGCATGATAAAATGATGAATGGTGACAAAGAGTTTAGAATGGAAGGTTGAGATGGGATTTGGGAAGTAAAGGAATCCAATGTATCCATGAACTTGTTGGTAGATCATATAATAAATTGGATAAGGTAATAATCAAATGATGCTAAGAGTACATCTACTAGCTATTTATACTATTTAAAGACATCATTATTACATTGGTAGGATCCATTGACTTGGTTGACCATAAGTTGGGAATCACCAAAGATAGTGATCATATTAACTCCCAAGGCTAGAGTGGGTTGGACCCCTATTACTAGGGATTCACACTCAACCATGTTATTTGTACACTCAAATTCAAGTTCAAAATAAAGAAGAAGAGGTTCAACCTTGAGGGGAATGAGAATAACTTCAGTACCCCCACCATGCTAGTACTTCAAGCTCTAAAAAAACATAGTCATTTGGTAGGTGATGTCCTCTTGAGAAAGAGTCATGATGGATTCATCTAGAAATGAAAGAGAAAGTGGTTGGTTATCTGGAAAAGGAGCTTTGACCAATTTATTGGTGATGACTTTCCCTTTAATCAACTTCTACTAGAGGAACTTAAGGTCAAACTCAGCTAGGATCATGAACCACTTAGCCATACATTGGTTTTGGTATGGTTTAGAGTACATGTACTTGTGTGGGTTAGTATGGGTGATAACAAATGTTTTGTGATTGAGGAGGTAATGATGAAGTTTGGAAACCATAAATACTAAGGTGAGGCAAAGCTTCTTGGTGTGGGTATATCGAGTCTCATACTCTCTAAGTGTTTGACTTATATAATAGATTGCTTACTCTTTATTTTTTTCATCATGATGAGCAAGCATTGCCCCTAAGGAATGGTCAGTGGTAGAGATATAAATGTATAAGGGTTGATCTTATTTAGGAGGTGTAAAAATGAGTGGAGAGAGAAGGTACTCTTTGAGTAAATCAAAGGATTGTTAATAGTATTTAGTCTACTTAAAAGATGTATCTTTCTTGAGAAGATGATGAAAGGGTTGACATCTATCTGATAACTGAGAGATGAAGTAGTAGATGGATTGGAGCTTCCCCTATAGGCTACAGAGTTGCTTAAGCTAGGTTGGAGGTGGCATGTTGAGAATTACTTTGAATTTGGTAGGGTCTACTTTGATTCCTCTAACAAAGATGATAAATCCAAGAAACTTTCTAGATAGGATCCCAAACATTGAGACGATCCTTGCGATATTTATATTTCTCAAGGGAATCATATACATAGTCCTATATGATTTTGTGGATGAGATCATGGAAGATGTAGGTTATTACATGCTGGTAGGTTTCCCTAGAGTTCTTTAGACCAAATGGCATGACCTTGTAGCAAAAGGTTCCCCAAGGGGTGATGAAAGAAGTCTTATGCTGATCCTTGAGAAAATCAAGATTTGATTATATCTAAAACCATCCATGAGAGATAACATGTTGTGGCCAACTATAAGATCAGGAAGTTGGTTGATGCTAGGCAAAAGGAAGTCATCCTTTGGATAATCAAGGTTAAGGTCATGAAATTTAATATAGAGGAAAATTCCCCCTCTAGGTTTGGTGATGGATATGATATTGGAAACCCATTGGGGATAGTCAATGGGTTGAATGAAATTGATAGATAAAAGGCATTGAATCTCTTCTTTGACTAGAAGGGTGATACAAGGGTGCATCCTATGAATATTTTACCTAATGAGATTAACATCAAGATGGATGATGATGATGTAAAGAGATATAAAATGATCAATTATGGGTATGTCTTGATATGACCAAGCAAATGCTATGCTTTGGTCACAAAGGAAGGAAGTGGAATTTTGTTGCTCTGAGGAAACTAACGATTAACCAATCTTTATGATGTGAGGGTTATCTTAAGTACCCAAATTGACATTGATAATGGATTTGTTCAACATGGTTTGGTTCTTAAGAGGAAGGGATTTTTGGATAGAAGAATACCCCATGCCAAGATAGGTGAGAATAGAATCATCATCCTGATGTTGGATGGTGTGGATGGTAGGAGAATCATTTTCTACCATTTTAGGATGAATTAGAGAATTTTTTTTGGTTTAATTATCCTTTTAATATGTTAGGGGGCAAAAACTAATGGTATTTACTAAAAAAAGTTAGAAGGGATGGTTTCAAAATATTTAGACTTCAAAAGAGATGGGGTTGGTGAGGATGGGATGTGTTCCTCAGTGGTGGTGATGAGTTTGGGTGAATCAGTGGGTTTTTCTAGTGGGATGAACCTAAGGACAAATAGCGCATGAGGTTTTTGAGTTTTGATCAAGGGTAACTTGTGGGGTCCATATTAGTAATGGTCAAGGTTGAATCCCTTCTAGACACACCTATGAAGTAACAATTTGGTGAATGCTAGTTTGTCCAAAGAAGAGAAATCAAAGGTAAATGGTTAGGTGGAAGAGGTAATGGAGGAAGTGAGAAGTGGATGATCAAGTCCCCCATAGATGAAATTAGTTTGGTGGTTGGGAAGCTCAAAATGAATGATGGTTTTGATATTGAGATTGTAACCAGAATCATGGTTAAGGTTCTCATACTATTAAGGACTAGGGAAGGCATCCAAAGTTAGAAGTTGATACTCTCCTAGTGAGATACATTAGAATGTAGGTTCTAAGGGGCCTTCTATGGGGATCAGAGAAGAAGGGATAGATGAAATAGTTGAAGCATCATCTATAGTAAGGATGGATTTGTTGGTTGGTGGTGAGATGGATAAATGAGGAATAAGGACATTATTGGGTCGATATATCATGTTGCAAGATGCAAAATGACTAGGAACAACTTGTATGGTGATGACTTGACCCTCATGTTTAAATTTGACACATTGATGCAAGGTGGATGGGACACAACTAATGAAATGGATACAAGGGCATCCAAGTAAGACATTATATTGGAACTTGACTTCTATGATGTATAAGAGTTTTAGAAGCATGTGAGGTCCCAAGTGAATGTGGAGGACAACTTTTCTCAAGGTTATAACCATAGTATAATTAAAGGAATGAAGGACCATAGTGGTTTCAACATGATATTCTTTAGTAGTTGAAGTTGGTCATAAACATGGGAGGATATAATATTAATACTATCTCCCCCATCAATCATCACCCTTTTTATGTAGGTTTTATTTATGTATGCAAGGATGAAGAGGGGAGGATTGGGATCTTTAAGATGAATAGAAGGTATTTCCAAATCCTTAAATGTGACAAGGATAGAAAGATGAAGAGCTCTGACAAAGGTTACAAGAGGTTGAGGGTCTTTGGGTTGGACCTATATAGATTTCAAGTCATCTATCAATATTTGGTAGTGATGGGGAGAGGTGTTGATTAGTTTGTATAGGCTCATCTTCATCGATATCTGATGAAGCTATTTCATAACTACTCATTAGATATATTTAGAAGGGTTGGAGGGAGAGGCACCCAAAATGGATATTTTGGGTTTTGGTAAAGGTGAAGGTGGATGCATATAAGTTTGGTTGAAAGGTTGAGGGGTGGAAGGATATTTCCATAGAATGGACACTTTTTCCTTTCCCTTATCCTTTTGTTGGGCCCAAGATCAGGTAACTGTATGGATAGTGTGGATGAGGGGAAGCGTTGGGCTAGAAAGATGCTTCGGTTCCTCCTCACTCTTGGATGAGAGTGTGGGAATGGGTAAATTTTGGATAGGTTCATTTGGTGGTAGGGTTAATAATGGATTAAGAGAGGTTCATCTAATATTAGATCATCCTCATCCCATAAGTTATGGATAAGTGTTTGGAGAGCTTTGCAGTTTTATGTGTCATGTCTAGGTGTCTTATGGTATGAGTAGATTAAAATATCATTGAACAAGATGGATTAGGACTTGAAGGGTCAAAAGTTTTGATAGGTGGTATTCTTAAGGAAGAATTTTGTAACAACCTTTGTAAAATGGTTGAATAAGATTCAAGCAAATGTATTAAGGGTGATAGGATTTTAGTTTTTGGGGTGGGAGATTTCTTAGAAGTAGGTGTCACAATAGAGGTTATGGGTAGTATAATGGTTTTGGTAGGTTGGTTTGATTGGGGTTGCTTGGTTTTGTGTGGTTTTGAGGTGGAGGTTCGACGGTAAAATATTTAGAGGTGGGTGATTGAGATGATGAAGGTTTAGAGATAAGTGGGTAGGTAAAGGTAGATAGTTTTTCTAAAAATGATGGGGAGTTTGATGTTTTGATGGGGTAGGTAAAGGTAAAATAAAATGATGAAGTTTTATTTGGGTAGTTTTGGGAGGATTTGATTTCTTGGTAGAAGGATGAGCTCCTAGGATGGAAGAAGGATGAGCTCCCAAGATAGAAGGTAAGAGGGAGGGGGTGGTATGGTTCTAGTTCTAGGTGGGAGTTTGGGTGGTTCCACCTTCTTGGTTGGTTTGGTTAAGGTTTTATTTGGTGGGCTAGATGGGGTTAAGTCCAACTTCAAATATGGATGGATAAGGATAGGATTGGGAAGTATTCATAGGTTCTTGATAGGTTTGATTAGAGAAGTGTTAAGTGTTTTGATAATTTTGGATAGAGATGGTTTAGATGGTTGTTCCATGGTTTTGGAGGGAGAGGTATTTGATGAAGGGATTGAGGTGATGATGGGATTAATAGTGGATGAAAGTGAGGTTAAAGGTTAATGATTTTTTTGATAGGGGAGCCCAAGACAGTGCCAAAATGTGGCTTGATCCAAATTGGGTTAAGAGGAGAATTCTAGTCTTTAGACTAGTCTATATAAGGGTTTGTAAATTGGTTTGGTTCCTTGGGCATAAAATTTAAAGATTAGGCCCATAGGATGAGTTGAGGGAATGGTTTATTCACCCTTATCCTTGATGAAAGTTTCAAATATTTGGGAAGATGTTTCCTCCATGGAAGGAGTAGATAAGGTGATCTTTCTTTGTGGAATGGTTTCCAAAGAGGGAGTGGGTGGTTCCATGATGGGGGAGTAAGGTGTGATGATGATGGTTATCTAATTTGGTATTTCTATTGAACAAGAGGTGGGTAAGTCAATTATCTCACCAAGTGAAGAAGAGGAGGTGGTTGCTTCCTTTGTTTGGATATCTAAAGGAATGGAGGGTTATTTTCCACTTCAATAAGTGGAGTGGTAGAAGAGGTAGTTGAGGTAATGGTTTCCTCAATGATAATTTCAATGATAATTACATTGATTGTATGGACCTAATGAACATGAGATGATTCTAGTTTTTTGTCACCATGGTTGGTAGAAGGGGCATGGTTGGGAAAAGGTTGTCAAAAGATGTCAAGTGATTGATTCAGGGGTGCATTGGGATTATCCAATGCAAGTTCTCCTTTACAAATCAAGTTTTGGACAATGGTTTTGAAGGTGTTACACCTAATAATGTCATATACAATGACTCAATGGAAGGCACATAGATCATTCTCATTGTACCAACTAGGCATAGGGTGAGAAGCATTAAATAATTGAGGAGGTTTGATGAGGGGAAGAAATATGATGTTGGCTTTCATCAAATTGTTTAAAACCAAAACACATTACTCTCTTAATGGAGTGTATTATTTTGGGGTAGCCTAGTTTTGATTTTGGGTTTGCTGATTAGAGGGGTTAGAGGAGTTGGTTTAGTTGAAAACTAGAGGTGGATCATTTTTAAGGACCATCATGTTTGTGGCTACCTTTGGTTTGATGTTAGGGTAGTTAGACTGATTGGTGGTTTTGGATGGGGAAGGGTCATTGGATTTGAAGCTAGAGTTTTTGTTTCTTAGTTTCAATTTCCCTCATCGATGGCTCTGACTTATAGTTTTCATGCCATAGTGAAAGCCTCATTAATTTTTTTAAAGGTTTGAACCTGTAGAGTATGGGAAATATGTTTGGCACAAGCTTGAGAGAAAAGTTAAATCAACCAAATTTGGGGAAAGGAGAAAGAGAGCTAGTTGATAAGAAATCTCCATCAAGCTATGAAATCAACAATTGATTCATCATCTAATTACTTGATGGAGTAGAGGTCAGTGATGGAGACCTTCTTAGATATATTTATTAAGAAGTGGTCTAAAAAGGTTTGGGAAAGTTGGGAAAAAGATAAGATGGAGTGCTTAGTGAGAGCACTATACCAATCTAATGTTGTTCCAAATAAAGACATAGGAAAGGTACGAAGGAGAAGAACACCATCATATGCAATCAAGTAGTAATAATGTTGAAACACTCTTAAGTGTTGTTAGGGGTCATCCTTGTTTTGGAATTTATATTATTTAGGTAATTCCCATTGAGGAGGGTAAGGTTGGATAGGGATGTATGGGTGAATAGGTTCATACAGATTTGGTCATAAGATAAGAGTTTGTGAGCCCTAGAGGTAGATGAATCTAGGCTGGTCATTTTGTCCATCAACATTTTGACCAAATCTTTTTGGAGTTGGGGAGTTATATAATTGTGTGGTAAGTTTTGTTGAGGTTGGGTGGATGTAATATATAGATAATTATTAAAAGTTAGAGAAGATGCCACATGTTGGTATGTGGTCATTGAAGGTTGCAATGATGCCACATAAGGGTTAATGGGCACAAGAGGTTAGGTATAAGGTGGGGCTATGTATTCTTGTGGGTTAATAATATAGTGTGGGTAGGGTGTCATAGGTATTTATTGAGGGGTTGATGTGGGTTGGTTGGGAGGTATGATCAAATTTCTAGATTGGTGAATTGATATGGATTGGGTTGGAGGTATGGATGGGTTAATTCATTAGGGGTGAATGGTAACTCTAGTACTAATAGGTATAAGGGTAGTAGGTATAAAAAACAACACATTTTGAAGTAGGGTGGAGGTTGGTGGGTTGGTATTGATAAGGGTAATAGTGCTAATAGGGGTAGAAGATATCCCCATAGTGGGCGGAGTATGGGTAACAATAGGTGAGGTTGCCTTTATGTTAGAGGAGTTGTTGGTTGGTGTAAGGGGTGTTTAGTAATTGCTTGGGTTACTTGATTATGTTTAGGTGGAGATAATAGGTGGATTAATGGTAGAGGAAGATGTTTGAGTGATCATAGGTTGGGTAGAGGTAGTGGTAACCATAAGGTGGAGAGGCATCCCATAAGGTGGATCACTAGGAGGAACTGAAGCAGGGGTGTGGTGAGATAAGGTGTTGAGGTAATGTTGAAGGGACATGGGGTTATTATCAAGGAAGGTGTCAAAATATACATCACTATGGGAAACTATCCAAGGCATGGTAGGTTATAGAAGGATGAGGAGAACCCTCAACATCCTAGGTATACTCCATGGAGGAGGAAGAAGAAGAAGGTGGTTCCTGATTGATTTGGTTCCTTAACTATTGTCTAGTAAAAACCATATGAGAAACATAGAGGAAAAAATGAAAGATCACAACTCAAATACAAAGCAAAAAAAAAGAAAATATCTCAAGGCAATCAAAACATACAATAGAGCACATTTAAAATCTTAGGGTACCTTTTATATTGCTTTTGGCTTATGCCTTAGTTGGAAAGTGTGAAGAAGAACTTAGTTTATAGAATAGGTACTAGAAAAGAAGTCTATGGATGGTTTTAGGTATTTAAGGCTCTCAAAAGGATCTATGTTCAAAATAAATAGGTGGCTTTGTATTGGGGCCTACCCTTGCACTTAACACACCATAGTTATAAAGGTGTTGGGTGCTTATCTAGTATATACTGATTTATAGAATTTAAACTCAACCAAAGAGTTGAGTTTTGGTTTCTCTTCTTGGTAATGACCTCCAAGTAAGATAGACAAAAGGGTGAAGGTGATCTACTAGGAGTTAAAACCCTAGTCAAGCCTTATGTCAATTGTTATGATGTTTTGATTAATTTAAGTGGTTGTGTATGGTGTGTAATAAATAAGTGAAGCTACAATTGAATTACTTTGCCTTTAATTTTAACTATGTGAGCTAAATATGTAAGCAATAAATGTATGCAAGGTTTATTTTATACCCAAAATAAATTTTGATTTCTTTATATGAGAATAGAATAAGGAAGAAAAGGGCACCTAGATGCTAGTAGGTCCCACCTAGCATGATAGGATTTTTCTCTCAATTTTTGTTCATTTCTTAGGAAAGAAGAAATAAGAAGATAGTAATAAGGGTGTGGTAGAAGAACTTGTTTGTTTGTGTGTGCATGATCCAGATGATTGTGAATAGCTCCTCTTTGTCTTGGGAATAATGATCATAGATAAGAAAACACTCATGCAAATGGTTTGTTATATGGGTATCAAGGTGGATTGCCTAGGATGAGATAGATTCAAGAAGTGTGAGCTTACTAGGAGGATATCAATCCACACTCTTAAAATAATTAAGTTGAAATAAATGAAGATAAAATACTTGAATCAAATGATAGAAAAGATTGAAAGAGAATACAAGAAGAGATAAGTGCTTGATAAATAAAATAGACTAATTATACAAAATATTAGGTAAATACTAATGCTAAATAGGTTAGGTTAGGTTCAGAAAATATGTGTGGTCTCTGTGAATAGGTAGGGACATAAAAAGTGGAATTTGGCTGAGGGTAAGTAGTTAGAAATAACTTGACGTTATTTCTTACCACAATGACCATCGATGGTTAGATGACCATTGGTAGTTAAGCTAACTGTTAATGGTTGGGTGACCATTGATGGTTCCTATGGATTCTAAGTATGTTAAAAAAGTTTGGTTTAGGTTGGATAAGGGATAAAACAAGGTACTAAATGTCTATTTAGATTTAAGGGGTCATAATATGTGATTCAAAGGGTCTGGGTCACAAACCAAATAAACAAAACTTAAAACCTAGAGATATACTTAGCTAGTTGTTTGATGGCTGGTAGCTAATCCTAGAGTAATTTTGGTAGATTAATGGTACTTTGCTTGAAGAATAATTTTAGTAGAGGTTTGGGTCTCTATCATAGTTTCTTGCTTGCTAAAGGGAAAACCTAGAAATAATTTTGATAGCTCTTGATGATTGTTGATTGATAGCTTGGTTGCCTAATTATTGGATGCTTGGATGAATGGATTGATTCATTTCTTCACCTCCTACTCCCCTCCTTTTATAGGAAAAGAGAGATGGAGGTAAAATGTTCCATAGGAGGTTTGGTTTGTTGTTATGATGCATTAGCTTACTATCTATATTAAATTTTGATGTGTTAGCTTGCACATAGCTTGAGTTATCTTTGGCCAAATGGGGAAGAGACCTAACCATCAATGGTTAGGGTGATCATCAACAGTCAAGATGACCATCAGTGGTTAAGGTTTGAATATTAAGTGGGGTAAAATGGTAGGTTAGTGAGTTGAGTTTAGCTAGTTAGCTAAACTAACTCAGGGTCATGGATGGAGGTTGGGTAATGGTCTGATCAATGGTGTTTTGACATCTAGAACTATCATGTGTAGTTTTATAATGTCTAAAATTGTGGAAAAGAGGTTTTGATTCAATATTTACCTTGGTACCATACCTTGTTTTGAAAACCATGTATGACCAATTTGCTGCCAAGTATCCACCTATCTTGGTTGTAAACTCTCTTAACAAACAAAGAGAAAAGTATGGGGGTAAATCTACAACAACCACATCATGAGAGATGGAGAAAATGTAAAATATGTAAAGTCAAATTTATATCCTTGACTACTCCAAAGTTATTTTCTAGTGACCCATCCAATTATAGAACTCCTTTAGCCATTAGTTCATACTAGAGGCTTATTTTATATGCTATTGATTTAGGCATGATTGAGGCACTATCCCCACTATCTATGATATAATTATGAACTAAAAAATCACAAATTATCAAGGATAGATAAAAAGGAGGATTATTATGAGTTTTATTTACTTTTCCATCAATGGGCTGAGTTCTATTCACCAAAACAACATTTTCCGCCCTTGTTGATCCAACTGGTTTACTTTGTCCAAGAAATTCCTTTTGGAGAATATCCTTTTGTCATAATATTTTTAATGAGTTATATAATAAAATATTCATGTGTGAATTCTTCATTTGATCCAAAACATTAATATAAGGATTGCTCATCTTTAATGGCTCTTTGAAAGCACTAGTACCTTATGGTGTAACATGTAAAGATGGATGTGTAGGAGTTGGTCTTGAATTTTGAAATTTTTGATTTTTCTACACCTTAAGAGATGAATTATATCCACCTAACATTGGAGGTGATTTGGAGTCAAATTAATTCCTTTATTTATCCCTTGTGCCTCTTCAACAACCCTCTTCTTAGATCTAGTGTTAGAGGATACACTAGCATTTACATTGTTTGAACTTCCCAACTGATTTATGGCACAAAATTATTCCTTTAAATGAATAATAAGAGTAGAATCAAATTGTGTTTTTCCATTGTCCATTCCATTTTGTATTGGCACCTAAAAAGTGGGAACTTGAGGTACTTGACTACTTTGCATTGTCATGGCTTGATTAGGCATTTCATTAACATATGCAACTTGGCCTTGATTTTGGTCATAGGAAGGATACCATGGTTGTTCTTATATAAGATTATTTTGAATAGGAAAAATATCTATAGAATATGATGGTGGATTAGGATTTAAACTTTTTTAAGTTCTAGATTAAGTTATTTGACCTTGTCCTTGAGTATTACCTTGAAAAGGAGGCCTACTTGTTTGTCCAAACTAATTATAAGGTTGATAAGGACTGTAATTTTGGGCTTGTTATCTTTTGAGAGAAACCAAATTATTACTAACACTTTTAATCCAACTCTTGACTTCATGAATCTCATTGGTAGGGGCAAGGGCAAACTTCTCTTGGCTATTAGGAAAAGGATCTAAGGTAAGTAATGTAATTTGACTAGGAGGCTACAAATCAAGAAATAATGGCATTGGTGGTATAAGAGCAATATTTCCCAATTGAATAAGACAATTATCAGCATTAACAACTATCTCATAGGCACTAGGTAGTATATTCTCACCCATATATTAGATCATCATGGCTACATCACTATTAAATGATTTTAGGTAATACAAGAAGGCATAATTTGGATTAGGTCTCATAAGGGTTGGGATCATATCCCATGTCTTTTGAAATCTAGAGTTAAAATCTTACATGAAATCTTAATGATCCATCTTTATAGTAATCAATTACTCAGCTAATGACTAATAATCACTCTTCTCTTCAAACCTCTTAGAAAATAGATTTATTAGTTCATCTCATGAAGTGATGAAACCATGAGGTAGAGTTCCATACCAATCTAAAGCTTTCCCTTTAGAAGACAATGCCAATAGCCTAATGGCTACATTATCTTAAGTGATATTATGGATATTGTATAAATTTTCCATGTTTATAATGTGTTCAATGGGAACAATAGGACATTCTCCACTAAAACATGGAACACTCTTAATGGCTGCTCTAGGAATTTGGTCATATTGGGCAAGATTCAAAGGAGATGATCTAGTGAAGGATATAAAAGGTAGATTTGTAGCCATATTAGAATTTAGATTGTGAGTATTGGGGGTTAAACCAAACAAGATACTTATATTTGGTTTTTTAGAAACAAACTCCCTTGAATAAGGATGAGTATTCATAAATTAGAACCTTTTGACACAATAACAAGGCAATTGCACAAACTTAAAAGGTATACCTTTAGTAGTAGACCTAGTGGGCACCTTTGGCATGGAAAATTAGGACTGATTAGAAAAAAAATATTTGAAAACTTAGTGGATTCACCAGGTATTGAATATAGATGTTCTTGTAACTATAAATATGCCAAGATCAACACTAATCTTGGGTAATCTTCTAGGACTTAGAGTCCCACCGGGCATGCCAAAAACTATTTTCACTTGAATTTTTACCCTTCGAGGAGATGTATCATCTATCCTCATCTAAGTGGCACAATTCAAACATCTCACAAGCTGTGGGTAACCAATAAGTGAGATGAATCTCTAGAAGGGTTAGTTCCCTTGATGCACTCTTTGAAACACTTTCTTACTTATCAACTTTGCATGAAAAGGGTTAAGAAGAAAAAACTAAAAAATATAAAATGTGATGTACAAATAATGATCTTACTCCTATTGATTGAACTTATACTACATAGAGTAAATCAAATCATCTTTCACACATAACTCACAACTCAAGATAGATTGTTACATCAATGCTCCATATACTAGGTTCAAGAGGTATATTGATGTTTAGGAGGGATGATGATGATAATTTAGAGAATAAAATAATAAAAAACTTCTAAAAATCTCATACACTAATAAATAACACTAAAAAATACCTATAACAATTACTTTTATGCACACTTAGTGGACAATCAAAGACAACATACTAGAAAAGATTATTTTTTACTAGACAAGATCAACAAGATTACAACAGGAATAAATTATGTAGCATGTAAATACGTAAATTAATTTTATTATTTATTAAAGAGAAATTAAAATACAAAAATGGCTAGGGTTTCACCATTAACCAATGGAGGCTATTCCAAAGAACTCAAAAAGTCACTACTTATAGCATTTGAGAGAGAAGTGAGAAGTCCAAAGGTCACTTAGATACTTGTCATGTTGAGAGGAGTTAAATGTGTATAATAATGAATTATGAGATATAAAATTTAAGTTTTTATAGGAAAAATGGCTCTAAAAACTATGCAACTCATGAAATGTTGCGTGAAACTCCTTATTCTGCACAAGAAAATTATCTTCATCATCTAGCTCTATTGGAACATCCCAAAACTAACTAGGGATATATATAATGATTAAAATTATAGTTATGGGTTATGGAAATGATTTTACATGTATTTTATTCATTCTTAATTACCTATATTCCTTTAGAAATGAGCTATCACTTCTTATAGTCAAAGAAACTCCCTTTTTCACACACCTTGCACACTTGGATTCTAAAAAGGTTTCATTTTCTCATTAAAATATGTAAAATGGGGTGAATGAAATGTGTTACAACCATAAATGGAATTATAGGAATTAGGCACACCTTAAAATCATCTTACTTGAAGTTTTTCACCCTTCTCACTATCATGTTCAATATGCTAGTTTGACTGGTTGAGATGGAATTGCTTGTAGGAACACTTAGGATATTTTTTTAGTATTAAATGGTAATATTAAGTTATAATAAGTCCTAATATCACTCCAAAAGTTTATTTATCCTCTTGAAATTCTTTATAACCTACAAAATTCATAAATTAGTCAAAGATAACAATATTATACCCTATCCATAAGGGTAGGGTAGCACAAAAGTTGATGAGGAAGAGACCCGAAGAGTATTTTTCAGCCTAAATTAAATATCAAGGTCATTTAATCCCATTTTTTAATCCCTCTATCCTCATTTTTTAGTTGGGTCTTTATCCAAGGATTTGCAAGGGTTTTAGGTCTTTAAGGCTCTTAAGCTTTGTTCATAAATCTATGATCTTTGAACTACCCAAAATTTTTCACAAGATTGATGTTAAAGATCCCTATTAACCCTTATAAAATTCTTGTATCTCCATGAAAAGTTCCAAAGGAGATGTGAGCATTTCAATTTGTTTTATCGAGCTTTAACCTTCATTTTTTATACCCCTGAGTTGTCCCTGAGCTCAAAAGTGGATTACTTGTGCTTTATCTATAAGGTAAAAAATTGAAAACATCTTAAATGACCCCAAAAACATGATATAATAGGTTATACACCTAAGGCTATAAATGACATTGACCCCCCATTGGGGTTTTAGGCTTAAACCCTGCCTAATAGTCATGACTGTAACCTTGAGGGTTTAGACCTATGTGTTAGGCTTATCCATTTTGTGCTTGGTTTTCCATGTTTATGTAGGTGTGTTTTAAATTTCCACACCTTATTTAAAGTTTCACCTATCTCTTGGTATATCTCTTTATCCCTATTTCTCAAAAATATAGGGGTTTCTCACAAAGGGAGTGCCCTTTGTTTGATATAAAATAAAGGGAACTTACCCTATTTGTATAGATAAAATAAAAGTTTGAGGGTCTTATTCAATTTTTAAATACATTATACACAAAAATTCATCACTTTTTCATATCATTTGACCTTCCAACTCTCTCAAATTATAAGATAGACTGTAGAAGGGGAGATTGTGTGCAATATTTTTTTATATAGACTGTGTATTGCTTATTTAGAGCCTTTTATCTATTATATATCCACCATGAGGGTGTCATGAGGATGTTTTTTTCATTATTAATGTAATATAATTTTTACCATCACTTCAACTCTCCATGTACCCTTACAAATACCTTCAACTCATAAGATCGTATGCATTTATAGACTATGCTTCTTGATTTAGAGGGGTACTTATAGGTTATGTTGCATGATTTATGATTGAGAAAATGTTATAAGACCACCCTAGAGTCCTTTAAGATCATTTTATACTTTTGGGGCCCATTTGGAATCATCCTTATGCTATACTAACACACGAACCTCACTTCTCAACCTATTATTACCTACAGTCAACTATAGTTGACTGTATTAGAGTAAGTAGAGGCCTGTGGGTGAGAAGTCATATTGAGACATGTGCCACATTAAATTTGAAACTATGGACTAATTCAAATCATATTTTATAAACAAACATTTATATTTCCATGTTTAAGCCTGTATCATGATTTATGCACTCCTACAATCAGCTATAGGTGAGTATTTTTGCATGATGGGACACCTGTAGGTGTGTATGGGACTAAAACACCACATATCATCTTATTTTGATGATAATTCATATCATAAATGACACTTTAACTTTAACCATTCAATCATGGTAGCATGGTATATTTTTGCAACCTTAGGTGAAGAGGTCTCTTTGCATTCAAAATTATATATGATACTGATTGAGTTTAGTGCATAAAAGTATAACTTTGGGCTTCTCTAGAAAGAAAACCAGATGAAAAAATCACTTCCTTAATTTTATCAAGTTGGAATATTATGTCGAGACTATAAGACATAGTCACTTAGATTAAATAAGAGTATTTGTAACCTTGTTATAAGAAATCCATAAAATGGTTCAGACCTCTATTTTCACCTTTTAGGGAAAATGTCCTTGAACTCAGTCATCACATATTTGAAGGTGTTTTACAATTTTATTTGTTAATTAGACACTTAAAATAGGTCTACCCTAATCATTCCTACATACTAGGACTCCAAATAAGGTTTTACCATGCTCCAGCTTCCTTGTACAAATACCTTCATGACTCTGTGGTGCCATTTGTAGGTGGACATTTTCACATACAGAAAATGGGTAGAAATTTAGATAGTATGTGAGATATATGTGCTTATGATAAATTCAAGTAAATTAACAAGTTTTAAAATTCATGTTTGTCAATATTTGGATCTTGAGACAAGTTTTAAAACCTCTAGTCTAACGTGATATCCTCTTGCAAACACTTGTTATAGAGCAAGTAGTGGTATCTAGTGGCTAGTTTATGTGGTGTATGAACTTAAAAACAATATTTCATCCTATTAAAACATTAAAATGGAATATATTTACATATTTCTGACCTAAATTTTTTTATATACTTTCATTACAACTCCATGAATAAGCTAGGCAAGCTTCACACACGTGACTGCCATTGAAATTGGTTAAAGAGTTGATTGTGAGTATGCCAAAAATGTAAGTTTGATCAAACCCTGATGTGATGAAAATAAAAATGGAATGGGGAAATAATTATGGAATTTAGAAATGGGAAACATCATATTCTATTCACATAAGAATTTTTTAAAGACCCAAGCATTCTACAAATAAGGAAACCTTGACTGAGACTTCACATGATGACACCTTCCTGTAATATGAGATGACTTGCCTATAAAAACACCATGAAACATGAAAAAAATAACGGATATAATTTGAGGATATATCTAACATAATTTTAAATCAACATCACCAACTAGATTCCAAATTAGAGAAAAACCTATAGGGTGTAGGAAATATTGAGCATAAAAACATAGTCAACTTGTTAGAGATGATTAATAAAGCACAATAGACCAATATTTGAAAATTTTATATTGAAATTAATCTCTATGATTATACTACCACCTCTTAAAGGCATTTGACATGGAACCTCTCTAATAAGCTGTACTAAACACAAACTTATTGACTGGTTATGTGTGTCTAGAAAGGTGAAGAAGGAAAAGAATGTTTTTGGACCCTTTTTATCACTTCCAAATAATGTCAAGCACTAATATGAGTCTAAGGAATATGAAGAGTCATCTCACAACCTTCTCCCACATTTCACACTCTCTTAGGGGTTGTACAAGTACCAACCTCCTTTTTTCAATTAGATAACCTACAAGTTTCAGATGGGAATGACATTATTGACACAGAATCTAATTTCTTACACATTTTAAAGGAAACTAGGAAACTTAGACACCTTAAAAACCATTCCAATTAAATTTATGACCCCTAAATGGATACTAAGTGACTCAAAATGACATTAAACTAATCAAACCATGACTAAGGATATCAAGGTATTAATTTACATCAAATAGACTATAACATACCCTATGACAAAATATTATACCCATAAAACATCTAAAGATCAAGTTTTTACCTATAGGGGTCCCAATTTGACTTGTAAGGTCAAATTTGGTCAACAATTATATCTATTAATGGTTTTTATGGCCTCCTTACACTTCTACAAACTTGAGTAGAGGCTTCCACTATGGGGCTATTAGAGTTTCTATGGAATTAAGGAGATAATTAACATACCCAATCAACTTTCAAACCTGATATTTTTTTGTTACTAATTTATTTCATATTACTTAGATATATTTCTCATTCTTTCTATGGTCTTCCACATATTATTAACACCATTCTTTCTGGTTGGCTCTCCAAGTGATACCCATTTAAAAGTGTAATCATTCAAGGTCATTTCCTCCTCATAATGGCTTAGAAATATCCCCAAATTAATCTCTTAATGGATCTAGAACTAACCTTGATGTAGTCTTTTCCTTCTTATGAGGAAGAAGAGTCTCAAGGAGATTAGCCACTACATCAAAATCATGTAATTTAACTTCACCCACCTTCTTCCTTTTACTTAACATAAGCTACATCCATTGAAATGAAATTTGAATAAAGCTTGGCAATTGGAAACTTGAAGGTGCTAGGGTAGGTTGCTTTGGAAGTAAATATTTTGGAAGAGGTGGAGTTGAAGAAACTATTGAATAAGGAGATTTAGAGATTATCACATCAACAACACTAACAAATTCTTGTTGAACTGCTCCTTGAGTAGAGGCAAGTTATTTTTGAGTAGTGTTATCAATTAGAAAGATGTATCTCCAATAGGAGAGGAGGACTAAAACATGACTAAATTCTTACCCATATCTTTAATTTCTTCACAAGTATTCTAAGTTCCTTTAGCTACTTAAGATCTACATCATCTCCATCATTAGAACTTCTCGAGTGAGATGATCAAATTACAATACTAGAATTGATTTTAATGTGATTCTTGAGAGTTACAATTGGTGCTTATCTTGAAGGGGTTGAAGTCCTTCATCTCTTCAAGCCTTCTGCTCCAAATAACTTTACTAATGTATGGTTTAACCATTTCATGGTTTGATCTAACACATTTTTAGTTTATACTTGTAAATATGCTAGCTCTCTAAGGGACTAAGTTATTATTGATAATTAAGTAATAATGATTATTTCAACATATATAGGATCAAGGAGATCAATTTAATCATCAATCATACCATCCAAAACCCATATATTTATGAAGGATTTGATTTATTGCAAACTCATTCTACCATATTCATGCCCCACTCCTTCATAATCATTACATGAATTGGCCCAATAATCTTATAAATTTTGTTCATGTTCATAGGAAGAGCTAATACCAAGGGGATTATGAACAAACCTCTTATTTTTGAAATAAATTTTGATAAAATATGGATGCATTGTGAATTGACCCAAATAAATAGGAAAGACAACACCCAAAACATGTTTAAATTTATAATGCTTGTGTATTACACCTAACTGTCTGCACAAGTCAATCAATATGATTTTGTTATTGGCCAATCCTAGAAAATGTAAATAAAAACCCTAAAAACCTGAAACTCTTATGTGGGTGAATTTATGAAAATGGATGAAGTATCTCTAATATTGTGAAATTCAGTTCACTGTTTCATCTAAGATTTTCTTTCCCCAATCTTATTCTAATGCCTACACTACTCCCATTGTGAATTCATCATTTAATTTATTGAATTACTTGTTACTTTTCTCTAAAGCAAATTAAATTAAAATTCATATAATTGTGTAGATGAACCAACGTTGGCTATTTGAGTCAAATCAGGATATGCTCTTTAATAAGCCAATGAGTATACTAAGTATGAAATCATGAAAAACTACTTGGTTACCTCCACAATGATCAACTTTTGGTACAAAGATTCAAAAATAATCTTAATGTTCATGTTAATGAATATACATGAATATAAACTCATGGTGTTCTCATTACCAACCATATGATTAAGAAGAGTTATCATGTCATATAAATCTTTTTTGAAATTAGATCAAAAGAAGTTATTTATAAGTTTGGAAAGACTTATTCTCATGTGATTTAGACATGAGTAACTGATGGTGGTTGGGTTCTTGTTGGGATTTTTATCACAATATATTTATCCCACTATCACACTCATCTAAGCATAGTTTCATGCACTAAGATTCTCAAGATCATACCTACTAATGTTCCATCCAATTTGGCCATTAGAGACCCGCTACATGATTTTATCTCCCTAATCTTCAAGTCATAGTGCTAAGCATATATTAATATTGTTGATGTGGGTTTTACGCACACCATAAAATCTTACAAGGTATCCTCTGACATTTTAGGATCAGTAAAAATATTCACTCCAAGGCATGATTTATGGGGTATTCAATTTTGTAAATAGCCTAGTGGTGGAATAATGATGAGTAATGGGTTATTTACCTCGAATGGTTTAGATGAATGAAATATAAAATAAACCAAATTATAATGGATATGGCTGGGTGGATTCTAACCTAAGGCATATTATATCAAAATATTATAAAAATAGGGAAAGGTAAGGTAAAAAAAGGGTTTGTTAACCAAAGATAGATGGAACCCTTTCAAACTAGATCCTGTAATAAGGTTTGTATAAGTGATTAAGAACTAATACCTAATGCAAGTTGTTATTATCATACAAGACACATAAACACACTTAAGAGTCTAAATAAATAATTACAATAAAATTAAATGCTCATAATCAAAGGTTGTTACCAATCTATGATTATAATTACACATCTTCAAAGGGAGATTATGATTATTAAACACAAAAAAAATTAAATTAGCTACTACACAATATGAATAACTATATTGAAAAACTTTTACACAACCCAAAGACTAAAATACCAGAATGATGTAATGTATTTAATGAATCACAAGGTTTGGAGAAGAAAAAATAATGTACATCAAGATGAACTTACAAAACAATCTATAGAATTTATTATTCACCTTAATAGCCAAAATTATCCTCTCTTTATAATGGATAGGTTACAAGTATAAATAAGCTTGGGGAGGGGTCACCTCATCCTCTAAGTAATGTCTAATTTTACATTTCCAATTATAGAATCAAAAGTTATAATTCATATAGAATATGCATGTACAGGATATTCATAAGCTAGTTGGTCAAAAGTACATAATTTATAATATATATATATATATATATATATATATAGAACAAATACCCAAGTATCATTACTTTATAATACATGCAAGCATATATATATGGTGTTAACTTGGAACTATTGGAAGAGGAAGGAAACTACATGTTCATTTTATTTACAAAATTAGATTGAGACCTTGCATGTGAAAGTTCATTGAAGTGGGCTCAATAAGAATATGCACCACTATGTGAACTGACACTTAAGGTCGAGTACCTATAGGACATAATGGTAATGTACTATGTATTTTAGTAGTAATCTCCTTATTATCTTTTAGTTATTTATATAATTCATAAGTAGTGTCAAAATCAATATTAATAATGCTAAAATTGAGCATGGATGGCTTGAATATCTTTGTGATTTCATTCATTAGCCTTTGTGCTCAGCTTATGAGGCTATGAATTCAGGACTGAGGGCCTCTACCTTAGTAGCCTTATCCTTTAAAAAATTAATTAGTTGTAAAATATCTTCAGTAGTATTATATAATGTGCCTTCTATTTCAACCTTGAATCTCTCTATAATAGCTTTGAGTAATCCTTAAAAATTTGGCCTATTTACCAATTTACCTATAGAGATAATCACACATGTGATCTTCATATCCATCAAGATTTCTATAACATCTCTATCAGATCATGAACTTTGCTATCAAGGCCTTCATCTGTTAGTGTAAATTAAAAGCATTATCTATTTTATAAATAAAATAGTTCAAGGCCCACACAAATTTTTGGGTAGTCATTAGATTTAAATGATTATAGGAACTATTTCTTGCATATGATACCAAAAAGTTAAGTTTATTTTATAATTCATTCAATTGGTTTTATAAGGTTAAAACCCTTCCCTAATGAGGCTGGGACTCACCCCTTGAAGTCATTATTACGTTTAGAATATTATATAATTTCTTTCTCACGTTCTGAACATCCTCCACTATTTCTCTAAAAACCTAAATAATATGCTTTTATTGAATCCTTTATCTAACTTAGTCTTGGATTCTATACATTTCTTTAATATATTCCCTAGTTGAGTCCATGAAAGTACCAAAATCCTCTTCATACTCATTAGGGTTTATTTTTTATTTGTTTTTTAAGGGGAGCAAGTTCTCCCTTTATTCCAATATTATTTCCTCTCCTTTCCTATCTTCTGCCTTTATTTTCCTAACCCTATAAATAGTGCCAATTTTCTTATCAAAGCATGTACTTATTGCTCACAAATCTATGAGGACTAAGCCCATTACATCTTTTTTCACTCTTGGGACTTTTAACCCAAAAAGGGATAATAAGTTATCCTTGTTCTTCAAGTTGACTAGCTTCTACAAAGGTAGAAGGTGGGATTGATCCTAGTGGAAGAATTAAGGCACTTATTTGTATAGGTAGTTTAAGAGGTAGCCAACTGACCCTAATCCATTTTGAGATATCTCTATGGGGTGTAGTTTCTACCACATATCTTGTTTGTCTTAGAGTCTTTAATATGGTCATAATGAAAGACTCAGTTTGAGTGGAATGAGGAATAGACAAGTCCAATTGGGTAGATGGCCTTGAGGGTGTATGTGGTCATAGGGTATAAAAAATGGAAACATAAACCAAGTTTTAAAAATGAACCCTCCTTATAGGGGCTTGGGGTCTAGTTGTTATTGAAAATATGGTTGAAATAATTAAAGAATCAAAGGAACTGGAAGTTTGTTGCCTAGTTTCCTCAATATTGGCATGGGAATATAATGGCTTAGTATTTAAAAAATATTGATATAATGACTCATATGGAGAAAGGGGTGTAGCAACAGGACTAATGGATGGAAAATTAACAACACTAGTATTTACAATTGTATGGGAGGAAGTGAAAGAAAACACTACCTTATTTAGGGCCCGACTTTCTTCTTCAGCAAGAAAATTTTCACCTTATGTGGAGGCTAGTATATATTTTTCCTCTAAAACTTTATGTTTTCTGATCTGTCTTCTTCTTCTTACCCAATTTATTTAGACTTTGTATCCTCTGTTAGATCAATTGTCTCTATTTTAACCTTTTTTTCCTCTTCTTCCATAGTTTAGGGTTCCCCCTCTTCCTCATTACTTGTGTATTCTACCAATGAGACTACATCTACCTATTATTACTCTGATTCCTCATAAAGATGACATCTATGAATGAATAAACCCTCAATAAGTCTTTATTCTATATAGACAATCTTATAAGAGACTAGAAGAGTTTTTGGATTCCTCTGGTAAGTAGAAATGAGTGGTTGAGTGAAAATGGGAGCTTGCCTTGAATTGGATGGAAGATGAAGGAGATTCAACAATGGATGGAAATGAACCATCTATCATAGGTGGAGGTCAAGTGGAAATGGAATAAGTGATATAAATTATAATGGATGGGAGAGCCATAGTAGATGGAGTTGGAGGCACTACAACTGTAGGTGTCACTACTAGAGATGTTGGAGGTGATGGAGGTGATCCTATATATGACATTCATAAAAAAAGAACTCTTCAAAATTTAGGAAGACTTACTGAATTGTAGTCAAAGGAGGTAAATGTTCCAAATAAATTTCTACTAATTACCCACCTATAGGAGGTGATTCCTTTTTAGTTACCATATGGAGTTGCATTATAGCCATTGGTTGAGGATTTACAAGCCCCTTAAGAATATAATTCTTGATTTGGGGATACATCTACATTTGAGTGGCATATGATTCCATGGGGCCAATTTCTTTTTATTTAGGAGAGGGAGGATGGTTTTTTTTTGGGGATGATTGAACCTATGATTGGGGCCATTGATAAATTATAGCTCTATTTACTTCCTCTAAAATTTTGATTGCCTCATCTTCAGTGATCAAAGGATTATCATAAATACTATTTTTAACCACCATTGGAATGTTTTATCTAGTCATATGAATGTATAAATTAGATTCATCTAGAGCATTGATGAAGATTTCATCACGCTCAAAATTTTTATGGCCATAGTGAATATAAAATACCTTCTTCTCGAGGTCATTGAGATATTGTCTGACTCTACCCCTAGGGTCTCAATCTATATATCGTGTTTATTCTAATAATTAAAGGGCCCTAATTTTTCCAACTTTATTGAGGTGCTTCCTCACTAAATAATGAACTTGACTGATGCTTAGAGGGGTTATACGGTAGTACCCTTGGTGTTTAACACTAAGATCTTCAACAACACTATTGTATATTTAATGTACTATTTCCTACTTTTTCACCTTATTAGGGACATAATAAGGTAGATATAGGGGAGGTGCCCTATTTCCCTCTATTATTATGGTAAAATCAAAGATAGTACTAGTAATCCCCTCTTTTCTATATACTCTTCATGTTATCAGAAAACTTAGGCATATGATGCCCATATATGGCTTGGTAGACTTATGGATCAATGTCTTCTAAAATTATTTTGATTTCAATTCTAAACCTATAAAGGTGAATTATAGAATAATTACCATAGATCTTGTTCTTTATGTATTCAATAGATGGTTCCCAGGTTGCCTGTCAGTCTTGTATATTGTTTCTATGACTAGGTTTGGGATATCATATATAAATTTCCATTGAAGGGCCTTTGGTAAAATCAAAACATTTGTTCCCTTAGCCTCATAATAATAACTTCATCAAATAATTTTTATTTATAAGTAGTCAAAATAATGTCTAACAAGGATACCCTTTCCTTGTGCATACAAGTGGTGTTGGAAAAAACATACAATCTAGTCATCAACACCATTTCTATTCAAACTCCTAGACTACAATTAACTATGGGGACATATGAGATAACACCTCAAATATTAAATATTTCTCCCTTTTTAAGCCATTATTTTATTTTCCCCTCAACTATATTATGCGCTAACCAAACATTGGCCAAAACTTGGTCATAGGTCACCTCAGGCATTAGAAGCCCTAAATACTTCTCAAATCCTTCCATATAAATATATTCTATTATGTTTATATGAATTTTGAAGTGTAGGAAATCTTGAGTAATAACACCATTAATAAATAAATTAGGTATTAGATTGAGACAAGACATTACCTCAAATTTTACTACTGCATTGTGCAATCTCATGGCCTTGATTAACAATTCATCAATATATCTGTGATCATCTTCAAATAGCTGATCTTGTGTTGAATATGGTTCTACCTCATGTATCTCATCCCAAATGGTTGAGTAATGACGGAATATAAACTAAAGTGTTCCCTTATCAAGTACAATGTACAAAGATATTTAGGATCACCTATGATGGTGTATGGGGAAGGAAGTTGACTTGGGGATGTTTGTGATGAAGAAACCATTGTTATATTGTAAAACACTATAAAATTTATCTTAAAATGAATAAAATTACTCATAAATTCACTAGGAAAAAAATTATGGATTTTGATAACATGATATCTCAAAGTCATAGTTTGCTCATATTCAATTGATGGCAATGATGACATGATGTCATTTGGAAATTTGCACATATTTACACAATCTCAAGACTTAAATACTCAGCTCATGTGGAGTTAATAAAAAAATGGATTTTAGTTTTGTTTCTTATTTCAATTTAAATATCCTAGTTAGTTTTGACACTTAAATTTTTCCATGTGGTATAATTTCATTCACCATGAGTGCTTAGTTAATAACTTAAGACAAGTGTCTATTTTATGTGCATCAATTTTTGTTATAACTATTAGATTTTGCATTTACATTCTAGATATGCATCTCCATGATTATGAGACACGTCACAATCTCACTTTCCTAATGTTTTTGGTTTTGTGATCTTGTTTTTTACCTATTAAAAGTCATGGGTTAACAATATTCTACCACTTGGTGTAATGCCAATATTCTAGGGTACATTTGACTGTTAACTATGTACATATTCCTACTAGGCATTGAGTGAACATGATCTTGACATGTGTTATGATCTTGATAATTTGGAGGCTCTTTAAAAATTGATTGTGTACTTTTATCAATAGGCTTTAGATTTCTTTGATGATGACACATTGATAACTCTCGATGATATAGAGAACACATAATCCTAATGATGCACCTTTACTTAATAGGTTCTGAAATGAGATCATGCCATGTGGATAGTTATTGTTAATCCAGGGTTTATGATAAGTTGATGTCATACCTAGAACTATTAGGTAGTGAGTGGCCAAGATGGTGTTATGTGAATGACTCTTGGTAACTCAAAGAACTTAGAATTCTAACAATGTAATTTTTTTATGGCAAGTTCTAGGTGAATAGGGTCATGACACATGGATGGTCCATGCTAATTCAAAGAAATTTAGACATAAGTGTGTGTGCTATGGTCCATTGTGTTTTGAGTGAAAGAAATTATGCCATTTGGAATGATCTTGAGAATCTATGGCTATTCATAACTTCAAAAATGTACTTTCCTTAAATGGTTTCTAAGATTTTGGGTTGATATGATGATGCCACTTATCTTAATCTTGAATAACCAAAGAGTAGTTGAAGAAAATTAGCCTGATTGTTGAACTACATGATTCAAGTGGTCATGATGTCAATATGTGGATGAATTTTAGGGTTTTAGAGGTATCTAATAGATTGCATCCAGGGAAACTATAATCAATGAGACGAGCCAAAGAATTTAGCCAAGGATTAAATATGGAATAAGCCTAAGTCCTGAAAATAATTTTTGCACATATATGAAAGTTGAGATGCACTAGAACATTGTCTCATTAGTTTTGTTAGTCAAATAAACCAAAACATTCAAAATGAAAATCAAAGGTGATAAATACAACCATTTTATAAAATGACCAAGATTTTATTTTCTTGATTGAAATGTAGAATTAAACTCAAAAGAACCTTAGGCTACATGGATTAATTCAAAAATAAAAATTTAAGGTTTATCTAGACCATATAAGGATTATTTCTAATAATAATGGGTCCCTTTTTGAATTTTGAAAATGGGGTGTGTTGGGGCATAACAAATGATGACTCAGTGGAGAAATACTCTTGAGTATTTATGAACCTAGAATCTTGGTTAGCACATTAGAATAAAACTAATTTACCCCTTATTATGAGATTTTTGATAGAGATCACGATAGACACTGTAGGTTTTATTTTGATTTCTTGATTTTATAAACAATAATAAGGGAAGTTTGGTCAATGATCTATCACTAACTTGACATACATAGACTTGAGAGGGATACATTTAATTCCACTCTAAGTACTAATCTATTGCTATTCAAATATCCATATCCCTGATATAGTTTACTTGAATCACCATCCTTCCATTAGTTTGTATGATTTGATCGATTGATTTTTTTTGAAACATGTATGAAAAAATGGTTGGGAAACCCCATTAGCTGGGTATATGTATAAGAAAAATTATTTTTATCAATACTTACCTATTATAATATATCCATTTCCATGTTTATTGTCTATCATCTAAGTTTTAACGTGTAAGAGTGCAATTAATCTTTGAAAATAAAGTATTTCTAAAATTTGCATGGGAATATCAAAACAACTTTCATAGACTAGTTGAGCTTATTCAATTTAGATAAAAACTTGATTTTGATCATGACACATACCTTAATTTTGGATTTCCTAAGAAATGAAATATCAAATATTTATGAATGATAATTATTTACTTTTTTCAATTATCCTTTTTTGAGGTCTTTTTAAGATTAACATAAGAAATTTATCAAATTGTTCTAAACCTTAAGCAACTAGTCTAGAAAGTAACACAACTAGCTATTAAAATAAATGCTAAAAATAGAAAGTATTAAACTAATCTATAAAACAAGAAATCTAATCTAATCTTAATTCTATGTTAGAACTTATAGTCATTTAAGAGCATCTCTAGCTAGAATAACCATGAAACAATGTCTTAAAAACTACCTATTGACCAAATTTGACCCCAAGTCAAATTTGTGTCAATACCTATTATTTTTTAACTTTTAAGAAGGTTACCATGTGTCTTATAGGGTGTTATGTTGGTCTATTGTCTTACTCATTCTTTTTTTAGTCCTTGTTGAAGTCCATTCTCCTGGTACTAGCCTAATCAACAAAAGTCAACATTAGTCAACCATGGTCAAATATGGTCAAAGGATAAAATTATTTTTAAAATGTTATAAGATGGCCTTTAACATGTTTTCAAGGGTTTCCAAGTCATTAATTTATCTTTCACCTTATTTCACAGGCAAAAAGGGTCATTTGGCCACATTTTTAGCTCAATTAATGACGTATGGATTTTTACATGTAAGAAATTTTAACTAATCTATGGGTTAATGTGGAAGAGGCTAGATAATGTCAATATCCATCAGATGATAGTTATAAATCAGTTATGATCAATAAATGGTAATTTTCCCTAAAAAATAAGAGATTTTGGGCACTTGTACGGACTTCTAAAGTCCATCATTAGTCAAATAACATGGGAAGACTAACTATTAATCTCTCATAATCCATTTAAATTCCTTTTTTTCAAGAATAATGAAAAAGGTTTTATCTGAAACTTGTTTTCCTCTATTTTCACTTGGCAAACAAAGAAAGAGCAACTTCATGTGCTTGGCATGGGTTGTATAGGTGGAATTAGTAGGAGTGCTTTTGGGGGTGGATATTGCTTTGAGTACATTTAATTTTCATAATAATAACTAGATATTTTGTGTATCAGCCTTTATGAGAAATCAATTTGATCATATGCAACTTTTTATGCATGTTCAACCATGGGGGGGTCACTACTTGAGCTTGTCTCAAAATTTCTTGTTTTGGATTAACGGATTTGTGTGTTTCAGGTGTCTCCATATGATTTTAAATATTTTTCCATTCTTCTTATTTTTTTTCGAGATTTCATTTTTTTGAGAAAGCCTCTTATAGGCTGGTAAAATGGCTAGTTTGCATTCACAATCATCTCATTACTTTAAAAATGTTTCCTTCACATTAAAGATGAAGTTTTAATGTTTTTCTAGAAATTATCCTGGTGTATGTTGGGTATTCAAGTGTTTATAATTTCTCTTGAGGTGTTTTGAGAGCATTCCTTGCACTATTCTTATCATTTCATGACTTCCTTGCATGTCTCAGTCATAAAACTCTACCTACAGGAGCATGCTAACATCACAAGTGTGAGTTTGAAGGTTTGACATGGTTTTTAATATCTTGGGACCATTAATGTGCATTTAAATATTGGATGGAAGCATGTAGGTACTACAAACTTGTAAACTTGGAGAGTGGTCTAAGTCTACATGTATGGGAGGAGATGGACATCTACAATTGATGCCATAAACAAGTCTTCTAGAGGTGTCTTAGTAGTTGATAAATTCCTTTTGAGTTTTATTTTCATAGAAAAGGCCTAGACAGACATAATGATAATGCTAGTTGACTAATGGAAGTGTCAAAGCATCAATTAAAACCTTGGATTGTATTCAGGCCCTTTTACCCTAAAAATGTCAAATAATAGACTTAAAGGTTTTTTAGGACCTCATAAAATCACTTTATAGGTGATCCAAGCCCTCAAATTGGATAAATTGGTATCCCTATTTGCCTATAACAATTGTGCCAATTTTGAGAAGTAGAGAGTGAATAGAGATTAGATGTTGCAAAGCATAAAGATGGCTAAAAACCACTAAAATAGAGTAGTATTATCTATAGGGCATTGATAAAAAATTTAACCTTGTATCCTATTTTGACCATTTTTTGTGTTGTGCTAGTTCTAGGAGGACTCTAAAGATGAAACCAAATTTGGGAGAAATATTTACACTTGTTTTTTCTCCTCATGTCCATTTCATTACTCAAAACAACTCCTAAGTGCCTCAACAAGAGCCCTCATCTTAGCTAGTCAAAATTGGCCTATTAGACAAGTTAGGGATAAGGGTGAAAAACTTCAAGTGATCTAAATTAAAGGTGCACCTAATGATTTTAAGTCCATAAAGAGTTTTGAAAGGTTTTATTCACTTCTTCCCATGGATTTACATGAGCAACTGATGCCAAGTGTGTAGGGTACATGAAGGAGTTTTTTTTACTATATATGATGATGGCTTACTTCCAAGTGATTCCAGATGACTAAGCCTATAAAAAATTCATGGAGAGGCATGTATAATATACTTAAAATTCATCCCAATCATAAGACTTGATCCTAATCAGTTATGAGGCATTCAAATAGGGCCAATCATGAAGGCAATTTTTTTGAGTTAAGACAAGGAGTTTAATGCCTTGAATTAACACTTTAGCTTCCTAACCTTGCATGGTTAATCCCATATCCTCTTATCATGATCAAGTAACTAATTTTCTCAGCTTGACAATTGTCCTTTTGACCTTTGGACTTATCTCTCCTTCTCACTCTCTCAAGTTCTATAATAACTAGCCTTTTTGGCCATTATAACTCATGCTCCACCTGAGTATGGTGAAACCCTACACATTTGTATGCCTTTTTATCAATAATAATACTTATTTTTACCTCCTTAATGACTATTCTTAGTTTTCTCATTTATAATGTTTGATTTTTCATAAGTGAAGACTATGGATTCTTAGCATGTTGTTTCATTCTTTCATCCTATTTGCAGTTGGAAAGATTCTTAGTATAGGGCATGTGAAGTGATCTAGGAAATGTCAAGGATTAAGTGAGTCAATATATTCATTAGTGCCCTCATATTCATATTGTCTAGTCCTCCTAGATTTTCACATTCATCTATAACCTCACAATGTAGCATTGATGTGAGAAGATGAAGATTGGATAAGTGTATGTTTAGTTTATCCCTTGATTTCAAGTGTAAGATTCATATGGTTAGAAGTCATAAATCTATTTGGTGTATCAACTCCCTTAGTATAGTTTGTTTTTATTTATTTATCTCCATTTTTACCTCCCAAGTTAAGTGTAGTTGTGATCCAAAGTGGTACATCAAGAGAGATAACACTATCTAGAGATCCACCTCATTCTTTAAGCTACCCACAAGACTATAGGTGCTTCCATTATGAAACTTGGATGAGGAGATATTTACCATATCCTAAAAATTTTAAAATCCAAATGACAATAGTTTTTGGTATGCCCGGTGGGATTCTTGGTCTAAGAAGTTGAGAGATTTTTGGTGTTGTCTCTTAATAATTAGCCTTTAGAGGCATCTATCCAAGCATCAATGGCAAATTTGAAGATATATCAACTGGTCAAGTAGCATAGGTTATCCTTTGAATATTTTTGGATTAACATTTTTTCTTTATGTTCTTACTTTTAATGAAGTTCCATGGCTGACTTTGTTGTTGAGCTTTGTTCTATACAAGTTGGGGAGACATTTCAAGATTGTGCCATTCCCTATCAATATGAACAAGTCTTTGGTCAACCTTGTCATGATCCTTACCAGCCTCAATATGACCTTCACCATATCCAATATGATCTTTGTTAGCATATTCATGAAGTGTATCAGTCCTATAATCAACCTTCTCCATGTCTTGCTCCTAGTCAACCTAGCCACTTCTCATATCAATCTATTTCCACTTTCAAGAAGACTCTTTTAGGATATGAGAGGTACATGTTGGAGCTTGATACTCTAAGAGTATGTGGTCAAGATATTTTTAGGAATATTATTCATAAGGTGAGATATGCATTAGATTTAGTCAAAAGAGAGTCGATAACTATTGAGAGAGCCAAATGGCAAAGGCTCACAATTGAGATGCTTGATGTGAATGGCCTAGTTTCTTCCTTAGAAGATAGACTAAGAGTTCATGAAAGGTAACCTCACCAAACCTATTAGCCTTCATATCCACTTCCCCAAGTTTCCTATCAGCCATATTTGATCCCTACTCATGAGCCCAATCAAGGATATCAAAGTCATCCTTCTCCCAATTAGTTGGAAGAAAGAGTTGAAAATAAAAATCTTGTATTTGAAGCTAATCTTGATAGGCAAATTGAGTTGGCTAATATGCATATATAATAGTATATGTTGGTATCATAGGAAGTGGAGTTCAAGTCCTCATTTTCCTCTCACATTACATCCCCACTACCTCAAAAAGAGACTCATAATTCTAAAACCCTAAGCTGGAACATGATAGTGGAGTCATGGGGAAAGAAAGAGGAAAAAAGTGTTGACAAAAGATTTCAAGTTGAGAAGGAGATTGATCCTATTCAAACCCCTACCACCATTCCTCAATAAAATAATTTTAATCCTAATATCTTAATTTGGAGTAATATATTGGAATCATGGGGGAAGAAAGAGGATATAAGTTTGGTTGATAAGGAGTGTAGAGCTATGAATGAAGTTGATCATTTTCAAGTTCCTCCCACTATTCCTCAAGAAGCTTCTTATGTTCCATGCCAGATCTCATGAATTCCTTATTCTCATAATGATTCCTATGAACTTCAAGAGAGACTTTTCCAAGAGAACCTAGTGAAGAAAATTGAAGAGTTAGAGGTAAAGATGAAATTGCTAAGTCAGGGTGAGATGGAAGGTTTAGACTGAAAACAATATCCTATGCATAAACACACCCCATATACCCTTCCTTAAGAGAGCCCTCAAGCTAAATCAGATGTGAATGAAGTGTTTGTCAAGTGGAAGGAAGAAATCAATTGGTTTTAGCCTAAGGTTTGCCTTCCATTCCTCAAGAGCTTCTAAAAGAATATCCTAATTTTCAAATTGATTTTGATTTCTATGTGCCACCTCCACCAACTAGTTCATCTTGTCCTCACCCCATCACCATTTTCATTGATGGATCTATGGTATAAGAACCTAAAAAGAATTATTTGGTTGAAAAAAACTCAAAATTATTAGTTGAAGAAAGTCTAACTCCTTGGTAGCCTCATTGGACTTAGTCACAAGACTTCAAGATGTCTATTCTTGGAATCAAAAAGAAGGAAATGGAAAATATTGTAGCCCTTGAGAATCAAAGTCATAATGTGATAGCTGAGACATAATTTGATATCCCTCAAGAGGTATAAAGTGTTGAGGAAGAGGTAAGACTTTATGATGAATATTCTTGTTTGGTTTATAGTGAAGAATGCTTTTTTCGTGTTGAAGAGGAAATCTTTGATGAATTCATTTTGGATGCTAAAGAAGAGCACGAAGGAGTTTATCTTGTTGTTCCCCTTTATGATGTTCATAAAAAAGATGATGAAAACTTGTGGAAATTTTTTGAAGACATTTTCAATGAGTTTGAGTCTCTTAAAGGGTCTACTATGTAATTAGAGTTGATTACAAGTGTGGATGAACAAGATGACATTGCCCAACATGTCATAGATGAGAAAGAGAAAGGTCTTAATCAGCTTTTGGGGGTCAAGCCAAGTTTCCATTTGCCTCAATATTTCAAGGAACAAGAGATCATTCCTTTTGAAACCATGCCAATAAAGAAGATGAAATTTGATCATGGGATAAGGAATAAGTAGAAATATGAGGTATGTTTCCAAAACCAAGAAGAATAATTTTATGTTGGAGACCTATTTGAAGATGGTATACTTGAGAGCATCACAAGTGAGGTGATAAGAAGTAAGTCTAATTCATCAAGTGTTGAATCCAAACATCATCATGTTTGGCACCATGATTTACCTCATTAAGAAGGAGATGCAAGAAAATTTCATTTTGATCTTGGAAAGGTAATTATACTTGATTGTTAGTTGTATATAACTATTTGTTTCCTATTTTTCCTAAGTGCCTTGAGTACAGGTGTGTGTCTTGTTAGCTTGTTTGTTTTGTGTTGTGTGTATCCTTTACTTTGTGTAGTTGAGGTAGTCATTAGTGGTCTTATCTTAATGGTAAATGGTCAAAGGTTTCCTTGTTTGTCTCAAAATTCAAATGACTCCTAAGCCCAATGGATGGACAAGGCTACTGGTTAGTTAGTATAACATGCATACTACCCCTATGAGTCAACAATTTATTGACCAAATTTAACTTTTAGGTCAAATTAGGGTACCCCTATTTAAAAAATTTAATTTTAAGTGTTTTATGAGGTTTAATATTTGTTCATAAGGTATATCATAGGTAATTTACTGTTATTTAATGATATATTAGCCTTGGTCACTTTTTTCATTAACCAACATGTCCTTTTGAGTCATTTTAGGGGTTAAAAAAGTGCATTTAATGATTTGTATAGTTTTATTGGGAAGTATGAATATTTTATAGGGTTATTTCATGCCCAATGTGTCATATTAGGTCTTAACCAACCATTTGTAACTAAAAAGTGGTAGGTCCCTAAAAAAGGGCAATTTTCTTGAAGAAAAGAAGAGTTTGGCACTTGTATAGCTTCCTTGGGAAGTGTGACACATAGGAAAAGGATTTAATATTACTCTTAAACTTCATAATTTTCATTTATAATGCTTTATAAGTGTCATTTTTGAGTTAAACACATTCTATTCCTTTTCACCCTTTTTGGCAAGCAAAAGTAGCCTACAGTTTTGCACTTGGTACGGTCAACATAAGAGGCTTCAAGAAAAATGATCTTAGGGGTGTATTATAAACTAATTTATATTATATTTGATGTTTAGTTGTAGATTAATGGTGGTTTTATCTTTATAAACCATTTTTAAGAAGTTGACCCTTCAAATCTACTTGCTAATCTATGCACCCTACAATTTTTTCTCTTATTTGTGAAAGTATGTACAATTCACTTGTTGAGATTGGTTTTATATTAGTTTTAATCTATTTTCTCATGTTATCCATTATTTTTTTCACTTCTATATTTGATTTGATGAGGTAACAAACTCAATTTGTAAGGAGGAGTGAAGGAGTGAAGTTGTAGTCATTTATGCCTTGTTCTAAAATGTTGGGCTATTAAAAACGTTTTTATGTGAATATACGATGATGTTAAACATGAATTATATCCATATTATCACCCCTTACCATGTTTGGTTTCATCACATTATACTTTGGAAAAAATTCTCACCTTTGTCTTTCTCCATTGCCAACCCTTTGCCCAACTTCAGTTGTAGTCACCTGTAGAAGCTTATTCAACTTGTTCATGGAATGGAATTCAAGGTATATTAGTTTTACAAGCCATTAATATTTTGAAAGAGTTAATCTATATGCTTGGAAAGGGTGAAAGTGTTTCCACAATCTCATTCACTATGCTAAAACAGTAATGAAAAATGTTGCATGCCTTGTTCCAGGAGTTTATAGATGATTTCCATGTTGAAAAGAAGGTTTTAAGATTGTTTTAAGAGGTCCTTATTGTCAATAATGTGTGTGAAAGGTTTAAAATATGTTTTATATTCTCATGAGGCCTTTTGTACCATATTTTCCCTCTATTTCACACTCACTATCCATATCCAACTCATTTTCACCTATAGACATTTCATGATGGCATCATCATAGCCTTAGTATTGGTTTCAATGCTTTTGAATAGGTGAATGGTTCATTTTAGGGTATGGAGAGAGTCTTTGTACCATTTGAATCAATTGATAATGCATTCAATTCATTCCATGATAGGTAGAGAAACTTTACTGTATGTATATAAGAATACTTACCTACAGGTGTACCAACAGAGCTTTGTGGATTCTTGCATAGTCTCAAAAATGAGACTATATATAACAAAATAGAGATTTAAGGTTCAGTTGCATTTAATGAGAAACCAAATAAAATTCTCAAAAATTCTATGGTTATAGTCAAGAATCCTACTCAAAGAGACCAAAAGGTGTGTAGTTATCTTGAAGAGAAAAAAGGTTCAATTCAGGGAAACTTTATCTAAAATGACAAAATATAGCTCTAGGGGTTTTTTGTAGACCTAATACAACATGCTTAAAAAGTATTCCAAGGCATATAAATATGTGGACCATATTTCCTATAGTATATACAAGAGATATTCCAAAGATGAGAGCAAGATAGTAAGTGGAAAGAGGTTATCTACAGCCTTAAAGTTACCCTAAAACACATTGAAATACTCCATTAACATCTACAGGCTTGTGAAGTTATGAATGGCCTTTTGACACAAAGAAGAAAATTAAAAAAAAATTAATGTTTGGAATGGTTTAATTGGTTCAATGACACAAAAATTTAATTAATACAATTATAGGGAAGTGATGAGCATTATTTTTCCTCTTATACACACCAACAATCCGTACATCAAGGAGAATAGGCACCTAAAGCTAAAGGGTTTTTAGTGACTCAAGCAAAGGTTTGATGATGTCTTAGCTCATTAAAAGTTAATATAAGGTGAATTATATTAAAAAAAATTATTTTTTTACCTAAGGGATGTTTAAGGAGAGGTCCTCAAATATCATGACCAATTTCTAATGAGCTAATGGTCACCTATAGGGGTTAGATAAGCAAGGTATATAGGCAGTGAATTGGCATGAGTATTTAGGTATTGTTTAGGACAATAAAACTAATTATAAATATAAATTAATTTTATGAGACCAAAATGGGATTAAAATAATGTCTTAAAACATCATAACTAGGCTAAACATATGCCAAATGTACACCTACATAACTAGGAAGCATAAAAAACATAGTCAAATAGTGAACAAGGTTTGAGATCCTAAAGAAAAAGTCTAGCCCAATTATGAAATAAATAAGTTAATGTAACTAATATATCATCATGGAGAGACTATGTAGATTATAATCACAATGTGTAATAATCATCATGGAGAGACTATGTAGATATCATCATGGAGAGACTATGTATAAAACCTTAAATGTGTAATTAAGGTTTTATACATAGTCTTGATTGGCAAACTGTATGGAAATGTATGTAGAAGTTTAAGGTGATGGAATGAATTGGAAAAAATTGTTGAAAATTTTTATGGAATTAATACACTCACATAAAACATAAAACATGTAAATAAGGGATCCCAAATCAGGAATACATAGTCCACTCTTGAAAATCTTGCACAGTTTGTCATACAAAAAGTATATCTTGGGTCTTTAGTGATTTGAAAGGGAAAATGATGTCATCAAGGGATGGATTTTGGTGTAGGATGTCCTCATAACTTGAGGAAGGCTATAAAATATTCTTTTTTTTTAGATAACAAGTTAATTACCCCCTATTTTGTCTCAGATAGGGGGTACTTCCTCTAGAGCACAAACTGGCAGGGTTTAGAAGATAAGGATAAATGGGTGGAAAAAAAGAAAAAGAGATATTATAGAATGTGGGATACGTTTTATGAAACATAAGAATTAATATAAAAATAGGAAAAGAGGGGAGAAATCAAATAAAATTCATAAAACTTCTAGGGTTACAGTCAGGTATACTAGGCAGGTTTTGGCCTACAATCCAAACAAGAAACCACCTTCACTTTTGGACATAAGTGAGATTTATATTAGATTATAAAATTATTTTTGGGTGTATAAATAGGTTTTTGAGATATTTGAATGTATGGAAGACAATAAAAAGGTCATTTTGGGCTTTAAAGACAAATCATACCTATTAGACATGGCTAGACCTAATGTCCAAATGGGGATCTATCACACTTATAAGATGATATAAGATTTAAAACATATTTAAACATGTTAATGGGGTTAATAAAGAAGTTTTAAATATTTTAGAGTGAAAATAAAAGCAAAGAAATCTATTTTTAGACCTCAATACAACTCAGGCATGTAGGAAACAAGAAAACAAGCTCGATAGGCCAACTTCAAATGCTCACATATTTTTGGAGGGTTTGTATGGAGGAAAAAGGAGTTCAAGGATGTTTATGAAGGTATTTAACTATTAAATTGTGGAATTTTGTGTCAGGTTGGATGTTAGATATTTATGAACGAACCTTAAGAATGAAAACAATCTAAAACCCTTACCTGTGACTAGTTTATGGAAATGGAGATGGAGATGCATTATAATGGAATATTTTGGCTATGAAACCTATTATAAATTTTATAGGAATAACTAAAGCTCCATACCATGCTTTTTATTTATACGTACTTGCATGGATGGGGTGAGAAACAAACTATTTTTTACCATGTTTTGTGTTGTGTAAGTTATAAGAGGAGTATGAAGATGAAACAAAATTTGGGAGAAATATTATGACTTGTGATATCTCCATATGTCTATATAACTCCATATAAAAAATAATAAGTGCCTCAATAGGATCTCTCATCCCAACCAATCAAAACTAGCCTATTAGACAAGCTAGTGAGAGGGTGAAAAACTTCAAGTGAGTTAAATTTAAGGTGTCCCTAATACTTATAAGGCCATGGAGGGTTTTAAAGGTGTAATTAACTTCCTATAATTAATTATAATGAAAAAATTATGCCAATTTTGAGGCCAAGTGTGTAGGATACATGAAGAAGGATTTTTTTTGGACTACAGATGATGATGGCTCACTTCTAAGTGATTCTAATTTACTAATCATACAACTAATGAATTAAGAGGCATGTATAATATCCTTAAAATTAATCCTAATAATTAGATATGATTCTAATCAGTTATGAGGCATTCAAATAGGGCCAATCATGAAGGTATTTTTTTTTGAGTTAAGACAAGGAGTTTTATGCCACTTTTCATGAAGTTTATGCCTTAAATTGACACTTGGGATTCGTAACCTTGCATGGTTCATCCCATATCCTCTTATCATTTACAAGTAACTTGTTTTCTCAGCTTGAAAAGTGTCCTTGTGACCCTTGGAATTCTCTCTCCTTCTCTCTCTCTCAAATTTTATAAGAACTAACCTTTTTGGCCATTATAACTCATGTTCCACCTGAGTACGGTGAATAAATACTCATTTATATACCTTTTGATAAATAATAATTACTAATTTTTACCTCCTCCATGATTTTTATTAGTGTTTTCATTTGGAATGTGATTTTTCATAAGTGAATACTATGGATTCCTTAGCATGTTGTTTCATTCTTTCATCCTATTTGTAGTTAGAAAGCTTCTTCTTGTAGGGCATGTGAAGTGTTATAGAAAATTTCAAGGATTGATTGAGTTATTATATTCATTATTCCCTTATAGGCCACTTTTATAGTCCTCTTAGCTTTTCACATTCATCCATAAGCTCATAATGTAGCATTGATGTCAGAAGATAAAGATTGGAGAAGTGCATATTCAGTTTGTCCCTTGATTTCAAGTGTAAGATGCATATGGTTGGAACTAATCAATATATTTGGTGTATCACATCCCTTAGGATATATTTTTTTTAGTTATCTCTCTCCCTTTTCAAACCCCCCACCCACCCCCACCAAGTTAAGTGTAGTTATGATCCAAAGTGGTACATCAAGGGAGCTAACCTTATCTAGAGATACACCTCATTCCTTAGGCTACCCACAAGCCTAGAGGTGTTTCTATTGTGACACTTGGATGAGGAGAGATTTTCCATCTTTTCAAAGGGTGAAAATCCAAGTGATAAAAATTATAGGCACTAATGCTTGCACATGTTACCGAAAATTTAATCCTCTTTTCTAATTTCTTCAATTGGTTCTAGAAGGTTAACACCCTTCCCCAATGAGACTGGGACTCACCTTTTGAAGTCCTTATTGTGTTAAAATATATACAATTCCTTTTTCATGTTCTAAAAATTATCCACTATTTCTCTCAGAGCCTAAATAATCTAGATCCTATACATTTCTTTCATAGCTTCTCCAATTAAGAACATGAAAGAAAAAAATCCTATTCATATGTGTTAGGGTCATTGGGGTTCATTTTTTATTTCTTTACAAAGGGAAAAAAATTCTCCCATTTCTCTAGTATTAGTTACTCCTATTTACTATCTATTACATTTATATTTTTAACCCTCTAAGTAGTGCTAATTTTACTATCAAAACATGTAATTATTATTCAAAACTATGTGAGGATCAAACCCATTATATCATTTTTTGGTCTTGGGACTCTTTGACACAAGATGAGATAATTATTTATCCTTGTTATTAGGCTGACTATCCTCTAAAAAAGTGGAAAGTGGGATGTGTCATGGTGGATGCATTAAGACACTTATTTTTATAGTCAGTTTAAGAGATAGCTAACCAACCTTGGTCCATCTTGAGATATCTCTCTGGGGTGTAGTTTCTACCACATATATTATTTGTCCTAGAGTCTTTAAGATGGTAATAATGGAAGACTCAATCCTAGTGGACTAAAAAATGGACAAGAATAATTAGGTGGATGACCTCAAGGGTGAAGGTGGTTCTTGGGTGTCAAAAATGGTAACAAACACCAAGTTTTCAAAATGAACCCTCCTTCCAAGGGCTTGGAGTTTGACTATTATTGAAGTTATGGTTGAAATACTTAAATAATCAAAGGAACTAAAAGTTTTTTGCCTAGTTTCCTCAATATTGGCATGGGCATATAATGGATTTATTTTTAAACAATATAGCTATAATGATTCATATGGAGAAAGGCGTGTAGTAGCTAGACTAGTATATGAAAAATTAATAATACTAGTATTTACAATTATAAGGGAGGAGGTGAAAGAAGACACTACCTTATTAAGGGCCCAAATTTATTCTTCAGTAAGAACATTTTCACCTTGCATGGAGGTTGGTCTATCTTCTTTCTCTAATAACCCTGTGTCCATCAATATATCTTATTCTTACCAAATTTCTTCAGACTCCATATCCTTTGTTATATCATTTTTCTCAATTTTAACCTTTTGTTCCTCTTCCTCCATAGTTTGGTTTCCTCCTCTTCCTCATCATTGGTGTAGTCTACCAATGAGAATTCATCTTCCTATTATTTTTTGATTCCTCATAAAGAGGACCTTCATGAATGAATAAACCCTCTATAGGTCTTTATTCTATATGGGAAATATTAAGCGAGACTGGAAGAGTTTTGGGCTTCTTTTGGTAAGTAATAATGGGTAGATGAGTGGAAATATGTGATCTTGCCCTGAAGTAGATGGAATGGATGGAAATGAACCATTTGTCATAGGTGGAGGTGAATTGGAAATATAAGAAGAGATAGAAGGTGGAATGGATGGGAGAACCATAATAGATGGAGGTGGAGGCATTAAAACTATAGGTTCCACTAGTGGAGATGTTAGAGGTGATGCGGGTGATACTATGGATGGAATTGATACAAAATAACTCTACAAAAATTAAGGAAGACTAACTTGTTAAACTATAGTCAGAAGAGTTAAAAGTGCCAAAGAAATCATGCTTACCCACTTTTAGGAGGTGATGCCCTTGTAGTTACCATAGGGACTTGTATTGTAGCTACTGTTTGAGGATTCAAAAATCCCTTAAGAATATAATTCCTAATTTGGGGATATATCTCCCTTAGAGTGGCATAGGCTTCTACTAGGATAAATTCTTCTTATTGAGGAGAGGGGGGATAGTCTAGTTCTAGGGAAAATTGAGCCAATGGCTAGGGCCATTGATAAATTACAGCTCTATTCACCTCATCTGCAATTTTTCTTACCTCCTCTCTAGTGATCTAAGGATTATACTAAATCTTATTTGAAATCACCATGGGCATGTTATGTTTGTTCATTTGAATGTAGACCTCAGAATCATCCAAAGCATTGATGAAAATTTCATAATGTTCAAAGCTTTTTTATCCATAAGGAACATGAACTCCTTCTTAAGGTCCCAGTCTCAATCTTTCCCCTAGGGTCGTAATCTCTATTTTTTGCTTATTCTAAGCCATAATGGGCCCTAAATTTTTCAAATGTATTGAGGTGATTCCTCACTGAATATTGGATTTGACTAATGTTCAAAGGGGTTTTATGGTAGTACCCTTGGTGTTTAGCATCAATATATTCATCCACACTATTGTATATTTGATGTGTTATTTTTTGCTCTACCACCTTATTAGGGACATACCAAAGTAAATATATGGGAGGTGCCCTATTTTTATCTATCTTGATTATGGTATAATCAAGATAATACTAATAATGCCCTATTTTATCTATACTCCTCATGTTCTCTAAAATCCTAGGCATCTGATGCCCACAGATGGCTTGGTAGACTTTTGGATAAATGTCTTCTAAAATTATTTTAATTTTAATTTTAAACCTATAAATGTGAAGTATGAAATAATAATTATAGACCTTATTTTTTATGTATTCAATAGATGGTTCCTAGGGTTGCCTATGAGTCTTGTATATTATTCCCATGACTTCATCCACTACATAAAACATCATATGGAAATTTCCATCAAAGGTCCTTTGGTAAAATTGGAACATTTTTTCCCTTAGCCTCACACTGATAACTTTTTTGAGTGAAACAATTTAATCAATAATCAAAATAATGTCTAACAAGGTCACCCATTCCTCATACACATAGGTGGTACTGGGAAAACCATATAATATGTTCATAATTCCATTTCTATTAAAATTCTATCCTAAACTTAACTATGGGGATTGATGAGATAACACCTCAAATATTCATTTTATCTCCTTTCTCAATCCATTGTTTAGTTTCCCCTCAACTGTGTTATGTTATAAGCTATGTTATAATTAATGATTTAATATGATTTATTTGTATCAAATGCTTCCCCAAAAATATATGATACTATGTTATGTGAAGTCTAAAGTGTGGGAAATCCCTAGTAATAACACCATTAATAAAAATCATATAGTAGATCGATACAAGGTAATATCTTGGATTTTGCTACCACATTGTGTAATCCCATGAATTTGATTGGAAATAATTCATCAATCTATATTCAGTCATCTTTAGATAGTTGATCTTGTGTTGAGTATGGCTCTACATTGTGCACCTCATCCCAAATGGTTGAGTAATGAGAGAATCTAAATTCAAGTGTTCCCTTATCAAATACTATGTCCAAAGATTCAAGCTCAGCTATGATGGTGTATGAGGAAGCATGTTGAATTATAGATACTCATGATGAAGAATCCATTGTTATATTGTAAAACATAGTAAAAGTTCTCTTAAGATGATTGAAAGTACTCAAAATTTTACTAGGAGAAAAGCTAGGGATTTTGATAACATGATATCTAAAATTCATAGCTTTCTTGTATTTGGTTGATGGAAATGGTGAATTGAAGTTGTTTTAAAACTTGGATATATTACCAAAATCTCAAGACTTGAATGTTGAGTTCATGTGGAGTTAATGTAATATCAACTTTTAGTTTTTTTCCCATTTAATTTGTGTTTTCTAGTCAGCTTTAGTGGGTCTCTTTTTCCATGTGATAGAGTTTCTTCACTATGAGTGCTTAGTCATTACCTTAAGATAGGGGTCCATTTATTTTGTATCAAATTTTGGTTTAGTTGTTAGATTTTACATTTATATTTTGACTATGCATCTATGTGATTGTGACACTTGTCACTATCTCACTTACCTAGTTTTTTGGTTTTATGATCTTGATTTGTACCCATTATAAGCCATAGGTTAATGAGATTATATCACTTGGAATAATCTCAAGAATTTTGGGTTCATTTGACTATTAATTATATACATCTTCCTAACAGGCATTGAGTGAATGTGATCCTACCATGTGTTATGATCTAGGGAATCTTGAGGCTATTCAAAAATTAACTATGTAATTTACTTAGTGGGATTCATATTATCATGATGATGACACATAGATGAATATAAATAATCTAGAGAACACATGATCTTGGTGATATACCTTCGACTGATAGGCTTTGAGTTAACAAGATCATGCCACATGGATGGTTCTCATTAATCTAGGGTCTATGAAAAGTTGACATTGTACCTAGATCTATTAGGTGGTAAGTGCCTAAACTAGTTCCATGTGGATGTCTCTCATTAAATTAAACAAATTATAATTATGATAATCCACTTTTTTCCTAAAAAGGTTTGGGTGAACAAGATCATGACACTTGGATGGTATGTGTTAATTTAGATAACTTCAGAGATATGTTTTGTATTTTGGTCTATTATGTTTTGAGTGAAAGGAATTATGCCACATATAATGATCTCAAGGATATTTCAAACTTTGATAGTGTAATTTACCTGATTGGTTTCTAAGATTTTGAGTTGACGTGATGATGCCTCTTATCTTAATCTTAGGGAATTAGAGAGTAGGCAAATAAAATAGTCCCAAATGTTGAACTAAATGTTGTAGGTGGTCATGATGTTGACATGTGGATGAATCTCAAGGTTTTAGAGGTCTCAAATAGACTTTAGTGAGGGAAACTAAAATTAATGAGATGGAAACATATAGCCAGGGAATTTAGCTAAGTATTGAATATGGAATAAGCCTAAGCCTAAAAATAATCCTACACATATATGAAAGTCGAGATGCACTAGAACACTGTCTCATTATATATGTTAGTCAAATAAACTAAAAAATTTGAAATTCAAATCAAAGGTTATAAATAAAACCATTTTATAAAATTCCCAAACATTGATTTTATTTATTGAAATGTAGAATTAAACTCAAAATAACCTTAGGTTGTATGAACTAATTCAATATTGAAATTTTAAAGTTCATCTAGACCATAAAATGAAGATTTTATGATAATAATGGGTCCCTATTTGAATTTTGAGCATCGCATGGAAATGGAAAAGTTGACAACTTTTGGAAAACTATTCACTGAGAGGTAAATTGTCAAAGATTTAGGATTTTATGCATTGAGATTTTTATGAAAATCCTCTAGGTCCACACGACCAATTTATGAGTCACCAAATTTTGGAATATTTTTCTCCAGTACTAGAAATGGAGAAAATCCCATGTATTTTTACTTCATTTTTCTATTTAAGTGATTTGAAGGGTTGCTTTCATAATAACTTGCAGATTAAAAAAATTAGGAGGCAATAAATTCTACTATGGTTTCAAGGAACAAACTGCAGTGGCTATGGAAATGAATTTAGATTCCTTAGATTATGCACTATGTGGAAATGGTAAAAATATAGAATCATACATGACTTAAATCACTACAAATTTCCCTATGGCTAAAAATAACTAAAAAATGGGAATTAATGCTACCAAAAACTCTATCACCATGGAGTACTCAAAATTTTGTAAGATTTGACTCTATCTATACAAAATTTAGCCTTATTATGAGGATCTAATATCTATGTAGAGTTCTTAGTGGTGTTAGGATGGATTTCATAGATAAAATGAGCCTTGCATGTGTTTCTAAAGAATTTTGGGAGGTTCTTAGTGTGTTTTAATGACCAAGTTTCCCCCCACGTGTACCCCTTTAATTCACATAATGAATTTCACTTAGACCTATAGACATGGAGGACATGAAGTCACATCTATAATGACCACAAATGAAGCTTTACATCCACCATGTTAGCAAGGATGGATGAGCCTGATCGTAGGGATGTGGGACATGTGAAGGTGTGATCCAAAAATATAGCATTTCCATGTTTTGCATGTCCCCAAGGTTAGGAAAGCCTAACCTCCTAGATGCATATGCCCCAAAAACATGATTTTCATGTTTGGTTATTTTTAATAACTTAATTTTTTTCAAATACATCAATTTTTTTGTGTAAAACCTCACTTCTCAAATTTTAACTTGAAAACTATATTTAGTTTTCTATGTTCTTCTCGACTTACAAAAAATTGATTTTGGATAATTTAGGGAATAACTACTACCTCAGGATGTAGACATGAACTTATGAAAGGACATAGGATGAATTCTTAGAATCTCAAAATTTGTAGATCAGGTGTCTTGTCTATTGGGTTATGAGGTTTTCTTGAAATCATGGAAAAAAAGGGAATAGGAAAGACCATAAGAAGAAAAAGAAACACAAAGTATAAAGGGAAACATACAACATAAAGAGAAACACACAACACAAACCTAAATCACATACATGCAATGGTATGTGACAACTTACCTTCATGGATTAAAGTTCTTAAAATACTATCTAATGTATGGTAGTGGAGGCTAGTTTAATCTTTGTATGTTAGGTAATATGTTTTATCACCATGGAAATGATGAATTTTTAAGGGACCCATATAGACAGAGTGAAAATTCACATGAATGTCTCAAGGTTATCTTATTTTGTCCTAAAGTAGGACCAAATATCTTACTTTAAAATATCACTACCTTGATTTATGATCAAAAACTTATTTGAAATTTTCTTAAAGTTTCGTGATTATGTTAATCACCATCACTCATTCCTCTTCCAATCTATCCAGGTACATGATCCTCTTTTCCAATGTATTTTTGAATTGGTCATCCTCTACAACTTGAGCTAGCCATAAATATGGAAATCTAAATACATGATAATAATTTCATATATGCCATATAATAATTTGAAAGGATACACCCCAATTACTCCTTTGTTGGTTGTTTAATCAACTCAAAAAGAATCATATAACTTCTTGTGCTTATTCTTATGATTTTCATTGACCAATTTGTGAAAAATGATAGTAATGTTCTTATTGTTGGATTCTAATTGACCATTATCTTGAAGGTAATATTAAAAATAGGGTGTTATTGAATGCCCATAACCATAGTAGAAACCATTTAGTTTAGTAAAAGAGAATTTGGAAGGATTATCCATATTGATTTTTTGAGGAACTCCAAATCTGACCAATACATTCTCTTTTATGAAGTTATAAATGACCTTAGAAGTGATAAATATTGTTTAAATAGCCTCAAAACACTTAGTGAAGTAATTAATTACTGTAAACACATGATTATGTTCTACATTAAAATATCGATTCAAAGTTCCAATGAAGTCTAATCCCCATTGTTGAAAAGGTTGCTCAATGACTACAAGGGGGAGGGGTATTACTACAAGTTTAGGATATCTAACAAAGGATTGGTAGGCCTCCCATTTTGAAACCCATTCTTGGGCATCCTTGAGCCATTATCTTTAAATCATATGCATGTTTTTCAATTGGTTAATGCTTTCATGTTTTTCAATCAGTGAATACTTGAGTCATGCTCTTTCAAACCACAACTCATGAAATCAATTGGAGATTTAACTCCATTTTTCTACACCAAGATATCATAATGTATATTTAGAAGAATAAAAATATGTAATGAAATATATCTTAAAATTTAAAGAGGTTAAAATATGTGCCTTGGAAATAGTTTCTTTAATTTCATTGAAATCCATCTTCCCATCGTAATTTCATCTAAAAGAGATCTTTCCTCACATCATAGGAACAATGTGTCTAGTGAGATAAAAAAATAGAGGGACAAATCTTATGATAAAGTTGACTTACCAAAAAATGAATGTGTACTAGGTGTAACATCATGAAATAAAAATTAGATTCATTAGTAGAAATAAAAAAATTGAAACATTACCACTAACCTAAGCATGTATTCTCAAATTGAGAAAGACTAATAAGAATGCAAATAAAAAATCAAACAAATAAAATTGTTATACCTTTTATTTTGATCTCCTTGCTAGAAAGAGTGATGTGCTCAAATATAGTTTCAAAAAATATTATATGAGATGTATGGGCAATTTGACAGTGTAATCCCTTCTAAACTAGATGATTTGATGATGAGTGGATTCTTATGTGAAAACTTGAGCAACACTTCATTGTCAAATGAAAGTTTCCTTACTAATTTTGGTAGAACTTTGTTAGGAAAATTAGACTTGTTGAAATGAGAGGGAAATCCCTCTATTTCTATGATTCCATGATGATTATGAACCATTGATATTGATAAAATATCAATGGTGGAGAATGAGTCCTCCTCCTCATTAAATGAGGGAGGTTAAGGAGTAAATATGGGGGGTTGAAATGTGTTAAGGATTTTTGTTGATAAGGCATGGAGGTAATTTGCTTTGGAAGAAGGTTAATTTCATGGGGATGTGGAGAGATGCATTTAAAATTAGATTTTATTGGATAGTGTGTAATTATATTGGGATTTAAGTGTGATGTGAGGATATTTAAATTTTATCAATTTTTAAAAAATAGAAATATCAAAATCCATATAATTTTTTATTAGGAAATTATCAATTAATTGATTTGGATTAATTAACTAATGGAATAGGATGTGAATTTTGTGGAATTAGATGTGATTCTGATAAATAAGGGATTGATTGGCTAGGGGGTGATGAATAGTGTCAAATTAGGATAGGGATGTTAGTGTAGATAAATAACTAATTTAGGGTTTAGGGATGATGTTAGTGAGGAATTAGTAGAGATTTAAAATCAACACAAAATGTCCAATTTTAAATGTTTATACTAGGCTTTCTAATGGGTAAATATAGTCATTGAATTGATTTTACCCTTTTTGGATCAGTTTTAGTGCCTTCTTTAGAAACCACATGTCTTAAGAGTTTACCTTTGGTAATCATTAAAATGTATTTTTTATATTCAAAGATATGCCATGAGTATGGCATATTTCAAAGATCATTTTTAGATGTTCGTAATGAGATTCTCTTTTCTTTGAGAGCACAGTGAGGTCATCAAGGTAAATCACTATGATCTTATTATTTGTGTCACTAACAGTTAAATCCATTACTATTTGGAATGTAGTTCATATATTGATGAGACCAAAGGGCATCCTTTTGAATGTGAATTTTCCCCATGGGGTGGTATATGTTGTCTTGTACTATTTTTCTATAATAACTTTAACGTAATTATATATAGAGAATTCATCTAATATGGACATAATTTTATAACCTATGATAACTTTTAGGATTTAATCCATGATTGGTAGAAGATAATTATCCTTGAGAGAGGCTTGATTAAAAATGTGAAAATCTATGCAAATCCTAACTTCTCCATTCTTATTTCATATAGGCATAATGTTATCCACCCAAGTAGAATGATCAATAAGAAAGATGATTATTGCACCTAACATTTTATATATTTATTAGTAGATGGTCCCTACAATCTTAGGATTATAGTGCTGTAAATTTTATCTAAAAGTATTGACATCAAACTTCAACAAAATATTAAGCTACATAATCTCAAGTTTAAAATAGTTTAGATCAACATAAAACCAAAAAAATATGCCTATATAATTTGAACAAATTAATAAACCTCTTGTGTTCTTCCTTGAAACAAAATTTTCCAATATTGACATATTGTGGCTCCTCCTCAATACTAATGTTTAATTTCTAAAAATTAGATGATCTTTGGGGATATTCTTGGATTTTTATCTATATATACCTATCATGTTTATCGAACATTTATTCTAAAGAGACCAATCCTTTAGTAATACTATTTCCCTTCATATGAATGATATTTCCATCTACTTGATTGGCTTTAACATCAGATGATTCTGAGATATTTACATTTTTTTCTTCTACTATTGAAGACTCTCTATATGTTGTTCAACTTACTTCAAAATAAAAAATTCTAAAATAACCTCTCTACTCCAAAGAAGTGATGACCTATTCATCATCATTAAATACTTTCAAATACTCAAAATTATTTATAACACTCGAGTGATTTATCATTTTAATTATATATTAGTTTTTATCAAACTTTTTATGAGGAATAAACAAAGATACATATACAAATAGGCCATTAGATTTATAATTTTTTGATCTTTGGACAACATTAATGGAAAAAGATTTTAAATTCTCAATGCAATCTTTATATAATGCTTTATTCTATCATATTTTACTTGGTACCAACCTCATATCTATTTCAAAATCAACTTAGCATCCCCTTGAGAGTTGAGGTTTTCAATTCCCATTTCTTCTTCTATTTTTCATCCTAAGAGTAGAGCTTCATACTCAGTTGTATAATTGGTCCATTAAAGTTAGAGTTTATAGGAAAATTAAATCTATTTTTGTGTTGAAACTAATTACCACACCAACACTCGACCTAAAGTTGAATAAATTCCATCAAACTTTAATGTCTAAACATTATTTGTATCACTTTATAGAAATTTAGGAAGTTCAATTTATTTTTCATTCATTATCATGTAGGTACCTGGGCCTATTTCCTCATACACAATGTCTATCTGAGGATCATTTAATTTTTGTACTAAGTGTTTAGCCTTTTTTTTCTTGTAGCAGTTTGACAGTCATAAATAACATTGAAAAAGTAACAAATTAATTCATAAAATAAATCTATATCACCCCACAACAAACCAAGCCACAAAATGTGAGACGTAAGTTTTGAAGTGAAAAACTGAACTAATTGAAAAAAAATCTACATGTATATTAAGAAAGATTATGAAAAAATATTCTACAATATAATCTTAGAAACAAGAATAATAAATAAGAGGAGAGAGATTAAAGTGTTGAAGAGATAATTAAAGGGATCTTTAAATAGATCTATAGGAAGGAAGAGAGAGTTACAAATAGTCCCATTATAACCTTATAACACCTTGTAAGTGTGTGCCAAATGTTCCTATTCTATAAAATGTGTGGGGAAGTATATGCCAAGTGTGGATGGCAAGATTCCCTAAAAATAGAAAAAAGAGGCATGAAACCTCATGAAATCCATATTTGTGTGAATTAAAAATTCATATAAACATAAAAATTTCACACACTTAAATAATTAGGATAAATATCAAGTAAACCTAATTAATATAAATCTCCAAGACTCCCTCTTAAATTTATTTTAGGGTTACAAAAGTGGAGACAACATTTACAAATAAAAAAGAGAGTTGACATTACATAATTCTCCCCCTTAATGGCAATTTCCATTGAGAAGAATTATAATGATTATAATGGTTTAGAAAGAAAGATGAAAAAAATTGATGTCGTTGAAAATTGTGCAAAGGTGTAGGTGTGATCATCAATAATATTCAATAATCTTCTTTGGATAATAAGGTCAACCCACTTTGGAATCAATTTCACATAAAGGGAGATGGTAAGAAATGATCTACTATGCCTGAAAAGCACAAAATCTAACAATAAATCTTTGGGTTATGTAGACACCAAAATTACATCATACACATGTGTATAACTCCCTATGTTGAAACCCCCCTTAAACCCATTTTAATAATAATAATTAATCTCCCTAACCATACTTTTACCCCTCACACATTTAATTAATTTAAAATACTTAATTAAGTTAATTAAAAACCCCTATTGCCACCTTACCTAGCCACCTCACCCTATGACTAATTCTCACCTGATGAGTCACCTCAAGACCTAGTCCCCTCATCCTAACTACCCAAGACTTAGTCCAACTTCCAAACTAAATTCCTAAACAACTACTTCCTTCCTAACCTCTTATTTTTACCATTTTATAATGGGTGTCACACTTAGCATGAACAACAATAGAAAATAAGCCAAAAATAGTAAGGTTTACCTATTCTAGGGCTATTGACATCGATCAACCAATGACCAACGTTAGTGGGATCACCGACATTGACAATATAATCCAAGCCCCAACCTAAAGTTTAGGTTAGCAAAAATTAAGAAAATTGATTCTTACTCTCATTTAGGCTCTCAACATTCTATTTTTTGACATCTTGGCTTACAATCATCTTGTGTAAGTCAATCACAATTAGTAACTGAGCTCTTACGGACCAAAAACACCCACTTATTCTCTTTATTCAAGAATTTAGATTTGGACTCCTTGATAGGATCTATCAACCTGGCACTTATCATTCAGTGACCACCACATCTAAGTACATCACTGATACTATAGGTTATTTAAATATTTATTTATATCTACTCTGCATTGCTTTATGCACTTCTAACCATACCCCTATGAGGGAGTTACAAAGATTCCTTACTTGTTTCCCCTTAAATGAACATACCAACCCTTTGAACAGACTAGACCAATCCATAATATCTCTCTCATAACTCTCCTAACCTCCCTGACCTGATCTAAACCATTTCCCAAAACCAAGAAAGCCTTTTGCTAGCTCCCAGATAATTATTGCCCCTACCAACCTTTGTAACCTAACCGAAATCAGTTACTTCACTATCAGCCTTGGTATTATAACCAATATCGATCAATCCCCTATTGGTGTTAATGACTGTGGATTCCATAACCTCTTCAAAACCTATCCAGACAACTTCTAAAACACAAACAGAGTACCTCACCTACACCTTGTCACTCTTTGCTACGTATAGGTTGTTAGTAACAGTAATCTTATCTCTTTTTCACTCTCTCTTTACCTCTCTTTTAGTAATTTATTATTCTTATCTCTTAAAAGTGGACTATCATCTCTAGGGAAGTTTCACACTTCCTAGAACAATCACGTAGCTTGGCAGCCCACTCATTTATCTGCTAACAACCATCTTGTGGTAGTGATTTCTTACTTGTAGGTAGTCCTCCTCAGCCAAAGAGGAATGCTCACAACATCTGGATACAGTGCACAAACTAAATTCATGTTCATTTTAATCACATATCCCCAACCTTTTTTCTATTTTCCTTTAGACTTAAAATAGACAAAATTTAGTGAAACATTTTTGGCATGCCCAGTGGGACCCTAGAGTTTTCCTTGGGTTTATTTCTTGTTTTAAACAATCATATAGGTGCATTATAGTGAAAATTTCATTTCTTGCACTTCCTCCTTCTCTTTTCTCTTAAAAACAAAAAGTTCAATATCTTATTCTCTATTTAAAAGGCATTAAACTAAAATGTTCTTTCTTTTCTCCTTGCCTCTAAAAGAAATTTGTCATTTTCTTTTACAAAAAAAAATATTTTCTTTACTTCCTCTTGCATGCACATTAGGATAGTCAAATTCATACTCTATTCCTATTTCATCTCTATTTTCATTCAAATCTAAACATTTTAGATTTGAGTTTAAAACTTATTCCATTTCATAGTTTGTTTGTTGCATATTAACTAACCTAGTTAATTATAAGCATTTTAAATAAATTATAGTACACTTATGTTACACAACCAAATCACATTCACATAAATAGGCATATAAACTCACCTAAGAAAAGGCCCATCAATATTTCATCACCTGATGGATCACCTTACCCTACTTGGCTATCTTACTTGGATTTCACCACCAAGGGGAGAACCCGCTTCATTCTCTGGCAGAGTATAATCTCTAGATAGAAGGTATATTTTGGCTAAGTGGCCTGGCTCAGCTTTAGGTTCATGAAGTGTGGATAACAAGCCCTTATAACATGCCATGTACCTAGTCTAACACAGATTTCCTCTTGAGAACCAAAACTAACCTAAAACCAGCTCTAGATTGCTTTTTAGTACCTTCAATAACCAAATTCTCTTCTCACTATCTGATTAAGGCATAAGCCAACACGAGACAAAAAATTAATCTCTAGGACTTAATAGTTGATGGATGAATGTTATTTTTTTGCTTTTCAATTGCCTTCCATATTTTTGAGTTGGTAAGGATGATTTTCTATTGATTCATAAAATCAATACTATTTCTAAAACTCAGTTTGTATAACTTGTTATCTCAAGTTTCCTAAGTGTTATTCCTTCTTACACAGACCTTTTACATCCACTATTTTAACTAGTTTCAACCTTTAATTTCTTACAACATCAAATTTTCCATCTCCTAGGATTTCACAGTGACCGACATCAGTTAACCCTATCAGTATTAGTAGATTTTAACTATCGACATCGATTATTCCACTAACATTGGTGAACTTTTCCTACCAATATCAGTCACTCCCTTATCAACATTAGTGACTGTGTAATTTCATCTGCTCAAAACAACAAGCTAAAATAACCTATTTACCTGCACTCTAACCTAGTTTTTCTTTATTATGTTTCAAATATATGATAGTAAGACTATTTAAACATTATTTTGCATGGTATTGACATGAGCTCAAGCCAAAATTCATGTCAATTACGTAAGCTAGAAACCACTTCTGCCTTCCCCTCTTATGATTATATCATGGAGCATACTTCAGATACAAAGCATACTCCCAACCCTAAAAAAATTCCCATTGTGCCTCAGGGAGATTAAAATTTTCCTAAATTTTTTGATCACAATGTGGCAACCCTTCAACATTACCTTGCTATGAGATGAACCCATAATTCTTTGGGTGACCCAATCTATGGTATGCCAACCTCTTTAATGGAGATAACCTTAGTTTCAGTTGCCTTCACTATTTTCCCCATGGTTACCAAATCACCACTTTTATGAGTAACCCAACTATAAACAATGTTCAAAATATAACATCTTCAACTACCGAATCCCACCTAAACCTTGGTGTAACTTCCCTACTTTCACAATTGCAACCAGTTCAACCAAGTCACACCCCATTCCAAAATTTAGTGGTACCTATTCCATCCACCCTCATCCCTATAATTACATAAGTTATTACTCTTCCTTCATCTATTATAACCATGCAAATAATCCAACCTATAGTAACAACAACCAACCAGGGCATAGTCTTTAACCCCATGGGACAAGTCCCTTTTCTTTCCGCACCTCAACCTATGACTCATTATCCTTATGTTACCTCGACACAACCTCAAAAATCTATGTCATATGATTCCTCTACTTCCTATCATCTTCCCTATAACTTAGGAGGTATCCCCCAAACTAATCCCCCTCCAGACCTCATTAAGATTCTAATGGATAAGATGTCTAGTCTAGAGAAATCCATTTTTGATTCAAAGAATGTGTTATCTTATGATCAGATATGCAATGAACCAATCCATCTTTTTGTGCCTATTTTCCATTATCTAAGTCAATGGGAACTCCCTAAATTTACTCATTTTTAGAGTAAAGAGGACCCACAACATCTCTTGTGAGCATTTAGACATGCTTGTTATTTAATAGGGCATGATGATGCATTACTACTTTTCACTTTCCCTATGTCTCTTTCAGGTGATGACTTGGATTGGTATAGCTCTATTCCTCAACACTCCATTTTCTTATTTACCCAACTTAAACAAATATTCCAAGATCATTTCTCTATTAACATTTCTAAGAAGGTTTCTATAACAGACCTTTATTCTATCAAATAATTTGATGACAAGTCTATTGCAAATTTTATCACTCATTGGAGAAGCTTGATCAATCAACTCCCCTTCTCCTTACCCCAACTTGAGCTTATTGATCTTTTCTCAAGGGCATGTGCTAAGCACATCTTGGCCACACTTTGACTACAAATTTTTTGTACATTTGATGAAGCTTTTACAATGGCACAAAAACTCAAGGTTCATGTTATAGATGAAGGCAAAGTCGAGTTGCACAGTAAGAATCCCATTACTAAGTAAAATGATAATATACTCCCATTAGGGAGTCATATATATCCATATTGGAGAAACTATTACAATAAGGTGTCATAACCCTTCCTTAGATTAAACCTCTTATATAGTTTGACCCTTCCCATCATATCCCAACCTGGTACAAAGAAGTTGAGTTTGTGGTTACCATCAAGTTAAAGGTCAAAACTCTAATAATTGTAAGAAACTCAAGAACATTGTTCAAGATATGCTTGATAGAGGTGATCTCATCTTGGATAATCCTAATGCACCTCCTAATCAAAGTATGGATGTGTTTAAACACCCTTTTCCTAACCATTCATCGAATCAAAATATTGTCTAGTCCACAACTAACTCAGGTGATCATAATAGCCATACAATTAATATGGTCTTTCCTTTACCTTCATTTTAACCTTCCTCTCAATAAGAGATCTATTTCATTGACTCCTCCCCCACATTCTATGGCATCTATTTCACCCATTCACCCTCTTCAGGTAGAAGAGCTTATTTCAACCATTTCACTCCCTTAAGAGGAAGAGCCTCCTTAACCACTCCTTTTTCCACTTGAGGAGCCTATAATGTCAATTTTGTTTATACCAATATTACCTATACTCTTACCATTTGAAGACCACACTGTATCTATTCCTTTACCACATGTTGAAGAGAACATCATTCCTACATTATACCCTCTTAAGGAACCTTCTTCGCATACTTCTCCTCCACCTATAGAGAGTGTTACCCCACCCACTTCACCTTTGAACCTAAAAGAGTCCATATCATCTACTCCCATAATATATGGGAGACCTATTGTGCCTACTCTAATTGCACCACTCTTACCCTTTCTTTTACCTATAGAGGATCATACTATACTTATGCCTCATCTACATGTTTAGGGAGCCATAATACCTATGCTTTACCCTCTTAAGGAACCTTCTTGAGCTACCTCCCCTTCACCCATGATAGACCAATTCTCTTCTCCCGTCTCTATTGAAGAGGACCCCATTATGGTTCTTTCTCATCTTTGGCCTAAAGTAGCAAAGAAAAACAATTTCCCCCTTTCCCAAACACTTTAGCCTTCTAAAAACACAAATGTAAGGCCTACATCGACTTCATCTAAACCCTTCTTATGTTTGGTAAAAAGTCTAAAATTTCTTGACTCCATGAAGCTTGACAATGCAACATTTTGAGACCAACTTAAAACTCTATATCCAACACAATGAATGTCAACCTTTATTTCCAACCCCCTCACTACCCTCTACCCCAAGGTATTTGACAAAGCTATAACTTCAACAAAATCACCTAAATTTTAGCTATCTATGTCAGAGCCCTTATCATCATAGGAATATGTTACATTAAAGTAGATCAAGGACTTAGGTGTATACCCCATTTCTAATTTAATTCATCCAATGGTGAAATTATATTGAACTCCTCAACCACAAATTGGAGTTTCTTACCCCAAAATATATAAGAATGTTAAGCCTCCTAGATATCATTGATCCCTTATTTAACCCTAAACTTTACCATCCATTTTAGGGCCACACCAATCTACTTTAGTTGGAATATTGTCTAGGCAAGCCAAACAAAAGGTTAAACTACCTCCACTCCTACCTTTGCCATCTAGTCAGCCTCTCACATCTGACACTAAGAAAGTGATAGTAAAACACGTAACACCCCTATCACCAAACAAGACACCACATAAAATTACCTTTTTAACACCAAAACAAAAGAAGGTTTCCACTCTTGTTAGCAAAACAAGCACGAGCCCACTTGTAGGCTCTCAAATATTTTTCTTACATAAGTTATTGAAATATTCTATAATAAATCTTCCTCCCATCAAGCCTTATATTCCTCTTAGAAGGAAGCCATTGTGGTTTGATGATACACAAGCATGTTTATATCATCATTTACCTAGATATGATACTGAGAGTTGTAAAGCCCTCACATTGGTTATTCAACAACACTTTGATGTTAACACTCTCTTTAATGACACTACCATTAACCTTCCTATTATTCCACCTTTGAAATATATAGTGCCTCATACTATTCATCCCAAATTCAAACCCAAATATGTCATCGTAACCCCTTTTCCGCCTCCTTCACCAAATTTTCAAATCAACATAGTTAATGTGGCCACATGGTCACAAAACCAAAAAGATAAAGTTATTAAAAATGTAACTATTCCTTGGACCCATCCCTTCACCAAAGACACTCCCCCTACTAATCTTAACATTTCCATCTTGGGTGTTCCTAAAACAACATCTTCAGATGTTATTCATAGCTCAATGGTGAAACAACTTCACCAAACTCCTATGAAAATGCCTTTGTATGAGTTAATCTAAAACTCATCCCAACACCATCAAGATTTGATTAGTGCTTTGCAAGTGATTAAGGTATAATCAGATGATCCCCAAATTCTTGTAGCTTTGGTTGGCTCCCTTAACTCCATCTTCTTGATTTATTTTAGTGATTTAGAAATTCCACTTCAACACCTTAAAGATCAATATTTTGCCCTTTTTATTACCACATATATTGATCAAACTCATATCAAGAGATTTATGATCGATGGGGGAGATAGAATTAATATTATTTTCACCCATTCCTAAAAATAGCTAGTGTTTCCCAACAATTGCATGTCTCAAATTGTTGTGGTACTCAGTTCCTTTAATGATACTACAGCTACTATGATGGGCACTATTGTCTTACATATTCATGTAGGTCCCTACACAATTCTTGAGCTCTTTTATGTTATGTAAAGAGAGTTCCAATATAACATACTACTTGGATGACCTTGGATACATGTTATGGCATGTGTACCCTCAACCTTGCACCATTATGTCAAGTTTGAACATGATGGACAAGTACATGTTATACCTATTAACCCACCTCCATTTAAAACATGTAACATGACATATAGTCATAATGATGTTCTCATCCCATTGAAAACATCATCCTTTTTTCATGATGCTTTTGAAGCTTCCATAAGTTCCACACTCATGGTTACATAGATACCAGTAACACAAATTCCTAACAAAGATCCCATAGAGGAAACCTTTCAACATTTGTCACTTGAAAAATATCATTTGTTGACACTCGACATGTTTTATACTCCATAAGAGTATGGAAGGATTCACATGTACCCAAATTATGATCCTTATATCAGGATGGTCATCCCATATGGGCCCCCTAACCTTTGAACCAATTTCATATATGGAGGAATTGATCAAGCTCCCACTGTCAACAACCCATATTCTTCACCACAACCATTTACCTGTGAATTCTCTCTCCTGAGTAACCCTAATTCCCTCACACCTATATTTATAGGTGTGCCTAGAAAATATTTGGTTTAGGTCATTATGAACAAGGTGTGCATATGTCTATTGAATATCCTACTAACAACACCATTAAAAATTCCAAAAAGAGGCATGGGGTGGGATACGATGAACCAAATAAACTCACCAAAACCTCCCATGGACCAATTGTCAAAGAACCAGTCTCTCTTTCTCCACCTTCTTCTTGACCATCACCTATCAAATCAGAGGTATCTATACCTCCTAATTTTTTTTCAATAAATACCATCAATTTGGGGCCTCTCACCTATAGTTAAGGTATAGAAACAAGGTCCCTTCCTCTCATTCATCTTGAAATAATTGATGAAGACTCTTCCACTATTAACATTATCCAATGTCAAGATGATGATGCAATTTTCACCTACATGGGTGCAGATGATTCCTATATCTAATGATCACTCCCATTTAAAATACAAGCTATGTTAAAAAATTCAACCATTGACATCAACCTGCCCTCCCATGATAACCCTCACATCTTCAATATTGGCCAATCTTTAGATTCCTCTGAGCAAGCTGATTATGCCACATTTCTTAATAACCATAGCCAAGCCTTTGTTTGGTCTTATAATGACATGCATGGTATTTACCCCTCTATCATCACCCATAACATTATAACCAAATGAGATTCTAAATCCGTTAAGAATAAGCTTCATAAAATGCATCCTCATATTTGTCTCCTTGTCAAAGTAGAGATCCAATGCCTCCTTTTTATTAACTTTATCCAACCCATAGACTACCTGCAATGGATTTCCAATATTGTTCCTATCACAAAAGGAACTGAGGGAGTTTGCATTTGCATTGACTATCATGATTTAAATCTTGTCTATCTAAAAGATGATTTCTCATTGCCTAGTATCAACCAACTTATTGATCTAACAGCCGACCATGAGATGATATCACTTATGGATGGATTATCTAGATATAATCAAATCTTGGTTGTTCCTGAGGATCAACACAAGATAACATTTATTACCCCATAGGGGACTTTCTATTATAAGGACATGACTTGTGGCCTGAAGAATGCTAGTGCAACCTATTAATGTGCCATGACATACATTTTCCATGATATCCTACACAAAATTATAGAGGATTATGTGGATGAATTACTCGATAAATCTAAACTTCATCAAGAACACTTGACGATTCTCAAAACCATATTTACTCATCTTTTCCAATATAATGTTTGATTAAACCCAAAGAAATGTGTCTTTGGTGTTCTTTCTGGTAAAATCTTAGGTTTTATCATTTTTCTCTATGGTATTGACGTCAATACTGCTAAGGTTAGATCAATCCTAGAGATGCCTCCACCTACTAATATCAAACAACTCCATAGCCTACAAGGCAAAATTTAGTCAATTCACTACTTCATTTGCCTATTTTTAAATTGTTTCCAACCCTTCACCATCTCCTCAAAAAGGATGTCTCCTTTCAATGGAATATAGATTGATATGAGGCTTTTGACACACTTAAACAATACCTCCTTTCCCCATTGATTCTTATTCCACCAAAGGAAAATAAACCTTTCTACCTATACATCTCTACAATATACCATTCTCTACTTGTTATGATTTCACAATGAGATGACCAACATCGAGAGCAGATGGTTTATTACATAAGCCACACACTTATTTATTATGAGACTTGATATACCCATACTAAAAAAATTACCTTGCATTAGTTTTTTATTGCCTCTAAGCTTCACCATTATCTCCTAAATCACAAAACCTACGTGGTCACCCATACCGATCCCCTCAAATACATGCATTCCAAACCATGTCAAAACCAACGTGTAGCTCAATGGCTTATGCTTCTTGCTGAATTTGACTTAGAGTTCATTCAAAAAAAATTCTATTAAATGGAAAATAATAATTGACCAGTTAGGTACTACCCCTTTACCTGACAATCAACTTTCAAACCTTGAATTCCTTGATGAATCTATTACAATACTCTCCACTAATGACATCTCCTATAAAATGATGATGTTCTTTGACAGATCTAAATGCCAACATGGTATGGGTACAAGGGTCATTCTTATTCCTATAGATGGTGAGACTATGCCTTTGTTATTTAAATTAGCTTTTGAATGCACTAACAATATGACCAAATATGAGGCTTTGATTCTAGGACTTCAAACAACTGTCTTCGTAGGTATCAAATCCATAACCATTTTTAGTGATTCTCAGCTAGTAGTTAACCAAGTTAATGGTTCCTACCTATGAAAAAATGAAATTCTATAGTGGTATAAACATCCTGTAGATATGCTCTTAGGATCATTTGATTCTTATCTCTTGAAAACTATTCCTTGATCTACAAACAAGTTTGCTAACATGATGGCTTTACTTGCTTCACACATACCCTTTTTATCCTCCTCTTTAAGAATCTATGTCACCATGCATCACTTAACATTAGCCTCCTATGTCTCAGCTAACATCCTCTTTATTGAAAATGTAACAACCAACCCACAAGACTTATGGTATAAACAATTCATAGATTATCTTTCCTTCTCTATTATCCCTCTTGATCTTTCTATTAATGGGAAATGGGCCTTCATAAAACATGTTGCTCATTACACTATACTAGGGGGGCTTCTCTACAATTGAATTTTTGATGGTCTTCTCCCTATATGCCCAGCTAGCTATGAGACTCCCTTTGCTACTAAGGAAGTCCATGATGGGATTTGAGGTGGGAATTTCAATAGTCACACAGTCACTAAACGTATCCTTTGACTTGGATATTATTGGGCCACACTTCATCAAGACTATGATGATTACATTTGACATTATGTCAAGTGTTAACAACATGCTAACCTCCTTCACATTCCTAGTCATGCATTGCAAGTCACCAAAGACTTTTGGCCCTTCTCCCAATGGGGCTTAGATCTAATCAAAGAGATTAACCCTCATTCATCACTCCATCATCATTCTATCATTACTGCTACTAAATACTTCACCAAGTGGGTCAAGGCCATCCCTCTCATCTCCACTAAAGCTGAAAAAATTATTGATTTCATTAACCATCACATCATCTATCATTTTGGTGTACCTCACAAGATTATAATAGATAATGGAAATTCTTTCAAAAATAAGACTATTCAAGGTCTTTGTGATTCATTTGGAATAAAATTAAGCTTCTCATCACCATACTCTCCCCAAGATAATGTATAGGTAGAAGCTTCTAATGAAACATTGACCAAAATTCTCATGAAGGTAGTCAATGATATGGGAAAATATTGGCACACACACACATTCATTTTGCTTTATGGGCTTATTGCACTAGCATTAAAACCCCTAAAAGTGCTACACCTTTTTCATTGGTATATGGGATGGAGGCTATTTTTCCTCTTAGGTCGAGATTCCTTCTCTTCAAATTTCTCTTACATGACATACTTACTAATGATGACTTTCACCAAGAACATCTAGCCCAACTTGAATTGTTTGATGAGCACCATCTCATAGCCCTCAATCACCTCCAAATCTATCAAGAGCATATCAAATACACTCATAACAAAAACCTCAAAGAGAAAGATTTAAATATAGGAGATCTCATCTGAAAAGAAAATCAACATGGAGAGAAGCAAATGGGGTAAGTTTTCTCCTTATTGGCTTGGACCTTATATCATAACTCACGAGTATGGTTCAAGAACTTATCACTTGTATTTTCTTAAAGGAAGGCTAGAACCTTAGCCTTTAAATGACTTACACCTATGACCATTCTTTTTTTAAGCCAACATCACTTTACTTTACGTTTAACTTGAGCTCATCCCTTGAGCATCCCTATTACATTCATTTCCCTTCCTCTTCACCCTTACTCCTATACACTTAGATAACTTACACAATCATATGGTTTTATCCTCATAGTGTAAAAATACTAAGCCTCTATAGTCTTGTCCATGACTAAAAGCAAAAAAAATTTGGATATTTGAAAAAGTTATAAAATCTCAAGTCATGCTTTTCAATGTAGACTACTCCCTTGAAAGATAGCTACGTAACTTCCATTTTCTACTATCAATAGACTTCTCCCTTGAAGGATAGCTATTTAAAATTAAAAACAAATGCTTAGACCACTCACTTGAAGGATGGCTAAGCCAAGATATATTCTCAAAGGGAAAGACAACTACAAAAGGCTTCTGGTAGCTTTATATGAACTTACCCCATACAAAATCCCATTGTAGGCTTCTCACATTGATCAGTTTACACAAAAAAAAAGGCTTTAAGTCATGGACTTGCTTATATTAGCTCTCTGGTCACCACAAAAGGGACATCTCATTTCTACTTGGTAGGTTATGCTACATAAACCTTTTTTTCCTCATTTTACCCTTTTCCCCCTCATACTCTTTCAAGGGACTATGAAGCTCATTTAACATAAGGTAAACATGATGCTTCTCTAACAAACACAATGGTTCAAAGATATAAGGCATGAAAGAGGCTCATTTTCCTGAGCCTATTCATGTTCTAAATTGCGGTCTTTGCCAATACATGAGCATTTTACCTCTTTATTTTCCCATCCACATCACATGTTGTTATCTCTATTTTAGATGAATAAACAATGCCATACCAACACTAACAAATCCTACTAAATTTATTTTATACATACACCATCACAAATATGGAAAAATGTTGAAATAAACTAACATAATTAATCTATTCATTTTTAAGCATACACCGTCATAAATATGGAAAAATGCTAAGATGAAACTAACCAATCAACCATGCATATACCATCACATAAATGGGAAAGGCTAGTCTAACTCAACTAACATGATCAGGATTAACATCAAACTTAACATAGCATAAAATAAACATCATACACATCATCATCATAATCATAAGAAACACATTTTAATTGAACCCATGGTAATAAATGAACATCTCATATATATATATATATATATATGTGTGTGTGTGTGTGTGATCAAAGTACATGTTCATCATATACATTATCATAACATCATAAATATCTCTCAAAATGTACATCTCACATCTTCAATTCACAGGCTGATATACATATAACATATATAATCAAACTAGCAAAATCTGATACTCAGGGTCCTCAAGGCTCTCTACATGGTCATGAAGAAGCAATGCCGTCACCACTCTCCGCCCATCTACATCTATGTGAGCTAGAAGCCATTTCACATGAAAATGACCTCTCCTGCTCTCTGAACTTTGAATATCTTTGTATCCATGGGAACTCTTTAATCACCTTCTCATAGTAGGCAATCTCATCCAGGGTAGTCAAATATCTTATCGTAGATGCAATCTATGGAGGACCCATAACACCTGATGATGGCCCAGCCTATACTAGTCATTATGGTGGTAGAGGAGGAGTAACCTAGCCTACTAATCTTAGAATATCTCTCTCTATTGTCATTGCAGTCACCTAACCTTGTAAAATAATCACATGGCCCTGTAGTACTACAACTTGACCTTTTAGAGCTCCAATTTGACCCTACAACATCACCAACTACCCCTATAAGGCTAAAACCTATGCCTAGGCTATCTCTCAAGCTTGTACTACTTCATCTCAATCCTGTACCCTCTCTCTAACTAACCCCTATAAATTTGGCAGTGGCCTCCTAACCTCCACCATCAGATGTAACCCTACCCACCAAGCTATATAGGCCACTGTACACCCTAAGTCCCCAACACCTAGCCCTACTGGTAGCTCATCAAAATCTATCCCATTTATCTTCTACAGCAATGGTAGGGGTGCCTCTATCTCATCTTGCCTATATCAAGGGAAGGCAGGTGGAATATCTTGTAGTAGCCAAATCTACCTCTTGACTCATGCCATAGGTACCATCTCAAACTCACTAACCCATCTCCCCTTGACCCATAGTGAACTCTATAACCTAACAAGTTGCTTTGCCTACCCTCTAAAAAGTGGGTATGTCAAATATAGTCTCCAAAAAATATCTATAGGGATCAAGCCCTTGATCATGTACTTATAGTAGGCAATGTCTCACACCATTCCATCCACTCATATCTATGTCATCCCCTTTAAATCATCTAAAACCAACCCTAAAGCTAGACAAGATAATTTTAGGTAACCCCAGTGGTCATGTCAGCATGATGTGCTCATATACCCAATAGTGAAGTAGATGGCTAATACATAAACTATATCACTATTACAACCTCAAACCCCATAACTCTCTATATAATTGTGCCAAAAATACTGGACCCCAGGGTTGAACAACCCAAATATAACCTTACCCATTTCCCCTATAAACCTACCCACAAAACCCCCTAACTTATCCTACACCTACCCTAACCTATTTTCTACCCCTCTACTAACATTTTCTACACCCCCACCTCTCATTTAACCTAAAAATTACAAATACTAAATCAAACTAGTGTAGGTTCTTACCTTGTCTCTCTGTCTCCTCCTGGCTAGCACCACTAGCTCCTTTGGTTGTGCACCTCCTATTGGGTCCCCTCCTTGAGCTACCATCTCAAATCACTCTTAATCTCTATTTCTTCTCACCAATCACCAAAGTTGCAAATGAGTTTGGTTGGCTGCTAAACCCCCTTTTATCAGGTTTGGTTAGTTGCTGATATTGACATTCTTGACCCAACCTAGTGAATGTTGGTGCTTATGCCTACTGATATTGGAAACTTTACCCTAGGTTTATCAATATTAGCACTTTTTATTACTGATATCAGTAAATGTAACTAATGTTAGCACCATTCCAATACTATTTTCCCCAACACAAAACCCTCAACTTTTCAAACCTTACCCATACACTAGGGAAACTGGAGATCACATATATTTCCCCCAAACATGACAAAATGACATTGAAGATCACTTAAATCTTCACCCAAAATGACTTTTCTTGGAGATCATGAATATTTCCTCACTCATTGACCCTCTTACACCACCCTTGCATTACTTGTCATAACCACTTATATTATTTTGCTATAGTTGGCTATTATGCACATGCATGTATATTAGGTGTTTTGGATGGCAACCACACCCATCCTATCACCCTCAACTCTTTTATGTTTCCTAGGGGCACTTCCTACCTTGGATACCTAGGACACATTGACCCTTAGAGCTATAACTTTGATTGTTTTGAGCTATCAGCTATCACTTATAAGTTGTGCTTTGGTTACTTCTATCTAGGTCCTCCTTAACCTTGCCTATTCTTGAATTTGATGACTATATCTCATTGTGGTATACACATACAGAGCAATACTCAATTCTCTACCATTAACATAATTACCATTTTATCAAACTGGTACCCAATTCTGATTTCTCCTCCATCAATTCCCATTTTGAGGGGGGATACCTCATCCAATACTTGTAGCATATAACACCTATTTTTGTCTTGAAACATGTCAATACAAATTACAAGACAAAAAAGGGCAAATGTAGACACCAAAATTACATCATACACATGTGCATAACTCCCTATGTTGAAACCTCCCTGAAACCCATTTTAATAATAACAAATAATCTCCCTAACCCACACTTTTACCCCTCACACATTTAATTAATTTAAAATACTTAATTAAGTTAATTAAAAACCCCTATTTCCACCTTACTTGGCCACCTCACCCTATGAATAATTATCAACTAATGAGTCACCTCAAGACCTGGTCCCCACTTCTAAACTAAATTCCTAAATAACTACTTCCTTCATAACCTCTTATTTTTACCATTTTATAATGGGTGTCACACTTGGCATGAACAACAACAGAAAACAAGCCAAAAATAGTAAGGTTTACCTATTATAGGGCCATCAACATCCATCAACCTACAGTCAACATCAGTGGGATCATCGATGTCAATAATTTAAGCCAAGTCCCAACCTAAAGTTTAGGTTAGTAGAAATTAAGAAAATAGATTCTTACTCTCATTCAGATTCTTGACATTCTATTTTTTGGCATCTTGGCTTACAATCATCTTGTGTAAGTCAATCACAATCAACAATTGAGCTCTTGAAGACCAATAACACCTACTTTTTCTCTCTATTTAGGCATTCACGTTTAGACTCCTTGATAGGATCCATCAACTTGGCACTTATCATTCAGTGACCACCACATCTAAGTACATCACTGACATTGTAGGTCATTTAAATATTTATTTTACTATTTATTTATATGTACTTTGCATTGCTTTATGAATTTTTGACCATACCCCCATGAAGGAGTTACAAAGCTTCCTTGCTTTTTTTCCCTTAAATTGACATACTAAACCTCTATCTAGACTTAACCAAGCCATAATATCCCTTTCATAACTCTCTCAACCTCCCTGACCTGATCCAAACCATTTCTTAGAAATGAGAAAACCTTCTACAAGCTCTTAGACAATTATTTCCCCTATCAACCTCAATAGCCTAACCAACATCGGTCACCTCACTACTGACCTCAGTAGTATAAATGATATTGGTCACTCCACTACCGATGTCAGTGATTGTGGATTCCTTAGCCTCTTCAAAATCTACCTAGACAACTTCTAAAACATAAATAGAGTACCTCACCTACACCCTATCACTCTCTATTGTGTACAATTTGTTAATAATGGTAATCTTATCTCTTTTTCACTCTCTCTTTACCTCTCTTTCAGTAATTTATTATTTTTTTATCTCTTAAAAGTGGAATGTCATCTCTAGGGAAGTTTCACACTTCCTAAAACAAGCATGTAGCTTGGCAACCCACTCATTTATTTGCTAACAAACATTTTGTGGTAGTGTTTTCTTACTTGCAGGTAGTCCTCCCCAACCAAAGAGGAGTGCTCACAACGTCTGGATACAACGTGCAAATCCAATCTGGGTTTATTCTAATCACTTATCCCCATCCTTCTTTCTATTTTCCTTTAGACTTAAATTAGACAAAATTTAGATAAAAACACATTAAATTCCTGACAAAAAATAGAACATCATTTACAAGATGAAGTTGATAAAAGGAAATGAATAAGTAAAATTCCCCAACAAAAAAAATAAAGCAACAAAACTTAAATTTAATTACACCAAACTGAAACACATTATTGCCAAACAAGACAAGTGAAATAAGAATCCTAAAATGTAATACAAATAAGGTATGGAAAAAATGCCAAACTCCATAAAATTAAGATGAAAACCAAAAAATAGAAGTATGTAATACTGCTCAAAACATCTTGAATAGATAAAGCCAAAAGAGAATAAAAAATTAGAATACCTAGTTTGAACCCAAACAAAATGTAATAGGATGGAAAACTCAGAAACACCCATAAGAAAGGCATATCGAGAAATACAACCAAGAAGTAATGAAGTGTTTTAATAGAAAAATATGCAATATAAGGTGGGATATATACATTATCAAAACTGATATAGGACATGGAAAGTGGATGAAATAATAGAGTGTAATTTGAATTTTATTATGAAGTACCATGCCAAAAAATAGTCTTGATTTTGTACTATAGAATAAAACCAAACAACTAATTATTAAAAATTGATAATTAAAAGGAATATATTTAATTAAATTAAAAAAATGGTTTAAAAAAATGATGTACATGATGAATGCAACTGGTTAAAAAACTAGAATCAATAAAAAATTATCCTTTTTATGAAATTGAAATTAAAGGTTAACAGGCAAATAAACAAAAAAAACTGATTAGATGCATTAAGAGAATTTATAAAAAAACACAAAAAACATTTGAAAGGGTGGTATCCCTTTAAAAAAAAGTGTAAAAAAATGAACTTCTCCACCCAAGTCCCTATAAACAATCAATGTTCAATGTTAATTTTTTTTATTTTGGTACCATGAAGGATTTATGTCAAGATCATTGTAAATAAAAAGGGAGAAAAAGTAACAAATGAATTCATAAAATGAATCAATATTACGTCACAAAGAACTGAGACACAAAATGTGAGACACAATATTTTAAGTGGAAAACCATTCACTAATTAGAAAAAAATCCACATGTATATTAAAAAGGTTTGCAAATAATTATTTACACAATATAAGCTTGGAAGCAATAAGAATAAATAAGAGGAGAGAGCTTCAAGTTTTGAAGAGGTGAGGATAAGGCTCTTTAAATAGAGCTATAATAAGGAAGAGGGATTTATAAAAAATCTCATCATGACCTTATAACACCTTCTTAGTGTGTGCCAAATATTCCTATTCCCTAAAAGGTGAGGGGAAATGTGTGCCAAGTGTAGAGGGAGTTACTTATGAAATTAACTCTAAGATTCCATACAAAACAACAAAATAGGTGTGACACATCATGATATCCTAATTTATGTGAATTAAACATTTATATAAATATAAAACCTATACACACTTGAAAACATAGGATCAAAAACAAGTGAACCCAATTAAGATTAGTCTCCAACATATTTATTCCTTTTACAGGGATTGATGTAGAGGTTACTTGGTTTTACTATCAACCTTGATTTCTTGACCAAACTCTCTAGGTTTATCACACTTTCCTACTCTCCCTTCCTAACTTTATAGTGAATTGTATAGTAAAAGTATAATCAGTTGTGAGATTACAAATCTAAATTCTTATTTCCCCTATAAAGACACACCTATGTATCAATTTTGGTGGTCTAAATCCTCTCTTAGGTCCACTTTCCTTCTTTAAGCCTACCCAATTAGGCCTCCTTTAGCCCTTACATGAAATAGTATTCTAAAATCTATACCCAAGAGTTCGTATAGGTCTGAAAGTGTTTATGATGCAGAGCATATACCAAGTTCACTCAATTAACCTTATTTCAAAATCCACTTACTTTGTCAATGATTCCTAAGGATCATTTTCCAAGAGATTCACTTAGTTTCCTTTTATACTCTCCAATTATTTAGTATTGATTATTAGGACCTAACAAACCTCCCTAACCTTTCACCAAATCAAAAACACCTCACAAGTTCTCCTTGACAACTCTGCCCTTTTCAATCTCAATCCTTGTAGCCCTTTTTTTAGACTTTTATTGCAATTCCATACATGTACGATAGTATATAACAAAACTAATCACCATTTTAGGTACCCTCTATCAATCTCTTCTTGTTCTCAATGTTATAGACCATAACTCTTGCATTTGATCCCTTTTCAAACTTAATTTATGCTTTTGTTTACCCTAATTAGGTCTTTTAGGGTTCTTTTTACAAACAATCTCTATTTTCCATACATAGAGTTACATTCACACCAAAAAAACTTTAAATTATATTCACAAATATTATATCTAATATTTTCACCATATTTCATTCAATTTCAGCAGTGGAATCTCCTTAAACTTACAAAACCCTATCCTTAGGGTTTTCTAAGACTAAGAGGACCTGAGATCTCAAAATAATTGTTTTCAAGGGTTACATATGGTTTCAAATGATTATGAGAGTTTATTCCAGTCTATCATGACCTATTACCATCTATCCAAGCATTGAATTCTATGAATCAACTCTCTATCAAGCATTCTAAAGGAATTTGCAGTTGACTGTGTCAAAAGATTGATAATAAACAGTCTGAATCCTTTCAAGAATCAACAACACACTTTGAAAAATGAACACAAGATTTAAAGAAGCTTTATTCACATTCAAAAATATTACCAAAGTATTCTCCAAGCAATTTCCAATTAAAACAATAATTTCTTCTTTTTGGGAACAGTCATTCAGTCCACCCAATGTTGCTTTATATCAAAGAATAGGGATTTGTAGAGCACTTGTCTATACATAAAAAGTATTATTCACTATTTATTAATACTTATAAACTCAAAAAACAACAATATTATCTATAGAAATTTATAAACATTGTTCAACACCTCTTTATGCATTGTATTACAACTCACAATTCAACAGAACAAGACTGCTATATGAGACAAAGTCTACCTTATAAAACTCTGTGAATAAATAGTTTATTTATTATATATGAATATTTTCAACCTCAAATAATATTCATAAATATTTAGATACATTGTATATAGTCTACCATTCCTCATTATTAACTATCATGATAAGCTCAGTCTACAAACAAAGTCACTCATACAACACATGGTTTTTTGTGTATACATATGTATAAACACCAATGAGTCTATTATCATTACTTGCAACCATTACCTTGAAACACATTAAAAAGTCCTTAAATAAAATTTATATCAATTATCAAATGTCTTTTAATCAACTATCAAGACAAATACAGTTTGTAACTCAGACATCTAATATAGGAACAGGGGTTAGCACCTTGTGACAACTTTTAACAGGGGTCCTTTCTGGTATTATCTTTTCAAATTTTCTCTTCAAACTATCTTACATTAACCTTCAAAAATATTTGGATAAAATTTCCAACCTCTTCCTTTTATCAATCAACACATAGGGTTTGAAATAAAAATAAAGACCTCTAAATAGGGGTCTGTGTGAATTCATTATTCAATAGAGATTTCAAGCCACTACAACTACCTTCATAAAAATCTTGTCCATTCTCCATTCCTATAATATGAATGGAATGCAATATAAAAAAACAAAACTGACTTATAACTACCTAGAAAGGTGTATAACTACCTCTAATCATATTTTCTCAAAGAGGTCTCCTTTTATTACATTACATTTATTAATTTACACTATATGGCATATCTAAAACCATGATAGTGGACTCATGAAAATTTTATAAACCTTTTATAATGCCTAAAAAATCTATAAATGTTTAGTACATATTTTCCTCTTCTCATATGCAATAAATTCCTTATAAAAGGCTTACAAATTTCAAATTGCTCTAGAAGGAGATTTTGGTGAGAAATCTTCATATTCAAATTCTATTAACTTATCAACCATCTAAACTACACATATGGACTCTTAATGACCTATATAAAATATATGAAACCTAATAGACTTCCAAAAGACAAAAATGAAATCATTTTGGGGTCCTTAAGGGATGCCCCTGCATCATAATACCAAGATGAGAAAACTTTGTGACAAGTTTTTTAATGTTTCACTTGGTATATGTTGCTACTTAAATTACACTGAACCTCCTCATGGAAGGTATCAACTTCTATTTTCCTCTCATAGAGTTGTACATGCTCTTCGGTCCCACATTTAGGCCACTTTTGCTTCATCTCCTTCAATAGCATACCTACACACAAAACAAAATTATTAAACAAAACATATCTACTACCTTCTTGTTATTTCCATGCATCTATATACCAATCTTCCTTATCTTAAAACTAATTCTCCTTCTCCTTAAATCTATCATTCATCACTACTTAAAGTATGCATTCATCTTCTTCCTTCACCAATGCTCCTTGTGCTACCCATTCCACTTCATGCACAACTTATGCTTGTCCTTTGCATACCTCATTTTTGTGTAGATTCTTATCTTGCTGTTGTATATCAACATCTTGATTACCCTCAATCTCTTTCATTTACAAGGGCTACATATTATCTTTCATTATCTCATCTCCTTGATTTATCTCATAATCATGCTACATATGGCTCAAATCTTTGCCATTATCTTCTTGTTCTATACTCTGCAAACTTTTGTGTTCATCTACCTCATCTATCATTCTTCCTTTGACTGCTTATTCTATACCTATATTTTCATCATAAACCATCATTTTAGAAAAAAAACTTGGAGCCTTAACCTTGTAAATTTCAATATCCTTCTTTTTCACTTGCTTGGTATCAATCCCAAGTCATTTCCTTTCTAGTTTAGCTACAATGTCAAACACTTTTCCATTGTTTCCTCTTTCATGGACTTGGCTATAATGTTTTCCTTCACTTTCCTCTCTCCTAATCACTCTCATTGGTGTTATACTTTCTTACTTCTCTTGAAAACTTCTTTCTACCACTTTAAAATATTATGCAATCTCACTCATGTCCATCTTTGTGGACTCAAGACAACTCACCTTGTCTTCTTTGGGTGCTTTGACCAAACCCAAAATCTTCATAGCTCTACTCTAACACTGCATCATCATCATGATTCTTTCATCTTTTCTTCCCTCTTCACCTTTCAATGGAACAAGTGTATATAACTCACCATGTTACTTAATGTTGTATGTGTTTGCTTGACCATCATGTATGGAATGCCTGTCAAACTACCATGGTTTACCTAGAAATAAATAACACACATCTATAGGCAAAATATCACATAATCTTGATATTTATACATTATTATTTGAAACTCAACCCAACTCTGTTCACTTACTAATTTTGGTGTCCTTTTTGAACCCATGCAACTCTATATGGTTCTAGATGTGGCATTCTCTTCAATCTCAACTTCTTCACCATTTCTAAAGAAACTATATTGTTAGTACTACCACCATAAATTACCAAATTACATATGTTACCATTTGCCTTACATCTACTTTTGAATAGGCTTATCCTTTGGGTTGGTTATTTACCTTGTTTCTACTGCAATAAAACTCTCCTCATGAACAATGGCTCATTTCTCTCATGCCTTCTCTCCTCATTCCCTTCTATTAATCTTTGCATTTTTATATTATTACTCACATTCCTTAGACACTCTACTACCAAGGTTTTTGGCAATCCCAACATTTCCCCTTAAATATTTCTCTTTGTCCTTGTCTCAATGGACCTTCTTCTCTACTGCCCCATGCCATCTTTCTAAACTGTTGTTGCATGTTTAAGTGGTTTATCTTATACCACCTCTTCATTTCCTCTCTCTTCCATTATTTCTAGTAAATATTCACCTTGATATCTATCATCTCTTTCTTCTCTTTTTTTTCTCTCTGAGAACATCCTCTATAGCCTCCATTCTCATCATCAATGGATTAATCAACTGGGTCACCTAGTCTACCATCTGCTTGACCAAATCATCTTTATTCCTACTATCTCTCTCCATAGACCATTATATTTGATCACCTATCCTATAATATAATTCATAACACATTGTTAATCCTTTCAACAATCCACAAAATATTTCCGTAGTCTCTAATACCAAAATGATGTAGATCATATACCCAGTTCAATCAATTAATCTTATTTCACATCCACTTACTTTGTTAATGATTTGTAAGGCTTATTTTCCAAGATATTCACTTAGTTTCCATTTATACTCTATAATTATTTTGTATTACTAATTATGACCTAACATACCTCTCTAACCATTCATTAACTCATAAATATCTCACAAGTTCTTCTTGACAGCTCTGCCCTTTTCAATCTCAGTCTTTGTAATCCTTATTTTAGTTTTTTCTTATAATTCCATATGTGTACTATATTATATAACTAAATTAATCATGAATGTAGGTACCCTCTATCAAGATCTACTTATTCTCAAGGTTATAAACCTTAACTCTTGCATTTGATCCCTTCTCAAACTTAATTTATGCTTCTGTTTACCCAATTAGGTCTCTTAGGGTTATTTTTAAAAATAGTCTCTATTTTCTATACAAAGATGTATGTTAACACTAAAAAAACTTCAAAATATATTCACAAATTTTATATTTGACATTTTCAACAAATTTCATTCAATTTGGTTGGTGGAATCTCCTTAAGCTTACAAAACCCTAGCCTTAGGATTTTCCAAGACTAAGAGGACCCAAGAGCTCAAAATAACTATTTTCAAGGGTTATATATAGTTTCAAATGATTTAGAGAGGTTATTATAGTCTATCATGACCTATTACCATCTATCTAAGCATTTAATTCCATGAATCAACTCTCTGTCAAATGTTCTAAAGGAATTTGCACTTGACTATGTCAAAAGATTGACTGTAAATAGTCTGAATCCTTTCAAGAATCAACAACACAATTTTAAAAATGAACACAAGATTCAAATAAACTTTATTCACATTCAAAAATCTTACCAAATCATTTTCCAATTGAAACAAAAATTTATTCTTTACAAGAACAGTCATTCAATACACCCAATGTTGCTTTATACAGGGAACATGAATTTGTAGAGCACTTGTCTATACATCAAAAGTATTCTTCACTATTTCTTAATAATTAAAAAATATAACAACAAAAATAGTCTCAAAAGACATTTATAAACAATGTTCAACACCTCTTTATCCATTGTATTATAAATCATAGTCTAATAGAACAAGACTTCTATAGGAGACAAAGTTTGCCTTATAAAAGTATGTGAACAAATAGTTTCATGATTGTATATGAATATTTTAAACCTTAAATAATATTCATTAAACCTTTAGATAAATTAGATAGAATCTATCAGTCCTCATTATTAACTATCATGATAAGCTCAGTCAACAAATAAAGTCACTCATACAATAGGGTTTTTTGTGTATACATATCAATGAACACCAATGAGTCTATTATAATTACTTACAACTATTACCTCTAAACACATTAAAAACTCCTTAAAAAACATTTATATCAATTATCAAATGTATTTTGATCAACTATCATGACAAATATAGTCTGTAACACAAACAACTAATACAGGAATAGGGGTCAACACCTTGTGACAACTTTCAACAAGGGTCCTTTTTGGTCTTATCTCTTCAAAGCTTCTATTCAAACTATCTTGAATTAACCTTCAAACACATTTGGATAAAATTTCTAATCTCTTCCTTTTATCAATCAATATATACAGCTTAAAATAAAAACAAAGACCTTTAAATAGGAGTTTGTGTGAATTCTTTATTCAGTAGAGATTTTAAGCCACTACAACTGCATTCATACAAATCTCCATTCTTCATTCCTCTACTACAAATGGAATGTGAGATACAAAAAAAAATTGACTTCTAACTCCTTATAAAGGTGTGTAACTAACTCTAATCATCTTTTCTCAGAGAGGTCTCCTTTTATTGCATTACATTTCTTGATTTACACTATATGGCATATCTATAACCATGATAGTGGACTCATGACCATTTTAGAAACCTTATATAATGACTAAACCTATAAAAATGTTTTGTACATATTGACCTCTTCTCATATGTAGTAAATTCCTTATTAAGGGCTTTAAAAATTTAAATTTCTCTAGAAGGAGATTTTGATAGGAAATCTTCAAATTCAAATTCTATGTACTTATCAACCGTCTACATTACACGTATGGATTCCTATTGACCTCTAGAAACTATATGACATCTAATAGAATTCCAAAATACAAAAATGAAATCATTTTTGGGTCCTCAAGGGATGCCCTTGCATCAATTTAATTTAGTTAGGGCACATGAAAATACATCATATTACATAATTGTGGAATTTTTGAACAGTTACCGTCAAGATATAAGATAAACCCTAATTTAGGGATTTTAATACCCTATTAAGACCCAAAACCTATAATAATTTTTTGAGATATTTTTTGAAGATTTTTAATAACTATGAAACACCTTTAAAAATCATCAACATTCTTTAAATAATCCTTTATTTGGGTTTTCCAACTCAAAACTTCTTTGACTGTGTAAGTTTGAGAGTAATATTCAGGACTGTATACCTATAAACAACAAAAGAATATAATCCAAAGACTAATAATCATACAAATAAATTCCCAAACTCACTATTCACTTACCATGATGGTTTGAGGCATTTTCAAAAGGATTAAATGCTCTTTCACTCATGATACAAAGCACACAGTCTATTGACAATGTACTCTAAAGGAAATAGGGTCTGTTCTTATACTTTTATTATAACTATAGATATTCCTTTATGATTCTTGGAGAATGTAGATTCAAACAACCGTTAAGACTCTTTTGATATGCCTGAAATTAATTTCCACTACTATTTTTTTCATCACATTAAAGCACATAGTCAATATAATTACAGTAATAGGGTCTCTCTCCTCAAAAGTCTGAGATCCAAAGGTCTCCTTGAAATTTTTAGTTTAAAATAATAAAAAAAAACCATTAGAAACACTTATAATGAGCAACCAATTCCATTTATCCTTTAGTCATGAAGTATATCGTTTATAATGGACCAATGCTCACCCAAACAGGGGTCTATGTTATTTTCTTCAACATGGTTCTCTTCTTCTCTATATCTTCAAATTCTAGTTTCTCAAAAAATATGCATCCATTATCCTTCCAACATAGTTGGAAACAATTACCAATCTCATTCTTTCATCAACAAAACATATACAGTCAGCAACAAAAGTAATTACTTCAAAATAGGAGTTTGTGTTTTCTTATCAAAATATGGATATATTTTATTCATTACTCTTGGGTTTGAAGTTCCCCTACTAGGAATACATTCCAAGATTTAATAAAAACCAAAAAGTGACAAGATTTATATCCAAGGTAACTACCATAACTACCTCTTGGACCTTTTCCCTCATAGAGGTCTCTTGTTATATAGCACTGTCTTGATTTTCACACAATATAAGGTATCTAGAACCATAACAATAGATTAGAGAGCATATTTATGAACCTATTACAATTTAGAAACCTTTAGACATTTTTGATACATCTTTAAACCTTCACAAATGCATAAAAACCCTTAAAATGAATCTTAACAAGATTCAAATTTTCAAAAGGATTTTTTGGTAGGAAAAGCCAAAATTCAAATTTCTTGCACCTTAAGACTACCTATACTCCACATTATGACTAATTACAACCTATAGTATCTATGAGGCACTTATTTAGCTACTTTAAGACAAAAATTATTCAAATTTAAGGTCCTTATAGGATGCCCCTGCATCATACTACTAAGCTTAAAAATGTTTACCATAGGTATTTACTAATGCACTTGGTGTATGCTCATGTCTGATTGTAATGAAGCTCCTTATAGAAGGTATCTTCTTCTACTTTCCTCTCATATAAGTGAACATGTTATTGGGCCCCAAAATTAGGCCTTATTTTTTTCATCTTACTAAATATTATACCTGCACATGAAACAAAATTATGAGGAAAAACATAGTTGTTATCTTTTTCTTGCCATGAAGGTGTATACCACTCTTCCACTTCTACAAACCAATCCACCTTCTTCTTGTTTCTAGGATTAACCTCTGCTATAAATATGTAATATTTTTCCTTCATCCATACTTCTTATGCTTCCCACTCCACTTCATGTACAACATGTTCTTGGTCATTGCATGCTACATGATCGTGTAAATTCTTGGTTTGTTGTTATACATCACCATTATGACTGCTCTCTATCTCCTACATATGAAAGGACTCTGTGTTTACTTTAAACATCTAATTTCCTTGATTTTTCACTCTTGTGGGATTGTCTTGTGAGTCACTTGACTATCCTTCATGGACCTGCTACATGTTACTCAACTCATTGACATTTTTTTATTGTTCAATACTCTCTCTCAAACATTTGAGTTTGTCTACCATTCCTTATTTTGTTTACATAGTCACCTTAGGCTATTAATTCATCTTTATCTTGTCCTTTTCCTTGAATTATTCTAAACTTTGGTTAATGGTTGCTTTCTCCTTACCTACACTTATATCACAAAACATATGATTAGCATCAAAATTTGGAGCCTTCATGGCTCTTTCATGTGCTTCTTTCTTGGACACTTCATTTTCCATCTTCCTCATTACCAATCCACTTCTTATCCATATCAATTGTAATTTATATTACTATCCTACTATCATCTCTTTAATAGGCTTAGTTTCTCTTCTTGTTTTGGCTATCCTCTTTCTTGAGTACTCTCATAGGTGTTATCTTCTTATTTTTGAATATTACTCTTTTTATACCTCTTGATGACTTATGCTATCACCTTGCATTATTGTTTAAATTTCTCATGTCTATATTTGTGGACTCATAACTATTCATACTAACCATATCAAAACATCTTATCTTTTCTTCTCTCTTTGGTGCTTGGACCAAAACTAAACTTTCTATAGCTTTGATCCAATACTAATTTTTTTGCATCATCATTATTCTCTCATCTTTTCTTTCTTATTCACCCTTAAATGGGACAAGTATGTGTAACTCTCCATGTTTCTTGATGGTGTATGTATTAGCTTGACCATCATGAATAGTGTGCCTATCAAACTACCATGGTCTTCCTAACAGTAAATGACAAACATCTATGGGCATAATATCACACAATACTTTATCTCTATATCCTCTTATATGGAATTCAACCCAAATTTATTCACTTACCAAGATTTGATGTCGATTTTGAACCCATGTAAACTTGTATGGTTGTGGATGTGGCATCCTTTTCAAGTCTAATTTCTACACCATCTCTAAAGACATAATGTTATTACTGCTTCCTCCATCAATCACTAAATCACAAACCTTACCTTTTTCTTTACATCTAATTTTGAATAAGATTCTTCTTTGAGTTGGATCTTTTATTTCTTATGCTATAATAATATTCTCCTCTTGAGTAAATACTCATTTATTTCTTGTCTTCTTTCCTTATTCACTTCTCTTGTACTCTACTACTACATACTTCTACCAATATTCAATGGACACTCTAATGTTCTATGTCCTTATTTATGGCATTGCCAACATTATCCTTGAAAATGTTATCTTGGTCCATTTTTCATAATACCTTCATCTCTTCTTAGTTTTATTTTTACAAATGATCTGATCTACCATGCATGGTGATGTACTCCCATGCCTTCTTGAACTATTGCTACATGCATTTGTGGTCTTTCTTGAACCACCTCTCTATTTTCTCTCTCATTTGTTCTTGGATGAAAAGGTGCCACTTGACACTATTGACTGATATTTTTTTCTTATCTCTCTATTATTTCTCTCTTTACTCTCTCCCTAAGAGCATCCTCAATAGCCTCCATCCTCATGACTAATGGGGCAATCAACTGTGTCACTTGGTCTACCATATTCTTGACCAAATCTTTTTGATCTTTGTTAACTCTCTCCATGGAACTCTGTTCTTGGTTCCTTGTCCTACAATTTACCTCAAAACACATGAAGTTAATATTTTTCACAATCCTCTAGGAAATTTTCTATCTCTTATACCAAAATGATGTAGAGGTTCCTTGGTTTTAGTATCAACCTTGATTTCTTGACCAAACTCTTTAAACCTGCCACACTTTCCTACTAGCCCTTCTTGATTATATAGTGGCTTGTATAGTAAAATTATAATTGGTTGTGATATTAAAAATATAAATTTTTGTTTCCCCTATCAAGATACACCTTTGTATCAATTTTTATGGTTTAACTCCTCTCCTAGGTCCCTTTCCTTCTTTAGGCCTCCTTTATCCCTTACATAACACATTATTATAAAATATATACACAAGAGTCTATATGGATTTTAAAGTGTTTGATTCAATGTGGGCACATGAAAATACATTATATTATAAATTTGTGGAATTTTTGAATAGTTACAGTCTAAGATATAAGACAAACCCTAACTTAGGGCTTTCACTACCCTGTGTAGACCTGAGACCTCTAATAAATTGTTTGAGAGAGTTTTAGAATATTTTAAAGAACTATGAAAGTTGGTTTAGCTTGTTTTCAATACTATACACCTTTATCAATCATAAACAATCTTTTAACAATCCTTTATTTGGGTTTTCCAACTCATAAATTCTTTGACTGTGTAAGTTTTAGTGTAATCTTTAAGACTGTATGCACTAATCATAAAAACAAATTCCCAAAGTCACTAGTCACTTACCAAGATGGTCTGAGGCATTTTCAAAAGTATTATATGCTCTTTCACTCATGATATAAAGCACATAGACTACCAACAGTGTAGTCTATAGGAAATAGGGTCTGTTCTTATATTTTTATTATAATTAGAGAGATTTCTTGGTGATTCTCAGAGCATGTCGATTCAAAAAATATTCAAGACTCTTTTGATACATTTGAAATTAATTGACACTACTATTTTTTTCATCATAGTAAAGCACACAATCAATAAACAAGTCAAATAATTATAGTAAATGGGTTTGTCTCCATAAAAGTCTGAGATCCAGAGGTCTCCTTGAAATTTATTGAAATTTTTAATTTCAAACAATAAAAAACAACCTTTAGAAACACTTATAATGAACAACCAATTATATTTATCCTTTATTCATGAAGCATATAGTCTACAATGGAGCAATGTTCACCCAAACATGGGTCTATGTTATTTTCTTCAACATGGTTCTCTTATTCTCTATATCTTCAAAGTCTCAGATCTCACAAAAAATACATCCATTATCCTTCCAATAAAGTTATAAATAATTAACAATATCATTCTTTCATCAATAAAACATATACAGTCAGTAATAAAACCAATTACTTGAAAACAAGAGTTTGTGTTTTCTTATCAAAATCTAGATATCTTTTATTCATTGTTCTTAGGTTTGAAGTTACCCTTTTATGAATACATTCCAATATTGTATCAAAACCAAAAAGTGATAGGATTTATATCTAAGGTAACTACCATAACTACTTCTTGGACCTTTTCCCTCTTAGAGGTCTCTTGCTACATATCATTATCTTGATTTTCACACAATATAAAGTATATAGAACCATAAAAATAGATTAGAGATCATCTTTATGGACCTCTTAAAATTTTAAAACCATTAGACATATTTTTTACATCTTTAAACCTTAATAAATGCATAAAAGTCCTTAAAATAAAGCTTAACAAGATTTAAAAATTTAAAAGGAGTTTTTGGCATGAAAGCCAAAATTCAAATTTCTTGCACCTTAAGACTGCCTAGACTCCACATTATGACTAATTAATACCTCTAGTATATATGAGGCACTTAATAAGATAATTTAAGACAAAAATGAGTCACTTTGGAGTCCATATAGGATGCCCCTGCATCATACGACCAAGCTAAAAAATGTTTGCCATAGGTATTTTTTGATGTACTTGGTACATGCTTATGTCTGATTGCAATGAACCTCGTTATAGAAGGTATATGCTTCTACTTTCCTCTCATAGAGGTGAAAATGTTCTTGATCCCCACAATTAGGACTTCTTTGTTTCATATTACTAAATAATATACCTACACTTGAAATAAATTTGTGAGGAAAAACATAGCTATTGTTATCTTCTTCTTGTCTTGAAGGTGTATACCACTCTTTAACTTATGCAAACTGATCCACCTTCTTCTTATATATAGGATTAACCTCTACTAAAAATATTTAGTCTTATTCCTTCATCCATAATTCTTATGCTTCCCACTCCACTTCATGTATAACATGTTCTTGGTCCTTGCATGATACATGCTTGTGTAAATTCTTGGTTTGCTATTGTACATCACCATTATGACTGATGTCTATCTCCTGCATATGCAAAGAATGTGTGTTCATTTTCAACATCTCATTTACTTAATTTTTCACTCTTATAGGATTTTATTGTGAGTCACTTAATTGTCCTTCATAGACCTATTGCATGTGACTCAGCTTATTGACATTTTTTTCTTGTTTAATACTCTTTCTTAAGCATTTGATTTTATCTACCATTCCTTCTTTGGATACCATAGTCACCTTAAGATATTCAATCATCTATGTCTTTTCCTTGTCCTTAACTTGTTCCAAACTTTGGTTAATGGATGCTTGCTCCTTACCTGTACTTATATCACAAAACATATGGTTAACATCAAAATTTGGAGCCTTCATGGCTCTCTCTTGTGATTATTTCTTGGACACTTCATTGTCCATCTTCCTCTCCTCCTTAGTGTCATTCTCAATCCACTTCTTATCCATATCATCTGAAATTTCTATTATAATCTTGATATCATCTCTTTCATAGGCTTGGCTACCCTTTTTGTTTTGGTTATCCTCTTTCTTGAGCACTCTAATAGGTGTTATGTCTTCTTCTTTTTGAATATTAATCTCTTTTTTCCTCTTGAAGAATTCTAATGTCACCTTACATTATAGTTCAAATTCTTCATACTAACCATATCAAAACATCTTATCTTTTCTTCTCTCTTTGGTGCCTTGCCCAAAACCAAACTTTCTATCGCTTTGATCTAATACTAATTTTTGTCCATCATCATTATTCTCTCATCTTTTCTTTCTTCTTCACCCTTCAATGGGACAAGTATGTTTATCTCTCCATGTTGCTTGATGGTGTATGTATTAGCTTGACCATTATGAATAACCTTCCTATAAAACTACCATGGTCTTCCTAACAGTAAATGACAAACATCTATGGGCATAATATCACACAATACTTTATCTCTATACCCTCCTATATGGAATTAAACCCAACTTTGTTCACTTAACAAGATTTGATGTTCCATTTAAAACCATGAAACCTTATATGGTTGTGGACATGTCATCCTATTCAAGTCCAATTTATACACCATCTATAAAGACACAATGCTATTAGTTCTTCCTCCATCAATCACTAAATCACAAACCTTACCTTTTGCTTTGCATCTACTTTTGAGTAAGATTTTTATATGAGCTAGATCTTTGACTTTCCTCTGCTGCAATAATATTCTCCATAGGAGTAAAGACTCATTTATTTCTTGTCTTCTTTCCTCATTCACTTCTATTATACTCTTATACTGCATACTTCTACCAATATTCAATGGACTTTCTACTGCTATATGTCCTTCTCTATTGCATTTCCAACATTATCTTTGAAAATTTTATCTTGGTCCATTTATCATAGGAGCTTCATCTCTTCTTGGTTTTCTTTCTACAAATGATCTGATCTACCATGCATGGTGACGTACTCCCATTCATTCTTGAATTGTTGCTACATGCATTTGTGGTCTTTTTTGAACCACCTCTCCATTTTCTCTCTCGTTTGTTCTTGGATGAAAAGGTGATACTTGACCTTGATAACTAATATTTTCTTATTATCTCTCTATTATTTCTCTTTTTACTCTCTCCCTAAGATAATCTTCAATATCCTCCATCCTCATGACCAATTGAGCAATCAACTGTGTCACTTGGTCTACCATATTCTTGACCAAATCTTCTTGATCTCTTTTAACTCTCTCTATGGAACTCTATTCTTGGTTCCTTATCTTGAAATTTACCTCAAAAAACATGATGTTAATCCTTTTCACAATCCACTAGGAAATTTTCTAGCTCTGATACCAAAATGATGTAGAGGTTCCTTGGTTTTAGTATCAACCTTGATTTCTTGACCAAATTCTCTACGCCTGTCATACTTTCCTACTAGCCCAACCTGATTATATAGTGACTTGTATAGTAAAAGTAAAATTGGTTGTGAGATTAAAAAGATAATTTTTTTTCCTTTATCAAGATACACTTGTGTATCAATTTTGGTGCCCTAACTCCTCTCCTAGGTCCACTTTGCTTATTTAAGCCTACCCAATTAGGCCTCCTTTAGCCCTTACTCAACATAGTATTCTAAAATACATAAAAAAGAGTGTATACAGGTATGAAAGTCTTTGATTTAGTTAGGGAACATGAAAATACATCATATTATAAATTTCTAGATTTTTTTAATGGTTACAATCCAAGATATAAGATAAACCCTAATTTAGGGCTTTTATTACCCTATGCAGACCCGAGATCTCTATTAAATTGTTTGAGAGAGTTTTGAAAGATTTTAAAGAACTATGAAAGTTTTTTTATCTTGTTTTTAACCCCACACACCTTTATCAATCATTAATAGTCTTTAAAAAATCCTCTACTTGGGTTTTCCAACTCAGAACTTCTTTGATTGTATAAGTGTTAGAGTAATCTTTGGGACTGTATGCCTGTAAACAACAAAAGACTATACTATAAAGAATAATAATCATATAAAAAAATTTAAAAATTAACTAGGAACTTACCATGATGGTCTAAGGTATTTTAAAAATGATTAGTTTCTCTTTCACTCATGATACAAAGCACATAGTCTCTCAAAAGTGTACTCTATAGGAAACAAGGTCTATTCTTGTAATTTTATTATAACTAGAGAGATTCCTTGATTATCATCAAATAATGTAGATTAAGAAAACATTAAATACTCTTTTGATACATTTTAAATAAATTTCCACTAGTATTTTTTTCATCACAGTAAATCACACAGTCAATAAACAAGTCAAACAATTATAGTAATAGGGTTTGTCTCCACAAAAGTCTGAGATCCAAAGGTATCCTTGAAATTTATTAAAATTGGTAGTTTCAAATAATAAAAAAAAACCTTTATAAACACTTATAATGAATAACCAATTTCATTTATCCTTCAATCATGAAGTATATAGTCTGTAATTGAGTAATGCTCACCCAAACAAGGGTCTTTTATGTTTTCTTATCAAAATATAAATATCTTTTATTCATTGTTCTTGGGTTTGAAGTTACCCTTATATGAATACATTCCATGATTAGATAAAAACCAAAAATTGATAGGATTTATATCTAAGGTAACTACCAAAACTACCTCTTGGACCTTTTCCTTCATGGAGGTCTTTTGCTACATAGCATTATCTTGATTTTCACATAATATAAGGTATCTAAAACTATAACAATAGATTAGAGAACATATTTGTAGACCTCTTACAATGTAAAAACCCTTATAAATGTTTGATACATATTTCCACATTAAAAAATTTATAAAATTACTTAAAATAAAGCTTAACAAGATTTAAATTTTTAAAAGGAGTTTTTGGCAAGAAAAGCCAAAATTCAAACTTCTTACACCTTAAGACTACCTAGACTCCACATTATGACTACTTAAGACCTCAATTATCTATGAGGCACTTAATAAGATAACTTAAGACAAAAATGAGTCAACTTTAGGGTCCTTATAGGATGACCCTACATTAGGGATAATATCCCACATATAATCAATTTGATCTCACCTCCAAGATCCTTACAGAAGGTCCTAATCAACAACATTACATAGATTGGATGGATATTTTCCACCAAAATAGTCATCTTGAATTGATTATGAGGGAATGAAACTAGGGAAACCTATGAATATTTTATTTTTCCAATAAAAGGAATATATTTTGCTTTCATATTAAAATAATAACCAAAAGTTTTGGTACAAACTAGTCCTAAAGTATGTGTTACTTTGGCTGGAATCACATTATTTGAAGCTCATAAATCAATTATGAAATTATTTAGTCAAAAATACTCAATGAATAATGAAACATAAAAATGCTCAAGCCTTTAATTAGTTTGAGTAAAAATAACCACATTATTATATAATGCAAAATCAACCAATATGATATGAGCTCTATGAGGAAGTGCACTAGGACCTTCTCCTTTGATGAACTTGATCAATATGTCCAACTAATTATGGTTTGAAAAAAGGCATTTAATTTGAGAAATCTAAACCTTAATCCTATTCATATCATTAATTATATCAAAGGAAGATGAACAATCAATATTAGATTCTTCATTTATGGAAACATTAAGAGGAAACATGGAATTTCCTATCTTTTCAAGATGATTATCTTTTTAAAGATTCAATAAAGGAGTACCTTATTTGAGAACAAACTTAGAAGTAATTATGGTTTTAGGAGCTTCCTTAGCCTTTTATTTATTAGATTCATTATTTTTTCTACTAATTTCATATTATATTTTGAGATACGATGAATACAACATATGAATGACTACTCATATCCTCTACTCTCTTATCATATTCATTATAATTGAGTTCACATTCAAAATATCCTATAGTGTAGCTACCATCAAGTTCTTAAATTTTATGATTAGATGTGCCCAAAACAACTTATTTTAGTGGTTCTTCAATGGTGTATAATTGTAACATCTTACCATTTTTTGGAAATTAGAACCATCAAGATCATTAGTATCATAAAAGATGCATGAATAATGAATAACAATAGGTAATGATCTAATAGTGATTTGAGGAATTGGATAGGGAGTCTAGGATGAACATTGCCATGATATGGGACAAATAGCCTTCTAGGCACATCCTTGTATAAATTATTTTGAGTATGAGGAATTCACTTATTTAAGGCCAATATGTCATTTTCCAACCTTTAAATTATAGGTTTTACTAAATTTTGTTATTTACTTTTGAAGGAGTCTTTTTAATGTTTCTTGGCCATGACCATATCCTATTCAATTTTCATATCTTGTGTTTGTGCTATAGACAAAGTTTGAGGATGGTTTATTTTAAGGAATAAAATTACTTTAGGTACTCAGGAATTCAATAAGAAACATTTTAAATTATTTATTATAAGATGATAATTTTTGGAATCTTATGTACAAACTTACTGAATCAAGATATGAGATCCCTCATGGATTCATGAGGTTATTTATTTATCTAAAACAACTGAGACAAAATTAAATGTTCATATTTATATGGTTTAAACCTTTATTCAAATATAATCCTCATGGTCTTCTAGTTTGGAATAGAAGCAAATGGTAAATGGTGAAACCATTTTATCACTCCATCTAATGTTTCAATGAATAACTTGACTAATACATCTTCATGTTCTACACCCCAAATACCACAGGAAAAGAATAAATATTTATGTGCTCATTAGGTTGTTCTTTACCATTATTGATAAACTTAATAAAACTCTTCCTCAAACCCTTAGGAAGTTCATGGATTTGAGCACCTAGGGAAAACAAACCAATATAAGGACCCCATAGTACATCTACAACCATGTTTGGAAATTTTATTTCTATTGAGACCAAAATGTTATACAAATAAAATGATCTATGCAAAGGTTTCACATGCCTTATTATTTTTGGATAAAGCCTAAAATTGAATTATTCATGTAGATCAAAGAAGGGATCAGGAACACCCTAATTTCTATTAGACTTAGTGTACCTTATTTCAACTAGGAAGACAAAAGGATTTTGTTATAACTAGGAAGAAGTAATATTCAAATATTTTATTTTCATATGAGTGATAGGTTATGTAGGTGGCACAAAGATACTAAAACATACCATATGGTGGGTGCCAAAAACTATTGGTGAAATATTTGACGCTCTTGACAAATATGAGATTTCACAATAGTGAAGGAGACAAAGTCTCTCCTCTATTTAGAGAGAATATTCCATTTATTGAAAACATGAAAAAATTAAATGAACCTATATAAAAAATATACAAGTTGAATGGAGTATTGGGTGTACTGATTTCAACCAAAAAGAAAAAAAGGAAGGGAGATGAAGGATTACACATGAATGAGCAAACACAATTTTCATACAATACTTGAAAATAAGTTATTTTTAAAAAGTAACATGATTGTTTGAGATTAATACAAGTATTTATCTAATTAATATATTTTCATTAATATAATAAAAATATAGATCCTAAAGAAAATACTAGACACAAAGTTTTGTAATTTACCTAGTGCTATATGTTTGAAGAATAAATATAAACTTTCAAGCAAAATTATAATGACCATTAAACAACCCCTATATAATTTCTAGTTTTCTTATTTATATAGGTAGGAGGGAATGGGATGACCCTTTACATTACAATGTGACTTTTGTTATTCACTTTTTTATTTAATTCTCATTTTACTAATTTTTAATATTTTATAAAAAGAAAAAAATATAATTTTTTAAAAATAAAAAATAGGAAAAAATGGAAAACAATTTTGAGCATCCTAGGATGTTTTCTTTGGGGTAGAATCTAGTGTTGAAGAGATTAGAGAAGCAACATATGTCCTGGCTTGTTCTTTATCTTAGACAACTTTGAATTTTCTAAAATTATTTACTATTTCAGTGATTTTATTCCCATTGGGGACTAATACATGCTTACATCATGGAAATCATTAATTATACACCATCATCATGGTATTTGGGACTTCCATGAGCTTAGTTAGATGATTATTCATCTCTTCAAGTGAGACATAGATTTCACTTAGCACTATTATTGAAGCAATATTGAAGGCATTTTATTTGAATAATTCCTCCTTGACCAATATATTGAATTTATCCTTGACTTCTTACATAGTGAACTAACTAGTTCCATCTTACTTCAATAGGTCACAATGAAAAAATCACAAATTATAAGAAAGTTATTTCTATTTCTATCTTCTAATTCAAACATAATCTTTCAACTCACCTACAACTTAGTTTGAAATTTCATTATTATGAAGGATGCATTCCAACCATTTACAAGAGGCATCATCTTCAATATTATAAAAAATTACATATTTTACCATCTATTCAGTGTCAATGGTAGTCATTTGTTCAACATCACCTTTCAAATTTACCTAAAGCTTCAACTCATTCACATATCACTTGATCTATTGATGTATATTAATAATTTAAAAATCAATTATCCCATTTAGCTTTACAACCTCCTCAATATATTTCATGCCATCCAATATAAATTACTCCACTCAAGATTCAAGAGTTTTATTTTAGGTGTTATATCTATTTATGGTTGTTATGGACTCCTTTCTGATTCCATAAACTTGAGTAAGGGCTTCCATTTAGGAGGCTATTGGAGTCTCTATCAGATTGAGAAGATAGTTGGCATACTAAAATAAATTTTGAACCTAATATTTTAATTATTCTTGAGTGATTTAATAGTAATTATATATTTTTATCATTATTTCTATGGCCTCCCACATATTATGAACATCACTTTCTCTGGTTAGCTCTCCAAGTGATACTCATTTTAGACTATAATCACTAAAGGTCATCTCCTCATTTTTATCAATAATTGGCTTAAAAATATCCATAAAATATGATCTTGATGGATCTAAAACTAATCTTGATGTAGTAATTGACTTCTTAGGAGGAGGATTCTTAAGGATACTAGCCATTACATCAAAATTAGGTAATTCAACTTCAACCACCTTATTAATTTTACTTAGCATAAGCTATATCCACTAAAATGAAATCCAACTAAATCTTGTAAATTTGGAACTTGAAGGTGGTGGTGTAGGTTTATTTTTAGGTGAATATTCTATAGGATGTGTAATTGATGGATTAATTATGGGAGAAGGAGATTCAGAGATTGGCATATCAACATCACTAACAACTTCCTATTAAACTTCTCCTTAAGTAGAGACAAGATATTATTGAGTGGTGTTATTAATTATCAAGGATGTATCTCTGAGAGGACTGGAGGACTACAATATGACTAAATTACTAGCTTTAAACTTCTTACCCATAATAGGGATTTCTTCATAAGTCTTGATAGGTTATTTTGGTTGCTTGGGATCTTTATCATCTCCATCATTAGAACTTATAGATCTAGATGACTGAATCACAATATGAGCACTGCATTTTTTTAGTATTAAGTGTTACGATAGGTGTCTATCTTGAAGGGGTTAAAGTCCTTGATCTCTTTGAGCCTCCTTCTCTAGTGAACTCTACTAGTTTATTGTTTAACCATTTCATGGATTGATCCAAAAAATTCTTAGTTCATACCTACAAATGTGCTAGCTCTCTAATGGACCAATTAATTATTGGAAATGAAGAAACCATGATTCTCTCAACATAGATAGGATCAAGGAGATCACTTTTATGATCAATGATAACATCTAAGACCCGTGTATTTGTGAAGGCTTTGATTTGTTGCAAACTCATTCTACCCTAGTCATGCCTCACCACTTCTTATTCATCAAAATAATCTAGCTAGTAATCTTCTAAATGTGGTTCATATTCATAGTAATAACTAATGTAGACACTCCATTTTTATCACTTCTGTGTCAAGTTGAAAAATGGAATGATTTACAATAATTTCACACAATCTGGTCCAAAATCATATGTGTATTTAATATACATATTCAAATTCACCTCGGGGCATCTTTAGGTGAGCTAATTTTCTATATTAGATCTCAAAACAGTCTTACTTAAGATAGAGATACGGACTTAAGACTAACACCTAATCCTACCATGCAAACATTCTGTTCTATCTACGAAAATAGATTCTGGACGCACAGGTGACTGACATCGGTCCCTGCCTGTCTGCCTATTTCAATTATCATTCTTTGGTCAATTTATCTATTCAATTATCATTTTTCATCAATTCATCAATTCAATTATCTATTTGGTCAATTTCTTAGGTCAATTATCATATTCTAGTCAAATCAATAATTCCTCTTTATTTGATCAATTAATTCTATTAATTATCCTCTAAATCATTCTTTTAATTATATTTCTATTATAAATATAAATATAATTATATTACAATTAATTAATTCCTCTTTTTCCCTCCAAGTGGGCATCTTCATGCAAAGAAAGAATCTTGGGATCCTTTAGAATATTCTTTTTGGAGATAATTAAATTGATAATTTAATTAATATACAAGATTATTTTTTCCATAATGAATCTTGTGTGAGAGAATTTTCAAACCTTCATCTTGGAAACAAGATGAAGGGCCCACATTAGTAATCCATGCATTTTCTTGGGAACAACTCTCCACCCTTCATTTTGGAAACAAGATGAAGGGATTACATTAACTCTCATTTGTTATTTTCAATGATCATCTTCCACCCTTCTTCTTGATTAATATGAATGGCTCACATTAGTGATCCATGTGTTGACGTATATGCACATTTGAGGACTCATTTTCAACTGTTCATCTTGATTTCAAGATGAAGGGTCCTCATTGAACTAGGTTCATTATAAATATACCCATTTTTATTATAATTTTCATGCTCAACTAAAACAATGAAATGTTTTCAAATCATCAAGTCTCTTTATGCATCACTTTACCAAATTCTTGATCAAGTTCAACATGATCCATAGATTCAATGGATATGTCCTCACATAATTGACATCGATAAAGATCATTCAAAGCAACATCAAAGCCACATCTCATTTAAAAAATTCTTTAATGAAGTTTTGTATGTTACTATTTTGAATCTAATGCATTATTGACTAAAATTTTATATTTTTCACAAGGTCTTTGGCTCTAAAACTTGTTTTTTATTTATTTTATGTTTTTGATTAACTAAAACTAACAATTATTAAAATATAACTAAGAAATATTCCTAATGACATAACCAATATCAAGACAAGTGTGTACAAACCCACTATTATCATAAGAAACTCAGATGACATATGGATGCATTGTGAATTACACAATTGAAGATTTTATGCTTTGAGAATCCATAACATTATTTCATGTGAACTAATCCAAATAAATATGAATAAAAATGCAAAACCTATCTATCATGGAAACATTTATGCATTGCACCTAACTATATACACACCTCAATCAATATGATTTTTTTATTAGCCAATCTAGGCAACCACATAAGAGAACCATTAAAACCTTTAAATATTATGAAGGATAATTTATGAAATTGGATGAAGGACATCCCATAATTTGAAATAAGGTTGATTTCTTCATCCAAGATTCTCCTTCCCAAATATTCTTCCAATGCTTGCATTACTCTCATTGTGAATACATCATTAACTCACCTGAAGTATTTGTTACTATGATCCAAATTTAATTGAGAGAAAAATTCATATAATTAGGTAAATGCATCAACATTAGATATTTGATTTAGACTAGGGTGTATTATTCAAGAATTCAATAAGTATACCAAGTATGAAGTCATGAAAAACTACTTTGTTACCTCCACATTGATCAAATAGTGGTCAAAAGCTTCACTGATCATTTCACCTAGTCTATGTAATGCTTCCAATTTTAGATAATGTTCATGATGATATGAACATCCATATATATAAATACATGATGTATTCTCATTACTGATCATATGCTTGAGAAGAGTCATCGTGTTGGATAAATCTTCTTTGAAATTAGATCAAAATAAGTTTTTTGGAAGTTTGGAAATACTTCTCTTATCCTTAACCCATAAATAATTGATGGTCGTCAGATACTTGTCAAGAATTTTTCCCCAAAAGATTTTTCCCAATGTCACACTCATCCTTAACACATGTTTTATGCTCTAGGATTCTCAAGGTCATACCTATTGATGACCCATCTAATTTGGCCATTAGAGACCCACTGCTTGATTTTATCTCCTTAGTATTTAGATCATAGTGCTGAGCATATGTGAATACCAAATCTGTGCATTTCATAAAGATAACAAAACTAATAACTTATAGAAAACTACTCTCTAAGTGGTGAATTATCAAAAAATTAGGATTTTATAACATCGATACTTTTATAAAAATCATCTAGGTCCAAATGATCAATTTGTAAATCACCAATATTTTGAATAATACTCTATAGTACCAATAAGGGCTCAAATTCCATGTATAATTCATTCATTTTTTTTTAGTGAGTTCAAGGGTTGCTTCAATAAGAACTTACATATTGGGTAAATCAGGAGGCAATAAATTTTAATGTGGTTGTAAGGAATAAATTGTGGCCATGAAAATGATTTTAGATTCTTTGGATTACACAACATGTGGAAATGGTGAAATTCTAGAATTTTACAAGACCTAAGGCACTACAAGTCTCCCTCTTGCTAGAAATAGGTGAACTAGTTCTAATGAAAACTCTATTATTGTTGAGTACTTGGAATTATGGAAGATTTAGCTCTCTTTTATAAAACTTTACTTTAATATGAAGTTATGGTATCTGGGTGGAGTTCTGAGTGGCACTTGATTAGAGTTTTTGGGCATATGAGCCCTACATGTATTTTTAAATAATTTGTGGAGGTTATCATTATGTTATGATGATTGAGCCTAACCCCATAGGTGCATGCCATGTAAATCAATGTGTATGATCCCACTTAGTTTGGTAAGGGAGATAAATGTAAAGTCACATCTTTAATGACTGTAAATGTAGCTTCACATCCACCGCATCTATGGGGATAGGTGGGCCCAATGACAGGGACATGGGTTGTGTGAATGCATGATCTACATCTCATGCATGATATAGGTTGGGAAAACCTAACCTCTTGGATGTGTGTGGCATTAAAACACTATTTTACATGTTTAATTCTTTTTGACAACTAAAAACATTTTCAAATGTTTTAGTTTTCTATGTTGTTCTACACTTTTATGAAATTAATCTTGGTAAATTTAGGGAAAAACACACACTAAGTTAAAAAGTGCCACAAGGGTTTATTACTTTATCCTTTTTTAACTTAATGTGAGATTTCTCTATTCTATGCACCTTACCACTTCTTCAGTTACTTTCCCATAACCACTAGGGCCATTTTCCTTTGGAGATATTTTGTATTTTTATCTTTGATAACTGATAGATTTATTTTTGTAAGAAGCTATTTGGTGTAAGTTGGCATGTGTTTGAGTTATAATATTTTCCCACTCATACATATATTTTAAGTCACTATACCCATTTTAGGATTATGGGAGAATTATGTATATACCAATTAAGGTGTCATGTTCCTTGCTAGTTCTTGGCACACCGCATATTATATTTTAGGTAGTTGATTCTATTTGGTAGAACTATTATGATATGTGGATTCAAACTTAATAGTGTTTGTTCTTTGACATTATCGACACATTTTATCTCTTCATTAGTAACTTTAGACCACTTTTTATCAATAGATATATTATGAATTTTAAGTTCTTGAGTCCACTTTTGTTTTATGGGATTCATTCCATCGAATGTACCTACCTCAACCTTATGTATGCACTTTGAGTCATGCTCCACTTTCACTATGGTTTTACTCATTTTGGGGTATGTTGTGATGAAACATTTCATCCATGGTAAATATTTTTTCCTAATTTTTTGATCAGTGTTTTTTATTGAGTGAGTTTTGTATAGAGTACCTATTCTTATTTGACTTGGTAGTTATAGTGACTTGGCATTCATGTATTATAATAATATGGATTGGTTAATGGATTTTTTACCATAGGGACACTTAGTATTTCACTATGAGTTTGTACATGGGTACTTAATCAACCCTAGTTTATAAGACTGATTAGTCTCTTTTCTTCCTCTTTTCTCACTCCCTATTATATGCTTAAGGGAGGGTATTGGAGTGGTTGTGTTCACACTAGCTAGTGGTTTGGGTTTATACAAAACCAAATTTATGTTAGCCATGTTCACACCCACTATAAAATTTAAGCTTGATTTAAGAGTTTATTAATTAGTTGTTGTGTGAGGAATATTTTCATGTACTATTTGGTGAATTCATATATTCCATCCCAACTAATGTTAGTTTTATGAAAAAAGTTATTTTTGCATGAAACAAACTCTTGGGCCTATCTATTAGGCACTCCTTATGGTATATCCAATAAGGTATAGAGAGGATGATGAAAATTATATATTGGTATTGAGATAATAACACAAATACTATTTTATGCATATTATTTATGTGTGTAACAATGGATTTGATGTGGTAATGGTGTGGAGGAGTGATCATGTAGTTGTATGAGTACATTGTCCACTATGATAAGATAAACTATGAAATTATATATGTACAATAGAGAAAGATGTAACCTTGTTAGCATGTATGTTATGAATAGGTTTCCTCATTAGGCTTATGATATAAATAATGTAAGATCAATATAATTATTATCTATATAGGCACAAAATACAAGTATTGTAAGATTAAAGAGAATATTCTCTATGTGGGCTTAATATGTAAGCAATTTAATATTTCATCATAAGATATAGTAATGTAAAGTACACATATAATATCCTAGCCTCAATGGATGCTTGATATAGATCATGGTGAATTAGGTAAGAAATAAAAACATTTTATATGATATGGATAATGGAAATGTAATACTAACATAAGATACACCATGGAAATGTTATAGTAACATAAGATACACCAAAATCATTAATAAAATCACAACACAAGGCATGTCAAATGTATAACCACATATTAAGTAAACATTTTAGACCCTAGAGTCATACCACAGGTGTAGTAGGCACACAAAATAATGAAGTCATGTCAACCACATAAATACACATTAAACATAATAAAGACATGCAAGATAAGATAAAAGACATGTCAACTATATGGTAAAAGACAAAGTGGCCACTTTAAATAAGAGTATAAGAAGCACCATGAATGCATAATAAGGTGTATAATAAAGATAAATTTACATATAATATATATTAAAGATAAAGAATCATATATAAATGTATAAATCATTTGAATCATTAAAAAATACATCAGATAACTCTTGACATGATAGACACATGAAAACATGCTAGGCTAAGACATAAAACACTAAATATTAGATACTTAAAGCACTATATCAGGTGAATGTTTGTTAGCAAAAACTAATAAATGAAAAAATAACCTGAATGGAGTAAGGAAATTCCCTTGATTTCCCCTAAATTTACCCTTGAGCCAACACAAAACATGCCCCAAAGCTACTATGAAGCCATAATTATGAATATGTAACCCGGTTAAAAAAAGACCTACATCTATCTCTAACATCTCATCAACATAATTTATGAAGAAAATTAAGTAAGACTTTTATTTATAAATATATGATATGATCATGAAGTGTCTATCCTACTATAATCCCAATGTATCATTACTTTGTAATCACCAATTAACTATATAAAGGAAAAATACTTTTAGAAGAAATATGATAATCATTGCATCTTGTGACAAACATGCAATAAATGGTTACAACCAATTAGAGAAAAGATAAAAAAAATTCAAGCATGCACATAGAAAAAATGTGTGCCCATTTAACCTCATCTAAACCAAGTGCCTAAATCATCTATAATATGTTCCCATGTCAAAATTCCCACACATTTATGTGGATTTATATCACAATGAACAAAGATTAAAAAAATCAATATTTTTTAAACTAAATTTTCCTGTTATATTAATATTTTACTATTTCAAATGACATAAATTATAAGGTTACACATTTAATTCACATTAGGTTCACCAAAATGCATTATGAATAAATGGATTTTAATTAAATTGTAACATAAATACCAAATCACTTTTAACTAGAATAAATAACATGTGAAAAACAATAATTAACCTATTTAATTTATTCCAAACATAAATAAAGAGAAATGCATGCAAGTTTTTTGACTTATCTATTTGATTTTGTGATCTAGTGGTAGTCATCATAAGTTAAAATTGGTAATGTGCACTCAATAGTGTTTTGAAGCTAACCCAAAAAATTAATGACAATCGAAGAAGTTTTAATGAGCTTTAGAGTTATTCTTTTGATAGTCCAAACCTAACCTATCATTCTGGACAAAAGTATAGGTAGGTTCAATTTTTTTTGACAATTGTGTTCCCTTGGTTTTGGTATTTAAAAAATTATTTTCAAATTATTGATATTTTTCTCTCATCACCTAGAAAAAAGTTCTTATTCTTGACCTAATTAGGAAATTATAACTAAAAACTTAATGAAATCAATATATTTTTAGGGTATTTCATTAAACCAAAAATTAATAAAACTATCTCAATATTCTCCACGCCTAATGGGAAACAAGGAGTTTCACATCATTGATGTAGGTTCATCCCATGAGCTTCTTTGGAACTTTAAAAGGGTGGTCATGAGGACACCTAGATGCAAGGGTCAAACTTACCTATGTGAGCCATAAATAACACTCTCCCATACATTATATACTCAAGCCCACCCATATTTACACTTCAAGATGCATCCTTAATTTACACTAAAATTTTTCCCTAACCCACCCCCATGTACACTTTGAGTTGTGTCCTAAATTTATCCAAAATTTTTATTGGTTCATAATTCTACTTCCCTCATCTCTAGTATCTTATCATTGAGTGAAGGGTCTTCACTCCTTTCAATGTAGATAATTTTATATAATGTTTTAAGCTCATTATTGATTTTAAAGGTTTCTTTGTAGTGTTTGAGGTTCCTAACACTATTATATGTGATTTCAAAATTAGTTATGAAGATTTGATGAGTCCTTCCTAGGCATCTATGGTGTTGCAAAAGTGTTTATCTTTGCTTTGGTGGATTTGGAACTAGGTTTTGGGCTCTGATAAATATTATTTTTTCCTTTTTTTTCATCCTTGTTTTGAATATATGGGTAAGGACTTTAACATGTTTATCTTAATTTTAATATTTTTTCTGCAAAATTTTTTACCTAAAGATTAATAATCTTTAGGATATAAATGTTTATCTTTTATATAAATTGCTTTATAATTAGTAAATCTTAGGGTTTGGATATTTTTAAATCTAAAATCTTGGTTAGTAAGTTTATATCTCTAAATTTCCAAGATAGGATAAAACTTTGGATTTAATATGGTGTTTCCCTTGGGGCATATTTTTAAAAAGTTTTTATGATATTCATGAAAAGTGTGAGGGAATTTCCAACCCTATTTTACCACTATAATAAAAATAAAAGACAACAAAGCCTAGTGATAAAAAGTATGCAAAGTGGTGTGCAATTGATGTGTCTAACATGAACTTATTTGCTTCAACAAATACTTTAATGATTTCTTGATTTCATCTAGAATGTTTGTAAGTGTTCAATATATTCTTGTGAATGAAAATTATTTCTCTGGATTTTATTTTGAGTAAATGAACTACAATTTTTATATATTTATAGATAATTGGATTCAACTTAGGACCCTTATTGGAGTGCTAACTAAAAAATTAATGAATAAAAATGAAAAATATGGGACCAAATAATATGATTGCACCTAAACCAAAGGGGTCACTAAAAGATCCAAGAATGTGCACTAATGTTTCAGACTTTGGAATGTTAGGGCAAGTTCCATACAATTTTACTTAGACACTTGAAACACAAAGAAAATGAGAAAAGGGGTGTAGAGAACAAGGGGAGACATGAAAATAACCTAAAAAACATGCAATAAATTCTTAATTTAGACCAAAAATTAACAAGTACACAAAAAACTTGAAATCATGCAATTTAACAACTAATAAATGCTTAAGGGTCATTTTTAGGTGTCTACAATGTGAGATTAAAGTGGTTTTGGTTGGATACATTATATTATATCTTAAATTTATGTTAAATTTGAGTGAACATGATTTGAATGAATGGATTATATCAAAATATTATGAAGGTGAAGGGTATATATAACAATGTAAAGTTATTTCTCCCATTTACGTATTGGCTAGATAATAGGCATATGTGATTGGCCTATGTAAAGGTGGACTTTTATCAGCTAGCTTAAAGGTGCACATCATTGTATTATTTAAAGCCTAAATATATGGTCTAAACAATATAATATAATAATTATCTTAAGTTATCTTAATGAAGGTGCATAAGAAATCTTGTAGCAATACCCCCTTAAGTACAACTCAGTGGGGTCTATAATAAAAAATACATGAGGCTTAGAATCTTTTGAAATGGATCCTAAAAATTAAGCCTAGGCAAGTATCCATATATAATAAAATACATATTATAATAGGAAATATGAATAGAGAGACACCCCCAAGGACTACTTCCCTCAAACTAAATAGAGAATACAGTGAAGGAATGTAAGTCTAAAAATATATAACGCCGATGATGAGGGAATCTATATAGATGTTGAAGGAGATCAACCTGCATTGAAAAAAAATTATACCCTTTGTAAGATAAAGGAAAAAACATGTGAACTTAAAATATGTTCATTCCATGAAAGAAGAAAGACACAACACTATGAAAATTTTAGAAATTGGTCCAAAAGTGAAAAGTGGTAGTGGTATAACAAGTTCATGTAAAATAACTAAAAATAATTCCATTGAAAAATAAATTTCATAAGAAAGACATGGATCATTCGCTGAAATAATTTCTATATGAAGTGGAGGGTATGACTCAACAACCCTTAAGGTTTAATAACAATGATCCAAAAGGTATTTTGTATCATCACAAATATCTAAAAAATTGGAACTACCGAGTAACATAGTAGGGGCACTCCCATAAATAAATCTAAAACATCAAAAGAAGGACCCATAAGATATGATCAGTAATTATTGAACTTAGTAGAGAGAGAATATTTAAAAATGAAAGATAGAAGACTCATAATACAAGGTGGGTCATCATTAATATCAAAAAAATTCAAAGAACATAGTAGGGGCACTCTCATCAATGAAGATAAAAACATCCTTTGAAGTTTACATGTATGATTGATTTATAAGAAAAATATCTTATATGAAATAAGGAGATGGAATTGCAAAGAGACATCTAAAGTCCAGTAGAAACTCATCCACAAAAGAAATCTCTATTAAGAGGAGAGATATTTTATAGGAAAACATCATAAAAAAAAAGTGTGAAAACTACAGTCTCATAAGAATGTTTGGAAATAATTTCACAATAAGAGTCAGCAAGAAGAGAGGGGTCTCCATATAGTTTCTACAATATCCTTTAATATGTGAAAGAACACTCTATGTACTCTAGATGGTGATGTAAATATATGGAAAAACTTGATATCAAGTAACTAAAAATAATGTCACATGAATTGAGACTATTGTTCTAAATAACCAGGTCAAAAAGAACATGAACCTGTCTATATATCAAAGTAAAATTGTCTTGTGCATAAAATAAATGTTACATGTGCAAACACCATTATGCATAATTGGAATTGATAATAAGTAATAGTCTCTCATGGAAAATAGAAGTGTATCACAATAGCATATATAAGGTGAAATTTGAAATATGAGAAACAAGATATCTATAGTGTGGTCTAATGCACACACAAAATGATTAGGGTATGAATAGGCCTCATGATAATGGATATTTACACATGACATGAAAAATGTAAAAAAACCATGAAAAAAATGTTAAAGTATCACAAAATGCTAAAAAAGTCCTTAGAAGTAAACAAGTGTGCTTAGGACAAAAGAACCCAAATACAAGATATAGGAAAACAAATCAAGGTTATGACATGCAAACCAAGGTTTCCTAAATGAAAAACTTACCCCAATAATAAAAAAATAAATTGGTAGTTACAAAAAAAATTGAATAATACCTCGATACTGGTTATGAATTATATGAGCAATAATGTGAGAATGAGAGAAAAATAAAGAAAAAATATATTTATAAATCCATAAAATATAATTAAGATATGACCATGAAAATAGATTTTACTAGAAAAATTACATAATTAGAAACAACACATGTGAAAATACTAAACAGATCTCGAAACATGATCTAGGAAAGGTGCATAAATGGAGTCTCCAATAGGTTTTCACTGTAATGAATGTTATACCAAAAAAGTAAGTTGTTGAAAATGACACAAATACAACTACACTATGTCAAAATCAAAAAAATAATCCAAAAAAAAAGGGAGCCTCCCAATCATTATATATCTCAATATATCTCCTCTTAAGTAATCAAAGGTCCAAAAAATAATCTATGAAGCATAGCATTATATGCACTATACAGACGGTACTAGTGCCTAAGATCTAGAACCTCCAAAAAATGGAAAAAAAGGTTACAAAAATATATCATGTTTCCAATCAATCCTTAGGATTTTTAACCCTTTCGGATGAAAATTCAAGATTAAAAACATTTTAGAATGATACATAAAATTGTTTCCCACAAAATATGCCTAAAAGAGGTTAGGATAATGTGTGGCAATTATATAAATAAGCATAAACCCACAATTATGATCTAAAGAAAGAGAGGCTCTAATACCATGTAGAAGTGAGGCAAATCCCAAGATCATTTCTATAATTAGTTTACTCAAATAGATATGTACACAAGTGAAGCAAAAAAAATTATGTATTTGTTCTAAAAAATTATGCCAAAAGTATTGTAAAATTATACTTATACAATGAAGGTGAAGGTTATTTATAACAATGTCAAGTGTTTGTTCCCCTTTCCCTATTGCCCACATAATAGACACATGTGATTGGCCTATGTAAAGGTGGCATGATATTGAATGGCATAAAAATGCATATCCTTTTTTTATTCTATGCCTAAATATATTTGCTAAAATACAGAATATAATAATGATCCTAAGTTAGTTTAATGAAAGTGCATAAAAAATATTTCACCAACAATAATCATGTATTGGTATACTAAAAGGATAGGTATAAGACAAACTTCATCACTAAGAGAGGGACATTTTCTTATAAAATATTACCCTTTGGTCTTATAAATCTAGGAGCTACATTTCAACAGACAATGGGTTTCGATTTCAAAGGACTAATTGGTAAGTGTATACTTATTTATATGGATGAAATTAATATTTTTTCTAAGATAATGAATCAAGATGTAGACATCATGGATTGTCTCTAAACTATAAAAGAGTGTTTTTGGAGTAAAAAACTTAATTAATATGCCACATTGTTACAAAGGATGGCATATTCATTGATCTAGATAATGTAAAATCAATAATTAATATTCATTTTCTTAAAGCAAAAATAAATTAGATATTTTTTTGGAAAAAATAAATGTTAGGTGCTTCATTTTAAAAAAATTAGAGATACTGAAAGCATTTAATTTCCTTGTTGAAATAAGATATGAAATTAAAATGGACAAAAAATCCAATAAATCCTTTTAGGGAATTAATAATGTCACCATCAGTACAATATTAGGATACCCAAATTATGAGCTAGATTTCAACTTTGATTATTTTACCTCAAACCATTCAATAACATTTTTGCTTAATTAGAAGTACCTACACAAAGATGAGAGACCAATTGCATTTATGAGTTGTCATTTGAAGGACACAAAGTTAATGTATTCTCTTGTTGATAAGGAGGCTTATAATTTGGTAAAAGTGGTTGGTAAATTCAGAGCATGTATTTTGAATTGAAAAGTACATGACATTGTTCCTAACCTAGTTGTAAAAGCATTATCAAAACAAACTAATTTAGGAGAAATGAGAGGAAATTAGTTTTCATTCATCCAATATTTTGATTAATAAACCAAATATGTAAAAATATTTTGAGGGCAAGGGATATATCGAATGATTACAAAAGGAAATTTATCATAGATCCAAATGAAAATATGTTTGAAGTAGAATACCAAGATATGATTTTCAAATTTTAAGTTAAGAGTGAAATAAGGGAATGGTATATTGATATCACTCAATATATTATCCAAGGTACTTTCCTCCTTAATTTGAATTCTACATATGGAAGATACTTAAGATTAAAAAAACACACTAAATGATAACCAATGGTGTGCTAGATAAAAAGAATTATGAAGGAAAAGAATTTAGATGCTTAGAAAAAGTTGAAGGATAAGTTGATATTCAATAAACTCATGAAATTTTGGTAAGTGGTCATTCATCTAAAGAAACCACTACAGAAAAAAACCTCAAAGTTGTGTATTTAAGGAATATAGTTTTAAAGATACAAACATTTGATGACATGTCATTTTGGTCAAGTATTAACTGAAAGGGATATGAACAAAACTATGCCACTTTGACCAATAATATAAATTCAACCATTTTCCCATTAGGGACTTAAATTTTTAGAATCAATTAATCTTGATTCTTTAATAAGGCACAAATTTATCTTAAATACTACATATTATTGTAATGGGTGGACTAAAACTAAGTCCACAAATAATAACATGATAGGATAAGTAATAAAGTTCATTAAAGAAAATACTATTATTCAATTTGGTGCTTCTTTATACTTGATGTGTGATAGCGACCATAATTTTAAGTCAATAGAATTCATGGAATGGGCATATGATCACAGTAATATAGTGAAATTTGCATCTATTTACCACCCAAAATGGAATGGGGTGGTTAAGTCCACTAAAAACAAATCTGATCAATGTGATCAAGAAGCCAGTAGGTAAGAATCCCAATGGAAGGTATACATTGCTTAAATATGGCTTATGGGTGGATTGAACAAGAATAAATAAATCCTTGAAAATTTATTTGTACATGTTCGCATATGGTAAAGATCCAATATTTCCCATTAATTTTAATCTCTCTACCTATCATATCATACAAGATTATGAAGGAAAATCAAAATTAGAACTAGATTTATTAAATAACATATTCAATATGGAGGAACTCAATGAAAAGGCTTTTGAAGACTTCAGTAGACACCAAGGTGTAGTTAAGAGATAGTTTGAGAAAAAGGCCACCAACAAGGCATTCATGATTGTAAACCTATTACTAATATGGAATAAATTCCATGAGAAAATTACCAACATGATAGATTAGAACCCTTATGGTTGGGGCCTTGTCAAGTCTCCAAGCTTCTTGGATATAATGCTTTCATATTAAAAATGTTGAAGGGAAAAACATTGTGTTGCTAGTAAATATAAGGTACTTGAAACATTATTTTTAGTTTTCCCCATTTAAGAATTTATAATCATCCTAGTAAGTCCCCATTTTATTTTTTCTTTATTTTTTTTCATTTATTTATTTATTTCCTTCGTGTTTTTATTTTGGCTTCCATTTATTTCTTAATTTTTTTTTGCTTAGGTTTCTTTTCAATAAGTGGGATTGTCCCATAGGTCAGTAGATTGAGGTTACCTTATAAATTTTTTTTCCAAGGTTTTAAAGAACACAGGTCTTAAAAAATTGAATAATACACTCAAACTAGTGAGAAGCAATTATACAATTAAAGTTTAAAATAAGGAGTCAAGGTCAAGAACCTAGGCTAAAGTGATAAAATTTAAGCAAGCTAGAGTGAGATAGTATTAAGTGAGGGTCATGAATGGTTATTTGTTTCTTAAAATACTATAAAAGAGAGAAACATAGGTGAGATAATTGTTGATGCATAGAAGTGTCTGATTGAAACATTCCCTACACTTCAAGCACAACATGGGAAGTTATACAAGTGTGGAACTACGAACATATAAAACCATTGGAGAAGGATGGCTCCTCTACACTTTAATGCATGAAAAAAAAAATACCAAGATTAAGGGGAAGATAAATAAAATAAAAACGAGGTGATGGAACATAAAATAATATATTATTCCTCTATATGAATATAACATAGAGAAAGTGAAATAAAAAAATTAAAATATTTGGCACAACAAATGAGAAATTGAAAAAGGTAAGATTTACCATGAATATGGAAATGAAACAAAATAAGAAAGAATAATTTAAAATAACTTGAGTTAAAATAAATTTTATCAATTAAAATAATATATACACAATTACTATTGTAGTTGAAGGGCATTACTAACAATATTTCCATAAAACATAAGCTCGGCTAAAATATTACATAAAAGAAAGCATGGATCAAAGAAAATCCAAGGAATAAGTATCTTTTTTAACAAGAGCTGATTACATATATAAAAAAGAAGAAGAGGAAGACAAAATGAATTGTTGGATACCAAGTAGCAAAAATAGAAGATCATTCAACCAAAAATCTTCCATTTAGTTCTTGTTTATCCAATATGTAGATTTTGAAGCTACATTTTTTTCTCAAATCTTCAAGCCAAAATTATTTATTGTCATTAAAGCTTTAGCTTTTAACTTTAATAAAATAAGAGAAATCTTAGCTTATGAAATTTAAAATGAAATCTTTAGTGGGCCTTCTTACTACATGTGGGTGCTCTTTTAAAATACAAACCATTTTTATTAAAGCTTAGCTTATATGCTTTTATTTATTAATAAATTTATGCATACATAGCTTATCTTTTTTTAAATAGCTTCATTTTTAATACATAACTTTTTATTTAAATTAGTGAGGTGAGCCCACTAATCAAACAAATCTTTAGTTCATAGAAAATTAATAAAAGATTTAACATCCTTAGAGAAATATTTTCTACTTAAAAAATAAAGCTTATAAATAAATGGGGCCTTATGTATAATTTTCTAAACAATAATAAACAAGACAAGGAGTTTAACATCTAGAAAGATTTTAATCAATCTTAGCTATATTCTATATAAATATATATACAAATAAGTGATTTATATGATATCTACCAGGATTTTAGATACGAGATGGAAGTAGATCTATGCCTAGAGAGGAGTCAAATGTATCTTTTTCAAGCTATATATGTTTGGTTAGTAGTGAAGCTATGCCCAAGTGATCATATAACATGTCTATCAATAATAGACCTATGTTACTCAAATAATGACTTATACCTATAACCCAGGCCAAGAATTCTTCTATTCTTGATTAAAACTCAAAGCATGTTAAAAAAATTGATCATAAATTAGAATTAAGAAGATAATCCAATTGATTCAATAAGATAATCAACTATAAAAAAGGGTATTTATGACATGCCAAGTCTTGGAAAAGTGCTAGTTTTTATTGTAAGGGATTAAAAAAAATTGGTTGACATTAAAAGTAATTTTGAGTACATATTTGGATTCCTCTCAAAATGTTATGTAATTTTGAGTTCCTAGTTATGGCCTCCGAAAGTTAGAGGAGGTTTCATGGTTTTGAAACCACTAATATAACTACCCCAGTGATTTCACAAGTGCCACAATGATTTTTAAATCTTTAGTGGTAGTTCTAAAACAACACTAATGGTTTCAAAACCACCATGATAATTTTGCCTCCAAAAGAAGTTGAAATGACATTAAGGCATTTTAGCTTCAGTTTATGACTCTTGAGATTATTTTGAAAACTTAAAGGTGTGTTCTCATGTGTGTGTGTGAGTGTGTGTATTTGTGTGTGTGAGTGTGTGGTTCATAAAATGAATTCATTGGTTCAATTTTCATTCATTTATGCATTCAATTAATGTTGATTATATCTATGATATTATTTAGAGATGTGTATTTGATAGAAAAATAAGCACTATGTGTGAATGGGATCATTGTGAAGTTTAGAAGAGGTAGTTAAGTGTACACAATATTTTATTTTAAGACTACACAACTGATATGGATGAGTTCAGTAGTCTCTCTTGCTAAAGAAGTAAGTCATCCATTGGAAAATGAAAAGATCATTATGAGAGTAAAATACTTTTGAGGGTGGTTTACTTGTAAAGATTTTAAGCTATAAAAAAGAGTGGATATGAGGAAGCATAGCCTCATTCTTACTGTAATTTCCCACATGTAGTTTCTCCAAGGTATATCTTGTGTTCTCTTTTTTTTAAATTTTTTTTCCCCTTTGATTGCATGTTTAATCTCCTTGCAACTAGACTATTATCGTAAAAATTTAATAGAGTTGAAGAATCATATATCAAAATAATAATACTTGTTCATAAAGGTTAAATAACTTCATATTAGTATTTGATTTCTATACAAGCATTTCAATTATAGTCATGTATGGATGTGTGATGTGGGAATTGCATGTTAAAGGTTGTAGAGTCATGTGTATGTTGTATATGACAATTATAAGAGTTGTAATACATATTAAAACAAAAAAAAAATGTTTTCCATGGTATATAAAATTTTGACAACACTTGTTGGTAAAGGAATCGTGTTGGTAAAGCTTAGTGTGGAATATCCACCTAGTTTATAGATCAGATTGGTATATAAGTGGGTTTTTAATTTTCATAGTATGGGTCTCTTCAAAGGGATTATGTATAGGTTTATTGGTTGCAAAATTTCAAACATGGGAATAGATTTCAAGAGAGTAAGGATTCAAGACCTTAAAGATAATAACCTTAAAAATGTAAGAGGAAAAAATTGAATTAATAAAGATGTGGTAGTCCTTGGAAGATGAGATTCAAGAGCTATAATATATATTGATGCAACATGGATAATTTCTTATTGGTATCATTGAAGTGTTTCAAACTTAGGAAGAAATGTTGGAAAGGTTCTAATAAGATGGTTAAGGAGTGAAGGAGAGAGAAGAGTATACATTGTAAAGGATACCACCCTCTACCAAAGATACATAAAACATGATTGGCATATGCAAACAAATTACTCCACCATATTTTCTTTATTTCCATAAGATATAGATATTTCCTTTATTAATTTTGAGAAACATACTAAGGGATTTGGATTTAAGTTGAAAACCAATATTTATGATGGAAAGGGCCTTCAAATTAATGGCTAAGGATTAAAAAATAACATAAGGGTTGAGGAAAGGCCTCAATATAGAGGTTTGGGATATGTTAGTGGAAAATTAGGAGTTGGAAAATGATTCAAAATAGATAAAGCAAGGAAAGCTTCAAAAATAAAAGAGTCCAAGACACTAACTCAACAAAAACAACCCATGCAAGGTAATGACATAATTTATTTTGTCAAATCTAATGAAGAGTAGGGAATTTAATTCCCTGAGAGATCCATGAACATGAGGATAAAAATAACATATATTCATTATTCTTAAATATGTTAGTAATAAGAATGTTTCCTAATAAGAATGATGTTTTTGCTTTTGGTGTGATTTTGTTGGAGTGTCAGGGCATTAACATGTTGGGTATGTAAGGCCATAATGTAGTTGGATAGGTTTTATCTAATGTATAATATATATATGGTCATTATTTTCAATGATCAAGTACACTTTATAGGCAAACTAAGGTCACACAAAAATCCAAATGCATGTTTTAATGACAATATATTGGGGAAACTCTCCTGCATTTGCCACTCAGACAAACACTTTCAAAAATGTATAAAAGCTATGTGTGTTTTCTTAATCATAGAACAATATGGGATTTTGTAAAATAACAAAATCATGTAACATAAAACATAATAAAACATGACATGGATAAGAAATATAAGGGCATTTTGCTAAAGCTTACAGTGGTAGAAAGATGGAGAAGTTTACCAAAAATAATAGTCACATGAATAAAAGTACACAATCATAGGTTTGTAGGGGAGAGAATATATTTTTGTATTTTTATCAAAGTAAAATACCTTAGAAAATTTTAAAGACCTATTTCAAAATGAATAAAATTAAAACAGAGATTAACCATAACTATTTCTTGCTAAATGCCTATTGTTAATGGGCCCAACAACAAGATTCCACAAAGATTGATGTGATTTGTTTAATCAAATGTATTCTAAAAAAAAATTCAAATTAGCCAAATATTTTACAAATAGCATGCAAATAATCTATCAAATTTTTATCTAGTAACTGCACTAGCAAATGATATAAATTTGGCATGGGCGAAGTTAGGGTTTTGAGCAATGGTAGGTTATGATAATGGTGACCAAGTGTTTAATTATGTATAGAGAGTAGGAGAGGCATAAGGATGAGGTAAATGGGGTGGTGTCAGATTTCTCAAATAATAATAGATCTATTTCAAAAGGAAGACTATGCTGATGGAGGATAGGTCAATGGCTATAGGGGACCCAAAATCTATTTACATAATAACCCAAAGCCAAAAAGGGAGATTCTATGCTAAAGAAACCCTACCTAAATGTTAGAAGGTTTAAAATAATAACAATAGCATCAAATTGCATCTACCTAATTTTAAAAGTAGGAAACCTTGAAATGCCCCCTTTTTGTAGCATCAAATAGGATAATGTTTCTCTACTCTTCTTGCACTTCCCTAAAACCCTACTTGCTCTTGTAACAAACCACAGATGAAAAAAAAAAACTTGCATCAAACAAATTATGGCTAAAATGATATATATAAAAACCAAAGACACTCATCACAAACCTATAGGGGAGAGTGCCATCTATCAATGCAAAACACATGCCTGAGATCCCCATCCTCTATAAACACCTACTTTCTTCCTACACATGTCCAAGAAAAAGAGGAAATAATAACATATGCCAAACCATCACATTGGTTTTAACAACGGCAACTAATAATGAGTTACTACTAACTAGAAAAATATTATTTTATTGCACCCCCTGGGGCTGACTTAGGTAAATGATATTATATTAAGAAATATCCTCATGTTATTGGTGGTTGGTAGGAAGTTGGTCTTGAATAAACACCTAAGGTGAAAACAATAGTACCATTAGGTACTAATAACAAGCATGAAATGTATTATTATGTTATTCCATTCAAACTTATAGTCAAAGAAGCCATGGTTTTCCTAAATTGATTATTTGGAAAAAGGATGTTTAATCATGTGGGAATGACTTAGGTTTTGTTTCTAAAAAAATCATTGAAATAAGACAATTATTCCAATTTGGGTGAGTTAAATTTATTTATATTTACATGAGGATTTCAAGGAATGTAAAAATAGTAGGAATTTCCATATGGAATCTTATTTGATTGATCATTTTTGCTTCACATTAGATTTTAGCACTAGTTTATTTGATCCATGGTCCCCTCTAGGTATGAATCTTATCTTATTAATAACACATAATGCCTTAAGATTTCACATGCTATGAGGAAGACTATTTAGGAGTTTGGTAATTGGTTTTATTTCCAAGACAACTTAGTCCTCAATATTTAAGGAGCCTTTGATGTTCCCTACCCTACCCACCCCCGCTCCTTCCCAACCCCACGTATATTTATTATTTAATTACCTAGTAGACTATGACTATGGATATTTATTATTAGTTTTATATTTGGATACCATCAATCCCAAAACAAAAGAATTTATCTATTTTTATTAAATTGCTAATGACCCTAAGAGAAGCATGTACTTTTTCAATTTTCCCATTTTGATAATTAAAGGCAAAGAGATAATACCATAAAATTTTATTGAGGGTGATTTATGTGAATGGGAACTTATGATAAGGATGATTTAGACACCCCATTTGGGCCACAACTGGCTTCTAACTAGACTTTAGATTGATTTCTACTAAATAATGCAAATTAAGTATAGGATTCATTGAATGTCCCAATTTCATTTGTACATCGGACATTAGTGTTCAGAATCATGTTAAGGCATCCTTACTTGGGGTATTATCATGTATTTAATAGTAACATCTCATGGATTCATCTCTAGTCAATTTTCAACCTAGTAAATTGATAGTTTGGTCTTTGGACCCATTAAGTTGGGCACTTAAATAATTCCTTAAGTGTAAAAGTGCTAAGCAAAATGAATTAACTAATAAAATAAAATAAAATGTTTAAGTGTAAATTCCATGTGAAATTAGTGAAATTGAATTTTATAAAAATAAAATTTCAATAAAAATGAGAACATGATGATGTCATCATCCTCAAAGTCAAGGAATTGAAAATATCTTCCCTAAAGCCATAAATTTAGAAATGGAGAACCATGATTAATAAAAGGGATATCTATCCCAAATATTAATTTCATGTACCCTCCTTAACTCAATTAGGATTATTTTTAATTCAACCAAAATTAACTCTGACCTAATTACACTCAGGTTAGAATTAGTTTGGAAGTCTATAAATACAGGGCCTCACCCATTATTCAAACAAGCTCTCAAGCCAAAGTTATAATGTTTATTTATTGAGAGACAAAAGATTATTTTGTGTAATTTTATGATGTTAAATTGTTAATCAAAATCCAAATCCAAGCCCAACATTGCCAAGGTGATAAGGAAAGGTGGTGTAAGAAGCTCCATTGCCAACAAATTTCTTGATCACACAACCAATCACATAAATTCATTGCCAACATGTAACTCTTGCTCTCATGGAAGGTAAAATTATTTATTTTATCTTCATTTGGTATTAACTTATATTATTCACTTGTTTTTTGAGTGTCTAGGTTAGAGGTGTAAGTTTCATTAGTGTATATTTGATTGATTTTGATCATACTAACATAGTACTAATCTATCCTCTTGGATTCTTATTGATCACATAATGGCACACCCAATGGGACCCACATACCAAAAAGCTTTTCATATGGCCTCTTAAAATATTTTGTTAACAATTTTCATGCCAATTTTTTGATTTCATAGCCAAAGAAGTGAATAAATTGATCTCTCATCCAAAGGATAGCCAGAGGTGATATTGCACTGAGAAAGGTGATGTTGCACAACCAAAAGTGATATTATACTAAGAAAGGTGTTTTGTACCTACCATAGGTAATATTACATTGAGAAAGGTATTTTTTCACATACCATAGGTGATATTGCATTGAGAAAGGTGATATTGCATAGCCAAAGGTGATATTTCACAAATAAAGGTGATATTACAGAGCTAGAGGTGATATTACATTGTAAGACTTGGTTTTACATTATCAAGAGTCATTTTTACACTGTTAGAGTTGGTTTTGCACTAGTAGAGTTAGTTTTGCACTGCAATAATCAGTTTTGCACTTAAGATGCAATTTTACAATAGTAGAGTCATTTTTGCATTGTAAAAGTTGATTTTGCACTGTTAGAGTTGGTTTTACATAGTAAGAGTCAATTTTACACTGTTAAATTTATTTTTTCATTGTAAGAGTTGGTTTTGCATTGTCAGAGTCAATTTTATTTGTAGAGGTAATTTTTCACTGATATAGGTGATTTTGCACTATGTCAACAAAAACTCAAAATGGAAAGTTGTTTGTTGATTAACTCTTTGGCCTAGAGATAAGAAACCCCCTAACATTTTTTGTAGGAACTAAGGTGAATAAAAGAGGTTTAAACAATTCATAATTTCATTCACACTTAAGTTTTAGTGCATAAAAACCATCTAACAATTTTGCTTTTATCTTTCAAAGTTTTTAAATACCAACAATAAAGACAAGGGGCCAAAATTAATTTCACATCTTGTTTAGTGCTTTAAAAATAACAAAAATATTATACTAAGTGTTCCTAAGAGCTTTTATTTGTTTATTATTTTTTGTTTGTATTATATTTTTTTGTTTTTTCAAATCAAACTTTGCATGTATGACCTGCCCCATCACCTTTAGGGAACTCAGGTGACCAAAAGTGCTTTGTTCATTACCTTATTGCTTAATCCAAGCATGGAAGGAACTTCATGTATGCTCTCCCTAAGTTTTATTAACTTGGGTGATTAAAAAATGACCTTTAAATTCCTTAAATTGCATTTATTTCTTTTATTGCATTTGACTTGTGGGTGGGATTTTATCACCTCCCCATAAGTTCTTTAGGGAAGCATTGACCTAGGATTTCATCTCCTAGCATCATTTAAACCCTACTCCATGGTGGGTTATATAAATAATGGAATGTGATACTAGTATTTCTAGGGGGATGAGTGGCTACCCTATTTGATCATAATGAAAACCCGAATCAGGTCTAGCTAAACATCAAACTCCACTAAAAAGTATATAGATGGAATCATTATGCAAAGGAATAAACCCTTGCATAGTAAGTTAGCCAGTATGAAATCAACTGATGTGATTACATCTCTTGTGTTAGAAACACTTGGGAACATCTATAACACATGAAACTTATAGTTTTTAAATAAACCCCAATTATCACAAAAAAATTGTCAATGCAGGGCAAGTACCTATTAGTGTCGGTAATTATTTTCCTAGATTTATTTATTTGGAAATATTATATTTGTTCACATGTAGTTTTCCTACATTTTGGGGATATGCTTGCTTAGGTGTAGATAGTGTGTCATATATGTTATAGGTAACTCCTTTGACCATTCATTTTGGGTATGGGAGTTACTCTTCTATTTCGGGCACCTGTGACCACCTTTTGTGGAGGAGTTACTTTTCTAATCTAGGGATGATTTGACCACCATTTGAGGATGAGTTATTTTTTATCCTATATGTATGCTCTACTTGAGCCTTATTCTCTTGATGAATAATTAGTTTTCTCCACTTTTTTTTGTCTCTTGCAATATTCTCTTTTTATGTGATTTATTCTTGCTTCAACAACATAGTGGTGTGTACAAGCTTCATCTTGTGATATCCTTCCAACTTGATTTCATGTTATCTAGACCTGGCAACATCTCCAATATGGTATCAGAGCCTACCCATGGTAAAAATTAGTCTAGTTTTATTTGTTTTTAATATTTCATTTGAAATCATAAGTTCTTTTTCAGATTATTCATAATGTGTGTTCTTTTATCTTTCGATTTCATAGATTAGTTATAATAAATCTATTTGAAGGTCAAATATAAATGTGGCATGCTTTCAAACTATTCATCTACATTGATCTAGTTGTATGGTTCTATTTTTTAGCTCTGTATATTTGTAGCAACACATTGATTTTTGTGGTTGGTTTTTTATCTGACTATTCTTTTATAAATTCACTCCAACCATAAAGAATTGTGCTAAATTTTTTCTAAGTTTGGTGTGCCTTTCTCTTAGCTTTCTGGATCATTTTAAAGTTTTGAATTTTGTTAATAAATGTAGAAGTTATGGTGTTTTTTAGTAACTGCTACTCAAAACAAAAATGAATTTGGTGATTGTTGCTAAAGTTTTTTTTTGGTTTTTTAAAAACAATATATTGAGGAAGGATTGTAAGAGACTTGTAATTTGCTTGAGAATGTTTGGCATTAAATTTTGGTTTTGTTGACTAGTTGGAAGGCTATGTTCATTGCCTTTTCATTAGTTCATTTGAAATTTGAGTGCAATTTTTTTAAAATAAGCCATTAATGACAGGAAATATAATGTGTTATAATTTTTGATAGGCAACTCAGAATTTAGTGTCATCTTTTTCAAAAGTGCATATTTTTTTACCCTCTCTCCATTGGTCTAATTTATTTTTGTAAATACACTAAATTTATAAAGTGTCTTTTTTGGGGGTTCTCTATTTGATCCTTTTTTTTGCACTTGTACACTCTCGGACGCATTATTGGATGTGCATGACATCTTCACCTTGTTTGCATAAATTTTTCTTTATGATACATGCACTGATTGCTCTATATTCACTATCAGTTGAGTTTAATGTCTTTTGAGCATGCATTTGCAACATTTGGGGGCGTTCACCATTTCATAGTTCAGGGGGGTGTACTTTTTTGGGTCACTCTTTCATTTCTACTTGCACTATCATTTTTGTAAAAATTAAAACTTGCACTACTACTACTACTCATTTTTTCACTAATGGATTCAAGTTCCATCAACCCACTAACTCCTTTCAACTATCATGAATGGAAAATCAAGATGACAATTATTCTATAGAGTAAAGGTTTGTATAGGATAACCATGGGTGATGAAACTAAACCTAGCATAGATGCAAAGATAGTTAAGTCGTATAACCATAGTGATGAAGCCTATGGGCTATTATGTCTTTTTGTAGCACCTAATCTCTTATTTCACTTAGAGTCTACCAAATCACCTCATGATGTATGGATCATTCTAGGTAAACTATTTGGAGAAAAAGATGTGATGAGAGGTCTTGAGCTTGAGAATGAACTCATTATCCTAAATCCTTGTAACTTTGACACCCTTCAGGATTTATTCACTAAGTTCAAGTCCTTGATATTGCATTTGAAATAATGTGGGATAAAGAAAGAAGATGACCAACTTATTATTTATATACTCTATAAGCTAGGTCTTAACTATTCAGTCTTTATCTCTACTTTCCATGCCACTAAAAGTGCATTGGGCACTGCATGGGAAATGCCCTCTTTAGATGCTTTCATTGCCAACTTAACTAGGGAGCAAGACAAGTTGATTCAGATGGGTACATTTAAGTCCACAAAACCTCAAGCCATAATTTCTGGGAATGGAAAAGAAAAGACTTCAAACAAAGAGAAAAAGAAGAAGAAGAAGGATCAAGAGAAGAAGAAAGAATAAGCCTTTGCTAAAACCAACACTGAATCTTCCTCTTCCAATGACAAACCTAAGAAAGAGAAGGTTAAGTGTGCCTACTATAATAAAAATGGACATGATGAACACAAGTGCATGAAGAAGTAAATAGATCACCTAATTCATCTCCTAGAGAAAAACAATAGAGGTGCTCATGAGTCCATCAAGAAGAATTCATCTACCCAATATTATAAAGATAAAGACTCTTGTAGTAGTTTTAGCTTCAACATCTTCATGGGTTATTGACTCGGGTGCTTCTCACCATATGAGCTCTTCACTAGTTAAGTTTTCTTACTTAGAAACTTGTATCATGTCTTCTATTAGTTTGGGTGAGGACACTTATATACCAATTCCAAGGAGTGGGTCTATTGAAATGGAAGGAGGAACATTCAATAATTTTCTAAGTGTTCCTTCTCTTTCAACCAATCTCCTATCCATGTATCAAATCACCCATATCGATAGAGGCATGAGGGTTGAGTTTTTACCAGATTCAATTATCATCAGGGAGTTGTATAGTGATTCTATAATGGCAATATGGAGGGCAGATCACCAAGTTAGGCTATACAACTTCTCTCATTTTATACCTAATTATTCTCTAATAGCATTGTTGACTCATTTAGATGGAGTTAGAAAATTATGGTATTAGTGGTTTGGCCACCTTAACTACTGATATATTGAACAACCTAGAAAAAATGACATGGTTATAAGCTTGCCTTAAGTCTAATTCTCTAAGGGAATTTGTGAGGGTTGCTCTCTTGTAAAGCACCTCAAAGCAAAATTTGAAAAATGAAAAGCTTGGAGGGCTTCACAAGCACTAGAGTTAGTACCTAGTAATATATATAGACCTTTTCGCAATCTATCTTTTACAATGGCTAAGTACATTCTCACTTTTATTGATGGTTTATTGAGATATACATGGGTCTACTTTCTCAAGCAAAAGTCTAAAGTGTTTGAATATTTTCAAGACTTTAAGGCTCTTGTTGAGAAAAAATCTAAAAATCCATCAAGGTTCTTTGAACTAATAATGGAGGTGAATATGTTAGCAATAGATTTGAGTAGTTTTACACCATAGAGGGGATTAATTGCAGCAGATAGTTACTTATAGACCTCCATATAATGGAGTTGTAAAATGTAAGAATAGGGTCTTCAAAGAGATGGCTAGTTGTATGATATACTCTAAGTCCTTAGCACCTCAGTATTAGGCTAAAGCCATTAATAGTGTTTGTTATATTCAGAATAGGGTTCCTCATAAAGCTTTGAAAGGTGTAACACCCTTTGAAGCTTAGCATGGAAGGAGATGTTTAGCACTTTAGGGTTTTTGGATCTCTAGCTATGGCACATATACCTAAGAAGAAATGTAAAGCTATGGAACCTCAATCCAAGCCTTGCATCTTTGTAGGTTATCTAGATAGTGTCAAGGGTTACCACCTTCTACATCCAACCACACATGATTTATTCATAGAGAGAAGTGTTCACTTTTAGGAGAGTCTAAAATACTCAACACTTGATACTTCTTCTCTTTGATTGGATACACTTAGACTTGATGATTCTTCTTTTGACTCAGATCATCTAGAGTAGGTTCTTGAGCCAGGCTCTTCTTATTTTTCTTCCAGTTCTGACAAAAAGGATAGTGATGAGGAGTCTTATACATCCACCTCTAGACATGTTTTAGAGGATGAGTATTTGACACCCAACTAACCCACATCTAGACCCCTTTAGGCTAGGTAAACACTTTAAAGCATAAACACTTGGGTAGGGGATCTAACAGATGATAGACATACTCTTGCAAATTATTAGAGTGGTCCACATGCCTTATTTTCTTTAGTTTCAAATCCATGAACATTTTGGGAGGCTTCAGGCATACTTGAGTGGAATAGTGCTATGTAGGAAGAATATTCTTCCTTGATCAAAAATTACACTTGGGATTTGATTTCACTTCCTAAGGGAAGGAATATGGTTCAATGTAGGTGGATATATCAGACCAAGTTTATAGTAGATGGGTTAGTTGATAATTAAAAGGCATGATTGGTCACCAAGGGTTTTTCATAGGTAGTGTGCATTGACTAGTTAGAGACCTTTGTACCCATTACAAAGATGACTTTAATTAGACTCACACTAGCTTTAGCTATAGCATATAGTTGGGATGTACATCAGATGGATGTAAAGAGTGAATTTATTTATGGAGACCTTGAGGAGGATATTTACATGGAGTAGCCACTTGGGTTTGTTCAAGATTCATCCTTAGTTTATAGACTTAATAAATCTATCTATGGCCTCAAACAGGCCCCTCGGGCTTGGTATGCCAAGATGGATTCCTTCCTCCTTACTTCAGGTTTCACTAAGTGTCATTTAGACCCTAATGTATACTTCTTGTATTAGGATGATTATTTATTGATACTGGTCCTTTATGTTGATGATCTTTTGATCACTAAGAGTTCCTCATCATCTATTACGATGGTGAAGATATCTCTACAAGATAGGTTTGGCATGATAGACTTAGGTATTTTGAATTACTTCCTTGGCATTGATATTTCATAGTCTAATTCAAGGATTTCACTTTCATATCTCAAGTATGCTCTCAATATTTTAGTTTAGTTTCACATGGCTAATTACAAGCCATCTCCAAATCCCTTTCTATCAGGAGTCAAAATTTAGGTTGACTATTATACTCCTTTAGTTGATGTCATTCGGTATCGATAACTTGTTGGTAACCTCATTTATCTAACTCATACCAAGCCTAAGATTTTATATGTAGTATGGATTATTTCATGAATCATGCAGGATCCCTATGAGCTATACTGGAAAGTAGCTAAGAGGATCTCGCACTACATTCAAGGCTCTTACCGTATTACTTCTTGAGAGAAGGGGCCTAAAAAACCCTTATTTTTTTATGTGCATGTAATTTTATTAGATTAATAAATTATTTCCTCTCAAGAAGGAATATACTGACATAATTTGATAATACAAAGCAACCTTATCAGTTTTTATGGATAGGATGATACACTTAGGTGTTTTTATGTATATTTATTTTACTTACATTACTTTGGATCTAAAAATAATTTTTTTGTCAAAAACATGTCAAAATAATTCATGAACCAATCACATGTTTTTACACCCCTTTAGCCTAAGAGGTGTTATTTTATCTATTTGATACTACACTTTTGAATTAGACATTTTTAAAAACATTTGTATGTGTGTGTCACTCGCTTAGATGGAGCATTTTTATGCTTCCCATTTCATCCCAAGTTGTTGCCTTGGATTTTTTAAATAAAAAACATTATCATACCTTTTGAGTGAGATAACATTGTTACACTACTTGTATTAGTTCAAAAACTTTGTCTTGTGTCAAACTAAGTTTGAAACCATGTATGCCTTTGGTCTAAAATTGGTATCATTATGCCATTAATTTGGGTCTAGAATGTTGTCTATTTAAGAACCTAGTTCTTCTAAACCAAGTTTTAAATTTGTCTAATGAAGTTAAATTTCAAAATTGAGTGATCTATACCTATGCCTTGCTTACTTTAGGCTTAGTTGTTTATGTATTGATTTTGAATTTTACAAATTGGAATAATTCCTTGCTTGCTTTGAAGATATTTTTTCCTAAATTTATGAAGTGGTCTCTTTTTTGTATGCCTTGCATATATTTCATTTCTTATAACTAAGGTTTAAACTCTCTTTTTAAATACAACTTTAAGCATGGTTAGTTTACATTTGAGTCTTGATTATCACTTGGGCAAGAATGATTTAGTCATCGTGATTATTTTTTCTTATTTGAGATTGATTTTCATAATTAATTTTAGGTACATGCCTAGGGTGAATGTCTTATACAAAAGGTCAAGTTTGTGTTTGAATCCATGTGCCTAGTTTGAGTCCAAGCATTTAGAATTGTTTTTAGAGTTAGATTAATTTCCTTGAAAGTTTTACCTTGACCAAGTTTATTTTCAAGTCTAAATTTTTTGTGCCTTGTTTCTAAATACCTAGCATTTGCCTTTCCATTTTTTAGACCAATTTGTTTTAAAGTCTAGATTTATGCCTTGTTCCCAAAGACCTATCATTTTCCACTATTTTATTCATACCATTTTGAGTCTAGATTTGTGCCTTGTTTCTAAAGCCCTATCACCCTTTTCACTTTTTAGACCTAAATTACATTTTATTTGAAACACTTTACTAAAAATTAGGATGTATAACTTACCTTTTATTTGATCATTTGTGTGAAAGACATTATACCTTAAAAACATTTGATACCAAGCTTATCATTTCCAATTTTGGAGAAGAGCTCCATTCCTAGACCAAGTTTAGACCATTTTCCATTTAGACCAATTTTATCAACATATCAATCATTAACCTATTCTTTTAGACTGCATTTTAAGAGTTTATAGAAATCTAGACCTTTTCTTTATGAAATGCTAGTCATGGATTTGGATCTACCTCACTACACACATAGTAGAGCCATGTACAATCTAAAGGAAAAAAAACATGGTCATGAATGATACCTTTTTTAAAGACCCATATGGTGATGATGTAGTTTATGAGACAAATCCCTATCCTACTTACACTACTCAATATGTGGAACAAAGCCAAGATCTGTTAGCACACTACCTGGTTAATACACCTCCTTATTCAGGTCAAGGCTAAGAATAAATAGATAAACACCTTAATAATGTGAAATCTATTATCAAAAAATTTTAACTAGAATTGTACTACATTACCATGTCCTCTACATATGACCCATCCTTGTTTGACTGTCACTTATTTGAAAACAAAGACAAAAATATGTTTAGAGTTATAGAGGTAATGGCCAAGTTTCTAGAAGACTTCCCCCATGAAAACCTATCTAGTATAGTCATAGTGACTCAAAATATACCTTATACCAAAACTATCGAATATGCCTATGATAGTTACCCTCAAACACTCATACCAATTTCATACAAATATTTGAATATGCTTGCAAGAGGAAAGGGCCCCATGATGGACCAATTCATGCAAATTCAACAAGCATATCAAACTTACCTTAATCTAGCATGAAATTTTAATGCCATGGCCATATCGAATGCTTCACTTATATAAATATCTTATTCAATAGGAGTGATAATTGATTCAATAGGTCAAGATAATCTAGGTGTAAACCCATTTTCCCAAAGTACTTTAATATATGACATATTCAATATCCCATTCATTGAGGAAGTGATTATAGCCTCTATTCAAGACAATGTGCCAAATATAATGGATAACATAAAAGTGTCTTCTAATCCATACTAAGGTGAGTTAAATGCACACAAAAATAATCCACAATAGTAAGTGCCTCTAGTTAATACCATGAGTGGTTCACAATAGTAGGGGGAAGGAATGACTAGTTCTTAATCACAATAGGTTACTCCCACTCTTCAACTAGTTGCTTCTTCAAGAACACAAAAATAGGGGATAAGTAATCAAGTGACATGAAATCTTTTGACTCAACAAGTGACAAATGTATCCCACCTCAATAGGTGATAGCTAATATTATGCAAAAATAAGCACAAACTAATTTACCACCACAATAAATGCAAAACACTATGCCACCTCAATAGGGGGAAACAAATGTTTCACCTCAATAGGTAGTGAAAAATGTACCTCAATAGTCACATACCAATGTACCTCCATAATCATAGACATTGTATTATCAACAATGTATTTTAATTAGTCAATGAAAAATTTCAAACACCCAACAAGCATCTAGTTCACAATAGGTGTTTGTTCAACAAAGAGGTTCCAATGTCCAACAAGTACCTATTAGGAAACCATTGCCTTTTACTTAATATGTGTCATAGATTCAAAGATAAGGCCTTAGTCAACAAGAAGTCCCCTTTATTCAACTAGGTTTGACTAGTCAGTAGTAAGTCCTTACTCAACCTCAGCAGGCACAATACATTCCATAAATCCATATCCTTCCATCATAACCCCAATTCCCTTAACCCAAGGCCATATTCTAAATTTGAACTTAAATATTTACCAATAATGTATGTGATATTAGTGGACTAATCCTAATGTAGGGATGCATATTCATGGTTTATTTGTCCATCAAAGTAACATTCCACAATACTATATACCTCTATTATACCCCGATCAAGGTAATACACATTTGATCACCCAACCAAAACCACAAAAAAATGTACCATTAATTTTTTTCCCCAAGAACTTTAACAAATGAAATATGTAATTTCATCCAATCAAATAGGAAAGCATACCAAAAAATTCACATTGGGTGATGTGTGCTCATACCTATTTAACATGGAGTATCTTCAAATACCATTTCCTCCAAGTTATGGACCACCAAAATTTAACGAGTACAAGGGTAAAGGAGCCCTAAGGGGAATTTAATATATTTATTTATCTCTTTCTAGATAGTGGCCTATAGTGACATCTAACTACTTATTTTTCCTTGGATTCTAGCTAGACAATGTTTGGAATGATTTATTAGGATACTAAAAAAATCAGTATCTAACTTTGATTATCTATCAATAAGTTTGTCAACATTTCTCATACATTTTCAAGCATGAGATTTTAGTAGCATATTTGAGTCAAGACAAGAAAAAATGTTGGTGAGAGTTTTGCAAGATACTTACAAAGATGGAGAGTGCTTGCTAGTCACTTCACCCATAACTTACGAGATAAATAATTGGTAGTTATGTTTACCAATAATCCACACAATGAAATATCTTACCACTTGGAGATTTAGTGCACATAAATATTCAAGGAGATCACTGAGAAAGGTATACAGATCGAAAAGGCCCTTATTAATAAAGGGGTGATCAGGTTAACCTCCTCAAACTAGAATCAAAGCCAAAACCAAAATGTAAGCCCTTGTCAAATCCCTAGCATAGTCTAAGCACAAACATCTAGACCAACTCAAGCTAATAACTATGAAAAACCCAAACCATACAACCATAATAAAATTATTATTGGTAATGGAGTAACTGAGACATGTCATGTTCAAATGGTGAAAACACAATCTGCTTATCCTATGCTATAAATGCAACTTATTCCATAAATATAACCTATCTAGCAAGCATAACTTATGCCTCAACCTAGACTAGCTCCTGAAATATTGCAACCACCACGTTTACAAACCCCTCCTCTAAGAAGAAGACCCACTCTTAGAGTCTTCAATAACCTTGGTGAGCCTATTGAAGTAGTGTTTTGTAAACTAACCGTGGCCAATATGATTACTTGGTTGATTTTAAACACTATTTTGAGGGTATACCATATCCAGACTAGTATAGAGAGCATGAGTTATATGAATACCATCATGTTCATAGACATTATATATGCCATTGTGTGCAGTTGAAGCACCTTATTTAAAATATGTTGGAAAATGGGGAAATCCACTTGGTTAATAGAGCATCTACTTCTAATCAAAACTTAGGTATCTATCAAAATCCTTTTCCAAAACATAATAATGGTAATCAATAACAACAATAATGAATACCATAGCATCAATAACAATAATATCAATAACAATTTTAATAATAGAAACAATATCAACAACAAAAATAACATTGTCAACTACTAAATGGAAGGAACCAAGGCCAAAATGAACCCAACAACCAACAGACTTACCATGTAGTTGCACATGACTATAATAAAGTTGTAGGTCATATTATAGGAGTTCATATATCTACCATTACCATCAATCTTGGACCAAATGCCAATAGACTACAACCATTACTTAACGATGTCAATCAACCTACCTATACTGATAATCCTTCTTTGACCTATGACCATAGCCAAGTGCAATAACATCTAAGGATTTCCATTTCAAAACCTTATGCCAATAAATTTTCATTACCCCATGACCATAACCAAGTGCACCAAAAATAAAGAATTATATTATCTAGCCCATCTCCACCATTTTCTAGTTACAATGGTCTTGTATCCAATCTGGGTTGTACAATCACAACTCAATGATCTAAAATCACCATCCCAGGTCAATAACCTTCTACTAATGAACCAATCCAACCTACTATGTTAGCTAGGAATAAGCCAATTATCACTATTAAGTAAAAGACATATGACATTATGGAACAAATCCAAATGACACCTACACAAATCTCCATTTTAGATTTGTTACGTATATCTACCATCCACAAGAACATCCTTAATAAAATCCTAGGCCAATACAAAGTGCCAAATGACATTACTCTAGACAAATTCTAAGTTTTAGTTGGACACCTAGCCCCAAGCCAATAGTTGACCTTTGACCAAAGTGATATGTCATCCCTTTGCCCTTTCCATAATAATCCATTATACATCGAAGTTGTCATCATGCAACACAAAGTTAAACATGTCTTCATAGACAATGGATCGAGCCTAAATATTATGTCTCTAAAGCTAATCAAGCATTTAGGATACACAACAACTGATCTTAATCTAGAGACTATTACTATCAAGGCCTATAATAATTAAGCATAGGAATCAAAAGGAACTATAAGTTTGCCAGTGATCATTAGGCCTTTGACCCATAACACACTTTTCTATGTGTTAGACCTAGACCTATCATATAATTTGCTTTTAGTTCAATGATGGATACATGAAATTCATGAGATCCCCTTGACATTGCACAAGTGTATCAAGTTTCCTTACTTAGATATGGAGGTAAATATCCATGGAGATTTACATCCATATGAATATTGCAAGCATTTGGAGGCCAAATATGAAAGTTACAATTATTATTTTGGCCTATACCAAGTGCTAAAGAAGTATAAAGACAAAAAGATAATTTTTAAACTACTAGAAACCAATTGCATAGACCCTGATAGCCTTACCTCATCTTCACATATGCCTCCTATTGAAATGTCTAATCATTTTATCATTTTAGACAATGGTCTAGGAGAATATTTCACTCACAACATATTTCATATTTCCAAGCTTCCACAAAATTCCAAGACTTATGGAAGGCCCAAATCTAAGCCACCTTGCATGGAATGGAAACAAAAGGGAAAAAGAAATATTCATAGCCCAATACTTATTATTTTCACACCAACCATTAGCCAATAAGAGGACCCACTTGCCAATGATAATTCTTGGTTATACAATGACAAAGCAGATGATTTCTATCATACTACAAAGTATCCCATCCCTAATAGGATCATGACTAACCAAATATATGAAGGTAGAGGCCTTAAGCCAAATCAATAGGGTACTCTTGAGCCTATTTATATGTTCAAATACAAAGGAACTTAGGGTCTCATTTTTAAACCACCTAGGGGTGACCCCATGTATCTTATTCATGTTTTAACGCCAATGACTAGTGATGATGATTTTGGTAGTGAAGAAGAGTGTGATCATATCATATACAAATACCTTACTAGCACTAACATATTTGACCCATTTACCATTTGTATCATTACCCCATTAATTTGGCATTACCCATTCCCCATTTATCTTACTCAATTTATAGACTAGCATAAATAAGAATCCATAGTACCTTTAGATGAGTTTGAAAATTATGAGGCCTTTCATCATTTTATAGGCCTAAGAGATAATGTTATGTTGGGAGACCACAAATAATGGTTATCTATTAAATTGGATCTTATAACCTATTTTGGAGAGTGGGTGAACACCCTTAGCCAAAAATAAAAGAATAAAAAATTGAGGTCCCAAAGTGAAAACCTCTTTAAAACTTTTAGACTAGGGTAAAATTAAAGATAAAGGCTAGTCTTTTGGTGAAACCCTATTTCGGGTGCCATTAGATGGGGGTGTTTACCTTTTCTTGAATGAATCATAGAAGACCACCAATAACAAACTTGTCTTTGAATCTAAGTTTAGTACAAAGGAATAGCGTGCCTTTAAAAAATTGTCTAAGAATGTCCTACAACATATGTAACATGGCCATTGCTACCGTTAGGTGATTTAGATTCATCCTTCTTGGGAGAGATTGAAGAACTAGTCTGATTAGATAACTTTACCATTATAGGCTAATTTACATCTTTACCAACTATTCTAGAAGATATATTGACTCTCCTAGTAGAGGATACCATAGAAGTCAACATTAGGACTCTAGATGACCTGAAGTGGATCAAATTAGGCACATCCCTCACTGAGGAGGAATATGAAGTTTTTATATCTCTTTTGAGGGAATTTGTTGACATTTTTACATGGGCCTATTTAGACATGCTAGGTTTGGACCTCACCTTGGTTGTACACCACCTCATTATACATCTTGATGATAAACTTGTGAATTATAAACTACATAAGATGCATCCTTATATTACTATATTAGTTAAGAAATATTTGGAAAAAATCTTATAATCAAGATGTATCAGATCAATCTACTATTAAGAGTGGATTTCAAACAATGTGCCTATTAGTAAAAATCTAGAAGGCATTAAAATTTTCACTGATTTCAAAGATATTAATAAGTCCTACCCCAAGGATGACTTTCCTCTACCAAATATTAACATGATAATTCAATCCACAATGGGCATGAAATGTTTTTCTTTATGGATGGATTTTTAGGATATAACAAGATTAGGATCATGCCAAAAGACCAACACAAAGCATCATTCACCACTCTTTGGGGAACATTTTGCTATCAGGTTATGTCATTCGGCCTCAAGAATGCTGGGGCCACATACCAAAGAGATATGAATGTTATATTTCATGACATGATTCATGATATTATCAAATACTATGTTGATGACATATTAGGTAAATGTAAGACCTATGTAGATCATCCAACTATACTATGAAGGATATTTGAAAGGCTTCATGGGTATAAGGTTCAACTTAATCCCAAGAAGTGTGTCTTTAGTTTTACTTTAGGAAAAAAATTAGACTTTATTATCTCTCCCTAAGGCATTAAAGTTGATCTGGCCAAGGTACAAGCCATTAACAAGATATTTCCACCTTCCATTTTTAAGTAGCTCTACATTTTTTATGTAAAAATCCATTCCATCAAATTATTATTTTCATAGTTGGCTGATAAATGTCATCCCTTCAATCATTTATTGAAGAAAGGTGTTACATTTATTTAGGATAAAGAATGTCAAAAATCCTTTGATCACCTGAAGGATTACCTAGCCAATCCACATGTTCTATTACCACCAATGCTAGGAAGGCCATTTCTACTGTACCTATTTACCACTAACAAAGCCTCGGGGGCACTTTTAGCTCAGCATGATGAAAATAGGAAAGAACATGTTGTGTACTATCTAAAACATAAACTAGTATTGTATGAACATAATTATACGCCAATAGAAAAAGCTTGTTTAGCTATGGTCTTTGCAGCCCAAAAGCTACATCATTATATGCTTAACAACAAGACCATAGTCATTTCTAAAGTAGATCCACTCAAGCATCTACTATCAAAGACAACTTTATAGGGTCACATGGCTAAATGTATCATGTTAATAAGTGAGTTTAAAATTGAGTATGTCAATTAGAAAGCCACAAAAGGACAAGTACTTGTAGACCAGCTTGATGAAACTCTTATTTTAGATATCAAACAATTCACTTTTACATTCCCAGATGAGTCCATCATGACCATCATCTAAACACCTCCTAATGATCATCACTGAATTTTTTTTTGATGGGTCATTCACCCCTCATAGATCAAGGGTCAGATTGTTATTTATCACACCATAAGGAGATATTATTCCCAAATCATTTCATATCAGCTTTCCTTGTATGAATAACATATCTAAATATAAAGCACTCATTGTAGGGCTTTATCAAGTAGTATAATGTAACATTCAACACCTCATGGTTCATGGTGATTTTTAGCTAATTATCAATCAAGTTACTGACTAGTTCTAGACTAAAGATGATAAGCTAGTACTATATAAGGCCATGGTGGACATTCTCAAGCAACAAATTTTCCATATTTAGTTTGAAAACATACCTAAGGAAAATAACAAGAAAAAATATGCCATAGATACCATTGGTTCTTTGATATGCATCATAGATAAGGCACAAGACTATCAATTCCTTGTTGAACATATTTTAATGCTTGCTCATGAAACTTTGACTATTTAAATTATTTGTGATATTGTTGGTCCAATTTTTATTTGGTATTCATACCTATATAACCACCTTCATGACTATGTCCTTCCACCTGACCTTTCATGTAAATAATAAAAAAAATTATGCACCAAGCCTCTTGATATACCCTACTTGGCCCAACCTTTTACTATAGAAGCTTTGATGGAACTTTGATTTTTTGTTTGAATTTGATAGAATCCACATTAACATTGAGGGAAGTCCACAAAGGAGTATGTGGATCCCACAATAGTGGCGTCATCCTTGCCAAAAATCTCCTACATACTAGTTATTATTGTCTAACCATAGAAGAAGATGTAATTACTTATGTTAAAAATGTAACAAATGTCAAAGTCATACCAATTTGATTCATGTTCTAGCCAAAACAATCAAACCAGTACTTACACCATGGTTGTTTTTGATAGGAGGACTTGATCTTGTTGGAAAGATTAACCCTACCTCTTCAGATGGTCATAAACATATCCTTACCACCACTAATTATTTCAATAAGTGTGTTGAAGCTATACCCTCACTTACGTGATTGGAAAAAAAAATTCTAAATTCATCTTTAACCATATCATTTTTTCCTATGGTGTCCCATCTAAAATTATACATGATAATGGTGGATTGTTTAAGAAAAATCATGTCAAAGCCATATGTTCTAAGTTTAATATTACCCAACACTTTTCCACTACATATTACCCACAAGGTAATGGCCAAGTAGAGGCATCTAATGAAACCATTGTCAATATTCTTAAGAAGATTGTCAATGATGTTGGATGTGATTGACACTTGCAGATCTTTTGTGCCCTTTGGACTTAATATACTAATTAACATAATATAATAGGATCTACACCATATTCCATTGTCTATGGAACTAAGGCCATTATTACCATTAATATTTAGTTACCTTCTATATGTATTTCATTAAAGCACATCTTGGATGATGAGGATTACAGAATTGCTCGCATGCAACAGTTGTAGTTACTGGATGAAAATTGCATGGCTGATGTAAACAACATTCAAGCATATTAGAAATGGTTATGTGGTCAATATAAATGGTGTGTAAACACATATATTTCAATCTTGGTAATATTATCCTTAAACAAAACCATAGGAATATCATGACCAAGAAAAAGAAGAAAGACAATTTTAATCCTAATTGGATAGGCCCTTATGTCATTGTTGGTAATTATGGATCTAGAGCTTATAGGTTAGCTACACCAAATGAAGATGAACTTGATGAGACCATGATCATAATACATCTCAAGTAGTATTTCACTTGAGAGACCCAAATTATTGTTTATGAGGATCATTTACGTTGTACCATAAAGTCACCTTCCTTGTACTATATTGTATACCATTCCTTCCATACCTTCAATATTAGATGAAATTGTTTTACCTTGAATCCTCACCCTTTTTAACCTTGGTTCTAATCCATTGGTTCTTAATGAACCTTTAGAGGTTAGATTCAGATGAAGTTTTAACATTTGATTCAATATTTCACAAAGAAACAATATCTTGGACTAGTATGGCAGTGGTTTGGCAATTGCATTCTTTATTATTGTCACATTCTATTTCATTCATGGTGTTATTAATTATAATTGCATTTGGAAAAATTAGTCTCATTGACCTATGCCATTATTTTAAATTATAACCATTTGTGGGAAAATTAGGAGTAACACCTTTACCATGCATTACCACATCACCTTACCATTCTTGTTCTATATTGTGTCATTTGCCTAATTCATGAATTTGATGCTACCTAGTTGGATTCCTCTACTATAAGGTAGAACTATATTGACTTGAGGTCTCATTCAAGACTATGTAGGTAGTGATTAATTCACATTGAGGTTAGCTCAATCACCCATTTTCCATGCTCTCACTATTTTGTAGCACCCTAAACAACGCTCTCACCATTTTGTGAGCACCTTAAGCCACGATCTCACTCTTTTATGATTTGAACCATTTGGTATCTCATCATTATTGATTGAGTTGGGATGCCTAAAATTTTCCAAAAACATTGATAAAATATATAGAAAATCTTAAAAATCATAAAATCACAAAAATTATCTTATAATTTCCATGTGAGATATAAAGCCACCCAAATATTTTGGGTTGGGACATCTTATTTGTTCAGTTTCATTTCTAGACCACTTTTCTATTTTTCCTCCCATTTCTAGGAGAGCTACATCATCTTGAGGTTTGCATAGACTATGTAGGTATCACTTGGATACATGAGGTATCTTGGGTTAGTTCATTTGCACCTTCCTTTATTTTTTGGCCACTTTTTGCCTTAAGGATCCTATGAATCCTAACTATATCATGAGTAACCACTTGTTATTTAGTTTCCCCATCCTTATTGGACTTAAGCCATATGCTCTCATTATTTTATGAGTTCATGTTGTGGGCATTATGTATTCAAATTCGATACATTAATGACCACTTGGATTTCCTTATGCTCTCACTATTTTGTGAGCACCTTCATATTATTCTCTTATTGTTTTGTGAACAAATTCTCATTCCAAGCCTTATATGTATTAGACACTATGAATTACCAATTTAGTTCACTAGTGGATACTCGTCTCTTGACTTTTAATGTGGTTTTATTCTAAACCATACTCTCACATTTACATGATTTATTTATGTCTACAATTTCATGATTGTGAAACATCATCTCCTCTTTTCTCATGCACTCACTATTTTGTGAGATCATTATTATTTTACTCTACATGTCAATCATGTTTTCTTATCATCTAAATTTTTAATCCCATATTCTGGGAGAACTACATTTGGACTGAAGTTCACATTAGATCTTGTGTCCATGGAGCTATGTAGGAAACATCCACTTGCCTAGCGCATCTAGAGTTATCTCAACTGCCCCCTTTTTTCTTATATTTCCCCTTATTTTGTTTGTCATCTCATTTTTTTTCATTATATCCTATAGACTATAGGTCATGTTTGTCATCTTGTTTGTGTTGTTGTTTCCCTATAGCCTAGGGGCAACCTTGTACCAATTGTTCTTTGTGTTTTTATACCTACGTCAATGTTATCTAGATTAGGGGTCACTTTGTTGCCAAGAGTAACACCTCTATTACACATGCATGAACAATTTGGTTTTTGTTTTCACTAACATTGTAATTAACCATTATTTATCTGTTGTCTTTATATGTTTAGAATAGTTTGTTTATTGTAATTTTCTTTACATTGGATTGTTTATTCTTTTTTGTGTTATCTTTTTTTTATTTGAGACTATTTTTATTTATTAGTTTTTTTTGTATTTATTTTTATTTACTAGTGTTTTTTTGTGCATTTTTTTATTTTTATTGTTATTTTAGTCTTATGTTTATTAGTGTTTAGTTTTGTTTGTTTGTCTATTTGTTTGCTTTCATTATTGTGCCTTAACTTAGTGTGTATGCATTCATTGGGTGATTCCTTGTGCATAGCACTTAATTCCATCCATATTCTTATGTCAACATTTTCATCATGGTTTTTATCATTGGTGTATTGATTTTAATTATTTATTGGATTGAGTGTCAGTCCTTATGCATATTATAGCTAGGTCATCATGGATTTTTTTATCATGGTGCATATCATCACGTGCTACAACAAAAATAAGCTATATGGATATTATAATTAATGGTGACATAGTAATTATCCTTTTTCTCACATTAAAAATTCCCAACAAATCCAAATATTACCCAAATATAGAGTAATTAAATCATAAATGGATTTCAATCCTTGCTAGTTAGGACATGCATCTCCATACTAGCAAGTAACCGAAATTCATGCCTATCCTCTATATTGGCTTACTCTTATTCTATGAGTACTAATTATATATGTAATCCACTTTTCCAAATTGCCCTACTGGGGAAAAGATGACTTATAACATGCTTCTATCCATCTTAGTACGGCAAACCATTATGCGAAGGATTATAATTGTTTTTGGGCAAATCCTTGTGTTTCAACATATGTGTGTGTGTGTGTGTGTGTGTGTGTGTGTGTGTGTGTGTGTGTGTGTGTGTGTGTGTGTGTGTGTGTGTGTGTGTGTGTGTGTGTGTTAATGATTATAACAACATTTGGGAATATCATTATAATTTTCCTACCCTACCAAGGCAATTTTTCATTGTGCTAATGATTACAGCTACCTTTGGGGGAAAATCATTATCTCTATCCTCCCTAGTGGGTCATTTTCATTATGCTAATGATTATAACCACCTCTGGCAAATAATTATTTTCACCTCCCTATGTTAATGATTATAACTGCCTTTGGATAAATCATTATTTTTATCTAACCTACTGAGGCATCTCACTATGCCATTGATTATAACCACCTTTGGGAAAATTAATATTTTCCTCTTTTTTTACCTCTTGGTCACATCATTCCTTTGTTTTCAAGGGAACGTTTGTTGACCTTCTTTGTCACTCACTCCCTTAAGGGGGCATTTAAGACTCATACATCACCTTCTGATGCATTAGACATTAATGAATTTTTAATTCTTGAGAAGATATTACTATGCATGTGTCTTACAATGCCTTCTCAAATAGGGGCAAACTGTAAACACCCCATTTTGGCCACAACTGGCTTCCAACTAGACTTTAGATTGATTTCTACCAAATAGTGCAAATAAAGCTTAAGAATCATTGAATGTTCTAATTTCATCTACACATCAAACATTGGTGCTCAGAATCATGTTGAAGCATCCCTATCTAGGGTATTATCCCATACACAATAATAACCTCTCATGGATTCATCTACAGTCAACTTGCAACCTATCAAATTGATAGTTTGGCCTTTGTACCCATTAAGTAGGGCACTTAAACAATTCCTAAAGTGCAAAAATGCTAAGTAAAATGAATTAACTAATCAAATAAAATTAAATGTTTCAGTGGAATTTCCATGTGCAATTAGTGTAAATGAATTTTGTAAAAAGAAAATTTCAATAAAAATGAGGTCATGATGATGTCATCATATTCAAAGTCAAGGAATTGAAAATATCTTCCCTAAAGCCATAAATTTAAAAATGGAGAGCCATGCTTAATAAATAGGATCTCTATCCCAAATATTAATTGAATTTCCACTCCTTAACTCAATTAGGGTTAGTTCAAACTCAACTACAATTAACTCTAACCTAACTACACTTGGGTTAGAGTTAATTTGGAAGGTTATAAATATAAGGCCTCAGTCATTATTCAAACTAGATCTCAAGCCAAAGTTATAATTTTCATTTGTTGAGAGACAACATCTTCTTTTGTGTAATGTTATGATGCTAAATTATTAAGCCAATCCAATCCAAATCCAAGCCCAACATTAGCAAGGTGACAAGGAGAGGTGGTGAAAGAAGCTCCATTAACAAAGAATTATTGATCACACAATTGAGCACATTAATTCATTACCAACATATAAATCTTCCTCTCATGAAAGGTAAAATTATTTGGTTTGTCTTCATTTGGTAGTTACTTGTATTATTCACTTTTTCTTTGAGTGTCTAGGTCAGAGGTGTAAGTTTCATTACTATGTTTTTGATTGATTTTGATCACACTAACACGATACTAACCTCCCCTCTTAGATTCCTATTGATCAAAGATGCAATATTATTTGAATTCCACAAGATATAGGGCCAACCTAAGATACAAACATTTCCCCACCTAGAGCACAATATAGACATGGATGTTGTAGATAACCAAGAGGAAATTATCAATCTAATTGATGAAGGAGAGAATTTTTTTTAATAAAATTATTAAGTAAAGAGAATTGGAGGTTTCAAAGGCATAAATAAATTAATATCTCTAGTTTATGAAAATATCAATTGAACCAAGGAGCTTTATTTATAAATCTCACCTAGTTGTTGAGGTAACACCATCTATAACCTACAAAAAATTTAAAATTCAAGCACCAAGTTTAAATTTACCTCCTTAAAAATTAGTTTTACCTTATAGTAATTAGTTATAATTCTTTTTTTTTCATTTTTTTTATGTTTTTTATTTGATGGATAGTTTAAATAAGTTTGTTGTTCATCATTTTTACATCATAACACCTAGTTATGTGTTAGTGAAGTAGTTATGCCTAAGATGTTTCAAAATAGTTTTGTTTAAATAAATGTAAAAGTGTATCAAAGTTCTTCCCCAAGTGACTCAAGATCCCCACCAAGGCCATATTTATATTATTGGAAAATTTTTTTTTTTAAATTTGAAATTATAAATCAAGAAAACACTAATAATATTATCATTAAAGAACCTACAATCATCTTGAAGTATGAGCATAATAAAATCAAAATTACCACTAGATATAAGTGGAATAGAGGAGGAGAAGAAATCATTGCCATACAAACACAAACAATGGCATATTTTTTGAAAATGAAGAAACCCACCACTCTTTATATGCTTAAAAAATATAATGGCATGACTTATGATAAGGATTTTGATGATTAAAATAGGTATAAGAAAATGATTCTATTCTTGGGAAGTGAACTGAAGAACTCTAAAGATGATGCAAAAGATATAGTCATGATAAAGATAGATATTTGGAATGTGTTTTTCAAGGTATAAATGAATTTAAATGAATTATTTTTAGTTTTATTAAAATTCTAGATAACTTAGTTAATCAATTCAACATAATTTGGAAGCGAAAAAAAGAAATTTGATTAAGATAAGGGAAATGTTGGATTTCATAGAAGCCACCAAAAAATAATTAGGTTCATAGTCCTTTGCAACTATTAGATTTTAAAAATTCAAATTGAGAATGGTTCAAGATGTTCTAAATAATTTATCAAGTAGTTCGGATATGATTTTGAATAATTTTTTAGGAATAACAAGCATGCTAGGATCATTTATCAATAAAACCAAATATTTTATTCTATCACTTTAATTTCTAAATTTCAGATTCAATAAGGGAAATGGATTTTACCAAACATGTTAAGATTCATGGTATAATCATTCCTCAAAATATTTAAAATAGAGGTTATTAGTTGGTAGATGATTCAAGGAAACAACATACAAGGTCATATTATTTCTCTAGTGCAAAAGGTGGAACACATTCACATCCTAATTGAAGATGCAAATAATATTATTTTGAAGATCGAAGTGGACCTTATTGATGCTTAAATAAGACTTGGTAAAAATTAGTTTATTTATGTTGCTTATGTGGAAGAATGTTACTAGAATTAGAGGGCATTATTAGTAAATAAAATCGTAATTAGAGGATCTTAAGAGTTCATTGCTAGATTGAAGGGTTTAGTGGGAAGCAATGTTATGATTTTTTTATTAAGAGTTTGAGTGGTTTAAATGAAACCACTATTGTTTATTTAAAAAATAAGGTAGTTGTTGTTTGAGGATCTTCTTTGATCAGATTTTTTCTATTTTTACAATAATTTTTTTTTATAAAATCTCGGCGAATTTTCTTTTTTTTAATTCATTTATTGATATGTTTATGAAGGTGGAGACTACTTTTATTTTATTCATTTGTTGATATGTTTATGAAGAAATCAATTTAAAGGAGAATTTTATTAAAAAATCTAGACAATATTTTCATTTTATGTATTGACATAATTCTTTACCAATTAAGTTTTTCAAGATTAATTAACTTAGAATATGCATGTTTAATTTGAGCCACACTATCTTTAGGATGTTTTTTAATTTTTGAATCTCCACGAATCTTATTTTATTGGTTATCAATCATTTGAACTTGTATTATAGGGTTGTTAAGCGATAAAATTATTTGCATTTGTGGAAAATTTTGAAATTATTTGAGCATATACTTTTTGATTAATCAATACTTAATGATTTAATTTTACACTTTCTTTTATATATTTGAGATCATGCTATTTTTATATAATATTGGTTTATTTTTCATGAGAATTACTTAAATATTAAGATAACATTATCATTATACAAGTTTAAAATACTTATTCTAAAAAATTAAATTTGGATAAAGTTAGAATGTATAAAGAGTTAAGTCAAGTGTATAGCAAGATGTCATTTTCATATTTTTATCATCATAATTTAGCTTGAATAGATAAGATAGATTAATACTTAACAATAGAACTAGTTTTATTTAATAATTTGATAAACATGTCTTTAAAAGGATAAAGTAACCCATCTGATGGTATTTTTTATAAGATGACCTAAAATAAGAGGGTATCTAAAAACCTTTTATCCATGATCATGTCAAAATAATGAAAAATTGGTGTTAGAAGGAGATAAAAAAAGATATCCCTACTATATTTATTAAGTCAAGGGCTATCAATGAAGCCATAGAATTACTTTAGAAGACGAAAAATTGAGGATTTAAAGGAGTTCCTAGAAGATAAAATTCCATAATAGGTCATACTAACATAAGAATATCAAATATCCCACAAGATCAAACATACTTGACAGGATTAATGGAAACTTAGATGATAGGAACTGATTTGAATATCCTTTGAGCCACCCATGACATAGGAATTTATAAAATTACCTACCTAAGTTTTAAAAGGTATGTGGATATGATTATAAAAGAACACATTCCTTCATCTAAAGTTTCTTTGATACTCTTGGATGTAATACACAAAGATGTAGCCTATAGAATTATCCCTTTCTCATTTTAAGGATCCACATATGTGTTTTACTTATTTTTAGACTTAGGAAATATAATTAACATAAAAATATTGAAATTTATATTGCATAAGACATGGCATAAATTATAAAAATATGAATGCTAAAGATAGATTGATTGCACTTACTAAGTATAGAAACTAAAAGTAGAAATGACTAAGTAAACAAGGAAGAGAAGGAAATCAACTAATACTCTATTTTATACTACTCACTACCTATGTTATAGTCATTTAAAATGATTTGTAATTTTTTGGCTCAATAAATAGACTATTAAAACCTATGCAGGCCCTGTTAGTACTATCCATTATCTATTATCACTATCCTCATTAATTGTGCCAGTCTGTTCTACCATATATCATTATGCTTATATTTATAGATGATTCATGTAGTTTTATCTACATCGATACTATGTACATATTTTTATTTTATTATTCTTTGTATTAAAACTGTAACTTCACTTTCAACACCAAATAGACTTTGAAATAGTAGTATAAATATGGGTTGGACAACACCAACCATTGCCCACTAAGTGACAGTATTTCCTGAGTTAAAATACTCTAAATAATGACCATATATGACAACTCCTCTTTGAATTATGATCTAAATAAGTTATTTGGGATCTTTGAGATACCTCTTCCCTTATGTTTTAGCCACTCGTTATTGATGGTATTGAGGTGATTCTTTGGGTTTTTATCCCAAAAATCATGTCTAACTTTTATGTTCATCCTTTCATAGGTATTGTTGGTGGGGATATGTAATTTCATGCTCAAAATTTGTTCTAGTTTGGTAATTTAAAAAACTCCTTATTCCTTTATCTCTCTGGTATTTGGTCATAGTGTCAAGCACATATGAACTCCAGTTTTGAACACCATATAGAGGTAGGGAAACTAGGTTCCTCAAGTAAACCACTTATAGACAAGTAGTTACCCAAAATAATTAGATTTTTTTAATTCATCCTTTTAATTATTTTAGATTCATGTGCCCAATTTGGGAGTCATTGATTTTAGGATTATCATTTTATAACACTGGCATAGGTTCATAACCCATGTATTTGAAATTCATATTTGTCGACCTAGTGATCTTGAAGGCTACTTCATCAAGAGCTCAAAAATTCATACACAAATATAGAGGTAGTAAATCATTACGTGGTTTTGGATAACAAGCCAAAATGATCATGCAAATGTTAGTTTTTCTTCTAGATATTCCACCAAATGACTACAACAACTACCTAGAATTTTTGTGTGTGTAGGGCACTGAAATTCCCTAGGAGTAATAATTGTCTAAATGCATTATGAAACCTTTGAATCTTACATTGATGTGAATTAATTGGAAAAACAAATATATTTTTGTATTTAGCTTGATTTTTGTCTTCATGGGATAAATGGCATGAGGTCAGAGTTCTTATATTGTGCAGGTATAGAGTTTGGTGGAAGAATGGATGTAACTGGGTACCCATAAGTGAATTTAAATTAAAATGGGGAAGGGTTAGTGTGTTTAGGTATCAACCTTCCCATACACACTTTCTAGGTGCATCCACATAGTCTGTAATGGTAGACATGATGTTGTGATTATATTTTACCGCATTTGCAACTTTGCAATTATCTCCATTATGGGATTAGGTGAGCCTTGACGTGTGGGTGTAATGGGAATGAATGTGCACTTGAGGCATGCTAGATTGCATCCTTGTGTCTTACATTCTTGGAAGCTTAAGCAAGCTAACATTTTGTGCATGTGGGGTGTAGACACATGACTGAAGATATTTTTTATTTCATTCTCTTTTAAAATTGAACTGCCTTTTTAACTTTGACTTTTCATAGTTAACTCAAAATTTTAACTATGAATATTTATGGTGATGACAAAATTTTGACCATGGGAATTTTGAAAACAACACATACTATGTTTATTTTACTTTTATATGTATGCATACACACATCAATGTGGGATAAAATGTAGACATCTAAAGAAGGCCCGTATGCATTTATTAGTCATTAGATTATATATTTTTGATATGTTTACAGATTTGTCAATTATTGGATTAAATTAGGCATTATTGGTAAATGGCTTTTAGTGTTACTTACATATCCTCTTGACCTAAATTTATTTCATTTCCCTTCTCTTCAAATATGGATCCATTTGTCCCTCCTTGTATGAAGTGTGATATCATGCTTCTGGTATGTCAAGAGTGTGCATTGACTCTTCATATGTTAGTATAGGTTTTTTATACCATTATATGGATTTTTATACACATTATTTGGCTTGCTTAGGAGTCATATTAAGTCATTTAGGAAAATATAGCTTAACCTACTTTTTAATTTTAAGTTATTTTTTGTTTCTCTATAAATGTAATTTTCCTAAAGCTATTTCGCTAATGAAGATTTTTATTTTCTTGTGTTTGGTTTAGATTCTACAACAAACAATATCTTATGTATCATTATTTTTTTATGGTTCATAGATTTGTGCATTTGTGTCTATTCAATTGTGGCTCACTCTAACATGTTATCAGAGCTAATTTTGGTAGTTGAATGCCATAGCTTCTATTGTGAAATATTGAGTTTTTATCTTGAATGTTGTAGATCTAGCATTCTTTGACCTTTCTTATTGTAGATTCACCATTTCTTATATTTTTTTTTCTTTTGGGGTCCTTTGTTGATCCAAATTAAAAAGAATAAGGGAAAAGACATTTTTAACAGGTAAACTCTTAGCCATTATTTTTTCATGAAGAATGATGTGTTTCATTAGATTCATAAGGTTCCAAAACCTTAGGATTAGCTATAAACAGAACATATTTCATGACAGTCGATTTCAACTATTTTTAGAGGGTTTGAAGGGGTTTTCTTGGAATCTGTACAAATCTGCACAATAGGAGACTTGTAGGAAAAATTATTTATGGGTTTTTTTGAGTTTATCAAAAAACTTAGTGGGTCCTTTTTCCCCATTAAACTACTATATCTAATTTTTTTGGGTGTTTTAAGACTTTATAGAATTCTACCCTTGCACAAACATTGTTAGATATAGACCCCAACATGGACACCCAACAGATTATTCCCCTTGTTTGGGCATGTACAAATTTGCATAAAGAATAAGGGAAAAGACATATTTTTTAGATAATCTCTTAACCATTATTTTTTCATGAATAATTGTATGTTCCATTAGATTCATAAGGTTCTAAAACCTTAGGATCAACTATAAACATAACATATTTCGTGATAGTCGATTTCAATTATTTTTGGAGGGTTTGAAGGGGTTTTCTTGGAATCTTTACAAATCTACACAATAGGGAACTTATGGAAAAACTATTTATGGGGTTTTTTGAGTTTCTCAAAAAACTTAGTGGGTCTTTTTTCTCATTAAACTATTGTATCTAAATTTTGGGGGTGTTTTAAGACTTAGCAAAATTATGCCCTTTCACAAACATCATTAGATATAGACCCCAACTTGGACACCCAATAGATTATTACCCTTATTTGGACTCCAATTTTGACCCCTATGTGAACATTTAATAAGATTCAACCCATGTCTAAATAGATGTAGGAATCTGATGCTTGCTTGGATAGTTTTCAGAACTTGAGCCTTACCTAGATAGACGTTAAAACCTAAACCTTTCTTGGATAGGCATTATTTGTAAGTAATCTCTTAGCCATTATTTTTTTCATGAAGAATGATATGTTCCATTAGATTTATAAGGTTTCAAAACCTTAGGATTAGCTATAAACACAACATATTTCATGATAGTCGATTTCAACTATTTTTGGAGGGTTTGAAGGGGTTTTCTTGGAATCTGTATAAATATGCACAATAGGGGACTTGTAGGAAAAACTATTTATGAGGTTTTTTGAGTTTCTCAAAAAACTTAATGGGTCCTTTTTTCCCATTAAAATATTGTATCTGAATTTTTTGGGTGTTTTAAGACTTGGTAAAATTTTGCCCTTGCACAAACATCGTTAGATATAGACCCCAATTTGGACACCCAACATATTATTACCCTTGTTTGGACCCTAATTTTGACTCCTATGTAAACATTTAGCAAACTTCAACCCATGCCTAGATATATGTAAGAATTCAATGCTTGCTTGGATAGTTTTTAAAACTTGAGCTTTACCTAGACAAATGTTTAAACCCAAACCTTACTTGAATAGGCATTATTTATAGGTAATCTCTTAGCCATTATTTTTTCATGAAGAATGATATGTTTCATTAGATTCATAAGGTTCCAAAACCTTAGGATTAGCTATAAACACAACATATTTTGTGGCAATCAATTTTAACTATTTTTGGAAGGTTTGAAAGGGTTTTCTTGAAATATGTACAAATTTGCACAATAAGGGACTTGTAGGAAAAACTATTTATGGGTTTTTTTAGTTTTTCAAAAAACTTAGTGGGTCTTTTTTTCTCATTAAACTATTGTATCTAAATTTTTTAGGTGTTTTAAGACTTGGCAAAAAATTTCCCTTGCATAAACATCGTTAGATATAGACCCCAACTTGGACACACAATAGATTATTACCCTTGTTTAGACCCTAATTTTAACCCCTATGTGAACATTTAACAAACTTCAACCCATGCCTAGATAGATGTAGGATTCTGATGCTTTCTTGGATAGTTTTTAGACGTTAAAACCTAAAACTTACTCATATAGGCATTAAAACTTGAGCCCTAATCAAATAATGAGTATAACCTGAGCCTTTATCAAACATACATTAGAATCTGAGGCCACTCATCCTCAATATTAGCCCTTGGTCATATGATATTTTAGCCTTTGATTACAACCAACCCAAAGGGCCTTAAATTTTGGTTTAACAGTTGGGTCTTAGTTTTTGCAATCTAATTTTGTTTTACAAGGTGAAGTTTTTTATTCACAGAACACTATTCATCATCACTATTCATATGGGACCTAGTAGCGAGATGGCAAGTGACATGGCATGGTGATATGGTAGTGAGGTGGAGTGTAATGAGGTGGTAAGGCCCACATAAGAATATTTAATAAATAAAGGCATGTAAGTGATGTGTAACATCATACCCCACTTGGGAGATAAGTAGAATCATATTTTTCATGCACATGTGATTACTTTATGAAGGAAAGGAGATTTTGATGCCAAAGTTTGAGATTTCTTGACCAAGGAAAGTGAATTAATATAAAATAAGGATTATGGCATATTTTTCTTGGATGTATATTTTGGATGCTTATGAGAAAAGTCTAAAGTGAAATTTGAAGAGAATCCTTGGCACATGGGTGAATAATGATTCACTCTCCATCAATAGAAGAAGTGGGAGACAAACTTGAAAGGTGGGAAACAAACTTGAAGAAGTGGGGTTGCCTTTTTAACTCTTGCACATGGTAAGACTTGTTCTTCACTCCACTTATCCTCCCATGAGGAAAATTAATGCCATACTTCTCATTTCCTCTTATTTTTCTCCTTCTCCATTCTTCTTGTGCAAAATTCTATAAATGCATGTCTTCCCCTTTGTAAAGGGAGCATAAAAAATCATTTAAACCCCTTTATTTTGTAGTTTGAACTTATGTTCATACTTCAGCCTCTACTAAGGATGCAACCCTTGGAGACAAAATATTTTTTATGTCAAAAACCCTCTTAAATCTATTAGGTTCAGTGGTGAGATATCTACCCTATCTAGCTAGTGGTAGTTTGATGCAAAAAGTATAATTGTGCTTAAATTTGTAGGATTTAGAGTAACAGTGTGCAAGTGTGTGGAGTGCAGAGTATAGAATGGATTTATTTGTAGGTTTCCCAGTATATGTTGTGAGTATTATAGGAGTTTTCCTTTAATGTGTGGAGTGTTGTTGTATTTGGAGAATCTCCTCCATTTTCTATTGTAAGTTGTTGTAATGTCTTTGATAATGGAAGAATGTTATGGTATTTCCCTTAATTGTGAGAAATTATTAGTGTATATTTTTAGATGGCCTTTGTGGCTATAGTTTTTTTATATTCTCTCATTGTGTTCTCAAGTTATGTGTAGTTATGTGTTGATCAAGAAAATATAAAAATATAAAATTTGTAATGTTTTAGGTGACTTAGGAAAGTTGTGGAAAATCTGATTTCTTCATGTGTTTTAAGTGATTTAGGAAGTGGGAATTTATCTGTGTAGTTTGCATATTTGAGAAATAATTGTGTGTGTTGAGAGTTTGAGAGGTTTTAGTAAGTATTCCTAGTGGGGGATATTGCATGAAATGTTTTAATAGATGTGATTAGGCCTACTATCTATTATTCCTACCCATTTATCTTGACTTGTTCTTTCAAATTAATAATGTTTGGACCATATTAGAAAAACTCTTTAGTTAGTAGGATATAATGAGGGGTCATATGTTAGAGAATGAACTCATCAATTTGAGTCGAGGCAACTTTAACACTATACAATACTTCTTCACTAAATTCAAATAACTCTAGTTGTAGTTGAAATTGTGTGACATAAACAAAAAAGATGAACAATTGATTCTTTTAATTCTTGCCAAATTAGGTTCAAACTATTAAGTTTTTGTTTCTACCTTACGTGCCACCAAACACGACCTTAGAGCTACATGGACCATGTCATCTTTGGATTATTTTGTTACTAACTTGACTTAAGAGAAAGATAAGCTTATTCAAATGGGTATATTAAAGTCCTCTAAATTGCATGCCTTAATTCTGAGTTATGACAAACAAAAGACTTCCAATAATAAAGAAAAGAAATAGAATAAGAAAGACCATGAACAAAAAAAGGGTCAACAAAGTAATGCTAAGTCTAAATCATCAATTGAGACCTCATCTTCAGGTGGGAAACCCAAAAAAGAGAGGCTCACATATACATTCTATAAGAAAATTGGGCATGATGAAACCAAATGTATGAAGAAACAGATTGATCAATTGACTAAGATGTTTGAGAAAAATAAAATTAATCTCCTTGATTCAGTTAAATAGATTTCATCAGCATAGGAATATTACAAGGAAAAATACGTTAGTAAGGGAAAAGGTAAGCTCAAGGAATTTTTTACAATTATATCCCATCATTCCACATGGGTAATTGATTCTAGTGCCTTGCACCACATGGCTTCATCATAAGATCTTTTCTCATCATTGGATCCCTATTTTATGCCTTCCATGTTTTTGGATGATGACACTTATACTAAAGTTAGTGGGAAAGGGTCTATTGAAGTGAGTGATGGGATATTTTAGGATGTTCTATGTATTTCATCATTATCAACAATTCTCCTATTTATTTATCAAATCACTCACATTGGTTTAGGCAAGAAAGTTGAGTTCACATATGATTATGTGGTTATTAGGGAATTGCATAGTGATTCCAAATTTACAGTTGGGAAAGTATATCACTAGTCATGGTTTTACACTTTCTCACATTTTATCCTAAATAAACTTATACTACCTTTCTCTCTCATACAGATGGATTGAATAAATTATGCATGAGTGATTTTGCCATCTTAACTATCGCTACCTAGAGAAACTAAGTCATAATGACATGGTCTCAGGGTTGCCTCATGTCCATTTTTATGATGATGTTTGATAGAGTTGCATACTTGGTAAATATAATAAAAATAAGTATGACAAAGGAAAATCATGGAGAGCTATAGATATTTTGGAGATAGTCCACAATGATATTTTTGGTCCTTTTCCACAACTTTCATTTAGTAGGACTAGATATATTCTTACCTTCATTGATGATTTTTAAAGGTATACATGGGTGTATTTTATTAATTATAAGTCTAAGGTCTTTGATCACTTTCAGGAATTCAAAGCTCTTATATACAAATAGTTAGGTAAAGACAACAAGATTTTATGTGTTGTCCCCCAAAAATATCACTCATTTTTGGGACAACATATGAACTATTTTGGTTCAACATACCAAAATCCTCTCTTCCCTTTTCAAAAATTGTTCTAAGCATTCAAGTTCTTCATTTTTCAAAGCTTTTTCAAAAATCTATGGACTCTGCAGGCTTGAATCTACAGACTCTTCAGGCTTGAATCTACGAACTCTACAAGAAGAAAATATACGGACTCTGCAGGCCAAGTTCTACGGGCTTCATAAGTTGATTTCTATGGACTCTATAGGAAAGAAGCAAGCTCTCAACAGTCAGGTGATTTTAAGGTTGGTTCAATGACAAGGTTCAACCGAAATGTCCATCGGCAAGCTTCTAAGCAAGGATTGAACCATTGAACCATTGAACCGTTGAACCTTGAACCCTTTTGGTTCAACGGGTTCAATGGGTTCAAAGGTTCAACGTCATCAGCAAGAGTGCAATACTTTGTCAAGGTTCAAAGTTCAACCATTTCAAGGTTCCACAGTTGCGAACACTTAACAAAAAATGAAGGCTTGAACCGTTGAACCTTGAACCATTTTGGTTCATTGGTTTAATGGGTTCAATGACCAAATGGTTCAACACATTTGGTTCAAAAGATCAAAAGGACTTAGCCAAATAAAGAGATTGAACCGATTGAACCATTGAACTGTTGAACCAAGGTTAGTTCAATAGGTTGGTTTAATCAGTAGGTTCAAGGGGCTACCCCAAAGCCAAAGGAATAAATGCCCTTGCAAAGGGCAGTGAACTAGAGGCAAGTGCCCTTGTGTAGGGTAGACAACATTGGTTCAAGGGTCAAAGAGAAGATAGAAAAGATAGAATTCCTTCATATTTGTTTAAAGGTTGACAGGGAACATTTCCTTCAAACTTTTTGTCTGAAGGAAATTACTAAGTGAAAGAGCTGTTAGAATTCTTTCGAAAGTATTTTTCATGGTAAAATGACTAAGGCAAATCCTGAAGGAATTCCTTCAGACTTTTGTCCAAAGGAAATAAGCTTGACCAAAGGAATTATCGAAAGGAAAAAGCCCGAGAGCGAAGCACTCCAAGTGTCATCATCTGTGTGATTGCTAGATTACGTGGAACATGCCATGTGTCCCTTGAAAAGCTCAATGAAAGCCACCAAGTTTCAACATCCATGATCTCTCCCTTTCATTTTGTAAAGACTATGGTGGGCCCCAGGTGAGTTGATAAAGTAAGCAGATGTTGCCATGTGTCCTCGTTGATTTCATAGTAGAACATGCCATGTGTCACTTGTTGAGATCATCGGAAAGTGGCCAAAGAAAGTGGGAAAGACATGAAGGAATTTCTAAGGAGGATGACAAACTTGAATGAATTTAAAGGCCAAAATGCCAAAGGGAAGAACCGTTGATGGAAGAGCGTAAAGAGCCACCAAGGTCGAGGATACAGCCTTGAGAGCTCAAATGCCAGGAAAAGACAAAACTAGAAAGGGGAAAAGATAGCTCGAGGGTTCAAATCATAGCAAAAAGAGGGAAAGGCCAAAATATCTTCAAGGGAGTTATTTATAGTAGGTGAAACAATGGATCAATTGGATTTCTGAAGCACACCAAATCAAGGACATGGCATATTTTTCTTCCATGAAGTAATGGCAAATTGGACAGCTACACAGACATCAGGAAAAGGACCAGACAGTCCATAATAAGGAAGAGATATATTAGATGAATGGACACACCATAGTTATGGAAATGCATTATTCCCAACATGGTCCCTCCAGACAAAACTGAAGGTGCATTGAAGGCATTCAATTCAGCATGGGCCTTTTTCATGAAAACAAGTGCCCAAGTCTTTCTTGGAAGTGTTATATATTGTAATCTCTCATTTGATACGAGGGAGATCTTCCCATTACCAAAATCAAAACTCTGCCCAAATTGAAAGGTGAATACTGAGACTTTGAGCTCATATTGTTGTTCATATCATTTTATTTGAATGAGAAAGCAAGTTTTTTGTAGACTTTGTGTTGTCATAGCTTGTATCATTTTAAGAGATTGTTCTTATGCTTGTCTTCTAAATGTGTTATTGTTCATTTAATTTGGCAAGTAGAACTAGTGAAAGTAATTAGGAAGGTGTCTTGAAGCTGACTGTGGAGAGACTTTATGCCCCCACAATTGTCTTTAGTGTGTTTTCTTTTTATTCTTGTGTAAAGGATCTTGGGACAACTTTGTGCCCTCATTATCCTTCATATTTTGTTTCTATGTAAAGGACCTTGGGATGACTTTGTGCCCTCATTGTCCTTCGTATCTCACTCTTGGGCAGTTGAGGTGGAGACTTTGAGCTACATCTCAATCTGCTGGTTACTATGACCTTGGTTACCAGTTACTTGTCACTACTTGAAAGAACTCTTGTTGTCCCCTGTAAGATCACTTCTAAAAGAAGAGAAGTGCCTTCAATGTCTTCACCAAGATTTTCTCCTTTGGTTGTGAACATCATCTCTGAAAAAGAGAGATGGATGGTGTTATTTTACCCCTGAGTGTTATTTTTTGCATATATATATAGTATATAGCTCCTTCATACTTATAGGGAACCTCCCCTTGATGAGAGGAGAGATTTGTCCCTTGTTGATGTAGTAAACCTACACATCTAGCTAACCAATCTCCCTATGTTATGGTTAAAGAGACCTATTTTGCTCACCAGTTAGCTGGTTGACAAAATATTCACCCAAGAGTCTTTTTGGTGACTCTACTGGGGATGAACGTGCAGTCTAAAGCCTCAAGTTTTATATTGAATCAGTCACTACCCTTATCCATTATAGACTCTAGTGACTCCATTCTATGTCTTACCCATTATCATTATAGCCTTACCATCTTTCTCCACCTCCATGCCAATTGGGGAAGCATGCGCAGTTTGAAGCCTCAAGTTTCAAATTGAAGCAGTCCCTGTCCTTCTCCATTACCAGGCAAAGCATCCATTTCTACTGTTAGCAAAGCTTTGTCAATACATACTCCAACCAGATTTGTTATCCCTCTTTTTCATAATCAAATCATGGCAGTTTGAGGCCCCTAGGGTAACTCTTTTGGTCCACTAAAATTGACTCCACCCCTGCATGAACTTCCACGCAGCTCAAGAAAGAACTTTCCTAAATCTTTTAGTGATGGGAAAGTTCACCCTGATGAACACATTGTAGCCTTCAGCATAGCTTTTAGTGTGATAGGGGTGGAATTTGAGGATGTGGCATTCAGGATTTTCATGGAAACACTACAAGGTGCCACTGCAGATTGGTTCTACCATCTGCAAGCTAGATCAGTGACTGACTGGGACACACTTAAAGCCAAGTTTGAAGCTAGGTTTAAGCCTATAAAAGATGCACATGCTTTGTTGGCCCAACTTACACAGATGAAGAAGGAACCTCATGAACCCATGAGAGATTTCATAGCAAATTTTGACAAGTTGAGGAATCGAATTCCTATCATTGCTCAGCCCACACCTAAAAACCTCAAATGTTTTTTCATCAACTCACAGCTGCCTGAAGTGAGTTTTATGTTGAGACGTGCTGGCCACATAGACCTTGAGGCTACTCAAGACTTGGATACTAAGGTAGAAGATGACTTTATCTTGGTAGGAAAGATAAGAAGAGATCCAAATAGAGGTAAACCCTCTTCATCTTCTGAATACTCACCCACAACCACCACTGATCAAATGGTGCAAAAGCTGGCAAATGAATTGCTAGCCTTAAAAAGGCAAATGGCACAAGGTATGTCTTCTACTCCTTCATACAGAGATGTACCAAGGAGGACATTCCCCAATTAGTCATATCAAGGCAATGCTACCAGAAATCAAGGGCAAGCAAATCATCTCCCTCCCCCTCATAAGAATAACCTTGCCATTGAAGCACCTCCAACCAACTTAGCAATTAGATGTCTTGAAGCTGAATCAGATTTATCATTCTAGCCTAAGTTGAATCCTGAAGATGATGCTAATATCTTCACTGAAGATGAAGAAGAATTAGCTGGTGACTCCAACATTGGTTTCCTGAATTATCAGGATGAACCTAGAAGTGAAGGTAAAGCAGATGAGGGATCATATGTTGTGTTCACCCGGTCCAAGAATTAGTCAGCCCAACAAGTTGATAAAGAGAAGATAGAGGAGTGACCTCAACCAAAAATTTCAATTGCTAAATGAGGAACCACTCTGCCTTTCTAGCCAAAGGACCCGGTGGTTGCTAAAAAAGTAAGTACCTCAAATATTTATGCACCTTCAACTTCAAATTCACAAGCCAGTCCTCCCCCTCCCAAAAACCAAAAGGATGAACTCCCATCCTCTCTTCCTAGTCCATTTCAGTCATTTGACATAATTGACCATGTCAAGAAAACTAAAATCCAAATGACTGAATTTGAATTCCTACAAGCCAACCTTGAGCAGTTGAATAGGTTGCTAGAGTGTGTGAAGAATACAACCATCCCTACAGGACAAGAGATTAGAAAGGTAACTCATGATCCCCCAAGGAACATGTCCATCTCAAACAATCTTGTCATTACTCCTCCTACTGCCCCTAAGAAAATAGAGCCTTTCTATGTTTCCCTGCTGATAAACGGTCACAAGTTAAGCAACTGCATCATTGATTTTGGAGCTTCAGATAATGTTATGCCTACCAAAGTGGCAGAATCTCTTGGTCTCACATTGACCAAGACATTCGATAAATGTTTTTCCATGGAGAACAAGCAAGTACCATTGTTGGGGCAAATCAAAGACACCCAATTTGCATTTGTAGCCTTTCCAGACAAAAGAGTCAAGATGACTGTCTTGGTGGCTGACATCCCAGCATCTTATGGCATTTTGCTTGGATGAAATTTCTATAAGGATGTGGGTGGCGAGTTGAGCATGGACCTATCTGAAGCAAGGATCCCTGTCAAAGGCATCATGAAGAGGTTGCTCCCTAAAAAGGAAGCAAAATATGTTGTCACTGAGACATCACCACCTGAAGCTTAGATTCTAATTGAGTCTTCAGGTAGGAGTAATTATTTTTTATCCACAGAGGATGTTCATGTTTCAGCAGATGAAAGTCCTGTAGGTGGCAATCTAAAAATTAATTCAAACAAGACATCAAAAGAATTAGTAGGGCACAATATAGATGAAAAAGGATCTTCCCTCTCTGATGAAGAAAAATCTGATAGAAGATCAATTTTTGATGATGTTTGGATCCTAGAATCTGATGGTAGCAATTCTTCTACCAATGCTAGAGCTGGGACTGTGTTGATATCTCCTCAAGGAGATATTTTTCCTTCATGCAAGTTGTAGTTTAGCAACACCAACAACACAGCTGAATGTTAATCTCTATTGCTCAGATTGAAGACTGCTCAAGACCAAGATGTCAAACTCCTTCACACCAAAGGAGATGCTAAACTGACGATTTATCAGGAGTTTGATGCTGACAATCAAAACATGTGTTGGACTGAACCAACAGAACAACAAGCTATGGTAGTGGACCATATTACTATACTCCAAAGTCAGCAAAAGGAACTCTTCACAGAGAGAGCAAGGAGTTGTGGTTTTTAGAGAGAAGACCACGTCTTGCCATGGTGCAAGAAGAGAGAGCCAAAAGGAGTGCACAAAAAATGTGATTCCTACTGGAGAGTTCCATTCACCTGTCACTGATTCTGGGGACAAAATGGTTTCCTACTGGTTTATCAGGATGGAACATCATTTTCATTATCTCACAATGGGAAGCATCTGAATCACTTCAATTCTTGAAGTATCAAATAAGTTCACTTGTACATATGTACATTTGTATAGTCTTTAGTTCTATTTTGTGCTTTTGTTTTTCATTTTTTGGAGCCTTTTTTTGGTAGCATAGCTCCATAGCCCAATGGCATACTTCAAAGGCACTAGAGATTCTGGTTTCTACTCCCCTCAGCTATTCCAAGTTTTCAACTAAAGGAAGTTCCCCAACTGGAGCTCGCTATTGTCCCAAAAAAATATCACTCATTTTTGGGACAACATATGAACTATTTTGGTTCAACAGACCAAAATTCTCTCTTCCCTTTTCAAATATTATTATGAGCATTCAATTTCTTCATTTTTCAAAGCTTTTTTAGAAATCTACAGACTCTGTAGGCTTGAATCTACAGACTCTATAGGTTTGAATCTATGAACTCTGTAGGAAGAAAATCTATGGACTCTGCAAGCCAAGTTCTATGGGTTTTGCAGGTTGATTTATACAAACTCTATAGGAAAGATGCAAGCTCTCAACACTTAGGCAATTTCAAGGTTGATTCAATGACAAGGTTCAACCAAAATGTCCATCGACAAGCTTCTAAGCAAGGATCGAACCATTGAACCATTGAACCTTGAACCATTTTGGTTCAATGGGTTTAATGGGTTCAAAGGTTCAACATTATCAGCAAGAGTTAAGTGCTTTGTCAAGGTTCAAAGTTCAACCATTTCAAGGTTCCATGGCTATGACCACTTAATGAAAAATGAAGGCTTGAACCATTGAACCATTGAACCTTGAACCATTTTGGTTCATTGGTTCAACAAGTTCAACGACCAAATGGTTCAATGCATTTGGTTCAAAAGATCAAAAGGACTTAGCCAAATAAAGAGATTGAACCAATTGAACCATTGAACCGTTGAACCAAGGTTGGTTCAATAGGCTGGTTCAATCAGTAGGTTCAAGGGGCTGCCCCAAATCCAAAGGAACAAATGCCCTTGCGGAGGGAAGTGAACTAGAGGAAAGTGCCCTTGCAAAGGGCAGGCAACATTGGTTCAAGGGTCAAAGAGAAGACATAAAAGATAGAATTTCTTCAGATTTGTTCAAAGGCCGACAGGGAACATTTCCTTCAGACTTTTTATTCGAAGGAAATTATTAAGTGAAAGAGCCGTTAGAATTCTTTCAGAAGTATTTTCTGCAGGAAAATGACTAAGGCAAAGCCCGAAGGAATTCCTTCAGAGTTTTGTCTGAAGGAAATAAGCCTGACCAAAGGAATGTCTAAAAGGAAAAAGCCCGAGAGCGGAGCGCTCCAAGTGTCATCGTCCGTGTGATTGCTAGATTACGTGGAACATGCCACGTGTCCCTTGAAAAGCTCGATGGAAGCCACCAAGTGTCAACATCCATAGTCTCTCCCTTTCATTTTGTAAAGACTGTGGTGGGCCTCGGGTGAGTTGATAAAGTAAGAAAATGTTGCCACGTGTCCTCACTTGTTTCACAGTGGAATACACCATGTGTCACTTGTTGAGATCAGAAAAAAGTGGCCAAAGCAAGCAGGAAAGACACGAAGGAATTATTGAGGATGATGGACTCGAATGCATTTAAAGTCCAAAATGCCAAAGGGAAGAACTGTTGATGGAAGAGCGTAAAGAGCCAGCAAGGCCAAGGATATAGCCTTGAGATATCAAATGCTAGGAAAAGACAAAACCAAAAAGGGGAAAAAATAGCCTGAGGGCTCAAATCATAGCAGAAAGAGGGAAAGGCCAAAATATCTTCAAGGGAGTTATTTCTAGTAGGTGAAATAGTGGATCAATTGGATTTTTGAAGCACACTAAATCAAGGATGCAGCCTATTTTTCTTCCATGAAGTAATGGCAAATTGGACAACTGCGTAGACATCAAGAAATGGACCAGATAGTCCATACCAAGGAAGAGACATTTTAGATGAATGGACATGCCATAGTTATGGCAATTCACTATTCCCAGCATGGTCCCTCCAGACAAAACTGAAGGCACATTGAAGGCATTCAATTTAGCATGGGCCTTTTTCATGAAAACAAGTACCCAAGTCTTTCTTGGAGGTGTTATATATTGTAATCTCTCATTTGATATGGAGGAGATCTTTCCATTACCAAAATCAAAACTATGCCCAAATTGAAAGGTGAATACTAAGACTTTGAGCTCAGATTGTTGTTCATATCATTTTATCTGAATGAGAAAGCAAGTTGTTTGTAGACTTTGTGCTGTCATAGCTTGTATCATTTTAGGAGATTGTTCTTATGTCTATCTTCTGAATGTGTTCTTATTTATTTAATTTGGCAAGTAGAACTAGTGAAAGTAATCAGGAAGGTGTCCTAAAGCTGACTGTGGAGAGACTTTGTGCCCCCATAATTGCCTTTAGTGTGTTTTCTTTTTGTCCTTGTGTAAAGGATCTTGGAACGACTTTGTGCCCTTATTATCCTTCATATTCTATTTCTGTGTAAAGGACCCTGGGGCGACTTTGTGCCCTCATTGTCCTTCGTATCTCACTCTTGGGTAGTCAAGGTGGAGACTTTGAGCTACATCTCAGTCTGTTGGTTACTACGCCCTTGGTTACTAGTTACTTGTCACTACTTGAAAGAACTCATGTTGTCTGTTGCAAGATAACTTTTGAAAGAAGAGAAGTGCCTTTAGTGTCTTCACCAGGATTTTATCCTTTGTTTTTGAACATCATCTCTAAAAAAAGAGAGATGGATGGTGTTATTCTACCCCTGAGTGTTATTTTCTACATATATATATAGTATATAGTTCCTTCATACTTATAGGGAACCTCCCCTTGATTAGAGGAGAGATTTGTCCCCTGTTGATGTAGTAAACCTGCACATCTGGCCGACCAATCTCACTATGCTATGGTTGAAGAGACCTATTTTGCTCACTAGTTAGCTAGTTGACAAAATATTCACCCAATAGTCTTTTTCCAGGGGACAAATCTCTCCTCTCATCAAGGGGAGGTTCCCTATGCTATGGTTGAAGAGACCTATTTTGCTCACCAATTAGTTGGTTGAAAAAATATTCACCCAACATTATGCACGGATAATGGTGGTGAGTAGGTCAACATTATTTTGAATAATTCCACACTTTAGATGGGATTAGAATATAAATCATAGTTCCATAAAATCCTTAGTAAAATGGTTTTGTATAATGAAAGAATAGGTCATTAAAGTAAATGGAAAACTTTATGCTACACTCTAAATCTCTTGCACCTCAATATTAGGCCGAGTTCATCAACTGTGCTTGTTATATCCAAAATCGGGTTCCTCATAAAGCATTGAAATAGGTCACTCCTTTTAAAGCATGGAATAGTTGAAACACTTTTGAATGTTTGGATCTCTTGGTATGACCTACATTACTAAGAAGAAACATAAAGCAATAAAACCTTAGAGTCATCCTTGCATCTTCGTTGGATATCCTGAGGGTGTTAAGGGATACAAGGTTTTCCATCCCACCAATCATGAGTTATTTATTGAAATAAGTGTTCATTTTTTAGGAGGGTCCTTCAAACTCCACACTTGACACTTCTCCCTCTTACTTAGACTCACTAGGATTTGATGATGGTTCTGATGATTTAGATCCACCTGAGTAGCTTCATGATGATTCAAATTCTTCTTCTAGTTATAATGATGAGAGTATTGATGGGAACTCAAATCCTCCTTCTCATAGACTATCTTCAAAAGATGAGGAATCTCCCCTTGACTCTCTAACTTATGGTCCTCTTTAGGCTAGATAGACACTACAAAGTGCTAGCCATTGGGATGGAGATCCACCAGACTCTACGTAAACATGTTCATAGTTTTAGAATGCCCCACATGCATTCATTGCTTCTACTTCTGATCTACAGTCATTTTATGAGGCATCAAGCACTCCTAAGTTTGATACTACTATGAAAGAATATTATGGTTCCTTTCTTAGGAAAAAAAACTTGGGATTTGGTCCCTCTTATTAAGGAAATAAAAATTATGCAAAGTAGATGGATCTATCAAATAATGTTTGTAGTAGAAGGGTATGTTGAAAATTTTAAATCACGTTTGGTAGCAAAGGGTTTTTCTCAAGTATGTGGCATTGACTATACTGAGACTTTTATCCCAGTTTCTAAAATGAACTCAATCTGATTTACTCTTGTCATTTCCACAACACATTGTTAGGATGTTCATCAAATGGATGTAAAGAGTGTTTTTATTCACAGTGACCTCAAAGAGGATATATATATATGAAGCAACCACAAGGTTTTGTGGAAGATTATTCCTAAGTTTACAGACTTCATAAATGTATCTATGGCTTGAAACAAGCTCCTTAGGCTTGGTATATCAATATGTAATCCTTTCTTATTTTAGCTAGGTTCACTAGATGTCATTATGATCCTAATGTTTAAATTTTATGGCATGATGAATCACTTTTGATTTTGGTTCTCTATGTGAATGACCTTTTGATCATTATAGCAGTGAAAATTATTTTGTCTGTCAAGTTCTTAATGATTGACTTTGGCTTGTATTATTTTATTGGGATTGAAATTTCTCAGTCTGGCTCTGGGATCACTATTGCATAATCCAAATATGCTCTTGATTTGCTTTCATAGTTTAACATTGCTGACTATAATCCAACTCTAATTCCCTTTCCATCTAGTGTGAAGCTTGAGGCTAATTGTTTGTCTCCTTTGGTTGATGTTACCTTGTATCGATAACTTGTTGGTAGTCTCATCTATATTACACACACTAGCCTTGACAATTCATATACAATGGGCATGGTCTCTAGATTTATGCAAGAATCATATGAACTGTGCTAGAAATTAGATAAGCAGATTCTTCACTATATTTAGGGTACTCATAGTTTTGGGATTCACAATGAAGTAAGCATTGGCATTGACTTGATTGGGTAAACATATTCAGAGGTGATATTTAAAATCATAAATCTACTTTAGGGTATAGTTTCTCCCTTAGTTCAAGACCAATTAGTTGGTCAAGCAAGAAGCAAAATCCTATTAATTTATCTTCTATAAAGGCATAATACATAAGAGCTGTTAATGTTGCCATTGAGGCTATTTAGCTCTAAGAGATTCTCACTAAGTTTGGTATCCAATTTTGATGACCAATAATCATCTTCTGTGACAATCAAATCACCCTCCACATTTTCATAAATCTGGTTCTCCATCAACAAACCAAATATATCAAGATTCATGTGTATTTCATTCAGGAGCTCATTCATGAGCAAGGCATTGATCTTCACTATTGCCAGACTTCAGAGCAAATTGTTGATATATTCACCAAGCCTTACACTGAGAGAAAGTATCTTCATTTGTAATATCTTTTTGAGGTTCAACCAACTCCAATATCATCCTTTGGAGGGGATTTTTAATTTCTTTGTCATGTCCCCTTTTCAATTGACATGTTCTGAGTTCATGGTTAGCCTATTATGCGACCTTCGTAGGCTAATAAGATGGATAGAGGGTCATAATGGAGCTTGGCTCGACTTTGATTCACAGGATTTCTTCATTTGATTTTCATTCAGGGTATTTCAGACACATTTGGCCTGAGCTCCTACTTTTTAGGGATATTTGATATGCAGCGGAGCGCCTTTATTATGGCATGGTTATGTGCGGAATCACTCCCTGATTCACTAGCTTCGATCGGTTCGTGGATCCGACATGTATTGAGGGAGATATTAATATTTGATTGATTTAATCAAATATTAATTATTTAGCCTAATTTTAATTAGAAACCCTAATTCTAATTTAAGAAACCCTAATTAGGGCAAGCATATATTTTTGGAGGGTATAAGGGTTTCTCATGGAGGCCATTGAGGATTATGCTAATGATTATTGATATCGATTTTGAGAATTTCTTCTGTGAAGACTGAGCCTAGGGTTCAAGGATTCCATTTGCATTGGAGAACGTTCCCTCTTCAGTGTGTGCAATTAAGAGGCTGTGGAATATCAGCTGATCTATTGCCAAAGTGTGAGATAGCTTCATCCAGAAGTTATCACAAAATTTCAGGTTTGAGAGATAACTTCACACAGAAGTTATCACAGATATTCCAGGTCCGTACTGATCCGCTCAGGAACCGACCTCGGCAGACGGAGGGTTGCAGTGACCGACATCGGTCGACTGAAGACCGACGTCGGCAGAAACGATCGACAGAGACCAACGTTGGTGAGATATAGACCGACGACGGCGACTGTGTGTCGATACAGAAGGGCCGAGACCTTCCAGAATTCAATTTTCACTTCCAGTTTTGATAAGCCAGGGTATTTAAGACTGTATTCCATATTTATATGCATGTGAAAGGACTGAAATTGTAATAGTTTAGAAGGACAAGTGATACAATCTGTAATTTGTTATTAAGAGACTATATTATTGTGATCATTCTAAATTTATTCAACAGAAGTTATATCTTGTTTAGAGTTTTTTGTGTTGCTATATTTCTTGTTTTGGAGGGAATATTACAGTGGTATCAGAGCTTTTGTCTTTGGTATCAGAGTTTTGTGTCTTTCTTATATTCCTATTTGAAGGGGATATTACAGTGGCATCAGAGCTTTTGTCTTTGGTATCAGAGTTTTGTGTCTTTCTTATATTCCTGTTTGAAGGGGATATTACAGTGGTATCAGAGCTAAATCTTGCCAGCCTGAGGGTGTATAGATCTTATGCAGCCACAAGAGTTGGGACCACACAAGTATAACACACGCAGCCGAGCCTTGCTTGAAGGTACTCAGGTGTTAGATCAGCCACCGACCATCATGAGTGACAGACGTGAGGGCAGCCCACCCAGGGGCCACAGGTATGATGCTGATCAGGGCACCAGAGAATTTTAGCGTGCTATGATGACAAGCCAACAACAGATGGCTCAGACACTACAGGCACTTATGACTATGATAGAGAGAATGAACACACCTGATGGACAGAACGGGGACCAAAGAGATGACAGGAGTGCTATGGTTAATCAGAGGCCACAATAGATTCACTCCAGAACAGCTGATAGACCTACACGTCCTACTTTTGTTCAAGAAGAACCAGAGGCACCAGCAGAGGAAGCAGGGAATAACCCATTTGCAGATGTTTACATGGCTGCAAATGATGAGTGGGACTTATTACCTCTTCATGTCCAAGAGAGGATGACCTTTGATCATTTTGTCAATCTTAGGAGAGAGCACTACAGATTGGTTAGACAGGACAGGAAGCCTAGAGTTCAATTCAGTGAGCTGCAGAAGGCTACTGGTAAGCTTTCTTTGACTACTTTTGACGGCAGCGGTAAGATGACAGCTCAAGCTTGGATTCATAAGCTTGACACCTTTTTGGCATTGAGACCAATGTCAGAGATAGATGCCATCAAATACGCCACTTTGCACTTGGATGGAGTAGCACATGATTGGTGGTACCATGGTATGGTAACACTTCAGCATAATCAGGTAACAGAGTACCGGGACTTTGTGGATAAATTGGTTGAGCGGTTTGACAGGAGAGATCCCAAGGTTTACTTCCGAGATCTGGCACAGTTGAGACAAACAGGTAGCTTGGAGTCCTTCATTGGTGAGTTTCAGAGATTGGCAGTCATGGTACCCAATATTTCAGAGCGTAGATTGGTAGTTCTCTTCATAGAGGGATTGACAGAGCCATTGAGGGGTTGGATCAAAGCCCTTGATCCTCCTTCATTACAGGTAGCTATGAAGAAGGCACGTGATATGGAGATGGCAGTCCCATCCAATAAATTTTACGCCAGAGGTACTTCTTCTAGAGACCATAAGCACTCCCACGGGGATACGGAGAGACCGGATTTTAACATAGATAAATCCGGGGTAAAAAATGATTCAAAGGCCAATCCAGCAGCACCACCTTTGGATCGTGAGGTGCTTAATGATCTATGTAGGAAGAAGCTTTGCTTCTACTGCAAAGGTCCATATGATATCCATCACGATTGTCCTTTGAGGCCTAAGGGCAAGGCGAATCGTATGATGTGGATATATTATGAGGATTCTAATTCTGAGGATTTCGAACATCATAACAGTCCTGAGGGGGCAGAGGCAGAGGCTTCAGGGCCTAATACAGAGGCAGAGTTAGAGCTTCACCTACAGGAGGCACGCATATCCAGCATTCAGTCGGATGAGTCATTCAGACTCCGTGGAGTTTTAGCAGGGCAGAAGGTTATCACCCTTCTTGATACAGGGGCCACACATAATTTCATAGATGCTAGATTTGTGGAGAAGCATGGACTCACTACCGTAGATTTTGAGGGCATCAGTGTTAAGGTAGCCAATGGTCACACTCTTAAGTGTGAGCGTATGATTAGAGACCTCCCATTGCGCTTGAACAACTATGAGTTCAAGGCTGATTATTATGTGGTAAATATGGGGGATATAGACTTAGTCTTGGGTATGAAGTGGCTTCATTCATTTGAGGAAGTTACTCTTCATCTCAAGGACATGGAGGTTCTCTTTAATGTTGATGGGACAACACATATTCTTAAGGCAATACGGGGCAGCAGCTTCAGATATATGTTTTTTCATCGGATGGAGGTACCTATACCACATAACATGATGGAGGGTGATGACGAGAGCACATTGGCACCAACACAGGAGAGGTATGAGGACGAGCTTGGTCTTGAGGTGAGTTCAGTTCAGGAGTTGTCACATGTGGTGAGGACTCAACTTTCTGTTACAGTCGGGACACAGGTTGATGATGATATGACTATGTCTAGCCTTCACAATCCAGTTTTAGATGTTATTCAGGTACGGAGTTTGCTTGCAGATTTTCATTTATGGATTGGATGTTGGGATGGACATGGCATGGGGTTCGTGTTAATTGACAGTGGTGGAGATCCTAACTACATTTGGGATCCAGGTGGATTGATTGATTCGTCATTCAGTGATTGCTTGAGGGCAAGCAATTCCAGGAGGGGCGGATTGTCATGTCCCCTTTTCAATTGACATGTTCTGAGTTCATGGTTAGCCTATTATGCGACCTTCGTAGGCTAATAAGATGGATAGAGGGTCATAATGGAGCTTGGCTCGACTTTGATTCACAGGATTTCTTCATTTGATTTTCATTCAGGGTATTTTAGACACATTTCGCCTGAGCTCCTACTTTTTAGGGATATTTGATATGCAGCGGAGCGCCTTTATTGTGGCATGGTTATGTGCGGAATCACTCCCTGATTCACTAGCTTCGATCGGTTCGTGGATCCGACATGTATTGAGGGAGATATTAATATTTGATTGATTTAATCAAATATTAATTATTTAGCCTAATTTTAATTAGAAACCCTAATTCTAATTTAAGAAATCCTAATTAGGGCAAGCATATCTTTTTGGAGGGTATAAGGGTTTCTCATGGAGGCCATTGAGGATTATGCTAATGATTATTGATATCGATTTTGAGAATTTCTTCTGTGAAGACTGAGCCTAGGGTTCAAGGATTCCATTTGCATTGGAGAACATTCCCTCTTCGGTGTGTGCAATTAAGAGGCTATGGAATATCAGCTGATCTATTGCCAAAGTGTGAGATAGCTTCATCCAGAAGTTATCACAGAATTTCAGGTTTGAGATATAACTTCACACAGAAGTTATCACAGATATTCCAGGTCCGTACTGATCCGCTCAGGAACCGACCTCGGCAGACGGAGGGTTGCAGTGACCGACATCGGTCGACTGAAGACCGACGTCGGCAGAAACGACCGACAGAGACCGACGTCGGCGAGATATAGACCGACGACGGCGACTGTGTGTCGACACAGAAGGGCTGAGACCTTCCAGAATTCAATTTTCACTTCCAGTTTTGATAAGCCAGGGTTTTTAAGACTGTATTCCATATTTATATGCATGTGAAAGGACTGCAATTGTAATAGTTTAGAAGGACAAGTGATACAATCTATAATTTGTTATTAAGAGACTATATTATTGTGATCATTCTGAATTTATTCAACAGAAGTTATATCTTGTTCAAAGTTTTTTGTGTTTCTATATTTCCTGTTTTGGAGGGAATATTACAGTGGTATCAGAGCTTTTGTCTTTGGTATCAGAGTTTTGTGTCTTTCTTATATTCCTATTTGAAGGGGATATTACAGTGGTATCAGAGCTTTTGTCTTTGGTATCAGAGTTTTGTGTCTTTCTTATATTCCTGTTTGAAGGGGATATTACATTCTTCCTTCTCTCTCTCTCTCTACTTCTAGGTGGAGGTGGAGGGCTAAACTCTATTCTTTTGGGGATATTTTCTATTTACTTGGGTACCTCATCAAGCCTTGTTGTCGTGACTCAATTTTTTTACCCACCTAAACTACACTTAAGGGAGAGGTGTTAGTGTAAGTTTTTTATACGATTATATGGTTTTTCCTGCACATATTTTTTAGTTTGATTAGGTATCATATTAGGTCATTTAAGAAAATATAGCTTAACCTATTTTCTAGTTTTGAGTTGTGTTTTGATTCTCTATAAATATACCTTTCCTAAAGTTATTTGGCTAATGAAACTTTTTATTTTCTCATGTTTGATTTTGATTCTACAACAAACTATCTCTTCTACATAATTCATGTTTCATGTTTCAAATATTTGTGCATTTGTGTCTATCTAGTCCCGATCCTCGATTGTGACCCACTTCAATATCATTAGTGTATTTTTATGCCAAGTTATTCTTGGTCCTTTATCCCATTTTCTCGTGTCACTCTTATCCCACCTTTTTCAATTTTTCAATCATCAAATATTAGTAATTTGCACATCAATATGATGCTAATTTGAATTCAAGTAATCTATAAATACATAAGCACCTTAGTGTAATTATGTGTATATTATCAATTTAAAAGCGTCACAAAAGAATCAAATAGATTCTTTAAAATTCATTTTATTTTTCACATGAATCTATCAAGCATTTAGAGAAATCAAGTAATTATTAAATCATTCATTCCATCATTGAAGTTCATGTTAGTGACATATTACATAACAATAGTTTCTTTAGGTGATGAATTACTATAATTACTGAAGTTCTGTTTTCAATATTCTACACTATTGAGGGGCATAAAAAATATCAAGTTACCTCAACTATTCTTTGGCATAACACAAACCCCAAAACATATGTTCTTTTCTTTGTAGTTTTTAAATCTAACTACCAAATCACGACAAGAAGGAGAAGTTCATTTTCTTGTTGATTTGAGCAAAAGATGCAAAAATCTGAGTGAGATTTTTAGAGCCTTATATCATACAAACACGATTGTCAAAATAGATTTTGCCTATTTGAAATTTCTTAAAATTGAAATTAGACAGTTTAAACATGTATATAGCGAAACTTGATGGTTTGACCAATCTCTTACATTCATTGTTAGTTCTCTGTGTTCTCTCCATACAAATAAAAAACCCTAATTTTCATTGTCAGAATCTATCTACTATCACATGATATTCAAAACATATTTTTAAATCTTACCATTTTTTTAAAAAAACTTAAAATTTAATTTAATATGATTTATTAAATCACATTAAAAATTTGTGGATATTTTTAGTCCAGTTCTATTGAAATCTATTCATTTATATCAATCTATTCATTTATATCAGACATATTAACACTTATTTTTTAACAAGTATATTTAGCATGGTTCAATATTTGCTAAATTTTTAGCATACCATAAGAGTATTGTCCACTGACATTATGGCCCACAGAAAAAATTCATACATTCCTATTATGGAGCGAACATTTAGGATTCTCCAATCCCTAAGGCTTATTCATTTTACATTAAATTCCAAATTCTATGAAAGTACGTATTGGATTCCTCAACGTCTAAATGTTTGTACATTTGTACATTATTCTCACTCGACACTAAAATGTAAATTCGATGAAAGTACATAAATGTTTTTTATACATTTCCCACTAAATTCCAAATTCAATGGAAGCTATTCACATTTGACCTCCCCGTGGAGAAATTTACCCTCTTTTTTCTATTGGGGAGCACAAATCTATTCGAATATGGAATCAAAAATCAAATAATGATATTTGAAATAGGGTTTAGGGTTAGGGGCTATTGACCATTATTTAATAAATATTAAGAGAGTAATTTATTTATCCCATGAGTTTGTAAGTTGAAAAGTTGATTGTTTAGGGATATATTTAATACTTTTTAGATGTTGATTTATTATTTAATAAGGAATTTTTAAATTTGTAAATTTGTGATATTTAAATTAATATATGTTAATTGGATGCAAATGAACATGATGGTTAACTCTTCTATTGAACTCAGCCAACTTTATAAATTTATTATGTATTTAAAGAGTTTATTAAATAAATTAAAAAATAATATTATTTGCATTATTTATGATTTAGATTCGTTTAAATTATATAGGTTGAATAGATGGTTTTTATTGTCCATAGTTTTATACTTATTGTATTATAGTAACATTTTCAATTTTTTATTATTATACCTTTAAATATTGACACATAAGAATTAAAGTAGAATTATTAATTAGATTATAATATTATAAAGATTTTTTCTATTAAAATTATTTTTATTACATTTTAACATCTACACAAAATAATAAATTATTTGTGCACCTTCTTAATTATTCATATAATAATAAAATTTACAACAAACTTTAAAATAAAAAATTAAATCTCTTAATAATATTATAAATAATTATATTAATATAATAAATAAAAATTAATAGAATTTTATAATTTAAAAATTCTATTAAAATTACCTCTAACATTATTTCTTCTTCATAAAAATTTCACTTTATACATTTAAAATTTTCTTTAAAAAAAATCTTATATATATATATATATATATATATATATATATATATATATATGCTAATAAGTACATGGAACTTGGAAATTTGATAAATAAATCAACAAGCAACATTTAGTAAGTAGCTAAGAAATTGCCATACAATGGATTAAATCTATTCCTCATGATATAATTAAATAATGACTACTACTCAATAATGGAATCTAGTACATTTGAGAATCTAGTACATTTGAGAGGGAGGTTATGAAGATTGCATCAATTTAATTTAATTTAATTTTTTATATTTATTTTTATAATGAATGAAAAATAGTTATTTTAAATATTAAAATTTAATTATTTTTATTTTTATTTTTAAAAATTATTTTTATTTGTAGAAAGTTTTATTATATTATTTTTTATTTTATTTTAAAAAAAATAATTTTATTTTTATTAAGAATAATGTTGATATTTAAAATTTTCACTTCAGGGTAAACAATTATTTATAGGAAGCTTTACAGATGTGAAATTGAATGTGGGTTGTAATGTAACTTTTGGAATTTTAGAAGCCGGCTCTTCAATCAATTTTGGAGGTGAAAAGAGATAGAAGAAAAGAAAATAGATAACATGAAAATAAATCTAATTTAAAGTGACGCACCGAAATATTTAAAATATTAACCTATAATTGCATAAAATAATGTAAATCCTTCAACATTATAGATCACAAAGGAGCATGAAGCATGAATTAAGATCTATGATATAAGCAAAGATCTACACTATAGAAATAGCAGACGGAGATGATTTTCCACTCTAATTTAACACATAACATCACATCCTCTTCATTGTAGATGGAGAACACAATATAGAAGGCCACAAAGAGGCACATACAAATCATTCAATCACATCCATGAGGTGCACCTGTTAAGGTTACAGAGTAGGAAAAATGCTAACTGCTACTATCCTAGTATATTATAATGGTTGTTTTCAAATGTAAGAATGCAAATGAATGATAACCAACCCCTTTCAAAAGGAATGATCTCAAAATAAATAGACAAGGTGGTTCCCTGAGGAAAATGACACCTGAAGATTCTATCACTCATGCCCATGATGGCATCGTTGTAACTGAAAAAGGGTCTTGAGCTCATGAGAACAGTCAGCCTTTGGATCCCAAATATGGTGCAACTACATTGTTTTATTATGACCACTATGCTTAGGAGAGGCGAGGTGGTGCCATATGTCCACTTTCAGAGGTCGCACCTATGCTATGTTTAAAGGCCTTGGTCCCCTCTCAAAATCAATAGATTATACTTTAAACTAGGCTTAAATTGTTTCAAAAGCTTTATTCAAGTGAGGGATCCAAACTTTCATCTAATGACACTGATTCAAACCCTTGGAAAACTAACCTTGCTCTAGGATAAGCTTGGGTATGACACCCATCAAGCTGGCACTTCTTCAAAGAGGCTAGGGCTTTTTTGGTGAGATTGAGTGTAGGAGCACCACATGTCGAGCAGACGCTCCTCTGAAAGAATTCAGGCATTCCCTTATTGAAGTAAGAATGAGGGTGCCATGTGATGAAGCCACATAAATCCTTTTATGAACTACTTAGTGGGGCATGTCTGCCATTCTATCATCCAATGGCACTACTTGAAGGTCTAACCTAAAAATGAAAAGGCTTTGAAGAGCGTGGGGCCTTCACATGTCTAGCCAGCACTCCACCAGAGTGAGATAGAAGTCTCCTCAAGTTGGATGAGCATTAGGATGCCATGTGGAAGAAGTATACAAAGGATTTTATTTAGGAAATTTTTTAAAAGGGGGTCCCAAAGAAGGAAGGGTCTGAAAGGGGAGTCATCGAAAGGTGCTGAGTAACTGCTAATTATTAAATGATCTTGAAACTAGAGATGAACTACTCAAAAAATAACAACCATGGATTTCTAATCCATAGTTCTTGGTGACTCATAGGGGTATCCACCTATGAGTGGGACAACCCAAAAACTTTGGCACTCATACCATTCAAATCAAAACTACAAAAATAGGAGGAAGGTATGGATACCTATAATTTTTGAAGGGTTGCTTGTAAGGGCACCCATTATTCCTCCTTTGGCTAGGTCTTCTTTTTTAGAGCCTTAAAGGCTCTATCCAGATCTATTATCTCCTTGAAAGAGATGTTCCCCAAGCCTTTGACAACTACCAGCATCTGAAACTCTAGCTGGCTGAGTGGGTGTAAAATTTTATCCACTTTGGAGACATCAGGTGTTTGATCAAGAGCCAAAAAAATGGTTTGGTCATTCTACTTTTGCTCAAGTAGTGCCTTGATTTGGTCCTCAAGGAGGACACTAATATCTGCCAAGAAAGGGAAGGAGAGACCCAACCAGACTAATTGTTCTATATATCCCCACCTCTTTTGGACTAATTGATCCAAGGCATTAAAGAATGCCTTGTATTTATTTGATGCCTTATTGCAACCCAGGAACTCATTGACCTTCACCGTTGCCTACCTTTGGTTGGCCACCTTTGATGCTTGTAGTGTTTTAGGAGAAGCACTGTAGATATTTTGAATAAGTCTCTACGAGTCTGAGACCTTGGGAGAGATGAAGGAGATTACTTGATCAACAAATGTGCTCACCTAAGAGGCTAACTTCTATGCATCTATGATGAAAGTCAGTGTTATCTTTAGGTTTATTGTCATGACCTTGATCCTCTCCTAATAGGATTTGTATAACTAATGGACTATGAGAAGGATTTCTATGACATGTGAGTGAGAAACAAGGTTTTTCTTCAGATTATCAATCTCTTAGTCCTTGGTTGGGGAGTCCTACTATGCCTTGTGCTCCAACTGTTGATATGACTAATTTGAATTGAAGAGCTTTTGGCAAGTTTCAGCCAGTTCCATCTCCTTCTCCTGCAGCTTGGTTTCGATAGCTATTCATAGGCTGGCTTCTACTTGGAAGCTTTTTTTTGGGATGTTTCCCTAGAGGTTAGATCTTACCTTATTGAGGTTGGCATCCTTTGATTTAGCCTCAACATTAAAGCAATTGAATGTAGCCTTCACCTTTACAAGCTCCAACTTGGTCTTTTCTAACTATTGAGTTACTTTGATATAGTTCGTAGTCATGGAATTTTGTATCTCTTCCATTAGTTTGACCCTTTCAGTGGGTCTAGCTTGATCGAGGTTGAGACTGATAGCTTGAATGGTGTAGTCCCTTGGCTGCATCTATTCTTAGGGATTAACTACTTGGGGGATCAGATGAGCAATCATAAGGGATTGCTATGTAGGGTCATAAAATGACTGCATGTGAATCTAGGTGTTGGATTTGGCCTACTTCCCCCTTCTCCTTTTCATTCAAGCTTCTCAAGCCACCCTTGATACCCCACTTACTATTGGTACAAATCTGGTGTTTGAATGATTTATTCTATAAAGGGAATTCCCTATGATAGTGCAAATGGAATAACTATTTGCTATTATGAAGAAGTTGACCCTACTCCTATAGAAGATAACAAATAATGATGAGGGTTAAAGGGGAGAAAGGTTGTAGCTCACAGGGTAGGATGAATGGTGATTGCATTATGAGGGAGGATGATGCAAGTAGGGGGTGAGGAATGTCATGTAGGAGGAGATAATTATTCTGGAAGATAAAGGGTCAAGCCCAGTGGTAGGTTGGATAGACGAGGAGAAGATCGGATCTAAAATCATATCAGGTTGAGTAGTGAAGGGTGTTGTAAACTATAGTGGGACTATGAGGGTAGATAAAGAGGTGACAAGAGGGGCCAAAGTGCTTGGCTAGCCAGTAGATGATACCACAACCTACAATGGAATTATGAAAGGAGATGGGGAAGTGGAAAAGGAAGCATAAGAAGAAATAAAGGGATCTACAAATTGGATCTTCTTCTGGGGGGTGTTGATAGAGGGATAGAATTGGGTGCCTTGATCCGCTTGAGCTGGGATGACCTAACCATGAGGTGCTCGAAGGGATCTTCATGTTGTTGTGGGGTCATAGGATACAAGAACATGGGCAGTGGACATGTTGAAGGCTTTCATCTCACCATGACCTTTGTTATCACTTCTTTCTCTGGAGGCACATCTCCTACATCCTCCTTAGGAGTGTCTTCTTCTTCTTATTCATCATCTCCTATCTAAATTTTAGGAGTGGATTCTTCTTTCGACCTACCCTCTTCTGGGTGGGACTCATCCCAGAGCTTCTTGAAGGTCTCATCTTAATCTTCATCATTAAAACCAATGTAAGGCTTGTTGATTTCATACCTATATTTCATGAAGGAAGACATTTTTTCTTCACTCCAATTCAATTGGCTGAGTTGATTCTTCATCCCCTTTGATAAATTCTTGGTTGGGTCATATGCTTAGATATTGACATAGAAATACTCCCATAGTTTAAGGGCATCTTGTAAGATCTTAACCAGGTCCATATAATTTTGGGGAATGTCCTACATGGTTGACTTCCTCTATTGTAGGTAAGGTAGTGCTTAATGCCTAAGAGCACTGGTGGTTTTCAAGTTGGCTATGTATCCTGTTGGATCATAGTCCCATCTAACATTTATTAAGTCTAGGCCAAGCTCTAAAACATTGGCTATGAGTAGGCACCCTTAGTGCCTTTTTAGCATTGTGATGTTATTTCTTATGAAAGGGACATCATATACACCTTTCTTCTTCTTCCCTGACTCGTAGATGGAGTCCACCACATTGAGTTGGCAAACCAACTCTAGGGCTAAGGTTCTGTCAGTCAGCATGCAGGGGAGCTAGAAGGTCTCTAATTAGAATCCATGCACTTGAAGCTCATTGCTAATCTGTCATCCTTGAGGTAATAGCATGTGATTTGAGGTCCATAAGAATTAGAGCCATAAACATTTTTGAGAACTTGTAGTAGTCTTTGGTGATCGATAGACATGAGTTCATATAGTGATTGGGGCCACTACATTAGGGAGGACTTTTGTGTCAAAAGTGTTGAGATAGAAGTACCTAGAGAAGAACTGGGAGTGTTATTATAGAATGAGGTGCATGAGGAAGGATGAGTACCAGAAGGTATCCATCACCAAGTAATTCTCTAGTTCCTATCTCATGGTAGAGGTGATGGCTTCAACAAAGTCCATCTTAAACTCTTATTCATTCTCCACCATGGTCATGAGGTAGAGAGCACCCAACTGAAATTTTTCATGTTATCATCGGCATCCATACCTAGGATGAAGGCTAGCATGGATAGGGTGTCCTTCAAATTCTATGTGGGGAAGTTAACAAGGGCATGGGTAGAAGAGGCATCTCCATGACCTCAATTTTGAGGAGAGCTTTGAGAAAGAATGATTTTTCCTTAACCTTGGAATCTTAGATTATCTAAAGGTTCTTGATGTTATAGATAGTGGAATTGGAATCATATTAGAGCCAAAGTATCTCTCTAATGTTATCTACACCAATTTTTACCCTTAAATGAGTATTTCTAATGATCACTCTAGTGCTAGAGTTAAATCTCTCTGCATAAAGAAAAATTATTTTTAGGCATGGATGCACATATGACACCATGTATTATGCCAGTGTGCACTCCCATATTCTGCATCTAAAAGAGTTATATGCTTTCCTATTAATCCTATCAAGCATTTGAGTGTGGGAGCCCTTTCTCAAATTTTTGGGATTTTAGGTTAACTTTGAATTGAATATTTTATCTACAAAGTCAGTCATCAATATATGGTCCTTACAAGGTCCCTTGGTCACCTTCTTGGTGTTTGACACCTTTTCCTTCACTTGAGCAAGGGCTGAAGCATGGGATTTACTCATAGTGTATTTGGGGGGAGGGTCTCCCCACTACTTTAACCATGGGTTCTCTATTCAAAATGATGCTTAACACTCCCAAATAAAGATGTAGAAGCTTCCATTACCAAGGAATTTGTTATAAATTCACTCTATATTCCTACTAGAAATACCAGATTGATGTTTCCTTGATTACTTCTTCCAATCTGTAGACTCTCTCTCTCTCTACCCTTTTTAATCACTCATAGTTCTCTAAAATCTCAAAGTGTCAAGTGTTTGGATCGAATGAGAGAAGGGGTATTTATGCAATGATGCCACTAGGCAAGATCATCATGGGAATTTCAAAAAATGAGCATCCCCATAAATGATAGGAGTGGCACACATGCTCAAAGGGCCATTTACAAGAGATTTTGTTGTAATCATTATGGGAAATCATGCATAATGGATCATCTAACGTTAATGGCAGGTGAGGTAGGTACATAATCATCTTTTAGAGAATGTCTTTAAAGATTAGGAGCATAAGGGAGAGGACACGTGGTGATTCAATCAACCACTTGTACCAACAACACTTATTTGAAAAAGGAAACAACAAAGGGAAAGAAAAAAAATAAGGGAAAAAACAAGTAAGGAAACACACAATAAAAAAGGGAAATTAACTTATTATGTACAAGGGGTAGATGGTCCAGTTAGTTGAAATGATTAAAGTCTATCCCATTGATGGGGATCTCCAATGTGTTTCCCTTTTGATCTTCCAATTCAAAATCATTTCCCTACCTATCACTGATGATGCAAAAAGGTCATTCTGAAGAGAATCAAAATTTGCATGTTGTCCTATCTTTGTAGCCCATTGATCATATTTGAGAACTAAATCTCCCAGTTTAAATCCTAGGTCTGATGACTTTCTATTGAACCATTGCTTAACCACTTATTATTGGATGAGCTTCGCATCACTTTCTTGTTCTCTTACCTCTTAAAGTTTTTTTAATTTGGTAAGCCAAACCTCTATTTCTCTATTTTCTTTAATTTCAATAACCTTCAAGAGATATTATGTAGGGATTTCTAATGATACTGGCATAATTACTTCCTTCCCATATACAAGTTCATATAGGGAAGTTTTCAAAATCTATTTGGGGGTGATGTGATCTACCCATAAGGTCTTCTTTATGTGTAACTACAACTCCCTCTACTTTTCATCCCACATCTTTTTGATTAGCCTGATCATATTTTTATTAGTAGACTCTGCTAAATCATTCCCTTATGGGTAATAATTGGATAAAGCCTTTAGGAATATGTTATTCTAGAGCACAAATTCAGAAATTTTAGACCCAAGAAAGGCTTTTGCATTTTCAGAGATTATTATTTTGGGTAGGCTAAACCTTGCCACAAATTTTTTTAAGAAGCTGAGGATCACATTCTTGGTTGCCTTCCTTAGCGGGATTGCTTCAGTCTGCCTAGTGAAGTAGTCGATGGCTATTAGTATCCATTTGTCACTGATGTTGGAAAGTAGATTGATCATCCTAATGAATTCTAAGCCCCACTATTCAAAGGGTTCATCAATCATAATCAAGTTTAGAGGCATGACATAATTTTTCCTCTTTCCTGCAAAGAATTGACATTTTTGGCATTTCTTGACTACCTGGTGGTAGTTCGCAAACATGGTTGGTCAATAATACCCTTCATGCATGATTTTTGTCATGGTGGTTTTAGCTGAGAAGTGGCCACCTAGGGGATCAAAGTATATAGCTTGGAGTTTTTTTTTCCACTTAGGGCTTATCAACACATTAGAGGAGATCTTTTTCAAAATTCCTTTTGAATAGGACCCCTTGGACTAGCATGTAGCTAGACCTCTATAGCCTATAAAAACACCTTTGATGTGTGGAGAGCCCATCAGGATACTTGTTGGTTTGTATAAATTGGACCTGATCAGTCACTTAAGACCCATTAGCTTCAAATTGGTTCACTAGTGTTGCTTCTAAAATGTTTTGATCCTCTTCTGGGACATCTGCATATCAAGCTAGGTACTCACATATTCCTCTCCCTCTAATTACTTTTATTATCCTGACTTCTACATCATATTCTAGGATCTTGGTTATCTAATTGGCCTTTTTCTCTATAATCTCTCTTTTTATGTTATACTTTTAGATACTAGAGTGTGCCATGTACACCATTATTTTGCTACCTACCACAAGATACCTAAACTTCTTAATGCCCTTGATAATGGTGAAGGCTTGTCTCTCCACAAAGTTGTATTTGGCTTAATACCTACATAATGTTTTGGAGTAGAATGTGATTAGGTTTTCATTCCTTCCCTCTTCTTCCTTTCGAGTTAACACATCCATAAGGTTATGCTCACTTCCATATATGTACATAATGAAATCTTTATAAAAGTTGGGGTTAACAAGTACGAACATGGTAGATATTGTGCCTTCGATTTCTTTTAAATGTTGATCTTCCTTCGGGTGTCCATTTGAAGGCCTGATATTTTTTTAACATTAAGGTGATTGGTTTAATCAACCCTACAAAATCAGATATAAAACTGCTGCTGAAATTAATCTTTTCAAGAAAATATTAGACCCCTTTCTTGTTCACTGGCAAAGCCAAGTCTCTAATGGCCTTTATTATCTCTAGAATAATATTGATCCCATCCTTGGATACCATGTATCTGAGCATATTTCCTTGAGAGACTCCGATGACACATTTCTTAGGGTTTAGAGACACCCCAAAATCTTGGCATCTTTGAAAAACCTTCTCTAGATGGTCTAAGTGATCCTCCTCTTTAGGAAACATAGTGAGGTCATCTAGGTAGATGAGGATGAATTTTTTTAATTATCCCCTTGAAGGCTACATCCATCACTCACTAGCATGTTACATCAGCATTAGAAAGGCTAAAAGGCATATTCACATACATGAAGGTCTCCCCACTTCATGGTGAAGGTGGTCTCATGTTGGTCTTCTTCATTCACCCATACCTGGCTGTACCCAGAGAATCTATCCAATAGGAAAAACATCTCCACACCTACTACTATTTGGAGGATCTACTCCATAGAGGGAAGGGGGTAATGGTCCTTAAGGGATGCTTTATTCAAGTCCTAAAAGTCCACACATAGTCAAATTTATATTCTCTTCTTTCACATGGGAATTAGATTGGATACCCAAGTCGAATGCTTTATTGGGTATACAATATATGATTCAATTAGTTTCTTGAGTTCTTAGGCTATGAGGGACTCAATCTTTGAGTTTAATGGCCTTTGGTTTTGCTAGACTGGCTTAGCCCCTTTTACCAAATCTATGGTGTGTTGAATAACCCTACAGTCATATCCCTTCAAGTCATCATAAGTCCATGTGATGATGCCTTCATATTTGTCACAGAAAGAGACTAACCACTCCTTTTCCTTCTAGGGAACTTTTTTTCCAATTTTTAGCTTCCTTATACCTCTGACATTAAGTTTTCAATAATCACCCTTATCCATGACAAACTTGCATTTGTCATTCCTTTCATGATTAGAGTCAAAAATATTTTCCAATGTGATGAGGCCCTTTGGCAACTTATTGGTATTCAACTGTATAATTTGATCCTCATAGTCTTCTTTAATATTTGGTTGTAGTTGTTGCAAAAAATCACATGACTATTAGAGGAACATCATAATCTAAGCATCACTTTTGAACACCTATCAGTTCTAGTCATTATCTAGGATAACTGGCTCGATGATTACCCACACCACTTGTTCATTAGTAAATAATTTTGTTACTGGGTCAAATTGGGAGCCTATTGTTGCCATCCTATCAGCCTCTACATTCATGGTTCTTGGGATGATCTGAATGTTGAAGGCTTTGAAATCTTCAATTATATCCCATATACGATGGTGATAAGATCTCATACAACCATTCTTTATGACTACTACCCATCTTACCTACCTCACTAATAATTTGGAATCACCAAATACCTTTAGTTGTTTGATGCTCATTCGCTCGACAAGGTTGAGCCCATATACCATAGTATTGTATTCAGCCTTGTTATTTATATAGGCAAACTAAAATCAAAAGGCTTAGAGGATTTCTTTTCTAGAAGGAGATGTTAGTCAAATGCTAGCTTTGGAGCCAGTTTTTCACTTTGCACCATTGAAATGTAGAATCTAGAGTTTAGATTCATCCTTAAGCCTCTATTTTGGTTTCCTTCATACTTTAAGACTTTTAGAATGGCCTGGTCCTCATCATGGATCATGTAGGTTATAAGAATTGTGTCAAAGTTTACAAATAGATCATTCTCGATGAAAACATTGATAAGGGCCTCTTCTTTAGGGCTCCTATTGTCCACCACTTTCTCTCCTTTGAGCATTTCTACATAATGCATCTCCATTCTTGAGAAGGAGGCATGCATTGATTTGAAGTTTGTCATCACTTCATCCACTATGTGCTCTAGTTGAAGTGGTTCAGATGACACTTTTAACTTCAAACCATACTTGGTTCTCAAGATCAAATGAGACCAGTCCAAGGATAAGTATTCACCAATTTTGGTAGTGAAATCCCTTAACAAACACAACCCAAAATAAGGTGAGATGTCTATCACTATAATGTCTTATGTTATAGTTATGCTAGGACAGGAGTACAATGTAAGGGGGAGGGCTTGAATGAATCACCCCTTTGTTTAAAGGTTCATACTTCAACTACAACGCATGAGTTATTTTTTTGGGCATGACTATTATACTCATGCCCAAATATATCATGGAATCATGCAATAATTTCCTTCCCACAATTGACATTAAATAAAATGGGGTAGGTTTTGTTTTGCTTACCCATTCCTTGGTATTGATGAATACAAAGGGTATTTGGGGTTGTGCATTTATGCTAGATTATTTCCCCTTTGTCTTCATAGGCTTTACAGTCATCTTCCCTTGCACATGCCTTTCTTATTCCTCTAGGGCTTCTTTTAAAAAACATTTTTCTTCAGTGATGGGTAGGACATCCTAGAGAGAAATGTTGGCTAGAACCTTATTCAATTGTTCTACCACATTATATGACCTCAGAGGTGGGACCTCAAGGTCTTTTGCCTTGTTCTGCATTGTCTCACCCCATCTTGGATAGGTCAAGGTTGGAGGCTGAGGTGTTGGGCCTTTCTCATCGATCATTTTAGGCCTTGTAGCAACTTTAGGGATTTTGGTTAATCTTTTCTTTGAACGAGTGTAGTAGTATGATTAAACTTAAGGGATTCTATATACAGGGACCTCATTCACATAGACCACATCTTTTCCCTCTACCTAGGAGAATAACACGTGTTCTAGGGCTATTTATTCTTCTTGTTCTGGGGACATCCTTTATATTTATACCATCAAAATTGCATCTTTGGTCCCCAAGGATTAGTATGCATAAGCTAAGTCTGGTGCATGCTCTTATCACCATTACTCAAAAACATTCTATTATAGGTTTCCCCTTGGATAATTTTAAGGCCCATGGGCATCATTGCAAGGAAATTACCATGAGTTAGAATCATTGACCAAGTTATTCTGACCATCAGTTATCTCTCTGCTTATATTTGTCAACATAGTGTGTAAAGGATATGAAACTATAATCATTTGATTCATGGGATGCATCTGATGACTCGATGCCTGATGATTTGGAGCTTGGTGATTCGGTGCTTGGTAGTTTGGCCTTTGCCTCTCTTGGTATTGATTTTATTGGTAAGGTGGTATCCTTTCTTGGTAGTTATTGAAAGAAAGCTTTGAAAGCATAACTTGTTCTATTTTGAGATTGATTATCTCATTGGAGAAGTTTCATAGAATACTTTTCATATCATTCATATCCACCACTAGAGAAGATGCAGTAGATGTGCTCATTCGAGTAGGTGAGTACACATATATAGATGGAGGTGGGGCTCTTGAAGTGCTCAAGACCTCTTCTTACAGAGGTATGGACATTTTTGGGAACATCAACTTTAATGATTGAGGAGGAAACCTCCCCACATCAGTTAGGTTATTTTCAACCCTTACCATGATGTCATATGCATCTGATAGCATCTAGATTCCAAGTGATTGGATACATGACTGTAATATTCAAATTGAGGGATTTAAGGTAAAAATAATGACCATGATTGGGGTGGTTGATCTGCTAGTGAGATCTTTTTTTAGGTTTTTTTGAACTTGGTGTTAAAATCAACCATAGCTTCTTGTGGGGCCCTTTTGATGTCTATTAGCTATTTTAAGAGGGATGATCAATCCACCTTCTCATTGAATCACTCAAAGAATTTGTCGCCTAAGTCATCCCAGGTTTTGATTGAGTTGGTTGGAAAAGATCAATTTTAGTTAATAGCGTGCCCCTTGAAAGAGGTTGCTAGTAGCCTTAAAGCTATGTTATATATGTTGACATAGTGAAAAATGCACCCATTTTCCATATCTTATAGGTATTCAACTGTTGTCTTGAAATATTCTCCCCAAAAATTAGGGAGCATCTTTAAAGCATTTGTAAAGATGAGGTCCCACACAGCCAGGGGCATCGAAGGGATAAGTGGGCTACCACTATCTCACAACATAAAGTTCCTTGGTTGGTTTGGATGTGCCATTTGTTATTATTATTGTTGTGCAATGTTAAACCTTGAGGCTCTTTTGTGATTAGGGGAACCCAAAGGTGGTGTTAGTAGATTTAGATTATTTGTAGTCTGTGACCTCATTATGGGCTTGTGGCTCATAAACTCTAAATTCTAATTAGGTGATTGTAGGTGGTCTTATCGAGTGTGACAAAAAATATTAGCTGTTGATTTCTAAAACTTTCAATTCAGTTTAAACAACCATCTATTGGAAGCTTTACAAATGTGATACCGAATACAAGTTATAAATCAACCTTTAGGATTTTAGAAGAAAGGAAAATAAATAACATGAAAGTAAATCTAATCTAAGGCAATGCATCGAGAGATTTAAAACATTAACCTATAATCGCATAAAATAAGGTAAATTTTTAAACACTATATATCATAAAAGAGCATGAAACATGAATTAAAGGGGCACATACAAAGCATCCAATCACATCTATGAGGTACACCTACTAAGGTTGCAAATTAGAAAAAATGCTAACTACTACTATCCTAGTCTATTACAATGGTTGTTTTCAAAAGCAAGAATGCAAGCAAATGATAACCAACCCATTTCAAAAATAACAAGCTTAGAATAAATAAGTGAGGTGATTACCTAAAAAATATGACACCTAGAGATTATATCACTCATGCCCATGATGGCATCATTGTAATTGAAAAAGGGTCTCAAGCTCATGAGTGCAATCAACCTCCAGATCCCAAATATGGTGCAACTGTATTGTTTTGTTATGACCACTATGCTTAGGAGAGGTGAGGTGGTGCCACATTTCCATTTGTGGAGGTCCCACTTATGTTGCATTCAACGGCCTTGGTCCCCCCTCAAAATCAATAGTTTACACTTTAAGCTAGGCTTAAAGTGTTTCAAAAGCTTTGTTTGAGAGAGGGATCTACACTTTTGTCTAATGGAACTACTTCAAACCCTTGGAAAACTGACCCTACTCTAGGATAATCATGAAGATGACATACATTGAGTTGGTACTTCTCTGGGGAGGCTAGGGGCTTATTTGGTGAGATTGAACATGGGGATGCCACGTGTTAAGTAGACGTTCCTCTGGAAGAAGTCAGACATTCCTTTATTGAAGTGAGCGTGAGGGTGCCATGTGGTGAAGCTACATTGATCCTTTCATGAACTACTTAGTAGGTCTCATCTGTCATTCCATCATCTAATGACACTACTTGGAGGTCTGACCCAAAAATTAAAAAGCTTGGAAGAGTGCGGGGCCACCATGTGTCGAGCTGACACTCCACCAAAGTGAGACAAAAGTCTCCTTGATCCAGATGAGTGCTAGGATACCATGTGGAAGAAGTGGACAAAGGATTTTACTTAGGAAAAATTCAAAAAGGGGGTCTTGAAGAAGGAAGGGGCCAAAAGGGGAGCCACCGAAAGGTGCCAAGGAATTGCTAACTGCTGAGTGAGCCCAAAGCTAGAGATGAACTGCTCCAAAAATAACAACCATGGATTTTCGATCCATAAATAATATGGTAAAAAAATTGTATATTTATTACATTTAAATTGATTGAGTTTGGGAAAAGAAATAAAAAGTACACTTATAGATAATTAAAAATAATTTGTAAGTATTTATTAATTATTAAATTATATTATTTTAACATATTTGTGTACTAATATTTATTAGTATAAATTAAATATTATTGATGCATTTTATTGATTTTTAATGTTCTTTGATTTTTTTATTCTTATATAGTTTTCATTTTATCTCTCTTTTGACTTCATATTGATTGGACCCCTTTTTTCTAGAGCATTTATATACTCATGGGACTTATTTTGAGTGCTTGTATTCTCTAAACAATCTGTTAAATGGTCCCTTTTGGTTTAAGTGCCTTCATCTATTGCTCATCTTTTTCACTTTTTGACTTTTAGAGTCACTTTGGATGCCAATAAGATTTTAATTTAGATTTCAATTATCTATAAAAACACATGCTAGTTCATATATAACATCTAGATGAAATCAAAAGAATTCATAATTCATAGTTATCTATTGTAAAATTAAAAACATATTAGAGAAGAGGAAGCATTTATTGAAGCAATCAAGTTTGTAATGATACTAGTTTGCATTGCAATTATTCAAGTGTGTTGTTTTTCAATATTGTTACTATTGAGGGGCATGCCAAATATCAAGTGAGTTCAAACATTACTTGGGATAACATAGGCTCCGAAACATATATTTTTTTGAGTTTTAAAGTATTGTTACCAAATTAAAGAAAGACAAAGAATTTATATTTTACAAGTAATCGAAGCAAAGATGCAAAAATCGAAAAAAAATTGTGAAGACCAAAACTAAACAAATACAATAGTCAATTTTTTTTGGACATATTAATTTTGTCCATAACATCCATATGATTCAACCATTGTTTAGAGGTACATTATTGTTCAAACAAGGTGCTCTATTTAACACAATTTTCTAGATTAACTCTATCTCACAACTAAATACATAATTTCATTATTGAAATCTAATTACTCACTAAATCTCACAGTATTCAAAATATATTAAATCTTATATATCATCTTCTTTTTCTAATTCTAAGATTAACACACACACACACACACACACACACACACACACACACACACACACACACACACACACACACACACACACACACACACACACACACACACACACACACACACACACACACACACACACACACACACACACACATCAATGTTTTCAAAACATAAACATCATATCAAGATATGATCAATCATGAATGGGTGTCATGACCTCACTCTCAGTCTCACTCTCTCCTCCAGTACTAGTCCCATAGTCCAGCCTAGCACTCAATGACCCCATACCTCATTAAGCTCCTAAATACCTCTTAAATCATCTCTTTTGCTCTAGTAACCACCCATAATCTTCACATAAGTTTGCATACCACCTCTAAATATTCATGTACTCATCCATAATCTATGTATTCATTGATCCATAATCAGGTGGAGGCATCCTATGTCTATCTAGCTTAGCCCTTAGCTCATATCTCCCTCACTACTCTAACATTTGCAATTGTCACTATAGCAACGCTATCAAACAAATGAGCATACACACTAGCTGTAACTGTTTCACTCTGTCAAAGCCTCCTCCACCACATCATCAGGAACATGATGTGTGATTTATCAAAGTGTCAACTCAATGATGGTCTCCTAGAACCCATCATCTCCACCTCCTACCCCAATAAGTGATTCATCCTAAGCACCTCCCACTCTACCTATACATAAAATTGTAACACTACATTAGATATACATTTTCCAAACAAACTAAAATAAGCACAAACTTATACATAATTCAAATATAATAAATGCTTACCTCCCATCATCTAGATCAGTGTGAGATATTCATACTTGAGGGCATTCCCTCCATTAATAATGTATAATAGAGACCATCGATGCCTATCCCACCATGTAGTATATGCCTCTATACATCTAACATCATCTACATCAAGAATATCTATAGCTGCATCTTATGCATCCAAAGGTAATGGTGCTAACTCAACCTCAATAGGCTTCCCATGAGCCCCTACCCTCATTGGTGCCCATGCACTCCTCACCCACACTCATGATACTAGGGGCACATCCTATGGTACCCTAAAATGTTTAGTCATGTACTCATACTTAAATAACTCATACACTCCAACCTAGTGGTCATGTAACCAACAACTGACCCTCATATACCACAATTACACTCTATCTTCAAGCTACCCAAGGAATCCTTTATAGGGATTCCATATGATATCCTAAGCCACCAATATATCTTAAACTCATCTATAATGATCTATCTTAGGAGACTAGATAGCCAACATGCTCATCCACCACTCTCCAAATGGTTGTGGAAGTGCTCACCTCTCCCTTAGTAATCTTATCGATCACACAACCATTATGTGCTCATAAGCCTAATGATGTAATAAATTATCCACACTCACACTACTATTGAATTCCTCCTAAATAAACCTATAAAGATCCCTATATAAGTGGGTAAGTGTATTCCTACCCCATGATAACATAATACCATACACCTCTATACTATGCATGATCCTATGCATCCTATATGCAATTGACACCCCACTCCCATCCACATCAACAAATGAAGCCAACAACATGGACAACCACTTCCATAGGCACAAAACACTAGAATGCATAATAAGAAATAGTAATACATCACTATCATTACCTCTTTGATGTATGCCTGAAGGCACACCAGCAAAATATAATGATGCACAATCAATATAATCAACACCCATGTCATCTTGTAAAGTCACATGCCATCCACTAACTGGTAAATGCAAAATATGGTACACATCTTCCAGAGTAATAATAATCTCCCATGTAAGAAGCCAAAAAGTACATGTGTTTGACTTCCACCTCTCACATAAGGTGGTAATCATATACCTATCCCACTACATAGTACCTAGGTCACACACATGACCCAACCCTAACTTGTCCATCACAGTCCTCTCATCTATTGACAAAGGTAAAAATCTCAATGTCTTCATTACCTAGCCTCTATAGAACTCCCTCATCCATACCTCACCCTAAAAAACACCAAAAAACAACATATATATCAGTCAATCATGCAAAGGATAACAACTAAGCTACACATTTTTTTTTTTGAGTTTTAAAGTATTGTTACCAAATTAAAGAAAGACAAAGAATTTATATTTTACAAGTAATCGAAGCAAAGATGCAAAAATCGAAAAAAAATTGTGAAGACCAAAACTAAACAAATACAATAGTCAATTTTTTTTGGACATATTAATTTTGTCCATAACATCCATATGATTCAACCATTGTTTAGAGGTACATTATTGTTCAAACAAGGTGCTCTATTTAACACAATTTTCTAGATTAACTCTATCTCACAACTAAATACATAATTTCATTATTGAAATCTAATTACTCACTAAATCTCACAATATTTAAAATATATTAAATCTTATATATCATCTTCTTTTTCTAATTTTAAGATACACACACACATAAGTTAATTTTAAAATTAGAAAAAAAAGATGATATATAAGATTTAATATAATTTAACACGATATTAATATAAATTAATTTATAATAATTTCGAAAAGAAATTCGTATGCCTTGCATGATTATAACTTCCACTAGATCTCTAGTTTCTTTCTAACAATAACGAATAGCTCAAGACTCCATAAACCCAACTAAAATATAGTGTTAGAATTCCACCCTACCAAATATGTTATGTACTGTGGAGGGATGATGTAATGTAGCGGACATGAAGGATGGGGGCAATCCACAAAAATTCCAACATTTCTATTATGCCTCCAACATGGGGGATTTTCCAATCCCCCAAGGCTTATTGATTATTCACAATATAAGCTAAAATCCAAATTGTATGAAAGGACACATAAAGGGTTCTCCAATCCGTGAAGGCTTATATTTACATTTAAGAATAAAATTCAAATTCTATGGAAGTAGATAATTGACACAAATTTCCAAATCCTTTGGAAGTACATGAACCCCCCCCAAAAAGAGGCCACCAGAACAAAATATTTGGCATTTGGATTCATTTTTCACCATTAACCACCTTTTGCATTTAAGGCAAACCAGCCGTAGAATATAAGTTTTAATTCCAAAATTACAATTTCTTCTCTTTAGGCATCTATTCAAGGATGGAATCGGAAATCCAAGCTTTCCTTGAATAACAATGGCGAAAGCTAAGGCCATAGAGTTGTGCAGACATGAGTTGATTTGAGGCAGAAGCTCTTGCTATCTTTTATTCCAAATGTGGAAACCATGGCAGAAAAAGCCTATTCTCTCTTTGTTATTTGTGTATAAAACGTTGGCGTACTTTATATGAAATATATTCTGTACTCTGTAAAAATATATTCATTGTTGTACAGTGAGGGGGAAAAATATTGCAGGGTGATAAAGGGGATGGTGACTTGTGGTCCAGCAGCATGCAGCGGTCAAGATTCACTCCGATCAAATGGGAGTGAATCTTGGTCGTTCATCATCTTATACGTATGTACAAGAATAGTCAATTCCGCTGGTTTCCTTCTGCGCCAGTCATAGACAGACATTGCATACTTTTTCAAATTATAATGCAGGCTCTGAAAAGATGCTGGGTCATTACAGCACATCATCCAAACGTACAAAACATTTTGGATTTTATTTTTTATCTTAAAATGGGAACAAGTTTGTGACCCGTAACGAGATAATGAATTGAGTTGCAAGAAAGACTTACATTTTGAAATATGAATGGTATTGTCGTCGTCATTATTATTATTGTTATCATCATTATTATAGACTTACATTTTAAAATATGAATTATTATTATTATTATTATTATTATTATTATTATTATTATTATTAAAAATGTAAGTTTATATTATCATCATCATCATTATCATCATCATCATATCCCCAACCAACAATTATAATTAGTTTTGAGAATAAGTACTAGTTATTAATGGATTGAGAATACAATTAATGGTCACAACTAGTGTCATATACCTTTCTAGAGATTTAAATTTGGGTGGAGCTTGAAATAACCAAACTACTTAACCAACTTATCCACATTTACTTGGTTAAAATTTTTGGGTACAAAATTTTTTACAAACAGAATGCCTAAACTAGCGGTGAATAGTATTCCTAATCATGGGCTATGGATTTGTGTCGTCATATTGAGCACATGTTTCAAGTCACATGTCGACCCTCGTCGCATTGAACGCCGAATTAGTAGTCCATTACATTGAATACTTTTCACGAATAACCTGTTGTAACTTAGAATATGAATGATGCTAGAAAATAGTCATCTCAAAAAATGAACCTTAAGACTTCCCACGTCTAACACTCAACCCACTCACCGCTAAATTATCATCAACGAATTATTATTATTTATTTATTTATTTTAAAGTACTAATTAACTATTTTTTATTTATTTTTTAAAATTAAAGTTTTCAAAGAATAATTTTTTAAAATATTCGTCAATTTTTTTTTTAAATATAAATAAAATATACATGTTAATATTAAATTTTATATTTTATATTTCAAAATTACTTACAATACATATATTTATTATTTTTCAATCTAAAAAGATTCACCAATGATTAAATAATTTCAAAATATCATATTTCATATATATATATTAAAAGTTACATATAAATTATATATAAAATGTGTTTTTGATGGTGAAAGTTAGGATATTTTGTATTGAAGGCTCAAATTGAGAAATAAAAAAGTAATTATCAAAATTATAAAATGAAACATTTACAATAACGAAATACATTTGAAATATATTTGAAAGGTACTTCCTTTCGCAATACTATGAATGGAACTTAAATTTATTTTTATATTTTGATCCACAACAGCTATCATTCTATTATCACCTTTAATTTTTTTAGTTTTTGTTTGTTTATTTTGGATTGGTAAAATGAGGGATTTGATTGGTATATATATGTAAGATTAGAGAAAAAAAAGTCTCTTCTAAAAGAGATATATAAACGATTGACATTGTATAGGATGCTATACACAAATATTTTAACAATTTCGAAAAAGGTGACCATTCATGTGAAGTAACAAAAGTAGTTATTTTATTAAATTATTGGAGACTTTTTATATGGGTTGGTTCTCCTACTAACATGGAGTTAATCATTATCACTCCTTTAAAATAACTCCTAATCTTAATATCTAAGTGAGTTGTTTCCACAACTCATGCAAAAAAATATCCCTAATAACGCCAATATACCTATGTATTAATTAGATATCTTTGTTATTCTACTTCTTGCTTATACATGAATTTAAATAAACATATAGTTTGATACACCTTTTTTTGAAAGGGAATATATGATTGATCCAATTTTATATATATATATATATATATATATATATATATATATATATATATATATATATATATATATATATATATATATATATCTCACATTAGATGTGTATAAATAGGAATACATTCAACTATTCATGATGATCTGATTAAACAGATGTCAACGATGAATAAATAGAGGCCATTAAACTATTTATTATATTTCATTACAAACACATCAACTATGCATGAATAAGGATACACTTAGGTATCTAGATGGCCTAGTTACATATACGTAAACAAAGACACACTCTAATTTTTAAAAATTTATTTTTAGTGAGAACACATCATCAAGAATACACCACACACGTAAATAAGGACATATTTTGTTGTTAACACATTTATTTTTAGTGAGAACATCATCACTGTAAAACCACAAACACAACAATAAACAAAAGATAGTGGGGTTGGGTCCTTGCTATGTCTTTAGTGGGTGTTTTATAACTTAATGAACCTCGCATTTGTAACCAAGTTATACTTGATCATTGCCACATGTTCATGAACAACAAAAATGATCATCACTGCTATTGGACACCATTATTTAGTCTTGTTGGTGTAGGTTTTTAAATCTTCTGATAATATTATTGGTATCACTCAATAACTTTGGATCTTTGAAAACCTATACTTTATTATAAAATATGATCTTTGAATTAATTTAAATCTTTGAAAACATGTATTTTGCATTTTTTGAAACATGTATTCTGACCCAAAATTGATTTTTCTATTCGTGGAAGTTTGGATCTCTAAGACAAACCCACTATGATGCTCCCTTTTGAGATGAAGTACATAGCCTACAAATCAATCATCTCAGAAGAATAGTTAAGTGCATCACATGATACATATATAATCATGTAGCATTATGTCATCATGTAGAGATTATGCCATCATAAAAATGTAATTGTCATTGAACTATGTTTGTAACATATTGAATACAATGCATATAGGTCATGTCTGGATAGATATAACAATGTGTTTTTCAGTAAAGTAATGATTTTTAAAGTATAATATGTAGTCAAAGTGCATGAGATGTATCTTGACACTACTATTCAAGCTTAACAAGTGTGCAACAAGCACAACACATAATATCATGCAATGTCACACATAAGCCCAAGGTTCACATATAATGGACATGAATATGTCATAATAAATAAGTAAAAAAAAAAGACCAAGGGTCGTACACAAAGTGTAATATTATTGTACATAATATTTTTTTATTCATAGGAGTGGGTGTAGGAATGCTTTTGTCTTGTAGTGAATAACTCAAGATTCTTGTAGGAATATGAATGGACATCTTAAATGTGAAATGAACAACCATATCTTGACTTATATTTTTCATGTTCGATCATTCAAAATTAATGTGAACATCAATATTTTGGCTTGAACCAAATTGTTGCTCATTCCAATATCACCTAGCCTAACAATGGTATCGGATCCTAGGTATTTAAATTCATTTTTTATGTTTGATGATAGATTTTTCTAGCCAATCAGAACTCTATTTTCCATTCTTTCTCCTAATCTTTAGGTCTTTGTTGTAACAATTTATTTTTGGCTATTTGTGGACTACATATTAGTTTGAATATAACACGCTAGATGTGGGTAATTGCACAAATTTGGGGGATAAAAAGTGGCCTACCCGTAGACCTAATTTTTTTAAAATTTCAAAAATATGAACTTCTGTAGATAATTTGAGATATCTACACTCCAAATTTGAAGATGGTGTAAGCACATGAAATGTACAATTTTGAGTCTAGTTTCCAAAACGCTAAAGTTTTTTAAAAATGATTAATTATAACTAGGTCAAACATCTAAAATCTGAAGAGGAACTCTTATTTTTTATAAAACATAGTAGATAGATGGTTGTCATGTGCATCATTATTTGATCAGTGTTTAATATTATTTGAAACCATTTGGGAAAAATTTAGATAAGATCTTATAGTAGGTCACCTATATTTTTTTATATTTTTTCAATGAATACTTTTATTTTATGTGAAGTTTGTAAGTAAATAGATCCTAAAAACTAACAAATAAATGGATCACCATTCGTGTGACATGCCTAACTACCTCAAAAAAAAAAAAAAGCAATGTTTTTTTTTGAATGTGTGTAGAATTAGGCCTACTTGGTAACCATATAATTTGTTTTTCACTTGGATCAATGAAAGAAAAATTATATGAACATGTATAGGCATGTATGTTTGCGGCATGTAGTGGCCTAAAAAAGTCATAGTTAGAAATTAACATAGTTTTAAACCTTAAATTAGTCCAAATTTTATAACAATTATATTTTTAGAAATAAGAAAGCATGCTAATCACAATGGTATAATTTTTTTGAATTTTCACATTTGAATTCTTAGTGTATTTGGAAATCAAAGTTAAAATTTGTTGTTTATTTTCATACCTTTCAAAACTCAGTTGTACATTGGCAGTCTAAGCCTTTGGATCAAGAATCCCAACCATTCTTTAGCCAAAAGGCATGGGAATTGAATTCAAATTCAAATACCATGATCATGTTACTAACATAATCAAATTAATAACATGATCATTCTACTTAATAATGTGATTGCATTATATATTCTCAACACCCTAAAACATGTTGGAGTTGCACATGAAGGCAATTTTGGCTAGAAGCTTATATTTACTAATCTAAATGTTAAAAATAAATTAGGGTCACTCAGCATCTGATAAAATTGGTCTCATAGTTACACGCCTTATGATGTGGAAAATAGTTTTTAAAAATCTAATCAAGTCAGTACTGAGGCATTTTTAGGGTGTAAGCATTAAACCTAGAGATTTAAGGACATAAATTTTGTAATTGACATCCATTTTAGTAAGCATATAGTTATTTTTAGGTTTTTGTGCCTTCCAAATTGATTCTTGGAATTTATAGGAGTCTTAGGTTTGTCAAAATTGAAGTTTACCAACCAATCACTTTGAAATTGATGCAAAGTGGTGTGATTGGGGTAGCATAGGTCACATTGATGACCTACACACATCAAACAACCACTTTGTATTAATTTCACTTTTTCATCATCCCTCCCTCATCCTTGATCACTTCTTACTCATGCCTCATCACCCCTAATCACTCATCACTCTTTATTGTCCCTCATAACTCCCTCATTGAACCTCATTATCCCTAGTCATCTATAATCACTCCTTCATCATCTCTGATTACTCCCTCATTAACCCTCACTATCCCTCAGCATTCTTAATCACTCCTTCCTTGTCCCTCATCATCCCTCATCATCCATAAGAAATTAGGTCACTCAGCATCTAATAGAGTTGGTCTCATAGCTGCATGCCTTATGATGTGGAAAATAGTTTTTAAAAATCCAATCTAGTTAGTACTTAGACATTTTTAGGGTCTAGGTATTAAACCTAGGGATTTCAATACATTAATTTTGCAATCTATGTCTATTTTTGGTAAACATATAATCATTTTAAGGTTTTTTTACCTTCTAAATTAATTCTTGGCATTTATAAGAGTCCTAGGTTTGTTAAAATTGACGTTTGAAAACTACTCACTTTAAACTTGATCCAAAGTGGTGTGATTGGGGTAGTGTAGGTCATATTAATGGTCTGCACACATCAAATGACCACTTTGTGTTAATTTCACTTGTTCATCATCCCTCCCTCATCCTTGATCACTTTTTACTCATCCCTCATTACCTCTAATCACTCTCTCATCATTCCTTATTATACCTAATCACTCCCTTATTGACCCTCACTATCCCTAGTCATCTCTAATCACTCCCTTATCATTCATAATCACTCTTTCATTAACCCTCACTATCCCTCATCATCCCTAATCATTACCTCTCCATCCTTCATCATCCCTAATCACTATTTTCTCATCACTCATCATCCCTAATCTCTTCCTCATCCCTATTCACTCCCTCCTCATCCCTAATCATTCCCTCATTGACCTTCATTATCTATCATAATCTCTAATCACTCAATAATATCATCCTTAATCATTTCTTCATTGATTATCACCATCCCTCATAATACCTAATCACTCCCTCCTCATTCCTCATAATCCCTAATCAATTTTTCTTCATCCATCATCATCACTAATCACTCCCTCATTGACCCTCATCATCCCTCACCATCCCTCATCACTCCATCATTGATCCTCACCATCCTTAATCACTCCCTCATCATCTGATATAAGTATCTATTTTAAAGATATCTTTGATTCCAATCATATATTATTTAATCCATTATAATAGAAATTAAGTCTTTTTTAAGAAATGTGTTGTCAATACCCATTTGTGATAGTCAATTTTATTACTGAATGAATTAGATGATATTCCAAATTTATAGTCAATTAACATAAGTACTAACATAAAATAGAGTTTGAATTTTATTTCATTGAATTATCTTTGTTGTGAAGCTAACTAGATGAAACTTTTTTCGGTTCCACCTTTGGTAGTTTGGTTCAAAAGATATAATTTAAACACAAATCTCTTGTATAAGTTTTTAATTCTAAGAAGATTTGAATCATATGAAAAGTTATTTAGTGTTTCCCATTCTTGTATGACTTAAATCTTGGTTAGGTTCACACATGCACTCCTTGTGTGTGTACTGTGTCCCAAATATTTTATCTCTTACATGAAAAATGAACATTTATTCATGTTTTCATAAAAATATGTTTCTAAAAAATGTGAAACACTATTTTAGGATGGTGTAGATGTTCATCCCATGTTTTTTTAAAGATTAAGATGTCATCAAGGTAGATTAAAAAAAACATAGGTAAAAGGCCTAAGGATGTCATTCAACATATTAAAATGAATGAATTCATTACATAAGTTAACATAAAAGGAATACTTGTAAATATATGGTTGAACACATGCAAAAAATCACAGACCACTAATGGTGAGATGTCACAAAGGATTGCATCTTTTAAAAGTTTGATTTTGTACACCAAGTGACACTACTAGGTGATCCATTTCTCAAGGCCTACACTATACCATACACTAGCATATGGTTATGGATGATGTATAAATTTAAAGTTCAATTTTTAAAAATATGATTTAGGTGAAATACATTCTTTTGACTTGCATTGGAAATTATGAAGTGCATTGGCTCACCATTGATCTGCATTTATTAATGTAACAATATTTTTAATTCATATAATTTCTTGTTGGGGGAAGTAGATATATTTTTAGTATAGACCATATTATTGGGTTCATAATATATTATTTACTTACCTTTTTATAATTTTAGATAACTTGTACCCACTTCTTGAGATGTGCAAGTAAAGAGCTCATAGTGTGAAACTCTTCATTGGATTGAATATTGAATTTATGAATTAAGCACCACTTTCCAATCTTGGACTACTTGTTCTAATAATTTTAAAATTATTTTCCACTCTCTAGTATGATGACTCAATCAATAGACATACAAATAGAAGGCCTTCAATGTAATTATTCAGATCATAAAATATCCTCATAGGGAAAACAATTGATTGGTTTTAGGAAATCACATATGTTGGTGATCCTCATATATTTAATACCCATTTTTGGTGCTATGGTGGTTTTAATTTCTTCTCTTTTTTTGGCAAATTTTCAATTGTGAATTACATCATTTTTAATAGGCCCATATTTTATCATAGGTTTTAAATATTTAGGTTTCAAATTTGCCTCCACATAATTTTGATTATTATGTCTTATATTTTATGTTAGCACTCAACTCTCCACTTGTAATTCCTAAATTTTTTAAATCCTAAAAAAATACCACCATCAAGGTATTAGATAAAGTGATTAAGGATGAGGAGGAATTGAAAAGAGATGATGAGGGAGTCAATAGGGATGATGAGGGATGGGGAGGGTCAATGAGAGAGTGATTAGGGAGGATGAGGGAGTGATTAGGGATTATGAGGGATGGTGAGGATTAATGAGGGAGTGATTAGAGGCAATGTGTGATGAGGAATGAGTGACTAGAGATGATGAGGTATGATGAAGAAGTGATTGTTGGGGATAATGAGGGATGGTGAGGGTTAATTAGGGAGTGATTAGGGATGATGAGGGAGTGATTATAAATGATGAGGAATGGTGAGGGTCAATAAGGGAGTGATTAGGATGATGAGGGAAGAAGAGGGAATGATTAAAGATGATTAAATAGTGACTAGGGATGGTAAGAGATAATGAGAGAGTGATTATGGATAATGAAGTGGTGATTAGGGATGGTGAGAGCCAATGAGGGATAATGAGGGAGTGATTAGGGATGATAAAATAATGATTAGGGATGGTGAGATCTAATGAGGAAGTGATTAGGGATGATGAAGGATGGTGAGAGCTAATGAGGGAGTGATTAGGGATGATGAGAGAGTGATTAAAGATGATGAGGGATGGTGAGGGTCATTGAGGGAGTGATGAGGGATGATGAGTGATGAGGAGTGAGTGATTAGGGAAGATGAGGGATAGTGAGGGTCAATGAGGGAGTAATCAGGGATGATGAGGGAGAGATTAGAGATGACTAGGGAAAGTGAGGTTCAATGAGGGAGTGAATAGGGACAATGAATAATGAAGAGAGAGTGATTAAGGGTGATAAGGCATGAGAAAGAAGTGATCAGAGATGAGGGAGGGATAATGAACAAGTGAAATTAACACAAAGTGGTCATTTGATGTGTGGAGGTCATTAATATGACCTATGCTACCCCAATAAAATACCACTTTACATCAATTTCAAAGTGAGTGATTTTAAAAATTTAATTTTTACAAACCTAAGACTCCTAGAAATGCTAGGAATCAATTAAAAAGGCACAAAAACCTAAAAAATGACTATATGTTTACTAAAAATGGACATTAATTACAAAAATTATGTCCTAAAATCCCTAGGTTTAATACTTAGACCCTAAAAATACCTAATTACTAACTTGATTGGATTTTGAAAGACTATTTTTGATATCATAAGGCATGCAATTGTGAGACCAACTCTATCAGATGTTGAGTGACCCTAATTTCTTATATTCACTAAAATAAATTTAAACTATAAGCTTAACATTTAGAGGAGTAAATATAAGCTTGTAGCCAAAGTTGCCTTCATGTGAAACTTCCACATGTTTTTACATGAAAAATAATAGGAACATAATTATATTATCAATAACATGACCACATTACCTATTAACCAACATTCACTCCATTTGTTTAAATGTGCAAAATAATAGTAACATGATTGCATTTTTATTTTATAATAGTGCGATCACATTATCTATTAACGCAATCATGTTATGGCTTAGTAATTACTGAGCCATAGTTTAAATAACATGATTACAATACTTAAATAATGTGATCTTGTTACGTAAAATGTCCATAAAATTATCCCCAACTCCGTGTACTTACCCATGTTTGCATATCTTATGTGTACTTTTTTGATAGAATTCAACTATGTTAATGGTGTTTTTACTCATTTTAAGGGTATTATTATCCATTTTTGGCCTATTTAGTTGCTAAAAATATCCAAGGTTGTGTGTGGTTTCTATTATTGGTTGAACAACAAGGTGTTTTGATGTTTCTCATTATTTTGGTAGTTTATTGGCTTAAACTTTGAGGTGTGTTGCATATTGTGTTGATATGTGGAAGTCAAAGAACATACCATATGTGCTTTGTATACAAATTATATATATTTGGTTGAGTGTTATTTGACATTGGGTGAAGTATAATATAAATGAAGGTGTTATACCTACTAATATATTACTGTGCATTCTTTTCCTTGGAGTGTTTCATATTTTTATTTACATCAGCTACTTTGGAGGTGGATTATCTTCATAGGCTCATTTAATAATTTTTCATTTTATCTCACTATAATATTGGAATGTTTTGCATATATGCCAAATATAGAAGAGAAGATGTAGTTTTAATCCACTTTATTAAAAAGTCAAAATTTCAAGTGTTTTTAGAAATTTTTAGCATTTAAAGTCTATTGTGCAAGTTAATCTGTACAAAATATGGTAAAAAATAATGAAATTGCGAAAATCAAGGATAAATAAGGAGAGACACTCTTTACCCATTTACTTAATATCAGAAGACATAAATCTAGAAAGAAAGAAAAATTAAGTTTATAATCAAGTATGAGGTTTTATTGTTAAGTTTATGCTAATGATAGAATGAATCCTTTTCATGCACTACTTAGGTACCATGTACAATTATTATCTCATGTGCCTTAACATCTCTTTCATGTACTATCAAGTATATAGAAAAGATAAGCTTCTTCCTGTACCAAGAACTTGTATAGGAAGGGTGGGTATATAGAGTGGTTTGGTATATCGGGATGGTGGTAAATAGAAAACAAGACATTTTGGAGTTATAAAGAACCAATATTTTATGTTTTTAAAAACACAAACTCAAAAAAAATTAATGCATTCAATTAAATCAATTATCGACATAATATTGATTGACAAATATAACTAGTTAGAATGGACTTAATAAGTGGATAACACACCCATGTCCAATGATCTATGGTTCAATATTGTGATGGGGATACATAGCCAAAATAGCCAATATGGGATGAAAAAGATATTTAGACATGAAATTATGAAAATAAAAAAGCATTAGCCTTGATGAGGGCCTCAGTCAATGGAGAAGTGTTTCATCATATTCAAGGTTGTAGCACTCCATGAGAAGCAATTCAAAAATTAAAATACCTGTATGACCGCCACTCATAATTTGAATTAATTCAATTTGAATTGAATTTGTTCAACCCTGAGTTGAAATATGGTAATTTGATGAGATTGGATTCAAACATTCATGTGATCAAGGATGATGTAGATGCCACAAGTGTCAAAATTGACATCTATATAACTATATTAATAAAATCTCTTATTCTAAAAATATTCAAACTAATAGGATTCTCTAAAAGTAAGAAATCAGTTGAATACTCTCACATTTGATCATTTGGTTGAAAAGATGGTAGGAAGAGAAACGACCTTTGGAATAAAAATTGAGTCCATATGTAAAAATGCATGCTATGAAAAGGACAATTCTTCCAAAACATCCAATAAGGCCATGTATTCTAAAAGTGAAGGAAATAATATGTAAAATAAGAAATATAAGGGAAAAGGCAATGAAAATAATAGTGAAGGTGGTAAAAATCAAAAGTAAAATGATAGATCACATTTGTTTTGCACCTGGTGTACTAGAAAAGGGAGTCATGAGGCAAATGAATGTAAGAATCCATGGGAGAAAATTTAAGCCTATCATAATAAAAAAATGAAACAAATAAAAAAAGATATCTACTGAGCCAAAATCTACTCAATTCACTAGTGGCAAAGAACAAACTTTTGAAGGCCATAAATTTTGATATGTAATTTTGTTTGAGCTCTCATTTGTTCCAAAATAATTGTATCAAAAATATTAATTCATCCATAACCTAATATAGTAGTTTAGGGATGTTTTCAAAACTTTTAGAGGCCATACATGACCATTTGAGGGTTTAAAAATGCATTTTAATATTTTTTTTGAGATTTTTCCATTTTAAAAAATAGCATATTTTTACAATTGAACATGAACTTCAGTTGAAATTCATCCATTAGGTCAATTTTTATGTTTAAAGGACAAGTAGAGTTTTTAGGCCCATTTGAGCTTACACACAAAAATTACTAAAAATAGTAGTTGCAAATTTCTAGAAGATGAAATTTACTAAAAATAGTAGTTTTCTAAAAATTACATGGGTTAATTAGCTTCATATAGCTTTTGATTTATTTTGCTTTTTAAATTATGCATGCCAAATCCAATTTTGAGTTGAGATTTATTTAAAGACTCGCATGTAATATTTTATTTATTTAATGAGAATCAATATAGAAGTTTGATTTCATACAATTTTTGAGTTTTATGCCTATTGATATTTTACTCTAGCTAGTTTGTGTTTTCATCATTTGGTATCAGAGCAAGTTCAAATATTGGTGGTAATATCTTTTTGAATGGGACTTAGCTTTACCACAAGATGAGTTTGCATATAATAGTTTAGTGAATAGATCAACAAGAAAATAACCATTTTATATTATTTATGGGAGAAATCTTATAGGTGTTTTATATTTGGTACTTTTACCAATTGTAAAATGAGTTAGTGATGATGCAAAATTATTTGTAGAGCATATAAAACAAGAAGTGAGAATAAAGATAAAATAAAGTAACGAGAAGTATAAAGTAAAAATGGATGTAAGAATAAAGTCAAAGGTATTTGAAGAAAGAGATTTAGTGATGGTTTACTTGAGGAAATATAGATTTATAATAGGCACATAAAACAAGTTAAAGTACAAGAAAATTGGACTATGTAAAATTGTGAAAAAAAATAATGATAATGTTTATGAGGTGAGTTAACCATATAATTTTGATATCTATAAATTATTTAATGCTTCTAATTTATATGATTTCCATGGATAATATGGTGAATGGGAAGAAGATAAATAAATAGATGGAAATTGTAGGTATCAAAGAAGAAGAAAGAAAATATAGAGTAGATCCTGGATAGAAAGATAATGTACACAAGGTAAGGAAGTTATAATAGGGATTTGATATAGTGTGAAGGTTTAAAATAAGAAGACAATAATTGAATTGTATAATGGGAGTTGAAAAATATTGACTAGAATAAATGGTAGGGTTTTAATTAGGATAAATTGTAGGAGCTAAGTTATTTTCAACTAGAGGAGAATGATGTAAAGACCAAACTTTTGAAGGCCATAACTTTTGATCTGTAACTACGTTTGAATTCTCATTTACGCCAAAATGAATATATCAAGTTTTTAAATTCATATGTAACCTACTCTATTTGGTTAGTGATGTTATAAAAAAATTTCAAAGTCCATATGTGACCATCTGAGGGTTCAAAAATACATTTTAATAGTTTTTCAAGATTTTTATAATTTTTGAAATAACATATTTTGTAACCAGACATGAACTTCAATTGAAATTAAACCATTAGGTTAATTTTAATGTTTAGAGGATAAGTGGGTATTTTTATGCCATCTGAGCTTGCATGCAAAACTTACTAAAAACAATGATTGAAAATTGAAAGAAGATGAAAATTACTAAAAATAATAATTTTTATGGGTCAGTTAACTTTAGATAGATTTTTATTTATTTATCTTTTCAAATTATGCATGTCAACTCCAATTTAAATTTGAGATTTATTTAAAGAATCTTATGTAATATTTTATCCATTTAAAGAGAATCAAAAAATAAATTTGCTCTCATGTAATTTATGAGTTTTATGCCTATTGATATTATGCTTAGCTACTTTATGTTTTCATTCGAATGTGTGCTTCCTAATAAATATGATGAAACAAACAATATATTATTTATTTTGTCATGGTTTTATTCTTTGTTTATTGATACTAGTGCCACCCTACATATGATTTTTTAAAAATACTTCTTTGAGTATTTTAATGAAGAAAGTTGTGATACAATATTCCTCGTAGATAGATCAAGTCTACAATCAAAGGGAAGAGGTACAATTCGACTCAAGTGTTCAAAGATTCTACATTTCAAACTTCAAAATGTACTATACCTTCCTAAAATGAAAATAAACTTTTACTCTCTAATGATCATTTGAAAACAAGGCCATTACATCTTGTTGGACAATGGTGATGTCACTATTACAAGAAAAAGTGGCAATGTAGTCATCTTGACTTGATATGAGGAAGGAAAATTACTCAAACTTAGGGATGAGTCATAAATTTCAAGTAGTTATGAACATATTGTTGAAGACATAATGCATAAAATCATGTTGTGGAATGAAATATTGTGGCATACTCACTATAACAAAATTCATGTCTTGAAAAATAATGGTATTGCTAGTTTGCCTACCTTGCCCACAAAATTTGATGAAAAGTGTGAAGCTTAAATTTTGGCAAAAATTGTAGGAGAACCATTTCTAAATTCAAAGTGGAAAGCCAACATAAATTTGTAACTAGTTTATCATACTTGGGTTCTCTTCCAATTCTCCCAATTAGTGGTCATAAGTAATTCATGTTATTCATTGACACTATGATAGATTAATTTAGATATATTTTTTGAAGTACAAATTAGAAGCCTTCAAGAATTTTCAAAAGTTTCAAACCATTATTGAAAATGAAGTTCAGACACACGTCAAAACACTCATGAATGATAATGGTGGTGATTTCAAATAAGTTTAAATCCTATCTTGAGAAAAATGGGATCAAATATCATCTCATAATCCCTCACACTCTGAAACAAAATGGAGTTTCTTGAGAGGATGAAAATGATTATGATGAATATGGTTCATGCTATGTTGTACTTAAAAGGGATAAATTTTTACTTTTAGGCTAAGACAACTAATGATAGTAAAATCAATACTCACATTAGAAATATTTATGTAAGTTAATGAGAGTGTGTGTAAAACATGAGTAAAGTCATTCATGTAGATTAGTGTTAGTGAGAGTTAATGGGGAGAATTTAAGTGATTTAAGGGATTAAGGAACATGTTTGATAGCTTGAATAGAGGGTTTATTCAATTTATATAATATACTCCCAATATTGAATGAAATAAGTGAGTTTTATTATTATATAATTTATGTTTAGATCTACATTTTTATATATGGTATCATAACACTTTTTATTCGTAAAGAATGGAATTTTGACTATTGAATGGGGTAGCCTTAGTGATGGTCTAGTTTCTCATGTATGTAATTTATTGATATGAGAAAGAAACTAGTTTAGATGTTTGATTATTAGGTAGATCTAGGTAATGTGTAAAGATTTATGTTTTGGCATATTTAGTTTTATTTTCTATTAGTTACTTATCAATATTTATGCAACATTCAATTATCCAAAATATATCTTCTAGGTTATGAGAGGTTAATTGTATTAAAGTGTTTCTTATAGAGTTTAAACTAGGGATACTAAAAATATCTCACAAAAAAAATAGTGATTAGGTGACAACATCACCCTAGAGTTTATTTTCTAATGGCAAGGCTAGTGCCATAAGAGAGGATAATTAATTCTTAGTCATCACCTCCATTGTTCAAATCATATAAAAATTTATATCTTCCTAAATAGACCTAACATTAACACATTGTATAGTCATTCCATCATCTAACTATAATTTCAAGTCCCAGATGCATCTCTAATAGTTACCAATATGTGTTCATTTGAAGTGAATCTTTTCTATCTTGAGGTTTGAAGTATATCCATAAAATGTCCTTTTACACATGAATCTATTCAAGTTCAATATTCTCCTAGACTTTGTCATGGCTCTTACATCAGATACGTGTGTGGAATTTCATTATCATATGCAGTCAACATCCATGTCCATTTCATTATCATATCACTTCAAAGCATTGATGGTCAATCCAATTATCTACATCAACCTCAACATGAAATATCTAACTCATACATCTCTCCTACAAAGCTCGACCTAACTACAAGTCTTTTAAACACCTCACGTAATATGGTTTGTGACTCAAACTCGATAAAATTAAAATCCCATGTTATTTTTATACTGAGAGGTATTCTACAATGAGAGAAGGGGGTGGAGAAGACCCTGATGTCATGACCATGTTAGGTAAAATGATCGACATCTATTTTAAATTTAATTTAATATAAATAAATTTTTTGATAACAATCGACACTATAAATTAAAAAAATCGATAAGAGCCAACACAATATTTAAATCAACTGACATGACCTTTGAAATAGATTAAAAAACATATAAATACAAATCAAATCAATCAAAAACCAAACACACACTAAATCAGAGTAGAAAAGGTAGATAATTAAAAAATACATAAGACAACAATAAAAAATACACAAAGAAATATAAACAAGTAAATCTATTGCTTTGTTATAAATATAACTTTCTTTTTAAATTTGATGTAAAATTCAATGGAATTGTACTCCATTTAAGATTTATTCATGCAAGTGTATATATATTTATATAGTGAAGATTGGATACCGAAAAATATTGATAAAACTTTGTGAGTTGCCCAAATATATCTCAGATAGAGGTCTGACTTGTTAGCTACTATAGAGATCCAGCCTATTAGCTTGCCTTTTATAGATTCAAACAATCTTTATTTCAATAATTTTTTAATTCAAAACAATAACTTCCTGTATAAAATAATATTACCAAAGATCTGGGAATTGCCTAAATGTATCCCAGATAAAGATCCAACATATGGGCTGCCCAAATTTATGCAATTTTAGTAAATTATTATTTAGAACAATAACTTCCTTTAACACATGGCATTTTAGCCATGCTCATTGCCTAATTCAACCCATTTACATAGATGGTTAAAGAGGAGAATCCAAAGTGACTTATTTTTATCAATACAACACTCAGTAGCACTACACTTCATATAATTATTATAATATTTTTATTGGGTATCTTAAAATATACCCTTCATATTATACATTACCAATACATGCATTATTTTAGGGTTTGGAATAATGAAATATGCTTGGATACTAGTTCGTTGGTTCTCAAATATTGAGAATAAAATTTTAAGGTGTCAAATCATGAAAAATAGGTAGCTAAACACATTTAAAATAAGTTCAGCTAAGTTTTTAACTTTAAAATAACTTATTCTGTATTGTAATAAGTTCATTTAATATTAATTTAAGGTGAATAATATCTATGCAATATATAGAAAGATAGGTATGCTACATAAGGATTTGACATGTACAACTATAAGATTAAGATCATGATTTTAAGTATTTATTAAGGTATTTGAGATGTACAATTATAAGATTAAGATCATGATTTATAATTATGTATGTATGTATATGTGTACACACACATGTTTGTTTTTGATAAAGTAAGGTGGCAGACTAGGAGCTAAACCCTTTACAGAGCAAAAAAGACAAGAAGGCAATCAAACAAAATATGCCTTCTGAGCAGAGACGACACTAGCAGAGTACCAATAGACACAAACAAAATAAACAAAAAATGAAAAGGTGAGAGTCAGAGAGGTATCTCCTTACATAGCCATTGATTTGAGAAGATCATTTAGTTTCTCAGTATTCTCTGCATTGACAGTAGGCCCAGTATTACCCACTTCTTTCAACATAGACATGTTCTGGAGAATTGTATTCTGGAGCCCATTGGTGAAGTTCTACTCCAGCTTCTGAATATGATCCTTTAGGGCATCAATTTCAGATTTCCAACCAATCTCATTCTCTATTTCCTCACCAGCTTCCTCAACATACATTTTCCCATTTTTGTCAACAATTTCCATAGTGTTAGCACCATCCTCCTCAATAACCTCAAATTCCCTAATCTCTTGCTTCCCTTCAGTGTCCTAAAAAATTTCTTGGATTTCCAATTCCTTAGACTCTTCCTCTTGGGTTGTTTCCTCTGAAGCGCTCTCTGAATAATCAATAAGTCTAGCCTTAGGGGTAGGTTTACCAGCAATCCACCCTGACCTTCAGACTCTGGAGGAGAAGCCCTCCTTATTAACCTTAGAAGACTTATAAGATTTACCACCTTGACCCCCCGTGGCCCTACCAAGATTTTTGTGGGTCCCCTTAGTGGTCCCCCTAATATTCTCTTCTTCCACATCAACCTTCCTTTTCTTGCCATTCTTGCTTGCAAAGGAGCCAGGGGTGTCAACCAGGGTCTCTTCTGGGGTGGTGAAGATACATCTTTAGTTTTGGTAGGAGTAGGGGAAAAACAAGACTCATCGATAGCATCACCAGACAATGGATTGGAAGGAATATCTCCACTATAAATTATGATAGTCTTGGATAGCTCAAGGGTTATGTGAAAATTATACAAATAGAGAATGAGGCCCTGGTGTAGGGGAATAGGGTTCACAATCAAATTTTTAGACATTTTTCTCTCACTCTAAGGACATAATATTCTAAAGAGGAGAGCAAGTAAAAAGGAAAACTAATGAGAGCATTGTGCTTGAAGTGATTTAAAAGAGGGAGATGGTAATTATAAAACCTAGTAAATCATCCTTTGAGCATGAATTACTTCATGATAATGAAACACACTCCATCCCATGGCTCAGGTAGTTTAGCACACTCGAATCCTCCTTGATAAGGGACGAGTTCTTTGCCTTTTCCCAGGAACAGTTTATGGCTTGCAAGATCCATAATTTTTGTTTTCCTTTGAAGCTTTATGCCCTACATGGTCATTCTTATAGCCATATCAATCACCTTTTTAGAGATCTCAAAACTCATTCCACCAACAGTGACATGCCTATTTAACTAAAACCTCACAAATTGCTTGGACAAGTTTTCATCAAACCCATTAAGCCTTTCCAAATATGGGCTGATTCCCCCTTCTTTACAGTAATGCCAAACTAATGGATTATCTTTGAATTCATAGTAGGAGACTAGTTCTATTTGAATTCGGTCTCCTCCCATTTTGGATTTTTAGACCCAACTTGTGGAGTTCCTAAATTCAACCTTCAGCTTTGAAGTGGTTACAAATCCTTGCTCCCGCTTATGCATTTTGAAAATGTAATGGCTCATAATTGAAATACCATACAAAGATGATGTTGGCTACTCCCATGCTTGGAAATCATTTCCCATCGATCTTTATAATGAGACCCACATGCCTTAACCTCTTGATACAATAAATCATGAATGATTGTTAAAATAGTACAATAGTTAACAGGTTTTGAGATCTGCGATGGCCCCCTCTAAATGGACCACCTCTGAGAGCTATCCTTCTCATAATTTTGACTCATCCTTGACAAGTCATCTTCTTTTGAATAATATCCCTAATGTTTATAGGAATATGGACAACTTGGCACCACACCCGCCAATTCAAAAATTGCTGACCAAGATTGGCGCAGGCATCAACAACACTATTTCCCTCTCTATAAATATGAGAAATCTCCACTTTGGAGAACTTATGCAAAAGAAATTGGATATCCCTAATGATATGTTTTATCTTAATTCCCACATTCGATGCTTTATTAACTACATCTATGACCATTTTAGATTCTCCTTATATACTCAAGTTCCTTATTCCTAGGGATATAGCCAATTTTAACCCCCATAGGAGAGCCATTGCTTCAACATAGTTATTGCTCTAGAATCCTATTCCACTAGAATAGACAGTGATCATTCATCCTTTATCATTTCTTATAATTCCTCCTTCACTAGCTTTACCATCAGACTTGGATGCCCCATCAAAGTTGAGTTTCATCCACTTAGGCTTTGGGGGAATCCATTTAGTATTTAGTCTCTATAGAATTTTGGAGTTATTATAATTAGGGATCTAGTTTAAAACCTTCCATTTAGCTACAATTTGATTTTCAACTTGAGATATGGGTTTCTCCATAGAATGAATATGGGCAGTGGTGACACTTTCCATAAGATTCTTAACAAAGGAATGAAACACTTGAGATGCATTTCTAGTAGTGTCCCTAAAAATTCTATGGTTGCGCTCTTTCCATATACTCCAAATCAAACAAGGTAGAGTTTGATTCTATAATTCCATAAGCCAAGGATGTGTAAAGGTTGGATTCCAACTGAGGATTACTTTTTTAAGGTCAAAATTATAGACCAATTCAATACCAAAGTTATTTAGAATTATGCCCCATAATTCCCAGGCAAAATCCTAGTGAATGAAGAGGTGTGAAACTGTTTCCTCTTTTGAACCACACAAACAACATCTGTTGACTAGGGTAAACCCTCTCTTTTGAAGGTTGTCCTATGTTAAGATTTTTTTATGAGCAGCAACCCACAAAAACATGTTAATTTTTGGGATAAGTTTATAATTCCATACATTTTTCCATACGTCTTTATTTTGAGCTTCAAGAATCAACAGATGATAAGTAGACTTGATAGAAAATGATCCATTCTTATTTGGCCACCAGTACTGTTCATCTTCATGGGGGAAGAGAGGGATTCTAGTTCCCTGAATCCACTGTTGAATCTCCCGAACTCTAGGGAAAAGCTCAGGCCAGTGATCACAATAGTCCAATAGATTTTTCTAGCTCTGCATACCATTGTTATTATCCATGTAATCACTGACTCTATCTCCAAAAAATTGAGTAGCCAAGTTATCAATCTCTCCATAGTTTCCTTGTGTGATGAGAGCCTTGTCCTTTAACCAAATATCATCCTAGAATTTAATATGCCAGCCATTTCCTAGTTTCCATCTAATTCCTTGCTTATGAAGGCTTCTAATTTTTAGCATTTTATTTCATATCACAGATCCTTGGGGTAACCCCATCTATTGAAGAAAGTTGGAACCATCAGTGCTATGCATATATTTGGCATACATTATTTCCCCCCAATCATTATTTTTATGGATTAGGTTCCAATTAATTTTTGAGAGAAGGGCTTTGTTCATGTTCCTGATAGACCTAATATTGAGGCCACCATGTGATTTTGGAAGACACACTTTTTTCCATCTGACTAAAGACATTCTTTGTTTATCTTCTAGCCCCATCCATAAGAATTTTCTTTGAATCTATTCTAGTTTGTCAGCAAAATACATAGGAATTTTAAAGAGAGACAAGAAGTATGTAGGAATCCCTTGCAGAGAGGCCCAAAGAAGTTGCAATTTACCAACACTGCTGAGGAGTTTCCCTTTCCAACCAAGAAGTTTGCTCTGAGTTATTTCCAAAATTCCATTCCAAAAACTAGGAGATACCTCTTTGATCGTGAGGGGGAGACCCAGGTAGGTAGCTGGTAGAAAAGCTTCAACACATTCCAATATATCAATGATTATTTATCTAAGGTCATTAGGAGTATTTAAGAAATACACATTGCTTTTTCAGAGATTTATACTTTGCCCAGAATCTATGGCATAAATATTTAAAATATTCTTCCATCTTCTAGCTTCATTCACTGAAGAGATGCCAAAAAAGATGGTATCATCCACAAACTGCTGCATCGCCATAGGATAAAGGGAGGAGGCAGGTTTGATGCCCACTAGATTTTTTGAGGCTATATCTACTTGTATGTATCTTGCCAGTCCCTTTGCCATTATGATGAATAAGTAAAGGGAGAGAGGGTCCCCCTAGCGGATTCCTCTCAAAGATGAGAAAAACCCTCTAGGTATGCCATTAACCAGAACCAAAATTTTTGTAGAAGAGACAGTGTTCCATATCAAGCGAGACATTTTATCATTAAAACCAAATTTTTTGATGAATTGGAATAGAAAAGTCCATGAGACCCTATCATATGATTTAGAAATGTCTATCTTAAGAGCCATACTAGGGATTCTACTCTTGTTCATGGAGTGAATAGTCTCATGTGTGGTGATCACAACATCAAGAATCTGCCTGCCTGGGATGAAACCTTTTTGTGTAGGGGAAATAATTTTGTCTAATAAAGGTTGAATCCTCATAACTAGCACTTTAGTGCATAACTTATAAACAGTGTTGCATAGACTAATGGGTCTGAAATCCGTAAGGTGTGCGGGTTGTGACTTTTTAGGAACAAGTACTATGAAAGTATTATTAGTTTGTTTCAAAAGTTTACCTGATCTAAAAAAGTCATGAATAATAGCAGTAAGATCCACTTCTACTATCTCCCAATATTCTTGAAAGAATATAGGAGGGAAGCCATTAGGACCCAGAGCTTTGAATGCACCCATGGAAAATAAAATAGCACAGACTTCTTCCTCGGATATAGGCTTTAGCATTTCTAGATTATCTTCTTCAATTATCAAACAGGGGATTTTATCAATGAATTGGTTCATAGGTCTATCATTCCCATCATCATTGTTTTCTTCAGTGAGTAAATTCTAAAAGAAAGCCCTGGCTTGTTCCGCTATCTCATTATCTTCGGTTATAATGTCTCCATTATCCAAACATAGCTTAGTTATGGAGTTGGCCTTCCTATGTTTTATGGCCAAGAGATGAAAGAAGGCAGTGTTCCTATCCCCCTCTTTAAGCCACTAAACACGAGATTTATGTTTCCAAAAATCCTCTTCTCTTTCCATAAGATTCTTCCATATAGAAGATAGGACATTCTCTTCTTCTAAAGTGTCTTCTGAATCATCACCTTGAGCCATCCGTTGCTGAATATCTTTGAGTTTTCCTACTATGTTTTTCTTCTGCTGAAAGACCTAACCAAAGCTGTATCTATTCCATCCATGAACTTCTTATTTGATATGCTATAGTTTTTTGACTATTCTAAACATAGGAGTGCCTTGAATAGGAATTTGCCACCATCGGGCCACCATTTGTCTAAAGTTTTTGTGTTTGATCCACATAGCTTCAAAACAGAATGGGAAAGGACCATGTTGTCCCTGGTCTCTCTAACTGAGGAAGATCAGACAATGATCAGACATGGTTCTAGGAAAAACCTACACATGCATATTATGGTAATCATTCTAGTTGCTCGAGATAAGAAATCTATCTAACTTAACCTGAATCATTTGATCTCCTCTTCTATTAGACCAGGTAAAATTTTGATTTTGCAATTCTATATCCAATAGTCCCCAATCATTAATAAATTTGGCAAAGTCAAACATGCTGTCTGAGTAATTAATGATCCCACCCTATTTTTTAGAAGGGTATATAGGAGTGTTAAAATCTCTAGCTAGCATCCATCTAGTGTTCTGGGAATTATTCTTGAGACTGCTCAAGTCTATCCATAAATTTTGACTCAATGCTTTGTTATTCGGGCCATAGACATTGATCAATGACTAGTTCAAAGAGTTCAAAGAGAAGTTGATAATCAAGAAGTGCTTGTTATAAGCCATAAGAGATCCCTAAATTTTAGCACTATTCCACATAGTTACAATCCCCCCTGAAGCCCCTTCAGCTGGACTGATGCAAAAAGCCGCCTTAGGCCATATGTAGTTAGCAATTTTATTAAAACTCTCCTCATTCATCTTGACTTCTTGGAGTAATAAATATCTAATTTATTATCTAAAATGCAATTTTTAACCTCAAACTATTTTGAAGGACTATTAAAGCCCCTTAGGTTCCAAGATAAATTTAGCTACATATTTGTTATGTAGCTAAATTTTAGAAATAATTTTTGGAACCTAATCTTATTATAATAATACATAGAATGTCACCAAACATATTTATTTGTGTAGAAAATTAATTCAATATCAATTTAAATTCAAAACAAAATAATCAATATTTGTTTAGTTGCTATGATTTGGAAGCTCATATCATGATTACATAAGAATGCCTTATATCATGAGAAATAAGTGATGTTCATCTTATAAATCTTTTGAGTTAACCAGTTTAAATATTTTTTAAAAAATATATTTTATTTTTATAAATATTTTATTTCCCAATGTATTTTAATGTTCATAGCAGTTTATATTTAAGAATTTCATTACGTATCTCACAAATCCATGATATGAATGACAACATAAGTATATATTTTAATATAAAAAACCTATTTGGTCAACATTATATTTTAATAGAAAGTGTATGTTTAAGTAGAAAATTATTTTTTTAAGGATGGGTTTTATTTTTTATATTATATTGTAATAATTTTAAGTAAATTTTGTATACTTATATTATTCTTATATGCAATAAATTTAGGAATTCGAATACCCACTTATATTATTTATAAATCTATAAATGCTAGATAATAATTTTAAGTAAATTTTGTATACTTATATTATTTTTATATACAATTGTGGCGTGTATCTTAGTTTAGCTTAATTGATGCTTTGATATATTTATGAATTATGAATATCATTTAGATATCCCTACAATGATCAAATTCAATATGTTATTCCTCAATATATATATATATATATATATATATAATTGTGTAGATATTGCTTGACCAAAATTGAATTTTGCAAATGAAGAAGAACAAAGAGAATATTAAAAAGAACAACAAAGAATATCAAAGACAATATTGTAGATGAAGAAAAAAATAAATGATAGATGCACAAAGAGATGAAGAAAGAAAAAGTCAAAATGACAAGGACAAACAAAGATTTCAAGAAAAGAGGAAAAATGGTTTGTAGGTGATATTTTCAATCATATAAATAGTTTTATAGAAATTATACATAATATTTGTAAAATAAATAACAATTTAGTTATTATTTATTCTAGGTATGTTGCACCGTGGCCATTGCATCTTAATGGATCAAAATTATATGAAGACTTAGACATGAGATAAAAAGTTTAAGTCTGCAAGAAATGATGATAGAGTCAATACACATAATTTATATATATTATAGCTATGAAGAGAAAATGTAGATTGGCAACCTGTTATATCCAAACACCTTGTGGTCAAATACATTGCTAAGTATGCAACAAAGGTAGAGAAGAGTTCTTAAAGTTATCATGAAATGTTGATGCAACTTGTAAACATTGAAAACCCTGATGAATTAGTAGGAAAATCATATAAAAGACTTATAACTGAGATAATTATTGAAATAAAAATTAGGGCATGAGAAACATGTCACATGTTGTTGGAGCTTTAGCTAGTAGATAACAATAGAGTATTTTTGAACTTGAATGCTTCATGTCAGGTGTTCAAACCTATAGACAAAAATGAAGAAGATTATCATCAAGATCATACAATGTCTTTCATTGATGGATACAATTATAGGCCTTTTTCCATGGAAAACACATCACTTATTGAGGTAGCGAGATATTGGAATATAATCCAAGGAAAAAAAAGACAATAAATGGGAGGCAAGGAGTATTGCAGATATAGTGAGAGTATTTCCAAGGTTTTCATTCATCCCTTCATGTGAGTCAAATAAATGGATTGATTTATGTTGGTCAGAGTTATTAATTTATAATCCATTTCATGATATAAAAATAGATATTGGATTTGATGATGAAGAAATAATATCAAATTGGGATTCATTTAATTATAACTATTGACATGTGGAGAGAAGAACAATTCCAAAAGATGTTGAAAGTCATGGTGATACTGAAGATGAGGATAATAAACGTGTTCAACAAAACATAGTGGAACATGAGTGGGAATCCATGTCTGGGATACAACATGGCCAATTTATGGAAGTTAGTGAGATATATATGTTGGTAAGAAGAGATATTAACAGACAAACATTAAGGAATAATAATTATAGAGGTGAAGAGTACATAAATAAAGTGATCAAATTCATAAGAACCATACAAGATAATGGATTTATTAGAATTGATGATATAACACCAGAGATGAATTATGAAACCTTGGGTGCCAAATTAAAAAAATCTCTTGATATAGTTATGACACATTATCATATAAGTAAAAATACTTTGCCCTTATGCATGATAATCCAAGGAATAGAAAGAATAAGAAAATCATATATGATAGGTGTCATTCATCGAGCTCTTCAAGATGAAACATTTCCAGAGTGATTTCCACTTCTATTACTTATGCCAACTAGAGTTATAACATTCAATATTGGTGCCTCAACTATCCATGTACAACTATGAATCCTAATTGTGAATTTTGTTGATTAGAAGGAACAAAACTTATAAGTTTCAAAGAGGATATTTTCCACATAATATACATATTGATTGATGAAATGAGCTTCATTAGGAAAAATTTGGTACACAACATAGACTCTAGATGCTGTCAAGTATTTCTTGAAAATACAAACATGAGTTTTAAAGGTATATCTATTATTTTGGTTGGAGATTTGGGCCAGATTCTTCTTTTTAGTGATAAACCACCATATGATAATAGCAGACAAGAAAATATATTGTGGGAAGAATTTAAAATAGTTGCTACTTTGGACAAGATATTTAGATAAGAAGGAGAAAGTGATGATCAACAAAGGTTTTATTAGCTACTCACAAATATGAGACATGTAAATCTGATAATAGATGATTATATGTAATTAATGATGATGACTAATGTTGGAATAGATAGAGCCACCAATGAAGAGTTTGATAATTGTATTCATTTATTTTCCACAAATGATAATGTGCATAACCACAATAAAAGAAAATTATATTCATTAAAAATATCAGTTGCACGTAGCATTGCAACCAAAGTAAGAAGTGCCAATACACCAATGGGAGGTACAAATGATGAACTTGATGTGGAGTTAATGATTTCTATCAATGCAAGGGTCATGCTAGATTCCAATATTTGGATATAATTTGGTCTTTTAAATAGAGCTCTAGATTATATTAGAAGTATAATTTACAAAACTAGGAGTGCCCCACCAAAACCACCAACATATTTTATGGTCAATTTTGAAAGTTACTTAGGAATACCGTTTGAATATGAAACTCCAATTACACCAATATAAAGGTGACACATAACCTAACTAGCCTTACATTTGGCTTGGGCATTAATAATTCACAAATCACAAGGTTTGACCCTTTCAAAATACATAATTGATATAGGTCAAAGAGAAAGAATATGATTAACATCTGTGTATATATCCCATGTAAATTCCTTGGAAGGACTAAGAATATTAACTCCATTTACATATGATCGCTATGAAAATCTAAAAAATGGAAAACAACTTTCCAAATGGAAAGTTGAGGAAGAGAGATTGAAACTCTTAGAGGAAAAATAATTTCATGTAATTATGAAAAAATTCATGTACTTATTCATTATTTGACATTTTATGTGATTTGTACTTATTCATTATTTGACATTTTATGTGTTGTGTATGGTACATTTTGATGAGTATTAAATAACTATTTAGATTGAGAATTTTACATTATGTATATTAAAGTTTTGGGTGATTTAATGTAATTGAATGGTTTATGAGAGGTAGATGACTATTCGTTTCCTCTCTACCTTCATACAATCCTATAAAATGCATGTTCCCATGCACACATTAAGGGGGGATGATAGGAAAATTGGCACTCAAATTAATTTTTTTTAAGTTAACGAGAGTGTGTGTAAAACATGAGTAGTCACTCATGTATATTATTATTAGTGAGAGATAATAGGGATAAATTGAGTGATATATGGGATTTAGGATCATGGTTGATGTATTAAATAGAGGATTTATTCAGTCTATATAATGTACTCTTGATATTTTATAAAATAAGTGAGTTTTATTATTATATAATTTATGTTCAACTCTACCATTTTTAATAGTTAAAACAATAGTATACATGTGCAATAAATCACAATCAACCCTTCAATTCAATACTCCCTATGAGATGTGGTGTACTCATCTTCCTTTAGTGCAACATCTTTATGTATTCAAATTTACTTGTGTCAAATTGATTCCAAAAGAGAAGAGGAATAAGTTTGACCACAAGAGTTGTAAATGAATTTACATGGGATTTATAGGTTATATAATGAAAAATATAAGAAGTTTCTTATCATAATAGATGTATTTTTTGACACTAAAAGGAACAAAACAAGCATTGATTGATAATTGAGTCGACTTTATAAATATGTAAAGTTTGATGTCTAAAATGAGAGTGACTTGGATGCTCCAAATAGTGAGTGGGGGACAACAATTGGGAATCAATTGATTCTTTATTTATCATGTACTTAAGAATGAAACTCCTTTTGAAGGACAAAGTAAAACTTCATTAAATAATGAACAAGGGCCAAAAGAAAAAATGGCATAAAGTGAACGAGATTCAGAAGATGAAGTTGAAACACCTAAATCACATAAAAATATGTTTAAGTCAGCTACCTAGACATTGAAATATGTCAAACACGATGAAGTTTGGAAAATAGGTACTATAAGTGCACATGCAATAACATCACAATCAAACAAGTTCCTTGAATTAATTAAAGATAATATTGAAAGGATCACCTTGGATGATTCTATAGAAGAAGAACTCAATGATGTATTTGATTTATAACCAACATATTTCAAAAAAGTTGAGAAGCTTAAACCAGAGAAAAAGAATGAAAGATCATTTTAATGCATTATACAAAAATGGGATTTAGAAATAGTTGATCCTCAAATTGATTGCAAACCCATTAGGTGCAAGTGGGTCTATCTCAAGAAATACAAGGTTGATATCTCACCTGAAAAGCATAAAGATAGGATTTTTGTAAAGGGATATGCTCAAAATGAAGGAACTAGATATAATGAAATCTTTGCACTTATAAATAAATGGACTACCATTTAATCTCTTTTGGCTATGGTAGCTTAAAATGATGGATTCATCAAATAGAAGTAAAAACTATATTTCTCAATGGTGAATATTGACTAATTTTACCCCTAAGTCAAAATAAGTCAACCCCCTATATATTAAAACCTTTCATAGGGGAATTCTAAGTCATAAAGTGGTCACATGGTCCTAGTTCATGTTAGGTCATAGTTATAAGGTCATAATATATGTTTTAAGTCTTGGTTACATTTGTCTAAATTTATCTTATGTCGTATTATGCCACTTTTTAGCCATTTGAATGAAATGTATGGTTTTAAACAAGAGGAAAAGTGTGTCAAGAGGTTATATAATGTACCATGTGTCAGATAGGTGCTATATGGTAGTTGTGAAATTGAAAAATATAGGTTCAATGTCTAACATAGGAGAACAACTATAAATAGGTTAGTTTTTGTTAGTTGTATGGAATGCATAACCCATATGGCACATGGGGAGGATTATAAAAGGTCTATTAAGATCCCTATAGGTATTTACTAGGCTTAAGAGGCTTTGATAGATCTAAATTTGATCAAAACCATTTTTTTCTCATATTGCTCTCTTAGAAAGGTTAACAAGGTCAAACCATTTTGCTTCAATATGAATAGTATAAATAGAGTTGGAGTGAATGAATTTGGTGGATTAAATTAGTAATTATGACCTTCCATTTCATGGTTATGGTCTTAAAATTGATGGTCTGTATAGTATGAATAATCACTAAGACTATTAACACCTCTAAACTATCAGCATAACCCCAATGGATTCTATTTTCTCATCTGATTGCCTTGGTCTATGTGAACCAAGTGGTGTGTGAGGAATTGTAGAGGATATCCAAACATTTCATGTGGAATTCAAAAGGTATGGAATTTGTGAACATGGAGGAATAGGCATAAGTATCTCTCTTGCGCTAGGAGTGAGCACCAAGTGAGGTTGAAGGCAATGTTTTCACACCTACAAAGTTATCCCTCTTGTAAGTGGCTTCAAATCAAAGGTAATGAATTGGTTTTACTTCTTATCAGAACATGGTAATGGTCTAAATATATTTCAATGGACCAATGGAGATGAAATCTCAAAACATGTGTGAATCAAGTGGATTTGAAGATTGAACTTACATACATAATTAGATTTCTTGACAGTGACCTGTAGTTAAGATGAAATTTTGTATTAAAAGAGAGGTTCATGAGTTTTTAAACCCTCAAAGCCACTAAAAATTAATAAGGTTTCATACATTGTTCTAAAAACTTAAAAGGCCCTATACATAGTCACACTCAGCCTTCTAGATAGTCATCTATAGCCAAGGTTCAAGAAAGTTTCTTAAAGAGATGACTTACCTTAACTTCTTTGAATGGGAATCCTACCTCATACAATGTCATCTATTTATGAAGGTCCATGAGGTTTGTGTGGGTATAAAGGTTTCCCCCTTGTATTTTAGACCTAGAGTTAGCATATGAATATAAAAAGAAGTTACTAGCTCAATAGATATGGTGATAGAGTGAGATTAAAACTCAGTCAAGTTTTCACTAGAAACACTTAGTGACTTATAATTCCATTTGAGCCAAAATGATCTCGAAGTAACTTGTAGACCTATAGTGCATTGGTAGTAAGGTGACTACATGGTCTCAATACAAGAGTGGATAATTTGAGTTTATAAATAAAATAATGACCTAAAATTAAGTAAATTTGTGGAACAAAGTGTTCAAACACACATCAACACCTACATGAAACTTATTGGTTTCTCCTAAATGCACATCTATGGTTTACCACAGTCATAGACTAGTTTAGGCCAATGAAAAGTGCAATATTGGTGGTAGGTAGAGGGATAACATGGAATGATCATGTATAGGTCACTATAATTTGATATTCACATATTCATAATATTCTTAGAACAAAGGTTGAGTAAACTAGGTTTTTGAACTTCACACTCAGTCATCTACAGTTTACTACAGTCACACCTCTAGAAGCTAGTTTTGAGATTTTGAAGGTCTAAGACCTCTAGAAACATGGTCAAGGATTGAAACTTGGTGAAGAATTTAATAATTACCTAAATAATACATCCATGGTATCATATAGGTCAGATGAATAGGGGAAGTGTCCTCTATTTTGTCTCAGACAGAGGGCACTTTACAGTTAGTGAAACTTACAGACCTAATATACATGAATGGTGAGAAGACATAATGAAGAGTCTTGAAACACTATTTGATGATGTGTATAGATTAATTGTTGGTGAAAATATATAAATCACCTATAGTCATTTATAAGACTTAGATATGGTCACACACTCAAATACACAGTCATGTAGACTAGGCCTAAAACTAGGTCTAAACCTTCAAGGTGCCTAACTTCACTTTTATGGCCACATGATCTCACCAAACATTTTGAGATACTTCATTGGATAATGGAATATGGATTAGAGACATTTATTTTCACAAATCAATTAAATTTTGGCCATTTTGGCCTAAATATGTCATAGGCTTATCCAAAATGTATAGGAGCTCAAGAGCCAACTTATCTCACTCATATCTGTATGGACAAGCTACATGGTGTCTCAAGTAGCTAGTAATAGTTCAAGGGGTACCTATACTCCAAATTTATGGGATTGGTTTGAAGGTTAAATGCCTAACCTTTATGAATCATCACTAAGAACCTAAATGTCTAAAAACCCTCCTAAAACCCTCTTATGAAATTGATGAAGAAGATGTGAATAATTATGTATCTAGAAGGGTTAAAATATCCACTAAAGTGTTTTAGATCCATTTAGTACTCTCTCAGGATCCTTAGTAGCTAATTTTTTTGTACTATCACTTGTATGGATAGACCAAATATTATGTTTTTTTTAGGATTTTAGGTGTTTATAGGTGTAAAAAGGAATGCACAAATGAAAATCATTGTGTAATATGTGTAGATAGATATTATAACTCTTAATACATAATTGTCACCTTGGTTATACATGAAATATCCTCTGCTAAGTTATTCTTTATAGACAGTCTTGAACAAGATAGTGAGGAAGAAGTTGATGACCTACGTTTGAGATGCAAATTTTGATATTGAATCTTCTTGAGGTATATCTAATGGAATAAAATGAAAAGAGATTATAAACAAGTGTCTAACACCTTTGAAACTAATCTCCTTGAACAAATGCAGGTCACCCTAGTGACAAGTATGAAAGTCTTGGCCTAGAAGACTAATGAATGACTATAGAAAGTGAAGGATAAGTGACAAAGAGGAGGGTATCAGTTGAATGACATAGATGACTATCTCAAATCATATCTCCACCTTCCCAAGTTAGGGTGTATGTGTCACACACTTATATGGTAGTTTTAGACAGTCAAGTGGACTCATCATCAAACAAGGAAATTTCAAAAAGGATAGTGAATGGTCTCTACACCAACTAGAGGGAGAATGACGTAGTTCAAATGGACACTTGATTAAGAGAAGTTCATGACATATTTTCCACATCATTCTCTTAGATTATGACTAATTTTCATGTTTTACACTTGGCCTTGTGAACCCTCATCTCGACTCCTCTCTCTTCTTTTATGCTATATATATTCATGCCATTTTAGCATTGTAAAGGGATCCACACCTGGTATTATGAAGCCCTACTGGTTTGAATAATATATTTTCCTTTGAATAAAGATTTCCAATCTAGTTTTAAGTGATGAGCTCAGAATATGGCTCATTATTGACATAATATTTCTCTCAATCCATCTCTTGAAGGATATTATATTATGAAAATCTTAGATTCTTAGATAGCTATTACATGGAAAATAGATATTTGTCTTGTTTATATTGAACCAAAGAATAAACCTTTACTTTGTCATTAATGTCTAATACATAGCATGTTTTAGTGATTTTTGGTGTGAAGAATGCTTAGGAAAAAGACACAGGTGATGTATAATGAATGTTCCATTTTGATCTCCATCCAAAATAACTATGGACTCTACAGGCTTGTTTCTACGGACTGTGCAGGCTTGTTTCTATGGACTCCATAGGCTTATTTCTACGGACTCTGCAAGATCATTTCTATAGACTCTACAGGCTCATTCCTCCTGACTTTGTAGGGTCAAATAAGCAAAATAGCTACCTACTATTTTGAAGGACTTGCTTTTGATAAACTCGTATGTAATCAGATTTTAGGACTATTATAGGATAGGATATTTATTTCATCAAAATAATTGGATCTCTTGGAAATCCAATCTCCTATCTTTGGATGAAGGGATCGACCAAGGAGTCCTATTCTTTTGCATCCTATTTTGAGTCGATTGTATTAGTATAAAGTGTAAGACTTTCAACTATGAATATAATAGAAGATATAGAGAAAATAGAGAATCAAGAACTAGATATTACAAAAGATACAAGTTTTAGCCAGATTGTAATCATTTTATTTCTATGAATTAATACTTCAGTTTCCATCATTGATTCATCTTTGTTCCTGAGTCCGAGAGGAGCAAGGGCCCACTCTCCTTGGAACTAGGAACTGTGTACAATATTTATGTTCTATTTTATTAATTCATTGTTATAATTAATTAGAATCTTGTTACTGTTTGTATTTTTTTATAAAAACATCAAAACAAATTCATAGTTTAAAAAGAGCATTTTCTTATTTCATTTATTTTCTATGCAAAGTATGTTTTCTTTTACAACAGAAGTGTGAAGAAAATTTCCTTTTGTAATTAGGAGCGTGAATTTACTTTCCCTGCAAATGTAAAATAGGAGTTTGATATTTTACTTCTAGAAAAATAGTGGATTGATTTGATTTCTTTCTTTTTTCAGCAAAAGTGTGAATCACGTAGTTTAGGACACATTCCTTTCTTTAGTCAAAGTTATAATAGAATCAACAAACACCCCCATAAGCAGTGTTTTAGATCTACCATCCCATACCTTACTGCAGATAGCTTTGGATACTAGCCCTGGTTGATAAGACATCAATTGAATATTGATTAAATGAGGAGATAGATGACACTCATCATTTTTGGTGCCATTGCTAGGGAACACAAGGTGTTAGTAAGGTAATAATTATTGGTCTAGAGTGAAAAATAGAAAAATTATAAAAAATCATAAAAAAAATCCTAAAACAATCAATAACTTGATGTACTATCCTAGAGATTCTAAAGGATGATTTATTCCAAATTTTCCACCAAGAACACAAGTGGACACTCCTTCAACATCTCTGAGTAGTGAACCAAAAGATACAAGTGAAACCTATTTTCAAGAATCTTCTGAAACTAGGATAGAAACTAGGCCATTGTCACACACAAGCCCCATATGACAAATTCCTCAAGATCAATCTCTTGCAGAAAGACATTATTTAGAGATTGCCAAAGACTTAGAAGAAGCATTTCAAAGATCTATAGCTGAATAAAATTCTGGGAACTTAGAACAACCCATAATTGAGACCACAAACATTCAGTGGGAAGATCATTCTAGCTTTGAAATATCATCAAAAGAAGAAGTGGATCTCCAACAAAATCAACAATTCACACAACCAAGAAGGACTTTTTCCTTTCCTATTATTGTAGATCCTAATGATCAAACCCCCATGAAAAATATTTTACTAGCTAATCTGCCAAATTTCTAGGGATAATCTACAGAAGATCCTAATCAATTCTTGTTTGAGTTTAAGGTGCTATGTCAAACCTATGATTACATAACTGATAGAAAAAAATTAAAACTATTTTTCTCTACACTTAAAGATGCAGCTATGAGATGATTCATGGGTTTACCTGGGAATTCTATTAGAACATGGGATGACATGGAATAGAATTCTTGAACAAATACCAAGATTACTGCTAAGTGCGAGAAAGAAAAGAGGATTTCTTCAAAATCAAATAGAATGAGGACAAATCTTTAGAGGATTATTTGGATAGATTCATGTTCACTCATAAAAGAAGCAATTATCCACTCATTGAAGACATTCAGAAATTGGTTTTCTTGAAAGGATTAGATGAAGACACTAGAGATGCCTTAAATTTGATGGGCATAGGAGATATAAATAAGTTGGCTTTCGATTAGATTTTTGAGCTTTGTACCAATTAATCTTGAATAAAACCTGGAATTAGGAAAGGAAAGTTGGAAAAATATAATGAAGTGGGTAAATTAATGGAAGAATTTGCTAATCTAAAGATAGATATCCTAGTTACACTAAACAGTAAATGCAATAAAACCCTTAGCAATCTATTGTCCTAAGTGTAGACAAAAACACACCCTTAGAGACTGACCCCTAGATAGAATAAATGTTCATCATGTGTGATCTGTGATGTAATAGATCATGATACCAAATATTGCACCCTTCTACCTATTTTAAAGAATCAAATGAAAACACAAGTCTAGTCCACTGAAGAAGTAAATTATATTTAGAGACAAAATTTTGCCACACAAAACTAAGCTAAAAGATATTTTAATGCACGAAATCTAGTTAATCCATGGATAGAACCATGGAATGTTTCAATTCCTTCACCATTTTAGAATCAACCCCAAATTCCATTAATTCAAAATCCATGGGTAGGACAAGATTGGATGTCAACACCTCCATGGATGGTGCCACAACCATAGCAACAATGGATGCCATAGCCATATGAACAATGGAATCAAAAGTGGAACACACAATCACAATTCACCCAACCAAGAAGACCACTTCAACAACAAACCATTATGCCACCCCTAGTTATTCAGCAACAAGGACAAATCAATCATCCCTTAATGCTTTCACAACCAATAGAAAATCCAAAAAATAAACAACCATCACCTATTTATGTTAATGAACAGGAAGAAACAATCAATGTTGGAGCTATTGAGTGTTTAGACATACATTTAAGATTATAAAAAACTATACAAAAACTTCTAGTTCTCATTTCTGAGATACCTGATGAAAATGAAAAGATAGAATCATCTTAATTAAGCATTAGAGAAGCTAAAATCAAAATGAGCCCTGAAGTAAACAAAGGAAACACTACTACACTAGTAGTTCCTTTTCTTGAAAGATTAAGAGAAACTGATATTAAACCAAACTCAAACTTGGTCCATGAGTTGCAAAAGATCAATATTGAGGTACCCCTTATACAAGTTATTAGGGATATACCTGAATTAAATAAGATCATCAAAAACCTTTGTATTAAGACACCTGAGAGGAAAGTAAAATATCCTGGAACCATTCATGTTGATGGAAAATTTATTGATTTATTAGCAGGAAAACTATTAGTTCTAAAATATGTAAATCTAAGAAGCCCAGTGATCATAGTTACAATCAGAGGAAAAGAAATTCCTAACATCTTGGTAGATTTAGGAGAAATAATCAATGTCATGACAATTGATACTCTCCATGCATTATCTCTTATGAAAATGCAACCCACAACTACCATTATTCAAATGGCAGACCAGTCGATAATGAAACCAGAGGGGACTATAGAAAATGTTAAAGTGCTAATAGAATCTCAGGAATATCCAGTAGATTTCATGGTCTTGTAACCCAAAACAAAGAAGCTAGGATATCCTATAATCCTAGGTAGACCATGGTTGGCTACTGTAGCAGCATTGATTGATTTTAGGTTAGGAGACATGACTATTTCTAATGGGTTAAAATACAAATGTATCTCCTTGTATCCTCCTACAAAACCATCAACAAATTGCATACAAGAGCTTTAGGTGGATGAATCAGACAACACATTAAACAACATTTCCTCCTTAGCCATGATCATAGTTACAAAACACTTGGAAGAATTGAATGGAGACATATACCTAGAATCTATGGACTCTACCAATCCAAAAACTACGGACTCTACTAGGCTGAAAGATATAGACTCTGCCAGTCTAAAAGTTATAGACTCAGTCAGTCCAGAAACAATGGACTACCTTAGTTTAGGATTCTTGGGTCAAACAGAGTATTCTAAAACCTCCACTTCTACTTCTTCTAGTACTTCTTCATCATATAATCATAGATTGATTCAAGAAAGTGTGTGGAAATTGGTAGAACAATAGCAAACTCATTTCTTAGATGCATTTCATTATTCCTTAGCAAGACTAATTCCTCCTGAAAAAGAGTTTGTTGATAATATAACTATGTTCCATAAGCTACTTCCTCATCCATGTCCTTTGAACTCATTAATTAGTGAGTTTAAGCAAATAGAATCCAACTATCTAGGTACAAAACCAATCATGGTATTACCTAGAAATATTTTGAACATCAATAGTTAGTTAATAAATGAAGAGGAAGATTAAATATTTGAAGTATTGGAAAGACATACCAAGGATTTTGCTTAGAATTATACTGACATGAAAGGAATTCACCCCAACATATGCACTCATCACATTTATATAAAATCTGTCAAACCGGTCAGACAACCATAAAGAAGAATAAACCTAGCATTAAAGGAAATAGTCAAAATAAAAATCCAAAAGTTGCTAGAAGTTAGATTTATTTACCCCATCTTAGACAGCCAGTGGGTGTCACCTCTGGTAATTGTGCCTAAGAAAAATAGAAATTTAAGAGTATGTATAGATTATAGAGAATTGAACAAAGCAACATTAAGAGATTACTTTTCTTTACCTTTCATTGATCAAGTTCTTGATAAAAGAAATATTTTTCTTTTTTGGATGGGTTTAGTGGGTATAACTAGATAATGGTAGCAGCTGAAGATCAAGATAAAACCATGTTTACCTTCTCTTGGGGAAATTTTACTTATCGAGTACTTCCATTTGGACTCTGTAATGCTCTAACAACCTTCCAAAGAGTAGTTTTGGCAATATTCTCTGACCTTATAAATGATTATATTGAGGTATATATAGATGATTTCACTATTTATGGTGAAACTTATGAAAAAGCTCTTATCAACTTGGAAAGATTACTAATCAGATGTGAGGAACATCAATTATCTTTGATCCATGAGAAAATTTTGTTGATGATGGATGAAGGAATAGTCCTGGGATACCATATTTTTGCAAAAGGCATTCAAATAGATCCAAAGAAAGTCAAAATAATCTCCAATTTACCCATTCCATAATTACAAATTGAAGTTAAGAGTTTTTTGGGACATGTTGGTTACTAAAGATGCTTCATAGATAATTTTAGCCAAATAGTTGCTCTTATGTTTGCCTTGCTTACAAAAGATAGTACATTTGAATGGAGTGATAGTTGCCAATAGGCCTTTGAGACCATTAAAGCTAAACTTGTTACTGATCTAGTATTGAGAAGACTAGATTGGACTAAGCCATTCCATATATACATAGATGCTTCCAATACATCACTAGGAGCAGTTCTTGGACAAAATGATGAAGAGGGTAACATGTATGCTATATATTATATTAGCAAAAACATGACACCTACTAAAAGAAATTACATCACAACTGAGAGGGAATTCTTAGCTGTAATTTATGCAATTAACAAATTTAGATACTACATAATAGGCTACAAAGTATTTGTATATATAGATCATTCAACTATTAGATATCTTACCAACAAACCAATTGTGGGAGGTAGGATTATTAGGTTTCTATTGCTCTTAAAAGAATTTGATGTTACTATTATAGACAAACCAGGGAAGTCTAATGTGGTTGCTGATTTCTTGTCAAGAATGAACACTACAGGTGAAGAAGAACTAGTGGAAGATGACTTTCTAGATGAAAAATTATTTTCTATTTTAGCACAATCTCCATGGTTTACTGATATAGCCAATTATCTCACCACAGGGAAGTTTCCTCTACATTTTTCACAAAAAGAAAAAAATGTTTAATCAAAGAAAGTTCTTCTTTTAAATGGATTAATGGAATGTTATTTAAACTTGGACCTAATCATGTGTGTCAAAGGTGTGTGACAAATGGTGAAGCTTATGATATCATTAGAGATTGTCATGATGAATCAGGAGGAGGTCATTACTCAGCTCAAAGAACCATACATAAAATTCTAGGAGCAAGATATTATTGGACTCATCTTTATCAACAAGTAAAAAGATATGTCAGACACTATGATGCTTGTTAGTGAATTAGATAGCCTACTCTTTCAATAGAGATTCCTCTGTACCCTCATCCTCAATTGGTTTTAGAACCATTTGAGAAATGGGGAATTGATTTTATTGGTCTAGTGGATCCTCCTTTCAGAGGAAAAGAATATCTCCTAATATGTACAGACTATGTGACCAAGTGGGTAGAAGTGGAAGTATTAACTCATGAAAGAGAGGAGATGGTAGCTAATTTATTATATTTCAAAATCATACAAAGATTTGGTACTCCAAGAGAGATAGTCTCAGATCAAGGACCATAATTCTTGTCAAACATGATAAATCATTTCATGCAAGTGTATCAAACTCAGCATAGAAAAACATCTCCATACCATCCACAGGCTAATGGACAAGTTGAAGTCACCAACAGAGAACTAAAAACCATTTTAACCAAGGTTGTTAATTCTAGTAGAAAGAATTGGGTATATAAGGTACCAAAAGCTATTTGGGCCTATAATAGTACTTAGAAAACAACAACTAGATTTTCACCTTATGAATTGGTTTATGGTAAGAAGCCTTTATTCTCTATTTAATTTGAATTACAAACTTTGAAAATACCTATAGAAGTAGGAATTAAATTAGAAAAGATACATAAATAAATACTCCTACAGCTTAATCAAATTGATAAAATGAGAATGGAATCACTACAAAAAATTGAACTGGTACAACATCAAAAAAAAGTTTGGCATGATGCACAAATCAAGCAACAAAAGTTTTAGAAAGGAGATTGGGCATTATTGTTTGATTCTAAATTTCAACAGTTCAAAGGAAAACTACAAACAAGATGGTTGGGACCTTATGAGATTGAAGAGGTCTATGAAAATGATTTTGTTAAGTTGATACCTATTGATGATAGTAGAAGAGCTCTGTTAGTCAATAGACATAGATTGAAGCTATATCAGAAACCTCTCAATAAAAACAAATTTATTCAAAAAGTAAAGGATCAAGTAGCTATTTTGGAAAGCTCTACTTCTTTCAGTGAACATGCTCCTTGATAATCCTATAGTCCAGCAAAAAAATCATCAATAGTAAAAATCCTTCCAAGGATGATATTATCAATGCATGCCCAAAAAACCAACTTGCTTGCTGGCTATGTATTGCAGAAAAAGGGCTTTGGATAGAAAACAAGCAATGGCTGGCCAAAGGGCAAAAACAAAAATTTATAAGAAAATATTATCATGACACTATGATTGGTCATCTCATTTCAATAAAATAATCCATGCAAACCTATTTGTGTACGACACATGGCAAGCAAAGGATAACATCTAAGGTTAAAGTAAGACATATATTTTATTTATCTATGTTTAGTTAACTAATTATCTTTGATTTGATTAAGACACTATTCTCCAGAGATGACCCAAATTTGAATCTTCCAAAATGGAATGACACATGCCATAATGAATAAACATGCAACTGAGTTGCCAAAGGTGTATGGATAAATGTGTAGCTTTGATATCATCAATTGAGTCATCAAGTATTATAATGATGGGATGTCATAAAAAGAGGTTTTAAATGAAATAATGAATCACTGTCACCATCAATATGACATGTCATCATTTCAAATAACTTGTATTGATGAGACAAAATGGCTAACACAATCCATAGAAACATGCAGTGCCTAACTGTATCAAATCATCATACCAAACTATGGACGCAGCTATAGCATTTCAAATGAACCATTTCCTTTCTATAGACTTCAACAGAAGCTAGTCTACCAATCCTCAGTGACTGTTGCCTACCGACTTCAATAAAAGATTAGTCTACACCTTAATTGGAGTTAAAGGAAATGAGTTGACTGTAACTCCACATAGAAATGGGATAGAAGACAAGATTAGAGCTAAAGGATCCATCAAAGTTTCATTAAGACAAAACTTCTATAGTAGTGTTTAGAGCTAATGGATGGCTACCTTTCATTGATTAGAGGATCATCTCAACTCATCTTTGGTGTAAAAATTAGATACAGTGTCTGCTGATCATGCAACAAAAATTCATAGATTAGAGGAAATAATAAAAGAACATGAAGCTAAATAGATATATCTTTGGATATATGTAAAAAGTTTGAAGAAGGAAAATAGGAGATTACAGAATTTGGTAAACTATTTCGAAGCACCTGCTATTGCACCTTCTCCTTAGGTATTTGTTGACCATGGTTGTCAAACAAGTGATCCAGGTATTCCTCCTTTGAAAATAATAAATCAAATAGAAGAATAATATTCTGTACTTAAATAGAAAAACAAAGATGTAACTTCTTCAAACAAACTATTAGAAAATGAAAAGAAAAAATTAAAAGCTAAAGTCCAAGAGTTAGAAGAAAATTTGTAGGATGCATGAAAATTAGGGGAAACTCTTTTGGCATGTAGGAATCATTCTCTTACATACAGTTTGTTTTTATTTGAATAATTTTATAGATGGCAGCTTTTGTGGATCTCTTGTCATCTTCCTTACAAAATTTTGTAGCCAACAACATTTTTAGAAATTTTCTGTGGTGCTGAACTTGATTAGTAGGATTTGCTTTATGAATTTTATTTGCATGACTTGGTTCTAGGAGATCATGAGCATAATAAGTTTTTGATAAATCTTCATGTAGGAGAAGTTTAACTGAGAGAATTACATTCTACATTCAAAAATCAAATAACATGGAAAGGCAGATTTGAAGACTATACAAATCATGCTAAGACTACAAGATTATGTGTCAGACCAGCCTTTCCTATTCCCAGATTGATCAAGTAGAATTTTAACTATGCTTTGTTAAATGATGAGGTTAAAACACATTATTTATAGGCTCTATATGATTGTGCTATTTATTTTTATTTTTTTTCAAGACAGAGTTTTGATTCAGTAGTGGCTGCAAGTGTAAACAGATGGGACCAACTTTTAGTGCCTCTTAAAAAGTGAGAGGTCATGTCCCTAAATAACTTAAGATGGAGTATGAGGAGAGCATCCTCAATTATATAAAATTTAATATAGGTAATCAACTTTGGGGGAGAATAGAAATGGATTGGCATGAGATATAGACCCCCTTTTCTGATCATACCTATTCTAGGATGGCAAAGTTGGGCTCCACAATCAGAGGAGAAATTTAGCATATGGAAACAAATGATTCAAACACGTCAAGGATTTACAAGCAATTCAGATAGACATATAATAGATGAATTTTATGAATATGACTTGCGTCAGAGTATGGAAAGCAGAAGCTAGAGTTATGAACACCAATAAATGTTTGCAATGGGACTTGCAAAAGGTAAATCTTGGGGGAGATGATGAGCTCATAATTTGGCTCATTATTGACATAATATTTCCCTCAATCCATCTCTTGAAGGATATTATCTTATGCAAATCCTAGATTCTTAGATAGCTATTACATGTAAAATAGATATTTGTCTTGTTTATATTGAACTAAAGACTAAACCTTTTCTTTGTCATTAATGTCTAATACATAACATGTTTTAGTGATATTTGGTGTGAAGAATTCTCAATAAAAAGACATAAGTGATGTATAGTGAACATTCCATTTTGATCTCCATCCAAAAGAACTAAGGAATCTATAGGCTTGTTTCTACAGACTCTGGAGGCTTATTTCTACGAACTCTGTAGGCTTGTTTCTACAGACTCCACAGGCTTATTTCTACAGACTCTATAGGCTCATTTCTATGAACTCTATAGGATAATTCCTCCTAACTCTGTAGGGTCAATTCCAATAATTATTTAAGTACAAAGCCACAAATAGGAATTTGGAGGCCATATAGGATAAGAAAGAACCATTCTCGTTGGAATCAAATAAGGAAAATAACCGCCTTCTGTTTTGAAGGACTTGCTTTTGATAAACTTGTATGGAATCATATTTTAGGACTATTATAGGATAGGATATTTATTTCATCAAAATAATTGGATCTCTTGGAGATCTAATCTCCTATCTTTGGATGAAGGGATTGACCGAGGAGTCATATTCTTTTGCATCCTATTTTGAGTCGATTGTATTAGTATAAAGTGTAAGACTTTTGACTATGAATATAATAGAAGATATAAAGAAAATAGAGAATCAAGAACCAAATATTACAAAATCATATAGGTTTTAGCTAGATTGTAATCATTTCATTTCTATGAATTAATACTTTAGTTTCTAGCATTGATTCATCTTTGTTCCTGAGTCTGAGAGGAGCAAGGGCTGACTCTCCTTGGAACCAGGAACTATGTACGGTATTTATGTTTGATTTTATTAATTCATTATTATAATTAAGTTCATAAGTTCTTGTCTAAGTGTGTGAATTATTTCATAATAAAATGATAAATGATAATTATTTATCCTTGTGTTCTCTTTACTCTTTCATGTTTGACATAAGTAGTCTTCTCTCTAACAGGTCACATGGAGTGTAGTAGTGAATTTATCTATCTCTAAGTGTAAGGAATAGAATTAGTGTATGAACTCATTAGAATAAGTTACTTTTGTGTTCCCTATATCCCTATTCATCCAAGTAATCAAGTAGTGTAGGCAATAAGATATCAAAGACTAATCTAAGGAGTTATAACTTGAACCTAGAGGTTTACCTTTGTTATAGGCAACCCATAGGCCTAGATGTAATCCAATGTTTCTATAAATTTGGAAGAGGCTTGAACAACCTCTCCAAGGGTGAAAAATTTAGTGACAATAGTGACCTCAAGGATATTATGTAAATGACACAACTAGAAGGGATTGTAGTAGATTATCAAGAGGACAAAATGTGTAAATTATATAAATCACTATATGGTTTGAAGCAAACCCCTAGATCATGCTATGAAAATTTGACTCAGAACCTCTTAAACATGAATTTTAAATTATTTGAGTTTGAAGATGCAACTCTTTTTGTCAAAAAAATTGACAAAATAATTGTATTTCCTCTAGTGTATGTTTATGTTCTACTCATCATAGGAAATAATGAAAGATACAATGTAAAAATCAAATCAGATTTGATGAAAGAATTCAAAATGAATTTTTTTGGTTATCTTCATTACTATTTGGGTATTAAAGTGATTTTGAAAACAAAACACAACTTCATCACTCAAAAAATGTTAAATTCTATGCAAATTTGGAATGATAAATTGTAAGGCTTCTAGTACACCCATGGAACATAATCTAAAATTAACATCATAAGATGCAACAAATTTGGTCGATGCCACTAAATACAAATAACTCATTGTAAGTCTAATTTATAACTAGGGAAAATCTATCCTTTACTGTTAGTGTCATTTCAAGATTCATGAAACAATCTAAAGATAATCATTGGGTAACAAAAAAAAAGTCCTTAGATATGACAAAGGAACACATAATTTTGGGTCAAATACTCTAGGGTAAGAGACTTAAAACTAGTTGGATATTCAAATTTCAACCATGCTTGTGATCATAAATATGGGAAATCAACTACATGTTTTCTAATGAATTTGAGAATAATAATTTTTAGTTCAAAGTCAAATAATCAATCAATGTCGACACTTTATTTAACAAAAGTAGAATACATGGTAGCTTTAGAGGAAACCAAGGAAATTTTGTGGCTTAGAAAGATTATTTAAGAATTATAGGAACAACAAGTTTCATCAAAATCACTCATGGTTGAAAACACATATGTAATTCAAATGGCAAATAATCTAATCTTTCATGACTGAACCAATCACATAAACAATAGATTCTACCTGATTTGACACTATGTGAAATATGATAGTGTAAAATTACTACATTGTTCTATTGTAGAGAAACCAACAAACATATTGACAAAAGCACTTGGATGAGAAAAAATTGAAAAGTTCAAAGGAATGCTTAGGCTCACAAGAACCCCTGTAGATTAAGGGGGGATGTAATATTATTGTACAAAATATTTGTTTATTTTAAGGATTAGTTATAGGAATGTTTGTCTTGAAGTGAATAATTCATTCCTACCTTAGGAATATGAATGGACATCTACTATTTGATATGAATAATAATATTTTGGATTATTTATTTTTAATGCTTTCTCATTCCAAATTAATGTGAAAATTAGAATTTTGGATTTCATAAAATTGTTTATCATTTTAATTATAGTGTCCCCTTTTTTGAATTAGACACTTGTGGAAGATCATTAGTCTATTTTATTCCCATAGCCTAAGTCAGGTGATGTAAGGGAATATTGGCGTGGGATCATTATTCACCAATTACTATTCACTACCTATATTCATGGGTCACTATTCACTATTATTATTCATGGTAATGTGGTAGGTGATGTAGGTGATGATGTAATAGAGGAGGTGGCTTGTGGATGAGGTGGCATGGGCAATAGGAAAATCTCACATAGGGTGAGTGCATGTGAATGGAGTGGGGCATACAACTGCACTAAAGAGACAAGTTTAATTTAATTATATGTTCACATGATTGTGTTTCTTGGTGGAAAAGATAAAATGGAGAAGGCACAATCTTAGAGGTATTCATGATGTGGAGTGTGTGTATAATTCAAAAGGATGTTGGGACATTATTTGAGGCATATGGGCACATGGGTGAATGATGACAAGTTACCATCGTTGATTCCCCTTCACATGGGTGAGAGAGCATTATTATGAGAGCATGAGAAAAGGAGGTGACTTTGTCAAAAGTGGAGATTTGCTTTTGACTCTTGCACATGGACAATCTTGTCACTATTGGCAAATTCTCCCCACCATGTGAAATGCTATGCCCCATTTTCCCTTTCTCCTTTATTTTTCCATTTATCTTCCTTCATTGTAAATTTTATAAGTATGAGTTCTCTCACTTTGGAATGTGTCTTTTTTAAAATAATAACCCCCACCCCACCATTTTGAGAGATTAAACCATGTGTTCAATTTCTTCCTCTTCTTTGGATAAAAACCCCTTGGATATTGAGATCATTGGATGAAAACCCATTGATTTATTGGATCATACGACAAAACCCCTTTGGTTGAGTAGGAAAATCTCATCCAGTGATTATGAAGGTGATTAAAAGTTGTAAATCTAGTATATGAGTGTTGTTTGTAGGTCTTTTAGTGAAGTTATGTCGAGTTCATCCAGTTTATGTAGGTTTATACATATAGAGAGTTTATGTATTATTCTTAGTAGTTGGTTCAATGTGTATGATTGTTTCACATTTTTAAATATTTATATTTCTATAATTCAGGTAGATTATTTTATCCTCTACAAGCAAATATAAAATATGTTTGGTAGTGTTCTATTTCATGCAAGTATGTGGTGTGAAAGTTGCATTGTGTACTGTGTTAAATGATAATAACAGTCTTTTCATGTCAATGCACATTTTGGAAGGGAAAGAATATCATATTTTATTTTATTATCATAAGTGTTGAGTTTGTATTTTTATAGTTTGAGTGTATTTAACAATATTCCCATTTGGGGATATTACAGTGGTATTAGAGCTAGTGATCTTGCCATCTTGTAGGGTGAATCATGGTAGGATTCCTAAAATTTCTTGGGCTTATAAAAACCATGTTTTTTATAGAAAAAAGAAGAAGTAATTAATCCCATAAGTTCTAAGTATGTTAGTAAGTATAAAGAGTATTAGGGTCTATCTAAAAAATTAAGGTAACCATGTCATTTCATGTTTTTTTAGTAGTGGCAGGAATCATTCCATAAGAAGAATCATTCTAGGAGAAAGAAGAAAAAATAGAACCAGAGCCTCAAGATATTTATAATGAGGAAAGAATTTTCTTGTAGGAGGAAGAAAGAGTTTAAATAGAGGCACTCCAAGCCATAAAATTTGAAGGTAAGACTCTTTGGAAATAAAAAATGTTTTATTGACTTCCAATGAGTATATATATGTCAATAAAAGGTTATTTAAGTCAAATAAGAAAAGGCACCACTTGTCAAATGCAAAGAGAACAAGGCCAAGGAAGAAATTATGGATCTTGAGCTAAAGGAAGAAGAAACAACAATCTTACAAGAAGATAAAATAAAGTAAATCAGAGAAGAACCTACCATACAAATGGAAGGCAAGGATTTTTAAAATATTTCATTAAGATCTAAGGTTGAATTTACAAAAAATGTTTGTCTTGAAGAATTTAAGGAGGGGCCAAGGTTGTATGAGAATGGCCTACCAAATAGCCATGTTGATGAGCATGATTTCAGGAAGGATTCCCTTGTTGAGACTTATTCTATTGATGATGAGAAGGGTGATACTAATAATACAAATCCCTTAGATATTTTAAAATCATCTAATAAAGGTAAAAATTTTGATTGATTCTTTGATTAAAACTTGAGAAATAAAGATGTTTGTAGGAGCAAGGATTTGTTGCATCATTTTCATATGATATAATTACAATGTTTATGTCATGATGAAAAGTACTATAATAATATTAAAAAGAGGAAGGGTACAAAGTGGAAGGGAGATAATTTATCTCAACATCAATATGTCTCATACTTAATGGTGTGGGATCTAGGTGTTTTGGCCAAATCTAGCATACAGATTGAAGGTAAACCTTGTTTTGTAATTGAAGATGTTTTTTTGGCTTCTAATGATTGCATGTGTCAAAAAAAAAGGGTGATGTAGTCACATAAGAAGGGGATATACTTGGTAGATGAAAATAATTCAAGATGGAGGAACATGCACTAACATCCAAACTTTCAATGGGTGAGATAATGATTGGTTATTAGAGTAGCATGGTAAATGGATATGAATTTGAAGGAGATGTTATGAGTTATAAGGATAGAGATGTTGAGGGTAAATCAACAATTCCTACCTTATCAAAAGTGGATGAGCTCATTATTGGTAGCTTAAGGTATGAAAACAATGATCATATTTCATATTTATTGTTTCCTCTTATGCCACTACAATTTTTTTGTCATCATGGAAAGCATGCACAAAAGGGTGATAGAGTGAGGGATACAACTTGAAATATGGGGCATGTGAAATATTTGTTTTAAATTTTAATTTTTTTTTTATATGGGATCCAGGTAATGTATCGAGGATAAAAGTAGATAGAGGAATTAATATTACTATTGATTTCTCCATATCTTGCATTTATAATGAAGGGAATTCCATGAGGAATTACTTAGGGTTTGTTGTGTTTTCTAACTACATTATGAAGGATCAATGCTCAAGTATTTTGGATCACTTATGGGAACCAATTACTATAATTAAAGAAAATATTATGATTGATGGAAAAATGGACATAATCCTTATGATAAACTTGATGTTAGATGTGGGTAATAAAAATATATGTCATTTTGATGTTAATTATATTATGACTAAACATAACAAGGTATTCTTGGGATCAAGATATTTATAGGATTCTTGTCCTTGGATGGGTCGAGGAGTTTTCAATAAGGATAAGATTCCATAAGATGGATTATATGTCATTATAATTGATGGATATGATATACCATGCAAGAAGAATATTCATAATCTTGGCCTAGCCATTAGAGACCTTAGGGTTTGTGATGATTTTGATATTGTTGGTTAAAAATATTTTGATGTGGTTTTGGGTGTGAAATGGCTCCATTATTTGGGGTTATTTATGGGACTCAGAATCAGATATGATGAAAAGCAAGTATTCCTAAAAAGAATAATAAATGGAGCTTCACAAGTGGTTATAAATTTTTTTTATGGTGATGCATACCAGTTCATCCATGGGTAAGAAATATATTCATAACATTTTTTATCATCATATTATGGTGTTTAATGACTCACCTATAGGATTACTACCTGATGGAAGACTCAAGCACATTATAGAATGTGGATGAATCCTTAAGCCTATTATGGTTGCACCTTACTACCACCCAAAGAGTTACAAAGAGGAGATCAAGAAGACCATCAAAGATAGATACCACATTCTCAAGATTAATGAGCTCAATAATGAGTTACATAGGGTAATGGACTATCCAAAAATTGATTTGAGGTAATATTACCATCATATACATGTAAGGAATGAGGGGGTGCCTCAAATATTAATCATATATCACTGAGAACATTTTGAGATCTTGGTCATGCTTTTTGGTTTCACAGACACACCAGCTACCTTATGAATAAAGTATTTAGAAATAATTTGATAAGATTTGTTTTTATTTTATTATATGACAATATGGTTTACAATTTGACTTAGGAAGATCATTTGGAGCATTTTGATGCAATCCTTTAAACTCTATAGCAACAGAATCTATTTGCAAAAGAATTTGAATGTGAGTTTGAAGTGATAAAGATGTTGAGCTTGAGTCATGTAACTAGTGCTCAAGATGTTCAAAAAAATCAATAGAAGATCCAAGCGATCTTGGATTGGCCTCCTCTCACTGCACTGGTAAACTTGAGTAGACTCTTTGGCCTTTATAATTATTATAGAAGATTTGTTAAGGGATCTTCATGTATATCAATACCCTTGATTGATATAACAGAGATGAGAAACTTTCATGATGTACCACTAGGGGGACATCTAAGGTTATTCAAAACCTATAGAAAGAGATTATTATGGAAGGGTCTCAAAGAGAAGCTTCATATGCAAATAAGAGTGGTGTAGTAGAATCATGATGAAAAGATCTTGAAATTTACTTGGGATCTTGGTAATATTCAAAGAGGAGTTAGCACCATTACATTTTCATTACTTGATCCAATTCAAAGAGGTGGAAGTATAGTCATGCATCACATCATAGATATTCTGAAGGTTTTTATTGATGATGTTGAGAGTTATACACATTTATTTGATATTTATTATTATGAGGTCAATCTATTTTTAAAAGAGATGATCAACTTACATGATTTTCACAAGGATGTTTTGGATATCAGGGAGAGTGTATCTTGTAATGTTCTTTAGTGGAAATTATCTCACTTGACAAGTAAAGGATCTAGATTATATGAACAATAAATTTTGATTCATCACTTTGGCATGATGATTCTAGACACTTTAGATTTACAATTGCTTGAGGGCAAGCAATTTTGAGAAGGGAAGACTACAATGTCCCCTTTTTTTGAATAATACACTTGAGGAAGACTATTATCCTATTTTATTGTCATAGGCTAAGTCAGGTGATGTAAGGGAATATTAGTGTGGGATCACTATTCACTAGTTACTATTCACTAAAATTATTCATGGGTCACTATTCACTATTACTATTCATGGTGATGTAGGTGATGATGTAATAGAGGAGGTGGCTTGTGGATGAGGTGGAATGAACCATAAGAGAATATCACATGGGGAAATTACATGTAAATGGATTGGGGCATACCAATCAACTAAAGAGATAAGTTAAATTTATTTAAATGTTCACATGATTGTGTTTCTTGGTGGAAAAGACAAAATGGATAAGTTTAGTGCACTTTTAGTTGGCTTTATGATGTGGAGTGTGTGGAGAAGTCAAAAGGATGTTGGGACATTATTTGAGGAATGTGGGCACATGGGTGAATGATGAAAAGTTCCCATCATTGATTACCCTTCGCATGGGTGAGAGAGGCATCATTATGAGAGAATGAGAGAAGGAGGTGACTTTGTCAAAAGTGGATATTTGATTTTGACTCTTTTACATGGACAAGTTTATCACTATTGGTAAATTTTCCCCACCATATGAAATGCTATGCCCCATTTTCCCTTTCTCCTTTACTCTTCCATTTATCTTCCTTCATTGTAAATTTTATAAGTATGATCTCTCTCCTTTTATAATGTATCCTTGTTAAAATCATAAACCCCCCATTTTGAAAGCTTGAACCTTGTGTTTAGTTTCTTCCTCTTCTTTGGATAAAAGTGCATTGGAGATTGAGATAATTAAATGAAAACCCATTGATTTCTTGGATCAGAGGATTAAAACCTTTTGTTTTATTAATAAAATCTCACTTATAGATCATAAAGGTGCTTTAGATTTGCATATCCAGTACATGTGTGTTGTTTGCAACTCTTTTAGTGAAGTTGTGTGGAGTTCATCTAGTTTATGTGGATTTTGAAGGTTTCTTAATATAGAGAGTTTAAGTATTATTCTTATTAGTTGGTTTAGTGTGTATGATTATTTCACATTATGTAATAATTATATTTTTGTAACGCAAGTGGACTAGTTTACCCTCTACAAGCAAATATAAGATATGTTTGGTAGTGTTTTATTTCATGCAAGTATGTGGTGTGAAAGTTGCAATGTGTACTATTTTAAATGATAATATTAGATTTAAGTCTATTATCATAAGTGTTGAGTTTAGATTTTTATAGTTTGAGTGTATTTATCAATATTCCCATTTGGGGATATTACACCAATATCACCTGGCTTGACATAAAGGACATTAATAATGTCATAAACATGGCATATGTTCAAATGTCATACATACTAAGAAAATATATCATAGATATTTTAAAATAATTTACATAAAATGACCAACAAACACACATAACAAACAAGTATTTCCTAATCTATCATGTAAGAATGTAAACAACATAGAACAAGTGAAAAATAGTCTACACTATCCATATAAATCATAAGGTTACATGTTTGTTTCACACCAGATTTATCAATATGTTTAACCCTATTTTGATAAAATAATAAATATGTTGTGCCAATAGGTGTGAAACTAGATATATATCATAATGATAAAGATGTATAATAATTGGCAATTATGATTTTAGAAATTGATAAGTATAGATTAAAAAAAAAAAAAAACTAAGAAGAGAAGTAATTAATCTGTATACACAAGATAAATTATTAGAAAATGCATAAGATGTTATTAATAAAAAAACACAATTCCTATGCAAATTATTTTTTGTAATAGTACCTATGATGAGCAAAGAGGAAATAATAATGTGATACCTTTACCTACCAATGGTGAAAGACACCCTTTTGATTCTTGGATGTTGCTCAATTGATTCTTAGATCATAGTTGTTTATTGTGGAGACTACATGATCAAATGGGCAACATCACCCCTTCTTAATTAGATGATTGTCTTGATTTTTTATGATTTAGATGATTGAATTAGATCTCAAAGAGGTAGAGTATTGGTAGGCTATGTGATATTATTTTAAAATTAAGGGATGAGCTCCAATTTATAATTTTTTAGGGTGAATATGGACCACTAATCTTTATTCAAGATCAATGGTTGAGAATGAGTCCTTTACCTCATTGAATGAGATAGGTTGAGGAATAAATGTTAGGGCTTGGATGTGTATGAAGGAGTTTTGAATGAGGAGTGGCTTGATTTCACTTCTTGTCCCTTGCCTTGAAGTTTGTAGATTTCCTTAGAATTTGTTGATTGACATAGGGATTTGAGATGATTTGATGATTTTTGGATTTTTTTATTTTAGATAATTTGGAATTTAACATTCCATGCATTTTTTGATTAGGATGGATTAATTAACTAATGGGATTGATAAGTTAATTGAATTTCATGAGATTGGCAAGGTTCAATTGTGTAATTAGATTAATGGATTAATTGACTAAGGGTGATGTAGAATAGTGAAGGGTTGATTAGGGATGTGTTTGATGGAATTAGGGTTAAGAAGCATTACAATAATGTGATGAGGGACATAAGGTATCAATTTGGATTGAAAACATTAATCATATTAATGATTTGGGCTCATTGAATAAATTAGGTTTTGATCATCTGATAATCAAAACTAGTGATTTGATAAATAGTGATGATGTTAGATTGGTGGGAATGAGGTGTTTAAATTTTGCCTCTCTTTGAAAAGGAATTTGTGACACACCAGTAGAGTAACAAATTTTCAAATAATGACTAAGATAGAAATAAGTGGGAATAGAAGGATGCCCCAAGTGATGCGATGAATATGAGAGTTTTATTAGGAATAATGGTCTTGATAAAATTGAAAAAAGGGAACACAAAGATGCCTCATATTGTAGGTAATGAAGATATTATGTTCACTCAAGGGGTCAGGAATATAAGGAATGGTATGGATGGGCCCTTGAAAATAATATGAAAGGCTAAAATTGGAGAAAAGAGAGGAAAAAATGATGAAGGGTGGAAAAAACAAAAATAAAATTGGTGAAATGGGTCATAATGGAGCAAATTAAGTGAAAAATGAATGAAAATAGTGAAAATGGGGGGATATATTTGAAATTTTGGTGGACAGGGTGGATAAATAGGTGTTGGGGGTGAAAAACTATTCATTTACACCTCAAATTCTTGAGATTTTAGCTCTTTTACTTTAAGTTGTTTGCCAAAATGGATCATGTGCATTTAGATAGCTAATAAAATGAGGTGAGGGAACATCAACTTCTAAATGAGTGTGGGCCACTAGCAAGTTATCTTGTATTTTGAAAATCCAAAATATTTTTGGTTATAAATGGGGAGAAAAACATGTGCAAAGCACATATGACATGAGGAAAATTTTCCTCACAACCTCTGCATAATTTTAAACATCACTTGCACATCTAAGAATGGAATTTTCATGATAGTTTTTGATCTTTCATAGAAATGATGTCTATGTTGTCATGCCTTTGACATGGTGCTTATGTCATCTACATGAAAGTCATGTATCCTACACAATAATGATGCTTGTAGATGTCATGAAATTTACATAGACATTGTATCATTTATGTTTGAAATGGTATTCTAAAAATTGAAAAATGTTAACTGTAATGAAGAAAAATTACCAACTATGCCTCACTTTTTATGTTTACAAGAGGGACTAACAATCACTATTGTTTAGGAGCATCGATCATGAGTGATGAGATTTTGAGTGATTTGTATAATTTAGAGTGTGGGTTATTATAGTTGGTTTAATTATATCACATGGAAAGGATGACCTTGATAAGGGAAAATAGGATGATGCTCATATAACTAGTAGAGAGGTGGCACTATGAGACCATCACATTTCACCTATCGATAGGTGAGACAACTGTAGTGAGGGAGATATTGATATGAGGGATGCCATTACACTAGACTGAGGGGGATTCACTGATATCAATGGAGATACTAGTGGGGAGGGCATACATCAAACTATAATAGAAGGGGTTATATTTATATGTGTACTTAGTAGGAGGGTTAATTAATCATTTTCCCCTGGTCCTCATAGCTATTTTTAGTGGAATTTTATTTCCTAAAATACCAAATAATTATTTCATATGGGTTTAGCTGATATTATAAATATTATAGAGCACAAAACAATTTTTTTACATTATAGTCTAGAAGCAACCCAATGCCCTAGTCCTTCCGCACTCTCTTCAATGTTTGATGAAGTGACTCCCTTGATGGCATATCACGTGAGTAGACCTTGCATGATCACCTAAGGCACAAAGAGAGGGAAACTAGGATGGGTTGGGGTTAGTTTCATGAAATGGTGAATGAGTTGGAGCATGGTCTTAATATGATTTGACACATGCACATTTCCCTTGTGTCATACTTATTAGTAGATTAGATGTATTTATTTACCAACAATTTCAATGATGAATAGTAAAACATGATTAAATATATAGATAAACCTAATAAAGAAAAAATTTCATAATGAATTTAGATGATCATTAGACAGTCAATCATGCAAATTTATTAAATGTCTTAAAAATATTACATAATTATATATACTTCAACACTTAAAATGTCATTTCTCTCAACTTTAGTCCTATCTATAATTTAAGATAACGCCACAGTATTTAATTTATATTTATATAATTCAAGTATCTATAAGGATTTTATGGAGGTCTCTAAACTAGTAGCTTCTTTAGAATTGGTGCTATTATATCCTCTATCTAGCCAACTCGTCAATTGACTGACCAACAACTAACCTTATTATTCTTCTTGACCTTTGCCTATTATAAGATCCTTATAGCCCTTTCTTCCAACAACCGTTGATAACTTGTAGTTATTTCACTATTATTCCCACATGATAGTTAATGTATTGTGTTGTTCAATGGTATCTACCACCATATTCGATTGTCACTTCATAACTATTTGTTAGGAACCACTTACCAAATTTATTTTTATTATCTTTCCTTGTAATACCTTTTCCAATTCATATGTCTTAGTGGTTACATTTTTTGATCTTGTTTTGTTGTTATTTAACATATTTTGACATGGTTTTTGATGGTTTGTGCCTATCATGTTGGTAGTCTCTTTTGGCCACATGCACAAGTGATTGGTTTTGATTTGATGAGCCACTCTAGTTTTTGGTGCTATTAGGTTTCAGTCTTATGTGCACTTTAGGTGAAAACATCTCACCCTAATCTAAACCAATTATTCATACCTCAAAAAATAATCCATATATTTCTTGTTTTCCTCATTTAATCCAATTACATAAGAAGTTTCACCATAAATAACTACTTCATATGAATTTACACTTTTTGACAAGCCCAATTTTATGTGACTCCTCATGAAAAACTTCATTATCCTTGGTAGTAAATAAATACTTTCATGTTCATTTCTTGTATTTACTTCCCATCCACTATCTTTCTTACTAATATTTTTAAAGAGAAATATGGTGCATAATATACTAACTTAAGCCCTTCCTTCTTGGCAGTGGTTTCATTGAGAGACTAAAATACTTTCCTTCACGTACTAAAGGAAATGATTCCCTCGGTGTTGAGGTATTAATTACCTTCCTATGAAGCCTTGAATTATTGTATGACCACATTAGATAATTTTTAAGGGCCTCTCAAACTTCACCATATTTTTGGCATCTCTTTTTTCTCTCATGAAAACCTTCTTATGTGCATCTTCCTACAAAGGAATTTTTGGCCAAGCAAGTTTTACATGCATCTCCAAGTTGAATTTCACATTATTGAGTCACACTATGATAAACCAAGTTAGAGAAGTCAACCAAAACATTTTTTGTTTCCTATGCATCACTCCCTTATAGTGTACACTTAAAATACCCATGGAGAGTGAGGGTAGCCTCTTATATGACCTTAACCATCCAGGTTGAGTGGATTCCTTTCTTCACCCATCCACAACTACCCTTGTGAAGTTCTTGTCACCCTCCAACGAGTATAAAAAAACACTATTGATGATATTAGTGTAGCTACATGTTCTCTCCTCTATATTCCTCACCAAGTGGTCTTCTCATTGAAGTCTTATCATCCCCCAAGTGAATAACTCAATGACACATTCTATTGGTCTATGGTGTTACCAATTTTCATTGGTGCAAAGCTATGTTTTATATTCTTCAGTCTCTTCTTCTTCCTCTTTAAGAATTATTCATGCATAAGTGTTCACCAAGATCCTGACCTATTATCTTTCCGTTCTTTATCTCTACCCATCTGTGCTTGATGAAGGACATTGACTCTTGCTTAATGAATCTACCACATGGTTGATCCAATTAGTCAATGTTCTTCTTGGTTTAATCTTCCATGAGGAATTTTATGCTTGTCTCATCTTCTAGGTGATGTTTTTACTAAGACATTCCATATACACTTCATCCTTTCATTCATATGAACACCACCTCCAACCCATACTAAAACTTGTATCTAGTCCTCTAATGGAGTGATGTTTTCTTGTTTGTGTTCCCTATACACATGTTCATATTTTTGGGTGGTAAAAAATGACTTTTAAATTTTAAATCACTCACAACCTCAACAAAGATACTTAAATATCTTATAGTTATGATGAATTTTAAAAGAAATCCCTTACTCGATTCACCCAATTAGGTATTAGAATATGAGTGTGTTTTATTACCATCTTCGCATAAACACCCAACATAGGATCTAATCTACCCCATAAAAGAAAAGTAATAAAAAAAATGGATTAAAAATCCTTATTACAACTTGGCATAAAACACCTTATTACATGACCAATCTAGGTTGATAACTAATGAAATACCTTTATGGCATCTCTTTACTACTATTATGGGGCCCATAGCTCATAAAACCTATACACTGAATATTCCTCTTGACCCTAGGGCATATGGTAGATATTTATTTAGAATGAAAGGAAGGAATTCCTTGATAAAAATGGGCACCTTATTTCCTTCAAAGATGATAGGTATCCATGGTACCCAAATATTGGTTGTATCTAAAAGTTATCCTACTCTTGTATTCCTTAGAGTTTTGTTCTAGCATGTGAAGCCCATACTAATGACATAAAGACTTCCATAGAACCCTGTTTTGGTGAAATATGTGGCCTCTAATTTTTTTATTTAGTATAAAGTTTGATATTGTCATGTGATCCCTTATTCATGTTATAAAATCATGGGCATGACCATATCATTCAACATATCTGACCAACCCTTCTATAAGATCGTGTGCTATTGGCATGCATAATCTCACACTCAATTTAAAATAAGAGAGTTAAGTGTATCATCTCATACCTTATCTTAGTGGCCTTGTATGTATCCTATACCTATGAGTTACTAGCAATACTCATAGTCTCCGAGTTAGCTTCTACATCCTCCCATCTTAGGGTGTCTTCTCCACTTGCCCCTACACTCTCTCTTATTTTAATGGTGATGTTAAAAATGTAGTTGAACTCATATGTGTCATCCATACACTCAAAGTGTGTGGAGCCTAATTCTACATTCAATGAGATCACCATTTTCTTGCTTTTATGATCAAAGCTCATATAATGTTGTTTAAATTATAATTTCATATTATTATCATAACACCATGGCCTTCCCATCAACATAAGGTATTTGTATTACAATGATTTGACATCAATGATCTCAGTGTCAACATTGTGTATGACCCCAATAGGTTATGTTATAGTCTTGTTAGCCATGAACAAGATTTGGGTGAAGGCTACAATTTGAGACTTCCTATTTCCTAAAATGCATCCCCTATGAGGAAATTCATTTGACACCAATGTACATTAGGATGTCATATATGAAAAATTTATTGATCTCAACATCCATGAGTAACTCTCAATTATAGCTTGTGCTTAAGGTTATCTCCATTTCACACCCTCATGCTAGGTCTTAGATCAAGAAATCCATTAGTTTCACAATTTCACATTCTTATAGGAGGTTTTTCAACACAATTCTCATTCCCTTACACTGTAGATGAGATATTAGGTCAATAAGCTCACTGAATTATTCCTCATGTGATTGAAGTTTTTTATGATCTTATATCTCAAAATCTTAGGTGATTTGGAGTTCTTCCTATAGAATCTAGATTACATGCACGTCCCTGCTCAACACCTCTGTCTATCTTGACCCATCTTAGGAGTTTTCAAAGGTAGGTGCTAGGTATTATACTTTGGATTATTATCCCTCTAGCTGATATTTAGTCTGGTATCTTTCTTTGGAGCCACTAATTTCTAAGTAATCACACCATTACTTATAAGTGCATGGACCTTGGATCTAACATGCCTCATTCTCATATATGCTCTCAAATTATTTACACATCAGATCATCCTAGTACCTTTATTAAAATTTCCTTTCTATATGATCTTCATGTATAGATCTAGGTAGTCTTGAAACTTGTATGCACTATGACAATACACACAAGTGGGATACTAGGGATAATCATGTTGAAAGTGGTCTAATGAACCATACTTGTAACAATAGTGTTTTGGAAACCTACCTCTATTGTATCCTTTAATGTGCCTCTATTTCCATGTCATTTCCTATAATATCCACATATGAGGTTCTCTAGCCCATATCTTGAGGGTCCTACATTAGCTTGTTATTCACCTATCCCTCATACCTCATGGAATTAATCTATCACGCAACAATCTTTAATATTGTGAGTGGAGGCATCACATATATTTCAATATAGATACACCTTGGTCTTAGTCACATGCAATAGAAGAATATAATAATGAGTGTCATCATCCTCATGGTATATCTCATATGAGGTTGTTAAGGCTTCCATAATACACCAAGGGTAATTGTTCTAGTTGTGCCTATCCATATTGCATTTAATACACCATAAGTTAAGGTGAAAACTAGGTGCCTGGTTAGCTAAAATCATTTCAACCTATGACTCCATTATTGGTCTAACTTTTGTGTCCATGATTATAACAACCTCTAATCTTAGTGTAGCCTCCAATTCCTCTTTGGGTTATATCAGAGTTGGAAGGAATCACAAGTGATCCTCAAGATCAATCTAGATAAATAAAAACACAACAAAAGCCCTTGCCAAAAAACAATAAATACTCAATAATGAGGAAACACAAACTGAAAATATTATTGCTTCAAATAATTTAATACAATCTAAAATTATATTTTATTCTTCACACTCTCTCATTTTCATGTGAAGTCTATGAGAATGCACAAATATATAGGCTTAATACAAAGTTATCAATATCTAAATAATAGCTTGGAAAGTATAATATAGGGGATATGAAAAATCCCACAAATATATCTAACTGTTAAATAAAACATATATGTGAACCAATTTTGTTAAAACAAATAACAACTTGGACTTATTCTGTATCACTCCCTAAATAAATTTAACTAGATTAGGTGTGAACCTAAAAGTTAGACTAGTTCCATAGATAAATATAAGAATAACTATGTAGTGGGAATACTACTATAACACCCTCCATTAAGTGAAATTTAGGGAGAAAATACAACTATGAGCCCTGGATACTAGTCCTAATAAGGTGCCCATGTACACAAAAGAATAAAAAAATAAAGTAAGGACTTAAAAATGAAATCCCCCAAGTACAACTTACTTTACCCCAAGTAATGGATAATTAAAGATAATGAGGAGAAGCCAAATGCTTAGTGAATATGTTAGCTGATGAAAGTAGCTACTAAGAGGGGGGTGAATAAGTATACAATAATGCACGTTAAATTTTAAAACCATTCCATTAGACATCAACTTGATCTAGCAACATAAACATGAAATCACAGTCATCCAAATCATGAACAAGAGCATACAACATATTAACACATCTTCTATGTGGGAAACCCTCTTGGGGAATAAAAACCACTCTCAAGCCTGAAAACACTTGGACTACTTGTCCTATAAGGTATTATAAACCATAAACTTGTCAACTCCTTTTGACCAAGATTTAGTCAAATAAAATTCCCACAAGGAACACTAGCCCCTAAGATGATCAAGTCTTCCTGACCACCCAAAACCTTGATCAAGTCCTCATGACCAAAGGATTTTAGTGAAACACCTATTTCATAAAGAGCAACTGCCCCTAAGGAAGATCAAGTCCTTTAGACCCTCCTTTGAAATTAAAACCTCCACCTTTAAACTAATGTCTTTAACACCTAATGAAGGACCTTTTATAACACATCCCCCTTCACTTCTTCTCACACTCATAATGCATCCAAAGCCACCTTTTGGATCACTCCACTCTTCTTTAATCACACACAATCAACAAACCTTTAAAATCACCACTATGACATTAAAAATATGACCTACATGTCATACACACCATCATTGACCTACTCTTCCCTTCAACTCATCCACTAGGCACACATAGTCTTCACCTTCCCTTTGCTTACCATACACATTCTCTTAAGTAGCCTTTTAAGCATACTCACTCATTCTACCTCTTCTAAGCTTATTAGGTCCAATGAACTATGTTATCAACTTCATCACCTTGCTTAGACAAGTATGTCTGATCCTCTTCACTCTCTACTAGCCCTCACTAACCTGTACCTTCTATTTCAAAGGTTCACTCCTTTACTTGGCTCCATATTTGCACAAGCCTTCACTTCGAGCACCTAATCATAAGTCACTCTTCACATCACTAAAAACCAACACATTTGGTTTCACCATTTATAGTGTAGATACTATAAAACCACACACGATGATTCTAAATGTCAAAACACCCCTAGATTAGACCATTACCCAACCTCCAACCATGACCCCGAGTCAAGTTAGCTAACTAGCTAAACCAACTCACTAACCTCCCCTTTTTTATGCAACTTGACCTTTGACACTTAACCATCGATGGTCATCGTAACCACTGACAGTCACCTTGACCACCAATGGTCAGGTCCTTACCACCTGAAGACTCAAACTCAGTCTGTATGTGAACCTAAACACATCATAATTTAATTCATGCAATGAGCTAACATATCAAGAATTAAATTTAGGTAACGAGTTTTAACCCTTATATAACCTACACCTCCATCTCTTTTGCCTATAAAATAGAGGAGCAAGAGGTGAAAAAATGATCGATCCATTTAGTAATCATGTAATTAGACTATCAACTAGTAATTATTAGGAGCTTCTAACATCAAGAAATTATTTACAAGTCTTCCCTTCAACAAGTTAGAAACTATGATAGAGACACGCACCTTTACAAAAATTATTCTTCAGGTAAAGTACTGTTACTCTACCCAAATTACTCTAGCATTAGTTACCAATTATCAAAAAACTAGTCAAGTATATTTCTAGTTTTTCAAGTTTTGATTATTTAGTTCTTGGCCTAGACCCCTCTGTATCATATCTTCTGACCTCTCATCCATAAATAGACTTCTATCCATTTACTAACCCCTTTTACAACCTAAACTAGAATCTTTTCTAAAACACCCTCAAAACCCACAACAACCACCGATGGTCATCATGATCATGGATGGTCACCTTAAACTATTGATGGTCTCCCAACTACCAATGATCACCTTAAACTATTGATAATCACCCTGATCATTAATGGTCAGTGTGGTAGGAAATAACAAAAATCTATTTCCACATGCTCACCCTCAACTGAATTCCAATTTTCATCTTTGTACTTGTTCACAGAGTCCCCACACATTTTTAAAACTGAACCTAACCTATTTAACATTAGTATTGACCCACTTATTTCTATAATTAGTCTATTTCCTTTATCAAGCATTTATTTTTTCTTTCATTTATTTTCAATATTTTATATCATTTGATGCAAGTACTTCATCTTTATTTCTTTTAACTTAACTATTCTAAGAGAGTGGATTGGTAGTCTCCTAGTAAGTTCATGCTTCTTAGATCTAGCTCATGCTAGGCAATCTAACTTGTTATCCATCTAACATCTCCTTTATTTTAGTGATTTCTTATCTACAGGGCAATCTTCCAAGGATGAAGAGTATCTCTTCACAATCATCTAGATCATGCACAAACAAACAAACAAGTTCTTCTACCATACCCGTATTTAATTTCTTACTTCTTCTTTAATTAAAAATTAAACTAAAATTAAGAGAAACATTATGGCATGCTGATGGGACCTAGTAGCATCTAGGTGCCCTTTCCTTCCTTATTCTATACTCATATAAATAAATCAAAATTTATTTTGGGTATAAAATTAACTACATACATTGATTGCTTGCATGTTTAGCTCATTTAGTTAAATTAAAAGCAAAGTAACAAATCATAGCTTCACTTCTTTAACACATACTATACCAAACCACTTAAATCAATCAAAACATCATAAAAATTGACATAATGCCCAACTAGGGTTTCATCTCCTAGTGGATCACCTTAACCCTTTGGCTATCTTACTTGGAGGTCATTACCAAGAAGAGAAACCAAAACTTAGCTCTCTAATTGAGTCTAAACTCTAGAAATCAGTATATACTGGCTAAGCACCTAACATCCTTATCACTACAATGTGTGAAGTGAGGGGTTAAGCCCCAATACCAAGCCACATATTTATTTCCAACATAGATCCTTTTTTAGAGACTTAAACACCTAAAACCAACCATAGACTTCTTTTCTAATACCTATTACACAAACCAATTTCCTCTTCACACTTTCCAACTAAGGCATACGCGAAGAGTGAGATAAAAGGTACCTTAAGATTTTAAATGCACTTTATAATATTTTTTGATTACCTTGAGATATTTTTCTTTTGTTTACTTTGTGTTTGAGTTGTGAGCTTTCCTTTATTCCTTTCTTTTCCTCACATGGTTTTCACTAGACAACAGTTGAAGAACCAAACCAACCAAGAGCCACTTTCCTCTTCTTCTTCCTCCATGAAGTATACCTCAGATATTGAGGGTTCTCCCCATACTTCTACCATCCCTATCATGCCTTGGATAGTTTTCCAAAGTGATGTGCATTTTTTCACCTTCTTTGATAATAACCACTAGCCCTCCAACTTTACCTCAACACCCTATCTCACCACACCCCTGATTCGATTTCTCATAATGATCCACTTTTGGGATGCCTTGCCATCTTATGGGGGATACCTTTGTTACTAATACCTCTACCCAACCTATGATCACTCAAGCATCTTCTTCCACCAATAAACCATCCACTACCTCCATCCAAACTCAATCCAATAATCTAATCAATAACCAAGCACCCCCTTCACCAACCAATAACCCCTCCAACATATGGGTAACCTCAAATTTTGTTACCCATACTCCACCCACCATGGGGATACCTTCTACTCATATTGCCACTACTCCCCTTATCACTACCAACCCACTAATCTCCACCCACTTCATAATGTGGTGTTTTCTATACCTTCTACCCTTCCACCTATTAGTACCAGAGTTACCACTCACCCCCATATATACCTCCAACCCAATCCATATAAATTACCCAATTTATTAATATCATACCTCTGAAACAACCCACATCAACTCCCCAAAAAATACCTATGACACCCTACCCATGCTATATTCTCAATCCATAAAGATACATAGATCCATCTTCTACACAACTTGTTGTGACCATTAGCCCTTATATGGCATCATCCAACCCTCATTGACCACATGCCAACATGTGGAATCCTCTAAACCTTCTACTAGTTATCCATATATTACATCCACCCAACCTCAACAAAAATTACCATATAATTATGGAACTCCCCAACCCCAAAAAAATTTGGTCAAATGTTGATGGACAAAATGACCAACCTAGAGTCATCTATATTTGGGGCTCACAACCTCTTATCTTATGGAAAAATATATAATGAACCTATTCACCCATCCATCCCTATCTAACTTTACCCTCCTCAATGGTAACTACCGAAAATTTCTAAATTCCAAAGCAAGGAGGACCCCCAACAACACCTAAGATCAATTTAGCATTCTTACTACTTACTTGCCTATGATGACACTCTTCTCCTTCACATCTTTCCTATATATTTATCTGGACTAGCATTGGATTGGCATAGTGATCTCATTAAGCACTCCTTTTTTTTCACCATCTCACCCAAACCTTTTTAGACCACTTCTCAATCAATATATCTAAGAAGGTCTCCATCACTGATCTCTACTCCATTAGGCAATTTGATGATGAATCAATTACCAATTTCATAGCCTGATGGAGAGGTTTATCAACCAACTCTCTTTCTCTTTTCCCCAACCCAAATTGATTGAACTTTTCTCTTAGGCTTATGCCAAACACATCTCCCCTACTCTATAGGTTTATACCTTCAAAAACAGTTGACGAGGCTTTCACCATGGCATGTAAAATAGAAATTAGATCCATCGATGAGGGGAAGTTAAAACTAAGAAATAAAAAATCTAGCTTTGAAGCTAATGACCCTTCCCCATACAAAACCACAAACTAATCTAACTACCCTAACACCAAACTAAATATAGCTATAAACATGGTTGTCTTTAAAACCACTCTACCTCTGGTTGTCAACCAACCTAACCAAACCAAATCCTCTAAATCTTCCAATAAACAAAACTGAAATCAAAATAGACTACCCCAAATAAATACACTCCATTAGGGGAATTATATGCTTCATTTTTGGATAAGTTACTCAAAGCCAACATCATACAACTTCCCCCTATTAAACCCCCTAAACAATTTGATGCTTCTCATCTAGTGCCTAGTTGGTACAATGAGATTGATCTATGTGGCTTCCACCAAGTCATTGGACATGACATTACTAGGTGTAACACCTTCAAAACCATTGTTTAAAGCTTGATTGATAAAGGAGAACTTTCATTAGACAATCCCAATGCACCCTTGAATCAATCACTCGACATCTTTTGATAACCTTTTCCCAATCATTCCCCTCTTACCAACCACAATGAAAACAAATCAAAATCATCTCATGATTGTGAGGACCATACACTCAATGTAATTATCAGTGAACCTATGATTGAGGGAACCACTACCTCAACTACCTCTTTCTCCACTCCATTTTATCAAAGTGGTGGAATCACCTTATATTCCTTTAGATACCTAAACAAAGGAAACAACCAGCTCCTTTCCTTCACTTGATGAGATAATAGACTTACCCACCTCTCCTTTGATAGAAACACCAAAGGATGCAACCATTGTCATCACATCTTCCTCCCCCACCTTGGAATCACCCTCTCTTTTTTTAGAAACTACTCCAAAAGGAGAGATCATCTTTTCTACTCCTTCTATGGAGGGAACATCTTCCCGAATGTTAGAACCTTTCATCAAGGACAAGGATGAAGAAGCTATTCCTTTACTATGGGCCTAATCTTTGAATCTGATACCCAAAGAACCAAACCAATTTATAAACCCTTCTCTAAATTGGTCTAAATCCTATAATTCTATTCTCAACCCAATATGGATCAAGCCATATTTTGGTACCATCTTAGGCTACCCTATCAAAAAAATCATGAACATTCGACCTCACCTTTATCCACACCATCTTTAATCACACCTAGCCTTAAACCTATCATCACCCCAACACCTTCATCAATCACCTCTCCCTCCAAAACTATGCGAGAACCATCCAAACCACCTCCATCCAAAATTATCAAATCACCTTATACCTCTCTAATCAAAACTATCAAGAACCTATGGGTAATTCTTAATCCTAGCCTTATCCACCCATCTTCGAATTTGGACTTAACCCCATCTAGTCCACCAAAGAAAACCTTAACCAAACCAACCAAGAAGGTGGAACCACCCAAACTCCCACCCAAAACTATAACCATACCACCCCCTTCCCTCTTACCTTCTATTTTGGGACCCCATCCTTCTTCCATCCTAAGAGATCATCCTTATAACAAGAAGGAAAACCCTCCCAAAAATACCCAAACTAAACTTAAGCCCATTATCAACCCAACCAAAAAATGAAAATATCTAACACTTACCTACTCCCCCACTCTCATCCAAGAGTGAGGAGGAACTGAAGTAGCTTTCTAGCCCAATGCCTCCCCACATCCACACTATCCACATGGTCACCTGATCTCGGGCCTAATAAAAGGATAAGGGAAAGGCCAAAGTGTCCATTCCATGGACATATCCTTTTACCCCTAAAAATTCCAACCAAACTCAAACAACTTCACCTTCACCTTCACCAAAACACAAAATATTTATTTTGGGTGCCTCTCCCTTCAACCCTTCTGAATCTATCCAATGAGTAGTTATAAAATAGCTTCACCAAATACTGGTGAAGATGAGCCAATATGAACTAATCAAAACCTCACCCCATCACTACTAATTACTGATAGAGGCCTTGTAATCTATAAAGGTCTAACCTGAATACCCTCAATTTGTTACAGCCTTTGTTTGAGCCCTTTGACTTTCCACCCTTGTCACATTCAAGGATTAAGAAATACCTTTTGTTCATCTTGATTCTCCCAATCCTCCCCTCTTCATCACTACATACATAAAGCAAACATACATAAAAAGGGTGATGATTGATTAGGGAGCTAGAATTAATATTATCTCTTCTTCTGCTTATGACCAACTCTAGCTGTCAAAGAATATCATGTCAAAAACCCTAATGGTCCTCCGTTCCTTTAATGATACTATGGTCATAACCTTAGGAATATTCATCCTCCAGATTTTCTTGGGACCTCATACATTTATATAGATCTTCTACATTATATAAGGTGATTTTAAATACAACACCATACTTGGACACCCTTGGATCCACTCCATAAGTTGTGTCCCATCTACCTTACAATGATGTGTCAAGTTTGAACATGAGGGTTAGGTCATCACCATATAAGTTGACCCTAGTCCTTTCACATCTTGTAACATGAAATATCAACCCAAATATTTTATTCTTCCTTAGTCATCTACCTCACCACCGACCAACAACAAATCTACTCCTACCATTAATGAAGCTTCAACTAGGTCATCCATCCCTTCTTATCAGATCCCCATAGAGGACCGTTTGGAACCAATGTTCCAATGTCTCTTATTGAGAGAATATAATATTTTAGAAATGGATGCCTTTCCCACTCTTCAAGAGTATGGGAATCTTGACCATGATACTGGTTACGATCTTAATATTGTGACCATATTTCCTTTCAAGATTCCTAGCCACTAAACCAATTTCATCTATGGGGGACTTGATCATTCAATTTTCACTTCCTCCACCACCTCTTCTACCTGACTATTTACCTGTGATTTCTCCTTTTAGATAAACTAAAATTTACTAAATTGTACCTTCATAGGTTTGCCTATAAGGGATTCAACCTCAACCATTATGAACATGGACCCCACGAGCTACCTTTGATCAAAACCTAGAAATCTCATGAGTTATTTGGCCTTGGGTTTGTCACAGTAAAAGAGCCCACTGATTCACCCAAACCCATCCACCATTGAAGAGAATGTACCATACTTACCAACCCCATCTCTTTCAAAGTCTAAGGATTTTGCAACCATCCCTTCTAACTTTTTTTAGTCAATATCATTAGTTTGGGCTCCTTGATCTATCAAAAGGGTGGCCAAACTAAAACCTTTTCTCTAATTCATCTTGAAATGGTAGAAAATGATTCTCCTACCATCCACATCATCTAATTGTCAAGATGATGATTCCATTCTCACCTATCTTGGTATAGGGGATTCTTCTATCCATAAATCCCTTCCTCCTAAAAACCAAACCATGCTAAATGAATCCACTATCAATGTCAACTTGGGTACTCAGGATAACCCTTGCATTATAAATATTGGTCAATCCTTAAATTCCTTAGTGAAAAATGATTACCCTTCATTTATGACCTAAGTATAGAATTTGCTTGGTCTTATCAGGATATGCCCAAAATTAACCCTTCTATATCTCTCCACAACATCTTCATCTATCTTGATGCTAAGCCCATCAGGTAAAATCTTTGTAGGATACACCCTCACATCGCCCTTCTAGTTAAAGAAGAGCTTTAGTGTCTCTTGTATATCAACTTAATTCAACCCATTTACTATCCCTAATGGTTTTCTAATATCATTCCCTTCACCAAGACCATAGAGGGACTTCACCTCTATGTTAAGTATTATGACCTCAACCTTGCTTGTCTAAAGGATGACTTCTCTTTGCCTAGCATTGACCAACTTGATGATCTTACAGCTGGCCACAAGATGTTATCTCTCATGGATGGTTTCTTAAGATATAATCAGATCTTGATTTCCCCCAAAGATTAGCATAAAACTTCCTTCGTCACCCCATGAGGAACCTTTTGCTATAGGGTCATACCATTTGGTCTAAAGAACACTAGAGTAACATACTAATGTGTAATGACCTATATATTCTATAATATCATCCACAAAATTATAGAGGATTATGTAGATGATCTCCTTAGGAAATCCAAATATCACAAGGACCATCTAGAAGTTCTCAAAATTATTTTTGAGCACCTAATCCATTTCCATGTCTGACTCAACCCTAACAAATGTGTTTTTGGGGTCTTATTTGTAAAGCTTCTTAGATTTATTGTCTCTCTTTGAGGAATCAAAGTAGACCCTACCAAATCTAGATCAATCCTCAACATGCCACCTCTAAGCCACCTTAAGAAACTACACAACCTATAGGGGAAGCTCCAATCCATCTATCACTTCATCTCTCAATTATCAGATAGATGTCAATGTTTTCACCATATTCTCAAGAAAGATACATATTTTAAGTGGATTAAGGGCTGCCAAAAAACTTTTAATTGACTCAAAGAGTACCTTCTTTCTCAACCTATTCTTGTCCCTCCCAAAGAGGACCACCCCTTCTACCTTTGCATTTCCACCATAGACTATTCCTTAGGGGTAATGTTCACTCACTATGATGAACAAAATAAAGAGCAAGCTATCTATTATATAAGTCAAACACTTATAGAGTATGAGACTCAATACACCCATATCAAGAAGCTTACCCTAGTCTTTGTGGCTTCCAAACTTCATCATTACCTCCTTAATTAAAAAACCTGTCATCACCAATATCAAACCATTCAAATACATGCATTCTAAACCATACTAAAACCAATGTATGGGTAAGTGGCTCATGCTCCTAGCTAAGTTTAACCTTGAGTTCCTTTAGTAAAAATCAATTAAAGGGTAAGTCATTATTGATCACTTGGCTGAAGCCCCTTTTCTAGACAACCAACCACTTCCTCTTGCATTTCCTGATGAGTCTATCATGACTCTTTCTCAAGAGGACATCACCTACCAAGTAAACATGTTCTTTGAAGGCTCAATGTGCTAGTGTGGTGGGGGTACCAGAGTTATTCTCATTCCCCTCAATGGTGAACCTCTTCTTCTTTATTTCAAACTTTATTTTGAGTGTACCAACAACATTGTTGAGTATGAAGCCCTAGTAATAGGTTTCCAAACTGCTCTAACCTTGGGAGTTAAGATGATCAGTGTCTTTGGTAATTCATAACTTATGGTTAACCAAGTCAATGGATCCTAAAAATGTAATAATGATGTCTTAAAATAGTATAAACACCGCACTCTTAGCATCATTTGATCATTACCTTATCTAATCTTTTCTATGATCTACCAACAAGTTTGTAGACACAATGGCTTCCCTTGTTTCCCAAGTCCCATCTCTACCTTCCAACTCTAAGATTTTTTTCACCATTAATTATTTTTTCACACCCTCTTATATCTGATCCAACATCCCTCCCATTTTTAGTGTAGAAGAATCTCCATTAGACATTTGGTATAAACAAACCTTTAACTACCTCAATCTCAACATCATTCCTCCCAACCTCTCTAAGAATGCTCGAAGAGCCTTTGTTTAGAGTACCTCTCATTATACCATAATAGGGGGAATACTTTACAAATATGATTTTGATAGCCTCCTTCTCCACTACCTATACAGTCATGAAGCTTCCCATGCTATCAAGGAAATGCATGATGGGATATGTGGTGGACACTTTAGTGGTCTAGCTATTGCTAAACGAATCCTTTACCTCAGCTACTATTAGACCACCCTCAACCAAGACTATTATGATTATGTGAAGAAGTATGTTAAATGTCAACAACACACCAATTTACATCATGCATATGACTATGGCCTTTAAGTATCCAAGGACTTTTGACCCTTTTCACAATGGGGATTATATCTCATTAGGGAAATCACTCCTCATTATTCATAGTGACACCACTCCATGATCACCACCACTGAGTATTTTACCAAGTGAGTGAAGACTATCATCTCATAATACTACAAATCCTATATAGTGGCTATGTACTTATGCATATCAATGGTCCCTATTGAAACTACTACTACTCCTCTGGTCTATGTTAGAGTATCTCACTCTTGGGTGACTTGGACTAGTGTAGCCCTCACCTAGTACCTCCCACCTATCATAATGGAAACATGACCTTATAATGTGATAAATTAGCCTTGTAATGTATCCAACTACCCAACCAACCATGCCCACCTTGGCATTTCCATTTTGGTCCAAACTATCACATATTTTGTGATGACCTTACCTTGATTTTTTTGACAACACCAACCAACCTTACCATGTTGAACATTTGAATTTGTACCACCTAGAGCACACTAGATCATTTGTGTTTTTTTTTGGGAGCACTTCTTACCTTAGATACCTATGAAAACACCAACCCTATATAGAAGACTTGATAGGACTAATCTGATTAGCTATGCCTAATGTTATGGCCCGATTACCCTGTCACCTATCTTTTTAGCATCAACCTTTTATTTTTACCAACCATGGTAACTTAGTCTATGTGTGATATTGGATATTACACATAGTCATATTTTGTGTATATGTTTGCATTTAAAACTCCCAAACACCATTATCATTGACCTTGTGACTCACCATAAACTGCTTGTCAAACATACACCCAACTTTATTTTACCTCATCAACTCCTAATTTGAGGGGGAATACCTCCTTCGATACTTGGGGAAACCAAACCTTTAACATGCAATCTATTTTTGTTATATAGTTTTTTGACATAAAATACATAATAAAAAGGAGCAAAATATAAACACCAAAAAATTACACATGATGGTTCTAGATGTCAAAACACCCCTAGATCAGACCATTTCCCAACCTCCAAACATGACCCTAAGTCAAGTTAGCTAACTAACTAAACCAACTCACTAACCCCCTTTGTTTACCCAATTTGACCTTCAACAGTTGACCATCGATGGTCACCATGACCACTGATAGTCACCTTGACCACTTATGGTTAGGTCCCTACCACATAAACACTTAAACTCGGTCTATGTGTGAACCCAAACACATCACAATTTAATTCATGGAGCGAGCTAATACATCAAGAATTAAATTTGGGTAATGAGTTTTACCCAGTCTAGAACCTATACCTCCATCTCTTTTGCCTATAAAAGAGAGGAGTAGGAGGTGAAAAATCCTCAATCTATTTAGCAATCAAGCAATTAGGATATCAACCAACAACCATCAAGAGCTTCTAAAATCAATAACTTCTTTTCAAGTCTTCCCTTTAGCAAGCCAAAAACTATGATAGAGACCCAAACCTCTATCAAAATTATTCTTCAGGCAAAGTACCATTTGTCTAAATTAATTCAATATTAGCTACCAATTATTAAATAACTAGTTATGTATATTTATCATTTTTCAAGTTCAATTATTTAGTTCTTGACCCAAAATCCTCTATATCATATCTTCTAACCTTTCATCCCTAACCATATTTCCAACCATTTACTGACCCCTTTTTCAACCTAAATTAGAGTCTTTTCTGAAACACCCTCAGAACCCACATCAATCACCGATGGTCACCCTAACCATTGATAGTCACCTTCAATCACTGAAGATCACCCAACCAATGATAGTCACCTTAAACTATTGATGTTCGCCCTGACCATCGACGGTCACTATGGTAAGAAATAAAAAAAAGCTATTTCTACCTACTTACCCTCAACCAAATTCCACTTTCTATCTCTCTGCCTATTCATAGAGTCCCCACCCATTTTTTGAACCCAACTTGGCCTATTTAGCATTAGTATTGACCTAATTATTACTATAATTAGTCTATTTCCTTTATCAAGCATTTATTTCTTCTTGCATTTCCTTTCAGTGTTTACTATCATTTGATGTAAGTAATTCATCTTTATTTCTTTCAACTTAATTGTTCTAATAAAGTGGATTGATAGACTCTTAGTAAGCTCACACTTCTTGGATCTAACTCATGTTAGGTAATAAACCTTGCTATCCATCTAACAACCTCTTTATTTTAGTACTTTTTTTATCTATAGGTTATTATTTCCAAGACAAAGAAGAGCTCTTCATAATCATCTGGATCATAAGCACATAAACAAATAGGTTTCTCTACAATACTTGTCTTTAGTTTCTTACTCTTCTTTAATTATAAAATAAACTAAAATTGAGAGAAACATAGTGATATATCATGATTATCAAGATAAAAATATTTATTTGTCAGCCACAATACATGCCTTCACCCTAAGGCATATAACATGGGTCAAACTTAAGCACAACTCTCTTTCAAATAGGCCTAAGTCACCTTTTAGGTCTTATGATGACCTATTCACCTCTTTAACACTTCTTTGAGCAAACTAGGGACATAGGACCACTTCCAAATACAAGGACCCATTTAACATGACCCTTATCTTCAAAGGATCACAATCACCAAAACACTCTTATGCTAAAGCATACTTTTCTCAAATAAAATTTTCTGCACATGATCACCATGAATGGACACACAGTCAACTTCTTGTAGATGCTAGAAATCTGCACCATATCCTAATGTCCTAAAATAGGCTAAGTCTGAAATGTGGTAGAAACTTACAAAAATTTATATTTTTTATGTTAACTCATAGAGTTTTGAAACCACTCTCAAACATCTAAAAAGTATATACATAAAATATAACTTAAAGTATAAGAAACTAAATGTCCATAATTAAATGTCAACTTATACTTAAATGTTTATTTTATGTATATACCCCCTATTTACTTATGGTAATTAATCCTATTAATTACTATTTACCATCCCCAAGCACCCAAAATATTTTAAACAACCAAAATCCTAATAAATAAATAAAAACAAAACCTATTCTCATTTATAACAACCTAAAAACCAACTCCCCCATGTCATATGCGGAATCCCCAACCATTTGGCAACCGTGTAGCCTAAAACAAGATGTAAATCAAAAATTCCCTAGATCGATGTCAATTTTTTTGGATCAAAATCAATCCATAAAAGTAGGTCAAACCATCCCTAAAAGAGTTCAAAAAATATGCAGGTTGGAGGACCCAGACTTTGTAGGTTTGTTTTAGGCATTCAGAGGTTAGAATTTATAGCATTTGGAGTCCAAAATACTTTCCACAAGTCAAGTAATTGAAGGATAAAAGTAATGATCTCATAATTTATTTTATTTGGTTTGTCATTTATTATTTATTTTCAAATCTTGTTTAAATCCTTCATTACAATTCATTAGATTATTTCATTATTACATCCTATGTTTTAAACCCCTTTCTATCCCATTTCTTAGTTTATAGACACCTCTATTCATCCCTAAACCTTTTACATCCTTATAGAAACTCATTTTTCATATTATGTACACTATGATAGGATAAAAAATAATATAGAAAGATCATGGTAGATCATATGAGATCTTTATCGATTCTATCTTTTGTATAAAACCTTTAATTTCAACCCTTTAGGTCTTTCTATTTGATTCTGCAGGTTTTTATTTGTTTCCTATCTGTCCGTAAACCTCTATAATATATCCTAATCATCCTTAAAATTACATAATTTATTCCTAATCCTTATTTTAATATATTTATCCCTCATCCATATAATCCTTATCCCATCATCTTAGCTGGCCTTATGTGTATTAGGTCTAGTTCCTAGCCTAAACTTATCAACAACCCTTGTTTGTGTTGACTTATACATCTTAATATTAATTCATTTATAGTCACATCTAATAGTTTATATATTTTATATTATCCCTAATAATTTTAAATCTTATTCCATTTATATATCTTTTATCAAAAATAGTGGGTTGACATCCGTCAAGGATGAATATCTCTTCTACGACTTGGCATTTACCAAAGAACCCACTCATATCTCTTTTAATCCCATTTTTTTAAAAATGTGGTGTATTATAGGTAATTAATCCAAAAAAAAAGAGGATTTATCATAATAAAGCCTGATATATGATGCACAACCAGCCATCCATACCTCTAGGTAATCTTAAAAACTCTGCTTATACTTTGTTTTTAGTAGCTAATTAGATTCACATTGAAAAAACAAAAAAATACTGAAACACTTTTAACCCTTTTTTCATACTAAATATGATTGTTAAAACCTTAATAATGCAGAAATATGGTCCTCATGAAGTCTAAAACACTCAAAAATAGATAATTCATAGTGAAATATCCAAATAACATCAACACAAGCTCAATTACCCTTCGTAGGTTATTTGCAGAACACACATGAAAACACAATCAACTTTGAACCTTCATAAATTTAATTGTACACACTTTTATATATTCAAATATATATTTATATATGTTTCTTGGAGTCCTCTAAAAAAATTATTTTTACACCATGGTCAAATTATTTATAGATCTAAAGATATGGGTCAAAAACTAGGCATTGGTCTTTTCTTTATTAAATCCAACTATTTGAATTCAAATAGTCATAGTTAAAATTTGATCACTTTGATTGCATATCATCCTCTCACATTTTCATAATATATATGCACCAGTGATTTTATTTAAAATTTAATGCAAAGTGTACTAATGCCCAAATGTTAAACTTTAAACAATTGACATCATCTCATGCAATCTTGAAATCTTGACCACATACACATCATCGATCTTATTGTAAGGAGCTTGGTTTTTAACAATGATAAAAAAATATCAATTTGAACTTTTGAATTTAAATAAAATAGTTGATATTGATCAGTATGAACACTCACTCACTATTTATTCTTAGAAAAAGCTTGATATTTATCTCTGTTCAACGTTAAACATCAAACACTTGTCCTTATCTCATTATTTCCTAACATCTTGGAGCAAATGCACTTTGTCAATTTAATTGAGAGTTTATATAAATTTACCTTTTAAAAAAATTGACTAAGCATGGGAACCATTTCAATCTAAATGGAAGGCCAAATTTGGACCTCAATAACTTTTACTGTGCTTAGTTGCATGATCTAAAATTTGGACCATATGATCTCCTCTCATAGGAGAATCCAACCATGTATTAAGCATCTCCTAAAAAATTTGTAGGTACAAGATATAATTTAATTAATATTCTCACTCAAATTTTTCTACCACAAAGCCAATTATGTCAAGAACTTTGTCTAGAAGTCTAACATTACACATCTATATCTTTTATCATGTTTCATCAAATGACCTAAATTTTTGTGCATATCAACTAGGCACAAAAAGTAACAAACCCATATTATAAATTTCTCCTAAAATGTCCTCATGTGTGAGATATAAATTCATTAATATTCTTATTCATATTTTTTTTCCACAAGCAAATTTGGCTAAGTATGGGATAACATTGTCAAACTACTTGGGAGCCTAACTTTGCACACATATATCTTTGGCTGCACTTCATCGCATGACTTAAAATTTAGGACATACTAACTAGGAATAAAATTAAATAAACCAATATTATAATATTGTTTTTAAATATCCACATATGTGAGATATGCTATCACTAAAATTATTACTCAGGTCTTTCTTACCTCATGCAAATTTGGCTAAGTATGGGAAAACATTGTTAAACTGTTTGGGAGCCCAACTTTGTACTTGAATATATTTTTTCATGATTAGTTTCATGACCTAGGATTTATCACATAAGATCTATGAAATTTTTTTATTACAACCATATGACCAACTCCCATTGACTCATCCACATGTGGCAATGGTGATGTTAGCAAATTGCCTACTAAAATTTTCTACCACTAGACCCAAAATGTCTATATGACAACTACGGACTACAAGATGAATTAAAATTATGTAAAAAATATCTCAAATCATATAAAACCTCTTATAATACCCATTTAACATGATCAATACTACATACTCATACCTAAACCTCTCTAACCATGCCAAATTAGAAGATCAACCAAGCTAACTTTAAGCATACTAGGATAAGCACATTGCACACTTTGTTATTGTCAGTTATACTAACAAGGAACTTAATACACTCAATTGGAAACTTATATGAAATCACCATGACATCATTTAAAAATATCCAATAATCTTCCCCTTTTGTCATTGATGTCAACAACCATCATATAGTAATATATATTTCACCTTCCTTCTCTCTCTTCAAGCACTCCCACAATAGGAAATTTCTCTACTTTTGACAAAATGACAAAGTGGGCACCAATTAATATTAAGGACCTAAAAATACCATCAAAAATAAAGGACAACCTTATAAATATTATACAAATTCCCCCTTACCTTGAGCCTACCATTTTTTACGTTGACAGTTTCCTCTTGCTCCATGCCAATACTCTCTTTAACCAAGCACTACAACCAATGAAGAAGGAAAAAACAAAAGTAATAAAATATGATAAAACTCACCTAAAAAATCTAATAGGGATTCCCCATTAAATTAATAATCCATTTAAACTTTTGAGCATCTTCAGATCTCCACACACCATGAAGAACCATCATACAGGCTTACTAGACTTCTCTCTCAAACTACCATAAGGACCACCTAAAAAACTTCATGCCACTCACCAAATAGGAAACATGTTATAAAAAAACTTGAGAACTTTCATAGAAACACTCATACCTTGCTTTTTTGGATAAACTGATAAAAAATCACTCTTCTTCTTATTAGGCCTATCTAGACTCTTTGTAGCCCTACCTAGAACATATAGAGCCCAAAAAATTCATTAGTTACATATTCAAGAATTTAAAATTCATATCTAGAGAAATATCATAATACCCTTTAATAAAACCAATTTTCAACACCTAGATCAACCTTTGAAACATACTTCCTTCACAAACCAATTTGCTAATTAGGCCTCCATCTTGACAAAAATAAGAATAATTTGAAAACCAAAAACATTCAAATCTCTATGAAACATGATTTGACAACCAATTTGGCCCATTTAACCTATTAATAATCCTTATACCTTAAATAAAAATTTATACCACTTTTCTAGTAAAGCATAAAACCCTAGAATCTCAAAACAAACAGAGTTAACAAACCTCCTTCTAGTCAATGTCTACCTCTAAAAATTATTGCATACTTGGAGTAAAAATTACAAAATTTTGGACCAAGATTTTAACTTCCAAATATTTGGGAATCCATACATACTATAACCCATTTTAGGACTTGCATACTCTTAAGAACAAACAGGGAAACCTGAGAGTAAACAAAAATCTTCAACTTGACTTCAACATATCTTCAAACCATAAAACCACCTAGAACATGCTAGAATAAGGTAAATAGATATTTTTGAGAATCAAAATATTATTGACATTTCATCAATATTATTATGCCATTTGTAAAAACCCATTCTGACCCTACTTGTATACTTTGCACATACAACCAACATTCTTTCATGATAAAGAACACTAAACTGAGCTCAACCATGAATTACAAGCATGTCACCAACTAATGAAATAATTGAATATTCTAAATCTGATGTTTACTTAGCTCCATATACCAAAACTAAGTCATTATCATTATAAACACACATCTTAGGGTGTGTAGACATCAAACCCTCGAGTCACTACCTTTTATGCTTTGGTCTAGTTCTTCAAAAACTAAGAGCAAAATGAATAACCAAAGAGCATCTTGACACATAGGTTTACCAATCAATAAAGTGACTCATAGTAAGTCAACACATATTCTCATGACCTTATTTGTTTTTAAACATCAATCAAGACCCACTCAACATCCACCATGCTTCCTATTTCTTTAAAGTGTCTCCTTGAAGCTTAGAGAGAAACACCCTTTTGAAAAGAGAGACTAAAAGTCCCAAAAATTTGGAGAGTCCCATATATCCATAATCTCATCTAAATTATAGTCTTACTTGACATTGAATGAATCCTTAACTTCATTATTTCTTCAAATTTGTCAATAAATGTTATCAATACAAACTCTTTACTTTTCTTCATGTCTATCATGGAAAACAAACCATCTTTGGTATCAGTCTAATCTCTTCTAATAGGCTTAGGTTTCCATACCCGTTTGTGACCTCTTCCTTACACACTAGGAGATTAATACACCTTATTTTGCTTTGGTAAATCATTCAACCTATTCTTACAATACCTAGCAATGTGACCAATTTTATGACATTTGAAACAAATAGGATCACTCATACATTTTGCTTGATGATGATTGTGATCTTCCTTTTCTATCTAGATAAAAGACAAATTTTGTATCTTATTCATATCTAATTCTTTCTTTTCTCTTGACTGATTTGAGATATGATTTCTCCAAGACCAATTCCTTCTTCCTTCAGGGCTCCATGAGAACTCATTCTTGACTAATTTACTCTTATAGTCCTTAGCTTTATGGCCATACTTATTACATGTATAACATTGACCATGAAATAAATGAGCATACCTTAAAGCATTTTTTTGTCTAACAGACCTTTTTACATTTCTTTCAAATCTTAAAATCTCCTTGACATACTCAGGCTTCTCATGCTTCTTTTCTAGCTTATCCAACTTGACTATGACAAGATCATGCTCACTCTTCAATGACTCCATCTCAATTTTTATCAGAGTGTACTCATGTTCTCTTTCTATCAGATTTGCATTTGTAGTCCTTCACTAATCCTCAAGAATACTAATTTTATCTTCATCCTCTTTGGCCTTATTGGCCATATATTTCAATCTATATGATTTCACTTTAATAAACTTAATCTATTCTTGATACTTATTTTCTTCTTTCTTAGACACATCTAACAAACTTCCCTTAAGAGATTGACTTATGATTCAAGACATTTGATCATATTCCTCATTTTATGATTCCTCTTATTTTTTTTCCTTTAGTTCATTAAGAGCAATCATGAGATTAGCTTCTAGTTCAAATTCTTCTTCCTTGATATCATCTTCTCTAATGTTATGGCAAGTTTCTTTATCACACATGAAGTCCTTTATTTTGAACACAAACTTGTCTTGGCATCTACTAGCTAAACCTTGAGATCATTGATAACATTATCATCCTCTTTGTCATCTTTATTCAAAGTACATATCTACTCTTTAAGTGCCTTGATCACATCCTTTCAATATTAATTCTCTTTATTCAATTGTTTATCCATCTTTTTACCAACTTAGGATCTCCTTTAAGCTATTAAGCTTCCTCCAAAGGACTTGCTATGATACCAATTGATGAAAGTAGATACTGAGAGGGGGTGAATCAATATACAATAAGGGATGTTTAATTTAAAAACCATTACATTAGACATCAACTTGATCTATAAACATAAACATGAAATCACATTCATCCAAATCATGAACAAGAACATACAACACATCATCTATGTGGTAAACCCTTTTGGGGAATAAAACCCACTCTCAATCCTACAAACACTTAGAATACTTTTCCTATAAGGTATTACAAACTATATACTAGTCAAATACTTTTGACCAAGATTTAGTGAAAAAAAAGTTCCATAAGGAACACCATCCCCTAATATGATCAAGTCCTCTTGACCACCCAAAACCTTGATCAAGTCCTCTTAACCAAAGGCCTTTAGTGAAACATGTATTTCACAAGGAGCAACTACCTATAAGGAAGATTATGTCTTTTAGATACTTATTTTAAATGAAAAAATCCAAATTTAAACTGATTTCTTTAACACTTGATGATGGACCTATGATAACACATCCCCCTTTACTTCTTCTCACACTCACAGTACATCTAAAGCCACCTTTTGGATCACTCGACTTTTTTTTGCTCATACACAATCAATAAATCTATAAAAGTACTATTATTACATAAAAAATATGACCTATAAGTCATACAAACCATCATAAACCTACTCTACACTTCAAACCATCCACTAGGCACACACAACCTTCACCTTGCCTTTGTTCACCTTGCACACTCTCTCAAATAGCCTTTTCAACATACTCACTCATTCTACCTCTTCTAGGATTATTGGGTCCAATGACATATGTGATCACCTTCATAACCTTGCTCAGATAAGGATTTATAATAATCTTCACTCTCTACTATTCCTCACTAACCTATACATTCTATTTTAAATGTTCTCTCCTTTGCTTGGCTCCATATTTGCACAAGCCTTCACTTTGAGCACCTACTCCTAATTCACTCTTAACATCACTATAAACCAACAGATTTGGTTTCACTATTTATAGAGATATAATTATTATCAAGATTAAAATATTTATTTTTTGGCCACAATACATTCCTTCACCCTTAAGGCATCTAACATGGGTCACACTTAAGACTAACTTTCTTTAAAATAGGCCTAAGTCACCTTTTAGGTCCTATGATGACCCATTCACATATTTGAAAATTCTCAAATAAATTTAATAATATAGGACCAATTATAAATGCATGGAACCATTCCACATGACCTATTTGACATTGTCAAAGGATCACAATTGCCAAAACACTCTTCTACTAAAGCATAATTTGCTCAAAAAATATTCTGTGTACATAGTCACCATGAACAAACACACAATTGAATTTTAAACCTTTATTCATATTGTATATGATTTTTAAAACCTTTATAATTTACATATATTGTCCTCATGTCATATATAACACTCCTAAATATCTAAGTCATCATGAAACATCAAAATAACATCAACACAAACTCAATTACCCTTCTCAGGTTATTTGTAGAACCTGCATGAAAACATAGTCAAATTTGAACCTTAATAAATTTTAATGTACAAAATTTTAGATATTAAAATATATATTTATATATGTTCCTTTTATTCCTCTACAAAATCACTTTTTACACCATGGTCAAATTCTGTATATATCAAAAGATATGGCTCAAAAACTAGGCACTAGTCTTTCCTTTGCTAAATTCAAATATTTAAATTCAAACGGTCAAAGTTAAACTTTGGTAACTTTTCTTGCATCTCATGCTCTTTCATGTTTAGATTAAACATGAAATATATATATTATTTTAACTTTAACATATAGTACACCAATGCCCAACTGTTAAACTTTGAACAATTGACCTCATCTCGTGCAATCTTACAATCTTGACCACATACACACCATCAATCTTATTATAAGGACCTCAATTTTTAAAAATTCTAAAAAATTTTCACTTTGAACTTTTTAATTTAAAGTTAACCATTGATATCAATTATTAAAAACACCCATTCATCATTAATCCTTGGAAGAAGCTTGATCTTTATCTCTGCTTAACATTAAACACCAAACACTTGTCCTCATCTCGCATCTTCCTGACATCTTAGAGAAAACATGCTCCATCGATCTCCTTCAGAGTTTCTTGAACTTTAACTTGTGAAAAAATTGACTAAGTATGAGAACCATTACAATATTATTGTAAGGCCAACTTTGGACCTCAATAACTTTTATTACACTTAGTCACATGATTTGAAATTTAGACTATATGATCTCCTCTCATAGGAGAATCAAACTATGTATTAATCAACTCATAAAACCATCACATGTGAGAGATATAATGACATTAATATTCTCACTCAATTTTTTTTCCATAGAGACAACTATGTTAATAACTTTGTCTAGAAGGCTAACTTTTCACATCCATATAATTTGTCATGCTTCATCATATGACCTAAATTTTAGTGCATATCAACTAGGCACAAAACTGAACAAACCCATATGAACAATTTATCCTAATAAATCTACATGTGTGAGATATAACTTCATCAATATTTTTAATAAAATTTTCTTGCCACATGCAAATTTGGCTAAGTATGGGAAAACATTGTCAAACTGCTTGGGAACCCAACTTTGCACACACATATCTTTGGCTGCACTTCATCGCATGACTTAAAATTTAATGCATATCAACTAGTCATAAAAATAAACAAACCTATATGATCAAATTGTTCTTAAATGTTTACACATGCAAGATATTCCATCACCAAAATGATTACTCAACTCTTTCTTGCCTCATGCAAATTTGGCTAAGTATGGTAATGGTGATGTTAGCAAACTACCTACTCATATTTTCTACCACTAGACCCAAAATATCTAGATGAAAACCATGGACTACCAGATGACTTTCACTTATGAACACAAGAACTCAAATCATATAAAACCTCTTATAGGATATCTTTCATATGATAAATAATCCATACTCATCCCTAAACTTATATAACCATGCTAAAATAAAAGATTAACCAAGCCAACTTCAAGCATATTAGGATAGGTACATTGAAAAATTTGTCATTATCACTTAGACTAATAGGGAACTTCATCCACTCACTTGGACACTTATATGACTTCACCATAAAATTATTGACAACTCTCTAACATCAGTAACCTACTCAAATTTATGAAAAAAATTATAATTGAACAACTTCATCATGGGTAAACTACCAAATAAAGTGCATGTGTATCTCAATATTCTTAGTGCACTAATTTTCTATAGGGTTACAATAAATATGAATAAAACTTTGGTTATTAAACCAAATCAAAGTGGGATTAAGATGAAGAAATATAAACTCACCAAATAACTATCATAGCCATAAAAACCTCTTGTTCAGCTTTATTGACATCTATATACTATGCCTTGGTGGATAAAAAATCAATAACTGATTCTTTCATTCATGTCCATGAAATAAGATTGGAGCTAAGGTGAAAGATGAATACATAAGTAAATTTGTGGTTATCAACATATCCAACCAAATTTGAGTCTGTGAACCCCTCAATCTCTAAAGAACTATTTGGTGTATACTGCATCCTAGACTTCAAAGTGGCACACATATAGTGTAAAATATTCTTGGTTTCTTTCCAATGACTCTCATGAGGATCATGGGAGAACCTGAGACAAGGTTAACAATAAATGTGATATTGGGATGTGTATGTGTCAAATATAGAAGATTACCTACTAATTGTCTATGCAATGTGGGATCAACCAACTTAGATTTGAAATCAATAGTCAACTCAATACATGAATGATATGGTGTGGAAGTAGGATTGAAATCAACCATGGAGAAGTAATGAATTAGATATGTATCATACTTTTATTATCTAATATAAATACCCTTATGAGAATGATGAACCCATAGGCCAATAAAGTAGTGCAGAAATCCTAGATTTTTTATAGCAAACCATGCCTTCAAATTTTTCTTAATGTATTGAATAAAGGTATATGAAATATCTATGATGATTAGTTCATCAACATATAACACCAAAATTAAAATATCCTCACCTTGTTTCAACATGTAAACATTTTGATCAGATTCACAATGATAAGAGCCAGAATCTAGTATAAAAATTTACATCTTCTCATACTAGGCTTGAGGAGTTTGTTTGAGGTCATAAAGAGAATGATGAAATTGACAAACAAGTGAAGGATCCTGCATGAAGCCTTAAGGCTGCTCCATGTAAATCTCATCTTAGAGATTTCCATGTAGGAAATCACTCCTCACATCCATCTAGTATACTTTCCATAGATGTGATGCAATGAGAGAGACAACAAGGAATACAAAATCCATCTTTACAATAAGAACAAAAGTCTTAGAGTGATCAACCCCTTAAAATTGTGAGAAGCCTTTAACTACAAGATGATATTTGTACTTATCTATAGTACCATTTACCTCATATTTGGTCTTATAGACCCATTTATATTTCATAATTTTTCTTCCCTTAGGAATAAACATTAAATCTCATGTGTCATTCTTCATGACCGAAGAATATTATTCTTGCATGACATTTTATCTCTCAAGTTGACCAAATACCTTAGAAAATAAAATTGGATCATTAAAAATTACATTATATATAAGAGTAATACTAGGATTTTGAGCTTGAGTATGATATGGATCAAAAGGATAACCCCTAAATCAACAAATACTTTAAAGGAAAATTATGCCTACTTGGGCATATGTTGTGTAGGAGAAGGTGGAGGCACAATTTCAACATTTGTTTCTTCATAAATATCATAAATTATACCCTCCCTATCATGTACAAGAGGTATTATCAAGGATGGAGAAGAATCTTAATATAATATCAAAGGAGTGATATTCTTATCAACTTTAACATGTTAAAAAAAGACATCATGTGTGATATTATCAAAGAGGTGATATGATTTCAAAACCTTATAATGACCAACAAATATGTGCTCTTAGCTCTTTTTATCCATAGATTTATGCTTGTCATTAGGAACAAACACCCAAACCTTATTTCCAAAGACACAAAATCAAAAAAATTAGGTTTCTTTCATGACCAAGCTTCTTCAAGAGTCTTATTCACCACTAAATTGTGGGGAATATGATTCTAGATGTAGTTTTCATAGTTAACTGCTTTAGCCCAGAACTGAGGTGTTAATTCCTTGGACTGTATCATACAACTTGCCATTTTCTTGAGTGTTCTATTTTCCTTCTCAGCAATACCATTTGACTAAAGGGTGTAAATCACCATGTGTTGGTGTTGAATTCCATGCTTAGTAAATTAAGCATGAAGGCCTTTACTTACATATTATACCCATTGTCTATGTAGTTATTTTTCAAGTGAATCCTTGATTTCTTCTCTACAAAGGCATTAAAGGCTTAAAAGTTCTTAAAAAATTCACTTTTATAATGTAAAAAATACACCTAATTCCTTTGAGTAAAATCATCAATAAATTTTAGAACATTATTTTCACCAAAAAATGAAAGAGTGGGAAAACTCATCAAATCACTATGCACTAACTCTAATAGAGCCTTAGTTCTCTTATATTTTCCCTTTGAAAAGTGATCTTGGTGTTGTTTTACAAGCATTCATCTTGGATAAACACCATCATTATTGAAGACTTTAGTAAGGCCTATCACCATGTGTATGGAATTAAACTACTACAAATACCTATAATTGATATGACCAAAATGTTCATGCCACAATTTTCTCATAGTGTCATGATGAAAAACTAGAGAACTTATTAAGGTTTTAATTTTTTCAAATAAATATAAGCATGAACTATGGTCAACCACACCTCTTGATATTAGATCCTGTGGATCACATAATTTTCTAATTATAATATTATGTGGAGTAAACTCTATAGTTTTTACACTACCATAATTACAAATTTGATAAATGGACAATAAATTTGAATAAATCTTAGGAATAAGGAGTACATCATTGATGCACTCATTCTACATATCAACAGTGTTAGAGCCCAAAAATTTGATTTATGATGATTTACCCATGATAATCTGGGAAATGTTGTAATTAGAAAGAGAAATCAACATACCATGAGAACAAGTTATATGATTAGAGGTAATAGAATCAAATATCTATCTATCTAAATGGGAGAATATGCTCTAGAAAAGAGAGTTTTTCCTTTTCCTATGGTAGAATAAGGTGAATTTATAATAATATTGTTCTATTTAAATGTTGCTTCTAATGCATCCATTTTTTTATAACATCTATACTCAGGATGATTTATTTTTATAAAGTATGTGAATGGATCATAAACCTTATTTTTCCTAGATGAACTTTTGGTTTTGATATAATTATAAGGTTTAAAGGACTCAATAGTGGTGTTTCAAAGAATTTTATCTTATATTACAAGAGAGGAATAAGAAAGAAACTAGATATGGGTATGGTTGAGAAACTTATTTGGTTATGTGTGCATTGAATTAATGACTGTGGAGAACTCCTCTTTGGCTAGGGAGGAATGACCTACAGATAAGATAGCATGGAGATTGATCAGATGAATGGTTGAGATGGTTAGCTCATTGATGGAGTCTAGCATGATTCTAGTAGATTAATGATACTTGGACATTAGTTGAGGGGAGGTGGTAAGTCAACTCTTTGTCATGATGGCTAGATCACTAGATTGCTAGAAGAAATGACCTAAAAATAAACTTTGGATGCAAAAGCTATTGAAGTCCTAGATCTATTTCACCTCCTGCTCCTCTCTTCTTATAATAAATAAGGAGAGGTATAACAATATGTTAATAAGGGGTCCCTTACTATCTAATTTTAACTTTGACATGCATGGGATCGCACATGAATTAGGCATTTTAATTATAGAAAATTAAGTTAGAGTGAAGGGTTAGTTGAGCTAGTTTAGATGGTATAACCTAACCATTGGTAGTCAAGGTGGCCATCAATGGTTAAGGTGACCATTAGTGATCGAGGCCAAGGTCAAGTTGGGTTAAAAAGGATGTGTTTAGCCAGTAGGTCAAACTGACTAGTGTTAGGTAGGTTTGGGGTCAAATGGTCAAGAATGGGACCAAAGGGGTCTTGAGGTGGTCTAAGGGAATTATCACATTCAGAACCATCATGTGAAGATTTATAGTGTCTACATTTTCCCCCTTTTTATTATGTAGTTTGTATCAATAAGATGTAAAACAAAAATGTATTGTTAGTGGAAGGTTTGATTGCCCCAAGTATGGGAGGAGGTGTCCCTCCTAAAACTAGGAGTTGATGAGGTGAAATAGAATCAGGTGTGGGTTTGATAAGTGGTGAATGTGATGAAAAAGGGTGATCATCAAAGGTTGGGAATTGTAATGTAAACACATACATAAAGTGTGACAAAAGTGCAATAGCCAAGATCCTGTATTGATAGGGTTGCCATAGTTAGTAAAAATTAAGGTCAATTTTAGAAATACAAGTGACAAGTGGACCACATGACCACATTTAAGCATGGAAATTAGAAAAAATTATAAATACAAGTATCTTAGGTAAGGTATGTGATTTTGTGGGTATCCAAAGTAGGAAGTACTCCTAACAAAAACACAAACTAGTCAGGTGAAGTTATGGGTATCCAAAGTAAGAAATGCTCTCAATAAGACACTAATTGGTTGAGTGTGAACAAAGTAGCATAAGTTCAAAAAAGGTTAACATGGAAATTATTATCATTGTAATAAAAAGGAATAGGTAAAAGTCATCACAAAATTTGCACTAGGTTGGGCCAAAATGGACCAATGATGAAGTGGTTAGGATGGCTGGAGAAGGTAACTCCATGGGTGGGTGCTAGGTTCTATTCTAAAATGTTTAGGTGGAAAGGTAATAGGAAAAATGCCAAGATATTAAGCATTGATAGTTAGGGATTATAGAGGCAACCATCAGTGGTCACCCTAATCATCGATGGTCAAGGTGTAAACCCTAAAATTATAGAGACAAAAGTGTCTCCACTATTCATTTTGTTCATTAAAACAATTTGACTTTAGTGCTCTATCATTTTGTCATTTTAGGTGAATTTGATGATGAAGATTGCTTATTGGGCATGGTTAAGTGCTGAGTTGACTGAGCAAATTGAGGGTAGATTGATGATGATGTAGGGTAGACATGGATGAGGAGATGTAGTGGGTCCCCATATTCCTCCTCGATGTTATCAAGTAATGAGGTAGGGGCTATATTAAATTGGTAGAATAGATTGATTTGGTCATTATAATACATTTGAATTGTGTATATGTTTGCTTAGGTTAGATTAAGTTTGACCTAGTTGTAGGGTTGTGATGGTTTTTGGTTGAAATTGGTGGGAAAAAATTAAAATTGGGATGGTAGGTAGGTGGGGGTAGGGTAGAGGACAAAGGTAGATTAGTTGGTTTTCAGATTGGGTGTTTGGGTAAGTTTTTAGGTGGGTAGGGTTTGGGGGATTTCCATTGATGGTCACACATAAAGACCATTGATGGTCATCCCAATCATTGATGGTTGATGACCATCAACAGAATGGTTGCCTAACCATCAACGGTCAACCAAGTGGCCAAGTGTCATAATAAAAAGCTAAGGTAAGTAGTTAGAGTGTGATAATGTTGAGATGCTAAGGATAGGTTTAAAGAGGGTGATATAGTCTATTTAAGTAAAATAGTCACTTTTAGGTAGGGTTAAAGAGGTGACAAAGGTATAGTTCATAGGTAAGGCATGGTAATGAACTAAGTTTGTTTGCTAATGAACATTGCAAGCATGAGAGCAGATTTAGATGCATGATTAAGTAGTGCACATCTTTCTAGAGATCTACCAAGGTATGAATACTAACAACTAGGTGCACATAGAGGAGGTTAGTCTTAGAGTGATGTTGCACTATTAGCACATGCCACAAGATGTGGTGATGATCATGGAACTCAATGAGAGATGGGATATGACCATGAACACCTTCCTTCTATCAATTGGTGAGATGACTATCCTATTAGAGGATGTACATAGGATTACTCAACTACCTATTTGGGGTAAGATAATTTATCACATCGAGCGAGAGGAGAGAGATGAGCTAATGGAGCTACTGTATAGTGATGATCATGATTTTACTAGGTGGAACATTAGAGGATTTAACTATACTCCATTGTATCAGAGGGTGAGGGATGATAGGAGACTACTAATGATGATAATTAAAATATCATGCTTTATTTTTCTAGATTCAAGTAGGAGGAGGTTTCCCTATCTACTACTGGGGGATCTAGTTGAGATGTTATTAGGTTGTATAGTGTTTAGTTGGGTTCCTATGTTGTTAGTCCAAATGATTTTGATCTATCAAGATCGATGGAGGGGTGCATGACATTGATTGGTTTAGGGGTGCACTAAAGGCATTGGTTATTGGTGACATGATCTAGAGGCCATATGTCATGTTTCTAGAGTGGGTTGGCTATAAGAGACACACATTATCCTCACAGAGTTATAGGTGGATCCTTAGTAGGTGGGATGGGGAAGTTGAGCTCATCTTATTTGATAGGGTGTAGAGATAGTTTATCTTGGTATAAGGGATTCTAGGTCTATTTCTTAGATATAGGTAGGAGGACACAAAGATTCTACTACTTGAGCCATAGCTAGTGTAGACTTTGCTTGATCATGAAGAGCTGCCAACATGGCTAGAGATAAATGATGTAGTTTTTGTAGATGGCTACCCTATATGGTACCGTGTACTATATGTGGAAATATATTTTGGTGGTGATGATGGTGGTAGGTAGCCTATGGATGTTGACCTAGCTGGTAGAGGTCAACAGGGATAGGGGTTTACCCTAGGTGTATATGTAGGAGTAATACTAGCCATAGCATAGGCTTAGGTGGTAATATTATAGGGTCAATTGGTAGTGGCATAGGGTCAGGTGGATTTAGTTATAAGTGAGAGGGATTAGGCTAGAGTATCACTAGCCTTGGTCACCTAAGAGAGAAACTCTTTGAGACAGACTAAAAGAAGAACTGTAGCATCTATAGGACCACCAAACACTACCCCTATGACACAATATCTAGCCATAGTGGAAGAGATATGCTACTATAAGGCCATATTCCTAAGATATTTTCCTAATGAGACCTAATATGGTAAATACAGATCTAGTTTAGTAGGTGGTTTTAACATGGTGACACCAAGTTAGTGGGTTGCTTCTATTGGTGGATAGGTAGGTACATTAGGAGGACAAATAGTAGGAGGTAGTAGTGCCCCAAGAGACAGTAGTTCCCTAGGGGCATAATTATGACATATTTATGATATAATATATGTTTCTTATATAATTTTGATACCAGCCTATGAGCTGATGTAGTGAGATGTACATTTTGAGAGAGATACATGTATATTTTTATATCCATTATGATCTTATTGACTCATGATTTATAGATATGATCCTCATTTATTACTTATTGTTCATGGTTTTCTTTAATGTTTATGATGTGATACTCATATGGATAATTGATGATTTTATATGGATTATGCTTATGTTATGGATATGGATACTGATGTAGACTCACCTAGCAAGGCATGTGATGACTTTTTATTTATGCTGATGATGATGCTTATGTCATTTAAGGTTATGATCATGATGTTTATGCTAAAATTTAATGAGTATGTTTCATCATTTAGAGTTAGACATGTGGTGAAAATCATTTATTGCTTATTTTTCATGGATGTTATGATGTCAATATGATTATGATGGTTATGATTATGGTTATTTTGCTTGAGGTAAAGCACATTCAGTAAGTTAATAACAACACTAGGTGTGAGAAAAAGAAAATGATCAAGAGAAAAACATCTTGGTGAATGTATCAATCAATTATGATAGGGTAAGAAGAGGGCACAATTCTTATTATATGGCAAGGACTAAAACAAGACCAAAGTTGGATTGGCTTAAGGAACATAATCCCTTCGAATGCTTTGCATTAGCATTTGTTATTTTGTTAAAGAGGTGTCTTGATCACATAATGTCAAGTGAGCTTAAAATCCATTGTCTATAGTGTATAAAAGGGAGATGGATGAAAAGGTAACCTTCTTATGAGACTAGCATGTTTCTTCTAGAGGTCACCAAAGAGTCAATATAAACAAGTCTATGTCATACAAGGTGTAGACTGATCTATGCAAGAAGTCTACTCATGAGAGCTAATTGTAGTTTTCAAAATTATTGTGCTTATGAGAGCTAATTGTGGATTTCAAAATTATTTTGATTTTTCTTTTGCTTTTACTTGATAATGTGTCTTTTTATTATTTTTTATTACTTGGAGGGTTAAGGAAGCTGATCAATGTGGGAATCTTCCAATAAATTGCTTACTTTGACAAATGCTTTACTCAGCCATCCTTCAAAGGAGTGGCCTAAGTTTGTGTGCTTTGCTTAATACCTTTGATATATATCCTTCAAGGGAGAATTACACCTTATTTTGAGTAATTTTGAATATTTTTTCAATAGATATCCTTTAAGGGAGTAGTCTACAAATGCTAAGAATGACCCATGATTGCTATTGACTTTGATTTTGATTTTTTACTTAGTATGGTTCGTGTTGCACATAGAATTGCTTATATAGGCTTAAAGACTCACCTTTATGAAGGCTAAACTAAAATTAAAAGAATTTTGAGTAGGTTTAAATAGTTTTAGGTGAAAATGATAATGGGAATCCATCTTGTGAAAAGGGGTGGAAAGTACCATGAGAATCATGCCATGAGTAGAGTTGTGTGCCCATTGTTTAAGATTAGGCTATGATTGTGATAGATAATCACACGATTTAATTTTAATCGATTGACCCTAAAATAAGGAGATGAATGTGGTTGGAAAGCAAGGGATAAAATTAAGTCAGATAAAAAGGTGAGTTTGATCCTTTTTAACAAAATAAAGGATGCAAATGCAAAGCATTGAGTGGCTCAAGTTCTGAGTTGCCTTTAAGAGAGGATAAATGATAATCTCCTGATCCATGCTTATGGGTTATGATATAAGGTCCAAGCCAATTAAAAGTAAACTTTCCAAACTTACATTTTTCCATATTGGTGACATGTTGATTTTCCTTTAAGATGAGTTCTTCGATATTGAATTCATGTACTCTAAGGTGTTTGTTATAGAGATGTTTGATTCACTCTTGATAGATATGAACATGGGTGAGGGTGGCTAAATAATGATCATCAAGTATCTTAAGCTGGGCTAAATGGTGTTGATGATAATAATCTTCAAAAATGAGATCTTGCAAAGATATGCGAAGAAAAGGAATTTGGACCTCAAGAGGTAAGATAGCCTTTACTCCAAACATAAGGGGAAAAGGTGTAGCACATGTAGGTGTTCAAATGCTAGTATGATATGCCCATAAGGTGAAGGGGATGTGAAAATACCAATCCTAACTATATGTATTGATCAATTTAGTGAGCATGTTGTTAAGATTTTTTTTAGAGGCTTCTACCTATCCATTCACTTGAGGTTGATAGGGTGATGAGAAACTTAATTTAATATCAAATGCATCACAAAGGATCTAAACTTGATTGTTTTAAAAATATTTTACATTACCGGTGATAATTTTGTAAAGAACACTAAAATGAAATATGGTGTGATGGTTGATAAAGTTGACAACCTTTTCAACTTTAGTAGAGACAAGAGGAATAGCCTCTACCCATTTGGTAAAATATTCAGGCATGGTGATGATAGAATGGTGTCACTATGAATAATGGGGGTGAATTTCACTAATAAGGTCTAGACCCCATTGTGAGAAAGGCATAAAATCTTTGGATACATGAAGACTATGGCTAGGTGTATGATGTAAATTTATGTGTTATTAAAACTTAACACACTTTTTCACATAATCATAATAGTATTGGTTAAGGGTAGGCTAATAATAGACAAGACAAAGGATGCACTTAGCTATGAATAGGCTACTAAAGTGTCCCTCATAGATTCCATCATACATCTCCTTGATAGCATGAGAGGCTTTTTGACTATGTAGGCAACAAAAGAGGAGACAATCAAAACCATGTTTATAAAGAATTCCCCCCATAATGGTATAACATAAGGTACTATGGATAAACACTCTTTGAGAATTCTTGGAAAGACCAAAGGGCATGCTGGGAAAGTTTAGATAGTCAAAGGTCTATTGATACTAAATATTAGGTTAGGTCTTCTCCACATTGAAGATGGTGGGAGAGTCTAGTTTGACATAAGAAGGCTAGGTAAGTCTATGGATAATGATAGATAGCTTAGAGTCAGATAGTGAAGATGGGATATGAGAGGTGAGGGAAGTCATGGTGTCAGCAAACTTATTGGTAGATCATGGGGTGGATTAGATATAGTAGTGTTCAAATGATGTTAAGATTTCATCATCTAGTTGTTTGTACTATTGTAAAACATCATTCTTACACTAGTATGAGCCATTGATTTAATTGACCTCTAATTGGGAGTCACCAAAGATGTTGATTGTTTTGACTTCCAAGGCTAATGAAGTTTGGAGACCTATTACTAGGGATTTGTACTCATCCATATTACTGGTAAATTCAAAATCAAGCTTGAAATATAAAGGAAAAGATTCAAAATCAAAGAACATGGTCACTTGATAGGTGAAGTTTTCTTGAGAGAGGGTCATGATGGACTCATCAAGAAACTCAAGAAGAGGAGGTTGGTTGTCTGCTAATGGTGCTTTGACCAATTGGTCAACAATGACTTACCATTTAATTGACTTTTACTAAATAAAATCAAGGTCAAAATATGCTAAAAGCATGAGCCACTTAGACATACATTGGTTTTGATATGGCTTGGAGTGCATATACTTGAGTGGGTTGGTATTGGTTATGACATAGGTTTTGTGGTTAAGAAGGTAGTGGTAAAGTTTGGTGGCCATGAAGACTAGGGCTAGGCAAAGTTTCTCAGTATGGGTGTATTGAGTCTCATACTCTGCAAGCATGCAATTCATGTAGTAGTCAGCTTGCTCTTTATGTTGGTCATCCTGATGAGCAAGCATTACCCCTAGGGAATGGTCAGTGGTAGAGATATAAATGTAGAAAGGTTGGTCATCCTTGAGAGGGTTGATGATAGGTGGAGATAAAAGGTACCTTTTAAATGCATCAAAGGCCTTTTGATAGTCTCTATTCCACTTGAAAGAGACATACTTCTTCAAAAGGTGATGGAAGGGTTGACATCTGTGTGAGAGCTGGGAGATAAAGTGATGAATGGATTGGAGATTCCCCTGTAGACTATAGATTTGATTTAGGCTGATTAGAGGAAGCATGCCAAGGATTGATTTTATTTTGGTAGGATCAACTTTGATTCCCTAAATGGAAATGATAAAGCTAAAGAGCTTTCTTGATAAGACCCCAAAAATGCACTTCTTGGGGTTAAGGTAGACATGGTAATAAATGAGGCATTCAAAGATAATTTTGAGAATGACCAAATGATATTTGGATTTCCCAAGAAGGTCATCCACATAGTCCTTGATGATTTTGTGGATAAGGTCATATAAGATGTAGGTCATAATGCGTTGGTAGGTTGCATCAACATTCTTTAGTTTGAAAGGCATGACCCTATAATATAAGGTCCCACATGGGGTGGTAAATATATTTTTGTGCTTATCTTTGGGGGAAATTAGGATCTGATTATAACCCAAGGATTTATCCATGAGGGATAACATCTAATGGTCAACTATAAGATCAACTAGCTTGTTAATGATTAGTAGAGGGAAGTCATATTTAGGGTAAACAAGGTTGAGGTCATGAAAGTCCACATAGATGCATAGTCCCCCTATGGTTTTGGTTATAGGAATGACATTTGAGACCAATTTGGGGTGATCAATGGGTTGAATGAAATTTATAGATAGGAGATGCTGAAGTTCTTGTTTGATGAGAAGGGCTATGTGAGGTGCATTCATTAAAGTTTATAATTAATGAGCTTGCCATCATGGTTGGTGACTTTTATGGGTGGTAATGATAGGGTCAATTCCTATCATATCACTATAATACCAAGTAAATTCTATGCTGCGGTCTTGGAAGAAAGAGGGGATGTCTTGAAGTTCTTCAAAATTTAGTAATTGGCCAATTTTGACAATGTGGGGGTTGTCTAGAGTACCTAAGTTGATATCCATGGTGGATTTGTTCAACATGGTTGACATCTCAAGAGGAATATATTTGTGGATGGAAGAATCTAAGGCACCAAGATAGGTGAGAATGGAATCATCATCCTGACACTGAATGGTATTCATGGTAGGTGAGTCATCTCCTATCATCTCAAGATGGGTCATAGGGATGGTTATAGTTTCCCTTTCCTTTTGATAGATTAGGGGTTCAAAGTTGATCATGTTAATGAAAAAAAGTAGGTGGGATGATGTCATCATACTAACAATCAAGTGGAGAAGAGGTTGGTGAGGAAGGGATGTCTTCCTCAATAGTGGTGATAGTAGGTGGTTTGGTTTTCTTTGTGGGTAGAATGAAGTTGAGGCCATGTTTCTCATGAGGTTTTCTAGTCTCAATTGAAATCAAATTGTGTGGGCCATTCTCATGTCATCTAAGACCAAATCCTTTCCAAGCACACCTATGGAGGTATGTCTTTACAAATTCCAAGTTATCCAGATAGGAGAAGCTAGAGGTGAATGGTAAATGCAAAAAGGAGGTGATACAAGCATTAAGTGGTTTGTCAAGTCCCCCATAGATGAAATGGGTTTGATAATTTGAAGGTTTAAGGGTAAAAAAGGCTCAAATATTGGGTTCATAATGGGGTTGGTGGTCAAGTTTCCCATACTCTTGAGGAGTATAAAAAGTGTTAAGGGTTAGTAGGTGATATTTCCCAAGTGAAACATGTTGGAATGTGGATTCCAAGTGGTCTATGTTGGGGTTTGGTCTGAGGGGATTGATGATCTAGTAAATGTGTCATTGGTCAAAGGATTGGGGAGTGTACAAGGTCCTAAATGGATATGAAGGATAATAGTTCCTAGAGTAGTGGTCATGGTATCATTGAAGGATTGGAGAACATCTAAGGTTTTAAATATGACATTATTTGGTAGTTTAAGTTAATCACAGGGATGAGAGGAGATGATATTAATGTTGGGTCCCCCATCAATCATGACCCATTTGATGCAAGTTTGGTTGATGTAAGCAATGATGAAAAGAGGGGGATCTGGGTCATCAGGATGAAGAGAATGTATTTCTGAATCCTTGAAGGTAACAATTTTGGAAATTTGGACAGTACCAATAAAGGCTACCAAAGGTTGAGGCTGTTTAGGTTGGAACTCTATGGATTTTGATGCCTCTATCATTACTTGGAAATGATGATATGAAGTATAAATTAATTCGTATAGACTCATCTTTTCCAAGGTTTGGTGAAGTTGTTTGAGCACCAATTTTTTGATTGATTTGAAGGGGTTGGATTGAGAGGTACCCAAGATAGATACCTTGGGTTTGGCTGAAGGTGAAGGTGCCTAATTTTAACTTAGTTGAGAGATGGAAGATGGGTATGTCCATGGGATGGACACTTTCACCTTTCCCTTATCCTTTTGTTGAGTGTGTGATTAAATGACCACATGGATAGTATGGAAGGAGGAAATATTTAGGGTAGGAGATTGGTTTGGTTCCTCATCACTCTAAGGTGAGAGTGACGGAGTAGGTAGGCATTGGGTAGTAGTTTTTTTTTGTTGCATTGGTAGCAAGCTCATGGGAGGTTCATCTATTAATAGATCATCCTCATCATAGAGATGATAGATTATGGTTTGGAGAGATTTGTAGTTCTCCATGTCGTGCCTGAGTGTCTTATGATAGGAGCATACTTGGTGTTCATTATACTATATGAGTTTTAGACCTAGAGGATCAAATTGTCTAATAGGGGGTAAGTGTTAGGTTATGGAGCTAAAAGCTTCAACTTGTTGCAGATAAAGAAGAGGAGGTTGCTAAAGATCCAGAAGCACTGGCATCAGCAGCATGACTGACATCGGTCATGATCAGTGCAGAAGGCAACTGGTGATGGTAGGAAGTTGGTCGACGTCAGCAGAACTAGGCAAGTAGGGACCGACGTCGGTCGCCTGTGTGTTCCAGAACTATTCATTGCATGAACAGTTAGTTAAGTGAATGAAGTGTTTGCATGTAAAGGCCAGTTAGAGTCTTGAGCTACATGGATAATTAGTCTAAGTTATTGTTTAAGTTTGGGATCTATTTATAGACCCATTGGCATGTATTGTATGTATGAGCTGATAAGGAAGGCAAGGAAGTTCCTTCCATTGTAAGATCATTGAGTTGCAGGTTGTTGTAAGCTCATAGGAGATCTATATGTGTAAGTATGGTGTATTTAATTGTAGGTTGTAGGTTCATGGGAGATCAACTTGAAGTACTATAGAGTACTTGGTGTACTGGCAGGGTTATTACTGACTAGTTGGAGAGGTGAACACCAATTCTATTTGTGAGTTGTGTGTTGGGACCGTTTTTGGTAGGAGAGTGTTTTTGAAGAAGAATTACTATACACTTGAGGTGTGGGAAGCCTCTGTAAGGTGGAAGAGTGTGGCGGATCTTTATTGTATTCTTTTCTGTACAAGTGTTAATACAAGATAGTGTATTGTCTCTCATATTCCGTGCTATTTGTGAATTCTAGTTACTTGTGCTTCTGGTTATTTTCGCATATTTAATTGCTTATATTTGGTAATCATATTGTGCTCTATCTGAGGAGAAAGATCCTAACAAGTGGGATTAGAACAAGTGTGTTTGTTCTTGGATTCCCTGATAGTAAGGTCAAAAAAGAAGCTTATAGTAACCTTTGGAAAATATTTGAGTAAGACTCAGCTAAAGGTGGTGAGGGTTTAAAGGTTTTGGCCTTGGTTGGTGAAATGGAAGTCCTTTTAGAACCAGGATTGGTGATAGAAGGTTTGGGTAAGGTGGTGTTATTAGTTGATGATTTTGGTTTTGGTGAGGTGGAAGTTGATAATTTGGAGGTAGGAGGTTTCAAGGTAGGTAGTTTGGTTATTAATGGCTTGATGAATAGGGGCATGTTAGAAAGTAAGAGTGATGGGGTAACCAAAAGTGGTGGTTAGGTTTTGGTTGAAATAGTTGGATTCTTAATCAAAATAGAAGGTTGAGGCCCCAATATAGAGGGAAAGGTTGAGGGGGAAAAATCTTGGCCTTTTGGACTCTTGCTAGCTTGACCTCCTTGGTTGATTTGGTTTGGTGTTTGGCTGGTGGGTCTAGTGAGGTGAGCTATAGTTTCAAGGATGGATGATTAAGGTTATACGTAGGGAAGATGCCAAATTTTTAGTTTTTTTGGCTGAAGTAATAGAGTATGACTTGGTTATTTGGGATTTGGTTGCTTTGGATGGTTGAGAAATGGTTGCGTTGGTATAGGTTTTCATTATCTCAGTTGATATGATGGTGGGTTAGATAATAGAAGTTGGGGGTTGGTTTTATAAATTTGTGGTTAGAGGTTCTTATTTGGTGATGTAAGGGATCCCCAATTGTTATTAAATGGTGTCTTAGTCCATGTCTAGTTTGGAGACAAACTCCAATCTCTGAACTAGTCTAGATAATGGTTTATAGACATGTCTTGTTCCTTAGATAGTAGGATCAAAAGATAAACCTATAAGTTGAGAACAGGGAGTGGAAACCTCATCCTTTTACTTGATTAAAGGATGTAAGGTTTGGATGGGTGGTTCTTATATGGGAGGTGTAGATGTGATGGTTTATTCCTTGGGAATGATCTCCAAAGGGGAAGTGAATTGTTCAATATTTGAGGGAGAAGGTAAAGTGGTGATGGTTTCTTGCTCGAGTATTTCGTTTGAAGGAGGGGTTGATGAATCCACTACCTTAATAAGTGGAGGAGAGGAAAAGGTTAGTTCCTTGATTTGGGTCTCTAAAGGATGAGAAGGTAACTCCAATACCTCAATAAGTGGAGAGGGCAAAGAATAGGTAGGTTGTGTGGTAGGTTCTATAGTAATGAGCATGTCAAGAACCATATTGATGTTATAGGAGTCATGAGAACACTCAGCTTTATTTCTCTTATTTTTGGTGGGTAGATGATTGGGAAAAGGTTGTCTAAAAATTTCAAGAACTTGGTTTAGAGGTGCATTAAGGTTGTCCAACACAAGCTCTCCCTTGTCAATGAGGGGTTATGAAACATTTTTGAAGCATTACACATACTAACATCATGCCCCACTACTTGATGGAAAATAAATAGGTCATTATCATTGTACCAACTAGGTGTAGGATGAAGAGTCAAATTATTGAGGGGATTTGATAGAAGGAAGTTGTATGATATTATATTTCATAAACTTCTCCAGGAATGAAGCATAAGATTCCCCAAGTAGAGTAAATTGCTTCTGATTGTTTTAGTTTTGGTTTCTCATGTTTTGATTTGAGGAGTTGGAAGATTTTGGTTGATTGATAGATGGTGAAGGAGTGGTCTTAAGGAAAAACACATTTGTAGTACCCTTGATTTTGAAATTGGTGTTGGTTTGGTTACTTGGTTTAGAGGAAGAGGCTTCATTAGTTTTATAAGTAGAGTTTTAATTTTCAATTTTAAGTTTCCTTCATTGATGGCTCTATTTTATATATTACACACCATGGTAAAATATTTCTCAAAGGTTCGAAAGCTTTAGACAAATAATGTAGAAGAGATGTGCTTGGCACATGACTGAGCAAAAAGTTCTATCAATTTGGGTTGGGGTAAAGATAAGGAAAGTTGATTGATTAATCTCCTCTAACGAGCTACAAAATCAATAATATATTCATCATCAAATTTCTAGATAGAGTATAGTGATGGAGACTTCTTGGAGATGTTTATTGAAAATTGATCCAATAAAGTTTGTGCTAGCTAGTTGAAGGAGAAGAGAGAGTGTTTGGTTATGACACTATACCAGTCTAATGTTGGATTGGATAGGGACATGGGGAAGGTATGAAGAAGGAGGGGATCATTGTAGGCAATCAAATAACATGCATGCCTAAATACCCTAAGGTGTTGTTGAGGATCCTCCTTATTTTGAAATTTAGAAAAATTGGGAATTTCCCACTGAGGAGGATATGGTTTGATAGGGATAGATGGGTAAATGGGTTTATTACAGATCTAGTCATATGATAAGATATTGCAAGCACTAGAGATGGATGACTCTAATGTAGTCATTTTATCCATGAGAATTTTCATTAGATATGGTTGAGGTTGTGCACCCAAAATATTGTGAGGTGCATACTAGTTTGGTGTTTGGGTGACATATTGATAACTGGTAAAAGGTTAAGGAGCTGCCACATATTGATATGTGAATACAGGTGGTTGGGTAGATACCACCTAGGGGTAGGTGGATGTAGGTAGTTGGCTAGTGGCTATAGGTACATGTCATTATAGGTTATGGATGTAACCTAGGTTGGGTGTTAAGGTCACTTGTTGAGAGGTTAAGGTAGGTTAGGTAGGATTTTTGGTTAGGTTTGCAACTAAAGGAAAGGTGGTGTCCTTTGTGCTAATTAGGGGTAAAGTAGAAGGTATAAACACCAAAATATTTTGAATTGGATTAGTGACTAATGGATTGAGGGTAGGTGAAGGAAGGTTGGTAATGATACTATTAGGTGATCCCATGGGGAGGGGAGTATATGTGGTTAATGGTTGGGTTTCGCCTAGGGTAGAGGAGTTGTTGGTAGGGGTGGAAGGCATAAGGGTGTTGGTTTATTGGGTAGGCTAGTTTTCCATAGTAGTATCAAAGGGATTATTGGTGGATGAAGATGCTTGAGTAGTCAATGGTTGGGTGGTGACTATGGTAATAGAATTATTAACCATAAGGTGGGAAGGCATGCCATAAGGTGGGTCCACAAGTGGAACCAAATCAGGGGTATGGTGAGGCATAGTGCCGAGATAATGTTGAAGGGCCACAAGATTGTTATCTAAGAAGGTGGAAAAGTCTGTATCTCTTTGGGGGACTATCCAAAGCAAAGAAGGACTTCTTAAAGGGTGAGGGGAGTCTTCTAGGTCATATATGTACTCCATCGGTGAAGATGTAGAAGAGGTTGATTGGATTAGTGATAGGTTCTATTCTACTAGAATCTTTCTACTGATGAGTTAGAACCATGCAAGATAAGGGGGAGAGAATACAAAAACAATCTCACCACTCAAATAGAGAGAAGACAAGAAATGAGCAAGGAATCAAACACACATTAAAAAGTATGTTAAGTCTTATAGTTCTTTTTAGTCTCTCTTTTGGCTTATGCCTTAAGCTTTTAATAAATTATGTGACAAAAATTGGCTTGTAGAACAGGTACTAGAAAATAAGTCTATGGTTAGTTTTATGTTGTGTTTAGGATCTCAAAAGGCTCTGTATTAGAAATCAATATGTGGCTTGGTATTGGGGCCTTCCCCCTCACTTCACACATCGCAACTATAAGGGTGTCAAGTTATTAGCTAGTATATACTAATTTCCAAAGTTTATACTCAACCAAAGAGACGAGTTGGTTTTCTCCTTGGTAATGACCTCCAAGTAGAATTATTGGGAAGGGTAATGTGATCTGCTAGGTGATGAAATCCTAGTCGGGCCTTATGTCAAGTTGTTTATATGTTTGATTGATGTAGATGGTTTTGGTTTAATGTGTGTAACAAAAGTGATGCTATGATTGAATTACTTTTATTTAATTTAACTAAGTGATATAAACTTACAAGAAACCAATGTATGTAGTTTATTATAAACCCAAAATAAATTTTAATTTTGTTTATGAGCACAAAATAGAGAGAAAAACATACAGATGTAAAAAAATGAAACCCAAGTAGAGACTCAAGGGTCCCATTGAGCATGCCATAATGTTTTAGAGAATTTCATATTATATTCTAAGAGAGGAATATGAAATAAACTAGATACGGGTATGATTGAAAAAATTATTTGGTTGTGCATGCATTGAATCAGATGATTGTGGAGAAATCTTATTTGGCTAGGGAGGAATGACCTATAGATAAGATAGCATGGAGATTGATTAGATGAATGGTTGAGATGGTTGGATTATTGATGGATTCTGGCATGATTTTGGTAGAGTAATGGTATTTGGCTATCAACTAAGGGGTGGTGGTAAGTCAAATTTCTATCATGATGGCTAGATCACTGGATTGCTGGAAGAAGTGACTTATAAAAAAATTTTGGATGAAAAATTTCTTGAAGTCTTGGATCCACTTTGCCTCCTAATCCTATCTTCTTATAGGAAGGAAGGAGAGGTGAATAAAGATGTTAACAAGGGGTCCAACTTATTATCTAATTTTAATTTTGACATACATGGACTCAGATGAGAATTAGACATTCTAATTATTGAAAAGAAAGTTAGAGTGAAGGTTCAGTTGAGTTAGTTTAGATAGTGGAACGTGACCATCAATGGTCGAGGGCCAAGGTCAAGTTGGGTTAAAAAAGATGGGTTTAACTAGTAGGTCAAACTAACTAGTGTTAAGTAGGTTTAGGGTCAAATGGTCAAGGCTCAGCTCAAGGGGGTCCTAAGGTGGTCCAAAGGAATTCTAAAATTTGAAATTATCGTGTGTGGATTTTTGGTGTCTAAAAGTGGAATTTGAAGACTTATTTGATTTTAATAGTTTATTAGGAGGTATTAATTTCTATTTTGGATTCTATTTTTCCTTAGGAGAATTTTCCATCAAAGAATGACTTGATATACATAAAGCATCTAGTGACATTGATTTTTTTTATTCATGAGATGACCTTTCCCAAAGTAGCTTAAAAATGGCATTTAAACTGATTTCCTAGGGCATCCATAGTAGAATAGAAAGCATAAGAAAAAACATTGAATGGACTTTTAACTTTGAAAGAATTAGAAAAATATAATCATTATCTAATTTTTATTTACCACCAGATTTTAAATGAGATCTAAGTGATTTAAACTTTTCTAGAAATTACTCAATAGAGGGAAAATCAAAAGGAGAGCATGAAATCAATTTGACATATAATTGAAACATTATAAATTGATTAATTTTACTAAATAATTTTTAAAAATATCTTATACATCTTTTGGAGTTTTGGAATTAGTGATGTGTAACACCTGATTTTCTAACACATTGAGGGAGATTAAACCAAGAAATTCATCTTGCTTGCACGAATACAAGTATTTATCTTTCTTTGAGGTGAATGCTGAAATAGTGTCATCAAAGACTCTCCATAGACCTATATATTGGAGAAATTATTATCTTTTGAGATTCTAAACATGGTAATTATTCATGGTTATTAGTTCAAATAATATGTTATCTACTATAGAAGAGGAAGAAGAAGGAGAGGAAAATAATCCAGACATTTTGTCAAAAAATATATATCTCCCCCCATAAATGATTGTCTTCTTTTACCAATTTATCTTTTTTACAATAAAAATTAAACACCCCAAAAATATAATAAGGATGCAATTTTTCAACTCTTTGCAATTAAATATTTGATTTCTGACCTAGAGCAGAAATTATATTCTCACACTAATTATAATTATGTAGTCATGATTTATAATTTTTAGTTCTAAATCAAAGGAGAGGTAATATATAAAATTATGTAAATCCTTAAAATATATGTTCAATTTAATAAATTTATAGGATTATAATTGAAAAAAATACATTGTAATAAAATGATACCTCAAAATTCCTTATGGATCTCAAGTTATGAGTCTGTAAAGGTGCCTTTCCAAGGCAATAGATAGGTCTTACAGGTAAAAAATGCACTTTAAAAAAAAATAATTGAAGTTAAAAATGATGAAAGATTATATTTCCCATGTCTGAATTGGAACCATTATTAAAATAAAAAATGATAGGTGTCTTGGCCTCACTGGTTGAAAGTTATGGCCTCCATAGTGACAACTAGTTTGAGAAATCAAGTGCAATGGTGAGCACTAACCACTAGTAGTTTTTGGACTGGTCACATGAGTGCTTGAGGCCTTTTCAAGTCTCCAAGCTTCTTGGGGATAATTATTTCATATTTTAAATTTTTAAGGGAAGAAGCATTTTGTTGCCAATAAATTTAAGGTATTTGAAACATTATATTTATTTTACCCTATTTGAGAATTTATAATCATCCCAGTAAGTCCCCATTTTATTTTCACTTTGTTTTTTTTTTCAGTTGTTTGTTTTTTTCCTTTGTGTTTTTATTTTGGCTTCCATTTCTTTCTTATTTTAGTTTTCTTCCCTTAGGTTTATAAGTGGACTTGTCTCATAGGTCAATAGATTGAAGGTTCCCTTATGATTGTTGTTGCCAAGGTTTTAGAGATTGTAGGTCTTAAAATGAACAATACAATCAAACTAGTGAGAAACAATTTTATATATATATATATATATATATATATATATATATATATATATATATATTAAAAATAAAGAGTCAAGGTCAAGAATAGATGTGAAGCATTTAAGCTTAAGCAAGATATAGTGAGAAGAATTTAAGTGAGGGTCATGAATGATTATTTGTTTCTTTAAATCCTATATAAGAGAGAAACATAAGTGAGATGTTTTTTGATGCATAAAAGTGTATGATTGAAATATTTCCTATAATTTAGGCACAACATGGGAAGTTATATAAGTGTGGGATTACGAATTCATAAAACCATTTGAAAAGAATGGGTCCTCTCCACTCTAATGCATAAAATAAAGCATTCCAAGAATAAGGGGAAGATAAATAAAATAAAAATAAGGTGATGCAACATAAAATAATGAATTTATCCTCTGTATGAATATAACATATAGAAATTGAAATAAGTAAGCTTAAATATATTGGCACAATAGAGGATCAATAAAAATAGGTAAGATTTACCATGCATATGGAAATAAATAAGCAAAAAAATGCAAAAAAACCTTGATATAAAATCAATTTTATCAATTGAAAGAATGTATACATAATTATATTACAATTGAAAGGCACTACTAACAATATTTTCATAAAACATAAGCTCGGGTTAAAATATTGCATAAAATAACATGGATCCAAGACAATCCAAGTAAAAAGTCTTTTTTAAACAAGATTTAACTACATATATAAAAAAAGAAGAAGAGGAAGTCAAAATGAATTCTTGGCTACCAAGTACCATAAGTAGAAGATAATTTAATAGAGAAATTTCTATTTAATCCTATCTTTGTACAACTTATGTATATTTTAAAGATATAATTTATTCTCAAATATTCAACTCAAAATGGTTTATTGTCATAAAAGATTTAGCTTTGAACTTTAAACAAAGAAGAGGAAGCTTATCTTATGAAATTTAAAATAAAATATTTAGCAGTCCTTTTTACTACATGTGGGTGCTCTTATAAAAAACAAACTATTTTTATTAAATCTTAGCTTATATTCTTTCATTTTAAATAAATATAATCTTTTAATACATTTATGCATCCATAGCTTAAATTTTTGTAGCTAGTTTCATTTTTAATACATAGGTTTTTATTTAAAGTAGTAAGGTGATCCCAATAATTAAATAAAGCTTTAGTTCATAAAAAATTAAGAAACACTTTAGTATCCTTAGAGAAATACAAATTGACACTAATAATTTTTTCTAGTGTGTTTTGTATATCAATCTCTTGAATACTTGATTTTGGTGCCAATCCTTGGATCATATGATCCTGGAATGTCCTCTGAAGGTGAACTCACCCCTACTTATTAGTAAAAGGGTGGGTCTAAGGCCAAATTGTAGAATGGAAATAATGATAGTTGGACCACCATCACCAAAAAATAAATAATACTTCTTCCAAAGGTGGCAGTAGGCCATAAACTTCTTCTTATAGATCTGTTGGGAATAACCATACCTCAGCTTATGATGGTAAAACTATTTTTACTAATAAAGATTGTCCTATACTTGTGCATACTCTACAAGTAGTGGCTTATCTGGTTAAGAGGCCACCCTCAGTGCCACCATCATAACCCTATCCTAGCATGAGTATTATATAGGAAGAATGGAGTTTGGTCACCATGGACTATAATCAGTATTTTAATGCTCCTGCAACCCATATTCATGTCATGAGGAGGAGGAATATATGGCACATAAGAGAAAATCATTTATAATGAATGATTTAATACCCAATAAATTTATGTTTAATCAGTTTATTGGGCTTGAAGATCTCACAGAGGAGAATGACATACATTTGCATAATTCCCAATGATCGTTTACTCTTATAATGTTTGAGGCCTTACTGATCCACCACATAAATATGTGGTTAGGAATAGTTGTTATCCATTTAATAGCATGAAAATTATTTGCGTACAAGAGGTCAAGATTTATATCTTCTTACCATATTATACAACATGAATAATTTATCCTGGAGCCATATGTCAAGCTACTGAGCATGAATCTATGCATGGTGGGGATGCCACTTTTTTAGCTCCAGAGTTGTATCATAATATAATTTCCTAGGGATTGGACCCCACCCACCAGGTGGTGTGGAAACTTTTTGACTTTAATAACCACATCATTGGGATAGTAAACTTGTACACCTCTAATGATGTTATAGAATAGGCCGCTCTATGGAGGTGGATGACTAACTCATTTCTTGATGGACATTAAATCATCTATAGAGATTTTAACATGGTGGAATCAACTAAGGATAAATAAGAATGCCTTCCAATGTATTGGTGCACTAGTGAGTATGAATATTGGTTTTATATGCATAAAAAACTCAAGGTATTCGATCCTAATCATCACTAGAGGAAAAAATCAATATCCCCCTAGTTCACCTAGACCAATTTTTGATAAAGAGAAGAGAAGGTACTTTAGTGGATTGGCTGAGCCTTGGTAGCTGAGCAATATCTTTTATTTTTTTCCCTAGTTCATGACATGCTAGTATCGGTCTTGCCTAATACCTTTTTATCAGATCATCACCCTATTTTCTTTAATATTGAGTGGACCAAGCCTTAAGTTAAGCCTGCCTCCACTCAATTTTATCTCAATACTAATCACCTCAAGCATGAAAGAATCGTGGGGCACATTATCATAATTTATAACCTGGTTCCTCAGCCAGAGGGGGATTCTACTGGATTCAATGGTGGTCAGATGCACTTGCTCACACTTCTACCATTATTTAGATCTATGGAAAACAAGTGATCTTTTTTAGATGGAATCTATATAAATATATAAACCATGAATATATCTAGGTTTCAAAGTATTTGGAGTAGTCACATTTCAATGTTCACTTCCAAACTCAAGAGTTACATTGGAGACATAAGCTCCAAATTGAGGAGGCTCAAAAGGCCATAGGAGCTCTACTGAGAGCTTGTATGCATTAGTTGAAAATAAGAGACAAAGTCTCTAAGGAATTTTGGGCCCTTCTATGATCTAGGAGAACCACTAATAGAATTAAATTTATCATGGAAGTAAACACTTGGCTTACCAAAATTCTTGACATTTTAAAAGCTTTTGTTCATCATTACCATGGTGTTTTCTTAGCACAAACTTCCTCTCCATAATGGGAGGTGACTCTCCATCAATGCCTCTAGGTGGTTTCCTACAAAGTTTATAATTCACAAAGAGTTATTTATAATAGGCCATTATATCTCAATGACCTTCATGAGGCTATTAAGTATATGAAATTTGACAAATCTCCATGAATTGGTGGTTTCCCATGTGAATTTTATCAAAAACTTTGGGATACTATTAGCCTTGATCTTCACTGAGTATTTTTTAAAGTTATTTTAACCAACTCTTTGGGACCCATTATAAATTAGGGCAACATTAATTTTATTCCAAATGTTGGTGATCCTAAAATTATCACCAATTGGAGGACTATTACATTGCTAAACTTTTCCGACAAGATTGTTGCTAAGGCTTTAGCCTTTAGGGTCAAACATATTCTCCCTTTAATTGTCAAGAGTGAAAAAAATAGTTTTATGTAGAATATATTAATTTTGTATAATTTCATTTCTATTTGTAATGGAAGAAAAATGAATGAGATGGGGGAGGGGTGAATCAGTCTTCAAAACCTGAACCATTCAAACAAACATATAAATTTAGCAATCATAATAATTATCTACATAAACATGAGACACAAGAACACATCACATATGTGGAAAAACCTCAAGGTAAAGAAAAACCACTGATGTTTTTAAATTAAATATACTACTATAATACAAACACTAAATTTAGTTAAACACCAACTCCACATGGATCACCAACCCCAACTAGCCAAACACCCACTTGACTAGGCTTTAACAAGCACCTACTTGCAAGGAAGAACCAACCCCCTAGATGACTCAACACCAAATAAACCAAATAATTTATTTGATTACATTAAAAAAAAATTTCTCAAATAATAAATGATTACCACCTCTTCATCTCTCTCTCAATCTTCTTTCTAGGCTTCTTTTCTCAACTAGATCTCTTTAAGAATGATTAGGTCATATGACCTTGATCTTCATATGTAGACACAGTATAATATATTAATTATATATATTATACACTCTTTTTATGGTCTAAAATACCTCCTTATTCTCAACAATGTTCTATTTCATTCACATACACTTTGCTTACTTAAATAGGCCTAAAACTACCTTGTATATATACCATTCCATATTCATATATATCACTTCGTGAGGAAAACACACTTAAAATCTTAGGTAGGACATATAATAAGTATTAATAAATATCATAAAAAATATTAAAATGAATTTTAATTCCCTTTTAGTCTTTCATGACGCAATTAGACCTCATTTCACTTTTAGGTCTCATGGAGACCTAATTGCATTAGGTTTATCTAGTAACACATTACCAGTTGATCCCTTGGAACACATTTCACCTCCATAGACATAAATATTATTTAAAAAACAAATAAAATAGACCTTATACAACATTCTATGATCTCCATAATACTTTTTACATCCAACCACCAATTAAAACACTCCATTAACACTGTTCACATTAGGCCTTTGAACACACCAAAAAGTCTATCTTGAAAAACTAAAGATAACACATCATTTAGACACATAAAAATGATAATAAATCACTTAAATAGAATAAAAATTAACTAATTTTAATATACATATGATTTAAAAACTTAAAATTAGGGCATAGATCCTCAAACTCATCACTGTAACTTGGTCACTTAGAATTACCAAGACTATAAAAAACATAGTCATGAAACATTGAACTTAAAATTAATGAAAATTATCCTCTAACATCTCTATACCATATTGAAATATAAACATCATATGGTCTAGTGGCAATTATTGGTCTTACAGACCAATTTGTTGAACTTACTACACACAAACCTCACTGAGTCAGAAAAGCCATTTTGGATTCATCATTTTCACCACTATACCTAACTTAAAATATATATACCAAGAATTAATAATACATATAAGTATCAAAAAAATATCCATACACTTGGTTTCATCATTATATCATGAAAAGACATTCTAATTTATCTTCTCACTATTGCTTGGGTTTTTCACTATTTGCACCATTAGGCTTGTTAGCGACTGGCTAACTTGAATGAATGGTTTATCACAATTTAAGAATAAAAAATGTTCATAAAAATTAATGGACATAAAACATGAGTCTCTACCTTATTCCTCCATCCATTTGCTTACTAGGTTCAATGCAACTTTTGACTTCTACAACTTCTTTAGAAATAAGCCTATAACTCAACATTTTCTCTCTCCTCTCTCTAACAAATATCACCTAGAGGTACCTGGGATATTTTAATAAAATATAAAATATATTAAATAATCATACAAATACATTCTATGTACTTTCTATCAACATCTTTAACATTAGGTCTTTATTAGGGTTCTAAGAGGGTTTAAACCAGTTTTCACTCTTAATGATCATTCATAAAGCATAGCCCTTAAAATAAAAAAAATAATGCTTGGAATTTTTATCTATGACCCTTAAAAATCTACCATGAAATAATTATGTTACCATTCAAAATTTTTATGAGCTAATGATCATAATAAAATCTTTATCGGGTTGAGAACCCTTCATTTTGAGCACTTGAGAGACCTCCAAACAAATTTTCATGCCTTGACCTTTAAAATCTATCCTAAAATTTCATGAACATGAATAAAAAAACTTTATTAATATTTTTAAATTCTAATATTATCTCAAACACCTTTAAATCTGATCATGACCCTTCATTAGGCCTCTCTCTCTCTCTCTCTCTCTCTCTCTCTCTCTCTCTCTCTCTCTCTTTGCTCTCTAGACCTTGACCTACAAACCACATTAGGCCTTAAAAATAAACTTAATGCCTCTTTACATGCACAATACATATCTAAAAAAACCTCATAAAACCTATCTCATGCTTTAAAATTCCCATATATCTTTCACATGCCTTGATAATAGATCATGACACCTCATTAGGCTAGGCAGGGTTTAAGAGAGGTCTAGATGAAGACCTAAACTAAAGGTCCTACCCCTATAGACTCACCTTGAAACTCTAATGAGTGTTTCAATGCCTCACATAAATTCTTAAACAACCTCATAAAATTACTCATGCATGTGTGCACTCATATCACCAAGCCACCATACTCATACCTTCTCATAAGGTCTCTTCATGCCATGACTAGGCTTAGGCTACTTAAGCACTTTATGCCTTGAACTATTATTTCCATGTCATGAACTCAATAAAACATCAACCAAGTAGATATAATACATTACACCTCACTCATATCACTACTCCATTCTCTTTTTTATGACAAAATTTTTCCACAACTTCATACAAACCTAAAACCACATGACCAAGCATCATATAACTTGACATCACTTCTTCTATGCACTTGAACACCTTTGAAACCTTTACTTGTGACTTAATACAACCATAAGACATTAATTTCCTTAAATTTATCTCTTTCCTTCAAATTATATCTTTCCTTCAAATGTATCTTGTCATATGACTTCCTATGCAAACATTAGTTATCTTCAAACATCTTCCATGACCTGTACCTTCCATGCTCACACCACTCATGACAAATCTCATAAATGTAACACTCTTATGTGACTTGACATATCACATGATACCATATGTCCTTATTCAACTTTGACATCAACCTTGATAGTACAATCTTGACATGATACATCTTTTCCATCAATGACCATTATGTCTTTGCATGATGCACCCTTTTGACATCAATGACAATAATATACCAAAAATTTGAGAAGGTATAAAATGGGATAGGCTCTCTAATCAAAAGGATCTATTTTTCAAGATTGATTATGAGAAATATTATAATCATATTGAGTGTCCCTTCATTATGGCCATGTTATAGGCCCTTAGTTTTGGACCCAAATTTATTCAGACTATTAATATGCTCTTTTAGGATGTTGGGGCTTATTTTACAATCAACAACACCCAATATTCTTAGTTCAAAATTAATAATTATATATAACAAGGATGGTATTTATCCCCTTATTTATTTTTACTAACATCAAAATTATCTATCTACCTCCTATATATTTACCCTACCAAGGGTTTGGTGAAAGGAATTTCTTTCCCTCAAACTAATAAACAACTTTTAAATGGCCACTTCACATATAACTATATTATCACTCTTCAATAGGAAGAAGAGTCTATTAGGAATGCCATGGAATGGCTTCAAGATCATCTATTCAATGGAGGAAGACTTAATGTTACTGCTAGTCTCTAAGCCTTAAACCTCCTTGGTTGGAGGGATATCAATGGCAATGGCTTCTTCCAAGGGTGAAATTTAAGTGTCTTGTCATCCCTTTTGATTTTTGGGCCTCTTCCTCTGAACTATGGTCTTATGTGGTGCAGAGAGTTGAAAAAAATTCTTTTTGTATCACAAAGAATTTATCTCTTGTTGAAAAATTTCAAATTTATTCTAAAGTTTTGGCAGCTACTCATGCATATTATTCTTCCTATTGGGCCCCTTATAATGCCATTATATCAAGTTAGAAAAAATTCTAAGAGATTTTCTATGGGCTAACTCTGAGGGTCATAATGGATTCCATAGAGTTTCTTGGAACATATGTTTCCCACACAAGGAAGCTAGTGGACTAGGTCTCTTAGATATTAAAATTCTTGGTGTAAAATGGATTATTAGAGGTCTTATTTTGGATGAAGCCTGGATGATTATTCTATGCCACTATATCTATTAGGGGTTTCTATGTGGTATAAAGGCTTGGGACTTCACTCCCTTCTTATAACCCTAGTGCTTATTAAAATTAAGGGTACATTTGTGGTTTAAATCATATGGAAAGCATGGGAAAAGCTTAAGCCTCTTCTTAATTGGGTAAGTGAGGGTTTTAGGAATGGCATCTCCCTTAACTCTCAGTCTCTTTAGTGATCACCTTGCTTAAATTTTCACAATGTTGCCTTTGCCTTAGTCCTTTGGGTTAAAGGGTTAAGGCTTTTTAGAAAAGGTTTGAAATTTGTAAGTGATCTCTTTTATAAGGAAAATTGAGCTTGGCTCACTTGGCATCAACTTTAGAATAAATTTCAATTAAATAACTTAGATGCAGAGGCTATAGCAAAAAAGAAATGTTCCATACCTGATGAGTATTTGCATAAAATAGGGGTCAACTCCCTTGTTCTTTGGTTGAAGGATTGGCATTGGCCTACGACCATCCCCTTCACCTAGTATTTTACTCAGATGGGTTTTAAATTACTATTCCCTCAACATATTATAGATGAAATGCTCAAATTCAAGTGGAATCTCCATTCCAGACATGGAGTTTGGGATAAATGCTTTACCATGGTGGTTTGCTATCATTGAGCCCAAAAAGTTCATTTCTTATGGTGTTCCCTTTATCATGGCTTGCCTGTGGGTGACTCACTCAAGCATCTGGTAGTGTCAAACCCCATTTTCCTAGCATGTCAATAAATAGATACTTTTAAACACCTTTTTTGGTTTTTCTCTCACACACAATCTATGTGGTGTTGGATTCATTCCCTTTTTCATCCCTTTTAACCTGAATTCTTCATGTGTAAGATGGTTCTTTTGGGGGACTTATCTCTATTTCCTACAAAATATAATAGATTTTGGTAAATCTTTTGAGCTAGAATTTTATTTCAAATTTGGAAATCTATAAATTATGCTTGATTTAATCAAGAGCTAGAACATATTTTTTCTATTACTAACAAAATTAATGTTATATTTAGTGTTACTCTTCATATTCAAAGTCAAATAGAAAAATTACACCTAGAAATTAACCACCTTTATAGTTTTCTCAAACATTAGGGAAATGCACTGTGCATGATTAGTCATGAACCTCATGAGCCTCCATGACATCCTATGCCTCCTATAGAATGAGGGCATGAACCATGCTGATAACATTTTAGAACCAGACATGGGAGTCATTATCCTCATTAGTCATAAAATCAATAGTCTTATCCTCATCATGGTTGTTTGAGTGGCTCCTCTAGATCTAAGGGTGATGGCAGGGGCTGGGGATCCCCTCCCTCATCTCATAACGGTGACATCAAGGGCTAGGGTCCTCCCACACAAGGAATTTTTTTGCAACTAGTTATGGTAATCTCTCCTAAAATAATCAAGATGATACATTATAATCTTAGCACAATAATGGTTGGGAGCCCTTACCTATGGATGAGGATACTCCTATCCTAGGAGGTTGGGGTGGTAAGCCTCGAGACCCACCATCTTTCCCCTAATGTCCATGTTTGATGTGTTTGATTAATTATTATCTTTATTGTTATCTATTCCTTGCTCTCTCTACTTTTCTATCAAACTATTGATGTGATGTTTCTTTTTATGGGTGTGGTCTTTTTTGAACACTTTTAAAACTTTTCTTGAGGAATTTTTGCCCTCAATGTGACTATGCTTGTGGGGTGAGATTTTTCCACCCTTTTTTTATATGATTAACATTATGCTATATATTGTTTGATTAATATATAGATATGTTATTTAATTAAAAAATGTTTTGCTTGAAAAATAAATCTTAGAAATAAATAGGGCCTAATGTATATTTTTCTCTACAATAATAAACAAGACAAGGAGTTTAACATCTCGAAAGATATTAATCAGTTTTAGATATCTTCAATATAAATATATATACAGATAGGTGATTTATATAATATCTACCAAGGTTATAGACATAAGATGGAAATAAAGTCAAAGGTATATCTGTCAGGTTATAAATGTTTGGCTAGTAGTGGAGCTATGCCCAAGTGGACAAGTAACATGTCTATCAAAAATAAACTTATCTTACTCAAGGAAGGACTTATTAATACAAAAAAATCAAAAAATATTCTATTCTTGGTTAAAACTCAAAGCAGATTAAAAATAACTGATAAAAAATTAGGATCAAGATGATCACAATTCAATTGGTGATACAATTGACTATAAAAACTAGGGTATTCATGACATGCCAAGTCCTAAAAAGATATATTTTTTGTTTTAAGGGAATTAAAAAAATTTGGTTGACATTAAAATTAATTTTAGAGTAAAAATTTGTATTCTTCTCAAAACATAATGTAATTTTAAAAAAAGGCATGTGATTTTGAGTTCTTAGTTATGGCCTCTTAAAGTTAGAGGACTTTTTATGGTTGTGAAACCATCAATATATGTAGGTGGAAATTTCTCAAATACTCCAATGAATTTTCAAACCACCCTAGAGGTTTCAAAAGTGCCATAATGACATTTAAAACTTTATCAGTAGTTCTACAACCACCATGGTAGTATCAGCCTAAATATAATGATAGTTTTGCATTCATAAGAAGTTGAAGGGATATTAATACATTTTGGATTCAATTTATGACTCTTGGTATTGTTTTGAAATCTTAAATATGTATTCATGTGTGTGTGTGTGTCTGAGAGAGAGAGAGAGAGAGAGAGAGAGAGAGAGAGAGAGAGAGAGAGAGAGAGAGAGAGAGAGAGAGAGAGAGAGAGAGAGAGAGAGAGAGAGAGAGAGAGAGAGAGAGAGAGAGAGAGAGAGAGAGAGAGAGAGAGAGAGTTCATAAAATGCATCATTTTATTCATTTTTCATTCATTTATGAATTCACTTAGTGTTGAGTGTATGTAAGAGATTAGTCATAGATGTGTAATTGATAGTAGCAGAAGCATAATGCATGAATGGGAGATTTATGAAATGTAGAGGAGGTAGTTAAGTGTATAAATATTTTATTTAAATACTACATAAATGAGATGGATAAGATCAATAACATCTATTTCTAAAGAATCAAGTCATCCAATGAACAATGAAGATATCATTATGAGAGTAGGATACTTTTAAGGGTGGTGTCCTTGTAAGCTAGAGAAGGAAAAATCTTGTAAACTAAAAAAAATAGTGGAGATGAGGAAGCATGTAGGCATATAAAATGTCAAAACTGGTAGCTTGAGTATGGCTTGTGAAACCCAACCCATAGGTCCCTCTTGCATGCTCCCACGACCCTTATAAACACTTTTTTTCTTATTTCTAGTCATCCATAGACTTTTGAGACCTGATTTCAGCTCAAAGGAAAAATCTTGTAAACTAAAAAAAATAGTGGAGATGAGGAAGCATGTAGGCATATAAAATGTCAAAACTGGTAGATTGAGTATGGATTGTGACACCCAACCCATAGGTCCCTCTTGCATGCTCTCATGACCCTTATAAACAATTTTTTGCTTATTTCTAGCCATCCATAGACTTTTGAGACCTAATTTCAGCTCATCCAGGCTATATTTACTATGATAATTCTATCCCCCCAAGTCTCACACCTGTAGGACAATAACACCCAACTTGGACTATAGCACCAGACCCTAGGGTGTCTATTTTTAACACTCATATATAATTAAATTTTTAGCTCCAATAGTCATTTCCTTCCAGTTCTTATCCTTCTTATTGTCAACCTAACACGAATACATTCAAACCATAACCAATATATCTCTATAAAAGCCCATTCAAAGTTCATTTAGAAGGGGGTTAGAAAATATTACAAAAGCAAGCAAGAATACAAGCAAGACCATTAAGGAAAAATTCCGTATTCTCTACATAAATCCATCTAATACAACTATAAGCATAATCAAATCCTCATACCAGTCCTTAGCTACCTCAAACACACCCAATTTAGCATTTTTGCATTGAGATTATGTTTCACTAATTTTTTTCTATTTCAAGTCTAAAGGAAAAACATAAAAGAATGATAGGGATAAGTGATTAGAATGAACCTAGATTGGTTTGTGCACCATACCCAGATGTTGTGAGCACTCCACTTTGGCTGGGGAGGACTACTTGTAAGTAAGAAATCACTAACATAAAATGTTTGTTAGTAGATAAATGAGTGGGATGCCAAGCTACGTGCTTGTTTTAAGAAGTGTGAATCTTCCTTAGAGATGACAGTCCAATTTTGAGAGGTAAAAGAGTAATAAATAAATAAAAAAGAGGTAAAGAGAGAGTGAAAGAGAGATAATATTACCATTATTCACAACTTGAGTGTAGCATAGAATGACAAGGTGTAGGTGGTATATTTTGTTTATATTTTAGAAGTTATTTGGGTAAGTTTTGAAAAGGTTAGGGAATCTAAAGTCATAGAAATTGGTATAGGAGTGATCAATATCAGTTATATACCGAGGTTGGTGGTGAAAGTGACTGATTTTGGTTAGGCTATCGAAGTCGGTAGGGGAAACAATTGCCTAGGATCTTGTAGAAGGTATTTTTGGGTCTAGGAAATGGTTTTGATCAAGTCTAGGAGGTTGGGGAGAGTTATGAGAGAGAGAGAGAGAGATTATGGTTTGGGTAGATCAACAAGCAAAAAAAAATTGTAACTCCCTCAAAGGGGTTTGATTAGGAGTGTATAAAGTAATGAATAGTAGATATGAAGTGATAGCAAAGTAAATAATTAAAATACCTATAGAATAAGTGATGTAATTAGCTATAGTGGTCACTAAATGATAAGTGCTTGATTAACAATCGTTATTAGGTAGTATGAATTAATTGCCTAAACAGAGAGAGCAAGTAGGTATTGTTGGTCCTCAAGATCTTAGTTCCTAATCATGATTGACTTACGCAAGATGATAGTAAGCTAGGTTGACCAAAATTGAATGTTGAGAGCTTGAATGCAAGTCAGAATGAATTTTCTTAATTTTTGTTGACCTAAACTTCAGGTTGGAGTTTGGCTTATATCATCAATAGTGATGATCCCATTGACGTCAGTTGTGGGTTGACCATCATCAATAGCCCTAGAATAGGTAAAGCTTACTATTTTTGGCCTATTTTCTATTACTCTTCATTCCAAGTGTGTCACCTATTAAAAAATAGTAAAAATAAGACGTTAAAAAGGAGGTAGTTGATTAGGAATTTAGTTTTGAAGTGAGAATAAGTCTTGGGTAGTTAGGATGAGGGGACTAGATCTTGAGGTGACTCATCAGGTGAGAATTATTCATAGGGTGAGGTGGCTAGATAAGGTGGAAAAAATGGTTTTTTAATTAACTTAATTAAGTATTTTAAATCAATTAAATGTGTGAAGGGTAAAAACATGGGTTAGGGAGGTTAATTATTATTATTGAAAAATAGGCTAAAAAGGGTTTTGACATAGGGAGTTACACACTTGTGTGTGACATAATTTTGGTGTCTACATTTTCCCCCTTTTGTCTTACAATTTTTACTAATAAGTTTTCAAGACAAAAATAGGAGTTAGATGCTCCAAGTATTGGATGAGGTATCACCCCTCAAAATGGGAATCGATAAAGGAGAAATTGGAATTAGGTACTAGTTTGATAAAAAGGTAATTGGGTGAGTGGTGAATAATTTAGTATCACTTCATATGTGTATAATAATATGATCTATAGTTTACAAAGTCAAGAATAAACAAGGTTGAGGACTCAGATAGAAATAACCAAAGCATAGCTTGTAAGTGATAACTGATAAATTAAAATAATCAAAGTTATAGCTCCAATGGTTAATGTGTCCTAGGTATCTGAGGTAGGAAGTTCCTTTGGGAAACACAAAATGGTTGAAGGTCATATAATGATATTGGTTTCCATCTAAAATACCTAGTATATATGCGTGTGCACAATAGCCAACTATAGCAAAATAACATAAGCAATCAAGACAAGCAATGCAAGGTTGGTGTAAAAGGGTCAATGAGTGAGGAGATATTCATGATATCCTAAAAAATTCATTGTGGGTGAATATTTAAGTAATATCCAATGGTGTTTGTCATTTTTGGGGAGATATATGTGATCTCTAGTTTGGCGGTCATGGTTAGGGAGATATATTTGATCTTCAAATTACCCAAATATGGGTAACATCTAAAAAGCTGGGGTTGTTTCTTTTTTGGGGAAAACATTATTAAAATGTTTCCAATGTCATTGAAATTTATAATATTAGTAAAATAGTGCCACTATTAACACATTGGGGCAATGTTGCTGATGTCGGTATGCATAATCACCTACATCAACCGATTAGGTCAAGTATGCTGATGTTGGTGGCTAACAAAACTTGAAAAAAGGGGGTTTAATGGCTAACCAAAATCATTTGAAAATTGTGATTGGAGAAAAAAATAGATCTATGAGAGTGATTAAGATGGTAGAGTAAGGAGGGGACCCAGTAGGAGGTGCACCACCACAAGAACTAGTTGTACTAGCCTGGAGGAGATAGAGAGATGAGGTAAGATCCTCTACTAGTTATTTTAAAACTTGATCTTGTTATTTTGAGTTTGTAGGCTAATTTAGAGGTGGGGGTATAGAAAATGTTAGTATAGGGGTAAGAAATAGGGTAGGGTAGTTTTAGGATAAGTTGGGGGGAATTTGGGGTAGGTTTTTAGGTTAAAATTGTAGTTTTGGGTTTGGGCATTTGACCCTAGGGCTGAATCAATTGCCAACATCAGTGAGGTCCATTGACATTAACTAGCACAACACCAAGGTTGATAGGTGTCTACTGATGTTGGCTGACACTTATGTCTACAAAGCACTGAAATTGGTGTTAATGCTAACATTGATGACTATGAAGAACTAGCAAAATAGGAGAAAGGGTTAATTTGGATCCCTAGTGGAAGTAGTCAACTAACCTAATGATTGAGCCAACCTCAAAAGACCCCATGTCAATTGAGTGATACCTACATATCCTAGTTTAGGGCCTCAAGCTAATGTAGTTCTCCTAGAGTCTAGGAAAAAGATCTAAGGTATGGTTAAAAGGTGTGTTAGGGGAAATGGGTAAAAAGGTAGGTTGAGATAGGTAAAGATGTCTATGGCTTAAAAGATAAGGCATAGTGTCAAGGGTCATGGATATAGGCTATGAGGCCTAAAGTTGTGATAGGCAGGTAGGCCTAGGGTGGAGAGAGAGAAGAGGTAGTAAATCCTAAGGTAGAGAAAGAGAGGCAGTGAAGCCTAGGGTAGAGAGAATAGAGTAGGGTAGTTAGTTAGGTGGGTATATGGTTGAGATAACCTTATAAGACCCCATGTCGACTGAATGCTACTTACATAGCCTAGTTTAGGGCCTTAGACCAATGTAGTTCTCCTAAAGAGAAGGTAAAAAGGTGGTGATAGGTTATACTATAAAGTACATGACTTGAATTGTGTGTGTGTATTGATGTTGGAAAGGATGAAAATAACATTTTAAGATCATCTACTAAGGATTTTGATGTGTATGAGGAGGGATGTCACTCCAAATGAGTGAGAACACATGGTAGCCATGGGGTTGAGAGGAGTATGATGATATTGTTAAGTTGATCGAGATGTGAGTCTTATGATAGCATTGATTAAGAGGTGGGATCATACTACCAACACCTTCCATCTACCGACCAGAGAGTTGATAGTGACCTAGGAGGATGTCTATAAGATTTTATGGCTACAACTCTAGGGTGAGGAGCTCTTTGTATGCTCAAGAGAGGAGCATCATACCCACATGGTGAAATTATATGGTAATCATATTAGTGAGGTAACTTATCATTTTGTGAGTTTCACCTATGAGCCACTATATATGGTTGATGAGGAGCATCATCAACTAAGCATCCTAATAATGATTGGGATCATGATGTATGCATTATTAGATGTAAATGGTAGTAGATTTTTTATTGTATTTATAGGTGTGCTTGCATAGTTTGTTGAGTAGTGGACTATTTTTGCATGGGGTCCAATATTTTTAACACAGTTATAAAAAGAGCTATGGGGTTTGAGACTACGATGGTGATATAGTTTGTGTGTTAACCATCTAATACACTATTGGGCATATGAGCACATCATGATGAAATTACCATTGGGGTTACCTACCATGATTCTAGACAACTTCAGGGTTGGTTTTAGATGGAGGAGAGAGGGCATGGCATAGACCTGAGTGGATAGTGTAGTGCATGACATTACCTATTATAGGCACATGATTAAGGGTTTGATCATAGTAGATATTTTTTAGAGACCTTACCTGACATACCCAATTTTTATAGGATAGGCACATCAGCTTGTTGGTTTGTAGAGCTCATTATAGGTTAGGGGGAGATGAGCTGGTGAGTTGGAGATGGTATTTGTGACATGGATCAAGAGGTAGTTTGGTATATTATAGGATATTCTGCCCACCTTCCCTTGATATAGGATAAATGACATAGAGGCACCCCTACCATTACCCCAAGAGATAAATGGGATAGATTTTAAGGAGCTACTAGTAGGGCCAAGTGTTAGAGATCTAGGGTGTACAATATCATATATAGTTTGTTGGGCAAGTTTACATCCCATGGTGGAGGTCAAGAGGCCACCACTAGATTTACAATGGTTGGTGAGAGAGAGGGATGTAGCTGTATAGGTGTTTCTATGCTATTTTCACTTTCTACATTCAAAAAGAGAAATAAGAAACTGAGAAGAAATGGTCAAGGCTTGTATGTACCTGGATGTAGTCATGCACACCGTAATCCAAACGACGTGAGAACTCCTCTTTGGTTGTGGAGGATGACACCTACAAAGGAGAGAGACTAAGACAAAAAGGGTGTTAGATGAGGAGATGGTGGGTTTCCAAGTGAAAGCTTGATCCCAGAAGTATGAAGACTTCCTTAAGGGATGCCAACCCACTGTTTGATAAAAGTAAAGTCTGATAAAAGGCAGAGTGATAAAATACTAAAATGATTAAAGACTGAAAAGGAAAATGGAAGCAAGAGCTTACCTGAAAGTTGTTGTTGGACTGGTCACAGTCACCGACGTCGGTGGTCCTACCGGCGTCGGTTGTCTAGTCTACCAACGTCAGTTAGTCTGCTGACGTCGGTTGGGGAAGCGACCGGCGTCAGTCGGGGCAGTAGTCTTTGGATGAGGTCTGGTCGAGCTTTGGTCTGTGGATGGGGTCTGGTCGTGAAAAATGGTCTGGGTCTGTCTAAAGGTCTGAGAGTCTCATTTTGAGTTAGTCTGAAGGTCTAGGTCTGGTCTAAGGTAGTCGAAGGGTCTGTGCAGAGATGCAGGGGAGTCAAATGGATAGAATGCCAAATGGATAGAAGGGTAGAGGAGGCCAATAGGGAGACAGGGAAATAAGGATTCAGATCTGGCAACACTCTGGTTTGGGGGGAGATATTACTTGAAAGCAATAATTGAAAACATAATGGAAACACAAACAATATACATACCTATGCCCTGTTGAAGGAGCACTATTGATCCCCGTACCTGCTGTTGATGTAGCCTGTGTGGAGGACCTATTGCTGGTGTAGAAGCCTGATGTTGTTGTTGGTGCAAAAACCTATGAGAGGGAGAGTGAAGATTCAAGATTCGTGATTAGCTCTCGAGATTCAAAATTTGTGATTAGCCCCGGAAAGAGGTTAGAAGCCGGTTTAAGTAAACCAACGTCAGCGATACCGCTAGCATCGACCGATAGTTGACCAACGTCAGCGGGTGGAGAACTGTTAAAAGGGCCATCAAGCCCATATTCTATCCACCAAGTGCATAATCCATTGGAGGATTGTCAAAGGTTGGGCTAAATACGCACAAGAGTTGGTTAGGCGGTTTGGAAAGGAGTAAGAATAGGTCTTGGGTGAGTCATAGGGTGGGAAATGGTCCAAGGCGAGGTGTCCTAGGCGAGGTGTCATGGGTGATGTGTTAAAGGAGGGGGGTTAATTCAAAATAAGTTTATTATTTTAAATTAGTAATTGTATGGGTTAGAAATGGACCAAGGGGGAAGATGACCAAGGGTTAGACATGATTTCAGTGTCTACATTTGCCCCTTTTTGTCTTGTTGGTTGCTCTAGACGAACTGCAAGACAAAAATAGGAGTTGGTTGCCCCAGGTATGGGATAAGGTTGATTTTGTCTTGTTGGTTGTTCAAGTGAATTGCAAGACAAAAATAGGAGGGTTGGTTGCCCTGATTATGGATGAGGTATTCCCCCTCAAAGCAGGAGTCGAGGGAAAGGAACCTAAAATCAGGTGCTGATTTGACAAAGAGTGGATGAAGATGGTGAAGATAGAGTGAGAACACTGTAAAAGTCGTGATTGTGCATATGCCACTTCACGAGATGGTCAGGTCAAATTGTCACAGGTTGAGAGTCGAGGAGTGCCAAAATTGAAATAATCGGGCCCCAACATTTAGTCATCTACTGATTGGGTTATTCAATCTAAGCTGAAGCTCTAATGGTCGTCGTGTTCCAGGTATCTCGAGCTCAGGAAGTGCTCCCAAAAACAATAAAATGTCACAAGTAGTGGGGATCAATTGGCTTGCGATCCTATACTTGTGAAGGCTAAAAATATGCACACAATTTTACTAACCAATCATGAGGTAGCATACATGCAAAAATAACCAAGGCAAAATCGCTTTGGAAGTGGTCACAGTCAGAGGAGATGGTCATGATCTCCAAGGTCTGGTGGTCGAGGTGGATGGACGGATGAAAGGATGTGGCCGAGCTAACCTCAGAAGACATTATGTGATCTGAGTGTTGCCTACATAGCCCTTGTGTGAAGGGCCTCAGGCCAATGTAGTTCAGATTAAGAGACAAAATGGTTGATGATGGGTGCAGTCATGTATCGAAATGATGAGGAGAAAAAGATGTTACAGCCTTTTCCAAATGGTGTACTCTGTAACATTGGTCGAGGGTCTTTCATCCCTAGCAATTGTCCATAGTCGTGATGGATGTATGCTAAAAATGAATTGAGGTCTATTTATGCTTTAGCAAGTATTGGTTTATGCTTAACATAAATTGAGGCTGATCGATAGTTTCCATGTGTATTGGTGTCCATAGAAACTATGTGAAAAGGACAATGATGATGTTTTATCATAATGTCAAGTTGCTGGTCTGAAAAGGTTTTTTGGTTGAGTTGGACCAAAGTGTGAAGGATAAGTGAAAGGTGAATTGTTCTTTCATTGACAAGGACCAAAATGATGGCATAGGTAGGGGTTGTTAGAACAAAGAGCCCCATTCATGCATTACGTCGTTGACCATGGTTGAGTTAGAGAAGTAATCAAATCACTTGACAATAAGTGAGCTTGAAATCCCTTGAGTGGGTGATGTGATAAGAGAGGAAGGGGTAACCCATTTTTCCAGGAATAACCTTTCCCCTTTTATAGGTGACCCGAGAATGACTATAGGCATGTCCATGACTTGATAGCTTGTCAGTCAATTTTTTTTCTTTTTTTTTTTTTGCGGTGGACTGATTGATGCAGGAAGTCCACATAGGGATGTTGCTTTGCTTGGTGGTCATTTGTGAAGCTGATCAATGTGGGAAGCTTCTAAGAAAGATTATTGTTTGTAGCAAGAGTTAGTCATAGCCATCCTTCGAGGGAGTGGTCTATATTTTGCTTTATATATAAGGGCTTTGAATAGCTGTCCTTTGAGGGAGCAATCTATTAGCTACAACAATGATAGTACAGTTGTCCTTTGAGGGAGCAGTCTGCCTTTTGATTCTAATTTGGTGACCTTGGATATTTTGACATCTTGATTTGTTTTGATAGAAATGTGAGTCATGGACAAGATTATAGAAGGTCAAGGGCTCCCTTTTATTAGGACAAAGCATCCATACTGTATAAAAGGGGTATATAGGATTTGTTAAGGGGAGTAGGGTTGAAAGGAATGAGGACTAAAAGGATGGGGATTGCTCAAGGGATGAGCTCAAGGTAAATGTCAAGTGGACGAGTACTCGACTAACAGTAGAATGGTCACAGATGCAATGCATTAAGAGGCTCAAGTTCTGGCTGTCCATCGAGAAAAGACAAACAATACATCCCTGATCCATACTTGTGCATGATAATGAAAGGTTTGAGCCAATTAGGGGAAAACTTGCCTCATTTACTTTGCTCCATATTAGTCACATGCTAATTGAAGAAGTGATAGGTGCTTGGTTGGTTGATGTTTGATGATTGAAGTTTGGTCGAGGTTTGGTTGCTGCTGGTCAGGGTCATGATAAGAAGGTTGATTGATGATTGGACTATGTGTGGTCGAGGTCTGGTCGAGGTTATGATAGGAAGGTTGATTAATGGTTGGTCGAGACTTGGTCGAGGTTTGGTCGAATGTCTGGTCAAAGTTGGTCGAATGTTTGGTCGAAGGCTTGGTTGAATGTTTGGTCGAGGTCAGGATAAGGTTGGATTCCCCTAGTCACTTAGGGAGAATGTTGGATAGATTGGTCAAGGTCGGTTGAGGCTTAGTGGTCAGATAGACTGTGTTGATGTCGAATAATGGGGTCAAAGGCGGCAAAGGGACCATAGTCTGGCATGGAGATCCCGATTTAGGTGATGAGGTTTTAGAAGCATGGGTTGGTGTTGATGATTTGTCGAAGAGGTGGTCAAGAGGGTCTTTGATGAGAAGGGAATCCTTTTTCTGGTGTTGATGAATGACAGCTTTGAGAGTGCAACAACACTCAGTGTCATGTCCCAGAGTGTGATGATAGTGGCAAAATTTAGAGTTGTTGAACCAAGATGGCCTTGATCCGAGAGTAGATGAGTGGGGTGGTGTTGAAGGTTTATTGATGATGTGGTCGAGAAGAAGGGTGTCATTCCCTAGATATTGGCAAATGGCAAACTTGAGGGCACAACAATGTTCAGTGTCATGCTCAGGTGTGCGATGATATGCACAAATGCGAGTGTCATCAAACCAGGGCAATTTTGGTCTGAGAGATTGGTATGGTTTAAGAGGCGAGAGGTTGATGCGAGAGGACTGCAACAATTGCCATAACAGCAAGGCATAAGAACTTGCTAATGGGTCTGGATGTTTTGTTGCAGCGAGGGTTGATGACTTTGGTTTGAGAGGCGTAAGAGGTGTTGGTCGATGGTTTGGAGGAGATATATGTCTGATGGGTTGAGGAGATAATGGAGGCGACTTGCCTCTGTGAAGTATGGGAGTCGGAAGTACTCCTATTAAAGTGGACGGATGCGGGCCCAAAATTGAAGGTAATGATGAAGATGGGGGAGGAGTCCTCTGGTGTGGTTTAGTGGCCTTCTTTGGTTTAGGTTGAGAGCCACTATTATGCAAGGTGAGGTTAGATGTCGGGTGAACATTAAGAGGTTCAATCTCTTTTGGTAAGGTGGATGCCTATGCGGTTTTGGGCTCAGATGTGGATGGTTCTTCTCTCGATGAGAAGGGATTGAAGATGTGGGCTCTTTAGGTGAAAAGAGCACCGAAATAGTCATGGCTTCTGTGTGTGGTTTAGGAGTCAAAAAGGTATGATCATCTAGGGATGATAAAAAGGATGAAGGTGAGACAGCTGGTGTTGATGTGGTCAAAGCGTCCTCCAATATGGGAGAGGTCGATGGAGGACTAATAAGAGAAGAAGATTCTTCTACCTGTGGAAGATAAATGGAAGAAGATGGCTCTTCTACCTGTGAAAGACAAATGGGAGAAGATGGCTCTTCTACCTGTGAAAGACAAATGAGAGAAGATGGCTCTTCTACCTATGATGGAGGTTGGTCAGGGATAAGAGGTGAGACCGTGTTGACCGTGTGTATATGATGGTCATGAGAGTCATTGGTTATGGTCTGAATGTTGTCTTGGGTAGGAGGATGGTTAGGAAAGGGTTGCTTGAAGATGTTGATGTTTTGATTGGGTGGGGCATTTGGGTTATCTAAAATAAGATCCCCCTTATCGATCATGTCTTGGATGATGTTTTTGAAGGTTCGACAATTATTGATGTCATGGCCGTGGACGCGATGAAAGTGACAGAAGTCGGCCTCCCTATACCATGTAGGGAGGGATTTTAAAGGGTCTAATTGAGGTTGTCAGATTGGAGGGAGATTGAGGACCCCCTGCTTGACGAGTTTTTCCAAAATGGAAGTGTATGATTCTCCAAGTGGAGTGTATGAACGTTGGATGTACCATTGTTGAAATTGTTTGTTGATGCTTGGAGATGTAGAAGGTTGAGAGTAATTAGTTGTCATCGAGGATGGTGATCTAATGACCACAGTGTTGGCCACTCCTTTGGACTTGGAGTTGGCAGAATAAGAAGGTCTGGAAGAAGAATGGTCATTGGTTCTTGCATTAGTATTACACAATTTGACCTTATCCTCTTCAATGGCGCAGAGTTTGAGCTTTCGGGCCATGGTGAAAGCTTCGTCGAAAGTGCAGAATGTCTGAATCCACAAGGTAGAAGAGATGTGCCTGGCACATGCTTGAGAAAAGAGCTCGATGAGCTCAGGTTGAGGCAAGGAGAAGGAGAGCTGGTTAATCAAGCCTCTCTAATGGGCGACAAAATCGACTATTGATTCGTCGTCGAATTGCCTGATGGAGTAGAGGTTTGTGATTGAGACTTGTTTAGTGATGTTGATAGAAAAATGGTCGAGAAATAATTGGGCAAGTTGAATGAATGAAAAGATAGAATGTCTGGCAAGAGAGCTATACCAGTCAAGGGTAGGGCCAGCAAGCGACATGGGGAATGTGTGTAAAAGTAACACATTGTCATGCATTATAAGATAGCAGGCATGTCTGAATGCTCGTAGATGTTGTTGCAGGTCCTCCTTACTCTGGAAGCGAGTAAATTTAGGAAGATCCCATTGGTTGGGGTATGGTCGGATAGGGACGAAAGGATGAATGGGTTCGTTGCAAATTTGCTCATACGAGAGAGCATTGCGTGAACCAGAGATAGAGGTCTCGAGACTAGACATTTTATCCATCAGCATTTTGATGACGTCTACTGATGGATTGGTAGACATGGTGCCCCCTAGGTTGTAGGGCACTTGAAAGAGGCTAGAGGAGGCATGCGACATAGTCGGTTGCGGTTGTAGGGGTACAACATATGGATGACTAGTCGCAGGGATAGATGTAGAGGCCAAGTGTGGTTGGGTTATGGAAGTAGAAAGTATAAGTTGACTAGATACAGCCAAAAGTGGTTGCATGATGGCATTGACAAAGGGATAGGTAGACACTCCTGCATTTATGGGTGTAAGAGTGTGAGGGGTCGAGACAATCAAGTTCTGGTATGATGTAGAACTTGGTTGAATTGCATGTGGTTGAGGGGGTAATGGAACCTCGATGGAGGTTGGTCTAAAAATAGAAGGGGAGGCCAAACTTTGTGTATTGGCCATGGTCAGGTTAATGGTTGAGGCAAAAGGCTGGGTCATAAAAGGTTGGGTAGCGAATGGTGTCGATGTCACGCTGCTTCACCCGAAAGGTCTCGCATTGGGTTTCTCACGAGATAGTTTTGGAGGGCTTTGACATTGAGGTCCAAGAATCTTTCAAAATCTTGGTCCCCTTCAGGAATGATGGGGGTTTGAGTCGAGGTAGGAGTTCTTTCGGTCTCCGAGTGGAACTCCATTATAGGACTAGTTAGGGACGAGGGAGCGTGGTCAAGAAGAGCCTTGGTTTGACTATGCGTCAAAACCATTCAAGGCAAGAAGAGGGTTAGGTTCCAGAAACTATTTTTTTTAGTTTCAGAAACTCAGAATGAGGTTTTGGCAGAAAAAAGGGTCAGGTTTTAGGCTGCTATTTTGGAAAAAAGGACTGTGACAGTGATCGACGTTGGTTGAAGAACCGATGTCGGTGAGAAAAGATGGCCGACGTCGGTGGTAAAACTGATGCCGGTGGAGGGATATGACCGATGTCGGTGGTAAAGCTGATGCCGGTGACTGTGGTTTCCAAAAACTTAGAAAACTTGAAGATTCTTGGAAAAAAGGAAGAAGAATGTCCTCACTAGCTCAAAAAATCAGATAGGAACAGAAAAACAGAGATGGAGACAGACAGGCCCTGAGCGTTAAATCCTAAGAATCAACTTTTTAGAATCCTATGGCTTATGCCTTAAAGTGATGTTTGGGAGGTTGGCTATTAGAAGGGTCCTAGAAGAGGTAGTCTATGGATGGTTTTAGGTTTTGTTTAGGTGCTCAAGAAGTCTGAGTTAGGTTCTGTACATGGCTTGGTGCTAAGGAGCAAGCTCCCCTCACTTCACGAGTCCAGTGATAAGCTGGTCTCGCTTAGCCAAAATATACTTTCCCTAGAGATTAGACTCTGCCAGAGAATAGAGTGGGCTTTCCCCTTGGTGATGAAATCCAAGTAGGATCACCGAGATGGGTAAGTTATCTGCTGGGGGATGAAATCCCAGTCAGGTCTTGTCTCAGGTAAGTTTGATGTTTGATTTGGTGCAAGTGGTTCAGTTGTGTAACATCAAGTGGACTACGATTAATTCAATATGTGGTTTTTTAATTATTAAGTTTGGACTAAGAAATGTAAGCAAGTAGAAATGAAATGCAACATGTTTTAAGCCCCAAGTCGAAATGATAAGTTCGGATGAAAACAAGTTGAGAAAGGGTTGAATGATATGATTTTTGTCTAGTCTAGAAATGCAAGAAAAGAAAAGAAAAGTTCTTTTTATTCCTGCTTATGATGTCGTTTAGAAGAGAAGAAAGAGGTGAAAAGGGAGGATCCTAATGCACCCTATATTAACAGAAATAAAATGAACGTAAGGAAGATCCTAAGGTCCCACCAGGCGTGCCAGAATGATTCTATGCTATTTTTGCTTTCTACATTCAAAGAGAGAAATAAGAAACTGAGAAGAAATGGTCAAGGCTTGTATGTACCTGGATGTAGTTGTGCACACCGTAATCCAGATGATGTGAGAACTCCTCTTTGGTTGTGGAGGATGACACCTACAAAGGAGAGAGACTAAGACAAAAAGGGTGTTAGATGAGGAGATGGTGGGTTGCCAAGTGAAAGCTTGATCCCAGAAGTATGAAGACTTCCTTAAGGGATGTCAACCCACTGTTTGATAAAAGTAAAGTCTGATAAAAGGCAGAGTGATAAAATATTGAAATGATTAAAGACTAAAAAGGAAAATGGAAGCAAGAGCTTACCTAAAAGTTACTGTCGAACTGGTCACAGTCGCCGATGTCAGTGGTCCTACTGGCATTGGTTGTCTAGTCTGCCGATGTCGGTTAGTCTACCGACGTCGGTTGGGGAAGCGACTAGTGTCGATCAGGGCAGTAGTCTTTAGACGAGGTCTAGTCGAGCTTTGGTCTGTGGATGGGGTCTGGTCATGTAGAATGGTATGGGTCTGTCTAAAGGTCTGAGAGTCTGGTTTTGAGTTAGTCTGAAGGTCTAGGTCTAGTCTGAGGTAGTCGGAGGGTCTGTGTAGAGATGCAGGGGAGTCAAATGGACAGAAGGGTAGAGGAGGCCAATAAGGAGACAAGGAAATAAGGATTCAGGTCTGGCAACACTCTGGTCTGGGGGGAGATATTACTTGAAAGCAATAATTAAAAACATAATGGAAACACAGAAAATACACATACCTGTGCCCTGTTGAAAGAGCACTGCTGATCCCCGTACCTGTTGTTGATGTAGCCTATGTGGAGGACTTGTTACTGGTGTAGAAGCCTGATGCTGTTGTTGGTGCAAAAACCTGTGAGAGGGAGAGTGAAGATTAGAGATTCGTGATTAGCTTCGAGATTCAAAATTTGTGATTAGCCCCAGAGAGAGGTTAGAAGCTGGTTTAAGTAAACTGACGTCGGTGATACCACCGGTGTTGGCTGACAGTTGACCAACGTCAGCGGGTGGAGAACCGTTAAAAGGGCCATCAAGCCTATTCTCTATCCACCAAGTGTATAATCCGTTGGAGGATTGTCAAAGGTTGGGCTAAATATGCATGAGAGTTGGTTAGGCAGTTTGGAAAGGAGTAACAATAGGTCTTGGGTGAGTCATAGGGTGGGAAATGGTCCAAGGCAAGGTGTCCTAGGCGAGGTGTCATGGGTGATGTGTTAAAAGAGGGGGGTTAATTCAAAATAAGTTTATTATTTTAAATTAGTAAATGTATGGGTTAGAAATGGACCAAGGGGGAAGATGGCCAAGGGTTAGACACGATTTCGGTGTCTACAATAGGCATGAGATGCAGCTCTATAGGCTAGAGATATAACACATATATTAGCCTTATAGGGGTAGGTTGTGATGTTACAAGCCTAGGTTAGGGCATTATAGGGCCAAGTTGTAGCACTACAAGGCTAGATCAGAGTTTTATAGGGTCAGGTGACTGTAGTGACATTAGAGAGGGATATCCTTAGAGAAGTAGGTTAGGTTGCTCCTCCTCCTCCACCACCATAAGGACCAGTACAGGCTGGGCTATCACCAAGTGCTATGGGAATAGACTATATCTCTAGTGAGATATACTATTTCCCTGGATGAGGTTACCTATTATGAGAGGGCCATCAGAGAGTTTCCATAGATTTAGTAGTATTTTGAGTTTAGGGAGTAGGAGAGATCTGTGTCATGTGCCACAACTTCTAGCTCACATAGACACTAACGAGTTGAGAGTGGAAATGACACTACTTCATCATGACCACGTGGAGAGCCTTGATGATACTGAGTGCCATATTTTGTCTTTTTTGATTATATTTATTATATTTACATAAGCCTACGAGCTAAATATGTGAGATGTATATTTTGAGAAAGAGATGATATGATGATGATGTATTGATGGACATTTTATTGATCCTATATATATATATATATGAGATGTTTATTTATTGCAATTGTAATGAAGATATTGACGTATATGATGATGATATAGATGATGATTATTTAATGCTATGTTAATTTTGATGTTAATGCTGATCATGTTAGTTGAGTTAGACTAGCCTTTCCCATATATGTGATAGTATATGCATAGTTGGTTTGTTAGTTTCATCTTAACATTTTTACATATTTTGTGATGGTGTATGCTTAAAATGAATAAATTGGTTATGTTAGTTTATTTTAACATTTTACATATTTGTGATGGTGTATACATAAAATAAATTGAGTAGGATTTGATAGTTTTTGTATGACATTGTTATTCATCTCAATAGAGAGATCGACATGTGATGTGGATGGGAAAATAAAGAGACAGAATGCTCACACACCAACAAATACCATAAATAGAACATAAATAGGCTTAGGAAAATGAGCCTCTTTCATGCCTTATATCTTTGAACCATTGTGTTTGTTAGAGAAGCATCATGTTTACCTTATATTAAGTGAGATTCATAGTCCCTTGAGAGAGTATGAGGGGGAAAAGGGTAAAATGAGGGAAAATGTTTGGGTAGCATAACCTACAAAGTGGGGATGATATGCCCTTTTTTTGGGTGACTCGAGAGCTACCATAGACAAGCCGATGACTTAAAGCTTCTTTTTTTGTGTGTAAGCTGATCAATATGGGAAGCCTAAAATGGGATTTTGTATGGGTTAAGGTCATTTAAATTTGATCAATGTGAGAAGAATTTTTTATTTGTATTTCCCTTTTAGAACAAAGCTCAACTTAACCATTCTTCAAGGGATTGGTTTAAGCATTTCTTTTTAAGTTTAAATAGCTATCCTTCAAGGTAGCAATCTATTGATAGTAGCAAAGGGAAGTTATATAGCTATCCTTCAAGGGGGAGTAGTCTATATTGAGAAGCATGATCCGAGAGTTTATAACTTGTCACATATCCAATTTGTTTTTATTTTTTCTTTTAGTCATGAACAAGACTATAGAGGCTTAGGAGTTTTCCATTTTGAGGGAAAAACCATACCACTACATAAGATAACTAAGTGTATAGGAGTAAGGGTGAAGAGGAAGGGAAATGAATGTAATAGGGATGCTCAAGGGATGAGCTCAAGTTAAACACAAGGTGAACCAATTCTTTTTTAACAAAAGAATGGTCGTAGGTGTAAGGCATTTAAAGGATCGAGTTTTGGCCTTCCATCAAGAGAAGACAAGCGATAAGTTTTTGAGCCATACTTGTGAGTTATGATATAAGGTCCAAGCCAATTAGGATAAAACTTACCCCATTTGATTTTCTCCATGTTCATCACATATTGATTTTCTTTTAAGATGAGATCTCCTATATTGAAATATTACTCTTTCAGGTGTTTTTTATAAGCACATTTGATACATTCTTGATAGATTTGGAGGTGATTGAGGGCTATGAGATGATGCTCATCAAGAAATTCAAGTTGAGCCAAACTTACTTAGTGAAAGTCATCATTAGTATGTCTTGTATAGAAATATGAAGAGAAGGAATCTATAATTCAAGAGGGAAAACGGCCTCTGTCCCATATGCCAAGGAAAAAGGTGTAGCACCCATATGGGTTTGAATGCTAGTGTGGTAAGTCCATAAAGAAAAAAAATGTGTGTGTGCCAATCCTTGCTCACATCATGGACTAAATTCATGATAATTTTGGTCAATGTTTTGTTAGAAGGTTCTACCTATCCATTTTCTTGTGGATAGTACAGTGATGAGAAGCTTAATTTGATTTCAAATATATCACAAAGACTTTAAACAACGTTATTTTTGAAAGATTTACCATTATCTTTTATAATTTTATGAGGGACACTAGAACGATAGATGATGTGATGGTTGATGAAGTCAAAAAAATTATCAGCTTTAGTGGAGATGAGAGGGATGGCCTCGACCCACTTGGTGAAGTATTCAGTGGCAGTAATGATAGAATGATGATAGAGGGATGAATGAGGGTTAATCTCCCTGATTAGATCTAAGCCCCATTGGGAGAAGGGCCAAAATTCTTAGGTGACTTGTAATGCATGAATTAGAACATGAAGGAGGTTAGCATGTTGTTGACACTTGATGCAATGCTGAATGTGATCAACACAATTTTAATGAAGTGTGGGCCAATAATAGCCAAGTCAAAGGATACACTTGGAAACTATGTGACCATTGAAATTCCCACCACAAATCCCATCATGGACTTCTTTAATGGTGAATGGAGTCTCAGTACTAGTGAGGAATCTAAGAAAAATACCATCAAAACCTCAATTATAGAGAAGTCCCCCTAGCATAGTGTAATGAGTGGAACATTTCATGAAGGCACATCTCCCATTATTAGAGAGATTAGAAGGGGTAATAGAGAAGGAAATATAATATATGAGTTGTTTATACCATAATTAATGTGGGTTGGATGTTACATTTATGATAAACAGGATGTTAGTTAATACATAAGAGGGTAATGTTAAGTGATGCACGATGACATAGATTCTTGAGGAATAGGATGAAGAGGGTATGTGTGAAGTAAGTGAAGCCATCATGTCAATAAATTTGTTTGTAGATCAAGGAATAATTTGTAAGAGATAAGAGTCAAATGATTCCAATAACATATCTACATGATGTTTATACCACTTTAGAATTTTGTTTTTGCATAGGTAGGACCCATTAACTTGATTAACCACTAGCTGAGAATCACTGAAAATTGTTATGGATTTGATACCTAAGAAGAGAGTTATTTGAAGTCCTAAAATCAAAGCCTCATATTTAGCCATATTGTTAGTGCATTCAAAATCTAGTTTAAATGACAAAGGCATAGGTTTTCCATCTACAAGAATAAGAATGACCCCCATATCCCCACTGTATCGACATTTAGATTCGTTTAAAAACATCATCATTTGATAGGAGATGTCATTAGTGGAGAGCACTGCAATAGATTCATCAGGGAATTCAAGGTTTAAAGGTTAATTTTCAGGTAAAGGGGCATTAGCTAACTGGTTAGTGATTGTTTTCCCCTTAATATACTTTTTTTGAATGAATTATAAGTTAAATTCAGTAAGAAGCATGAGCCACCGAGCTATACGTTGGTTTTGATATGGCTTGGAATGCATATATTTGAGGGGATGAATATGGGTGACCACATAGGTTTTGTGATTTAGGAGATAATGGCAAACCTTGGATGCAAAAAAGACCAACGTAAGGAAAAGTCTTTTGGTATGGTATATCGAGTCTCATAATCAATAAGTGTGTGGCTTATGTAGTAAACTGCCTGATCTCAATGTTAGTTATCTCGATGTGCAATCATAGCACCTAGAGAATGGTCTGTTGTGGAGATGTATAGGTAGAAATACTAATTTTCCTTAGGTAGAATAAAAACCATTGGGGAAAGGAGATATTTTTTAAGTGCATAAAAATATTCTTGGTAATCTATATTCCAATGGAAGGAGACATCCTTTTTGAGGAGATGGTGAAAGGGTTGGCAACGATCTGACAATTGGGAAATAAAGAAGTGGATTGAATGTAGTTTGCCTTGTAGGTTGTAGAGTTTTTTGATATTAGTATGTGGAAGCATCTATAAGATTGCTCAAACCTTACAAAAATTGACTTTAATACCATAGAGAGAAATGATAAAACCTAAAATTTTATTGGAAAGAACTCCAAAGACACATTTATTTGGGTTCAATCAAATGTTACATTGGAAGAGATGAGTAAATATGGTTTTTAGAAGTTTCAAGTGGTCTTGAAAAAGTTTAGACTTTACAAGTAAGTCATCCATGTAATCTTCCATAAATTTATGTTGAAGATCATGAAATATGTAGGTCACAACCCATTGGTAGGTTACACCAACATTCTTCAGACCAAAAGACATGACTTGATAGTAGAAAGTCCCCCATGGGGTAATGAAGGTTGTCTTATGTTGATCCTTAGGAGTGATCAAGATTTGATTATATCTAGAGAACCCATCCATAAGTGATAGCATCTCATGGCCATCTGTTAAATCAATAAGTAGGTCGATACTTGGCAATGGGAAGTCATCTTTTAGACAAGCAAGGTTTAAATCATGATAGTTAGTGCAAATGTAGATTCCCCTAGTCACTTTTGTGATAGGAAAAATATTGGAAATCCATTACATTTAGTCAATTGTTTGGATAAAGTTAACATAAAGGAGGAGTTAGATCTCTTCTTTGACAAGGAGAACAATACAAGGGTGCATCTTATGAAGCTTCTAGTTTATAGTTTTGGCATCTCAATTGGTGAAAATGGTATGGGTGATGATAGAGGGGTCAATACCAAACATGACATTATAAGACCAAGTAAAGGATTTTATATGGTTATTAAGAAATGTGGCATAATTAGCTTACTCAGAGGAATCCAAAGATTGGTCAATCTTGAGGATGCGAGGGTTATCATGAGAGGGTAGATTGATGTCAATAGTTGATTAATTTAACATAGTTTGTGTTTTAGATGAGAGTGACCATTAGATATAGGAATCATCTACACCCATATATGTGAGAATTGCATCATCATCTTGACATTGGACATTGTTAATAGTGGGAGAGTTTTCATCAATTATTTTAGGATGAACAAGAGGAAGGGACCTTGTTTCCTTATCTTGGTGATAGGTAAGAGGCCCCTAATGGATGGAATTTATTGAATTTTTTTTTAGGAGATATAGATACCTCTGATTTGATATGTGATGGTGGAGAAGGAAAGACTGGTTCTTCAATAATTGGTTCATGGGAAGTTTTAGTGAGTTTAGTTAGTTTATCATATCCCACTCCATGCCTCTTTTTCGCATTTTCAATGGTTTGGCTAGTGGGATATTCAATAAGCATATAGAAACCTTATTCATAATGACCCAAACCAAATCCTTTCCAAGCACACCTATAGAGATAGGTGTGAGTGAATCTAAGGTTACTCAGAAAAGAGAAGTCATAGGTAAATGGTTGTGGTGAAGAAGACGGATTGCTAACAGCAGGATCCTGATCAATTCCCCCATATGTGAAATTAGTTTGAAGGTTAGGGGCCACATAAGGGATGACCATCCCAATGTGGGGATCATAATTTGGGTGCATGTGAGTCCTTCCATACTCTTGTGGAGTATAGAACATGTTGAGTTCCAATAAATTATATTCATCGAGTAACAAACATTGAAAAGTCTCCAGCATGGGATCCTTATTAGGAATTTATGTTGTTGGTATCTGTGTAGTTAGGGGAGTGGAGCTTGTAGAAGCTTTAGAATTATCATGTGGGGAAGTTTATGTTTTCAATAGAATGAGAACATCATTGGGACTATTTGTAATGTTTCATGTTTTAAATGGAGGTGGGTCAATAGGTATAACATGTACTTGTCCATCATGTTCAAAATTGACACAATGGTGCAAATTTTAGGGTACACATGCCATATCACATATCCAAGGTTGTCAAAGTAGTATGTTATATTAGAAATATCCTTCCACAACATATAAGAGATCATGAATAGTGTGAGGACCTACACATATAAGTAAGACAATAGTGCCCACCGTAGTAGTTATGGTATCCTTAAAGGATTAGAGTACCGCATTGGTTTGAGACATGTAATTATCAAGAAGGGATAGCTGTTTGTAGGCATGGGTGGATATAATATTAATACTAACTCCCCCATTGATCATGACTCTCTTGACATGATTTTGATTAATATATGTGGTAATAAAAAGGGCAAAATCCTGATATTCAAGGTGTTGAAGTGGAATTTCTGAATCACTAAAATAAATTAGGGAGATGGAATTAAGGGAGCTGACTAAAGCTATAAGAGGTTGGGGATCATTTGATTGTACCTAAATCACTTTCAAGGAACTAATCAAAGCTTGATGGTGTTGGGATGAGTTTTGGATTAACTTATACAAATACATTTTCATAGGAGTTTGGTGAAGTTGTTTCACCATTGAGCTTTGAATAATATTCAAAGATGTTGTTTTAGGAATGCCCAAGATGTAAATATTAGTATTAGGAGGAGGAGTGTATTTAGAAAAGGGATGATCCCAAGGATAAATGACCTTTTCCTTAGTTTTATCTTTTTAGTTTTGTGATCTTGTGGCCACATTAACTGTGTTGATCTGAAATGTAGGTGAAAGAGGTGGTAAAGGGGTTATGATTACATCTTTGGGTTTGAGTGTAGGTGTAATAGTAGGAGGCACTATGGATGCCAAAGGTGGGATAACAGGAAGGTTAATGAGAGAATTATTTAAGAGAGTGTTGATATCAAAGTGTTGTTAAATGACTACTGTGAGGGTTTTACAACTCTCAGTATCATGTCTAGGTGAATCATGATATAAACACACTTGTGTATCATTAAACAAAGATGGATTCATTCCAAGAGAACTATAAGGCTTAATGGGAGGAAGATTTATTATGGAATATTTCAATAATTGACATAGGAAAAATCTTTAAGAGCCTACAAGTGGGCTCATACTTGTGTTAATAGAAGTGGACACCTTCTTGTGTTTCAGTGTTGAAAAGGTAATTTTATGTGGTAATTTGTTTGGTGATGGTGGAGTTATTTGTTTTGATATCACTTTCTTAGTATCAGATGTGAAAGGCTTTCCAGATGGCAAAGATAGGAGTGGAGGTAACTTAGCCTTTTATTTTGCTTGGGTCCGCAATATTCCAACTAAAGTAGAGGGGTGTGGTCCCAAAATGGATGGTAAAGTTGAGGGTTGAAGAAGGGATCTGTGAGATCTAGGAAGCTTAAAATTTTTATATAATTTATGGAATGAAAATCTAACTTGTGATTGAGGATTTAAATCTAAATTCACTTGTGGATGAATTAAATTAGAGATGGGGTGTATGCCTAAGGGCTTGATCTACTTTAATGTGGTAGATTCCTATGAGGGTGAGGGTTATGACATAAATGGATGAACTTTAGGTGATTTTGGTGAAGAATCTCTATCTTTTTCAAAGACCTTGGGGTAAAGGGTAGTGAGAGGGTTGGTGGTAAAGGTTGACATTAAATGTGTTGGATAAGGATTTTTACGCTGGTCCCAAAATGTTGCATGGTCTAGCTTCATGGAGTTAAGAAATTCTAGACTTTCACCAATCGTGAGAAGGGTTTTGATGAAGTTGACGTAGGCCTTAAAGTTGTGTCTTTAGAAGGATAATGTGTTTGGAAAGAGGTAAATTATTGGTTTATGCTACTTTAGGCCAAAGATGATAAATAACCATAATGGGGTCCTCTTCAACATAGAGAGGAGAAGAGACATGGTCTGCCATGGGTGGAAGAGAGGTAGGTGAAGAACATTCTTAAAGAGGGTAAAGCATAGGTATTATGGCTCCCTCAACATGTGGGTAAGGCATAGGTAAATTATGATCCTCTACAGGTAAAATAAGGGGCAAGAGTGGTACAATTGGAGTAGGCACAATAGTTCTCTCATTTATTATAGAAGTAGATAATACTGACTCCTCTAAGTGAAAAGGTGGAGTGGATGGGGTACTAATCTCTATAGGTGGAGGAGAGGTAGGTGAAGAAGGTTCCTCAAGAGGGTATAATATAGGAATGATGTTCCCTTCAACATGTGGTTGAGGAATGGGTAGGGTGTGGTCTTCAAGTGGTAAGAGGATAGATAATATTGGTGTAAAAAGAACTAGAATTATAGGCTCCTTAGGTGGAAAAAGAAGTGGTAAAGGAGGCTCTTCCTCATGAGGGAGTCAAATGGGTGAATAGGTTCTTCTACCTAAGGATGAAGAATGGGAAAAACAAATGCCACTAAATATGGGGGAGGATTTGATGAAATAGGTGTCTCTTGTTGAGGATAAGGTTAAACTAGAGGTAAAGGAAAGACCATATTAACCATATGGATATTATGATCACCTGAGTTAGTTGTGGTCTAAACAATATTTTGATTCAGTGAATGGTTAGGAAAAGGGTGTTTGAACACATCCATAGTTTGATTATGGTTTGTATTAGGATTATCCAAGATGAGATCAAACATATATTGAATAATTTTCTTGAATGTCTTATAGTTATTAGAATTGTGGCCTTTAACTTAATGGTAACCATAAAACTCATCTTCTTTGTACCAACTTGGAATAGGATGGGAGGGGTCAAAATATATAGGAGGTTTGATCTGAGGAAATGTTATGACACTTTATTTTAATAGTTTTTCCAAAATAGATGTATATGACTCCCCAATGGGAGTGTATTGCCTTTGTTCATACCATTATTAGAATTGCTTGGTCAGATTTTGGGAAGTCAAGTAATTCGATTGGTTTGTGGTTGTGGAAGAGGTTGACTTAATGAACTCTATGTTGGTGGAGCCTTTAGATTTTTGGTTAGAAGGAGAAGTTTTAGAGGAGGATGAGTCATTCAATTTGGAATTGGGATTCTTACTGCATAACTTGACTTTTCCTTCATCTATATCATGAACCTTGAGTTTCTGTGCCATTGTAAAGGCCTCATCAAATGTGTAGAAAGTTTGTACCTAGAGTGTGGATGAGATGTGCTTATCACATGCCCTTGAGAAGGGATCAATAAGCTCAGGTTGGGGTAAGGAGAAGGAGATTTGATTGATCAAGCTTCTCCATTGAGTGACAAAATCTGCAATAGACTCATCATCAAATTGTCTGATGGAATAAAGGTCTATTATAGAAACCTTTTTAGAAATGTTAATAGAGAAATGGTCTAGGAATATTTGTGTGAGTTAGGTAAATGAGAAAAGGGAGTGTTGAGTTATAGATCTATACCAATCCAAGGAAACATCTAAAAGGGACATAGGGAAAGTGCAAAGTAGTAATGTATCATCATGACCTATTAAATAATAAGCATGTATAAATTCTCATAAGTGATGTTGTGGGTCCTCTTTACTCTAGAAATGAGTAAATTTAGGGAGTTCCCATTGGATTGGATAAGGTAAAATAGGCACATAAGGATGGATAGGTTCATTACACATCTGATCACAAGATAACACATTCTTTGAACTAGAAATAGATGTCTCTAGATTAAACATCTTGTCCATCAACATCTTAATGAGGTTTGGAGGGGGATTAGTTTGGGGGATACCTCCTAAATTATAGGTAACCTGATAGGAAGTAGAGGGAGATTATGACATAGCTTGCTAAGGCTGTGTTGGGGTAACATAAGGATAATGAGTCATAGGCTAGGGTGTGAAAAGAAAAGGGGCTTGTCCCATTAGGTTAGAGACTATGCTTTGGTTGGTTATTGTTATTGCAAGTTGGATTATTGGCATGGTTAGACTAGATGAAGGGTGATTCATAACTCAGGTAATTATAGGCATGAGGGTAGATGGAATAGGTACCACTAAATTCTAAAATGGGATAAGATTTGACTGAACTAGTTGTGGTTGTGAAATTAGGGAAGTCACACCAAGGTTTAGGTGGGATTGGGTAGTTAGAGATGCTAAACATTGGACATTATTTATAGTTGGGTTACTCATCAAAGTGGTGGTTTGGGTAACCATGGGAAAAATAGTGGAGGAAATTGAAACTAAAGTTGTATCCATTAGAGAGGTTGGCATACCATAAATAGGATGAGAAGTGAGAGTGGAAGGTGAAAGTGGTTGCTAAATTATGTAATAGACAATAATTTTGGCTTGAGCTCGTGTCAATACCATGCAAGAGGAAGTATAAATAGTCATACTACCCTATACTAGTGATAAAATAAGGAAAAACTAGGTTTCAATGTAGGTAAGTGGGTTATTTTAGCTTGTTATTTTGGGTAGATGAAAATTACATAGTCACCAACATCAATCACTTGACTGATGTTGGTATAAAAAGTTTGTCAATGTCAGTGGATTAACTGATGTTGATAGGTAAAATCTACTGATGTTGATAGAGTTAACCAATGTCAATCACTGTGATATCCTGAGAGATGGAAAACCCAATGTTTTATAAATCCAAAAGTTGAAACTAGTTAAAATAGTGGATGCAAGAGGCCTATGTAAAAAGGAAGAACACTGATAAAACCTAAGATAATAGGTTATAGAAATTAAGTATTAGAAATAGTATTGATTTTGTGAATCAATAGGAAAATGTCCTTATTAACTCCAAAATATATAAGGCAACAAAAAAGTAGAAAAAGAACATACAACCAAAAACTATTAAGTCCTAGAGATTAATTTTTAGTCTCATGTTAGCTTATGCCTTAATTAGATAGTGAAAAGATAATTTGGTTATCAAAGGTACTAGAAAGCAATCTAGAGATAGTTTTAAGTTAGTTTTAGTGCTCAAGAGGAAATCTATGTTAGATCAAGTATGTGGATTTTTATAGGAGATTGCCCTCTACACTTCAAAAACTTGGAGCAAAGCCACACTGCTTAGCCAAAATATACCTTCTATCTAGAGTTTATACTCCACCAGAGAACGGAGTGGGTTCTCCCCTTGGTGGTGAAACCCAAGTAGGATAGTTGGGTAGGGTAAGGTGATCCACTAGGTGATAAAATCCTAATGAACCTTTTCTCAGGTGAGTTTAGATGTTTGTTTGTGTGAATGTGATTTGTTTTTGTAACATAGGTGCACTACAATTTATTCATAATGCTTATAATTAACTAGGTGAGCTAATATGTAGCAAGCAAACAATGAATTGTAGTAAGTTTTAAACCCAAATCTAAAATGTTTAGATTTGAATGAAAATAAAGATGAAATAGGAGTAGAGACTGAAATTCACTATCCTAATGTTCATGCAAGAAGAAGTAAAGAAGAGATTATTTTTCACTTGTAAAAAAATGATAAATTGCTTTTAGAGGCAAAGAGAAAAGAAAGAAAATTTTAGATTAATGGTTTTAAACAAAAAATAAAATGTTGAATTTTTCATTTTAAGAGAGAAGAGAAGGAAAAAGTGAAAGAAATGAAGTTTTCACTATAATGCACCTATATGAATGATTAAAACAAGAAATGAACCCAAGTAAAACTCTAGGGTCCCACAAGGCATGCCAAAAATGTTTCACTAAATTTTGTCTATTTCAAGTCGAAAGGAAAAATAGAAAAGAATGATAGGGATAAGAGATTAGAATGAACCTGAATTAGTTTGTGCACCATATCTAGACATTGTGAGCACACCACTTTCATTAGGGAGGACTACATGCAAGTAAGAAAGCACTACCACAAAATGTTTGTTAGTAGATAAATGAGTGGGCTGCCAAGCTACATACTTTTTCCAGGAAGTGTTAAACTTCCTTAGAGATGACAGTCAACTTCTGAGAGATAAAAGAGTAATAAATAACTAAAAGAGAGGTAAATAAAGAGTGAAAGAGATAATATTACCATTATTCACAACCTGAGTGCAACAGAGAGTGACAAGGTACAGATGGTGTATTTTGTTTATATTTTAGAAGTTGTTTTGGCAGGTTTTGAAAATGTTAGGGAATCCATAGTCATCGACGTTGAAAGGGGATTGATCGATATTAGTTATACTACCAAGGTCAGTGGTGAAGGTGACCAATGTTAGTTAGGCTATCAAGGTTGGTAGGGGCAACAATTGCCTAGGAGCTTGCAAAAGGCTTTTTTGGGTATGGGAAATGGTTTTGATCAAGTCTAGGAGGTTGGGGAGAGTTATGAGAGAGAGATTATTGTTTAGGTAGATTTGGTTAGAGGTTTGGTGTGTCAATTCAAGGGGAAACAAGCAAGGAAACTTTGTAACTCCCTCACAAGGGTTTGGTCAGGAGTTTATAAAGCAATGGATAGTAGATATGAAGTGATATCAAGGTAAATACTTAAATACCTACAAAATAAGTGATATATTTAGCTACAGTGGTCACTAAATGATAAGTGTTATATTGATGGTCACTATCAGGTAGTCCAAACTGATGGCCTAAATAGAGAGAACAAGTAGGTGTTGTTGGTCTTCAAGAGCTTAGTTATTGATCATGATTGACTTATGCAAGATGATAGTAAGCTAGGATGACCAAAATTAAATGTCAAGAGCTTGAATGCAAGTAAGAATGAATTTTCTTGATTTTTGTTGACCTAAACTTTAGGTTGGAGTTTGGCTTATATCATCAATGTTAGTGATCTTTCCAACATTGGCCATGGGTTGACCGACATCGATGGCCCTAAAATAGGCAAAGCTTACTATTTTTGGCCTATTTTTGATTGCACTTCATGCCAAGTGTGGCACTCATTACAAAATGGTAAAAATAAGAGGTTAAGAAGGAGGTAGTTGATTAGGAATCTAGTTTTGAAGTGAGAATAAGTCTTGGGTAGTTAAGATGAGGGGACTAGGTCTTGAGGTGACTCATCAGGTGAGAATTAGTCATAGGGTGAGGTGGATAGGAAAGGTGGAAAAAAGGGGTTTTTAATTAACTTAATTAAGTATTTTAAATCAATTAAATGTGTGAGGGGTAAAAGCATGGGTTAAAGAGGTTAATTTTTATTATTGAAAAATGGGCTAAAAGGGGTTTCAACACAGGGAGTTACACACATGTGTGTGACATAATTTTAGTGTCTACACATTACACTATTTCAAAAATTACATTCAATGGGATAACTAAATATGGCTTCATCCCTCTTCAGAGTATTGGTATGTAGGCAATGTGCTCACATAAAGGGTGTGAATATATGTTCAGTGCATCTTACACACACTAACCCCCCCTTATTTCTCAAGATTGATCAAATCACAATGAATTATAGGGTTTGAAGACTAAATCAGATATAAAAAGAGTTTGTTATACCTTTAATAGTCAAAATTTCACAAGTAGACTTACATAGGGATAATGAACAAAACCCAAAAAACTCAAGTCTTGGGGACAAAAGTGGTAAAAGAAGACTATAGCACTAGACCCTAGGGTGTCTTATTTCAGCACTCCTCTCCTTTCACAAAATGAAATCTAGATCCTAATTTGTGACACTATCCCATTCCTACATAGTAAATTCTAGACCCTGTCTCAACTGTTTCATTTGATTTTCAGCTATGTTTTATTTTATTCATATTTATTGCTATTTATAGAAAGGTTAAAAATACAGTTAAATTATACAAACTAGTAACTAGATTATTGAAATATTATTTACTAATTTAGTCAACCTAAACCCTTAACTAAATTAGGAATAAGAATCCAATATTCATAAAAATGTTAAATCTTTTGGTGAACCCGACTTACTTCATTTGCACATAAAAATCCTAGAAACCCTAGGGTAAATTCCTTGCTATTTTTTCTAATAATTTTCTAATTTTTTACTTTCATATTTAAATAAAAAATTCATGTTAAATTTTAAAATTCCATAGTAATTTTTAAAAAATTATTTTCTTCCAAACCCTAGTTGCATATACAAGGTCCCTTTAAATCAAAATTTTTAAATATTTTTATGATTTTTTACCTACATATTTAAATAAAAAATTCACATTAATTTTTAAAATTTATTATTAATTTTAAAATAAATCATTTTTCAAAACCCTAGTTACATAAACTAGATCCCATTGCTTTTGAGGTATCACCTTACATGTTTGTGAGTTTTGTATCCTTTTTATGCATATTCCAATTTGCTATTTTTAGGAATTTACATTTATTTTATTTATTACTTTTATTCCATTGTAATTTGATTATTACAACTTATTACAAAAAATTCAATCCATTTTCAATTTTTTTTCCTATGTTAACAATGGTCCAATACACCAGTTTTGATGAAACTGATAAAAGGGAACTTCAAGAACTCTTACTAAACAACCTAACATACAAGAAGATATGATTAAAATAATAAAAGAAGAGAAACAAAAAGTGAACAATGGTAAATATTCTTGAACCATAGAGCAACCAATTACACATGACAATACGGGGGTAACTATGTCTCAATAACCCCCTATAGCAGCCTAACCTCCTTTTGAGGCACCACCAGTTACATCTAGTACATCATTGTCTCCTGATGTGGCATCCCTTGTGAAAGAGATAAAATATATTCAATCTAAGGTGTTAAATATTAAGCAAGGTGATTCTAGACCTATATAGGCCTTGGATTCTTTTGCTCTACTTCATACACCATTGACACATCATATTGCTTTGACACTCTTGACATAAGGTTTTGTTCAACCTAAGATCACTCTATATGATGGAAAGGTGATCTAAAGACACATTTAAGAGCTTTTCACGTAGCATTCTTAGACTATGTGCCAAATTATTGGATATTATCCAAGATATTTCCATGAAGTCTAAAGGATTATGCTTTACAATGGTTCTATAGTCTACCAAATTAGTCAGTCAATGCATTCAATCCTTTAGCCAACATGTTCCTAGATCATTTTATCATTAAAATTAGTGATAAGCTTTCTTATACCCAAGTTTCACAAAATAAACAAAGGTCAAATGAGCATCTCATAGATTATGTTCTTTGATATAAGACTATCTTGGATAAGATGACTAGCCCCATTGCCAATCAAGAGTTACAATATCTCTTCAAATAGAGTCTTTTACCAGTCTTGCATGAATCAATAATATTTAAAAGATTCTCTTCCTTCATTGAGTTATGTCATACACTAAAGGAAAGGGAAGTCAAATTAATTTCAATGGAAAAACTCAAGTACATAAGTATATCAAATACAACAAACAAGAGTAATAATAAAGTCCCATACAAAGTCAAGGTCAATGATAACAAAAGTCAGAATCAACCTACAGTCAATGTGGCTTCAGATCCCCCTCAGTGAGTGGTTTTAACATCACCTCAAATTTTTTTACCAATCTACCAGTATCTCCAGCTAGAGTCCTACAATAGTTATTGGAATGCAATATCATATCTCTCCCTCCTATTCAAGAAGTTGATCCAACAAAGACTCTTCCATGGGGATATGATTAGCATATATTTTGGAATTTTCATAAGGTACCAAATCACACAACAAATAGATGCATCAGTTTAAAACACAAGATATAAGAGTTAATAGATGGAAAAATTATTGATCTTGGCACTCTAGTTGAGCCTCCTCAAGCAAAGCAAACATAAGATAAAACTTTAAAAATATTTTTAGATCCTTTCCTACAACATTGTAAACATGAGATATGGGATACATCAGGTGTTCACCATGCATATCATACATATCATGCATATCCTCCACCAACTACATATCAGGCACTTTCAGTTGAGTTACACCCTTTGAGCAACATGATTGGTGTATACCATTCGAGAGTTCTAGCTAGACATTTGATCTCCTTCTTAGAGCAGGAGACAGTTGAGGATGATTCACATTATCATGCACTCTTTATCAAAGCTTACATTCATAACCATCCTATTTATAGTGTTCTCATAGATAATGTATCCAATGTGAACATGTGCACTATGACATTATTACAACATTTGGGATATTTAGAGAAGGATATTACCCTGATGGACATAGTTATCAACAAATTCAGTGGACATATACAAAGTTCATTGGGTGATCTTTTAATTACTCTACAGGTTGGTCTAACACATGTGACCACACCATTTACTATTGTGCCCAGTGTAAGAGTTTTTGATATGTTACTTGGCTGACCTTGGATCCAAAAACTTTACACAATACCTTCTAGAGTTCATAGATGCATGAAATTCATTCATGCTAACCAGGTTGTTATAGTTGGTGGAGTTCCATATGAGTTACCACTCCCCACTTTAGAGACATCTACTTTTTTTCAATAACCAATTTTAATTTCTCCACTAGTTTTAGTTCTTCCTCCAGTTCAGATTTAGACATAGTCAAGGCCTCCATCGATAGCACAAAGAGTTCATACACTTCCATATAGGTATCTTTTAAAGCAACCACAATTTTAGGATTATAGATAACTTCTATCTATAGTGTTCACACCCAAGGTAGTATCATTGAGGTCTCATTCCTCTACACATAGAGCACATTTTCAAAGAGTTTCTCCTACCACCATATGGGTCCCTAAGAACCCTATAGTTGCATCCACTTCTCAGTGTTATAGGGAGACCCCATATTTGGTTTTCAATATAGATATTTTAGATCATTTACAACATACATAACTTTCAAAGCCACAGTTTTAGCCCTTCCATCATGCTTCATGATCATGCACAATCCCTCTCATTGATACAAGACACCATAATAGGGAGTCTCCCACGAGATTCATCGGTTAATATCATTTCTTCTTAGTATTAATTGTACACAATCTCTTTTATGATTGATTGTACATAGCTTATTCCAAAAAATACAACAAACATTTAAATATTCCAAAATACTAAAAACATTCATATAATTCTAAAACACAAAAACATTTCAATTTTTTTCATTATCCATGATTTACATCTCTACTACTATGCTAGACTTACATTTTATTATTCTATGCTATTGTTTGTTGATATATATATATATATATATATATATATATATATATATATATATATATATATATATATATATATATATATTACCATGCTTCACTTGATCTTCTTTGAGTGTGTGCAGTGACATATAAATCCTTTATTGCTTCACTCTACCCATTGAGTGGGCATCCTACTTCTACATTCAAGACATACATCAATATATCTACCCCCTGGGGGCATATTATATATGACTACACCATCCAGGTTATGCCATTCCTACACCACATACTCTAGTTATCATGATGATGTACATTACTTACTATCTTACATAGATTACTCTATCGACATTTCACTAGTATATAGCACTTGTGTATTTCTTAGCATATACCTAGTCTTGTACTACATGTCTTACATACTTTCAATTCTTGATTTGATTAGTTAGATGCGATTGTATTTCTAGTATTTACATGCTTTCCTTTCCTAATTTGCATAGCTAGATATGATTGAATTTATTAGTTATTATTCTATATCTTATGTGTGTTTTAGGACATTTGCTAATTTTCTTTACTTATACTCTTCTATGTGCCTATGCCATTTGTGCTAACTTTGCTTGTTTCCAATTGTATGTGTGTGTGGCATTGGAACATGACTTGTATGATTACTTTTCAATTTGAGTGACATGTGCCCAAGTCCCTTATTTTCTTGTCCCCTTGGCCCCTCTTATATGATTATTGATTCTTGCCTTTTGTGCTTGTTACTTGATTGCTTATCAATTAATTACAATGTCATGATTCACATCATGCATTATCTTGCTTTCTTGGATGCCATAATAGACATCATGCTCCATCCTTCCTTGACAATTGAAAACTAACAACTAATCAGAATCCTAGTTATAATTCATTATATTGCACATGTTATTACATTATTATATCTATCTAGGCATACCCTTGTTGATCTAACAATCTCCAATACAAACCATGTTATATTTTGAGTTATCTTGTTGATTATCATTGCTATATCATGTATTTTGTAGCATAAAATACTTGTAGGGCTCTTTTTTCTAAGGGAAATCATTGTAGGGTATTTATTCCTACCCTCAAAAGAGGGGGAAACAAACAAGGGTTTTTGTCATAGAGATCAGAGCTCTTACTAGTCAAAAAATTAGATTTTAGAACACCTAGAATAGTATCCAGACTTCAAACTAGGCAAAATAGACTAGGAAAATAGTGACAATTATAGAAGAGTCTTCAAAATAAATGTAAGAAAAGAGCACCAAGATTGGAATATAACATTAGATAGTAGGGTGTATTATTTTGGAACTCTTGTCCAAACAACAAAAAAAATAGATTTTTCAAAAATAGATAGAAAAGTAACTACAGTCGTAGTTTTGTTAGCAATAATTTAGTTCAAAATCAGAAATTTTAGTATAGTTTTTTTCAAGAGAATCTAGATATAAGGGGAATCATGCATGGCATGATGGATCTCACTTCCAATTTTAGATTAGGTAGTTGGTATAACTTCTAGATCAGAATCCATATTTTAGACACCAATGATGGGGGGGCAATATGTATGACACATTTGACTTCTTTTATTTTTGAGTTCAGTACATTACCTAGGTATTCTCAATATTTGCATGCCTTGTTCCATTTGTAGGTGGTTGACAATTTTTTTGAGTGGATTCCACAAAAAACTATTATCTAGTTTTAGAGTGGCTTTCATACAAGCCTAATTTCCACCTTTTCTAAGCAATCAAGAGTGGCCTAGTTTATAGCACACATTTGGCTATCCATGCCACATTGTCAGATTACAAAGATTCATGGGCTTCAAGATCCATCTCATAAGACACACATTCATACTATTATTATTTCATATATTCACTTCATGGGATAATGATGGAGCCAAAAGACTAGATAGCCTTTGTATTCTTGATCCACCTACTCAGAGGGATTGGAAACACAGTCCAAACATCGATTAACACACGCATGATCACATAGCTTCACTTAGTGGGTGATGATGGAGCTAAAGGGCCAACCTTTGCATTATTGAGCCAATCTTAGGGAATTAATCACTCAAATTTGTTTGTAATATTAATTTTAGTTTAGTACAACATTATATAGCATCACTCAATAGCATAATAGGTTTTGTATTGGTTCACATACCCGATGAGGTGTATTCATTCCTTTCTCTTACTCTCTATTTTACCTAGATTTTGTAAGTTCTTATATTAGATATAGTGTATCTAATAAAAATTGATCTAATCATAATTTTATTTTATAGATTTACACTTCATGGTGTACTCTCTCTATGCACACCCAGCATCACACAGCTTCATGGGCTTTACCTTTATAGGTAATTTCAAGTACACTTTCTACTTTTCATTTATCCTAGTATTTTTATTTGCTACATCACTAGAATAAAGGGGGAAATATAGTCATATAAAATGTTAAAAATGGTATCTTGATTGTGGCTTGTGACACCTAACCCATAGGTCCCTCTTGCATGCTCTCATGACCCTTCTAGACACCTTTCTACTTATTTTAATTCATCTATAGACTTATAAGACCTAATTCTAGTTCAAATAGGATATATTTCCTATGATAATTTTATCCTCCTAGGTCCTGTACCTATAAGATAGTAACACCCAACTTGGATTATAGCACTAGATCTTAGGGTGTCTATTTTTAGCACTCTTATCCAATTGCATTTTTAGATCTAACAGTCATTTCCTTCTGGTTCTTATATTTATTATTGTCAGAATTACATGAATAAATTTAACCCATGACCAATATATCTCTATAAAAACCCATTAAAATTTCATTTAGAATGGGGTTAGTAAATATTACAAAATTAAGTAAGAATACAAGCAAGACTAGTAAGGCAAACTTCCCTATTCTCTGCATACAACCATCTAATATAGATATAAGCACAATAAAATACTCACACTAGTCCATAGCCACCTCAAGCATACCCAATTTAGTATTTTTTCATTAACATTACACTATTTCACAAAGCACATTTAATGGGAGAACTATATATGACTTGATCCCTCTTCAGAGTATTAGTATGTAGGCAGTGTGCCCATACAAGGGGTGTGAATACATGTTCAGTACATCTTACACACACTAACCCTCCCCCTTATTTATAAATATTGATCAAATAATAATTAATTATAGGGTTTTAATACTAAATAAAATGCATAAGGAGTTTCATAGACCTTTGGCAATCAAAATTTCATAGGTAGGCTCACATAGGGACAATGAATAAAACCTAAAAAACTTAGGTCTCTGAGACAATAACGACATAAGAATACTTTAGCATCAGACCCTAGGGTGTCCTATTTTTGTGCTCCTATCCTTTAATAAAAAAAATCTAGATCTTGATTTGAAACACTGTCCCAGTCCTACACAACAAATTATAGACCCTATCTCAGTTGTTTCATTTGATTTTCAACTAGGTCTTATTTTCTTCATATTTATTGCTATTTATAGAAAGGTTAAAAATATAGTTAAATTGTAAAAATTAGTAGCTAAATTATTTCAATATTATTTACTAATTTATTTAACCCAGACCCTTAACTCAATTAAGAATAGGACTCCAATATTCCCAAAACTGTTAAATCAAAACACAACTTCACTCTTTCTATAATTTTCTCATATTTAGTTTCTCCAAGGTATGTTTGTGTTATCTCTCCTTTGTAATGTGTTTTTTCCTTTGATTTCACATTTAAATTACTTTAAAATAGTATATTATCATAAACATTTAAGATAGCTTAAGACTCATATATAAAAAGCATAGTACTTGTTCATAAAGGTTAACTAACATCATATTGGTATTACACTTCTATATAAGTATTTTAATTACAATCATGTATGGATTAGTATTAAATTTAGAGTGTAAAATATTGTATAAAATGGATGAGGGATGTGGAAATTTAATTTTAAGGGTTATATATTAATGTGTATTTTGTATATGATAATTATAAGAGTTATAATACTTCTTTAAATTACACATTTTGTGTTTTGCTATGGCATAGACCTTTTTGGAAAACACTTATTAGTAAAGGAATCATGTTGGTGAAGCTTAGTGTGGAATATTGACCTAATTTATAAATCATATTGGTATTATATCAGGTTTTAAATCTTTCCTTGTAAGGGTTTACTAACACTGTTCTGCATTATGTTACATGTTTTTTCTTGTAAGTGGTCAAATACATCCTTGTTTAGCATAGATTAAGGTTGGGTCTCTTGTGTAATTATATATTCTTAAGATTAATTCATGATTAAATGTGTTTTCATGTGTGTTAAAATTTTAATATAGGTATGGGACATTATATAATGTGTTTTTATGTCTTGAAAGTCAAATATTCATGCATTAACCTATTATTATGTTTTTACACATCACAAAGTCTTTTAGTCACCTTTCTAGGCCAAAATGGATGAATTGTATGTAATATTTTAAATGATACACATTTAAAGAAGTGTTATAAAATGACTAATGTTAGATAATAGTCATACTATGGTCATATCCTAATAAAATTGAAGTTTAATGCCTAAATTGAGAGAAATACTCCTTTGTAGGTAGTTATAGGCACTTGTACAGACTTGGGAGATCTATTTATAGGTGAAATGGTTTAGAGGAGTCTATTTATCTTTAAAAAGTCATATTTACACTTGTAATGAATTTTTAGGCCTTAGATGTGCAAATAACTCTCTCTCTCCTCCATCATTCCCTTCACAAGCTCATAAAGGCAAATTTTAAATGCATGGTACGACTAAGAGAGAGAAAGTTGGAGGCTAATATTTTTGATAGAGGATGGGGTAATAATAAAATAAAAGTTTGTGACATTATTTTTTATATTCATCCTTTATCCTTTATGAACAATCGTTAAGAGTGCAGGGAAGTCACTATGTCTTATTCATTCAAGTTGGGTCTAGTTTTACTCCTATTTATTCACTTCAAAGTTTGATGGGGGAGAATTGGTTTTTTGAGATGTTTTAAAATATAAAAATAGTCATTATAATGTTTTTTTCACCAATAAACTCAATTATATGAGGTGTCTTCATCAAAGGAACTAGTCTCTCAAGTGTATGAAACATATCATCCCAACTGCAAGCATTTTTGTTGGTTTGAAGTGTTCCCATAATTAAAAGTTTCCAATTCCCTCATTATTCATATAAAAACCCTCAATATCATATCATTCATGTGATATCTCCTTGAAAAGTGGTTCTTTGCATAAAATCTCTCAAGTAGTGTCATGTTTCTTGCTTTTTGGAAGCATGCTACAATGCATTATTAGTATTCTTCATAAATGATTGAAAATATTGGTAGAAATGGTAATGAGAAAATAATGATAGAATGTTAATATGGAATTGATCAGGTTAGAATCCCATGGTTCTGATCATGATATTCAAATGCACTATTAAACAAAGACTTGGATAAGCCTTGTCCACCCATAGGTCTACAGACTTGTAGGTGGACATTCATAGATCACAAGTTCCATGTTGAGTACATTTAGGTAGTAGAGAAGACTTGGTATTTACTAGTAAACACTCAATTTTCCTTGACAAACCCCATTTCATCATCAAAGATCATGAATGAAGACCTATACTCTAACTTTTATGCATAGGGCTTGTATATGAGCAGAACTCATACACATGCCTATATATACAAATGGAAAAATTTGAGATTTTATAGTGATAAATAGGAGATACATAGGATATTGAGGTAAATTATAGGTATAATACATTAACTAATACAATATCTAAGTGTAAGGACTCAAGAAACAAATTGTCTTCAATAGTTCATCCAAACAAGAAATAGACCTACAGGTTCTAGACTTGTAGGTCCTCATTTTGACCAAAAGAGACAATTGTTATGTAAAAAAGAATAGGTTTAGAAACATGAATTATTATAAGTATTATAGAATACACAAGCTAATGAACACACCTAAATTATTTAAAAGTTAATAGAGAGTTGAGATGATTGGATCTATAGGCTTAGATACTCATACATAGACCTGTGTATGAATGCAAGAGGAAAAGTTTGTAAAATTATATGAAGCATTAAAGAATATTTTAGAGAAATGAGGAATAAATTTCAATAAATTTTAATTAATTTCAAGTTTTCAAGGATTTAATTGATAAGGCCATTTTTAGGGCTTAACATTTTAATCACCCAATGATCACCTACAACCATCTCTTGAGTAGACATGAAACACATGAATGGTCATTTTAAAGATGTAAGGTCATCAAAAAGGTGTAAGAGTTTAAAAATAAAGTAAATAGTTCTCAATATGGTACAAAAATATTCTTGAATGACCAGTGATTTGTTTTGAAACTCTAAACATAGTCAATACCCCAAAACTAACACCTACAGGTTTGATTTGATAAGTAGGTTGGTTTCAAGCTTAAAGAGAAGACACAATGTACATAGTGAGATGGGAGTTAATGTGAAATTTAATGAAATAATTTGAGGTCATATAAAATAAAATGAATATCAAATAAGTATATTACTAAATAGACTCACTTGACACTTGTAAACTCAGGCAAGTAAACCTACAGGCCTGCTTACTTAGAATAGAAGAAACCTATTTGTTTTGAAATAAAGAGTAGTTTGGGAAAAAAAGGATTCATATGAGGATGTTTTTATTATATTATTATGATACCATTTAATTCCTTAGACTCAATAAAAAAATGATGGAAATTTTGATAAACCCTGTCTAGGCCAAACAAGCCAAAGACCATATATACAGGTCTGTAAGTACAATCATTGAAATGGTGGCCTATTGGAGATAAATTGAGAGTCTAAGGAATTTGATAAGTTCATAAATATGGAAAAAAACCTATAAATACCATATAAATTATGGAAGCATAACCAATAAGAGGGGGGTGAATTAATGTCCTATAAAATTTTCCTTTCAGTTCAATTAACCGTTCATTCATTATCATTCATGAAGCATCATTACCAAGCATAAACAACTAGTCTAACAACATAGAAAAGAGATCACACACATAGAAATTATGAAAAAAAATAACACATAAAATATGTGGAAAAACCTCATGGGGGAGAAAACCCATTGAACCATGTAAATGGTTTGAAATACTATAAAGATAAGGTCCAAATTTAGTGAGGCACCAACCCCATAAGGAATACCAATGCCTACCTAGTCAAGCACCAAATCAACTAGTCATTTAGATATGCACCATATTATCAAGGAGGAACAAATCCCATAGATGACTCAAAACCAACTTATCCAACTCTTGACCAAGTGTCAACTTAGTCAAGTACAACACTCCATCTTGTCTTTGTTGTGATCTACAACTGATGATGGTCTTCTTAGCTCTTCACCATCTTCTCCTCTTTGTTTCTCTTCATTCTAATCTCAAGATGATATATTGATATCTTAATAATATTAGGCACACATAACTAATACATGACATCATTAACATGATCTCATGACTCTCAGACACCTTAGTAACTCAGTCATCTATCATCCTTGGCTCTATGCCCTTTGATATCCCTAAAACTGCCTTCTTGACTCCTTTGCTAAACAATCTCTCATCAAGGCCAAATAGGTCATATGGCCTTGGTATGAATGAAACATGATTACAAAAATAATCATGATATATCCTGCACACTCTTATGATGATTTATAATGTCTCCTTACTCTTTGCAATATTAATTCTTAGCTATATATCTTCTTCTCTCCATAGACTAGACAAATAGGCCTATTAGACCTTACCTTTATATCACACTCTTCATTTCACCCATATTGGTAGGAAAAGATGATTACCATACTTCATTTACACTTGTAATAGTTTCACACACACTTTACATTGGTGATGAAACCACTCCATAGGTCAGTCATTGCTCTTAAGACCCAAATTATCTATTAGGCTTAATGGAGACCTAAAGCAATTAGGTCTTCTTCAAGGCACATGTTGCCCTTGAACTGCTTGGACCATATTAAAATTTTAAAAATTATTAAAAAATATATAACACACCTAAAATATACCCATGAACACTTACATATAGGTTTACACAATTTGGAATTCCAACTGACCACTTGAACTAAGTTATTTGACCTACTTACCATTAGGCTTTAAAACACATAGAAAGTATGCCTTACAAAATTGAATCATAAAGATGATCTTATAAAATAAAAAAATTAATAAATAATATTAATATATAATAAAATACATATCAATATCATGTCCACTTTACACCTTCACTTAAGCTTCAAGAATCCAAAATCACCTCTATAATAGGCTCACTCAATTCTGATCAAAGATAGTTAAAGTATAGTCAAGCATCTTGACTCTAAAAACTTGAAAAAGAAAAATATATGACTTCAATTTCATTTTCATGAAACTTTGAGACTTATATAATATAAATAAAATCATTGTATCCTTCACTTCTAAGGAAAAAACTCTAGACTCACTTCTCCAATATGGTCACTTAGAAACTTCTTGTAGCACAAAAACATAGTCATGAAAACGTTCTTATTTAGCCCTTGAAATTTAATTTAAACGATTAATAATACACATTAATAGTTTCTATAATACCTTTATATAAAACTATAATAGATATGTCTCTTTTTATACTATCCATCATTGGTCTTACAGACCAATCTCTCAAGCCATTCTCTCACAGACTCAACACAACTAGACAAGACTTTTTAGATTTCATGATTAAACCACTTAAGATATCTCTCCATCCTAAAAAAAACATGAATAGGTAAATTATATGTAAAAAACCATATAAAATTTTATTTTATGTGTTGAATCTTGTCATAGATTCTCAAACTCTTCATCTCAATTAGCAAACATGGAGCAGTCAATTATGCTTAAAACATGGTCAGTTTTGTCCTATAATAAATGAACTTGTACAAATAGTTAAGAAAAAATAACACATATAAAATATTATTAATTATGTTAGATATAATTTTTATTTTTATATCATCTTTATTTGACAAATATTTTACCTTTTATAAGCACTTCTTTGCAGATAGGTTTACTCATAACAATACAGTCAACAAAAGTCAACTTTGACATGCAATAAATAAACCTATATGGAAATTCAAGACTCCAAATCACTTTGAGGATGATATAAATGGAGTATAATTTTATTATTTTTACACTAATAATCTTTTATCAAAATATTGGCTTTTACACATAAATCTTTGCTCTTGGGTTCACTAAGAAAAACCCAGTCAACCGATAGTCAACTCTAATGTGTCATAAATGCATCTATTAAGACTTTTGGGACAAATAAACACCTATATAATCTTCATAATAGAGTCTGATATAACTTAAATTTTTACTCCATGTTTATCTAACACCTTCCATGGCTTCTATAACTCATTCTTTTCTCATTGGTCTTCAACACACAGTTTGAATTCAAATCCCAACATTTATATTTTTCGAATTGCAATAACTATTTACCAGGGCTTAATATTGATGGTTTATGGCACACAAAATTTAATAAGAGAAACTTTGGATATTTATAACTTGAACAAGGAGACACTCCAATACCCCAAAATTGCAAGAGGCCTTCTTAGCACTATAATCAATAATTCTATAAATTCCTTTGATCAGCTTTGAATTTTACTATACAAGCAATAAATGTACCAAAAAATAGATCCATTCATACCTATATGACATCATTTGATGGTATATACATCTTCACGAAATAATGACACATTTATTTACTACAAAATATCATGTGAGACACTAAAACCTCATGAAAGAACTTAAGATCCCCTCATATCATCCTCTATCCCCTCAAAATCCTACACTCATCCTATACAGTCTCAAAACATCCACTTGACCTCTTTGTCCATGTACCCATGCTTCTCATCATGAATTCATCTCTCTCCTAAGCATGAAAACCTACTCTCATGACCTCATAATAACACTAATGCTCCTATATGACTCTCTAAACATCTTCATGCCATCAATGACACTAATGCATTAATTATCTCATGATCTCTCCTTTGACATCAATTAAATCCTTTTAAATAAATGACAACCATATTCCAACACCAAAGGCAAGGGAAGACAGGAAAAGTGGTATTTAAGCCTATGAAACCTCCTCGAGCTTTACTAGGTGTAGGACTAAAATTCAAGACAAGGTTTATCTTGATTGTTGAGAATTTAACCTAATATATGGATCCAAATGGTTTAAATATATTAGCTAAGGTCCCCCATACTAAAAAATTATATTATTGGTTGTTAGTTTAGACATTCAACCTTCATGAACATGGGCAAAAATGTCAGAGCACTCTCTAATGTCCAAGTTACAACTTCAACCTGAGAGGCACTTTCACAAGCTTGGAACTATAAAAAATATTTTCATGGGATCTTGTGCTATTATGGAAATTTTAGGGGAGATTTAAATTTATATTTGTGGCACTGGTTTATAAATTAAGGGCTTAGTGTCTATGAATAATCATTAAGAACCCAAACATGTTTAAACCCTCCTAAAACCCTAATAAGGACCCAATGTGAAAGATTAGCCCCCAAAGTGAATTAAATGACTTGATTTGAATTTAAAAACTCCTAAAAACCATTATAGACTCCATGAAGGTTCTCAACATCTATTTTGATCATACCTCCAACTGTATAGAGTATGTTTAATTCCATGTTTTATACGGTTTTAAGGTGTTTTGTATGGTTTTGAACAATAGAACACTTTTAAACTATTAGAGAGTGTAATTTGGGATGTTTTATAATTTTTAAATTCTAAAAATATATACAAGACACCATGGAAGTGACCCTATAGGTCTGGTTTTTGAAGATACTCTGAAAAGGCTTGAGAAAGAGACTAGGTTTTGAGACCATTTCATGGTTATCATAATTACACAGGGTCTCAGGACCTCAAATTTGTCATGAAAGTTTATTATAATATAGGGAAATTTAATCACACATGTTTTGGTAGTTTCAAATGTGTGGGAGAGGTCTGGATCAAAAACTCAATCTTTTAAGCATGGAGGCCTAATTGGGGAAAGAGAGCAATAAAAAATGATAATTCCATTTGGTTTTAGGTCATAAAGCTCATAATGGAGATATAATGGGATACTAGTTACTCATATATTCCCATATTTATAATAGTGTCTATTCATTATATTACACAAGGAGGTTTACATGATCTTAAGGCTACAAGGAATTGATGCCAAATGAGAGCATCAGGTGTAAGATGGAGTCTTGGGTGTTATTATATGAAACCAAATGAATTGATTTAATTATGATAAGATATTAGAATTCCATTCATGTAAAAATATTTCCTTTATGAATTTGAAGTCAAGTTTTGAGCCATTTGGGTAAGGCTAGGCATAGTAGACCAAGGAATTTCAAGATACCCAAGGAGTTGGGTGATGATTGCTACTAAAATGTTAGAATAAGGGAGTTTGAAAATGCATTATAAGTGTCCAATAATATGTATAAAATTATTCCATGGTGATATTATGATGAATAAGGCCATTTTTCACTCCTTATATAAAAAGAAGGGCAGTTTTGAAGAAGAAGACCAAGGTGTCAAGGAAGTAATAAAAATCTTATGCTATTTGGATGATGAAGCATATTTAGAGGAGGAATACATGTACTTAGATATTTTTTTATACTATTATATAACTCCCTTATTTTTTAACTCTTTTGGACACTTATAAATCTCCATCCTCTATGCCCCTCTCTCTCTTCCTCATTTCTCTATATATGCTACCTCTTTTGGCATTGTATGACATCCACATTGTGTATGACAAAGCCCTACTAAGTTAGATATTGATTTTTACTTTGGAATAAATTTTTAAATCTCATTTTAGTTTCCAAAATTCTTTCATAAGTGTTTGAATTAGTCTATTGTTAGATGACAAGTGATAGTTCTCTTTCCTTGCATTCATCTCTCTTTCATGCTTTGTGTGAGTAATCTATCTTCTAACAGGTCATATGATGTGTAACTAGTTTTTTTTTTTTTTTTTTTTTTAAGTGTATAGGATGGTTATTAGTGTCTAATATTATATCTATTAGTCATCCAACTTGAGATATACATTGTATTCTACCTTCATAGTGAAAAACTTTTGTTACAAGAACCTTAGGTTTTTAGATCAATTTTGTAAGTTGTTTTCCATAGTGCATGTTCAAGTAAGATTGTGGAGTTTTTATTTGTGCATCACCTCCATTATAATAGTGTTTAATCTCATAAAATTTCCTTAAAATCAAGTATGTTAATGGTTAGTTTTAGATGTTGTGCATGGGAGCTAGCCCATAATTTAGAGACTTACCTCTAAAAATTATCACCCATAGCAGATGAGGTGTTTCAATGTTATTCCAAATTTAAGGAGGCTAAAGTATCCTTCCATAGGGTGAAAATTTAGTTTATAAAAAAATTGACACATTTGGTGGGACCTCATGGTCTAATAATTTGTCAAAGGTGAATGATGATCTGGATAAATCTGAAGTTGTAAAGCTTCCTTCATGAAATATCTAGTGACTCTAACAATCATTAGATCTTGGTTGTAAACCAGTACTTATTTTTCATGCCCAAGGTAAGGACAAGATATTATAATAAAGGAATTCCATTTAAATTTTTAGAGTTGCCTTACTATTTAGTTAGATCAAAGAGGTTTGTTAACACCCATCCATATTCAAAGAAATATTTTGTTGCTCACATACCTATTAGGAGACTCTTCTTGGGTCCAATTTTAAATATGGAAGCCTCAAATAATCTTCCCTTTGTTTCCTAAAATTTTCAATTTCTTTTATCACTTGTTCACTATTATTAAATTCCTATATCATCCCTCAAAAGTGTGCCTTCATACATGGGAGAAATTGCCATTACTCCTATTGAACACATAAGTAACATTGCTAATTTTTACAATATACATAACATCACTAAAGAGAATTTTTCCATTAGGTTGTTGGATTTTTATTTAAATGGAAATTAAATTTATTGGTATGTTACTTTGGCTCCTAACTCTATCACTACATTGGATTAAATGGGTGACTCTTTGAGGGGGATATTTGAAGACAAATATGATCACTTGTCCTTGATCGAGAAGTTGACTCCATGAAGAGAACACCTCAAGAGTCAATACAATACTTTAATACCATATTTAAAAAGTATTGGGATATGATACTAATATTATTAAGGCCTACTAAACATCATGTTTTTCTATATTACCTCAAATCTTTCAACAGTGACATATCTATGATGATTTAATCCATGAGAGGGGATACACTACCCAATGCATATGAGATTACTATAAGGGATAAGAATTAACTTATACAGGATATGAAGATATATCCTAGTCCTCCTATATCTTTTTTTCCTAATGTGAAAACTCTTATTCCCACTATTACTCCCATTCCCACACCCAAGCATAAGAAAGCTACCTCTAATCATCCAAGCAAGTCAAAAGAGGAAGATCTGGTCAAAGATCTTAAAGAAGAGAACCAAACCCTCAAGATTAAACAAAAAAAAGAACAATAAAGGTAAATTAAAGGTCATTTTTAACCCTATAAATATTATCAAACTCCTAAACAGCCTTTTCAAGGACACTATCAAGGACAAGGGTAGCTATCTCAAGTGAAACAATATAATGGTCAAAATTAGAATGCTACTTCTACTTCAAAAACACTTTTACTTATCCAAAATAATATTTCACAAGACAATGGAGAGAAAAATTCATGGGATCAACCTCATGATCATTTAACTTGTGTAAATGAGACATTAAAACAAGCTTATATGGCATAGTGGGGAAAAGTTCCTTCTATGACTCAATAAGAGATTCCTAGTGGAGGAAAAAGCAATGAAGAGGATGCTCAATCAAATGTTACCTTGATGAACTACTATCAAGAGGACTCATATGAAATTAAATACCAAGGAAAATTTAGAATAGGACCAAATTATATCTGAAAATATAAGGTCAAATAATAGAGTGGTTAAATAATTATAAGAGACAAGTGGTGGTCCAAACATGAACTCTCAAGCATCTCAAGGAAAATGTGTCAAATATAGTCCTTATGGCTGAGGTAAATAAGAGATTTTAGAATGATAAATAACCTTCTATGCCTCCTCTTATGCGTCAAGTGACATAATTTAGTGGTAGTGTGATTTATAGGTAAGGGGGATAAGTCTTCTAAACATCATTATCTAGCTCTGGTCTTGAAAGATATCTCATGTGTATGCTATGCTTATCTTAAATCCTCTTCAAAATCTAGTTTCTCTCTCTTGGATCCATATGATTGATGTTTTACTTGGGTGTTTCATATTTATTTTACATATAAAGACACTTATTAATGTATTTATAAATTTCTCATGACACGCACATTCATTCCCTACCTCATTACATTCATTTTCTTCACAAGCTTCCTCTCACACCTTCATTATCTCCTCACTAGGAAACTCTTTTAGGTCTTAAGAACCAAAATTGGTATAGGATTCAAGGAATAAAAATTATATCATAGATGTACTTATTTGACCTTGTCACATTTGTCTTAACCTCTTCTAATTTCTCAAACACATTTCAACCTTTAATTCCACACACAAGGCTCGCAATGGTCTCATAAGGCTTGTAACCTTTATTTTTTGAAAAATATGTGTTGTACAGAAACAAACCTCTATAATTTGATAATATAAATAAATTTATATCAACCATATATCTCTTTTGAGGTGTGTGTTAAGTTTTATATCCTAACCCCACATCTAAATCACACTTCCTTTGCTAATGTCCTCCAAATTAGGCCTATTTAACCCTTAAGCACACTCTAACCATGAAAACTATAATATATAGCTTGAGAACACACCAAAAACACTTTATTACTTTAGTACATGTTTGGGTGATCACTATTAAAAATTTTCATTATTGTTTGGTGGTTGAAACTCTTTAAAACATCAAAACCTTAGTTTAGGGTTTTCCCTTGCTTGCACAGGTCCAAGATCATAATAAAATTAATATATAAATTTATAGACTATTTAAAAGGGGGAAAATGAAACATTTAAGTATGTTTTGACATCCTTAAAATTATCCAATAGAATAGGATCCTTATCTCAACCCTTCCATGCCTAAAGTAATAAAATCTCAGATGGTTGTGTGTTTTCATTCACTGTGCAGGGTATACTTGGTCGATGTCACTTCAAGGGCATTCCAAACTTAAAAAAGGGAACCATAAATAATTTATACACTTTAAAATAATACTAATAATCAGATATTATCACAATCTCTTACCCATTAATCCTTCATAGTGCCTCCAACTCACCAATTGATTATAAATAAAGGTCTTGCTTATACAACCTATGTTGTGTTTTGAGGAATATGACCACTTTTAGAAGTTTAAACTATATAGGAACATTATAAAAACTTTTTTTAATTCTCATATCAAAATACCACTACTTATCCTTCATTATTTGGTCCAAGGACACATATTTCATCTTCACTATATGGCTATGAATAGGGTCTTATGACTGTATAATAGAGTTCTTATTATACAAGGACTGCATACTGTGTATTTACCTAAAATTTACCCTTAAATAAATAGGTATATTTTTATATCTCAATTTATCTCATCCATATAAAATTAGATCATCAAATAAAGATTCTCTCCCACATGAATCTTCCAAGTAATGTCATAAGACCATACTCTTGGCTGTCATAATCTATGATAGGATATTTAAAGGGAGTTGCATTCTCAGGATTTAATTCACTTTGAAATATTTAATTAGTCATATAGGAGTATATATTATTTTAAAAACATTACCCAAAATTTCACATTGAGTGATTCTTGTTATTTCCTCTAAACCAAATTGGTTCCAACCTTTCCTTCTAGACTATAATCAATAGTCCTTCCAAAACCTATAGATACACACAAAGTCTGTGCATATATAACTTTGAAGGATCACTTAAATCAATGTATATATGTGTAGATAACAATATATATAACTTTAAATGTAAAATATTACAATTATCAACTTATTTTATTCATTGAAATAACATTCATTACAATACAATTCATTCATGGACATGATCATCTTTTATGAGGGTTTTTTGAATCTTTCTTCATTCTCTAACCCTCCTCTCCTTATCTATGGAGATATATCTCATCTAAATACACATTATCCTACACCTTATAGTGTTTTAAAAATTCCCCTTCAACCAACTCCAATGTTGGTTATTTAGTTACAAAATAAAACTTCCTTTCTTGTCAACCCAACTTATGGGTGAGGGTTACCTTACTAAAACATAACTTACACCTTATAAATTAACATGTATGACTTATAATAATCCTTTAAATTACTTAATTGTAACCCTTAACCCTACTTTACTTATATAATCACTCCTTACATGTATTTGAACCTCCTAAACTCAATTCAAATGTTTGAAGTTTCAAATTCCCTATTTTGGAGGGAAAATTCCTAGAAGCCATATAACACACCTTGAGGACTCCAAGTGGACTATAAGACAACAAATATACATTAAAAGGTCCAAAAATATTATTGAAATCAAACTTTTATCAACTTTGACCTCCTATTGGCAAAACACAAAAAATGTCGTTCTTCTATCTTGATGCTCCTGCATCATACTCGTAGGAGGGATAAAAATTGCACCACCAAATTTCTTTTTTGCCTTCCAATTACACATTTAAGGGTCCTTCATACTTAATTTAATGTTATTCATCCTTTCTTGTTCCTTTTTATTTACTAAACTCTTGTATTTCTTCTTTTAGGCTTTTTCTAGTTTCCTTATCATTGCATCTTCTACCTCTATGAGGTGTTCCCACTGCTATAGTTCCTTATTTTATACATGTTTCATCTCTTCTAAGTCACTTTAAATATCACCATACTTAGATACGACCAAATAGTTCTATTTATTCTTGCTTATGCTTGTTTTATGGCTTACTTTCTCATAAATCTCACTTGATTCTTGCCTTTTGAGTGATGTTAGCTCCTTATTCATGCTAGCATATTCTTCCTTAGGCTATATTGGAATCTCATGCATGTTAATATCTATCCTTTTTTCATATATCATTTATTTTGTTCCTCTTATTCACATTCTTTCATTAATTAATGCCTTTTCTTATGACCTTGCTCATTATGCAAGAAAAACTTCATGTTCCTTTCATCTTCAACATAATAAAATGTGATTTGACAAATATATATCTTTACATATCCATTATTATTAAATTTAAACTCATGTTTATCTTTCATAATTGAATAAATCACCTTGTGCACTTCCTCACACGTCATTTGCTTGCTTGCTTATGGCCTTGTTTGCATAACAACTTATGTGTCCCTTTGTTTATCCTCTCTTGATATTTCTTGGAGTTAATCCTTGAAATTTTCTTGTTTTACTTCACCTTATTGTATCCATTTTGATGGGATTAATATATCTTCCAACATCTCCAAGTCTTCTTGCAACTTGGAAGCATCCAACTCTTCACAGTCCTCATGAAATCTTCATTCATATGGCTCTTAATTATCTTTAGAACCTTGTTATTTATTTTGTCATTATGATCCCTCATTTATTTGAGTCATATAAACATCCTTTGGCTTCATATAATTCTTATAAATAACTATTTTAGGTGCTTCAAACTCATCTTGCTTTGCTACACATTCATCCATCAATGTAATTATTTCCATGTGCAAAAGGTGTTCATTACTTGAATCAACTTCATCATAAAAAACATTTAAAAATAAATATTGAGAATAATTATCTCCTTTTCACTCTTCTTCTTGATTACATGTCTTTAATTTCACTTCTTTTGCTTGGTTTTCTTGCATTACCTCTCTTGTTTGCTTTGTAGACTTGTATTCTTCCTCAATCTTCATGTTTTCTTGGGATAAACCTATAATATGATCCTATTGTGCTCTTTTTGTGATTTTTAACACCCATTTTATTCCTTTTACCTTCTTATATTTCCATTTGATTCTCATTTCATCACCTTCATGCTTCATTCCTTGGTTATTTACCATGCCAACTTGGTGTTCTTTTCATTTTACTCTTTGTTTCCACATTTGTGCTTAATTTCCAACCATGATTTTGCCTTGTTTGACCTCTTATTTGAGGTTCACCTCTTCCTTCTCACCACTTTCTTGATTAATCCATCTAAGCCACATGTATCCATGCCTTTTTTCCTTTTTGAGGGATGAAATTTGTCCTTCATTCTCCCAGTCTACATATTAGCCTTTTCTTCTTCAGAGATGAACTCAAAATCAACACTTAGACATTCTTTTACCTCTAAGGATGACTATTGCAAGTTTAGTTATTCATTCATATCTTAATGGGTTACCTTCATGTCTTATTTCCATGATTTTTATATTTTTTTAGGTGCTAGACTTGGAAATGGATCATATTATTCATCTTCAACTTTAGCTTCCACATGTGGAATGCCTTCAAATTTCATCACTTTATCTTCTACAATAGATTCTATTTCTTTGTCATCCTATATCCACTTGATGGATGATATTATTATCCCATATTTCACTAACTTTCAAGGTTTATGCTTGTACTTCACCAATCCTTTCTTTATACCAACATACATAAACTTGAAATCAATGTTAGCATACAAAATGAGAGACCGCATAGTCTCTTTGAATGTCTTTTGTATAGACACTCTCCATCTTTTCTTCTTATCTTCACTCTCATGTGCTCTCTTTAAAACTTATCTCTCCTTATTTTTCTCATCAATTATAAATCTCTTCTAAATATCTCTATCTTGTTTCTCACTTGGAAACATCTCACTTCTGATGCCTCTTTGTGTTGCCTTCCCTTTCTTCTCTTCATTCTTCAAGACATTCATCTTGTGCCTTCTTTCTTTCACAAGTGACTCTAGTGGCCACTTCAACCTTTTAATAATATTCTATCCAGTCCATTTTATTCCTTGTCCTCTCAATAGCTTCACCATGAGCTCTATCTTATCTATACTTTACCCCAAATCTTTTCTCAAGTCTTCCACTTCTCTCTCTACACCCATTTTCTCACTTCTCGTTGCTTTTTGGGCCTATTTAGACCTTACATTAAGTAATATTATCAATATTTACTCTTAAACCAATATTTGACCTTTCATCTTATTTGAGTACTCTATCCAAGACCTCTCCTTATCCTCCTTGAATCTCTTTTGGAGTCTTCTTTCTTTTCTTTGAGATCTAAGGCTCTTCTTTCTCTCTACCTTCTCTAGTCTTTTCTCAGCTAGCGTCTAGTCCTTCTCATAGAAATTTGGGGATTTATACTCTTATATTTATCAATATCATACTAATATATTCTAAACTCAATAGATAAGACCTGAAAATTTATTTTCCCACAATACCCTACAAGATTACCTAACACACATTCCTCATAACATTTTATCTTCATCTCAAATCAACAAACTTGAATAACTTATAATAAATGCAAAAAAAAACTAACCTTAATCTGATAAAAAATGATGAAAAATTAAGGGGGATAAGTATTATAAACATAATTATCTAGATCTAGTCTTGAAATATATCTCATGCATATGCTATGCTTGTCTTGAATCCTCTTCAAAATATAGTTTCTCTCTCTTGGATCACTATGCTTGATGGTTTACTTACGTGTTTCCTATTTATTGTACATATATATTCTCTTTATTATGGATTTATACCTTTCTAATGATAGTCACATTCATTCCCTACCTCATTACATTTATTTTCTTTACAAGCTTCCTCTCACACCTTCACTAGCTCCTCACTAAGCAACTCTTTTAAGTCTCAAGGACCAAACTTGGTATAGGTTTCAAGGAATAAATATTATATCCTAGATGTACTCATATGACCTTTTCACATTTTTATTAACCTCTTCTAACTTATAAAACACATTTCAACCTTCAATTCAACACATAAGCCTACCAATGGTCTCCTAAGGCTTGTAGCATTTTTTTTTGACAAATCTATGTTGTATGGACATGTACCTCTATAATTTGAGAATATAAAGATATTTATAGACAAAATGTATCTCCTTTGAGGTGTTTTTAAAGTTTAATATACTAAACCCACATCTAAACCACACTTCCTTTGTTAATGTCCTCTAAATTAGGCTTATTTAGCCCTTAAACACACCCTAACCCTATAAACTATATTGTACAGATTGGGAACAAAACAAAAAAAATTGATTTATTTATAAATTTTTGGATTATTAAGACGAAAAAAATTATAATTCTTTGGTAATTGAAACTCTTTAAAACAATAAAACCCTAGTCTAGGGTTTTCCCTTGCCTACATAGGCCTGAAAGCATAATAAAATCAATATCTGGAGTTATAGGTTATTTCAAAAGAGGAAAATTCCACCTATAGGTATTTTTTGATGTATTTAAACTTATGAAATAGACTAGTATCCTTATTTCAACCCTTCCATGCTTAAAAAAACAAAATCTCAAATGACTATGTGTGTTTTCATTCACTATGTAGGGTATACTTAGACTTTGTCACTTAAAGGGTATTTAAAAATTCACAAAGGGAACCATAAATCATTTATAAACTTTTAAATAATAATAAAAATCAGGTATCATCACAATCTCTTACCCCTTTAATCCTTCATAGTGCCTCCAACTCACCAATTAATTGCAAATAGAGGTCTTGCTTATATAGCCTATGTTGTGTTTTGAGGAATATGACCACTTTCAATTGTTTTAATTAGAAAAGAATTTTTTTTATACTTGTTTTCATTATCTTATCAAAACTCCACTACTTATTCATTATTTGGTCCAAGGACACTTATTTCCTCTTCACTATATGGCTGTGAATAGGGTCTTATGACTATATAATACAGTTCTTATTATACAAGGACTGTATATTATGTATTTACCTAAAATTTACCCTTAGATAAATAGGTCTATTAATATATATCAATTTATCTCATCTACAAAACATTAACTCACCAAATCAGGATTCTCTCCCACACCAATCTTTTAAGTAATGTTATAAGACCATACTCTTGGTTGTCATAATCTATGACATGATATTTAAAGGGAGTTGCATTATTAAGATTTCCTTCACTTTAAAATATTTAATCATTCATATAGGGGTATATATGATACTAAAAACATTAAAAAGTATTTTACAATAAGTGATTCTTGTTCTTTCCCCTAAATCAATTGGTTCTAACCTTTCTTTTTTGACTATAGTCAACAATCCTTCCAAAACCTGTAGACACACATAGAGTCTACACATATATAGATTTGAAGGCTCACCTAAATAAATGTATATATGTGTAGATAATAATCCATATAAATTTAAGGGGAAAAAAATACAATGATTAACTTATCTTTATTCATTAAAATAACATTCATTACAATACAATCCATTCATGCACTTGATCATCTTTTATGAGGGTTTTTGGATTTGTTTTTCATTTTCTAACCCTCCTCTCCTTCTCTATGGATATATCTCTCATATACCTATTATCACCTCTCACACATTTTCCTACACCTTAGAGTGATGTATAACTTCCCCTTCAACTAATTCCAACATTGGTTATTTAGTTAGTTACAAAACAAAACTTCCTTTCTTTTCAACCCAACATATGAGTGAGGGTTACCTTAATAAAACATGACTTACACATTATAAATTAACAATTATTAATTATAATCACCATTTAAATGACTTAATTTTAACCCTTAACCCAAATTTACTTACCTAATCACTCCTTACATGTATTTGACCCTCGTAGACTCAATTCAAATGTTTGAATTTTCAAATTCCATATTTTGGAGGGAAAACTCTTAGAATACATATAACAAACCTTGAGGAATCCAAGTGGAATATAATAAAAAAAATATACCATAAAATGTCCCACACTCACATTGAAATCAAACTTTAACAAAATTTGACCTCCTATTAGTAAAACATAAAAATGTTGTTATTCTAGCTTGATGATCCTACATCATAGTGCTATAACTTATAGAGGAAAGGACAAGGTTTGAATATACCATATTAATATTATTGATTAGATGAAGAAGGTTCATTGAATCATCACAATTTGGGATACATTTTCCATTCCTAGACAAAGAGACCTACTCCAAAATGAGATCTCCAATCTCGATGCAACAACTAGGTAGCCTAGTGAAAGAGGGGTAGTTTTGGAAAATTAAATAAAGACTAAGGATGGGAAGCCAACAAAAACTAAAATAAAAAATAAAAATCCTCCATTTTACCTCTCTATCATCATTATAGACTCATTGGTTCATAATTTTTTCGCTTATAGTGGAGCAAACACATCAGTCATGCCCAAATAAGTAGATGACATGCTGAATTTAAAGTATGATACACACTCCAAAGGGGTGTTATAAATATATGGATTAGATGATAAATTTTTTGGAATCATCAAATATTTTAATCTCACTATTCATTCTTTTCCTATATTATCTATCTCTCAATATGTTTTGGTTGTGGATGTGCCACCTCATTTTCCCCTTTGCTTGTGAAGGGACTTTACTACTAAGATTGGGGGTACTTGAATTCATATTGATACTTGTTTTTACTTGTATTTTCACCCATTTATGATATAAATATATCTCCTGATCCAAGTGGCATAATGGAAACATCTCACTTATTGTGGGTAAACAATTTGGTGAGATGAATCTCTAGAAGGGCTAGTTCCCTTGATGCACTCTTTGAAGTACTTTCTTACCTATCAATTTTGAATGAAAAGGGTTAAGAAAACAAACTAATAAAAATAAAATGTGATAAACCAATGTTTAATTTCCTCCTATTTTATTAACTTATACTACTTAGTGTGAAAAAAGCTTCTTTCACACAAAACTCACAACTCAAGAGAGATTGTTACATTAATGTTTCATATGCTAGGTTCAAGAGGTATTTTGATGATTATGAGGGTAATTAATGGTTTATTATGAGAATAAAGTCATGAAACACTTATAAAACACCTATACACTAAAGGATAACACTAAAAAAAACTTGTAACAATTACTCTCCTACACATTTGGTGAACAATCAAGGATAACATGCTGAAAAAGATCATCTTCTACTAGACAAGACCAAAAAGATTACAAAAAGACTCAATTGTAAAACATGTAATTATGAAAATTAAATTAGTTATTTCTTCAAGATACATTCAAGTATAAAATTGGCTAGGTTTTTAACATCAACCAACAGAGGATGCTCAAAGGAGACAAAAGAGTCACTATTTATAACATTTGGAAGAGGGGTGAGATAAGAAAAGTCTAAAGGTAACTTGAACACTTTTAAATATATTAAATGGGTTAAATATTCATGAAAAATATGTTTTAAAGTAATCATTTAAGGTTAGGGAGTCCAAGTGTCCATACAAGTCATGAAACTTATAAAAAGTGGCATGAAACTCATTATCTTGGCTTAGAAAATTGTCTTCATGATTTGGACCTATTTTAACATCCCAAAAATGAATATGGATAGGTATGATAATTGGAATGATAAGGAAGTATTTTATACATGACTTTTCATGTATTGGTTTAATTTTTACTCATCTATAAACTCCTGAAAGTAAGCCATCATTACCTGAAGTTTAAAAATTACCTTTTTCAGTTACCCCCACACTTGGCCTCAAAATAAGCTTCAATTTTCAATGAAAATACATGGTATGGAATTAATGATACTTTTAAATACTATCCATGGCCTTGGACTACTGAGGTACACCTTAAAAAGGCTCACACTTAAGTTTTCACCCTTCTCACCATTATGTTCACTATGCCAGTTTTGATTGGCTGGGATGAGAGCTCTATTTTGGATACTTATAAGTTTTATAAAATAATTATATGGCCATATTGAGTTATATTAAGTCCATATATTCCTCTCAAAATTGATTTCATCTTTAGACCTCTTCTAGAACTTGTAAAACACATAAAATGGTCAAATGCACCTTATTTTTCACCCTATCTATATAATTCCATAGAGCTCCAAAGTATAGGAGGGAGAATGAGTGATTACTTTTTAATGTAAAATTATTTTCATGGTCAAAATATTTCATATGGATAGCTCTCCAATCTTATTTTTGCCATCAGGTCTTGACTGAGGGTTTTCAAGGGTTTTAATTAATTTTCATTCTTAAGATTTGTTCATAAAACCTTAACATTGAAAATTCAAATAAAGTAAATAAAAATTATTTTAAAGGACCATAATAACCCTTAAAAAATAATTTATTTTCCATGTAAATCCTTAGAGGATATATGAGCACTTGAAATCACCCTATCGAGCTTATTTCCACCTTTCTCGTATGTTTGGTTTATCTCTGAGCTAAAAGTATCTTTCTTGTAAGTTTATCTACTTAATAAAATTAAAAAAAATGTCTAACTCCATCTCATAAACATTATTCCACTAGATATAAAAGTCACCAAAATCCAAAAGTAAAGTTGGACCCCCAATTGGCTTTACGTCCCTTCAAGGCCTAATAGACTTAGCATGCACCTTGCTAGTTTAGGATATTTAGACTGATATTTCATGTTTGGGATGATTTTTTATGCATTATTAAACCTCATTAAATCTTAAAAAAATCATAATATAACCTCCTAATAACTCCTTTTCACCTTTTCCTTTCATTCACTAACTAGGCCTAAAGGAAACTTGTCTAGTTGGACTGTGTGCAATGGTGTTTTCATCATTTTGAGAGGTTTTAGACTGAATTATTGTTTAATATAATATATTTACCCTCCATAAACCTCAAAATATGTTTCTTGAGGTTCCCAAATCTTCCTATCAATCCCTTTTCCCAATTTGACCTCATTAGCTTGTTTTGCCAAATCTTGATTTTTCTTGACTGCCTAAAATCTGAGACAAAATAGTAAGGTATATCCATCTTCATAAAGGAAATATAAAGAATTTATTATTTTTATAATTTAATAATTATATGTTTTACAAAAGGGTTTTTCTGGACTCACTCATTTAGGTACCTAACCAGCTCAAAATGCCCAAAAAAGATCTCTAAAAAGACTATTTTCTTGCATTTTCCCCTTCCAGCTAAGAATGACTCCTCAAGGCTAACTCCAATTCTATAGGTATTTAAAAAAATTTCACTCATATACAATTTATTCTAATTAATCTTATAATTCTCTAAAAAATACTCTCCTCTCTGGATTCTTCATTCTCACCTATTGAGCAAAGAGTCCTAGTGCAACTATACAGACTGCAACTTTTGGGCTAATAAGAAGAGTACATGTTAATATTGAAGGAGTCCTAGAGATTTTGTAAACACTTGAATAATAAATTATGGAAAATTAAATTTTTTTGGTAACCTTCTCTCTCTCTTTAAGCACATTTACCTCTTACCTCCATCTCATGCTCAAGATTGTACCTTCAATTGTAAGTGCATACAGGGTTGTAAGAGGTCTATATAGGCTTTTTTCATCATGTAAATAGTTCATTAAAGTCATCATAGATTTAAGGTAGTTTTAAATAGTTATTTCATTATTTTAAATTCAATTACCCAATTCATATGCACCTTGGAGCTACAAATTGAGTTTTATCTGACTAACTATAAAAACCTGCCTTAATGACTTATGTAGGTGAGCATCTGCTTACTTGAACCTTCGTATTGATGTATAGAGGCCTTGTATGAATTTATTGAGGTAAAAAATTACATTTTTTAAACTTTCATTCAACTTTAAATTATTAAAACACCACTTGGGCATCAAGTTTGGGTCACTATTTTCATACCCTACTGTAGGTGCATATTTTCTCTGAGAGGGACCCCTATAGGTGTATATGGAGTTTGGAATATCATCATCAACATCATACTAATGATATTTATGCCATTTTTTATACCATTCCATTAATTTAATAATATTATTCATGAGAGTGTGTTCTATTTGATTCCTAGGATGTCAAAAGGCCATTCACAACTCCAAACCTGTAGATGTTAGTGTAGTGTTTCAGTGTTTTTTAGGGCAACGTTAAGGCCTTCAACTTCTATCCTCCACTTACTTTTTGACTCCCATTATTGGAATGTTTATTCTATATAATATATGAAACAAAGTCATCCAATATAGATTCTTTGGAACCCTTTTCAAACATGTTTTAGGATATCTACAAAACCCACTAGACCTTTTTTTCTTCATTTTAGGGATTTATTCTCAAAAATCAATCATTTGCCCCTTGAACATGGTTTACCTTTATATTTTTCCATAAAACACTATAAGTAGGTCTGAAATTTTCAAGTCACGTACTAAAACCCAAAATAAGGCTCCTTACATGTTTTAAATCCCCATACAAGAATTATCAAAATTTTGTGATACACCTATAGATGGGCCTTCTCAACATAGGCAGTGAAGTAGACTCTGTAGTACACAAGGTACCTATCATTATGAAAAACTTATATAATTTCACTAAGTATTAAAATGTACCTTAGTAATCTTTAAATATTATCACATCTCACAACTCTTTCACCTTCAACATGACATCAACAAAAGTCTCCTATAGGTGCATATTGGTTGTATGCAGGTAGGGGTATGGAATGGAGAAACAATATGTTGATGAATGGAATTAAAACAACTCAAACCCAATATTATCCTTACAAATCCATGATTTTTATCAAGGATTTATGAAGTTAAGGTGAAGCACATCTATCCCAATGTGAAAAACTCTTCTAAACATCTGAAACAAAGTAGGTAGGGGACTTTAAAATGATTGGTGGGTGTAGGGAAAGAGCTTTTAACCAATATTACGTCTTATTTAACAAAAAAATGAACTTAGATAAAATTTTTATGACTTATAAAACTGATTCACCTTGAGTATAACTACATGGGCAAGCTAAACAAGCTTTACACCTGTCTACTTCAACATGACATTTAAGCAAAGAGTTGACTGAGATGAATGGTAGGAATCAAAGTTGCCCAAACATGATATGATGAAACCAAAAATTTGAAGAGATATTCATATGGCCATAAGACCTATGTAAAACCATTTACCATTCACATGAGACCTCTGTAGAAGACCAACATTCTGGAATAAGGTATAATTGACTAAAACTTCAAAATGGTGACACCTTCACGAACATGTGAGAAATTGCCCATGAAAACATCATGAAATATGAAAATAAGTATATATATCATCTAAGAAGGTATCCAACATCCTTTGGAGTCAACATAACTAATTTTTTCATATGAAATTGACCAGAATGGATCAAAACCTATAGGGTGCAAGAAATAGTGAGCAAAAAAACATAGTCAACTTGTAAAGGATGATTCATAAAACACAATTCATCAATACTTGCACTCTTAATATGAAAATAAAGGTCTTTTATTTTAATATGACATCCTAAAATTATTTTCCTTTAAACCTCTTGATCTATTCATACTAATCCCAATCCTGATGGTCACTTATGTATGTCTAGAAAGACAAAGAAGGAGTAGAATGGTTTTGGATTAAAAATGGAACTTACAGAGCATGTTAAGAATTTATATGAGTTTTAGTAAGATTAATATATTTTTCATCACCTTATCCCATGTTTCAGCTTCCTCCATGGGATGTACAAGTGCTAAACTTCCCCTGTTCAGTTGATTACCTGATCTTCAGTTAGAAAAACTACAAGATTCTAATTAGACTGACATTACTGATAGTAAATATGACATATTTGACATTTGAGAGGAAAAAAGGACACTTGGACACCTTTATAACCATGCCACTTGCATTTATGACCCCTAAAATCCCACTAAATGACTCAAAATGATAAATAAACCTATGAAACCATGACTAAGGCTAAAAACACATTATATAACATCAAATAAAGTATAATATATCCTATTAAGAAGTATTTAACCCCTAAACATCTAAAAAAATATTTTTTTAACCTATAGGGGTCCAAATTTGACCTAAAAGTCAATTTTCATCAATAAAATGGTGACTCATTGGGGTAGTATGCCTACTATATTGAAGACCACAAGCCTTATCAATTCATGGACTAGGGAGTCAATGAAATATTGAGGGCAACTAGAAAGGAATTACCTAACACACAAAACAACCAAAACTCACCAAGAAAATAAAAACAAACCAAGACACCAACAAGACACACATGTGCATAAGTACTTAGGAAAAATAAGGAAAACAACAACTATGTACAAGGGGAGAGGAAAACCTAATGTTTGAGATATATCCCATTTACTAGGATATGAATCTCCTCTCCATCCAACTTTGAGATTTGGAAAGCATTGTGTTGCTTACATTGGGTGACAACATAAGGCCCACTCCACAAAGCATCAAATTTTGTGTGTTTTTCAAGCTTAGCCCTATCTTCATCCCACTTTAGAACAATGTCCCCTTCTTGGAAACTTCTTGGCATGGAATTATTATAAAAGTATCTCTTTATTTGGTCTAGATGAGATCTCATATTTTTCATAGCTTGATTTCTTATTTCTTCAAGCTCCATTAACTCACACAACCTAACCTCCATGCTTTCATTTTCCATCAATTCTAACTGGTAAGTGAGATCCAAGGCTGGTAGCACAAGTGAAATAGGTTGTCTAGATTATCTCCCATAAACAAGTGTATATGGTGAGTTTCTAATGGCTCTTTTAATGTTGATCTATCAGCCCAAAGAGTAGTCTTCAACTTGGAATGCAAAGTTCTTTGGTTTTCCTCCATTGTCCTCTTTATGATCCTGATTAGATTCTTATTAGTGGATTCAGCTAGTCCATTCCCTTGTGGATAATAGTTGGAAAAATTAATAAGGTAAATGCCATACTTCAAAGCCCAATCACTTATCCTCATTCCAAGGAAAGCTAATGCATTATCTAAAATTATTGTTGAAGGAGCCCCAAACCTTGTCACTATGTCTTCATAGAAGTCTAGAACTACACTTTCATTTACTTCCTTGAGAAATATAGCCTCCAAACATCTTGTAAAGTAATTTGTAGTAGTCAACACCCACTTGTGGCCAACACTAGAAGGTGGGTTTATTAGGCCTATTAAATTTAGACGTCATTGCATAAAATGTTGGTCTACTTGTATTGGATGAAGAGGAAAGGATGCTAGCTTTTTATTACCATCAAAGAGAGAATTTTTTTGAAATTTCCTTACCCAATCATGGGTGTCTTTGAAAAATCTAGGGAAAAAATATCTAGCTCTCATAATCTTAGCTACTATGGTTCTTGAAGCAAAGTGACCACCAGCTGGTCCATCATGAAACTCAAGCAATATTTTCTCAATCTGATCTGATTCAAAACATCTCAAAAGCACACCTATAAATTCCTTCCTAAACAAAAATCCATCAACAAGTACATAAGGAATATATTGTAATTTGAATTAACTTCTTTTAGCTCTATCTAGACCTTGTGGACACTCACTAATTTGAAGAGAATGGATCATTTCTTATGCCCAAATTCTCATTGATAAAGATACAGCTATCATAGGATCAACATGAAGGGATAAAAAAACCTCTTTTTATTCCCTCAAATCTGAAGCAAGGTGCTCACATAATCCCTTCCCTTTCACTAGATTAGTTGTCTTTTTTTCTACATCATACTCCATCACTTTTGTGATCCAACCAGCTCTTTTTTCATTCAAATCTTTGCTCAAAAGGAAGTCTTTAACACTAAGATGAGGTAACAATATATTAATATTGTTTTGAGATAACATATTCCTAAATTTTTTTAGACTTTTAACAATTGGATGTACTTGCTCTTCTACATAAGTGTATCTTATCTCATAGCCTTCCAATCCTTGACTAAAGAAGGCAATAGGCTGCTCCAAATTTTCTTCATTTGATTAAGTGAGCATGGCATAAATTACCTTTTAATTTATAAAGATATACAAGTTGAAATACTTTGATAAATCATGACTTACAAGAGTTGGGGCTTGAGCAATAGCTTGCTTGATCTCTTCAAAACTCTGTTTCCTTCTCCTTTTCTAAGTGAACACTTCATCCTTATTTAGCATAGAGGTTAGAGGCTTGAATAAATTATAAAAAATAGGAATAAACCTCCTTATGAAATTTATTTTTTCAAAGAAACTTTGTAAACCTTTCTTGTGTTTGGGTAAAGCCAATGCCAAGATTGCGCTCACCCTTCTAGGATCTATAGATAGGCCTTTCTTTGAGACAATGTGGCCTAAAAGTTTTCCTTCATGGAAAACAAACACACACATATTTGGATTGAGAGAGATTAGAAACTCTATAAATGTCTCAAAAATAGTCCTAAGGTGATTCAAGTGACCCTTTTCATCTTTAGAGAAGACCATGATATCATCAAGATACACCAACACTATAACATTTATTGGACCTTGATAAGCCATATCCATAACACATTGAAATATAGTTCCAGAATTAGATAAACCAAAAGGAATTTTCCTATAATAATATGTACCCAATTTAATAGTAAATTCTATCTTATATTGATCACTTTCCTTTACCAAAATTTGATTATACCCTGAGTATCCATCAAGAAGTGAAAACCTTTTAGTACCTACCACAACTTGTAAAATATGCTCCATGGAAGGAAGAGGATAATGGTCCTTCAAATAAACTCTATTCAAATATATAAAATAAAAAAATAACCTAATTTACCAATTCTTATTCCTTATAAGGACTAATTTTGCGAACCAAGATGAATGCTTAATAGGAAAAATGATCTTAGACTCAATGAACTTTGTAAGCTCTTTTCCCATGAGAGGCTCAATCTTAGGATTGATTTGCATTTATCTTTGCTTGATATGATTAGAATTATCATCTATCTCTATGATATGTTGATTTAAATTTTGATAAAATCCCTTTACATCACTATATTCTCATACAAAGACATCAAAAAATTCCTTGTATAATTCAATGAAAGCGTGTCTTTCTTCTCTATTACATACTTTTCCAAGAGTAAGCAACTTATCCTTTAATATTTTTAATCTCTCATAGTTTTCTTACTCATTATACATGCTTACTTTTTCCTTATTCAACTTATCATCATCATTTAATATACTCTCAAGTGTGACTAAGTCTTTAGGGAGCTTGTTTGTCTTCAATTATACAATCTACCCTCCATATTGTTGTTGTAGTTTGGACTAATTATTTAAATAAAAATCAGCCTCCTATTGTATAAAAAGTGTTATTTTTTTTTCACTATCAAACACTCTCCAATGAGTAACATTATCAAGTATAGAGGGCCTTACAATCACCTTGAGATGAGACTAGTTCTTATCTTCTCTTATCCCCTTTGGAACATCACACTGAGCTCTAATTGCTATCAACCTATCATCATGTTTGTTTTATTATCTTGGGATATATTATATTTTTAAGGCTTGATAATCTTACACAAGATCCCACACTCTATGCTCATAAGACTTAAGAAAAGAGTTCTTAGTCTTGTTTTGGCATCTCACTTGATTCACAACTAACTCACTATCACCATACACTTGTAATTCTTTCACACCTCTTTTCCTAACCCACTCAAGGCCATGACTGAGGGCCTCATATTATACCACATTACAATTACAAGTGAAGTGAAATATAAAAGTAGAGTAGTACCTTTCCTTATATGGAGAAAGTAACATTGCTCCACCACCTGCCTAAATCTTGATTTTAGATCCATCAAAGAATAATTGCCATAAACCATCCATATTTTCATTTGGATTCATCAAATTTGGCATGAAAGAGTCCTCCTCATGAATTAAATTTACTCTAATACCCACTTACTCTATTAATTTTTAAGGATCATGCTCATAGTGCTTAACTCCCCATTCATCTAGATACAAATTAGAAACTCCTTCAAGAGAAAAAGTTGGAGATTGATCCATGTGAAGCTCTTCCTCATCAAGAATAACATAATTAACATTTACAACTTTAGGCATGTAGTGATCTAAATAGTTTTGATGAATGGGATCTGATTTAATATTCACCTTGGTACCATACTTTGTTTTAAAAACCATATAGGACCAATTGGCTACCAAGTATCCACCTATCTTGGCTGTAAACTCTCTTGGCAAACAAAGAGCAAAGTTTGGGGGTAAATCTGCCACAACCATATCATGAGGGATGGAAAATGTAGGACAAACATGTAAGATAAAATTTAAATATTTGACTACTCCCAAGGTCTTTGCTGGTGACCCATCCAATTGTACGACTCCTTTAGCTATTAGTTCATACTTGAGGCCTAGTTTATCTTCTATTGACTTAGGCATAACTGAAGTACTAGCCCCACTATCTATGATACAATTATGAAATAAGAAATCACCAATGATCAAGGATAGATAAAAATGAGGATTCCTATTAGTTTTATTCACTTGTCCATCAATGGGTTGAGTTTCATTCACCAAGACAATATTTTTAGTCCTAGTTGATCCAATTTGCTTACCTAATCCTTGAAATTCATTTTGAAGGATATATTTTTGTCCTATTATTATAAATGAATCCCAAAAATAAATATGCATGTGTAACATTTTAATTTTATCTACCATATTTATAGAAGGATTGATCACCTTGAAAGGCTCTTTAGAAGTCCTAGTACCTTGTGGTGTAGCTTGTGAAGATAGATGTGTAAGAGCAAGTTTTGAAGTTTGAAATTTATAATTATCATAAACCTTAGGAGCTGAGTTAGACCCAAATACTATTGGAGGTGGTTTAGGAGTAAAAATAGGTCCTTGATATTTCCTTTGTGTCTCTTCAATATCCCTCTTCTTAGATCTAGTGTTAGAGGATACACTAGCATTCATATTACATGAATTTCCCAAATGATTGATGGCACAAAACTCTCCCTCCAAATAACTTATAAAAGTATAATCAGATTGTGTTTTTCCATTTTTCATTATATTTTTCATTGGCACTTCAAAAGTGGAAACTTGAGGTGCTTGAATACCTTGCATTTTCATGGCTTGACTAGGCATTTCATTAGCATATGCAACTTAGCCTTGATTTTGGTCATAGAAGGATAACATGGTTGTTATTGAAAAATGATATTTTGAGTGGGAATGAGAGATTTAGAAGATGATGGGGAATTGGTATTGTAACTTTGGTAAGGTCTAGCTTGAGTGATTTGACCTTGTCCTTGAGAATTACCTTGAAAATAAGGCCTACTTGCTTGTCTAAACTGATTGTAAGATTGGTAAGACCTGTAATTTTGAGCTTGTTGAATTTTAAGAGAAACCAATTCATTGGTAATAATTTTAAGTAACATATTGACTTCATGAATCTCATTGGTAGGGGAAAGGGTAGACTTCTCTTGACTATTAAGCAAAGGAGCAAAAGTAGGTAATGCAACTTGACTAGGAGGTTGTAAATTAGGGGAAAATGGCATTGGTGGTCTAAGATCAATCTTCCCTACTTGAATAAGAAAATTCTCAATATTGATAGCTATCTCATAAGCACCAGATAGTGTATTTGAACCCATGGACTGGATCATCATGGTTATATCACTATTTAATGATTTTAGGTAATACAAGAAGGCATAATTTAGAGTAGGTCTCACAAGGGCTAGGATCCTATCCCATGTTTTTTGAAATCTAGAGTTAAAATATTGCATGAACTCTTGTGGATCCCTCTTGATGGTGGTAAATTTCTTAGCTAGTGATAGATAATCACTCTTCTCTTCAAATTGCTTAGATAATAGATCTCCTAGTTCATCCCATGAAGTAATGGAATTATAAGGTAGAGTCCCATACCAATCTAAATATTTCCCTTTGAAAGACAATGCCAATAGCCTAATAGACATATTATAAATAATGATATTATGTATATTTCAAAAAAAATTCTATGTTTATGATGTTTTCAATGGGATTAGTAGGGCCTTCTCCACTAAAATATGGAACACTCTTAAGGGCTGCTCTAGGAATTTGGTCATATTAGGCAAGATTCAAAGGAGATGATCTTACGAAGGATACAAAAGGTTGGTTTTTATCCATATTAAAATGTATACTATGGGTATTAGGGGTTGAACTAAATAAGAACTTGGACTTCTTAAACACCAACTCCATTGAATAAGGATGAGTATTCACAAATCTGAATATTTTGATAGAATACAAAGTCAATTGCATAAAATCAAAGGGTATACCTTTAGCAACAGACTTAATGGTCACATTTGGCATAGAAATTAAGGATTTATTAGAAACCAAAGAGTTAAAAACTTAGTGGATTCTCTAAGTACTAAATGTAGATGTTCTTATAGCTATAAATATGCCAAGACCAACACCGGTATTAGACAATATTATAGGGCTTAGAGTCTCACCAGGTGTGTCAAAAAATATTGTCACTTGGATTTACACCCCTTGAGGATATGCCTAGCTCTCCTCATCCAAGTGGTATAATGGAAACAAATCACTTGTTGTGGGTAAACAATTTGGTGAGATGAATCTCTAGAAGGGCTAGTTCCCTTGATGCACTCTTTGAAGTACTTTCTTACCTATCAATTTTGTATGAAAAGGGTTAAGAAAACAAACTAATAAAAATAAAAGGTGATTCAAAAATGTTTAATTTCCTCCTATTGGTTAAACTTATACTACTTAGATAAAAACAAAACTTCTTTCACACAAAACTCATAACTCAAGACAAATTATTACATCAATGTTTCATATGCTAGGTTCAAGAGATATTTTGATGATTAGGAGGGTAATTAATGGTTTATAATAGAATAACATCATGAAACACTTATAAACCACCTATACACTAAAAGATAACACTAGCAATTACTCTCTTGTATATTTGGTGAACAATCAAGGATAACATGCTAGAAAAGATCATCTTCTATTAGACAAGACCAAAAATATATAAAAAAGACTCAATTATACAACATGTAAGTATGAAAATTAAATTATTTATTCCTTCAAGATAAATTCAAGTACAAAATTGGCTAGGGTTTCACCATCAACCAATAGAGGCTACTCAAAAGAGCCAAAAGAATCACTATTTATAACATTTAGAAGAGGGGTGAGATAAGAGAAGTCCAAAGGTCACTTGAACAATTTTAAAGCTAATAAAATAGGTTACATATGGATTATAAATAGGTTTGAAATGAAATATGCAATGTCAGGGAGTCCAAGTGTCCAAACAAGTCATGAAACTTATAAAAAGTGGCATGAAACTCTTTGTCTTGGCTCAAAAAATTATCTTCATGATTTGGACCTATTCGAATGTCCCATAATTGAATAGGTAAATGTATAATGATTAAAATGAGATGTAAGGATTTAAAATATTCATATACATGAATTTTTTATAGTCTTACTCATCTAAAAGCTCTTAGAAGTAAGCCATAACTGCTTGTAGTATAAAAAACTCCCTTTTCAGTCACCCCCGCACTTGACCTCAAAATTGGCTTTAGTTTTATATTAAAATACATGGGATGGAGTGGATGAAACTTTTAAATACTCTCCATGGCTTTATAATACTCAGGTACACCTTAAAAAGGCTCACATTTGAAGTTTTCACCCTTCTCACCATTGTGTTCACTATGCTAGTTTTGAATGGCTGGGATGAGATCTTTGGTTTGGATACTTATAAGTTTTTTAAAAGAATTATATGAACATAGGGAGATATATTAAGTCCATATACTCCTCTCAAAATTTATTTCATCTTTAAACCTCTTTTATAACCTGCAAAACACATAAAATTGTCAAAAGTACCTTGTTTTGCACCCTATCCATATCTTCCTCTCAATATCTCTATATTGTTACACACTTGGAAACATCTCACTTCTCATGAATCTTTGTGATACCTTCCCTTTCTAATCTTAATTCCTCAATACATTCATCTTGTGCCTTCTTTCTTTCATAAGTGACTCTAGTCACCACTTTAACATTTTCCTCATATTTTAGCTAGTCCATTGGCTTCCTTGTTCTCTCAAGAGCTTCACCATGAGATATATATATATTATCTATAATTTTCCCCAACTCTCTTATCAAGTCTTCCACTTCTCTCTCTACACCCATTTTATCACTTCTCTTTGCTTTCTAGGCCTATTTAAACCTTCCTCTTAGCAATCTTATCAATATTTCCTCTTACACCTCTATTTGGCCTTTCCTCTTATTTGAGTACTCTATCTAGGACCTTTCCTTATCCTCATTGACTCTCTTTTTGAGTCTTCTCTCTTATATTTGAGATCTAAAGCTCTTCTTTCTCTCTACCTTCTCTAGTTTTTTCTCAACTAGCTTCTAGTCTTTCTCATAGGACTTTGGGGATTTATACTCTTATCTTTATCAACCTCATACTCCTATATTATGACCTCAATAGATAAGACCTGGAAATTTCTTCTCCGATAATACCCTACAAGGTTACCTCACACACATTCATCATAACATTTTATCTTCATCTCAAATCAACAAAATTGAATAAATTAAAACAAAAACTCACCTTGATCTAATAAAAAATGATGAAAAGGTAAGGGGGAGAAGTATTTTAAACATAATTACCTAGATCTATTCTTGAAATATATCTCATGCATATGCTATGCGTGTCTTGAATCCTCTTCAAAATATAGTTTCTCTCTCTTAGATCACTATGATTAATGGTTTCTTTCAGTTTTTCCTATTTATTGCACATATAGAGGAAATTTTTAATGGATTTATACTTTTCTCATGACATTCACATTCATTACCTACCTCATTACATTCATTTTCTTCACAAGCTTCCTCTCACACCTTCACTAGCTCCTCACTAGGCAACTCTTTTAGGTCTCAAGGACAAAACTTGGTATAGGCTTCAAGGAATCAAAATTATATTCTATATGGTATTAGATGACCTTATCACATTTTTATTAACCTCTTCCAACTTCTAAAACACATTTCAACCTTCAATTCCACACGCAAGGCTCACAATGGTCTCTTAAGGCTTGTATCCTTTTTTTTGACAAATCTACATTATATGAATATGTAACTCTATAATTTGAGAATATAAAGACAATTATATCCACCCTATATCTCATTTCAAGTTTTTTTCAAGTTTCATATCCTAACCCCACATCTAAACCACACTTCCTTTGATAATGTCCTCCAAATTAGGCCTATTTAGCCCTTAAGCACATCCTAATCCTAGAAATCATACTGTTTGGATTGGGAACACAAAAAATCCACTTGATTCATTTATTAAATGTTTTTATGATAAATAAAATAAATTTTCATAGTTTTTTGGCTTTCAAAACTCTTTAAAATATCAAAACCTTAGTCTAGGGTTTTCCCTTGTCTACATAGGTCTAAGAGCATAATAAAATAAATATCTAGAGTTATAGGTTATTTCAAAAGAGGTAAATGCTACCTATATGTCTATTTTGACGTCCTTAAACTTATACAATGGACTATTATCCTTATTTTAACCCTTCCATGCTTAAAACAACAAAATCTCAAATGACTATGTGTGTTTTCATTAACTGTGTAGGGAATACTTAGACTGTGTCACTTCAAGGTCATTCCAAAATTCACATAGGGCACCATAAATAATTTATAAACTTTAAAATCCTACTAAAAATCAACTATCATCACAATCTCTTACCATTTTTATCCTTCATAGTGCCTCCAACTCACCATTTAATTGCAAATAGAGGTATTACTTAAACAACCTATGTTGTGTTTTGAAGAATATGACCACTTTCAAAATTTTCAATTCTGAAGAAACTTTATTTATACTTATTTTCATTATCCTATCAAAAATCCACTAGTTATCCTTAATTATTTGGTCCAAGGACACATATTTCCTCTTCACTATATGACTATGAACATGGTCTTATGACTATATAACAGAGTTCTTATTATACAAGGATTGTATACTATGTATTTACCTAAACTTTACCCTTAGATAAATAGGTATATTATTCTATCTCATGTTCTCTCATACATATAAAATTAACTCACCAAATAAGGATTCTCTCCCACACAAATCTTTCAAGTGATGTCATAAGACCATACTCTTGGCTATAATAATATATGAGAGGATATTTAAAGGAAAGTGCATTCTTAGGATTTCCTTCAATTTGTAATATTTAATCAGTCATATAGGAGTATTTATGATAATAAAAATATTAAAAAAAATTTCACACTAAGTTATTCTTGTTCTTTCCCCTAAACTAATTGGTTCCAACCTTTCCTTCTTGACTGTAATCAATAGTCCTTCCAAAACCTGCAGACACACACAAAGTCTACGTATATATAGATTTGAAGGCTCACATAAATAAATGTATATGTGTTTATATAAAAATATATATAACTTGAAGGGGAAAAAAATACAATGATCAACTTATCTTTATTCATTGAAACAACATTCAATACAATACAATCTATTTATGGAGTTGATCATCTTTCATGAGGGTTGTTTGAATCTTTCTTTATTTTTTGACCCTCCTCTCCTTATCTATGGATATATATATCCTCTACCTATTCTCACATATCAAACATTATCCTACACCTTAGATTGATGTACAAATTCCCCTTCAACCAACTCCAACATTGGTTATTTAGTTAGTTATAAAATAAAGCTTCCTTTCTTATCAACCCAACTTAAAGGTGAGGGTTACCTTAATAAAACATTACTTCCTCTTATATATTAAAATTTATGACTTATAATCACCATTTACATGAATTAATTTTACCCCTTAACCCAAATTTTCTTATCTAGTCACTCTTTACATGTATTTGACCTTCCTAGACTCAATTTAAATGTTTGAATTTTCAAATTCCCTATCTTGGAGGAAAAACTCTTAGAAGCCATATAACATACCTTGAGGAATACAAGTAGAATCTAAGACAAAATATATAATTTAAAATGTCCCAAAATCACATTTACATCAAACTTTGACAAAAATTGACCTCCTATTGGTAAAACAAAAAATGCTATTCTTCTAGCTTGATGTTCCTGCATCATAGTGCTATAACTTCTAGAGGAAAGGATAACATTGTAATATTCCATATTAATATTCTTGAGTAGATGAATAAGGTTAATTTAATAATCAAAATTTGGGATACTTTTTCCATTCTTGGATAAAGAGACCTACTCCAAAATGAGCTCTCCAATCTCAATGTAACACCTAGGTAGCCTAGTAAAAGAGGGGCAATTTTAAAAAATAAATTGAAGACTAAGGATGGAAATACAACCAAAACTGAAATAAAAAATAAAAATCCTCCATTTTACCTCTCTATCATCATTACAAACTCATTGGTTTATAATTTTTTGATTGATAGTTGAACAAGCACATTAATCATGTCCAAATAAGTAGTTGACATGCTAAATTTAAAGTATGAATCACACTCCAAGGGGGTGTTATAGCTAGATGGATTAGATGATAAAATATTTGGAATTATCAAAAGTTTAAATATCACTCTTCATGCTTGTCCTACATTATCTATCTCTCAATATGTTGTGGTTGTGGATATGCCACCTCATTTTCCCCTTTGCTTGTGAAGGGACTTTACTACTAAGATTAGGGGTTAATTGACTTCATATTGGTACTTGTTGTCACTTGTATTTGAAACCCTTGAGGATATTCCTAGATATCCTCATCCAAGTGGCACAATGGAAACATCTCACTTTCTATGGGGAAACAATTTGGTGAGATGAATCTCTATAAGGGCTAGTTCCCTTGATGCACTCTTTGAATTACTTTGTTACCAAAAATTTTGCATGAAAATGGTTAATAAAAAATAAAAATAAAAATAAAAGGTGATGCACCGACATTTAATTTACTCATATTGAATAAACTTATACTACCTAGAGAAAAATAAAACTTCTTTCACACAAAACTCACAACTCAAGACAAATTGTTACATCAATGTTTCATATGCTAGGTTTAAGAGGTATTTTGATTATTATGAGGGTAATTAATGGTTTATTAGGATAAAACATTAATTAACCACTTATAAAATAGATATAAACTAAAAAATAACACTAACAAAGACCTGTAACAATTACTCTCTTGCACATTTGGTGAACAATTAAGGATAACATGGTAGAAAAGATCATCTTCTACTAGACAAGACCAAAAATATTGTAACAATACTCAATTGTACATCATGTAATTAGGAAAATTAAATTATTTATGTATTCAAGACATATTAAATTATAATATTTTATAGGGTTTCACCATCAACCAATGGAAGCTACTCAAAAGATCCAAAAGAGTCAGTATTTATAACATTTAGAAGAGGGGTGAGACAAGGGAAGTCCAAAGGTCACTTAAAAAATTGTTAAGCTGATAAAATATGCTAAATATGAATGATAAATTTGTGTGAAATTAACCATGAAATCTTAGGAATTCCAAGTGTCCATACAAGTCATGAAACTTATGAAAAGTGGCATGAAACTCCTTGTCTTGGCTTAGAAAGTTGTTTTCATGATTTGGACCTATTTGAAAATCCTAAAATTGACTATGGATAGGTATGATGATTGTAATTAGAGGTAAGGCTTTCATATATGCCTATATGTTCATTTTTTGTAATCCTAATCATCTAGTAACTCCTAGAAGTAAGCCATCACTGCCTATAGTCTAAAAAACTCCTTTTTTAGTCACCCCACACACTTGGTCTCAAAATTGGCTTTAGTTTTGAATTAAAATAAATGGGATGAAGTTTATGACACTTGGAAAGACTTTATATTTCCTTATACTATTGAGTTACACCTCAAAAAGGTTCACACTTGAAGTTTTCACCCTTCTCACCATTGTGTTCACTATGCTAGTTTTTATTAGCTGGTATGAAAGCTTTGGTTTGGATACTTAGAAGTTTTTTGAAATCATAATATGACCATATAGATTTATATTAATTCCATATCTTCCTATAAAACTTTATTTCAACTTTAGACCTCTTATAGAACCTAAAAAACACATAAAATGGTCAAAAGTACCCTATTTTGTACCCCATTTGTATAATTCCATATAGCTCAAAAGTATGGTAGGGATCCATAATGAGTCCTTTAAAATTTAAAATCACTTTAATGGTTAAAATATTTCATTTCTATAGTTCTCTAAGCTTGTTTTTTCTATTGGGTCTTGATTGAGGGTTTTCAAGGGTTTTAGGTAGTTTTCCTTCTTAAGCTTTGTTCATAAAACCCTAACATTAGAATTAAAAAAAATGAAAAAAAAATGTTAATGGACCCTAATAACCCCTCCAAACTCCTTTTTTTTCCATTCAAATCCTTAGAGGAGATATGAGCACTTGAAATCACCCTATCAAGCTTGTTTTTACCTTTCTTACATGTTTGGACTATCTCTAAGCTAAAAGTAGATTTATTGTAAGTTTATATACATAATAAAGGTTAAAAAATGTATAAATACATCTCATAAAAATTATACCACTATATATAACACTCACAAAAATCCAAAAGTAAAGTTGGACCCCCAATTGGCTTTAGGTCCTTTCAAGGCCTAATGGGCTTAGCATGCACCTTGTTAGTTTGGGATATTTGGAATAATATTTCACGGTTATTATGATGTATTATTAATTTTAAAACCTCATTAAATCTTAAAAAGTAATCACATAACCTCCCAAGCACTCCTTTTCACCTTTTCCTTTCATTCACCAACTAGGCCTAAAGGAAGCTTGTCTAGTTGGACTGTGTACAAGGGTGTTTTAGTCATTTTGAGAGGTATTATCCTGACCTAGTGTTTAATATAATATATTTACCTTATATAAACCTCAAAATATGTTTCTTTAGGTTCCAAAATCTTCTTATAAAACCCTTTTCCCTTTTTGACCTCATTAGCTTGTTTTGCCAAACCTTGATTTTTATTGACTGGCTGACCTCTGAGACAAAATAGTGAGGTATATCCCTCTTACCCAATGAAAATTGAAGATTTTATGAGTTTTATAAGGAAATAATTATAATTTATACCAAAGGTTTAAGATTTAATCACTCATTTAGTTACCTAACTAGCTCAAAATGCCCAAAAAAGGCCTCCAAAAAGACTATTTTCTTGCATTTTCCCCTTCCACCTAAGAATGACTCCTCAAGGATAAATCCAATGATATTAGGATTTAAAAAAATTTAAATCATATCCAATTTATTCTAATTAATATGTTAATTCTCCAAAAAACACTCTTCCTCTCTAGATTCTTCATTCTCACCTATTAAGCAAAGAGTCTTGGTGCAACTGTACGGACTACAACTTTTGGGCTAATAGGAAGAGTAAATGTTAATCTTTAATGAGTCCTAGATATTTTGTAAAAAAATAAACAATAAATTATGAATCATTAATTTTTTTTATTAACCTTCCCTCTCTCTCTAATCACATTTACCTCTTACCAACATCTCATGCTCAATATTGCACCTTTAGTTGTACATGCATACAAGGCTATAAGAGGTCTGCATAATATTATTTCATCATGCCAAGAGTTAATTAAAGTCAAAATGGATTTAAGGTAGTTTTCACAAGTTATTTTATCATTTTAACTTAACTTACCCCTTTTATATGCACCTTGAGAGCTACAAACTTAGTTTTCTCTGACTGACTATAAAACCCTACGTTAATGACTCCTTTAGGTGATCATCTGATTACTTGAACCTTGGTATTTATGTATAGAGGAATTTTACGAATAAATTTAGGTTTAAAATTACATGTTTAAACTTTAACTCAACTTTAAGTTCTTAAAACACCACTTGGGCATCAAGTTTAGGTCACTATTTTCATACCCTATTGCAGGTGCATATTTTCCTTGAGAGGGACCCTTAGGTGTATATGGAGCTTGGAATAACATCATCAACACCATACTTATGATATTTATTCCATTTTTTATATAATTAAATTAATGGAATCATATTATCCATAAGATTGTGTTCTATTTTCTTCATAGGATGTCAAAAGGCCATTCACAACTCAAAACTTATAGTTGTTAGTGTAGTGTTTCAATATTTTTAGGGCAACTTTAAGGCCTTCAACTTCTATACTCCACTTGATTTATAAATCCCATATTTGGCATGTTTATTATATATACTATATTAAATAAAATCATCTAATATATATTATTTTTAACCCTTTGTAAACATGTTTTAGGATATATACAAAACCCCCTAGACCTCTATTTTCTCATTTTAGGGATTTGGTCTCAAAACTCAGTCATTTTCCCCTTGAATATGGTTTACCTTTATATTTTCCATAAAAAAATCTAAGAAGGTATGAAATTTTTAATTAACATAAAAAATAAGGCTCCTTACATGTTTTAAATCCACATACAATAATTATCAAAATTATGTGATACACTTGTAGATGGGCCTTCTCACCATAGGTAGTGAAGTAAACTGGGAAGTTCACAAGGTACCTATCCTTATGAACACCTTATATTATTTAAATAAGTATTAAAATTCACATTAGTAATCTTGAATTATTGACACATCTCACAACTCTTTCACCTTCAGCATGACATCAACAAAAGGCTCTTGTAGGTACATATTGGTTGTAAGTAGGCAAGGGTATGGAATGGAGCAATAATATGTTGATGAATGGCCTCAAAAAAACTAAAAATAAATATAAGAATTTAAAATTCATGATTATTATCAAGGATTTTTTAAGTCAAGGTGAATAACATCTATCCCAATGTGAAAATCTCTTTCAAACATCTGGAACAAAGTAGGCAGGGGTCTCTAGAATGACTAGTTGGTATAGGAAAAGAGTTTATAACTAGTCTTGTGTCTTATTTAGCAAAAAAATTAACTCCCATTAAATATTTATGACTTATAAAACTGATAAACCCTGATTACAACTCCATGGGATAGCTAAATAAGCTTTACACCTGTGTGCTTCAACATGACATTTGAACAAAGAGTTGACTATGATGAATGGTAGGATTGAAAGTTTCCAAAGCATGATATGATGAAACCAAACATGGGAATATATATTAATATTTACCTAATACATATGGAAAATCATTAACCATTCACATTAAAAATCTATAGAAGACCAACATTCTGAAACAAGGTGGAATCGACTGAAACTTTATAATGGTGACACCTTCATGCAACATGAGACAAATTGCCCATAAAAACATCATGAAACATGAAAATAAGTATGGATATAATATAAGAAGGTATAAAAAATCATCTATATTCAACATCACCAATTTTGTAATACAAACTTGACCAAAATGGAGAAAAACCTATTGGGTGTAGGAAATAATGAGTAGAAAAACACAGTCAGCTTGTAAAGGATGATTCATAAAGCATAGTTGATCAATAATTTCAATCTTGATATGGAAATTAATGTCTATAAGTTTAATATCACATCCTAAAATCATTTTCCTTGAAACCTCCTAAGCTATTTGTACTAAACACAAACCGGATGGTCACTTTTGTATGTCTAAAAAGGTAAAGAAGTAACCAAATGGTTTTGGCTTAAAATGACACTTCTAGGGCATGTTAAGAATTTATATGAGTTTTAGGAAGATTAAGATATGTTACATCACCTTTTATAACATGCCACCTTCCTCCATGGGTTGTAAAAGTGCTAAACTTCCCCTTTTCAGTTGATTACCTGATCTTCAGTTAGAAAACCTATAATATTTTGATTGAACTAACATTATTGATAAAAAATCTAACCTATTTTAAATTTTAGAGGCAAAATAACACATAAACACCTTGGGAAAAATGCCACTTGCATTTATGACCCCTAAAATCCCACTAAATGACTCAAAATGATAAATAAGCCTATGAAACCATGAATAAGGCTAAAACCACATTATATAGCATCAAATTAACTATAATATAGCCTATGAAAAAGTATTTGACCCCTAAAAATCTAAAAAACTAAGTTTTTTACTTGTAGGGGTCCAAATTTGACCTAAAAGTCAAATTTGGTCAATAATACTATAAGGCATTTAGGACCAGGTATGGTGATAAGGTTTTTATCAAGTCTAAACCTTTTGATAAACTTCATGTGAAACCCTATGTACCTAATACATCAAATATGAACTTCACTATCAATAAAGAGGATGACCATCCTAATGACCAAGAATATTTGATACCTTTTGATGGCATAGCTAATCGCTACTTTGATGAGTGGGGAAATCATCATTATGGGTTTGATTCATATAAACTCATTGAAGAGATATGTATGGGAACATATATCATTCATGAAGAAAGCAATGAGTTCCTTGAGGTAAGTTGTGATGATGTTTTTCAATAAGTTGCATGGGGCAATTATTTTTTGCATATGGATGATGATGATGATGATGATGATGATGATGATGATGATGATGATGATGATGATGATGATGATGATGTTACAAATGTACTAGAGCATGGTAGTCAAAGTGGTGATGCAATTATACCTACCAAGGAAGAAGAGATTCATGAGTATGGGACTCAAGAAGGATATGATGATATGTGGCAATAATACCATGCCATAATGCATGAGTTTGAATAAGTAAGTGGGTATGCAATTCCTAAAAATAGGCATGGGCTTGATGATGAGGTAAATGATGGACCTAATGAGAACAAATAAGAGTGTGAAATCCCAATAAAGAAGAAGGAAACCTTGGAAGAACATGATCAAGTTAAGATTGAAGTTTGTAAAGGTGAGGAGCAACATAGATATTGATTTGCTCTTGATTCACTTGAAGACATGTTTGGCAAGAAATAAGGAAATATTGATGCCTTTAAACACTTAACACATCATGGTGCAAATGAAGGTAAAGTTGGGAAGAGTTTTAGGATTCCTAAAGAGCAGATTGAGAGGTGTCAATTGAGCATAAAAGGGACCAACCAGGTTGTAATGTCAATCAAGCATAAAAGAGAGATAAAGGAATAATTCAAAGGAGTCTCAAGTGATGCACTTTCAGCTAATAGAGGTTTTAAGAGTGGTAAAGTCATTTGATCACCTTCACAAGGAAGTTTTCATTGAAAAACATTCATCATATGAAGCTTTGTTTTCATGGAGTAGTAGTGATTCTAGGAACATTATTTTTCAGCTTGGTTGAATCAAGAGGATTTGTTTCATAACCTCAACATGTTTTGAGATATTACACATAATAGGTTAGGTGTGTTTTTTTTCCATAAGTGCTTAACACTTTGTTTGTGGGAGTCTTTTGTTGTGAGGTTTCCCCAAATGCATTTAGCATAGTGTGTTTGTTTCTTTTTGTGTGGTGTGGTGTGAATTTGAATTTTCAAGAGGCATGCCAGTTGATTATAGCATAAAGGTGACTCCATTTCCTAATGTAAGGATAGTGCCACTGATATATTATCATTGCAACATGCTACCCTTATGAATCACCAAAATACTGAGCAGTTTTTAACCCTAAGTCAAAATGGTCAACCCCTATAGGTTGAAACTTTTTCATAGGGTTATTCACACTTGTATATAGTTACTATTGTCTTGTAATGTCTTCAATGTGGTCAAATACATCCTTGTTTAGCATTAAGAGTCATTCATGAGTCAATGTGTTTTCATGTGTTTTCAAAGTTTAACATGAGAATTGGTCATTATATAAGGTGGTTGTTATGTTTTTAAATTCACATATTCATGCATTAACCTTTTTTTATGCTTTTATATATCACAAAGTCTTTTTGTCACCTTTCTAGGCCAAAATGGATGAATTGTACATACTATTCTAAAGGAAAAACATTTTAATAAGTGTTATAACATGCCTAATGTTAGAGAATAGTTAGAATATGGTCATATCCTAATAAATGTTTAATTCAATGATTAAATTGAGATAAATACTCCTTTTTAGGTAATTATAGGAACTTGGACTTAGGAGATCTATTTGTAGGTAAAACTAGTTCAGAGGAATCTCTTCAACTTCCACAAGATAAATTAACACTTGGAATGAAGTTTTGGGTCTTAGAGATGCAAATAAATCATCTAGAAGATTATAATCACCATTTTTGTTGGTAATTAAAAGGCTAGATATGGAGATCATAGTTGATGGAACCCACTTTTATAACAGAGGGGGACTCTACCATTATGTATGGTAATGGTGTTATATTAATTATGTAATTACACTATTATTTATCTACCATATAATTATCCTTGTTGCTTCTAGTTATGACAAATGGTAGGATGAGGAAGGTTTACAAGGCCCATGTAGTGGGTCCTCAGGCCGGCACATAGATTGCCACCATATCTTATCTATTTCCAAGTTACAATCAACTCGAATGTAACCCAAGTTACCAACCCAACTTGAAGTTCAACCTGAGTGCCAACTCAAAAAGTTTGAGATTTGAATTAATTATGTTGAGCTTAAGTTAGAGATTATCAATGATGATACAACTTACCAACTATATTACCAACTCAAAGTCCAAACTTAGCATTTAAATCAAGCTTCAAAACTCATGCAAAAGGTGGTTTAAGATGTGGCCAAAGCCATAGGTGTATATGGTAATAAAAACCTAATTAAAGGCTTTTTTACATTTACATCTAATGAATGTGGGATTCTTGTTAGTTGCCCAAATAATATTAGACAAGAATTAAAAATTTGAATATTGTTTGGGAAAAGCCATTTGAGATAATAATAGAGTAAAAAAATGAAAAAATCATAGTTAAAAAGGTGGCTATGTGGAATGTGGACAAGGTTGTGAATGCATGGTTTAATAAAAAATATAGGCTAGAATATGAGCCTGATGATGGAGGCTAAGTAATGAGACTATGAAGGATAATATACACTAAGCCATGAAAGACATGTTTAGATAGGGATGGAATCCTGAGACTAATTGATGTGTTCTTCTATTAACATGGTTTGACGCTTTCTTTTGATATCATGAATTGAGCCAAGTCGATGAGAGAGACCACTAAATTGTAAGCTTTTAGTGTGGGTAGTTATAATTGGATAGATTGCCCATTTTCACAAAAGCTACAAATTTAATAAAAGATGGATTCATTTTAGATGCATGGGAATCCTTTTAGATAAGGTGAGCTTAGGATAACAATGGAAGCTGGTCATTGAAACTCAATAGAGGATAAGGTGAAGAGGATAACTATGACATGATTCCTCTATAGAAGCTAGGCCATAGATAGATTGGGATAATTTTGATCATCCTTTATTATAAGTCCAAACATATATAAAACTATGATGGGACTTATTCTAAGGGTGAGCCCATGTGAAACTGAGATGGGATTATGTATTTTATGTATCTTTGATATAGCATTGAGCTGAGTCAAAGGTGGTTTAGTTTCAGGCATGTCGATCTATTATGGATGTCTTTGGATATTGGGTGAAGACTTTGAAGGTATGGAGAATGATCGAAGATCTTGGCATCTATTTTAGAAGGCCATTTGGATTTGGATGCTTAGGAAAAACCATAGGCATGCAACATAATTATATCCTACCAGATAGACTTTAATAGATTTTATAGCCTATTGGAAACTTTTTTTTAGCCTATGGTGAGGGGGTGTATTGGTATGGCTTTCAAGCTTGGAAACATCTCTATTCCCAAACATATATATCAAATCATTTCAAAGACTATGTAATAGATCTATGAGGTTCATGGGAATGATCTATTTTTAGATCAATGGTTGTTTATACGGAGTTAAGATAGTGAAGAATTCATCACCTATTTATAAGTGATCAATGGCCATGAGGGTATGGCGTATGGAAATAGGTATCTTACTGCATGCATACGTTATTTACATAATCACAAATGGGGTATGCTTATCTTTTATTTTAAAATACAAGAAGATAGTTATGACTCTATAAATATATATATATATATATATATATATATATATATATATATATATATATATATATTTATAGAGTCATAACTATCTTCTTGTATTTTAAAATAAAAGATAAGCATACCCCATTTGTGATTATGTAAATAACGTATGCATGCACTAAGATACCTGATATATATATATCCCACTATCCAAGGGTAGATGCAATTTTTTCCTTACGGGTTATTTAAAACACATTATATATATATATATATATATATATATATATATATATATACACACACACACACACACACACACACATATATATATACATTATATATATACACACATGTATATATATATGTGTATTTATATATATGTATGTATATATATATATATATATATACACACACACACACACACACACACATATATATATATATACATTTATATACATATATATATATATATATATATATATATATATATATATATATATATATATATATATATATATATATATATATATATATATATATTTCCCACTATTCAAGGGTAGATGCAATTTTTTCCTTACGGGTTATTTAAAACACATAGAGACCCATGGTAGACAAGGAAAATATGTATTGTGGCTCTATATTGATACAAAGACCTATGACTGTATTATTTCTATTACCTCTGTTTGTTTTTAATATAGAGGGATATAGATAGTTACAGGGTTATCAGAGGTTGCAGGTCTAAAAAAAATAAGAGACACTCCTATTTATTATTACTTTGTTCATTCTTATTTCCCATTTATCAAATTTTAATAGATACTTTGAATGGAGAATATATTGCCACATGCACAGAGAGGAATATAAATGTTGTTGATGAAGGGAGATTACTTCAAAGCCTTAGAGCTTTCAATGTCATATTTCAGCATTAGATTATAGGTTTCTAAAATCCATTTTGATGTAAGTTATTAATTGTATATTTAAATTTTTTATAATAGATCAGATTGTAGTTAAGCAATCCTAGAGATGTAGCCCAAATGATGGGTGAACTCCGTTATCATATTGGTGTTGATTTTATTTTCATTGATTTATAGTTTTAGCTTAATTTAGTTACAAATGAATTAAAAAACTAGTATTAATTACGATAAATTATTAAGCAACACTAATAAGGAGTTTTCAAGGTGGGAAATAAATATATAGAGGTTTTTATGATTATTTTAAGTATTCCTAGATTCCCACAACCAACTCTATCTACTAAGGAATTAAGATTTTTAATATTTGTTACACAAATTGTTTATCCAATTTATGAATCAAATTTGGTATTAGAGCAAGTGATTGTAGGACCTTGCTTCAGTTGTAATATAATTTAGTTTGGATTTTTATCAGATTATTGATTTATGATTCTTTTATTTGAGTTGACTATGTAGGAAGGCTAGAGCAAAGGGAAACTGAAAGGTGTTCCAATTTGCTAAAAGAAGACAAGCTTCTAACAGCCAAGGTTCTAGAACCTTTAGCCCTACATGATTAACACACATGAAGAGAAACACATGGTCACTTGAGGTGTGAGATGGTGTTGTGAAAGTAAAAAACTTTCTTCCTTGGGAAGAATTTAGATAAAATTCAAGGAATTTTCAGTGATGCACATCCAAGAGGAATCAATTACAGTTTGATTGCCAGTCTTACACAAAAGGTAGATTGAGGTATGGTTGTAATCTAATTTCATATTGGTATTAACACAATATTTTTGGTCTTTGATAACAATTGTGTAGCTTTTATATTTTGGACTACTAATCATATTATGGATGCCTATGTCCTTCATGATAGGAACAAGTGAAAAGACTAGTTCCATGGTAAGATATGGAAATGGCAATAAGACATTATTTAGTATTAAACAGGTCTTTGCACTTTTAGTTTTGATTTTTAGCTAGTTCATAAATTGGTATGTTTTAGATCTTAATTAAGAGTTGTAAGAAGAAAATAGGTTGTTTTTTAAACACCAATAGTATGTCAACCAATACTTAGTAGGTGCACTTCATAGCTTCTTTAGAGGTATAATTTATTCTCAAATGTAACTATGTTTGCACATTTTAGGTTGAATCCTTTATGTAAGGTTGATTTGGGAGTAAAATATGTCTTTGTTTGGAATTTTTTAAAATCCTTTTTGAAATATAACATGGATCATCTAACTCTTTGAGATAGAGTTGAAAATATGAAACCACTACTGTTCATTTGTGAAACCCATGAAGAGGGAACAACCCTTATGGGTTATATGGTTTACTTGAATAGTATTGGATAAGCATTAGTATAGTATTAAATATTAAGCTTAGTTTACCTAAAACATATTATTATCATATAAATTCATAATTATTGAATTTGGGAAGGAAATTTCATTAAAGTTGTGTTTGGAAGGGTTTATATTCGCTATCTCTTATTTTAGTTTTTGGAAACTAACTTAGTTGGATGAGTTGTGGAGGTATGAATTAGGGAGTAGTTAGGTGGTGAAGGAAACTTAAAGATAGGTACAGGGAAGGATTTGATAATTAGTTTGAGGAACACAATAGTTAATTTTTTTGTTTACAGTTCCCTTGATTATCCCTAGGTATTATGTGTATTGTGCATTAGTCATCTTAGGATAGATATGTTTGTCATATGCATCATGTATGAGTATTGTCTAAGACCCATAAATGGGAAACACTTTTAATACAAGTATACATATGTGAAGTTGTTTGTAAATACTATAGGTATATACAACATAGTTTGTTTTCATTGTGTATGTTGATAATAGGGAGAATACCTTAACCTTCATGCAGTGCAGGGTTGAGAGAAGCCACTAGATATTATGACTATTTTGGGTAAATAGGTCATTTGGTAGAATGGATATAGAGTTTATTTTACTTTCTATATACAAGTTACAATTGTAGTTAGAAAGTTAACTTCTTGTAGGTTTCTATAAGTTGATGTGGTGCAGAGAATTGTTTAGTAGAGGTAGGGAGTATTTGGATTTTTAGAGACTAAAGCCTCTTTGTGGGGAGGTTTGATCCAAAAGATTATAGTCACCATTTTCATCAATAATTGAAAGGATGACTATAGTTTGTGGAGCCCACTTTTATAATGGAGGGGGACTCTACCATCGTGTATGGTAATGGTGTTTTATTAATTCCATAATTACACTATTATTTATTTACCATGCAATTATCCTTGTTGATTCTAGTTATGACATGTGATGGGACAAAGAATGTTTAGAAGGCCCATGCGGTGGGTGTTTAGGCCACCATGTGGCCTAAAACCACATCTTATCTATTTCCAAGTTACAATAAATTCAAATGCAACCCTAATTACCAACCCAACTTGCATAGCAACCCAACTTGAAGTTTAACCTGAGTGTTAGATTGATGAGATCAAGATTTGAGTTAACTATGCAAAGCTTAAGATTGAGATTATCATTATTATTTCATCAATATAACTCACCAGTTGTATAACCAAATTGAAGTCCAAACTTAGCATTTAAATTGATATTCAAGACTCATGCAATAGGTAGTTTAAGATGTGGTTGAATCCATGAGTGTATATGGTAATAAAATCCTAATTAAAGGATTTTTTGCATTTACGTTAAATGAATGTGGGATTCTTATTTGTTCCCCAAATAATATTAGCCAAGAATTAAGGAATTAAACATTGTTTGGGAAAATCCATTTGAGATCATGGTGGAGTAATAAAATGATGAAGTCATAGTTTAAAATGAGTCTGTGTGGAATGTGGAAAGGGTCATGAATACATGGTTTAATAAAAAATATAGGATAGAATATGAGCTTGATGATGGAGGTCGAGTAGCGAGACTATGAAGGATAATATACACTGAGCCATAGAAGATGTGTTTGGATAGGGATGCAAGCCTGAGACTAATCAACATGTTCTTCTATTAGCATGGCTTAATGCATTATTCTTTTAGTATGAACTGATCCAGGTTGATGGGAGAGACCACTAAATTATAAGATTTTAGTGTGGGAAATTATGTTTGGATATATTGCCTATTTTCATAGAGGCTGTAAATGTAATAAAAGACAGAGCCATTTTAGATGCATGGGAATCCCTTCAGAGAAGGGGATCTTGGTACAGTAATGGAAGCCAACCATTAAAACTTGATATAGGATAAGGAAGGATGATAACTATGACATGATTCCTCTATGGAATTGAGGCTACAGATAGACTAGGATAATTTTGATTATCCTTGATTGTAAGGATGAGCCCATATAAAACTATGATAGGACTTATTCCAAGGGTGAGACCATGTGAAACTCAGATAGGATTATGTATTTTATGTATCTTAAATACAACCTTGAGCTGAGTCAAAGTTGGTTCAATTATAGGCATGTTGATCTATTGTGGGTGTCTTTGGATATTAAGTGAAGACCGTGGAGGTATGGTGAATGCTTAAAGATCTTGGCATCTATTCTAGAAGGCTGTTTGGCTTTGGATGCTTAGGAAAAACCATAGGCATGTAGAATGAGTATATCCTACCAGATAGACCCAAACAAATTTTATAATGCCTATTGGAAGCTTTTTTTTAGCTTATGGCAAGGGGGTGTATTGGTAAGGCCTTCAGACTTGTATGCATGATCGTTATTCCTAGATATACATATCGAGTCATTTCAAAGACTTTTCAATGAATCTATGAGGTTCATGAGAATGATCTATTTGTATATCAATGGCATATGGAGTCCATATGGTGAAGAAGTCATCGCCTATTTATAAGTGATAGATGGACATGAGGGTATGGCATATGAAAATAGGTATCTTAGTGCATGCATATGTTATTTACATAATCACAAATGGGATATGTTTATCTTCTATTTTCAAATAAAAGAAGATAGTTATGACTATATATATATATATATATATATATATGTATGTATGTATGTATATATATATATATGTATATATATATATATATATATATATATATATATATGTATATATATACATACATACATATATATATATATATATATGTATACATATATATGTATATATATATATATATATATATATATATGTATGTATGTATATATATATATATATATATATATATATATATATATATGTATGTATGTATGTATGTATGTATGTATATGTATATATGTATATATATATATATATATATATATATATATATATACATACATACATACATACATACATACATATATACATATATACACACATATATATATATATATACATATATATATATATATATATACATATATATATATATATATACATATATATATATATATATACATATATATATATATACATATATATATATATATATATATACATATATATATATATATACATATATATATATATATATACATATATATATATACATATATATATATATATATATATATATATATATATATATATATATATATATATATATATATATATTGCCCACTTTCTAAGGGTAGATGTAATCTTTTACTTATGAGTTATTTAAAACATATAGATACCTATGGTAGACAAGGAAAATATGTATTGTGGCTCTATATTGATACAAAGACCTCTGATTGTATTGTTTCTATTACTTCTATTTTTTTTAACTTGGAGGGATACAAATATTTGTAGGGTTATCAGGGGTTATAGGTCTGAACAAAAACCAAAGACACTCCTATTTATTATTACTCCTATTTATTATTATTTCCCATTTGTCAGATTTTAATAGATACTCTGAATGGAGAATATATTACCATATGCATAGAGAGAAAATATAAATGCTATTGATGGAGCAGGATTGCTTTAGGGCCTCAAAGCCTCCATTGTCATATTTAATCATTACATTACAATTTTTAAAATACATTTTGATGTAAGTTATTAATTATATAGTTACATCTTTTATAATGGATTAGATTGCAGTTAAGCAATCCTAGAGACATAGCCCAAATGATGGGTGAACTTCATTATCATATTGGTATTTATTTTATTTTCATTTATTTCTAGTTTTATCTTAATTAAATTTAAAATGAATTAAAATAACACTAGTATTAATTATGAGAAATTATTAAGCAACACTAATCAGGGGTTCTCAATGTAAGAAATGAATATACAAAGTTTTTTTGATTATTTTAATGCATTTCCTAGATTCCCATAACCAATTATATTTAATAAGGAATTGATATTTTTAGTATCCATTACACAAGCTATTTATCTTTATAGATAAATAAATATCTATCTCCTCCGTCACTCCCTTCACAAGATCATAAAGGCAAATTTCAAACATATGGTACAACTAGGAGAGAGAAATTTGGACGTTGATATTTTTCCCAAAGGAGGGGTCTTAGTAAGATTCATGTTTTTATAATTAGTTTGTATATTCATACCCTCTCTTTTATGAACAATTTTAAGAGTGTAAGGAGGTCACTATGTCTTGTTCATTCAAGCATGGTCTAGTTTTGCTCATGTTTCTTGACTTTAGATTTTGATGGGGGGAAATGGATTTTATGAGATATTTTTAGAGATAAAAGGATTCCTTTTAATGATATTTTCACTAATAAACTCAATTTCATGAGGTGTCTTCATCAAAGGAACTAGTGTATCTAGTGTATGAAACATATCATCCCAACTCCAAGAATTTTGGTTAGTTTGAAGTGTTCCCATCATAAAAAGTTTCTGATCCAGGTGGATCCATGTACCATTCTATTTTTAAAGTCTTCAATTTCTGGTCTAACCACTTTCACATCAAATAATTCATCGAGAGCTTTTTGATGCTTCTTTCAGAATGCAAAATAGAGTCCAGATGCTCAAGATATAGCTTGATGAAGTATTTTTGTGATAGGCAAATAATGAGTGTCAAAAAGTGATGTGGCATTGTTCAAATAAGCCAAGTGGTCCAATAATCATTTGACACATGGCAATATGAATTTTTGCAAAAATAAATTGGTTTGGTGTTTATAGCCTCCAGTCTTTGATAGGCAATCATATGAGGATCTGTGGGCCCCGCTATTTGCTCATTGGGGGTCCTCAGTGAGGGTCAGAACACTCTTGTGGAGGGGTGCATTTGCCTCCTATTCTTCATATGTTATTGTATGCAACATTGTATTTAAGCCACAAATTTTTCTCAAACCCCACCAATGTGGGATAATTATTTTACACTTTGTAATAAGAAGCCACGAAACTAACACGTGGCAGAGCCACCAACCAACACACATTAGCTACCACATCATCACACCATGTAAATACCAAGTCTAATCAACCAATCTCCAATAGCGGCCTAAGTTTAGTATTAGCCAAGCTTAGTGCCTAAGTCCCCTTCAAAATGGATGCCAACATTTCTTAAGGAGGCCACATACCTATAAAAAGTATGTAATCCCTTCTCCCACAATAAATCTGGGATAAATAGATAAGTTTCAAGCTCCAAAAAGAAAAGCCGACGTTTAAAATCGTGCACCTATTATGAAAAAGAGCTAAGCTTTGACTGATTGTGCTATGGGGGTCGAAGTATTATTTAAGGAATGAACTTTTATTTGAAGGGGAAGAAGATGCCGATTGTCTAAAAAAAATAAGAAGGTTAGAGATTCATTTAAGCCTTATAAAGCCTTGGCCATTAATTTTGGGTCTGAGAGATATTTTTATAGGCAGGAAGAGACTAGAAAAGGGAATTGAAGACTTGTATTGATTTTGTAAGCCATTTGTTGCACAAAATTAATGGAAATGATCCTCACGTTGAATGGACCCAGAGATGTAGGCTATTAAAGCTAAACTCTGTTATCAATTCACTGGTCAATTCTTCTAATTTTATCTACTATTTTATAATTATGATCTTCATTTTAATTCTAGTTTTTATTTCATTATTAAAAATTAATAGAAAAGTTGAGAAATAGTAGATATTTTAAATGCGACAGTGTGTTATTTGAATGTGCTACACTTGCATTTTTAGTTTTCAAATTAGATTTTTGGTATTAGAGTGGTTGTTATTTAACAGTGGTTGTTATTGTATGTTGACAAGGTCTAAATCCAAAAAGGGTGAAGGAAAACTCGTTGAGTATAATCTGGAGATTGGCTCAAGGTGTGCTTCAGGGATGGCTGAAGAAGAGATGGAATCCAAAAAAGCTTTCCACTGAGCCTTCATGGAGATGAGAAGCATGGTTTAGGAACTATACCATGATAAACAAAATAAATTCAAGAATGAGAAAGGTGATTCATAAGAATCAAAAGGTAAAGAAACTGAAAAACCTTCTTCATCAGATGATGGTCAAAAAATTATGGAATCTCTGCCTTTACTAAAATTGGATATTAAGTTTGAATTACCAATGTTTAATGGCAAAGTTAATGCCAAAAAATTGGATAATTGGGTCAAGTAGGTTAAAGTTTATTGCAGGGTCCAAAAGATTACAGGGGATGAATCAAAAATTAATTTAGCTATTCTTTGTATGGGAGGCACAACTCTCATCTGATGGGAGAGTAAGTTGAAGGAACCTAAGCTTTAGAAAGGTAACTTGATTTCTACTTGGAATGAATTTATTGAAGAACTTAGAAAGAAATTTTATCCTTTAGGCTATATGCAACAAGCCATGATGGATTGGCAAAGTTTCAGATAAGGAAAAGGCCAAAATGTTCAATATTATACATAAAAATTTAGGATAAAAGCTTTACTTTTGAATGTTCCTCTTTACACACAAGAAACACTACTAAAATATATAGGTGGGATACATAGTTACTTAATACATATGATTCTTATGTTCAATCCCACTAATTTAGATGTAGTATGTGTTCAAGCCACTCATTTAGAGGCTAGAGGAAAACAATCAAAATGATCTTTTCCTAAAGTTAAAAGAAAGCAATCTAATGTTAAGCAATCCAAAGGGGAAAGTTCATTAGGAAAGGGTAAACAAAAAGCCACTTTTACTATTAAAAAAGAAGGAAAACTATTTTGTAATCATTGTAAGAAAAAGCATGATGATTCTAAGTGTTGGAAACTACGCCCTAAGTTAAGGCCTAAAAGGTTTCAAAAGAAGGAAAAGAAGACTAATTCTATGGCTCAGGATTTAGGTTCAGATTCAGGTGATGAAACTAAGATCACAGCCATGGAATTACATAATGATTCTTCTCTTTTAGTTTCTAGCACTAAGTCATCAAATGATGCATCTTCTTCTAAACAGAATTTTGTGCATGTTGATAAGAAGAGAAATGAATTATTCCACATTATAGTTATTTCAAAACATACTAAGATTGACACTCTATTTTATAGTGGTTCACAAGTAAATTTAATTTCTAAAGAGGTTGTTAATAAGTTAGGCTTACAAACCAATCCCCATATGAAGCCTTATCCACTTGGTTGGGTGTGTGGAAATGTGAAGCTACAAGTCTCACAAACTTGTAGAATGAGGTTTGCCATCACATCCAAATTCATAAATGAGGTCGAGTTGGATGTTGTCCCATTGGACATATGTGGGATTGTTTTGGGAAGCCCATATCTTTATGATAGAAAATAAATATTTATAGAGAGGAGAATAAGTACTTGCTTGTTAAGGATGGCATTGAATATATAGTCAGAGCACATCACATTAAAACAAGTCTTTCCTTGGTTACAGTAGGGAAAATGAAAAGATTAGTTAATTCAAGCAAGAATTTTTGTCTCATGTTACTTAAGTCTAAGGAAAATGAATATTCTCAGGCTTTGGAAAATTGTGATCCTAAACACAAGAATGAATTGGTTGAAATCATTTCTACTTATGATGATGTATTTCAAGATCCTAAGGGTTTGCCCCCGAAAAGGGGAGTTCAACATGAAATTCAGCTATTATAGGATTATCCTCTCCTTAACATTGGAATGTGCAGGTTATCAGTGGTGGAAAATGAGGAAATCAAAAAATAGGTAATGGATCTATTGGAGAGAGGTATTATTCATCTAAGTTCATCTCCTGTTAGTTCACCAATTATTTTGGTGCCAAAGAAAGATGGAACTTGGAAAATGTGTGTTGATTTTGGTGCTTTAAATAAAATTACTATTAAGAATCATTACCCTCTTCCTCATATTGATGATTTGTTGGATCAATTAAAACATGCTATTTATTTCACTAAGCTAGATTTGAGAAGTGGATATCATCAAGTAAGAATTAATGAAGGTGATGTGTGGAAAAATGCCTTCAAAACAAAATAAGGATTATTTTAATGGTTTGTTATGCCTTTTGGGTTGTGTAATTCACCCGAATACATTCATGAGATTGATGAATGATGTTTTTAGACATTTCCTTGATGATTTTGTCATAGTTTACTTAGATGATATATTGATTTTCAGCAAGTCTTGGGAAGAGCATGTGATCCACATTAATAAAGTCATGGATGCATTAAAAAGGGAAAAAAATTATTTAAAAATGTCAAAATGTGAGTTTGGTAAGACCTCTTTGATATACTTGGGCTACATTGTAGGACATGGAAAATTGAAAATTGATCCTGCAAAAGTGGTTGTCATTATTAACTGGACTACACCCACTAATACAACTGAGGTTAAAAGTTTTCTTAGTGAAGTACAATTTTGGAGAAATTTTATTGCTCAATTTTCATATATTTCATCACCTTTACATTCTTTGACAAGTGTGAAACAGGTCTTTCAGTGGGGAGGCAAGCATCAAAAGGCCTTCAACACTTTGAAAGAAAAGATAAGTACTGATCTGGTCTTGGCACTTCCTGATATACAACCATTTGAGATAGAGATGGATACAAGTGAATATGTTATGGGATTTATTTTAATGCAAGGTAAGAAACTAGTTTGTTATCATTCTGAAACCTTCACAAGTGTAGTAATAAAATATCCAACTAATGATAAGGAATTGTATGCTTTGGTTCAAAGTGTTAAAAAATGGAAACATTACTTAATGGGAAAAGGAACAATAATACATATAGATCATCAGCCCTTACAATATCTCCAATCACAAACCAAGCTACAATAGTCTAGACATTTTCATTGGATAGGTTTCTTACAACAATTCCATCATGTGATTAAGTATAAAAAAGGTATTCAAAATAAGGTTGCAGATATGCTATCTAGGCCTCCTATGGTTGTTCAATCTATTCTTTTACAACATGGTTCTTTGTCTCATGAAAGCTATAAAGAAAAGTATGTTAATGATCTTGATTTTTAGGATGTCTATAGAGACTTGATGAGTAGTAGACAAGTAGAAGAATTGGACTATCATGTACATAATGATCTTTTATATCATTTGGGTAAACTTTTTATTCCTCAAAATGAGAGGGTACACATGATTAGAGAAGCACATACTTCTCTTATTTTTGGTCATTTTGTAGTTGCTAAAATGGTTTCACATTTGAAAATGTATTTTTACTGGCCCTATATGCAAGAACATGTTGCCAAATATATTAAGGGATGTATTCTTTGTGCCACAAGAAAACCTAGTAATTGGAAACTGGGACTTTACACTCCTATACCTATTCATACTCACCCATGGGAAATTATCTCCATGGATTTTGTGGGGGGTTTGCCTATGACACAAAGAAAACATGACTATTTATATGTGGTTGTGGATAGATTTAGCAAGATGTGTGTTTTGATTCCTTTCACTAGGCAAATCACTGGAGAAGGCACTACACACTTGTTCTTTAAACATGTATGGGTTCATTTTGGGTTGCCTACTTCAATTATTTCTGATCAGGATTCTTAGTTTATTGGGGAGTTTTGGTCAACTTTGTGGGGACTAATGGACACTAAATTAAAAAAGAGCACTATATTTCATCCACAAACCATGGGCAAACAGAGGTTGTGAATGACACTATGGTACATTTGATTAGGGGTTATAGAAATAAACATCCAAAGTTATGGGATGAATAATTATGTTACATACAACATGCATATAACTAGGCACTTCATTCTTCTACTATGAAATCTCCATTTGAAGTTTGTTATGGATACTTGCCTAAATCTCCTCTAGATGTTTTCTATGGACAAGATACAGCTGTTGGTGAACCAAAAGAAGTCATTCGAGCTAAGAAGTTCATTGAACAAATACAACTCATACATCAAATTGTCCATATTAAATTAGAGAAAAGTCAAGCCAAATATAAATCCAGACATGATAAACATCGTATTGATCACCAATTTGTTGTAGGTATGGCTTCACATCAGTAAGGAAAGACTGGCAGTTGAAGGTAAAAATTTGAAACCAATCTAGTATGGTCCTTTTTAGATTATGGAAAAAATTGGCACAAATGATTTTTGATTAGATTTACCATCTTAAATGTAGATTTATTCAGTTGTAAACATGGAAAATCTTTAATTGTATGAGCCTCTAATGATAATTGATCATGATGAAAGTGTATCCATTCCTTCTGTTGATAATTTTTCTCTTGAATATCTAACATAATTGTAAGAATATAATATTCTTGATAGGAATGTGTAGACTTCATGAAGAGGTGATGTTGAGTATCTTCATGTTGGTCTAAAAGGGATGCACCCAAACAAGGCCAAATGGATGGAAACCAGAAGGTTGAGGGAGAAATACCCTCACGTCATTACCAATTAATTTCAACTTTTAGAGGTCCAAAAGTTCCTAATGGAGAGAAGTGATCCAGGTGGATCCATGTACCATTCCATTTTAAAAGTCTTCAATTTCTAGTTGAACCACTTGCACATCAAAGAATTCATTGAGAGCTTTCTGATGCTTCTTTTAGAATGAAAACTCTAGATGCTCGAGATATAGCTTACTAAAGTATTCTTATGACAGGTGAATAATGAGTGTTAAAAAGTGGCATGGAATTATTCAAATACGCCAAGTGGTCCAATAATCATTTGACATATGGCAATATGAATTTGTGCAAAAAAAAATTGGTTTGGTGTTTATAGCCTCTTGTCTTTGACAAGCGGTCATATGAGGATCTGTGGGACCTGCTATTTTCTCATTGGGGGCCCTCAGTGAGGGTCAGCACACTCTTGTGGAGGGGTGCCTTGGCCTCCTATTCTTCATATATTATTATATGCAACATTGTATTTAAGCTACAAAGTTTGCTCAAACCCCACCAATGTGGGATAATTATTTTACACTTTGTAATAAGGAGCTATGAAACCAACACATGGTAGAGCCACCAACTAACACACATTAGCTATCATGTCATCAAAATGTGAAAAGACCAAGTCTTAACTGACCAGTCTCCAATGGTGGCCTAAGTATAGGCTTAGCTAAGCTTAGCGCCTAAGTCCCCTTCAAAAGGGACGTCGACATTTCTTAAGTTGGCCGTATACCTATAAAAAGTATGTAATCCCTTCTCCCACAACAAATGTGGGATAAATAGATAAGTTTCAAGTGCCAAAAAGAAAGGCTAATGTTTCAAACCATGCACCTATTGTGAAAAATAGCTAAGCTTTGACCGCTTGTGCTACGGGGGTCGAAGTATTATTTAAGGAAAGAACTTTTATTTGAAGGGGAAGAAGAGGCTGAATGTGTAAAAAAAAAAAGGTTAGAGATTCATTTAAGCCTTGTACAGCCTTGGGCCATTAATTTTGGGTTTGAGAGATATTTTTATAGGTAGGAAGAGACCAAAGAAGGGAATTGAAGACTTGTATTGATTTTTTAAGCCATTTGTTGTATAAAATTAATGGAAATGGTCCTCACTTCGAACAGACTCAGAGACGTAGGCTATTGAAGCCAAACTTCGTTATCAATTTGTTGGTGAATTTTTCTAATTTTCTCTTCTATTTTATAATTTTGATCTTCATTTTAATTCTAGTTTTTATTTCATTATTAAAAATTAACAAAAAAGTCAAGAAATAATAGATCTTTTAAATGTGACAGTGTGTTATTCGAATGTGCTACACTTGAATTTTCAATTTTCAAATTAGTTTCCAAGTGACTCATTATTCATGGAAAATCCCTCACTTTTAGATGATTCATGTGATCTCTCCTTGAAAAGTGGTTCTTTGTAGATCGTCCCTCAATAAGTGTCATGTTTCTTACTTTTTGGAAGCATGATATAGTTCAATAACAATCTTATACACACCTGATTGCTAATATTGGCCCAAATGAAAATGAGAAACCAATGATAACATGTGAATATGGAATTGACTAGGTTATAATCCCAAGGTTATTAGCATAAAATTCAAATTCACTCTTGAACAAAGACTTGGATAAGCCTTGTCCACCCATAGGTCTACAGACCTATACGTAGACATTCATACATCACAAGTTCCATGTTGAGTACATTCAAGTAGTGGAGAAGACCTGGCATTTCCCCTTAAACATTCAGTTGGAATTGACAGATCCCATGACATCATCAAATGTCATTAATGAATACCTATACTCTAACTTTCATGCATAGGGATTCTATATTAGTAAACTTCATATACATGCTTGTATATATAAATGGGCAAATTTGAGATTATATAGTTCTAATTAGGAGATCTATAGGATATTAAGTAAAATGATAGGAAGAGGACATGAGCTGATATAATATCCAAGTTTAAGGACTCAATAAATTGGTTGTCTTCAACAATTCATCCAAGCAAGAAATAAACCTACATGTTATAGACATGTAGGTCCTCATTTTGACCAAAAAAATTGTTATGTAAATAAGAAAAATTATAAAAACATACTCAATATAAATATTAAATAATAAAAAAACTAATTAAGACACCTAAATTATTTTAAAGTCAAAAAAGAGTCAAGATGATTAGGTTTACAAGCTTAGATACTCATAGACAGATCTATGTATGAAGGTAAGAGGAAAAGTTTGTAAAATGCTATAAAGGTTTAATGAAGATTGTAGAGAAATGAGGAATAAATTTAAATGAAATTCAGTTACTTTAAAGTTGTCAAGGATCTAATTTAAGAAGGGAAATTTTTAGGGCTTAGCACTTCAATCACCCAATGATCACCTACCATCATCTCTTGAGTAGGCATGAAACACATGAATGGTAATTTTGAAGATGAAAGGTCATTAGAAAGGTGGAAGAGTTTGAAAATATGGTAAATATTTATAAATATAATAAAAAAATATTATTTAATTCCCAATTACTTTTTTTGAAACTCTAAACACACTCGTGACCCCAAAATTGACACCTACAGGTTTGATTTGATAAGTAGAGTGGTTTCAAGCTTAAAAAGAAGGCATAATGCACATTGTGAGATGGGAGTTTATGCCAATGAATGGAAAAGTGAATTAAATAATTTTGTGTCATATAAACTTAAATTATTATCAAATAAGGATATTACTAAATAGACTCACTTGAACCCTGCACACTCAGCCAAGTAACCCTACAGGTCTACCTGCCTAGAATGGAAGAAACTTGTTTATTTTGAAAGATAGAGTAGTATAATGAAAAGGGATTCATATGAGGATTTTTATATTCTAATATTATGAAAATATTTAAGTCCTCAAAATCAATAACAAAGGATGAAAATGTTGATAAACCCTGTCTAGGCCAAACAAGCCTAAGGCCATATATATAGGTCTATAAGTATAGTTAATGAAAAGGTGGAGTATTGGAGATAAAGTGAGAGTTTTAGGAATTTTATAAGTTAATAAATATGTAAAAAACCATAAAATACCATCTAAAAGAAATGGAATATAATAAAATTGGAATTTAATCCTATAAGACCTCTTTGAGCTTCACTTGGTGATGGACAACAATTCAAGACTAGGTTTCTCTTGCTTGTTGAGACCTTGACCTAATAAATGGATAAAAATTGTGTTAATAAATTATATAAGGGTCCACACATTTAAAATTTATAATATTTATTGTTATTTTAGGCCATCAGTCTTCATGAATAATGGCTAATATGGTAGAGTACTCTCTAATGGCCTAGTTATAACCCAAAAGGCACTTTTATAAGCTTGGAACTATACAAAATATTTTCATGGGATCTTGTGATCCTATGGAAAGTTAAAGGAGGTAGTTTAATTAATATTTATGGATTTTTTTATATAATTAAGGGCCTAGGTTTTGTGAACAATCATTAACAACCTAAACAAGTTTAAACCCTCCTAAAACCCCAATAAAGACACGATGTGAAAGATTAGCCCCCAAAGTGAATGAAATGATTTGAATTTATTTTTAAACCTCATAAAAACCATTATTTACTCCCTAAATTTTATCAACATGTACTTTTATTTTACCTATAAATGTACAAACTATATTCAATGCCATGTTTTATAGGGGTTTAAGGTGTTTTTTCAGGGTTTTGAGTAATAAAACACTTAAAATTTATTAGGGAGAGTGATTTGGGATGTTTTATACCTATTAAATTCCAAAAATACATACAATACACCATGTAAGTGATCCTAAAGGTCTGGTTTTTGTAGATAGTCTAAAAAGGCTTGAGAAAGAGACTAGGTTTTGAGACCATTTCATGGTTCCCATACTTACATAGGTTCTAATGACCTAAAATTTGGCATGGAGGTTTTTCATAGGCTGGGTAAATTGAATCACACACTTTTTTATTTTTTCACACATGTGGGAGAGGCTTGGAGTAGAAACTCAATCTTCTAAGCATGGAGACCTAATAGAGGCTTAATTGGGGAAAGAGAACAATAGAAAAATGACACTTTCACTTGTGTTCAGGTCATGAAACTTGGCACAAAGATATAAGGGGATACTGGGTACTCAAATATTTTCCTAATTTTCCATTAGTGTCCATACATTTTCCTATACAAGGAGGTTTATAAGTTTTTAGGGTTATAAAGAATTGAGGTCAAATGAAAGCATAAGGTGCAAGATGGAGTCTTGGGGGTTATTCCATGAACCCAAATGAATTAATTTGGGTATGATAATTCCTTTCATGAAAAAAAATTTCCCTGATGAATTTTAAGTCAAGTTTTGAGCCATTTAGGCAAGTCTAGGCATAGTAGACCAAGGAGTTTTAAGATACACAAGGAGTTTGTTGATGATTGTTACTGAAATGTGAGAATAAGGGAATTTAAAAATAGATGATAAGTGTCCAAAAATATGTATAAAATAATTCCATATTGATATTATGATGAAGAATCCCATTTGTCACTCCTCACATGCAAAGAAGGGCAATTTTGAAAAAGAAGACCAAGGTGTCAAGCAAGTAATCAAACTCCTATGCCACTTGGAGGATGACACATATTTAGAGGAGGAACAAATGTCATTAGATACCTATTTATATTTTTTATAACTCCATTATTTTTTGTAACTCTTTTGGACACTTAGAAATATCGCTCCTCTATGCCCCTCTCTCTCTTTCTTATTTCACTATATAAGCTGCCTCTTTTGGCATTATATAACATCCACATTTGGTATGGAAAAGCCTTAATGAGTTTAATAATGATTTTGACTTTGGAATAAATATTTTAAGTTCTTTTTAGTTTCTTAAATTTTTTCATAAGTGTGTGAAGTAGTCTATTGTTTGATGACAAGTGATAGTTCTCTTTCCTTACATTTATCTCACTTTTTCATGTTTTGTGTGAGAATTTGTCTTTTAATAGGTCATATGATGTGTAACTAGTTGATTTTTGTGTTTTAAAGTATATATGATGGTTATTAGTGTCTAATATCAGACCTATTAATCATCCACCTTGAGATATACATTGCAATTTACCTTCATATTGAAACATTTTTGTCAGGAGAACCTTGGGGTTTGAGATCAATTTTGTAATTTATATTCCATAGTGCAGGTTTAAGTAGGATTGTGGAGTTTATCTTGGTGCTTCACCTCCATTATATTAGTGTTTAATCTCATTAATTTTTTTTGTTAGATCAAAGTAAGTAGGTTAGTGGCTAGTTTTAGGTGTTGTGAATGGGAGCTAGCCCATAACCTAGAGATTCACATCTAAGAATTGTCACCCACAACAAATGAGGTGTTTCAATGTTATTAAAAATTTAAAGAGTATGGATTATCCATCATTAGGGTGAAAATTTGGTTGATAATAGTAACATGAGTGGGCATTAACATGATAAATCTTGGGAGATTCATGCAAAACTTCACCTAAATGATTTCAAATATCATTCTAAGAAGGAAGAGGCATCTACAAATAAGAGGGAAGTTATTCAAGAATATACAAATAAAGAGGTAGAAGATGAAGAATCTTTTCATGCACATCTAATTAAAGAGGTATAAAAATAATAAGCTCACCTATCTAAGTAAGAAGCCATGAAGAGGGAGACACCCTAAAAATATCACCCACCACCATTTTCAAGAGGTAAACATGGTAAGAAATAAGTCCTTATAATATTAGTTGGAAAAATCAAATTTTGATTTTCATCTAAGTGAAGAGTTATCTAATATGGAAACCATCAAAAGGGATCAGTCCATAGAGGATTCCTAATCACCATTACAAATGAGTAGTGGTTAGCATTTTATTATTAGTTTTATGGATAGGGTTTTTTGAATAACTAAGATATTATAGCACATATTTGTTAACTCACATGATTGTATCATGAAGGTATAAGACATTTTACATAAATAATAAATATTATAACATGCCATTTTTAGTTTTGGTATGCACATGCAACCTTAAATAGTTGTAGTGAGTTATTAACATGATTTTAAATTAATGAATTCGCATGAAATGAAGTTACATTAGGTTATAAAAAATATGTTATGGTATGAAATAAATTTTTATGGCATGTTTTTTGGAATATTTTAACATGCTCATGATCCCAAGGGTTATTTCGTGAAGGGAGAAGTGGTGTGACATCAAGTCATTGGTACAAAGTGAAAAGTGTGTACATGGTGAGTAGTATTACACAAGAAGATTAGTGGTTGTGATGGATGTATGTTTTTAAATCCATGTTACTTAATTGAATATGTTTCATTAAATGTATGTTACATTTTATTTATGCAACTTTCAACTGTAAGATATGGACAACTTTGTAAATGGAATTGTATGTTTCTAATCAATTTATGTTAAAATGTTGAATTGTAAGACCAAAGATAAGGGAAATTCATAAACATGGTGATTTTTTGTAAAAAAACTTACATAATTAAATATGTTTTCTTCACTTTTTGAAATAGTCTTGAGAATCAAGGAGGATGTTGTATAAACATCTTCTCATGGAGAGCTTCACCCTAAATTACAAACATGTGTATCAAAACAAAGAGGCTAATAAGAATAACCATAAGGAAGATAACAACTTTTAAGAGTGGAATGAGGTTAGTTGGAAAATAATTTAATGATTTATGGACTCCTTAACAACCTAGGTTTGTACGTTTTACAGTTAGAAAGTCACATTTCAAGAGAGAGGAACAAGGTAAAGTACAAGAGGATGACATAATTGGTTACTCACTTGAGAAGATAGAAGGTAAATCCCAATATTATTTTTATGGATATTTTAGGAGAAAAAAATTTAAAATTAAGGGAATATTATAGTAATTTTGGATCAATAACATCATCCAATGTAGTCAATAATACAATTAGCTATCAAACATAGCTATTAGCAACATGCCAAGTCTTGGAAAAAATCTAGTTTCTATTTTAAGTGATTAAAAAATATATGGTTGGCATAAAAGGTAATTTTAGATTACATATTTGGATTCCTATTGATAATTTTTATAATTTCAAAAAATATGACATGTAATTTTGAGTTTATGTGTAAATTTTATGGCTTTTATAAGTTACTAGGACTTATCATGGTGGTGAAATCAATGTTATATGCAAGTAGTGATTTAGTAAACCATAATGGTGGTTTTGAAACTACCACAATAGTTTAATAACCACCATAGTGGTTTTAAAACTACCGGGTTAGTCTTGAAACATTTAGTGTTGGTTTTAAAACCACCTAGGTAGTTTCATAACCACCGTAGTGGTTTCAGTCTACATATAGTGGTATTTTTTCAGCATAAAAGTTGAAGTGACATAAAGGCATTTTGGATTCATTTTACAACTTATAAGCCTAATGGGTGTTATGTATGTATGTATGTGTGTGTGTGTGTGTGTGTGTGTGTGTGTCTATATATATATATATATATATAGTTCATAAAATATATTCAATCATTCATATCCCATTCATTGACACATTCACTTAGTGTTGAGTGTATTTAAAATAATGTTCATAAATGTGTAGTTGATAGTAGATAAAACACAATGAGTAAATGGGAGCTCCATGAAGTGAAGAGGAAAACTAATAAAATATTTTATTTGATTAATATAGAACTAAGATGGATTATTTCAATAATATATCTTGTTAAACAATCAAGTCATCTATTGAAAAGTGTAGAGATCATCAAGAGAGTAAGTACCTTTGAAGATGGTATCCTTGTAAGCTAGAAAAGGCAAAAGATTGTAAACTTTAGAACATAGTAGAGATGAGGAAAACATAACTTCAATATAGATATATTTTTCCCACATTGAGTTTATCCAAGGTATGTATTATGTTATCTCTCTTTGTTAATGCATTTGCTTCCTTTCATTGCATGTTTAAGTTTATTGCAACTAATCTATTATAAAAAACACTTGAGAGAGCTCAAGACTCACCTATCACATGCATAATACTTGTTCATAATGATTAACAAGCTTCACATTGATATTTCACTTATATACAAGCATTTTAATTACAACAATGTATGGAGTAGTATCATAAGTAGAGTGTGAAATATTGTATGCAATAGATGTTACATGTGGGAATCACATATGGAATAATAATGTGTATGTTTTATATGACAATCATAAGAGATAGAATACATCTTAAAATAGAAAATTTGGTATTTTTCTATGGCATAGAACTTGGGGGCCAAAACTATTAGTAAAGGATTTGTGTTGGTAAAGCTTAGTATGGAATATATACCTAGTTTATAGAATAGTAATATACTCTTCAAAAAAAAAAAAAAAAACAAGAAATAGAGGGTAATAAGTGGGGTTCATATAGTTATTTTTATTTCCTCTTTTTTAGATAAGTTAGTTCATTCAAACTTAAGTGTGAAACCAAATATTATAGATTATAAAAATACTGAGTATTTCCTTGGTGAGTCACCATTTATTGTCACCAACAAACCCAAGTTATTAAAGAGAACTTGGGGCCACATATTTGAAAATTATAGAGTAAAAGGAGAATATTTTTTGACCTCAATAACAAATTTTTCATTATAAACCTTAGTAGGATGAAATTCTAGGATTATTTAATTTAATTTCCAAGCTTTTATTTTACAAAATTAATTTTTTTTATGTAGTCAGTTGAATTTTACATTTCATATGTACCTTAGAACAAAGTTGGCCACATATTTTTAATTTATTAATATCAATATTTTATGTTATTAATTTGTTTATGCCCGTAAATTTATTGTCAAGGTTCCTTTCAATTTCTTCTATCTTAATATTCCTTCAAAAACATAATATATAGTACTTTATTTCATCTTAGTTTATGTTTTCATTTCCCCCCATGGAATAAACTAACCCCACATGACGGTATATTGATTCATGAACCCCTAAAAAGTATTTTATGACTTTTGTTTACTCAATGGATAGTTTCTAAATGATTTTTGGCCTCAGTTTTACTTATTCCAAACCTCAAATATGATTTTAAATGTGAAAAATTGGAGTAAGTCAAAGTCATATTATTCAAGGGAATAGATAATGCCATGTGTCCACATCATATTGACCCAGATCCTAAAGAGCTTACTTGAGTGCCAAAATTAAAATTCCTTCCTCCTTCATAAAACATGATGATTTCATGTGTCCCCATGCAAATATTAAAGAACTATAATTTCTCCCTTTATTTGAATTAATTCATTTATTCTATTGCTATTTATTTATGGTCATTTAATGCCTTGGATAAATAAAATTGAGTATTATGACAACAATGATTTTTAATTAATGAAATGGATTAATAACTTGAAGTCATATTTTATTGAAATAAAAACATGTTACTTCAACAAAGATTCATTAAATTAATAGGGTACTTAAAAATAGGTGAATGGACACCTTTAAAATCAAATCTTAAATAAATCAAATAGGAGATTAAAAAAATTAGCTCTCTAAGGATATAGTATTGATAATGGCAACTAGAAAAATGCAGATAGTCTCTAGGAAGGAATTGAAACACATTGTTTTTATCTTAGGTATGTGCAGTAAGGAAATTTATAATGAGTTATATTATTTATTTCATGGTACTATGGCTCTAAGTTATTAAATAGAGGACATCAATGATGAGGAATACATAATGTGGAAGATTATAATCTTATATCTACATAGAGGTGCATCCAAATAGAAGGTCTTCATATGTCAATGATTAAAACTAAAAATATGTCCTTATTTTTAAGAGAAGAATAGAATATTGTGTGTACTATGTGGGAAAGTAGTTTTAGATATCTATGGTTTATCCATCTGAAAAATATTGAGACTATCCAAGCCAATCTTCAATTATATAAAATAATGGATAGTGAACTGGAAGTCTAGCCATAAAATTTATGATGTGTTGAATAAATTGGTCGAGAAGTTGAATATATGAAATAATAAACATGAAATATGTTATTATTCTCTTCCATTCAAAGTTATAATCAAGGAATCAATGGTTTTACTAAATTGACTATTTGGAAAGATGATGTTTAGTCATGTGGGCATGGCTTAGGTGTTGTTACTAAAAAATTCATTGAAATAAGGAAATACTTCCAATTTGGGTGAGTTAAATTTATTTATATTTAATTGAGTATTTCAAAGAATATAAAAATGGTGGGAATTTCCATATGGAATATTAATTGATTTTTTGCATCTGTTTCACATTAGATTTTAACACTAGTTTGTTTGATCGATGGTCCTCTATAGAGACAAATCCTATCTTATTCATAACATATAGTGTATTAATATTTCACATGATATGAAGAAGACTATTTAAGAGTTTTGCAATTGGTTTTATTTCTAAGGTAACATATACCTCAAGATTTAAGAAACCCTTGAGACCACCCCATGTGTTTCCTATTTATTTACTTGGTAGACTTGTGATCATGAAGATTTATTACTAGTTTTAGACTAAGCCACTATCAATCACAAAAAAAAATTAAAAAAATAGCCATTTTTATTAAATTTCTAATGACCTTAAGAGAACATGTATTTTTGAAATTTCCCCATTTTGAGAAGTAAAGACGAAGAGATACTCCCATTAAATTTCATTGAGGTTGATTTATGTGAATGGGACCATATGATAAGGATGGAAGATTATTTAGATTCCATAATATATAGGGCCAACCTAAAATACAAAAATATTCATCACCTAGAGCATAGTATAATCATAGATGTTGCATATAACCAAAAGGTAAATATCGATCTAGTTGATGAAGAAGAGATTAAAAAAAAAATTATAAAATGATTAAGTAAAGGGAATTGGAGGATTTGAAGGCATAAATAAATGAATATATCTATTTTATGACAATTAATTGAACTAGGGAGCTAAATTTATAAATCTCACTTGTTTGTTGAGGTAACACCATCTATAACCCACAAAAAAAATAAAATTCAAGCACCAAGTTCAGTTTTACCTCCTAAAAAATTAGTTTTTCCCTCTAGTAGCAAGTTATACTTCATTATTTTATAGTTTGTACATTTTTTATTTGATGGATAGTTTAGGTAAGTTTGTTTCTAATCATTTTCCCATGATAGCACCTAGTTATGTTTTAGTGAAGAATTAGTTATGCTTGAGATGTTTTAAAATAATTTTTCTTAAGGAAATGTACAAGTGTATGAAATTTATCCCTCATGTGTCTTATGAGCCTGAAAAGGACATATTTATATGATTGGAGGAATTGGTTTGAATTTTAAAGGAAAAATTTAAAAAATAATGACATGATTGTCATTGATGAAACCTAAAATCATCTTAAATTATGAGGTTAATAAAATAAAAATTATCACTAAATATAAGTTGACTAGAGGAGGATAAGAAATCATTGCCATACAAACACAAACAATGGCATATTTTGTGAAAATTAAGAAACCCACAACTTTTATATGCTTAAAAATATAATGACATGATTTATGATAAGACATTTGATGATTACAATGGGTAAAGAAAAGGATTGTAGACTTGGGAAGTGAATTGAATAACTCTAAAGATATTTTAGAATATCTAGTCATGATAAAAAAGGGATATTTGTAATGTGTTTTCTAGGGTAAAAAGGACTTTAAATGAATTAATTTTAATTTTACTTAAATTTCAGGATCACACTGATGAGATGTGGGTGAGTTGGTAAAGTGACTTGGTTGCTTCAAGCACCACCCAGGTTCAAATCTCAATTTGGTGTCAGAGGTTAGTTGTGGCCGATAATTGGTATTCGTGGGCCAATTGTGGCCATTAATGGTATTCTCAATCTGATTATGGTTGTTGTTGGTGATTCTAGTACTTTTGATAGAAGATCACTTGGGGATCTAGGCCCTTGATTGTGTCCCAAAATGGTTGGAGATCTAATCAAAAGCAACTAAGGTAAAGATCCCACCAAAACTAGTATCTATCCAAAAAAATTACAATAACACTTAGTACCAATTAATCAATTCAACATAATTTGGAAGGGTAAAAGAGAAAATTAACTAAGGTAAGGGAAATGTTGGATTTCATAAAATCAACTAATAAATAGTTAAATTTATAGTCCTTTGAAACTATTAGATTTACAAAATTCAAATCAAGAATAGTTCAATATTTTGTAAATAATCTCTTAATTAGTCTAGATATAATTTTGAAGAAGTTTTGATGAATAAAAAGCATGTTGGGACCATTTACCAATAAATACAAATATATTTTTCTATCCCTTTAAATTATACATTTTGGATACAAGAAGGGAAATGGATTTTACCAAATGTGTTAAAACTCATGGTAGAATATGTACTCAAAACACTTAAAATAGAGGTTACTAGTGGGTAGAGGATTCATGAGACAACAAAGAAGGTCATATTACTTCTCTAGCCCAAATTATGGAATGTGCTTACACCCTCATTCAAGATGCAAATAATATTATTTTGGAGATCAAAGTCAAACTTATTGATGATGAAATATGACTTGGTAAAAAATAGCCTATTTATGTTGCTTATGTGGAAGAATGTTACTATAATTAGAGGGCATTATGAGTAAATAAAATCATACTTAGAATATCCTAAGAGTTCATTGATAGAGTGAAGGGTTTAGTGGAAAGTTTTGTTCTAATTTTTTTTAAGATTTTAGAATGGGTCAAATGAAACCACTATGGTTTTTTATTTAATACATAGGTTATTTTTTGTTTGAGGATCTTCTTTGATCATTTTTTTCTATTTTCTTTTTTTTTTTACATTTGTGGATATATTTATCTTTGACTATTTTGACCACAAATAAAAATAGGTCAACCTCCTATAGTTTAAAACTTAGATAATAGTATAATAGGGTATTTAAATATGTACCATGGTCCTAGATAAGGGTCTTATAATGTGTCTTTAGCCTTGGTCATATTCATTTTTAGTCTTAGTTAGTCTTACGTCATCTATGAGTCATATTTGGGACATTTAATAGGCTTGTGCAGTTCACCATAGATTAAAAGTGTTAAAATGTGTTTCTCAATGTTCCACATGTCATAATTTTGTCATAATAACTATTTTATAATTGAAGTTTGTAGGTTTCTACATCAAAACAAGAAAATCAGGTAATTAGAGGCAATTTTCAATAGTTGCAAAGATTATGTAGGAGATTTGGCATGTGGTAAGACTCCTAAAGTGACCATTAAGGTCCCATAAACTAAATTACATTATTGGGAATACTTTTAGATCTATAAAAGGGCATAAAACAATTCCATTCTTCTATTGCTCTCCTAGGCATGCAAAAATAGTTAACTAGTTTTGGTTTAGTACAGACAACAAGAGTTGAGTTAGGTTAAATGATATTGAGGGATGAAAATAATATTTTATCAATACAATTTTATGTAAAGAGTTCCAAATTTGGTAAGTTAGGCTTTATGAACCAATGATAAGAAGTTTGTTGTTATTTCATGCATGCTCATCCCCATCACCTTAAGGTTTCTCTTTTGTTTGGATTGTTACATATAAAACAAGTGTATAAAATGTTTTTATAGAGTTTTATAACCCTTATATCATGGTTTAAATCCTTTATTTAACATGTTAAGGTCAAAATATAAGCATAAATCATCTCAATTTGCTAGGGGGACACCATTGAAGTTGTAGACCAAGTTTCACTTGTTACAGGGTCATTCTCATGTAAGTACCTTCAAGACAAAGGGGGATATGATGTTTTAAATTCTAATATTTCATGATAATCACCTCTATTTTAAAATATTATTCTAAATAATATCACTTGGTCAAACATAATCAAGAAACATGTCTCAGTTAACTCTCCTACAATATTCACCTTAGGTAAGTAAAAGGAGATTTACACAGTCATGTTGAATAAGAAAGGAAATTATAAATCCTTAAGAAGTATCAAAAGGTCGATAGGATAAATTTATAATATTAAAATAATTATAATATTAGTTATTGAACCAATTCACCATCCACACGGTCATATATCCTATTGTCACATACATGTTTTCTGCATATACACCTACATAAAAGTTTCCATGGAGGGATTGAATCATTGAAATAAAGGTGTTAGGACAGGTTTAAAACATTAATTAAAGTTTGAGAACATGGAGAGTACCATAGAATCAATGGTAGAGTCATAAGGTGGAAAACAGACTTGAAACCATGTTCATAGGTTGAGAAAGTTACTTTAGAGACATGTTACCTTATTTTCTCCAAATAAGGTATTTGTTCAAGTACAAAAGTCATATTTTAGTGAGTATTTTGAAGTCTATCCAGGCCCAATTATTTAAATCATGTATCCTAGGCCTAGTTATGGTGTCTTAACATGAAAATTAGATTGTGTGGTCAAAAGGGGATAATACAAACAAGGTTCCAACATAGGCAAACTTTCACTGTAGATATTTGGTGATATTTGAAACAAAGAGAACCTTAACAATACAAATCTAGAGCATGATGATAGTGTGGAGTGAAGCTATGGTTTTAATGGAATGATGTGACTCTATTTGGTTAGTAATGTTTCTAATAACCTTAGGAAATATCATAGAGGATGAAACCTAGTTTCAAGAAGAGATCACCACCTACAGGTCTCATGGCCTCTAAATTATAATCTATAATTAGTCTACAGACCAAAGTGTGTTGATAATGAGACCTAATGAAATCATACATGTAGAAAAGTGACTCAATTAAAATGGACATGATCTATGACACATGGAAAAATTAGGTAAGTTGAGAAACATAGTTTAATACAAATAAACACATATAGGAAACTCCAACTTTAACTCAGATGGGTACCTACAGTCAAGCTAACGTATGTTAAGTGTCAAGAGAGAGACAATTTGGATGTTTAAAATACCTATGGGTAGAGATGATTTAAAATAGGTTTTATATGAATTAAATGACTTTAAAGAGGGCCTAGGAATGAAACATAATATTCATAACATTCTATAGGAAACCCATTATCTTAACTAAGACTACCACCTAGAGTCAACACAGTCTACCAACTAGGCTTAGGCAAATGGGGAGAAGTGTAAGTTATGGGTTGGTAGAGAATAAAAAATCAATTTACCATGATTATAACACCATAAAAATGGTTATATCCAACTCATGATATGCTCATGATAAGGAAATAATATAGGGATTGAGTTTCAAGCCTCAACATGCAATTAGTACATAGTACATACACAATCATTAACTATGTGAGCCTACATTGAATATTTGGAGTGTTGATGACCTTTAAAGGGTTTTAAAGCTATGAAAATTTTTACATGTCACCTAAATTACCTACTATAACCTATAATAACATTGGTTTTACTGAGATAATAGGGGAAGTGCCCTCTATTTTGTCTCAGATAGAGGGCACTCTCAACTAGTCTACATTGTAGGCAGGGTATATGATTACAAGAGAGGGTTATAAGAAGTATTGTAAAAATAAAATTAGGGTGTGGGGAGTTTTTTTAATCATGTAAAAACATGTAATATACCTCAAATCCATTGAAAACTACATATGATGGTCATGAGTAACTATGGTATAATTATGCCTATTAGGCCTAGAGATAACCCCAAGCCTTTCAAGGGTCTAGTCATCACTTACAAGACAAAAATATCATTAAAAATCCATTTATGAAGTTTAGGGGATAGTCTATGATGATTTAGTACCACTTAGTTGTAGAGAAAAACACAAAATGGTCAATTTGGATTCAAAACACCTTAGACCTATTTAGAATACACTCTCAAGCTCGATAGACCATATTTGAAAGCTCACATCTTTTTGGATTAGTTACATGGTGCCCAAAGAAATTATGGAGATTTTAAGGATTTACTAAAATTTACTTTAGTAGGATTTATTCATAAAATAAATGTTTGGTTTTTATGAACAATCCCTAAGGACCAAAACCACCTAAAATCCTCTTAAACCCTTGTTTTTGACCCAATTGGAAATAAATGAGTGAATATGAATTTAATAGGGATATTTTGGTCTTAAAATGGTTTTTAAAATTTATAATAATCTCCCATTATGTTATGAACATATTTGGAATGTACCCTAATTGTACGAACAAGCCTAAAACATGATTTTTTGTAAATATTTATGTGTTTTGTAGGTATAAAGTAGTTTTAAAGAAGGATAATAATTTTAAGAGTAAATTGAGACTTTTATTAACTACTTGTATCCATTTTTTTCCACATTTTCACATAAAATGTCTTATTATAACTCATTCATCTCAGGCAGTCTTTGGCAAATAGTGAAAATGGAGAATGACTACCAAGTGAGAGAATGAGAGGTTGGTTTTTGGACCTTTTTAAGGTTTTTTTCATGGATTGGAAGTCAATTAGACTCAATATACGTGTCATATAACCTATTAAATATATTTTATTAAGAAAATAAAGGATCTTCTTGTGACAAATGTGAAGATAGACCCATAAGGCTAGTGATGGTGATTGTAGATGATGAGAAAAAGTGTCCAAAAGAAGACCAATGGTTAGGAAAGCATCTAAATTTTTTTGAAGCTTGTCTATAACTCCTCCTCGAAATTTTATATGTTTCAACTATCCTTAATCTAGTTTTGATTAGTCAAAATATGCCTAATTATGAAGGCAGTTTTAAGAAGCCATTTGAAGACTCCTATGCCAAGTTTGGAGAGTTGTCATGCTTCAAGTGGACATTTTTCCAAGAAGACCTTATATAAATATATCATAAAATTAATCCTTATATAATATAACTTAATATCATGCCTTAACATGTGTCATTGTGAACCTTAAACTCCACTTTCTTCTCTCTCTTCTCACATTCTATAAATGTAAGCCATTTTGACTCTTGTAGAGGAATTCCACACCTGGTATGGTGAATCCCTATTGGTTTGATATTTTAATTTTCATTTGAATGATATTTAAAATCTAGTTTTTATTTCACAAACATATTTTCTATGTGTGTGAAGTGATGTATGGTGAATTCTAGTGATAAACATCTATCCTTGCTTTCTCTTTATCCTTTCATGTTTGGTACAAGTAGTTCCCACTCTAACAGATCATATGGAGTGTATTTAGTTTGTTTGATTTATTTAAGTGTAAAAGTAACTTTATTTTCAGATATCTTACCTTTGGTTCACTTACCTTAAGTAGTTTCATGCATGTCACCTCCATATTTGAAATACTAATGTTAGAGCAATTAGGGATTCTAAGACTAGTGTTGTGAGTCATGTCTCTTAGTGAACTTGTATTATAATATTATGAATATATTTATAGTATATCACCCATTTATATTATTTAACTATCATGTCTACTTCTATCTCTTTTCACATAAGTAATTAGTTAGTGTAGGTGATAAGCATTTAAGGATCAATCTAGGGAGCTATCCCTTAAACCTAGAGGTCCACCTCTACTATAGGCAACCCAAAAGCCTATAGGTATTCTAATGTTTGCAAAATATTAGAATATGCTTCAAAAACCTTATCTAGGGTGAATGTTTGGTGACAATAGTGTGAATTTTTGGTGACAATAGTTATGTCATGCCTGGTGGGACCATTATCCTAAAGATAACTTATCAAGGTGAATGGTGGTCTTGACAAAATCACAACTACATATGGTTTTCTACTTAGCATTTTGCGGCTCCATTAAAGGTAATATCTAGTTTTAGACCATTATTTTTTCATATATTTGTGTTCATACTTCATGGTCCTTACTAGATCATATTCTAGTAGAGTTTTCAATCCCGTAAACCCACCTCTTCAACTTGAACTTCCTCTTGAATTTCAACATCCTCAACCTATCTTGACCTTTGAATAACAAGAGGACTTTGAAAGACAAGAAGATCAAGAGAGTGAAGAGGAACTTAAGGAAAACATGGCTAAGCAACATGCCTTCCTAGTCTTTAACACTAAAAATACTATCCATCTTGATGCATATGATGACATACCTCCTAATGCTACTAAGAGTGTTCCCACATTCAATGGTGAAGGTCATGTTACCCCTAGTGATCATATTAAGTATATATAAAACTTCTATAGTTTTCACAATGTCACTAACATCAACATTTCCATTAGAATCCTTATCATGTCCCTTAGAGGGAAAGTACTTGACTGGTATAGGACTTTTCCTAGGGGATGTATCACAACTTGGGATGATTTTGGAGAGATGTTGACATCAATATTTGAAGACAAGAGTGATCACGCATCTCTCATCCATTAAATAAATGTGATTCAAAGAACCGCTAAGGATATAATGCATGATTTGAATGAGATATTTCAAAGGACTTGGTATAGATTATCTCCTCCCATGAGACCACCTGCTAGCTTTGTGTTTCTCACATATCTAAGGGCTATTGGTACTAACATATCCATCATGCTATAATCCATGGGTGGTTACACATTACCTAAAGCATGTGACCTTGCCATTAGAGCTGAGAATGGCCTAACACAAGATAGAAAATTTCCTCTAAAATTCTCCATGCCTCTACTACCAAATAGTTCTATTTCTACTCCAAGTGTTTTCCAAATTCAAAATGCCAACACCAAGCCTAGAGCTATCTATAAGAAGGAAGAATATGCCATGGATAAAAATGTAAGGATTTAGTTCTTAGAATCTCAACTTAGAAAAACAAGTCTATAGAAAGGTGTTCACCAAAACCCCTACCCCTATCTTAAAAAAAAATAGGTTCCCACCTTAATAATATGGTCAGGGTAGAGGTCAAGGGAAGCCTAACTTTAATATTCCTACTAATTCATACAATCTAACCTCCACATCTAATACAAGAGTAATGGTATCAGGGCATATAAATTTTGTGCAAGGGGAAGAATGGAAACAAGATCAATTAATGGATGATAATGAAGGTGTAAATCAAGCTTTGGTTGCCTAAGGAGGAGTTACTCCTCAACTATTAGTAGAAGATGAATTTCTCATGAAAGTAAAAGAAAGATGGTAGCCTCAAAGAGTGAGTTTCACTAAATTCCTAGCTGAAGACACCTACGTTCTCAACCCATGTAATTCAAATATAGATAATACAAGGGCAAAAAGGAAGGATCTAAGAGATGCTAATGGTATGCATATAAGTACAAACATATCTCCTATAAGGTATCAAGGTATGACTACAAGCATGATAGTCCCTACATCTCCTGCATCTACTCCAAATAAAAATGTTGGAAAGCCTACTTCAAGTGTTATAATATCTCAAAATCTAACCACTTATTTACCTCTAAGGACTCAATAAAATGTGAGTACTCATGCTTTAAACATTGTGGATTCTTTAAAAAATGCTAAGGCATCTATTTCTCTTTGGGATGTCCTTAATATGCCCAATAAAAAAAAGATTCTTCAAAATTAGCTATCTAAAATTCATGTTATCCCCTAACCATCAAGTCATATGGTGATGCTTCTCTCACCAATGCTCCTAATCCCATTGTTCAGCCCTTTTCTAAATCTAAAATACCTCCACCCTTCTATCTCACCCTCATTTTTTGGGATAAACTTGTTCATAATTGCATAGTTGATGGTGGATCTATCACTCTAGTGATGCCCAAGGTTTTATTTGATAAATTGGGCCTAAGATATGAACCATATAGTAAAGGGGTAATACAACTTGATGGGATACCTACTAAGTTAGTATGACTAGTCAAGATTTTGGAAATTTTCCTTCATGATTGTCCTAGTTTCCCCATCCTCTAAGACATTATGGTTGTTGACTTGCCTATCCACTTTGATATCTACCTTTCAAGGGATTTCATAGCCAGGATAGGAGGCTACCTTTCAGCTGATTGGTCCTTCTTGGCCTTCAGGAAAAGGTATGGAGCAAAGGTAACTATTAAAATTCAACCACTAGCTAAATTTCCTATTGAGCCTTATGTAGAAGCAATCTCCAATCTTAACTATTTCATTAATGATTATGAGGAGTCTATTGTGGATGATCGAACATATTATAAGATTGAGGGAATATCTAATTTTTTTATAGATGAGTTTGGTGAAGATACCTATGGACATGATCCATATACTTATTTTGATCAAATTGATCTTGGCACCTATATCATCCACGAGGGAGTATATAAGCATTCTGAGGTAAGTATTGAACATTATTTTCCACAAGATATTGAGGGAAATTACATCATCCACATATATGATGATGATAGTTTATAAAGTGTGATAGATAACTATGGTGAGAAGAATAATTTATTTCTATTTGTAATTGATGAAGGAGTCCTTGAACATGCCAACCATAAGTATAAAGATGACCTATGTCAAAGGTTCAATTCCATAAGTCAAGATTTTGATCAATTGAGTAAATCTATTTATCCTCCAAAGAAGTGTATATCTGATGATAGGGTTATTGATGAGAATATAAAGTAGGTGGTTGAGTGTCTTGTTAATCATAAGTATGAGTTTCTTATAGTTGTTAAAGAAGCTTTAGTCATGAAGGAACCTAGTGAATCTATTGTCAAAGAGGTTAAAACCATGGAGGAGCCTAATGAATCCAAAAAAAAAATGTGTCATTGAGGATTAGTAAACACCTCAATATGCAGTTGAATCACTTTCATAAGTGCTATAAAATAAATATAACAAGCTTGATATTATCATACATCAATAACATCATGGCATTGAAGGGACTGAAGTTGAGGCAGTCTTGATGATTCCTAAGATGTTGTTGAAGAAGTGCCATGTGAACATGACAGGAGTCCATCAAGATACAACCTTAAGGAGGATTATTGGAAGGAAGTATAGAGAATCCTTAAAGTCTCAAAATAGCACACTTAAAGACAAAACAAGACTCAAGCATGATAAGTCATTTCATCATCCACATAAACAAGTATTTATTGATAAGCATGATTCACATGAAATATTGCTTTCATGGAGTAGCAAGGATGCAAGAGGAAGCATCTTTGACCCTGGTTGAAGCATGGTGATTTATTCTTCACCTCAAGTGTTTAAGTAATTGTAAATATTAAGATAGGTGTGTCTTTACATCTATTATGTGTGTGTTATATGAGTGTTCTTGAAAACACATGTGTATTTCCTTTAGTGTTCTTGTCTTGTGTGTGTTGTTTTATTTGGTTTAAAAGGTAATTTAGTGTCTAATCTATGCATAGGTGACTCCATATCCTAATGGATAGGAGTAGACTATTGGTCTTTGGCATAATTGGCTTGTCACCCCTAGGAAATCACCAAGATTATTGACTTTTTTTAGCACAATTCAAAATAGGTCAACCTCCTATAATTATAAACTTAGATAGGGGTACACTAGGGTATTGAAATATGTACCATGGTCCTAGATAGGGGCCTTATAATGTGTCTTTCACCTTGGTCATATTCATTTTTAATCCTTAGTCTTATGTCATCTAGGGGTCATATTTGGGCCATTTAATAGACTTGTATGGTTCAACATAGAATAAAAATGATCTAAGGTGTTTCTCAACCTTCCCCATGTCATAATCTTGTCAAAATAAATTTTTCATAATTAAAATTTGTAGGTTTCTACATTAGAACAAGAAAATTAGGTAGTTAGAGGCAATTTTTAATAGTTGTATGGCTTATGCAAGAGCTTTGGCACATGGAAAGACTTATAAAGTGACTCACTTCCATGATTAGGAAGCCTTAAAGATCTAAAAAATAGCATAAAACCATTCCATTCTTTCATGGCTCTCCTAGATAGGCCAAAATAGTTGACTGGTTTTGGTTTAATATGGACAATAGGAGTTGAGTCAAGTCAAATGATCTTGAGGGATTAAAATAATCTTTGTTTAATACAAGTTCATGGTAATATTTCCAAATTTGGTGAACTGAGATTTATGAACCAATGCTAAGAAGTCTAATTTTATTTCCTACATGTTCATCCCTATCACCTTAAGGTTTCTCTTTTATTTGGATTGTTATATACAAATTAAGTATGGCACATGTTAATAGAGAGTGTGATCACCCTTATCTCATGGGTTTTAGCCTCTAACACACATGTGGAGGTCAAAAGATAAGAATAAACCATCTCAATTTGTTAGGAGGACACCATTGAAGTTGCAGACCAAGTTTCACCTATTGTAGGGTCATTCTCATGTAAGTTTCTTCAAGACAAAGTGGGATATGATGTTTTCACTTCTCATATGTCATGATAATCACCTTTTCTTAAAATATTAGTCTCAAGACCAGCACTTGGTGAAACAAGGTCAAGAAATATGTCATAGTTAGCTTTCCTACAATATTCACCTAAAGGTAGGTAAAAGGAGCTTTTCACAATCACATTGAATAAGAGAGGTGGTTCCAAAGACTTAATAACTCTCTCAAGGTGGAGAGGATCATTTTGGAATATTTAATGGAGTATAATATTATTTTTTGAACCAATTCACCATGGACATAGTTATATATCCTATCTTCACATACAAGTTTTCTACATATACACCTACAAAAAGATTCCACAAAGGGATTGAAGCATTGAAATGAAGGTATTGGGACATGTTTAAAACCTTCATTAAAGTTTGAGAACATGGAGAGTACCATAGAATCAATGTTGGATTCAAAATGTGGAAAACAGACTTGAAACCATGTTCATAGGTTGAGAAAGTTGCTTTAGAGACATCTTACCTTATTTTCTCCAAATATGGTATCTATTCATGTATAAAAGTCATACCGTGGTGACTTTTTTGAAGTCTAGATGGGCCCAATTATTTCCATCATGTAGCTGTAGACACCGAAATCGTGTCGATTCCCCTGGTCATTCCCTGTCTTATTCTTCTTCGCCTATTTAACCCTTGTCGATCACTTGTTCCACCAACCTTGACCCTGGCAGCATGTAAAAATGAGCACAGAGCTAAAGCTAGACTCTATCCCCATTATGCATCTGCCGATGACGGTCTTTACCTGGCCGATGTCGCCGACGTCGGTCACCTATCGGCCGACGTTGGCAATCCTGCCGACGTCGGTCACCTTGCCGTTATCCGTTACCAGTTATCATTCGATTTCCTGAAATGGTTGACGAACCGTCTCTGGAACCGTCTCTCGCCTTCATCAACCTCCGCCAACCATTTGAGAGGCGATCCCAAATGCTATCCAACCATTCGAAACGCTGATCAATCGAACCCTGAGCAATCATTCAACCAACCTGCGAACTCTGACATCAATACTCTCGTGATCAACACTCTCGGCATCAACCAATCTGCACTCAATCCGGCACTACACAGACAACTCCAACTATGGCTTTCATCGCATCTTCTGGCAGGTAAGTATTTATTCTGTTTGTTTTATTTCTTCCTTGGTTATTCTTTATCAGTTCTGTCATCCTGATTCTTCAAACCTCAGACTCAGCATCCCTCCTTTACATCCCTGCCTTTGTCCCAACTCTTTCAGACCCTATCCCGACTCTCTCAGACCTTGCCCAGACCCTGTCCCGACTCTCTCAGATCTTGCCCAGACCCTGTCCCGATTCTGTTCAGACCCAGCATCCCTCGTTTACATCCCTGCCCCTGTCCTGACTCTCTCAGACCTTGCCCAGACCCTGTCTCGACTCTCTCAGACCCTGTCCCGACCCTGTTCAGACTTTTCCAGAACCTGCCCCTACTGACGCCAGTCACTACCCCGACCGATGACAGCACCTTAACCGATGTCGGCACCTTCCCTAACCGACGCCGGCATCACAGAGACCGACACCGGCGACTGTGCAGAATAGTGCTGCATATCAGGTACGCACTTTTATTTTTTGTCATTTATTTCTATCATTATTATCTACTTTCATCCAATATTCTGCTTTTTTATCAGTGGGTTGATATCCTTCTAGGAAGTCTTCGTACTTCCAGGATCGGGCGTTCGCCTGACAACCCACCATATCTTTGACTAACATTTTTCTGTGTTTTAGCTTTTTCTTCGCAGGTGTCATTCCTCCACAGCAAAAGAGGAGAATCTTCCAACGTCTGATTTCAGTGCGCACGACTTTATCAGGTACTTCTAGCCTTGACCATTTCCTTAGTTTCTTTATTCTTCTTTGAATGTAGAAAGCAATTTTGCATAGAAACATTCTGGCATGCCCGGTGGGATCCTAGGTCCTCCTTGGGTTCTTTCTTTCTTTCGTTCATTTAGGTGCATTAGGTTTCTTCCTTTTCGTCTCTTCTTAAACGACATCATAAGCAGAACTAAAACGAACATTTCTTTCTTTCTTGCACTTCTAGACTAGCTAAAACTCATATTCTTCGACTCTTTCTCCATTCGTCTTCATACGAACAAACATTTTGACTTGGGCATTAAAACACTTTGCATTCATCTCTGTTTGCCTGCATCTCTTAGACCACACATAGTAATTAAACCGCATATTGAATTAATCTAGATCACTTGATGTTACACGACCAAACCACCTGCACAAAACAAACATAAAACTTACCTGAGACAAGGCCCGACTGGGATTTCATCCCCCAGCAGATACCTTACCCATCCCGGTGACCCTACTTGGATTTCATCACCAAGGGGGAAGCCCACTCCGTTCTCTGGCGGAGGATAAACTCTAGTGGAAGTATATTTTGGCTAAGTGAAACCAGCTAACCACTGGAATCGTGAAGTGAGGGGAGCTTGCTCCTTAGCACCAGGCCTGTACGGAAGCTAACACAGATTTCTTGAGCACCATAACAAAACCCGAAACCATCCATAGACTGCTTCTTCTAGGACCCATTTTTCAGCCAATCTTCCTCTACACACATTCTAAGGCATAAGCCACTATAATCCTAATAATTTACTTCTAGGGTTTTAGGATCTGCTTGTGTCTTCATCTTTTTGGTTCTTATCTGCTTGTTTGAGCTTGTGAGGACGTTCTTCTTTGCCTTGAATGGTTCTGACTCATAGCCAAGCCAAGGCTCTAGTCGATCACGCGAGGCATCATCCTCTTCCATCTACCCCGCCTACAACCAACCCTATAATGGAGTTCAACTCGGAAACTGAAAGAACTCCTACCAGACCATCTCCGACCCAAACGCCTATTATCCCAGAAGGGGACCAAGACTTCGCACGATTCTTGGACCTCAATACCAAAGCCTTGCAACACTATCTCGTGAATAGCCAAATGCGAGACTCCTTGGGCAATCCAATTTATGGAATGCCGACCTCTTTCCTCGAGATTGTGGCCGTATCAACGACATCTGTAGTCCAACCCTTAGACACCCAGGCTGTTGCCTCAACCAATGACCAACCTTTTACCAACCATCCAAGTGTGGCCTCTCCTTCCATCGTTGGGCCCACTTTCACCGGGGTTTCGGCCCCCAATCAATCTCAGTCCACTCAACCACTTTCTACCCCCTTTCAAAACTTGGTCGTCTCTATTCCGCCCACCCTTACTCCTATCAACACTAGGGTGGCTACCCATCCATTAGCCCATGTTACCTCTAACCAACCTCCCATGACAACATCAAACCTAGCCATGCCTTCCATCCAACCATCCTTAGTCACTTCTTCTGTCCCTACGACTAGTCATCCGTACGTTGCGCCCTTATTGGTACAACCGACTACGTCGTATACCTCTTCCAGCCTCTTTCAAGCGCCTTATAATCTAGGAGGCGCTCCACCCGCCAATCCATCAGTAGATATTATCAAGATGCTGATGGATAAAATGTCCAACCTAGAGACCTCCATTATCGGCTCACGCAACACTCTCTCGTACGAACAAATCTGTAACGAGCCCATCCATCCTTCTGTCCCCATCAGACCATATCCTAGCCAGTGGGAACTTCCTAAGTTTTCTCATTTCTAGAGCAAGGAAGACCCACAACAACATTTACGGGCATTCAGACATGCCTGTTACCTTATCGCCCACGACGATGCGTTGCTCTTACGCACGTTTCCCATGTCTCTCTCGGGTGCTGCACTTGACTGGTACAGCTCTCTTCCCAGCCATTCCATCCTCACATTCACTCAGCTGGCCCAGCTCTTCCTCGATCATTTCTCCATCAATATCACCAAGAAGGTCTCTATCACAGACCTCTATTCTATTCGCCAATTCGAGGATGAATCTATTGCTGATTTCGTCGCTCAGTGGAGGAGCCTTATCAATCAACTTTCATTTTCCTTACCTCAGCCTGAGCTTATTGAACTTTTCTCTCAAGCCTGTGCTAAACATATTTCTTCTACCTTGAGGGTTCAAACCTTCCGCACTTTTGACGAAGCCTTCACGATGGCTCGTAAACTTGAGTTACGTGCTGTCGAGGAGAATAAAGTCAAGTTGCGGAGTAAGAATCCCAACTCCAAAACCAATGACCCTTCTTCTAAGCCCTCCTCGTCCAATCCTAAATCTAAAGCTTCAGCAAATGCTGTGGTTGTTAGGTCTTCCTCTTCTTCGCCTTCAACTAATCAACCTGAACCATCCACGTCCATGAGCGCCACTTATCAATTTCAGTAGAGATACATACAGCGACAGTTTACTCCACTTGGAGAATCATACACGTCTGTGCTGGAAAAACTCGTCAAACAAGGGGCCATCAATCTCCCTCAGATCTGACCTCCACCACAATTTGATCCCTCACACGCCATCCCTGCATGGTATAGGGAGAATGACTTCTGCCACTACCACCGTGTTAAAGGTCATGACACGGGCAACTATAAAACCCTTAAAAACATAGTCCAAGACATGTTGGAAAAGGGTGACCTCATCCTCGACAATCCTAATGCCCCTCCTAATCAGGGTATCGATATCTTCAAACAACCATTCCCTAATCATCCACCAACCCAAAACAACGTCCAGACCTTGACTGACAATACCCATGAACATAATATTCGAACAGTCAATACAGTCTCACCCCTCATTTCTAACCAACCCCAAGAGGTGAGTTCATCCATCAGTCCATCACATGTGGACGAACCTCTTTCTCCGGCTAGTTCTCCTTCAACTTCTCTCATTTTGGAGGATGCCTCGACCTTACCAGCACCACCAGTTTCACCATCTTCCTTCTTGCTGCCCATGGAAAACCCAACCTTTCCTACTCCTCGACCACAAGTGGAGGGCACTATCATCCCTGCCCTTTACCCGCTTGAGGAGCTTCATTCTCCAGTTTCTTCTCCACCCAGAGAAGAACCTATCTCTCCTTCATCTCCAACCAAACATGAACCTGTCACAACTTCACCATGCTTTGGGCCCGAGACTACTATGCCCGTCTCACCTTCAGTCCCACAACCATCGGCATCTTCTCAAGAGCATAAACCTCATCCCGCATCTTCTCAGCCATTTTCCCGACTAGTGGAGAGACTCAAACTTCTCCCTTCTAGGAAAGTGGAACATCAGGGATTGTGGGACCATCTCACAGCTCTTCAACAAGCCCGAGCCCTCTCATCTCATGCTGCTAATCCTCCCATGGCAGAACCTCCTAAGACTATCAACAAAAATCTGATCTCCACTTCCAAACTGTCTACATCTTCATCAACTTCATCAAAACCAAAACCCTCATCTACTCCGCCTAAACCTATCAAACCACTTGGCGTTCGCCCCGTCTCCAACCTCACTCATCCACAAGTGAAGGTAGACTTAACCCAAACTTCAACTAATACTAGTCTTCAACCTAAATCACAAAATACTGCCAAACCACAGAGGCGAACGCCTCCTCTTCCGTCACCATTGCCCTCCATTTTGGGCCCGCATCCTTCAACCTTAACCAAAGTCCTTCCTGCTTCAACCTCTAACCAAAACCGGTTGCCTCCTTTGCTTCCTTTACCTACCACAAGCCTACCCTCTCCCAAAAGGGCAATACCTCTCACGAAGAGTGTACCGTCTCTGCCTGTCATCGCACCATCAACCCAGAAGGTGGTATGAAAACCCCCTCCCGTTTCGCCCAAGCAAAAGTCACCGACATCGCATACATCAATGAGCATGGACCCTTTAGTGGGCTCATACTCTTTGATCTTGCAACGACTTTTGCAAACTTCTAGCATAACTCTTCCACCCATCAAGCCCTTTCAACCTCTCAGGTCTAAACCTTCCTGGTTCGACGACACGAAGATTTGTTTATATCATCGTACACCAGGACATGACACCGAGACTTGTTGTACCCTCAATGTTGTCATTCGCCGTTATCTGGAGAAAGACACTCTTCTCTTTGAGGACACTTTCGACCGCCCCCCGACTCCTTCTCATAACCCTTCAACCTCTTCAAACCCATCCACATCTCATCAACCGGTTACAACCCCTTCATCATCTTCACCTCCCATCTTTGAAATCAATGCCATTCACATAACCACTAGGTCACAAAAGGATAAGGCGAAAGAAAAAGCTGCCATTCCTTGGACCTACCCTTTTGTCAATCCACCTCAACTGCCTAAGCCTAAGATTTCTATCCTTGGCGCGCCTCAACCCTCTTCTTCTTCTTCTTCCTCTTCCGGACCAATCCATGACTCCATGTTGAAACAGCTTCACCAGATGCCTGTGAAGATGTCCCTCTACGATCTCATCCAAACCTCACCCCAACATCGTCAGGCCCTCATCCAAGCCCTGTAAGCAGCGAAGGTCCAACCTGAGGATCCCCAGCCACTTGCTGCCCTTGTCCACTCCTTAGCCCCTGTTGCCTCCATAACATTCAGTGATTCTGAGATTCCCACATCCAACACGGAAGATCAGGACACCGCCCTCTTCATCACTGCCTACATTGATCAGACACGCATTAAACGCGTTATGATCGATGAGGGCGCTAGCATCAACATCATCTCCACCCATGCTTTGATCAGTTGGCTCTTCCCAAGAATTGCGTCTCCAAAACTGACGTGATCTTGCGCTCTTTTAATGACACTACTGCCACGACCATTGGCACAGTCATCCTTCATATTCACATTGGTCCACGCACAGTCCCGGAGCTCTTCTACATCATCGAAGGAGAGTTCTAATACAACATCTTGCTGGGCCGACCTTGGATCCGCGCCATGGCCTGCGTCCCCTCCACCCTGCACCGTTGTGTGAAATTTGAGCATGACAGACAAGTCCACACCATTCCCGCTGACCCTTCGCCTTTCAAAACATGCAATACCACCTACCGTCCAAATGATGTCCTCATTCCTATCAAGCCATCAACCCTGGCACCGCCTCCATCCGCGGAAGCTTCGACCAGTTCGCAACAGGCGGTCGCCCTTACACCTCCCCTTTAAGCGACAACCACAGACCCCATGGAAGACGTCTTCCAAATAATTTCATTGGGAGAGTATCGCTTGCTGGCTTTAGACATGTTCCAAACTCCACAAGAGTATGGACGACTTCATCACAGCCCCAGCTACGACCATCGGATCGGGATGATCATACCTTATGGTCCCCCTCACCTCTGCACCAACCTCGTCTATGGGGGGCTTAATCAAGCTCCTACTGACGCTAATCCTCTTTCTTCACCCCAACCTTTCACATCAGATCTTTCGTTTCTTGGCAACCCCACCTTTGCACATACTTACCTTTACAGGTGTGCATGGAAGGGTTTTGGTTTCGGACGCTATGAGCAGGGCTCCCATCAGCCTATCCAACCGCTCAATGATGACGATGCCAAGAAACGGTATGGTCTGGGATATCACAACCCCACTCAAGACCCTGTAGACATTTATCCTGAACCAATCCTTGACCAATCTCCTCCACACTCGCCTATTTCACCACCTTCACCTACGGAGTCAGTGGTTTCCATTCCTCCTAGTTTTTTTTTCCATAAACACCATCCGCCTGGACCCCTTGACTTATCAGCTCAATGGGGTATCCAAGTCTCTCCCTCTCATTTTTCCCACCATGATCGAAGATGAGTCGGCAACCATTCACACTGTTCACTGCGTTGACGATGACGCCATTCTTTCCTACATGGGCACTGATGATTCTTTCATCCAGCGCTCCCTCCCTTCTGAGACCCAGGTTATGTTAAATGAATCAACCATTGACATCAACCTTCCTTCTTCTGATGTTCCTCATGTCTTAAAGATCGGCCAATCTTTAGACGCTTAGGAGCAGCTTGACTATACCCAGTTCCTCTCTGACCATAGCAAGGCCTTTGCCTGGACTTACAGTGATATGCCTGGCATCGACCCCACCATCGTTACCCATAACATTGTCACCAAACCAGAGGCTAAGCCTGTCAGGCAAAAGCTTCGAAAGATGCATCCTCGCGTTGCCCTCCTTGTCAAGGAGGAGCTTCAGCGTCTCCTTTCTGTCTCCTTCATCCAGCCCATCGATTATCCACAGTGGGTCTCTAACATCGTCCCAGTCACCAAGGCAACTGGGGGGATTCGGATCTGCACAGACTATCGCGACCTTAATCTAGCCTATCCTAAAGATGACTTTCCTCTTCCTAACATCGACCAGCTTGTTGATCTTACGGCCAGCCATGAGATGCTATCTCTTATGGACGGGTTTTCAGGATACAATCAAATCCTGATTGCTCTGGAAGATCAGCACAAGACTACTTTCATCACCCCATGGGGGACTTTCTGTTATCGAGTCATGCCTTTCGGCTTGAAGAACGTAGGCGCCACTTATCAGCGTGCCATGACCTACATTTTCCACGATCTCCTCCACAAAATCATGGAGGACTATGTGGATGACCTTCTCGGCAAGTCCAAATTTTGCCGTGACCATCTGACCATTCTCAAAATCATCTTTTCTCATCTTCTTCAGTATAATGTCCATCTTAACCCCAAGAAATGTGTCTTTGGGGTCCTCTCTGGCAAGCTTCTCAGCTTCATCATTTCCTTCTGTGGCATCGAGATAGATCCCGCCAAGATTCGCGCTATCCTCGAAATGCCTCCCCCGACCAATCTCAAGCAGCTTCACAGTTTGCAAGGCAAGCTCCAGTCCATTCGTCGCTTCATCTCGCAGCTTTCTGACCGCTGCCAACCTTTTCATCATCTCCTTAAGAAGGACGTCATTTTTACATGGGATAAGGACTGTCAAGAGGCTTTTGAAGCCTTAAAATGCTATCTGGTCTCTCCACCAGTTCTCATTCCACCTAAAGATGACCAACCCTTCTACCTTTATATCTCAGCCACTCACCATTCGTTAGGTGCCATGATCGCACACCGAGACGAGCATCACCGTGAGCAAGCCATTTATTATATCAGCTGAACACTGGTCGACTATGAAACTCGGTATACCCATATCGAGAAACTCTGTTTGGCGTTAGTCTTTGCTGCTACTAAGCTTCGCCACTATCTTCTCAGTCACAAAACCTTTGTCATCACCCACACCGACCCTCTCAAGTATATGCACTCCAAGCCATATCAGAATCAATGTATGGCTCGGTGGCTCATGCTGCTTGCTGAGTTTGATCTCGAATTCATCCAGCAGAAATCTATCAAAGGGCAAACCATCGCTGATCAACTAGCACATGCCCCTCTTCCTGACACTCAACCTTCGCAGTGTGAGTTCCCTGACGAGTCTATCGCTGCGCTTTCCTCTGACGACACCACCTATCAGATGACTATGTTCTTTGACGGATCCAAATGTCAACTAGGTGGAGGTGCTGGGATCATTCTCATCCCACTCGAAGGGGAGCCCATGCCTTTGTCTTTCAAACTCGACTTTGATTGTACCAATAATATGGCTGAATACGAGGCCTTAATTTTGGGACTTCAGACCACCCTCTCTCTCAGCATCAAGTCCATCAACATCTTCGGTGACTCGCAGCTCATCGTCAATCAGGTCAACGGTTCATACCTCTGTAAAAATGAAATTTTGCAAAGGTACAAAAACCGTGTTGACATTCTCCTTGCATCTTTCGATCATTTCCTCCTGCAGACTGTTCCTCGATCCACGAACAAGTTTGCTGACACTATGGCTTCTCTCGCTTCACATATCCCATCTTCCTCATCTGCATCCAGGCTTTTTGTCACGGTGCGTCGTGTGCTGTTGCCTTCATATATCTCTCCTCACATTCATCATGTCAACACTATAGACCCTAGCCCACAAGATGCTTGGTATAAGCAACTTGTGGACTTCTTATCTCTCTCTATCATTCCTCCCAACCTCTCTAGTAATGCACGATGAGCTTTTATCAAGCGTACTGCTCGCTATACCATGCTAGGGGGTCTTCTCTATAAGCGAGGCTTCGACGGCCTCCTTCTTCGCTATCTCACCTCCACTGAAGCATCTCATGCCATTCAACAAGTCCACGACGGGATTTGTGGCAGACATTTCAGTGGGAATTCGGTTGCCAAGCGCATCCTTCGTCTGGGCTATTATTGGCCTACCCTTCATCAAGAATGTAGCGATTATGTTTGGCGTTGCATCAAGTGTCAGCAGCACTCTAACTTGCTTCATCTCCCCAGTCACGCCTTACAAATTGCTCAATATTTTTGGCCTTTTTCTCAGTGGGGTTTAGATCTCATCGGTGAGATTAACCCTCATTCGTCTCTTCGTCATCAATCCATCATCACAGCCACTGAATATTTCACCAAGTGGGTGGAAGCCATTCCTCTCGTCTCTACAAAAGCCGACAAGATTGTCGACTTCATCAACACCCACATCATCTGTCGTTTCGGTGTCCCTCATAAAATCATCACTGATAACGGCAAGTCCTTCAAAAACAAAATTGTCCAAAAGCTATGTGACTCCTTCGGCATCAAACTCAGTTTCTCTTCGCCTTACTACCCACAAGCAAATGGGCAGGCCGAGGCTTCCAACAAAATTCTCACCAAAATTCTCATGAAAGTGGTCAGTGACACAGGCAGGGATTGGCACATTCACATTCCCTTTGCTTTGTGGGCTTACCGCACTAGCATCCGAACCTCTACGGGTGCTACCCCTTTTTCTCTCATGTACAGAACAGAGGCTGTCTTACCTCTCAAAGTACAGATCCCGTCTCTCCGCATTTCTCTACATGATATCCTTTCCAACGATGACTTTCGTCAAGATCGCTTAGCTCAACTTGAGTTACTTGACGAACGCTGTCTTGCTGCCCTTAATCATCTCCATGTCTATCAACATCGCATCAAGCATGCCTATGACAAAAATCTGCGAGAACGAGATTTCAACATCGGAGACCTCGTCCTCAAAGAGAATCAACACATGACCAACATGGAGTGAAGTAAACGAGGCAAGTTTGCTCCTAATTGGCTCGGACCTTTTATTATCACGCACAAGTATGGATCAGGGACTTACCGTCTGTCTTCTCTTGATGGACGCCCAGAACCTGAGCCTCTTAATGCGTTGCATCTGCGACCGTTCTACTGTTAGTCGAGTATTCGTCCACTTGACACTTAACTTGAGTTCATCCCTTGAGCAATCCCCGTCCTCTTCGTCCTACTTCCTTTCAACCCTATTCCTCTTAACAATTCCTATAACCCTTTTATGATGTATGGATGCTTTGTCCTTATAAAAGGGAGCCCTTGACCTTCTATAATCTTGTCCATGACTCACATTTCTATAAAAAACAAATCAAGATGTCAAAACATATCCATGGTCATTATATCAATATCAAAATCAAAAAAATAGACTGCTCCCTCGAAGGACAGCTGTACTATCATTGCTGTAATAAATAGACTGCTCCCTCGAAGGACAGCTATTCAAAAGCCTTTATATTAAACAAAAATCTAGACCACTCCCTCGAAGGATGGGCTATGACTAATCTGGCAATAAACAACATTATTTTAGAAGCTTCCTGCATTGATCAGCTTCACAACCTGACCACCAAGCAAATGACATCTCTATGCAGGCTTCCCGCATTGATCAGTCTGCGCCAAAAAAAAAAAAAAAAAAGTCATGGACTTGACTTATAGTTGTCTCAGGGTCTCCTATAAAAAGGGGCATAGTTATCTCTGCTCTTAATAGGGGTTACCCTCTTTCCTCCTTCTATTACCTGCTCAAGGGACTTCGAGCTCACTTTAATGTCTAAGTGATTCGATTACCGCTCTAACATAACTATGGTCCACGACGTCACGCATGAATGGGGCTCTTGGTTCTCATAACACCTATCTATGCTATCTTTTTGGTCCTTGTCAATGAAAGAGCGATTCACCTTTCATCTTTTCTCTGCACTTTGGTCACATTCACCCTCATCACTTGTCAATAGACTCAGCTCAACTCTCTTTTCAGACCATCAACATGACCTAGCCTATTCACCCTAGTTTCTATGGACACCAATACACATAGAAACTATCGACCCGCCACAATTTATGTCCAGCATAAACCAATACTTGCTGAAGCATAAATAGACCTCAATTCATTTTTAGCATACATCCATCACGAATATGGAATATTGCTAGGGATGAAAAACCCCTCAACCAATGTTGCAGAATACACCATTTGGAAAAGGCTGCGAAATCTTTTTTTTTCTCATCATTTCATCATAACCATGACCAATCTATCAACTATTTTAACCACCTGTCTACCACTCGGACCCTTTGTCTGAACTACATTGGTCTGAGGCCCTATCACCAGGGGCTATGTAGGCAGCACTCAGATGACACGACTGTCTTCTGGGGTTAGCTCGACCATTCTCGTTTGTTCATCTCTCTGATGGATAAACCTTCTTGCCTTCTTTTAACCATAACCTTGCCCTTCACCACGACCCATTTCCATCCCTTTGACCCTTCCTCCCTTCTAGGGAGAACTACATCGGCCTGAGGCCCTATCACCAGGGCTATGTAGGCAGCACTCAGTTGACATGGGGTCTTCTGGGGTTAGCTCGGCCGCATCCTTTCATCCTTTCATCCATTCATCCATTCATCGACCATCAACCATTGGAGATCATGCCTATCTCCTCCGACCTCGACCACTTCCAAGACATTGTTGCCTTGGTTGTTTTTGCATGTATGCTACCTCATGCCTGGTTAGCAGAATTGTGCGCAGACCTTTTTGGACCCTCACAAGTATAGGATCGCAAGCCGGTTGATCCGCACTACTTGTGACTTTTTCGTGTTTCTAGGAGCACTTCCTGAGCCTGGGATACCTGGAACGCGATGACCCATTTGGAGCTTCAGCTTAGATTGAGTGACCCGATCAGCAGACGACTAAATGCTGGGGCCCGGTTACTTCAATTTTGGCACTCCTCGACCCTTGACCTGCGACACTTTGACCTAACCTTCTTGTGCAGTGGTATGCGTGCAATCACGACCTTTGCAGCGTTTACCCTCACCCCTTTTTCATTCACTCTTTGTCAAATCAGCACCCGATTCCCGGTTCCCTTCCCTCACCTCCTAGTTTGAGGGGAATACCTTATCCCTCACTTGGGGCACTCACTCCTATTTTTGTCTTGCAATTCATACAGAACAACCAACAAGACAAAAAGGGGCAAATGTAGACACCAAAATCGTGTTGATTCCCCTGGTCATTCCCCGTCTTATTCTTCTTCGCCTATTTAACCCTTGTCAATCACTTGTTCCACCAACCTTGACCCTGGCAGCATGTAAAAATGAGCACAGAGCTAAAGCTAGACTCTATCCCTATTATGCATCTGCCGACGACGGTTTTTACCCGGCCGATGTCGCCGACGTCGGTCACCTATCGGCCGACATCGGCAATCCTGCCAACGTCGGTCACCTTGCCGTTATCCGTTACCAGTTATCATTCAGTTTCCCGAAACGGTTGACGAACCATCTTTGGAACCGTCTCTCGCCTTCATCAACCTCTGCCAACCATTCGAGAGGCGATCCCGAACGCTATCCAACCATTCGAAACGCTGATCAATCGAACCCCGAGCAATCATTCAACCAACCTGTGAACTCTGACATCAACACTCTCGTGATCAACACTCTCGGCATCAACCAATCTGCACTCAATCCGGCACTGCACAGACAACTCCAACTATGGCTTTCATCGCGTCTTCTGGCAGGTAAGTATTTATTTTGTTTGTTTTATTTCTTCCTTGGTTATTCTTTATCAGTTCTGTCATCCCGATTCTTCAAACCTCAGACTCAGCATCCCTCATTTACATCCCTGCCTCTATCCCGACTCTCTCAGACCCTGTCCCGACTCTCTCAGACCTTGCCCAGACCCTGTCCCGACTCTCTCAGATCTTGCCCAGACCCTGTCCTGATTCTATTCAGACCCAACATCCCTCGTTTACATCCCTGCCCCTGTTCCGACTCTCTCAGACCTTGCCCAGACCCTGTCCTGACTCTCTCAGACCCTATCCCGACCCTATTCAGACTTTTCCAGAACCTGCCCCTATCGACGCCGGTCACTACCCCGACCGACGACGGCACCTTAACCGATGTCGGCACCTTCCCTAACTGACGCCGGCATCACAGAGACCGACGCCGGCGACTGTGCAGAACAGTGCTGCATATCAGGTATGCACTTTTATTTTCTGTCATTTATTTCTGTCATTATTATCTACTTTCGTCCAATATTCTGCTTTTTTATCAGTGGGTTGATATCCTTCTAGGAAGTCTTCGTACTTCTGGGATCGGGCGTTCGCCTGACAGCCCACCATATCTTTGACTAACGTTTTTCCGTGTTTTAGCTTTTTCTTCGCAGGTGTCATTCCTCCACAGCAAAAGAGGAGAATCTTCCAACATCTGATTTCGGTGCGCACGACTTTATCAGGTACTTCTAGCCTTGACCATTTCCTTAGTTTCTTTATTCTTCTTTGAATGTAGAAAGCAATTTTGCATAGAAACAGTAGCCCAGACCTAGATATGGTGTATTAACATGAAAATTAGATTGTGTGGTGAAAATGAGATAATGAAAACAAGGTTCTAATGCATTCATACTTCCAGTGTAGATATTTAGTGATATTTGAAACAAAGAGGACCTTAACAATACAAACCTATAGCATGATAATAGTTTGAAGTGAAGCTATGGTTTCAATAGAATGAAGTGACTCTATTTAGTTAGGAATGTTTCTAATAACCTCAATAAATATAATAGAGAATGAAACCTAGTTTCAAGAAGAGATCACCACCCACAGGTCTCATGGCCTCTAAATTGGAATCTATAGTTAGTTTTTAGACCAACGTGTGTTGATAATGAAACCTAATAGAAGCACACCTATAGATAAGTGACTCCATTTAAATTGAGATTATCTATGACACATGGAACAATTGGGGAAGTTGAGACACAAGGTTTGATATAAAATATACACATATAGGAAACTCCAACCTCAATTGATATTGGTGTCTATAGTTAGGCTAACTCATGTTAAGTGTCAAGAGAGAGACAATTTGGATGTTGACAAGAGCTATGGGAAAAATATGAGTTCAAATAGGTTGGAAATGACATAAATTAATTAAATTAATTCAAATAAGGTTTAGGCATGAAACATAATATTCATAAAATCCTATTGGAAACCCATTATCTTAATGAGACTGCCACCTATAGTCAACATAGTTTGCCAACTAGGCTTAGGCAAATAGAGAGAAGTGTAAGTTGGAGATTGGAAGAGAAACATAAATTAATTTAACATGATTAGAAAACCATCACAATGGTGATATCCACCTCATGATATTCTCATGACAAATAAACAACATAGAGACTAAGCTTCAAGCCTCAACATGTGTTAGTACACAATACATGCACAATCATCAACTGTGTGAGTCTACCTTGAAGATTTGGAGTGTTCATGACATTTCAGGGGTTTTAAAGATACAAAAAATTTGTACATATCACCTAAATTACCTAATATATCCTTTAATAACATTTTTTTGACTAAGATAATAGGTGAAGTGCCCTCTATTTTGTCTTAGACATAGGGCACTCCCAACCAATCTAGATTGTAGGTAGGTTATGTGATAGTAAGAGGGGATGCTAATAAGTCTTAAAATAGTAAAAATATGGTGTGGTTAGTTGTTTTAATCATTAAAAAACATGGAGGATACCTCATATCCATTGGAAACTACATAGGGTGGCCATGAGCAACTGTGGCACAATTAGACCTATTATGCCTAGAGCTAGGCCCAAGCCCTTCAAGGGTATATCCATCACTTTAAAGACCAAAAAATAATTTTAAAAACATTTATGACCTTTAATGGAGATTTTATGATGATTTAGGACCACCAAATTATAGATAACAAACACATAATGGTCAAACTGGCTTGAAAACACCTCAGACCTATTAAAAATACACTCTCAATCTCGATAGACCATCTTTGAAATCTCACATATTTATGGATTATTTTCATGGTGACCCAATAAATTGGAGAGAGTTTAATGAGGTCCTAAACTTTCTTTTAGTATGATTTTTTCATAGATTTAACTTGTGGTTTTTATGAACAATCTTTAAGGACCAAAACCACCTAAAACCCTCCTAAACCCTTGGTTTTGACCTAATTGGAAAGAAATGAGTGAATATGAATTAATAAGGGATAGTTTGGTATTAAAGTGGTTTTTAACCTATTTAATAATATCCCATTATCTTCTCCACATATTTGGTCTGTACCTTAATTGTACAGACATGCCTAAAATAGGGTTTTTTTTGTAAGGATTTATGTTTTTTAGGTATAAAGATGTTTTGAAGAAGGATAATCATTTGAGTAGGTAAAATTAGACTTTTATTAGCTCATTATATCCATTTATTTCTACATTTTTGCATAAAAGGTCTTTTTATAACTCATTCATCTTAGGTAGTCTTTGGAAGATAGTGAAATGGAGAGTAACTGCTAAGTGATAGAATGAGAGGTAGGTGTTTGGAACATTTTAAGGTCTAATAAATGTGTAATATCACCTATTACATGTATTTAATTAATAAAATGAAGGACCTTTTGGTGGAAAATGTGAATATAGACCTATACGGCTAGTGATGGTGATTGCAAATGGAAAGAATAAGTGTCCAAAAGAAGACCAGTGGTTAGGAAAGAATATGATGACTATTGAAGATTTTTTATAACCCCTCCTTGATATTTCATATGTTTCAAATTTCCATATTCTAGTTTTTAGTATTCAAAAGATGCCTAATCATGAAGGCAATTTCAAGAAGCCATTTGAAGACTCATGTGCCAAGTTTGGAGAGTTATCATGCTTCAGGTGGAAATTTGTTCAAGAAGACCTTATAGACCTCTAATATCCACTTCATAATTATAAAATATAACTAAATTTCATGCCTTTACATGTGTCATTGTGAACCTTTCACTTCACTTTCTTCTCTCTCTTCTCACATTCTATAAATGCAAACTATTTTGGCTCTTGTAGAGGAATTCCACCCCTGATATGGTGAAGCCCTATTGGTTTGATAATCTACTTTTCCTTTGAATAATATATTAAATTTGGTTTTTAGTTAACAAACATATTGTATAAGTGTGTGAATTGATGTATGGTGAAGTCTAGTGATAAACATCTCTCCTTGCCTTCTCTTTATCCTTTCATGTTTGTTGCAAGTAGTTCCCACTCTAACATGTCATATGGAGTGTAGCTAGTGTGTTTGACTATATTCAAGTGTAAAATTAGCCTTAGTGTCATCAATATGACATCTGGTTCATTTAACTTAAGAATTTTAATGCATATCACCTCTATATTTGAAATATTAATGTTAGAGCAATCAAGGATTCTAAGACTATTCTTGTGAGTCATGTATCTTAGTGCACTTATATGATAATATTGTGGAGATATTTCTAGTGTATCACCCCTTTAGATTAGTTAAATTTCATGTCTAATTCTATCTCTTTTCACATAGTTAATTAGTTAGTGTAGGTGGCAAGCACTTAAGGATCAATCTAGGGAGCTATCCCTTAAACCTAGAGGTCTACCTCTTCTATAGGAAACCCGCAGGCCTAGAGGTATTCCAATGTTACCCAAATCTTAGAGTAGGCTTGAACAACCTTATCTAGGGTGAAAAATTTGGTGACAAAATTTATGAAGGAATGAATTTGAAGGAGAATTCTATTCAAGAATCTAGATGGTATTTCATTTTATGCATTGACATAATTCTCTACCAATTAAGTTTTTAAGATTGATTAACTTAGAATATGCATGTTAAATTTGAGCCACACTATCTTTATGATGTTTTGTAGGTTGTAAATCTTTGAGAATCTTATTTTATTGCTTATTAATCATTTTAAATCATATTATAGGGTTATTAAGTGATAAAATTATTTGGGCTTTTGGAAAATTGTGAAATCATTTGAGCATATGCAATTTGATCAATCAATATTTTATAATTAAAATTTACATTTTGTTTTATATATTTGATATATTAATATTTTTATATACAATTGGTTTATTTATCATGATAATTACCTAAATCCAAGGATAAAATTATCATTATAAAAGTTTAAAATAATTCTTATGAAAAATTAAATTTGTATAAATTTAGCATGTAGAAAGAGTTAAGTCATATGTATAACAAATTGTCATTTTCATATTTTTATCATCCTAATTTACTATGAATAAATAAGATAGATTAAGAATTAAAAATAGAAATAGTTTTATTTAATAGTTAAATCAAATGTATTTTAAAGGATACAGTAACCCATATGATGGTATTCTCTTTAAGAAGAACTAGAACATTAGGGTTTCCAAAAAACCTTTTATTCATGATCATGTCAAAACAATGAACATTTGGTGCTAGAAGAAGATAAAACCAGATACTCCTACTAGATTTAATAGGTAAAGGACCATTAATTAATCCATATAATCTAATTTTTAAAGACATATAAAAATTCAAATAAAAAAATGAGTTCCTATAATATAAACTTCCATAGTAGGTCATACTGACTTAGTAAAATCAAATCTCCCACAAGATTGAACACACTTAATAGGAATAATGGAGACTTAGCTGATAGGAACAAATTTTAATATCCATAGAGCTACCCACAAATTACTTAAGAATTTATAAAAAAACCTACCTAATTTTGAAAAGTATGTGGCTATTAATACGTAAAAACACATTGCTTCATTTAAAGTTTCTTTGATACTCTTGCATGTAATACACAAAGATGTAACCTATAGAATTTTCCCTTTATCATTTTAAGGATCCTCCTATGTGTTTTAATTATTTTTATACATAGGTGATCTAATTAAAATAAAACTATTTAAATTTTTATTACATAATATATGACATAAACTATACAAATCTGAATGCTAAGATAAATTGATTGCATTTACTAAATATAAAAATTAAAAATAGAAATGACTAAACAAATAGGTAAGAAAATAAAGTTAATTAGTATTATATTTTATACCAATATCTACCTATGTTATAGTTATCTAAAATTCTATTTATTTTTTTAGCTCAAGAAACAAACTATCAAAACCTATGCAAGCCTTACTAGTACTATCCATTATCTATTGGCACTATCCTCATTAACTCTGCCAGTCTATTATACCATTTATCATTATGCCTACATTTATAATGATTCATGTATGTGTTATTTACATTGGTACTATGTGCATATTTTGATTTTGTTTTTGCTTACCTTAAAACCATAATTTCACTTTCAACACTAGATAGACTTTGAAATAGCACTAGAAAGATGGGTTGTACAACCCCAACCACTGCCCATCGAGTGACTGAGCATTTCATGAGCTCAAATACTCTAAATAATGACTATATATGAAAAATTCTATTTGAATTATGATCTAAATAATTTATTTAGGATCTTTGAGAGACCTCTTCTCTTATGTTTTAGCCACCCATTATTGATGGTATTGAGGTGCTTCTCTGGTTTCTTATCCCAAAATAATGTTTAAATTTTAAGCTCATCCTTTCATAGTTTTTTTTGGTGGGAATATATAAGGTCATGATCATAGAAGTGATATTTATGTCAGCCATTAATTAAAATCCTTATGCCTTTATCTCCTTGTTGTCTAGGTCATAATGTCAAACACATGCAAACACTAAATATGAACATTGTACAAAGATAAGGAAACTAGCTACCTTAAGGAAACCACTTGTAGAAAAGTAAGTAGACACAATAATTAGAGTGTTTGAATTCATAATTTTATGAAACTATTTCAAATACATGTGCCCAATTTGGGAATCACTAGTTTTAGGATTGTCATTTTATAGCACTGACATAAGTTCATAATCCTTGTATTTGAAATTCATATTTTTGGACCTAGTGTTTTGGAAGGCTACTTCATCAAGAGATTGAAAATTATTGCACAAATACAAATGTATTAAATGTTTGTATGGTTTTGAATAATAGGCCAAAATGTTCTTGAAATGTTAGTTATAATTTTGGATATCCCACCAAATGACTGCAATAACTACCTAGAATTTTGGTGTAGTTAGGGTACTAAAAACTTCCATAGGAGTAAAAACTATCTAAAATGAATTTTGAAACCTTTGAATCTTTCATTGATTTGAATTAATTAGAATAACATTTTTTTAGTTTGATTTTTTTTTCACATGGATAAATGGAGTGAGGTCAGTGTTCTTTTAGTGTACCAGTACCAAGTTTGGTGGAAGAATGGATGTAACTAGGTACTTGTTAGTGAATTAAAAATAAAAATGGGGGAGGGTTAGAATGTTTAGGTGTTGACATTACCACATGAAATTTATAAGTTTTTCCACATAGTCAGGCATGGTAGATGTGATTTCATAGTTATATTTTATCGTATCCACAATTTTTTTAATTTTTTATAGGGTTAGTGTTGGCATCAAATTGTGTACTCTAGGACACTCTATTCAGATCCTAAAATTTGATGCAACATTGAATCATATATCAAGTTATGGGGAAATTTTAAGAGAGATGAATCTATAGGATTGGAAGGGCTAGCTCCTTAGATTCTTTTGTAAGGTACCTATCACCTAATCTAATACTTGTTCATGGAAAAGGGTTAGAAGTTCTGCATGAAATGGAAAATATACTAAAGAGGTGATACACCATGAATATATCCACAAGATTATCATACCAATATACTAAGAATAAAGACTCATTAAACCATCTTGTACCTCTTAGGGGCACTCTAACACTAGCATTTCAAACATAAAGGTCGAATGCATGAAAGACTACTAAAAGTGAGTGAACCAAAGGTCAATTTTAGACACTAAGGCTACTTTTACACTTTAAAATAGACTCATAAAATTAATCAACACTTCATGTGACCTATTATAATGAAATAAATTGCATTAGACATGGAAGGATTTAGAGGAAGCAAGGATTGATTTCAATCACTTAACTTCTCACTATACATCTCTTCACAAACTTAGACAAGATAGTTTTAAGATCAAAATCAGACTGCATATCTTATTTAAAAGGATAAGTACAATATCTAACTAGAAGGGATTCACCACACTAGGTTTGGTCTCATTAAAAATTGGGTCCTTCCCACAAGGTTCTCTACTATTTTTGGTACCACCTGTAGGTGGTGATGAGATGTGGTGGGTAGTGAATACAAGGAAGTCATATAGCATTGCCATGGTCACCTCAATGAAATGTAAATAAAATAAACTCCTCAAATTAATTTTTTAAAACCTCTAAGAAGTTGAAAACATTACCCAGGTTACTATCAATGCAATAATGTCATGATGGAACCCTCTAACTGATCATTCCCTTTAGATATGCAGATAATGAAGGGAAAGATTGGATTAGGTGCAAGATTAGGCCTCATAGGCTCTTCCTTGATCATAAAATGCAATTTTATACCTAAAAAAACCTTAGGCACGTTAAATTACTTCATATTAATGTGGAAGAAACTCCATTCAAGGTATTTGTAGGTGAACACTTTTGATCTAAAGTAGTAACGATGATCCAAAGCAAGACAAGCCTAGAAAAGGCTTTCCTAGGCATTTGATAACGTCTAAATCCAATATAACCATGGAAAACATGTTGATAGGTCATTAAACACATAGGAAAACATTAAATCCACCAAACCAAAGTGAATCAATCTAAAATAAGTGCAAATAGTGGCCCCCTCTTGGATTAAAGTGCATAAAAAATTTCTTGGAGTGTTAGCAATGGTTCATAAAGGAGGAGCCACCAATATAGAACTTATTGATATGAAATTTGAATTAGACTCAGATTACTATCCACCCCCAAGATAATTTCTCCCAATTCAAATTATATGGTCCACACCAAGCATCACAAGTTGACCTTCTTTGGCTTACAAACAAAAAATAGAGGAAAATAAGTTATAGATGGAATTTTTGATGAAATATATACACTCCAAGAATTTAAATGGGTGTGTGGAGGTGAAGAATCACTCTACCCATGTTTTTAACTGATGGTGGACTCAAGAAGTCTGTACAAGTACCCAAAAAGTGCCTATTTTAAAGGAAAAACTACCATTTCCTGCTCATGACTGATTCTTTAACTAACCTCTGATATATTCTAACATCATTTGACCCCTTCCACATTGAGATTCACTTTTTTGACAAATATTATAACTCCACCATCCGTACAAAGCAATAATAATCAAAAAATGTGGCCAAAAGGCATATTTTTCATTTAAAGCATGGTAAAGGACAAATATATGACTTAGAAACACTTTAGTATACATAAATTACCATATTAGAATATTTATATCATATTTTGAACCTTTTACTAAGTTTGACCTTGGTTGACCAACTTTGACTTTGTTTGACTAGACTAGTACAAGGAGGATGAGCTTCAACAAGAACTAGGAGAAGGACACGTAAGATGTTTAGACCATTATGAGACCTCATAAGACACATGAAACCTTATTCAAAATTTCAAAATAGTAGGGGATAACCCAATTTGACTTGGGGTCAAATTTGGTCAACATCCTTGGTGATTCCTAGTGGTGGCATGCCAGCTATGCCTAAGACAAGTGGCCTAGTCCTTCCATTGGGCATGGAGTCATGCATATGGGCACTCAAATTGCCTTGAATAGACATTTTAATCAAGGAAAATACACTAGTTGACCCACACACACAAAATTAAAAACACACACCAAACAAAGGGAAGGAAACACACTTGTGTTATGAAGCACTTAGGAAACACAAGACAAACTGAAATAAAGACACTCTAATATGTGTAAGATAAATAGAAAGAACTGATCCTCCTAGATCAAAGGGAAAGTTTTTCATGCCATCTTCTTGAAGTGAACTAGAAGGATGTACAAGATACCACTTAAGACTTGTCCTTATTTTTTCAACACCTTTCTCACTTCTCATGGTGATTGCATTGGTTTCATCTAGTTCTTTAGCTAGGAACATATGTTCAATGTAAACATACTCCTTTTGGTTGGTTTGAATGACAACCATATCCCTTGGTTCAAGTGATCTTTCAATGATTCTACACTTATTTTTATCCTCATACTCAACCTCAACTTCTACTGCAAGTGGCTTTTCATCATCAAGACAAATAGTCTTTTTGAAAGGTAAGGTTTTGATTCGTAACCTGACACTTATTTCCATGCAAAAATAGTTTATCTTGGATACTTTTTTTCAAATTACACAATTTACCAAAACATTCATTAAATGAAATTTAATTTTACATTTAATCTTATTTTATCCGTTTATGCATTCAATAGTGATTAATAAACATGATTAATCAAAATCCATAAAAAGAATGCAAAATAGAATCCACTCACAAGAAGCACATGATAATAGAGTTTAACAATGCCTACATCTCTGGGTTTGCTTATAGTATGAACCAATCCATTGACTTGAAAATTGATTACATGGCCAATTCCTCATGATTGTTAAATGGATACTCTAATATTACACACAACTCAAACAATAAAGCTTTAGAAAGTCCCAGTAAACCCATGAATAAATCTTTCACCTTATTGTCGTGCGAATGCAATCTTGTAATCTTGTGGATTGTCTTAAAAAAAATCATATAGATTTAAAAATAACATTGTAATCATCTCAGAGTCTAGGACAAATCTTGAGTTTACATCGAGACGTGAAAATCTCTCCAAGTCCCTCAACACTTGAGATATTGCAAACAGATCTATTATGGCCCTTATACATAGTCTACTAATGTTTCAATTTGAGGCATTAAAAAGTACATCAGATGACCTCATATCTAGACACTCAATATATGGCTAAAATCATCTCTTTCTCTAGCTCTTGGCTCTTCAACTCTCAGCTCTCAGCTCTTGCTCTCAGCTCTTTGGCTCTAGCTCTTCAACTCTGGATCTTGGATCTAGCTCTACCATGAGAGTTTTTAGACTTTGGAATGAATTATCTAAATTCTAATTCCAATTCTCAATTATTTTTGAATAACCCTCACCACTTTATATACTTGTGGGAGGTCCACTTTTTCCAATTGGGATGATTATCCACAGTCTTTTTAAATAAATTTCATAATTATCCCATACCCAATTTTTATGGGATTTTAAATTATCCATTACATTTAAAAAATATGAGATGATAACTATTCCCAAATATTATATGGAATATTTTTAACCCCCTCTACTAAGGTGGAATTTACAAATTTTAATGACCTGGGTTGAGCCATATTGCTAGGGCACTTTATTGCCACATCATCAGGCTTGACCATAACTTTGGCTGGTCATAACTTGCACATATGAATTCCATTTTTCAAACCATATAATGTGCCAAAAAAATCTCAACGAGCTCTACACCATGGAACTAGATTCAAAATGTTCCATGGTTAATTTTTTCAATTTTACCAACTTTTACCACCTATTGACTGACTTTGATTGGAATTTTGACCAACTGCATGAGTATATGAGCTCTATTTTTTATTTTCCATGTACCATAGAGAAGATATTGATGGGATATTCATAATGTTGCAAGATTTAGTCTGATCTAGGACATTTTATAAATTTAACTTTGGATCAATCCTCCCTACTAAGAGGGCTTTTGGTCCACCAAAATATGGTACCCAACTTGAACCTCTGAAATGCTAGTTGATTCTAAAGAATTCTGATAGGTCTTTATTGGTCTACTTAGATTCCACAACTGCACCCACAATGTTTTGAATAATTGATTGATCACACCTTCTTAAAATCCTCTATTATTGTATTACCATCAATAGCCTCTACATATAAATAGGATGTCATGACTTCCTTTGTTGTACAGCTTCAAGAATCTCTATACAGATAAGCCTAGTGATCTCCTCTACTGCCACTAAATGATCCTCTATAACATATCAAGTATAGAACCCAAATCATAGCATAGAAATAATAGTGAAAAAATATGATTTATAAATCAATAATGTAAAAGGCCTAAAAATAAGGTATGAGTTATACTGAATCCTACAATTTCCAATAAGGTCACAATATATCAAACTTTCTACCGACTATCACATCTTGTAAGTAGTGAACTGCCAAATACTAAAATAATAACCAATGCAACTACAATAAAAGTTTGTACATGTAAACAAATTATAATATTTGTTGTGACGATGTCATAATACACTACCCCAATGGGTCTTATCAATGCATCCAATCACACACATACCACAAATAGATGCATCTCAAAATAGTAGTTATTCTATTGCAAGTACTGTAGGAAAGTTGAATCCTATGTAATAAGCTATGTAACTACTACCAAATCTCTCAAACTATCTATGAGTTAAATTCCTTGATAATTTAACAAGAAAATCATAAAACTAAAACTAGAGATTTCAAAAATAGAGCTTTTCAAAATATAAGTGTGAGAATTAGAAACTTCACATGATAAACCTATCTTGAAGTGTTCCTACTATAGTATCTCCAAAATGCATATATCAAAGTGAGGTAAATTTCCTTTTTCAACATAAAATAGGAATCCCAACAATACTTTGAAACATAAATGCTTTATCAATCCACTAATCATGACAACATGAAATTAAGAAACTGTTTACTAAACCTTTTAATCAGAATCTCTTGTTTAGGGTGTTTAATTTCCTTAGTAGGTTTATTGACATCTGCATAGGTTGATTTAGGATTAAATTCATTAATTACCTTATCAATATGTTTATAAACCATCTTATTCTTAGCACTAACAAGATGGTGAAATGGTTTAAGTTTCCAACACTTCTCAACCCGATGTCCACTCATGTGATGATGAGTGCAAACATCCCTCTTCTTAGGTGAGGTCACCCTTTTACCATTTCTCACTTGCCAATATGAGAATGGTATTTAGCACCTACAAAATAATTTAGTAAATCTTTTCATTTCTAATAATATGTGACACAATGGTTATTCAATCCATAAAATTTACAAGGAAAAGAATGCAACATCTTATAAATATTGAAACAAAATTTCTTAAATGGCAAAAATGAATTATAATTCTTGGAATTCACATTCCTATTGGTGCCTTTTCTAGTGTAAGATCGAGGAGGTGGAATCTCAAAACCTCTTTTACCTGATTTCTTACACCATTTATTGTTCCTTCATAGGGAGGAATTTTGATCTACTAGTGACCTCTGATCTTGTCTATCAAAAGCTTGTCTTTTTTTAGCAATGGAAGAATTGTCTCCAACATCCACTTTTTCACTAACACAACCTAATCTTGCATGGAGATATCTATGCTCTACTTGTATTGGGTTAGCAATACCTTGGCCATTCTTACCAAGGCCCCTTCCATCAAATCCTATTTTCAATAATAGTTTAGATCCAATGACCTTAGTGTGTTTCTCAAAACTACCAAAAACAATATCTAAAACATTTGAAATTGAATGAAAGGAATTAATAGATGAATAACTTAAAATGCAATCATTAGTAATAGTGATTGCATCTGTAATGGAAGGTAATTGATGAAGATAGTGTTTCTCTTCATCCTACATCTGTGCCAAGAGCTCATCCTTGGCTTGTAGCTCTGATTTTAAGTGGGCAATCTCATCTTGCAAGGAGAAAAAATAAGCTCTCAAGAAAATATTCTCTTCCTAGATCTATTTATTAATTTCTTCAATCTCATTAAGGATCTCTCTTTTCAAGGCTTTGCCCATGGCTACCTATTCCTTGTAAACAACCTAATTCCACAAACTATACACTATAAATGGAATATCAACAAGGACAAAAGTTTTCAATAATACTAGAAACTAGATTGAAAACAACTGATATCAAATCCACACAATTAGAAGTTAACCTAGCTCACTAATTGCTCTGATACCAAACATTATCCATAAACTGGTACTTATTTCCATGCAAAAATAGTTCATCTTGGATAATTTTGTCAAATTACACAATTTCCCAAAACATTCGTGAATATGAAATTGAATTTGACTTTTTATCTTATCTTAGATATTTATGCATTCAATAGTGATTGATAAAAAAGATTAATCAACATGCATAAAAAGAATGCAAAATAGAATCCACTCACAAGAAGCATGTGATAACAGAGTTTGGTAATACCTGTGTCTCTAGGTTTGCTTATAGTAAAAACCAATCCATTTCCTTGAAAATTAAGGACATGGCCAATTCCTCATGATTGTCAAATGTATACTCTAATATTTCACACAACTAAAATAATAGAGCTTTAGAAAGTCCCTATAAAACCACGAATAGACCTTTCATCTTACTGTTGCATGAATGCAATCTCACAATCCTATGTATTTTTTCCAAAGGTATGGAAAATGTAATTTTAAAATTTTATTAAAAAATCATCATAAGGATTTAAACATACCTTTGAAATCATCTCAGAGTCTAGGACAAATCCCTAGATTACACTAAGAATTGAAAATCTCTCCAAGTCCCTCAAAACTTGAGATTTTGTAAACTAGTCTATTATGGCCCTTATACACAGTCTGATAATGTTTCACTTTGAGGAATTAAAAAGTACATAAAATGACCTCATATATAGACACTCAGCATATGGTAGGAATCATCTCTTGCTCTAGCTTTTAGCTCTTGGCTCTTAACTCTTGCTCTCATCTCTAGCTCTTCGGCTCTGGCTCTGGCTCTAGCATGAGAGTTTTGAGACTTCAAAATGAAGTCACTAAATTCCAATTCTAATTCCAAATTATTTCCAAATAACCCCTCACCCCTTTATATACTTGTGGGAGTTCCACTTTTTCTGATTGGGATGATTATCCACAATCATTTTTAATAAATTTCATAATTATCCCATACCCAATTTTTATGGGATTTTGAATTATCCATTACATCTAAAAAATATAGGGAGATAATTATTCCCCAATATTCAATGGAGTATGTTTATCCCCACCTAATAAGTTGGAATTTACAAATTTTAATGACTTGGGTCAAGCTATATTTCCATGTCACTTTATTACCACGTCATCGAGTTTGAACATAACTTTGACTAGTCATAACTTGCACATACGGACTCCATTTTTAAAATATTAAAATGTGCCAAAAATATCTCAACAAGCTCTACACCATGGAACTAGATTAAAAATGTTACATGATAGTCAATTTTTTTAGTTTGACTAGCTTTGACCACCTATTGACTAACTTTGACTGGAACTTTTACCAACTACACAAGGAGCATATGAAATATATTTTTGAATTTCCACATACCATTAGAAAGATATTCATAATGGTGTAGGATTTGGTTTGATCTGGGACCTTTTTTGAATTAACCTCTGAATTAGGTCTCCATCATGCTTTGGTGGTCTTAGCAGTTGAATGCATGGGAGATGTTCTTCAAAACTTACTACCTCTCTTGGTACCTCATATTCTTCATCTACCTTGTGCATTTGATTTTCTTGAGATGAACCATGCTTACCTTTCTATTCAAAATCTTCAAACATGTGAAAATATGATTACCTTATGACTTTGTCTTCTTGTTGAGGTGCTTCATGATTTTCAATAGGTTCAACTGCAACATCTTCTTCAAAACTTTTCTCAAGCTCTTCATGAAGTGAAGATGCATCATTCAAGCTCAAGTAAAAATTTTCAAGATCATCCCAAAATTACAACTCTTCATGATCAATAGAAAAGACTTGAAGTTCACCATCTTTCTTACCAATTTCTTGTGGAACATCATGTTGGCTAATGGGTGCCTCTTCTTCATCTTGTGTTGAAAGTTGATCATACTCATCTTCCATGAAGCATGGACATTCATCAATCCACTCAAGTTCTTTCAATGAGGAGTGTGATTGGTAGGGGATGTCACATTATGATTCACACTTTGTGGCCTTAGAGAGGCATTACTTGGAGTCACATGTGCTTTCAGAACATTTCTCAAATCTCTCTTTTTAGCTCTTGTATTGGCTGAAAATAATGTAATTTCATTCAACACATAATTATCTTCCTTTTAAAAGTTCAAAATACCTATACTTTGGTTTCTGACCTCTCCATGAGTATCCCTTTGCATGAGCTTTTCTTCTTTTGATGTGATGCAAGGAGTAGCTCCTTCTTGTGCCACTAAGGCTTGAAAACCTCCTCCATAATCATACACAAACTAACCTTGAGATTGTCTCCAATAATCTAAATGGTCCTCTCCTTAAACCAAGTTAGCATGGATTGGGACAAAAACTCTTGTGGATGGAGTGGAAATAGGATTATAGGCATTAGACTACCTATTGAAACTTGTTGACCTTGTCCTCTTCCTTGGTAATTGTATTGGGGTGGAGGTATATAATTTTGTGAAGGATAATATTGGGGATTGGGTGGAGTAATTCCATGAAATTGAGCTTGTTTGAGCTAAGATTGTAATGACTAAATCATTTCATATTTATCTATAACATTATCTACCTTCTTGGGAGTGGTTCTATACTTGGCATTGGCATTGGGAACTTGTGGTATACTTAGAGCTTCAATTGGACTATGAGACAACAAAGGCATGGAAACTCTTGGGGGTAATTTCCCAACTTGTATCAAACTATTCTCAAATTCAATAGATATCCCATATGCATCTGGTGGAGTAAATCCTCCCATTGATTGCACCATTACTAACACATTAGTGAAAATAGCCTTGAGATAAGTGGGGAATAGAAAGCTTGGAGGAGGCCTCATGATAGGTGGCAATATATACCATATCCTTCGAAACCTTTTATTAAAATCACCCATAGATTCATTAGGACCTCTCCTTATCACATTCATCTGATGGATTAGTAAAATGTGGTTACTCTTATTCTCAAACCTATTCACCAACAACTCTACAAAGTCATCCCATTTAGTAATGTAACCACTTTCCAATGTCCTATACCAATCAAGTACTTTACCCTTTAGAGACATGGCAAGTAGTATAATAGATATTTTAGCTTGATATTATAGAAGTTACAAAAATTTTAAATGTCCCTAATGTGTTTAGATGGGGTAATAGGGCCTTCTCCATTAAATCTAGGGAGACTTTTGGTAGCATTAGGAGGAATAGGATCATATGTAGGAAGATTAATTAGATTTTAGGTGTTGAAGTTTGGGAAAGCATATTGCATAGCCATCTCTTCTTCCTCATTTTTATCTCTTATCTCATCAAATTCTTCTTTTTATTCCTCAAAACCTTCTTGTTCAGGATCTTTTTCCTCAAGAGGAGCTTTAGATAAAGGGACTTTATTGAATTCTCTACTAGAAGATGATCTAGTGAAGACTATGAAGTATAATGTGAAGGAATTGATCCAAAACTAGAAATTATTACCTATTGGAGTCACCAAATGCTGGATTAGAAACACTTATGTAACCTTGGGCTTGTCAAGATCAACATTCACCTTAACATGGAAATAATTAGGACCAACAATCCCATCAAGCGTGTTAGAACTGTTGGCATAAAATTGTGTACCCTAGGACACTCTATTCATCTCCTATAATTTGATGCAAAATTGAATCATCTCTCAAGTTGTGGGGAACTTGTAATAGAGATGAATCTCTATTATTGAAAGGGCTAGCTCCCTATATTCTTCTTTAAGGTACCTATCACCTAATCTAATGCTTGTTCATGGAAAAAGATTATAAGTTTTGCATGAAATGGAAACTATAATAAAAAGGTGATACACCATGAATATATCCACAAGATTATCATAAAAATATGCTGATAAGGAAGACTCACAAAACCATATTCTATCTCTTAGGGGCACTCTAACACTAGAATTTCAAACATGAAGGTGGAATACATGAAAGACTACTCAAGGTGAGTGAACCAAAGGTCAGTTTTAGATAATAAGGCTACTTTTGCACTTAAAAATAGACTCATAAACTTAATAAACACCTCATGTGACTTGTTAGAATGAAAAATATTGCATTAGACATGGAAGGATTGAGAGGAAGCAAGGATTGATGTCAATCATTTGACTTCTCACTATACATCTCTTCACAAACTTAGACAAGATAGTTTTAGGATCAAAACTAGACTGCATATCTTATTTTAAAGGATAATTATAATATCTAACTAGTAGGGCTTCACCATACTAGGTGTGGTCTTGTTAATAATTGGGTCTTTCCCATAAGGTTCTCTAATTGTAGACACCGCAAACGTGTCTGCACCTTGGTTCTCCCCCTTGGTCCTTTCTCCCTCCTAGTCCTCCTTGGTCCCTAACCCACCTAAGTCTTATTAATTGGAAATAAACATCTATTTTAATTAAATAAGGCCCCCTTTCCACCCTACCCTTGCCACCTTGGATCCTCCCTTGAATCCCTCCACCTTCCTCCTAGCATTTATTAGACCAAATCTCTCCATTATATCCCCCCTCGTCCATTTTGGCATCCTTGTGACCGTTCTGCCCATGACCCCTCGCCCGGCGGCGTGCAAGAATGGGCATAGGCTATTTTTAGCCTCTGTGCCCATCCTGCGATCACCGACGTCGGCGACCCTTCGGCCGACGTCGACGAAACTGTCGACGTCGGCAGCCTTCATTATCCCTTTCTGCATCCGTTGCACCCCCTGGACTCTTGAGCTCGCAAACAGACTCCTCTTGGCGCTTTGGCTTTCATCTCTCCTCTGTCTTGACCTCGTGCAACAGTAGCAACAGGTGAAAAGGCTCTGGATCAGGTTTTCTCTTCTTGCAACAAGTCTTCTGTGGCTCCAGCAACAGCTTCTCCTCTCTTCATTCAGCAAGCTAAAAGGTAAGCTAGTCTGGTTTTTTATTTCATTTGTTTAGTATTCAGTAATCTATCCTATTTGTTGTCTTTTGCTCCCTCTATCCTTCCCCCTGAGACGCTGCAAAGCCTTCTCAGGCCCTGTCCTCTGTGAATCCTCCTCTTCCCTGTCCTCTGTGTCTCTTCCTCTTCCCTATCCCTCTGCCAAGAAGACCTTGCATCAGGCACCCAACCCGAACCAGACCACTCCCCAATCCATCCAAACTTGTCCCCGTTCAGTCTCAGACCCGTCCACAGTCCAGAAAGCAACTCAGACCCGACTACAGGCCACAACCCCGACCGACGCCGGTCACTACCCCAACCGACGTCGGCAGGATAGCCGACGTCGGCAGATCAGATAACCGACACCGGCGACATTTCTGACCTCAGCGACTGTCTTCAGCCCAACATCTCCTTCAGGTAATCATTTTGTTTTCTTCTTTTCTTTCTACTTTCTTTGTCACTTTTGTATTCTGGCATTCTATCTTTTTATCAGTCACTTATCTCATCAAAACAGTGGGTTGACCTCCCTTAAGGAAGTTTTTACACTTCTGGGAACAAGCTTTTGCTTGGCAACCCACTGCCTATCCATCTAACGTTTTTCTTGTCCTAGTTTCCTTTTTTCTTGCAGGTGTCATTCCTCCACAGCCAAAGAGGAGTGCTCACAAGCGTCTGGATTTATGGTGCGCAATCTTTAGTCCAGGTACTTCCCAAGCCTTGTCCATTACTTTCTTTTAGTTTCTTTTTCTTAAGTCTGAAAAGCAAATTTGAGGTAGAAACATCTCTGGCACGCCCGGTGGGACACTAGGTTCCTCCTGGGTTCCTTTTTCTTTTTCATTCATTTAGGTGCATTTAGGCTCCTTTCTTCTTGTCTCTTTCTTCTATTCCAAATGACACTATAAGCGGGACTAAAATGAACCTTTCTTCCTTGCATTCTAGACTAGTCTAAATATCATACTCTCAACCCTTTCTCCATCTTGTCTTCATAACAATATCACATTTCGACTTGGGCTTAAAACGTATTGCACTTTCATCTCTGCTTGTGCTTGCATTAGTCCACATCTAGTAACTTAGGCGCATATTGAATAAACCGTAGACACTTGATGTTACACTACCGAATCACATGCACTAAAACGAACATAAAACTTACCTGAGACAAGGCCCGACTGGGATTTCATCACCCAGCGGATACCTTACCCGTCCCGGTGACCCTACTTGGATTTCATCACCAAGGGGGAAGCCCACTCCGTTCTCTGGCGGAGTCTAAACTCTAGGCGAGGTATATCTTGGCTAAGCGAGACCAGCTAACCACTGGAATCATGAAGTGAGGGGAGCTTGCTCCTTAGCACCAGGCCACGTACCAGACCCTAACACAGATCTTTGAGTGCCTAAAACAACACCTGAAACCATCTTTAGACAACCTTCTTCTAGGACCCATTTTTCAGCCAATCTCCCCAAACATTCATCTAAGGCATAAGCCACAAGTTTCTAAGGTTAATTCCTAGGATTTATCGCTTAGGCTTGTCTGTCTTTCTCTGTTTTCCTCTTCTCATCTGTTTGTTTGAGTGTGTGAGGACGCTTTCTTCTTTGTTTTTCCAAGAACCTTTTGGTTCTCTGGAAAACACAGTCACCGACATCGGTTCTACCACCGACGTCGGCTTCCCCTGTCACCGGCATCGGTCCTGCTACCGATGTCGGCTTCATCTGTTACCAGCATCGGTTATCTGACCGACGTCGGCTATCTTTCTTACCGACATCAGTTTTTCAACTGACGTCGGTCTCTGTCACTGTCCTTTTTCTTCAAAACCAGCAACCTAAAACCTATCCCTTCTCTGTCAAAGACTCCATCCTGGTCTTTTGAAACTGAGCAACACAGTTCCTGAGACCTGAACCTTCTTTGCCTTGCATGGTTTTCACTCATAGCCAAGCCAAGGCTCTTGTCGACCACGCCAGCCGTCAACCACTTCCGTCCACCCCATCCGTGACCAAGCCTACAATGGAGTTCAACTCGGAGACCGAAAGAACTCCTGCCCGTCCAACCCCGCCGCAGACTCCCATTGTCTAAGAGGGGGACCAAGACTTCGAGCGATTCTTGGACCTCAACGTCAAGGCCTTGCAACACTATCTCGTGCATAGCCGAATGCGAGACTCCTTGGGCAATCCGATATATGGAATGCCGACCTCCCTTGTCGTGACTACGGCTGTATCGACAACATCCATAGTTCAACCTTCAGACACTCAAGCCATCGCTTTGACCACTGACCAGACTTTGACCAATCCTCCAGGTGTGGCCTCTCCCTCTATCATTGGGCCCACTTCTACCGGGGTTCTAGCCCCTTGTCAACCTCAACCCGCTCAACCTCTATCCACTCCATTTCAAAACCTTGTCGTCTCTATCCCGCCTACCCTGGCCCCTATCAACAACAGGGTGGCTTCTCACCCCTTGGCCCCCGTTACCACAGTCCAACCTCTCGTGGCAACAACGGGCCCAGCTATGTCTTCTAACCAACCACCTTTAGCCTTTACTTCTGCCCCTGCGATTAGTCATCCGTATATTCTACAATCGACTATGTCGCACGCCTCCTCTAGCCTCTTCCAAGCGCCCTACAACTTAGGGGGCGCGCAACCCGTCAATCCATTGGCAGACATCATCAAGATGCTGATGGACAAGATGACCAGTCTTGAGACCTCTGTTTCCGACTCGCGCAACACTCTTTCATACGAGCAGATCTGTAACGAGCCCATTCATCCTTCTGTCCCAATCAGACCATATCCTAGCCAGTGGGAGCTTTCAAAGTTTTCTCACTTTCAAAACAAGGAAGACCCACAACAACACTTTCGGGCATTTAGACACGCCTGCTACCTCATTGGCCATGACGATGCGTTACTCTTACGCACGTTTCCTATGTCTCTCTCAGGTGCTGCACTTGACTGGTACAGCTCCCTTCCTAGCCATTCTCTCTTCTCATTCACACAATTGGCTCAGCTCTTCCTCGATCACTTTTCCATCAACATAACCAAGAAGGTCTCAATCACAGACCTCTATTCTATTCGGCAATTCGAGGACGAGTCCATAGCCGACTTCGTTGCTCGATGGAGAGGCCTTATCAACCAACTCTCCTTTTCCTTACCTCAGGCCGAGCTTATTGAACTCTTTTCTCAAGCCTGTGCCCGACACATCTCTTCCACTCTAAGGATTCAAACCTTCCGCACTTTTGACGAGGCCTTCACGATGGCCCGCAAACTTGAGTTGCGTGCCATCGAGGAGAACAAAGTCAGGTTGTGGAGTAAGAATCCCAGCTCTAAGACCAATGACTCTTCTTCTGCCAAGCCATCATCATCTAATTCTAAATCCAAGGCTTCAGCTAATGCCGTGGTTGTCAGACCTTCATCTTCTTCGACCAATCAGCCTGAGCCATCTACATCTCAGAGCACTACTCGGCAATTCCAGCAAAGATACTTGCAATGACGATATACTCCTCTTGGAGAATCATATGCGTCTATGCTGGAAAAGCTTCTTAAACAGGGAGTCCTCAATCTCCCTCAAGCCTGACCTCCTCCGCAATTCGATCCCTCACATGCCATCCCCGCATGGTATAGGGAGCAAGACTTCTGCAGCTTCCACCGTGTTAAGGGCCATGACACGGAGAACTGCAAGACCTTTAAGAACATAATACAAGACATGCTTGAAAAGGGGGATCTCATCTTAGACAATCCAAATGCACCCCCTAATCAGGCCATTGACATCTTCAAACAACCTTTCCCCAATCATCCGCCAACTTAGAACAATGTCCAGACCTTAATTGACGACAATCATGAGCACAATATTCGGACAGTCAATACGGTCTCTCCTTTCATCCCCAATCAACCTCTTGAGGTTAGTCCATCAATCAGTCCGTCACATGTGGACGAGCCTCTCTCCCCGGCTAGTTCTCCATTGACCTCTCTCATCTTGGAGGACGCCTCGGCCTTACCAGCACCTCCAGTCTTGCCATCCTCCTTTCTGCAGCCTATGGAGGACCCGACCCTTCCTACTCCTCAGCCGCAAGTGGAGGGCACTGTCATCCTTGCCCTTTACCCGCTGGAGGAGCCTCGCTCCCCGGTTTCTTCTCCACCCAGGGAAGAACCTGTCTCCCCTTCATCTTCATCTAAATCTATCATGACTTCACCACACCATGTGTCTGAGACCACTACACCCGTCTCGTCTTCAACCTCGCAACCATCAACATCTTCCTCTCAGCCATTTTCCCACTTAGTGGAGAAGATCGAACTTCTCCCTTCGAGGAAAGTGACGCCTCAGGTGTTGTGGGAGCGTCTTAAAGTCCTTCAACATACCCGCGCCCTCTCATCACATGCCGCTAATCCTCCTAAGACAGAATCTCGTCAGACTCTTGACAAAGACCAGACTCTCAAACCTCAACCAAACCCGTCCAAACCAAAGCCTGCATCTATCTCGTCTAAACCCATCAAGTCATTTGGCGTTCGTCCTATCTCCTCCCTCACTCACCCACAAGTGAAGGTGGACTTAGGCCAGACCTCGACCAGTAGTAGTCTTCCGACCAAGGCGAAGAAGACTGCCAGACCACAGAAACGAACGCCTCCTTCTCCGTCACCATTGCCATCCATTTTGGGCCCCCATCCTTCGACCTTGGCTAGCATCCTTCCCACTCCGGCCTTCAACCAAAACTCGTTGCCTCCTTTGCTTCCTCTGCCTATCTCTAGTCGTCCCTCTCCTAAAAAGGCAGTATCAATCACCAAGAAAGAGCCGTCTCCATCTGTCGCCGTGCCATCAACCCATAAGGTGGTACGGAAACCTCTTCTAACCTCGCCTAAGCAAAAGTCACCAACCTCGCACATATCAAATAGCACGGACCCTCTATTGGGCTCATACTCATCGATATTGTGCCGACTTCTCCAGACTTCCGACATAACCCTTCTGCCCATCAAGCCTTTCCAACACCTCGGGTCCAAGCCCTCCTGGTTCGACGATACGAAAATTTGTTTATATCATCGTACACCAGGACACGACACCGAGACTTGCTGTGCCCTCAAGGCTATCATTCGCCGCCACATGGAGAAAGACACTCTTCTCCTTGAGGACACTCTTGACCAGACCCCGACTCCTTCCTGTCCAACCTCTTCAAACATGTCAACATCTCGCCAGCAAGACATGACCCCTTCTTCGCCTCCCATTTTTGAAATCAATGCTATCCGTATAACCACTAGGTCACAAAGGGACAAGGCCAAGGAAAAAGCTGCCATTCCTTGGACCTATCCCTTCGTCAAGCCACCCCTTGCACCCAAGCCTAAAATTTCTATCCTTGGCGCGTCCCAACCTTCTTTGTCTTCCTCTTCTGGACCAATTCACGACTCCATGCTGAAGCAGCTTCACCAGACACCTGTGAAGATGTCTCTTTACGACCTTATCCAAACCTCGCCTCAGCACCGTCAAGCCCTTATCCAAGCCTTGCAGGTAGCGGAGGTCCAACCCGAGGACCCCCAACCACTCGCTGCCCTCGTCCATTCCTTGTCTCCTGTCGCTTCCATCACATTCAGTGATTCTGAGATTCCCACATCTAACACGGAAGATCAGGATGCCGCCCTCTTCATCACTGCCTATGTTGATCAGACACGCATTAAACACGTTATGATCGACGGCGGCGCTAGCATCAACATAATCTCTACCCATGCCTTTGATCAGCTGGCTCTTCCCAAGAACTACGTCTCCAAAACTGACGCGATCTTACGCTCTTTCAACGACACCACCGCCACGACCATTGGCACAGTCATCCTCCACATTCGCGTTGGTCCATGCACAGTCCTGGAGCTCTTCTATATCATCGAAGGAGAGTTTTAATACAACCTTCTACTGGGCCGACCGTGGATCCGTGCCATGACCTGTATACCCTCCACCCTGCACCGTTGTGTGAAGTTCGAACATGACGGGCAAGTCCACACCATCCCCGCTGACCCTTCACCCTTCAAGACTTGCAACACCACCTACCGTCCTAACGATGTCCTCATTCCCATCAAGCCGTCAACTCTGGCACCACCTCCATCTGCGGAAGCTTCGACCAGTTCCCAATCGGCGGTTACCCTCACCCCTCCTCTTCAAGCGCCAACCAAAGACCCCATGGAAGACATCTTCCAACGACTATCGCTTGGGGAATATCGCTTGTTGACCCTCGACATGTTCCAAACTCCGCAAGAGTATGGACGTCTTCACCTCAGTCCTAATTACGACCATCGGATCGGGACAGTCATACCTTATGGTCCTCCTCACTTCCAAACCAACTTTGTCTATGGGGGGCTTAATCAAGCTCCTACCAACGGCACTTCCCTCTCTTCACCCCAACCTTTCACATCTGATTTCTCATTTCTTGGCAACCCCGCCTTTGCACACACTTACCTTCACAGGTGTGCATGGAAGGGTTTTGGTTTTGGACGTTATGAGCAGGGCTCCCATCAGCCCATCGAGCCGCTCAGTGATCATGATGCCAAGAAACGGTATGGCCTGGGATATCATGACCCCACTCAGGCTCCTTCCGACCTTTGTCCCGAACCAACCATCGACCAATCTCTTCCAGACTCGCCCATTTCTCCTTCATCACCTACGGAGTCGGTGGTTTCCATCCCTCCTAGTTTTTTTTTCCATAAACACCATCCGCCTGGAACCCCTGACCTATCAGCTCAATGGGGTGCCTAGGTCTCTCCCTCTCATCTTTCCTAGCATGGTAGAGGATGAGTCGGCAACCATTCACACTGTCCATTGCGTTGATGATGACGCCATCCTTTCCTACATGGGTGCTGATGACTCTTTCATCCAGCGTTTCCTCCCTTCTGAGACTCAGGTTATGTTAAATGAATCCACCATTGACATCAACCTCCCTTCTTCTTCCGATGTTCCTCACGTCTTAAAGATTGGCCAATATTTAGACGCTCAAGAGCAGCTTGACTATGCCCAGTTCCTTTCCAACTATAGCAAGGCCTTTGCCTAGACTTACAGCGACATGCCTGGCATCGACCCCACCATTGCTACCCATAACATTGTCACCAAACCAGAGGCTAAGCCTGTTAGGCAAAAGCTTCGAAAGATGCATCCTCGCGTTGCGCTTCTTGTCAAAGAGGAACTTCAGCGCCTTCTTTCTGTCTCCTTCATCCAACCCATCGATTATCCACAGTGGGTCTCTAACATCGTCCCGGTTACTAAAGCAACTGGGGGGATTCAGATCTGCACGGACTATCGTGACCTTAACCTAGCCTGTCCCAAAGACGACTTCCCTCTTCCTAACATTGACCAGCTTGTTGATCTTACGACCGGCCATGAGATGCTATCTCTCATGGACGGGTTTTCAGGATACAATCAAATCCTGATCGCACCGGAAGACCAGCACAAGACTACCTTTATCACCCCATGGGGGACTTTCTGCTATCGAGTCATGCCTTTCGGCCTGAAAAATGCTGGTGCCACTTATCAGCGCGCCATGACCTACATTTTCCACGATCTCCTCCACAAAATCATGGAGGACTATGTGGATGACCTTCTCGGCAAGTCCAAGCTTCGCCGTGACCACTTGACCATTCTCGCAATCATCTTCTCTTGTCTTCTACAATACAATGTCTGCCTTAACCCCAAGAAGTGTGTCTTTGGGGTCCTCTCAGGCAAACTTCTCGGCTTCATCGTTTCCTTCCGTGGCATCGAGATAGATCCCGCCAAGATCCGCACTATTCTCGAAATGCCGCCCCCGACCAATCTCAAGCAGCTTCACAGTCTCCAAGGGAAGCTCCAGTCCATTCGTCGTTTCATCTCACAGCTTTCAGACCGCTGCCAACCTTTTGATCACCTCCTTAAGAAGGACGTCTCCTTTAAATGGGATAAGGGCTGTCAAGAGGCTTTTGAAGCCCTCAAAGGCTATCTGGTCTCTCCACCAGTCCTCATTCCACCTAAGGACGACCAACCCTTCTACCTTTATATCTCTGCTACCAACCATTCGTTAGGTGCCATGATCGCGCACCGAGACGAGCATCATCGCGAGCAAGCGGTTTACTACATCAGTCGAACACTGGTCGACTACGAAACTCGGTATACTCATACCGAGAAACTCTGTTTGGCATTAGTCTTTTCCGCTACCAAGCTCCGCCACTATCTTCTCAACCACAAAACCTTTGTCGTCACCCACACCGACCCTCTCAAGTACATGCACTCCAAGCCATATCAGAATCAACGTATGGCTCGGTGGCTCATGCTGCTTGCTGAGTTTGACTTCGAATTCATCCAACAGAAATCTATCAAGGGGCAAACCATCACTGACCAACTGGCGGATGCCCCTCTTCCCGACAACCAACCTTCACACTGTGAGTTCCCTGACGAGTCTATCGCTACCCTTTCCACTGATGACACCGTCTACCAAATGACTATGTTCTTTGACGGCTCCAAATGCCAACTCGGTGGGGGTGCGGGGGTCATCCTCATCCCACTCGAAGGGGAGCCCATGCCTCTATCTTTCAAGCTTGACTTTGATTGTACCAATAATATGGCCGAATACGAGGCCTTAATTTTGGGACTTCAGACTGCCCTTTCTCTCCACATCAAGTCTATCAACATCTTCGGCAACTCGCAGCTCGTCGTTAATCAAGTTAACGGTTCATATCTCTGTAAAAATGAAGTTTTACAAAGGTATAAGAATCGTGCTGACCTTCTTTTGGCATCTTTCGACCATTACCTCTTGCAGACTGTTCCACGCTCTACGAACAAGTTTGCCGACACCATGGCTTCTCTTGCTTCGCATATCCCGTCTTCATCATCATCATCCCGCCTTTTTGTCACAGTGCATCGCGTACCTTTGACTTCATACATCTCTCCTCACATCAACCATATCAACACTGTCAATTCTAGCCCACAAGATGACTGGTATAAGCAACTTGTGGACTACTTGTCTCTTTCTGTCACTCCTCCCAACCTCTCTAGCAATGCGCGGCGAGCTTTCATCAAGCGCACAGCTCGCTATACCATGCTAGGGGGCCTTCTCTATAAGTGAGGCTTCGATGGTCTCCTTCTTCGCTGTCTAACTGCCAGTGAAGCTTCTCATGCCGTAAAGCAAGTCCACGACGGGATTTGTGGTGGACACTTCAGTGGAAACTCAGTTGCCAAGCGCATCCTTCGCCTGGGTTATTATTGGCCCACCCTTCATCAAGACTGTAGCGATTATGTTCGGCGTTGCATCAAGTGTCAGCAGCACTCTAACCTGCTTCATCTCCCCAGCCACGCCTTGCAAGTCGCTCAAGATTTTTGGCCTTTCTCTCAGTGGGGCTTGGATCTCATCGGTGAGATCAATCCTCACTCGTCTCTTCGTCATCAGTCCATCATCACTGCCACTGAGTATTTCACCAAGTGGGTGGAAGCCATTCCTCTTGTCTCCACAAAAGCTGACAAAATTGTCGACTTCATCAGCAGCCACATCATCTGTCGTTTCGGTGTCCCTCACAAAATCATCACCGACAATGGCAAGTCCTTCAAAAACAAGACTGTCCAAAAACTATGCGACTCATTTGGCATCAAACTCAGCTTTTCTTCACCTTACTATCCACAAGCAAATGGGCAGGCCGAGGCTTCCAACAAAATTCTCACCAAAATTCTCATGAAGGTGGTCGACGATACAGGAAGGGATTGGCACGTTCATATCCCCTTCGCTTTGTGGGCCTACCGCACTAGCATCCGAACCTCTACGGGTGCTACTCCCTTTTCTCTCGTGTACAGAACAGAGGCTGTCTTACCTCTCGAAGTACAGATCCCGTCTCTCCGCATCTCTCTGCATGACATTCTCTCCAATGACGACTTTCGTCAAGATCACCTAGGTCAACTTGAGTTACTCGACGAGCGCCGTCTGGCTGCCCTTAATCATCTCCATGTCTACCAAAGTCGCATAAAGCGGGCCTACGACAAAAATCTGCGAGAACGAGATTTCAACATCAGAGACCTCATCCTCAAAGAGAATCAGCACGTGACCAATATGGAGCGAAGTAAACGAGGCAAATTCGCCCCCAATTGGCTTGGACCTTTTATCATCACGCACAAGTATGGGTCAGGGACTTATCGTCTGTCTTCCGTCGACGGACGGCCAGAACCTGAGCCTCTTAATGCGTTACATCTTTGACCATTCTTCTGCTAGTCGAGTACTCGTCTACTTGGCACGTAACTTGAGCTCGTCCCTTGAGCGATCCTCATCCTCTTAATCCTCATCCCTTTCAACCCTTTTCCCCTTTAACAAGTCCTCTACAACCCTTTTAGGATGCAGTGATGCTTTGTCCTAATAAAAGGGGCGTCCTTCAGCTTCTACAGTCTTGTCCGTGACTCTCATTTCTATCAACAATCAAAATCAAGATGTCAAAACATATCCATGGTCACTAAATCAAGTCAAATCAAAAATACAGACTGATCCCTCGAAGGACAGCTGTACTATCATTGCTGTATTACTAGACTGATCCCTTGAAGGACAGCTAGGCCAACTTTTCAAACATTATTAAGCAAAAATATAGACCACTCCCTCGAAGGATGGCTATGACTAATCTGGCAATAAACAGCAACTATTTTAGAAGCTTCCCGCATTGATCAGCTTCGCAACATGACCATTACATCAAATGACATCTCTATGCAGGCTTCCCGCATCGATCAGTCTGCGCCAAAAAAAAAAAAAAAAAAAAAAAAAAAAAAAAAAACCGAGTCACGGACATTGGCTTGTAGTTGTCTCAGGGTCTCCTATAAAAGGGGCAAGGTTATTCCTGCTCTTAAACTGGGTTACCCTATCCTCCTCCTATCACCGACTCAAGGGACTTCGAGCTCACTTTAATGTCAAAGTGATTCGATTACCGTTCTAACACCATACTGGTCAACGACGCAATGCATGAACGGGGCTTTTGTTCTAATAACCCCTATCTATGCTTCCTTTTTGGTCCTTGTCAATGAAAGAGCAATTTGCCTTTCACCTTTTCTCTACACTTTGGTCACGCTTTGGCCACGTCACTTGTCGACTCATCCTTAAACCTAACCAACTTCAACATTTTTCAAACCAGCCTCGACATTTTCAACACGACATCAGGCATCATCCTTGTCCATTTCACATAGTTCCCATGGACACCAATACACATGGAAACTATCGACCCGACCCAATTTATGTTAAGCATAAACCAATACTTGCTGAAGCATAAATAGACCTTCATTCATTTTTAGCATACATCCATCACGACTATGGAAACTTGCTAGGGATGAAAGACTCTCGACCAATTCTACAGAATACACCATCTGTAGCATCTTTTTCTCCTCATCTTAGTCTCATCATTTCGACGCTTGACCACATCCGATCATCGACCAATCTTCTCATTTCGTCTGAACTACATTGGTCTGAGGCCCTATGACCAGGGCTATGTAGGCAGCACTCAGATATCGCACCTTCTGAGGTTAGCTCGACCACCCCCTTTTTGTTCGTCTCTATGATGGACAAACCTTCTCTTCTTTGACTCTTATCACGCCCAACTTCATCACCTTTGACCAAGACCTTTGACCAAGACCTTTGACCAAGACCAGTCATCGACTTTGACCAAGACCAATCAATCCCTCTGACCCTCCCTCCCTTTTAGGGAGAACTACATCGGCCTGAGGCCCTATCACCAGGGCTATGTAGGCAGCACTCAGTTGACATGGGGTCTTCTGGGGATAGCTCAGCCGCATCCTTTCGTCCATCCATCCTCTTGACCAATGACCATTGGAGATCATGCCTATCTCCTTCGACCTTCGACCACTTCCAAGCCAATGTTGCCTTGGTTGTTTTTGCGTGTATGCTATTCCATGGCTGGTTAGCAGAATTGTTCGCAAACTTTTTTTTTGACCCTTCGCAAGTATAGGATCGCGAGCCAATTGACCCCTACTACTTGTGGCTTTTTCGTGTTTCTGGGAGCACTTCCTGAGCCCTGGATACCTGGAACACGATGACCAGTTGGAGCTTCAGCTTAGATTGAGTGACCCGATCAGCAGATGACTAAATGCTGGGGCCCGGTTACTTCAATTTTGGCACTCCTTGACCCTTGACATGCGACAATTTGACCTGACCCTCTCGTGAAGTGGACTACGCGCAATCACGACTATGGCAGCATTTTCACTCACTCTCTTCTATCCATTTCTCTGTCAAATCGACACTCGACCTCCGGTTCCCTTCTCTCGACTATCGCTCTGAGGGGGGAACACCTCATCCTTTTTCTGGGGCAACCAACTCCTGTTTTTGTCTTGCAGTTTGTCTAGAACAACCAACAAGACAAAAAGGGGCAAATGTAGACACTGCAAATGTGTCTGCACCTTGGTTCTCCCCCTTGGTCCTTTCTCCCTCCTAGTCCTCCTTGGTCCCTAACCCACCTAAGTCTTATTAATTGGAAATAAACATCTATTTTAATTAAATAAGGCCCCCTTTCCACCCTACCCTTGCCACCTTGAATCCCTCCACCTTCCCCCTAGCATTTATTAGACCAAATCTCTCCATTATATCCCCCCTCGTCCATTTTGGCATCCTTGTGACCGTTCTGCCCATGACCCCTCGCCCGGCGGCGTGCAAGAATGGGCAGAGGCTATTTTTAGCCTCTGTGCCCATCCTGCGACCGCCGACGTCGGTGACCCTTCGGCCAACGTCGGCGAAACTGCCGGCGTCGGCAGCCTTCATTATCCCTTTCTGCATCCGTTGCACTCCCTGGACTCTTGAGCTCACAAACAGACTCCTCTTGGCACTTTGGCTTTCATCTCTCCTCTGTCTTGACCTCGTGCAACAGCAGCAACAGGTGAAAAGGCTCTAGATCAAGTTTTCTCATCTTGCAACAAGTCTTCTGTGGCTCCAGCAACAGCTTCTCCTCTCTTCATTCAGCAAGCTAAAAGGTAAGCTAGTCTAGTTTTTTATTTCATTTGTTTAGTATTCAGTAATCTATCCTATTTGTTGTCTTTTGCTCCCTCTGTCCTTCCCCCTGAGATGCTGCAAAGCCTTCTCAGGCCCTGTCCTCTGTGAATCCTCCTCTTCCCTGTCCTCTGTGTCTCTTCCTCTTCCCTATCCCTCTGCCAAGAAGACCTTGCATCAGGCACCCAACCCGAACCAGACCACTCCCCAATCCATCCAAACTTGTCCCCGTTCAGTCTCAGACCCGTCCACAGTCCAGAAAGCAACTCAGACCCGACTACAGGCCACAACCCCGACCGACGCCGGTCACTACCCCAACCGACGTCGGTAGGATAGCCGACGCCGGCAGATCAGATAACCGACGCCGGTGACATTTCCGACCTCGGTGACTGTCTTCAGCCCAACATCTCCTTCAGGTAATCATTTTGTTTTCTTCTTTTCTTTCTACTTTCTTTGTCACTTCTGTATTCTGGCATTCTGTCTTTTTATCAGTCACTTATCTCATCAAAACAGTGGGTTGACCTCCCTTAAGGAAGTTTTTACACTTCTGGGAACAAGCTTTTGCTTGGCAACCCACTGCCTATCCATCTAACATTTTTATTGTCCTAGTTTCCTTTTTTCTTGCAGGTGTCATTCCTCCACAGCCAAAGAGGAGTGCTCACAAGCGTCTGGATTTACGGTGCGCAATCTTTAGTCCAGGTACTTCCCAAGCCTTGTCCATTACTTTCTTTTAGTTTCTTTTTCTTAAGTCTGAAAAGCAAATTTGAGGTAGAAACACTAATCTTTGTGGTACCACTTGTAGGTGGTGATGAGTTGTGGTGGGTAGTGAATACAAGGAAGTCATATATCATTGCCATGGTCACCTCTATGAAATTTAAATCAACCCAAATCCTCAAATGAAATTTTTAATACCTCCAATAATTTTAAAACATTACCAAGGTTACTGTCAAGGTAATAATTTCATGATGGAACCCTCTGACTGATCATTCCCTTTGGATATGTAGATAGTGAAGGGAAAGAGTGGGCTAAGTGAAAGATTAGGCCTCATGGGCTCTTCCTTGATCATCATATGCACTTTTTTACTTCAAAAAACTTGAGGCATGTTCAATTCCTTCATATTAATGTGGAATAAACTCCATTCAAGGCACCTGTAGGTGCACACTTCTAAGCAAAAGTAGCAAGGATGATCCAAAGTAAGACAAGCCTAGAAAAGGCTTTCCTAGGCATTTGATAACTTCAAAATCTAATATAACCATGTAAAAACTATGGATAGGTCATTAGACACATAGGAAAACATTAAATCCATCAAACCAAAGTGAATCGATTTGAAACAAGTGCTAACAATGGCCCCCTCTTGGATTGAAGTGCATAAAAAGTTTCCTAGAGTGTTATCAATGGTTCATAAAGGAAGAGACACCAATATATAACTTATTTATATGAAAATAAATTAGACTTAGAGCACTATTCACCCACTAGATGATTTCTCCCAACTCAAACTATATGGTCTACACCAAGCATCACAAGTTGACCTTATTTGGATTGCAAAGAGAAAATGAAAGAAAATAAGTTGTAGATGGACTTTATGATGAACTATATACACTAAAAGTTTGGAAATGGGTGTGTGGAGGTGAAGAGTCACTCCACCCATGTTTTTACCTAATGGTGGACTCAAGAAGTTTATATAAGTACCCAAAAAGGGCCTATTTTTAAGGAGAAACTACCATTTGCTTCTCATGACTAGTTCTTTAAATAACCTCTAACAGATTATAACTTAATTCTACCCTCTCCATGTTGAGATTTACTTTGGTGACAAATATTTTAACTCCATCATCCATACAAGTCATTAATAAGCTAAAAATGTGGACAAAAGTTATATTTCAAATATAAAACATGGTAAAGGACAAATATATGACTTAGAAACACATTAGGATACCTAAATGACCATATTAGGATATTTATAACATAATTTTAACCTTTTAATAAGTTTGACCTTGATTGACCAATTTTGACTTTGTTTGACTAGAATACTGTAAGGAGGATGGGCTTTAACAAGGACTAGGGGAAGGACAAGTAAGATGTTTAAACCATTATGAGATTTCATAAGACACATGAAACCTTCTTCAAAAGTTCAAAATAGTAGGTGTTTACCCAATTTGAATTGGGGTCAAATTTTGTCAATAGTTAGGTGATCCTTGAGGTATGGGTGCAATGGGAATGGAAGTGCACCTAAGGCATGTTGGCTTATGTCCCTATGTCTAGCATTCCTGGAAGGTCAATCAAGATGGAAATTTTGTTATTGTGGAGTGAAAACACATGGCTAAATATACTTTTCATTTCACTCTCTTTTTACATTCAACTAACTTTTTAAATTTGACTTTTTACATTTAACTCAAAATTTTGACTATGAAGATTTATGAAGTAAACAAAATTTTGACCATGGGAATTTTGAAGACAATAGATACCATGCTCATTTTAATTTTATAAGTATGTGCATGCACACACACATCAATACAGGATAAAATGAAGATATCTAAAAATTCACATATGCTTTTATAAGTCATTAAATTATATATTTTTGAGATGTTTGTATATTTTTAGATTATTGGTATAAATTAGGCATTATTGATGCATGAATTTTAGTGTTACTTACACATCATATTGACCTAAATTTATTTCATTTTACTTATCTACAAATTTGGACCCATTCATCCCTCCTTGTATGAAGTGTGATATCATGCTTTTGGTATGTCGAAAGTGTGCATTAATGTTTCATGAGTGTATTATTATGCCAAGTTATTGTTGGACCTTTTTCCCATTATATTGTGTCACCCTTATCCCACTATTTTCATATTTTAAACCATCAAATCTTAGTAATTTTCATGCCAATGTGATCCTAATTTGAATTCAAGTGATCTATAAATACAAAATCACTCGTGTATTTATGTATCTATTATTAATCTACATGCATTTAAAAATCATCAATCAAAATCTAGATAATTCATTTTTGTTTTCACATGAGTCTATCAAGAATTTAGAGAAATCAAGTAATTATTAAAACATTCGTTGAAGCATTGAATTTCATGTTAGTGACACATTACATAAAAATGGTTTCTCTAGCTAATGAATTATTATAATTAGTTGATTTTTGTTTTCAATATTGTACAGTATTGAAGGGCATGATAAATACCAAGTTTCCTCAACTACTCCTTGGCATAACACAAACCCCAAAACATATGTTATTTTAATTCCAATTTTAAGATCTAAATATAGTATTCCTCATAGATAGATCAAGTTTACAATCACATAGAAGAAGTACAATTCAATTCAAGTGTCCAAAGCTTCTAGATTTAAAACTTAAAAACATACTATACCTTCCTTAATTGAAAATAAACTTTTACTCTCTATTTATCATTCAAAAATAATGCCATTCAATTTTTTTAGACAATGGTGACGTCACTATTAAAAGAAAAATTGGAAATACAATCGTCTTGACTTGATACAAGGAAGGAAAATTACTCAAGCTCAAAGATGAGCCATAAATTTCAAGTAATTATGATCATCTCATTGAATAAAAAATATCTAAAATCATATTGTTAAATTTAAGATTGGGGCATATGCATTATAAAAACATTCATGTCTTGTAAAATAATGGTATTGTTATATTTCCTACCTTACCCATAAAATTTTATGAAAAGTGTGAAGCTATTTTATTATTTTAAGAATTTAGGTGTTTAATTCCTAAGTAATAAAGGTCTAGAATATGGGGAGAATTTTGGTTTTATGTAGTAAAATAGAGGTTTATGAAAATTTGATCAACTTAACTTACATAGGAAAGAGAAGACAAAGATAGATCAACTTAGCTAGTTTTATGCTAAAACTAATGATTCTGAATCTAGAATTAGAGGAGTAGGACTGGGATAGTGTTTGAATTATGGATATTGTCTCTATTTTATTATTAGATAGGAGCGCTAGAAAAAATACACCCTGTTTTATAGCACTATATTATTTTCTTGCGCTATTGTCTTGAGGTTAAAATATTTCTAGGTTATGTTCATCTGCTTACTATGACCTTGCATACCAAATTTTAGGTCCTAAAAGTCACTGGAGCTTGTTGTAGATCTATTTCAATCTTTAGTACCTGTATTAGTCTACATAAACAAAGATAACAAAGAAAATCAAAGCAAAAGTTGGAAAATTTGGGTTAGGGGAAGAATGATCATACAATCAAGAACCCCTAATGTTCTAATTGATACCTACATTAATCCTCAAGATAAGGGTCTCAGATCTGATGTAATTCTCCCTTAGGGAATATGAATAATCAACATGCACAATTAATGCAAGAATGAATTTTGCCTAGGCCCTTCCTTGATCAAGTATGCAAATCTATGTCTGATGTAGAAAAGTTGAGCTAAACTATTGATTGATTTTATTATGTCTAATGTGTCAAAATAGTAAGTGCTAGATATAAAATGCCTTGTGTAGTCCTTTATATAGGAGACTCATTATTTTGAATTTTAGAGATTTATTTGTATTTGCTAGACATTGGGAAACTTAGGACCAAAGCAAAGAAAATGGGTAGGACTCATTCTATGGAAGAAACTGAACATTAGGACCAAAATTGCACTTGGACAACACCAAAAACTAGACACCCTAGGTTTCAGTGTTGTAGTCCTATTTGAGCACTATTGTCTAGAGGTTATGGGACTTGAGGGGATGGGTCTGGGTCTAAAAGAGGTTCCTAGGCCTGAAAGGGTTAAGTCTAAAAATTTATGGGTGACTAGGGATAAGAAAAATGATGTTTAGGAAATACAGTAAGAACAATATAAGTTGGATACAAGGACATGGCTAAATATGAATAAAAGCTCATATTCTCCAGTTAGAGTCTCCTATAAAAGGATTGTGAAAATACATAATATGTGTGTTTGCTTGACCAATTTAGGGTGTATACAAAATCCCACCTTTTAATCTAGTGATGCAATAAAATGAAGTACTAGAGTAAAATAAAGAAGTTGCATACCTAAACTTACCTATGTGAAGATAAGTGTGTTGAAGAAAAGGGTCTATAATGTCCCCATTTTCAAGTTCACTTGTAACATAGTTAGAGATAACTTAATGGGTTGGTGACAACATAATCAGAGGATTATTTTGATCTCACTAAGGTGTTCAAGTGATCTACTGGAGCTGTATGACACTTTTGAGAGAGATTTTAGACAACTTGTCCATACTATTTATAGTAAGTGTTTGCATGGCAATAATCTTTTTGGGATCTTCTGGGTTTGTTCTCTTTGGTCCTTGGAAAACACTACTATTTATATGATGTCTTTTTAGGGGATTTTAGACTCTGGGCTCAAACTTTCTATTTTTGGAAAATTGGGGTTTCTATTTATTTTGGGTTTTTCAAAGTTGGAGATGGAACGTCTCATCAAGACCTTTCTAGTGAGCTATAAATCATTGAATTTTGATTTCATTTGGGCCTCCATTTTAAAGTCCATAAATTATTATTTTTATTTAAATATTAGAATTTGGGATTTAATTGTTAAGTGACAAAAATAAAATATTTAAATGTCACTCAAGTTATATTATGGAGCACTCACATTAGGGAATATTAAAATGAAATTAAAAGAAATATTCCCTCCAAAAAGTATAATGACCTTTTAGGGAGTTATAAAAGAGGGAAAAGTGCCTCATTTAGGATATGTTTGAATATATGATTTTGTTGGCTATTTGCTTTGCTAGGGTTTTCCTTGAGAGGGTTTGAAGAAGATTCAAACCAGAGGCTATTGGGAACAAAAAATCCCTCTAGTAACAACATTATATAGGTGTGCAAGGCCACCCAAAGGTGCTAGATTGGTAAATACACATAGTGTTTGAATCTAGAGCTTCAATGGAGTTTGTAATAATGTTGGTTTGAGGATTTAATGTTACATAACTTGTAGATTTTGTGTTGAAAACCTGAATATAGTGGAATAGAGGCCATTTTTGAGACATCGTATGGAGTTTAGAGTAGCTATAATTATTCCCTCTTACTGATCATGCATTACCAACTTGGTCGTACCATCCATTGGGGTTTCATGTTGATTTTTTAGGGTTATTTGAGACTCTATCCTAGGAATTTAGAGATGAAATACATGTGCAACATTTTTTAATGGTCTTGGCAATGATTTATATCATTATTTGAAGGTATTACAAGCTACCACATCAACATCAGGTCACATTAACACTATATAGGAGGTTTTTCTCAACATATATCCATTTCTTTGCATTGTAAGTTTGAAGTAAAAGTTTGAAGATAAATTTAAGCCATTAGGGAGTTGGATGTTAATACAAATCAATTGATATATTTGAGCATTGCAATACATCTTCATTATAATCAGTCATTTGCATTAATCATATTAGCTTGAAAGTGCCATTGATATATTGTAATCAACATTGTAATGAGTTTGGCACCATATAATATAAATGTGAAGATGTTGGATCTACATACCAAGTATTTTTTGTAATGCCACTGGATGTAGTTACATTATCTCAGCCCTACATTAGTATGCAAAGTGTTTATCAAAATACCTTCTTGTTGTAGCTGCATATTATTTTGCATACAAAGTATTCACTAAAATTCCTATTAGTTATAGGAATCAATTTTATGCATTTTTCAATAATTAATTTAATTAGAAAAGCCAAAAAGACTTTAGCATTGCACTTACCTTTCATATCAGTCTTTGATTATCTTTATTTTAGTTATATAATCTTTATATGCATTTGAAAACACAAAACAAATAGGGTATCAGTAGGTATAGAATTTTCAAGACAAGTGTTTGAAAAAATTCTTGAGTGGTGCAAATTGAAGTCCAAAATTGAAAGGGTATTTACAGTGGTATTAGAGCTTAGACCCTTACATCCTAGAGGGTTAGATTGTTTGATGTAGTTAGAATCATGGGTTTCAAAGTTGATGATGTAATGGTTGCTCATAAAGGGTACCTTGTACTTCCACAAGAGGTTATAAATGATCTATCCTTTGGTTTATATATGGAGTGTTGGATGGATAGGAGAAATCAAGAGAGGAAATCAAAGAAGCATGAAAAACCAAGTGTTAAAAACATCTTGAATAATCTTTAGAAAGAACTTATGATTTCACAGAGGAGATTAGCTCATAGCTTGCAATGATATGAAGATTCCCTATCAAGACAATATACATCACAAAATAAGGATGAAAGACTTCATGTATCTACAAGTGAAGTATCCAAAGGTCTCTATGATGAGTTTAGTTTATAGTGTGGAAAATCAATAGTCATTTACCAGCCTACAAGCAAAAAAATTTCCAAACTGGCCATTAAAGAAAATTATGTTGAAGATGTCAAGAAGAGGCATGATGTGAAGAATCAATCTAACCTCAAGACATGTGAATTGCATTGGGAAACACATATTCAATCAACACTTGATAGAGAAGATGATTCAAGGAAAGAAGAGATGCTTGAGGATGTTGAGTACACTATACAAAGGTATGAGACAAGTCGTAATTTTATGATTTGGAACAACATTCTATTATCTTTGTAAAATCATGAGTTGGCAGAACTTACACATGAAGATAATAATGTTGTAGATCATTCCAATGTTAGCACTCAAGTTTTATGTGTTAAACATGAGGAATGTATTATGGATTCAAGCCGTAAATCAACTGATTTTATACATCATACCATGGAGGATGTTAAGAGGACACAATATATGTGTAATGGATGGTTACAAAGAGATAGGAAGGCAAAGATGTTGGCTTCCTAAGCAAAACAACACTTGGCAATGGTTAAGGAAAGAAGGCAATTAGCTGGAAACACTCATCATGGGGTAGCTAATGAAGAGGTATATTTGAGTGAAGATATTGATGATAGGAAATCAATTTTGGGTGATGAATTAGACTCCATTAGAGAGCTAGAACAACATGCTATTAACATGGCAAAATCTGATTTTAATGAGACTCACTTACCGGATCATATGGATAGTGATCATGTTTCTCTAACCCATTATTTATTGATTCATCATTCTTAGTTAGAGGACTATCCTACACTATTAGGTGATAGGTGTGTTGATTTAATTGATGGTACAATAGTTTTAAGGGCTAATTGGCATGATATAATTCACTATTATCTTGATAAGTATTGGTTTACCAATGATATCCTATCATCTTGGGTTCAATATGGCATGTTGGACACCATTAGTGATGACATTTCTAGCTCATATGTTGTTGTTTTGAACTATGGTAGTGACATATCAAAGTTAGATACACTTTCATATGTATCTATGTTTGTCACCCAACACTTATCTAAGCTACTATATAATATTAAAGGCATTTTTAGTTTGGTTGTCATTATAATTGGCTTCTATATGCACCTTATGGATATGATTGGATACATTATGGTATGGGATCTAGGTGGTGACATGTTTGGTATGATAATTTAGTTGGATTTTGATGAGTTACTTCACCACTCCCTACATGGTGAAGGATTTATCAGAGTAACATAGTGTTGGCATGGTGGTTCTATTTTGAGAATAACGTGGGACCCTAAGATAAATTTTGGTTCTAGTTCAGTTTAGTCTATTCATTGGAGGTTGTATTGGCATTACTTAAGGACAAGCAATCTTTGGGAAGGACAAACTATAATATCCCCAATTCTAAGTTCACTTGCAGCATAGTTAGAGATAACTTTCTAGGTTGGTGAAAACATAATTAGATGAGTATTTCGATGTCACCAAGGTGTTTGGGTGATCCATAGAGATGTATGATATTTTTTAGAGAGATTTTAGACAACTTATCCATACTTAATATTTATAGTGAGTGCTTGTATGGTGATAATCTTTTTGGGTTCTTCTGGGTTTGTTTTCTTTGGTCCTTGGAGAATACTACTATTTATATGATTTCTTTCTAGGGGATTTTGGACTCTAGGCTTGAACCTGCTATTTTTTTAAAATTAGGGTTTATATCCATTTTCGGTTTTTTAGTGTTGGAGATGGAGCATCTCGTCGAGACCTTTCTAGTGAGTTATAGATCACTACATTCTAAATTCATTTGGGCCTCCATTTTAAAGTCTATAAATTAATATTTTTATTTAAATATTAGTCTTTGGGATTTAATAGTTAAGTGATGAAAAATAAAATATTTAAATGTCACTTAAGTTATATTTTGGAGCACTCACCTTGGGGAATATTAAAATGCAATTAAAATAAATATTCCCTCCAAAAAGTGCAACAACCTCTTGGAGAGTTATAAAAGAGGGAAAAGTGACTCATTTGGGATATGCTTGAATATATGATGTTGTTGGCTATTTTCTCTACTAGGGTTTTCCATAAGAGGGTTTGAAGAGGATTCAAACTAGAGGCTATTGGGAATGAAAACTCCCTTTAGTAAGAGTGTTCTACAGGCGTGCAAGGCCGCCCAAAGGTGTTAGATTGGCAAATACACATAGTGTTTGCATCCGAAGCTTCAATGGAGTTTGAAATAATGTTGGTTTGAGAATTTAATCTTACATCACATATAGATTTTGTGCTAGAAAGCTAAATATAGTGGAATAGAGGTCATGTTTAAGACATCTTGTAGAGTTTGGAGTAGCTGTAATTATTCCCTCTTGCTAGTTGTGCATTTCCAACTTGGCCATACCATCCATTGGGGTTTCATATTCATTTTTGGGGAATGTTTGAGACTCTATCTTAGGCATTTAGAGATGAAATACATGTGTAACAATTGATGATGGTATTGAAAATGATTTCCATCATTATTTGAAGGTGTTATAAGCTACCACATCAACATTAGGTCACATCCACACTATATAAGAGGTTTTTCTCATCATATATCCATTTCTTTGCATTGTAAATTTGAAGTAAAAGTCTAAAGATAAATTTCAACCATTAGGGAGTTGGATGTTAATGCAAATTAGTTGATATATTTGAGAATTGTAATATATCTTCATTATAATCAATCATTTGCATTAATCATATTAGCTTGCAAGTGCCATTGATATATTGTAATTAGCATTGTATTGAGTTTGGCACCATATAATATAAGTGTGAAGATGTTGGAGCTACGTACCAAGTGTTTGTTGTAATGCCACTATCTATAGTTATATTATCTCATCCCAACATTAGTATGTAAAGTATTTGTCAAAATATCTTCTTGTTGTAGTTGCATATTAGTTTGCATACCAAGTGTTCGCTAAAATTCCTATTAGTTTTAGGAATCAATTTTATGCATTTTTCAGTAATTACTTTCATTGGAAAAGCCAAAAAGACTTTAGCATTGCACTTACCTTTCATATCAATCTTTGAGTAGCTTCATTTTAGTTATATAATCTTTATATGCATTTGAAAACACAAAACAAACAAGAAATCAACAAGTACATAATTTGCAAGACAAGTGTTTGACAAAATTCCTAAGTGGTCAGAACTAAATATTAAAGGCCAAAATTGTAAGGGTCTTTAGAGGGTCCAAATTCCTGGCTAGGGAAGTGGATGAAGAATTGAAATAGTTCTCTAAGAAAGAAGGAATCCCTGTAATGGATGCCCCTGTATTGAATCTAAATAGTGCTTAGAGAAAAAATGAATCCCTATATTGAATATGAATAGTGCCTATAGAAAAAAGGAACCCCTATAATAGATGTCCCTTGTCTTAATCTGAATAATGTTTGAAGAAAGAAGGAACCCTATAATAGATGCCCCCTATACTAAATCTAAATAATTTAAGCTAGATTTGAGAAGTGCTCAGAGGTCCAAAATTAATGCCTATCCTCTATCCCACACAAAATATTGGGTCTAAGTCTGAGTAATACTATGGACCAATCGATGCAGACAATCATACTATCTAACCTAGTGACAACCTGAGTAATACCTAGGTGGAAAATAAAAGTGTTGGTAAATGTGTGAGAAGATAGTATGTCCTACCATCCTAATCTATATAATCCTAGAAGATGAAGGAAATGAACATCTATGCTATGCCCCAAAATATGGTATGTGATTGATGCATCTAGATAATCTAGAAATCTATATAACCACATGTGATATGATATATCGTGGCATGTCTCATGTAGAAAACTAGAGATCAAAATAATGTGCTCTACATTATGCCTATAATATGCTATTTATTTTATAACTATGTCATGCTATATGAAGAGGTATGTGTGAGGTGTGTATTAATGTACGTGCCCCAAAATCTAGTATTTGGATATTCTATATATCTATAAACTAAAGGTGCATCCCTTTGAATGTTTTAAGTAATGTTGAGTGACCCAATGTAATCTAAACCACTGTATAATCTTGACCAATATGAGCTGAGTGTTGCTAAGTGACCCATGTAATCTGAACCACTGTATAATCTTGACCGATCTGAGCTGAGTAGTGCTAAGTGACCCATGTAATCTAAACCACTATATAATCTTGACTAATCTGAGTGAAGTGATGTTGATAATCTAAATATTAGAGGTGTAAAAACTATGTTGAGTGACCCATGTAGTCTGAATCACTATATGTTTTGATCGATCTGAGCTGAATTTGATAATTTGACTACTAGAGGTGTGAGAACCATGGTGTATCCATCTATGAGAGTGGATAGGTGTGATGGATAAGTGTAAAAATAGGAATAGTAGGAATGATTCCCCCTTTTGGGGAGAGGGACAACATCTATGATAGAGGAGGTTGAGCCAAAAGTGATGACTAGTGGCAGAATGTATAAGAACTAGGTTGGTATAGTTTGAATTGATTGAGAGTCTATTATTGAATTGGTGAAGTTGAATTACTATGAATGATAGGTGTCTTTGTTTTATTGTTTAAATATGTTGGGTTGCTTGAATGTTTTGAATGAATATTGATTGGTGAGGACTATGTTGTATGTTTGGGAATAAGAGAGGTATATAGATGTGTGTGTCATGGTAGGCAAATGACATAATAAGAGAGAAAGGCCTACTTGATGTCGAAGGTGTCATCATCATAATTTTGATGAAAAAACTATTTGTTAAATAGAGCTACGGAGATCAAGTTATGAATGAAACAATGTTTGGATTTTGAATAGAAGTGTTTGGCTTTTGATATAGGAATTTGGATGGACTTTGGGTTCATTTGTGTAATTACTAGTTTGAGACATTGAAGCTCTGGAGTTCAAGATGCCTAGGAGATGAACACCTTTCACAACCCATTTTGAGCAGCTGGTAGCCTAGATTGAGGTTGATGGAGAGATTAGCCTAGTAAGTAAGCTAGTCAATTTATTTTTGCATGTTTAGAAGCTGATTTTGGGCATTTTTGAGCTATTTTAGGTGGTCTAAAAGAGGTTTGACTAGTTCCAGTGCTCCTATCCTAGGGTTAGCACTATTGTCCAATATGCAACACTATTGTCCAACTTTTGGTGCTATTGTCTAATGTTAGTGTCCTTTTGCAACATTATTTTCCACTATGGATGAGTTTTTGAGATTCTGATTTGTTATATGATATTTGTATAGCTTGGTTATTTACTTGGCATGCTCGTCTAATATATATATATATATATATATATATATATATATATATATATATATATATATATATATATATATATATGTTACTTTCTAGTGTTTTTGTAGGGTGACATATGGATGAGAAAGTTTCATAGAGGTTAGGTGATGGAGATACTAAGGATGTTACCATTATCTATTGATGAGCGTGTTATTATGGATAGGGCTAGATTGGGTCATGCGTGTGACTTGGGTACAGTGCAGTGGGATAGGTACATGATTACCACCTTATATGAGAGGTGGAATGTTGATACCTTTACATTTTAGATTTTTATTGGAGAGATTATTGTTACTTTAGAAGATGTATATCATATTCTACATTTGTCAATTAGTGGGTGATGGTGACTTTGCAGGATGACATGGGTGAAACTACTATTGATCATGCATCTAGATAATTTGTAGGGGTACCCATAGGAGTACATCATTGAGGTAGTGATAGTGATATACTCTTGTCAATGATTATGTAGTCGAGTGTTCTATGCTTGTAGAAATGTTTATCTATATTGTTGGCTTCATTTATTGTAGTGGATGGCAGTGGAGTGTCTATTACTTATAGGATGCATAGGGTGGTTCATAGTATTGAGATGTACGGTATTGTGTTCTCATGGGGTAAGACTATGATTACCCACTTGTACAAATACTTATGTATATTTACTCATAAGAAATTCATTGGAAGTGTGGGTGCAACCATGTTGTTACATTATTGGGCATATGAGCACATAGCAATTATGTGACCTATTAGATTATCAAGGGTGAGCTAGGCATATCCACATCTATTTGGTGAGAGATGGACGAGTGAGTTGGCTATCATATATCTTAGGATAGATCACTATAGGAGGATGCTAAAAAGATTGGTGGCCCAATATATCATATGGAGGCCCTATATAAGATTCCCTAGATGGCTTAAGGATGGAGAATAACTACGGTATATGAGGGTCATCTATTGGTTACATGATCGCTAGCCTAGAGTTTATGAGTGATTTTAGTATGAGCACATGACTAGGTATTTTAGATTTTGACAAGATGTTCTTCTTGTAGCATGGGTATGATTGAGGAGTGCATGAACACCAATAAGAGCTAGGGCTCATGTGAGATTAACTAAGGCTAAGTTGGCACCATTTCCTTTAGATGCATGAGATGTTTTTATAGATATTCTTGATGTGGATGACGTGGGATATACTAAGGGATATACTTCATAATAGGCAAGGTAGCAATGGTCTCTATTATATCTTGTGGATGGAGTAAATGTTCTGGTATATGAGGATCTAGAGCTAATCTAAATGATGGGAGGTAATTAGTGATTGTAGTTTATGTTTGTGCTCTAGTTTGTATTTGAAAGTATATATCTAATGTAGTGTTGTACTTATTATGTGTGTAGGTGGAGTGGGAGGTGCACAAGATGAGGTACCTAATAGGGTGGGGAGGGGAGATGATGAGTTATGGTAGACCATCATTAAGTCAACACTTTATGAGATGACATAACATGTTCCTGATGATGTCGTGAAAGAAGGTTTGATAGAAAAAGTGACAATTATGATTGGTGTGTATGTTCATTTATTCAACTAAGTTCTTATAGCTACAACTACATATGTTAGGGTATCAGGGGAGAGGGATGAGCTTAGAGCTGAGCTAGATAGGCGTAGGATGCCTCTACCTATTTGTGGCATAGTGAGCACAAAGATTATAAATGACTATATAGATATTTAGTGGTGATATGCAGATTTACATGAGGAGCATGATCAGTTGTTGGAGCAGGATAGTCAGTGCAAGAGGCATTCAAGATCTTGAGGAGGTGTAAGGTCATCAAGTGCTCGACAGGATTATGGGACTAGTACTGGAGGAGAGAGTGAGACTGAGAGTGAGGGCATGACCCCTATTAATGATTTATTATATCTAGACATGATGTGTATGTTTTGAAAACTTTATTATATATATATATATATATATATATATATATATATATATATATATATATATATATATATATATATATATATATATATATATATATATATATATATATATATATATATATATATGTTAGTTTGATTTTGGACTTGTGTATTTGTGCTATGGATTTTAGAATATGTTGGTATATTGATTGTAAGTGGTTTGATTTAGTATTGATTTTGCATATGCTTGATAAATGGTACTTGGGATATGGGATTTAATTCTTTGATATGTTGTGATGTTAGTCCTATTGATTTTTAATTGTAAGCGTATATAAGCAAAAATTTGTTTTTTTTGTGGTAATTGGTAAACTTATTTGTATGAATTTGATTTGGTTTTTGAGATTGATAAAGTAATTGGATAAATTTGAGTATGATTTGAATATGTTTGATTTGGTTTTAATTGGTAAAATAATTGGATAAGATTAATTTGGTAATATCTATACTTTGATAGTCTGGTGTTTGGCTAGGGATGGATATCTAGAATTTGGAATGTTAGTTGTTAGAAAGAGGGGAAATTAATACAATACTATGTGAATATTACCTCCCTGAGAGTGGCTCAAGAATACAAAGGTTAGTTAGACCTTTTGCTCCATCATTGCCTTGCTAAGTGAAGCTATGAATTGATGCTAAAATGAATGTATGTCGTATCACACTATGTTATATCATTAGCTGAACACTGTTGACCACATGAACAAGTGCCCATACTAGTCATGATGTGTAAGAATGTTCTCTATAGATAATACTAGCTGCTATGAAGAAAGCTCATCTATCTATAACCAAATACCCTGTGACATCTACTATGATGCATATGAATGTCCAATATGTTGAGATGGAGCTAAAACCTATGCTGAGGGATCATTTAATCTTAATCATAATGGATTGTTACGTGAGATAGGACCCTACAAACTTGGTTGTAATGAATATCTCTCTAAATTATTACTCTATAATGTGGTTTCAACTAGTCTTAATTGTAGAAGGTTTTGATGTGAGATAGGACCATAAAAACTTGGTTGTAATGAATCTCTCTAGAACAGTACTCTACTATGGTATTTATGACTCTATTGGATATGTATATGGAACTTCACTATGTATACCATGGACTAAACTGCTATATATGGGCTACTTGTGTTGTACTAGTTTCCAAACTTTATGAATAGTTAGAATAGGAGATCTCCTATGAGATTTTGTCATAAACCTTGCATTGTGTTCATGACGAGTGACCAATGATTCCTGTAAAGGAATGTCTTGGGATGACTCAGTCAAGGAGGAATGAGGTTTAGGGTTCCATGATGGAGGATATCTTTATACCCCCTATGTGAATGCTATAATACCATTACCAACACATCTAGTAATGTAATCTTTGAGTCCAAAGCAATCAATATCTATGTCCATGGATATAATGATAATTGCAAAAAGGTCGATATGTCTATCTATGTAAAAGATGTGGATCTCATCGATGAATAGAAGGTAATGTGATTAACCTCCTATCTAATAGTGCTCATAATATGATAGATGGGATATCCTGCTCTGAATCAAATAGTAGTGGTGTTGTACTATTATTATCTATAGTGCATACAATAGGTTGTGTTCTAAAAACTTGCTCTTTATTCTTGACTAGTTTTTTTTGGATATGGTCTCCTATCTTGTCTAAGACATGATGGATGCTGAGTGGTAAGAGTTGTATCTAAAGATGATTTTATGAAGTCTAAATTGATTTGATCAATTGAATCTACATCAATTAATCCCAATTTATTTTTCAAAGCTAGAACTATGTAACATAAATGTCTGAAACAAGGCTCTATCTGATATAGTAGATGCTTGAAGAGAGCTTGGTAAAGGCATTTGATGAAGATATGATGAATCTCTAGATCTACTAGTTTATTTATTAGTCTTAACAAATAAGCCTTGAATCACAAGATATACTCATTGACTGTCTTTGAAGAATTTTGATGTAGTGTGGCAAGTTTCTCATATGTAACATGAGGGCCCATATTTATGATGTAGTTTCAGAGAAATTCCTCCTCTAAGTCATCATATGTGTGCAATGAACCAGTGGGGAGTAGATGAAAAAACCAATTCTATACTTCCCATACTAATGTCTATTGAAACAACTTGACTAGAATTAAAGGACTCATATGAGGTGGAAAAGCCTTTTGAAAGGCATGAATATGTGTGAATGGATCTCAAATTCCATCAAAGTGAGGTAATGATGGTGTCTGGAAATGTTTAGGTAATGTAACTTTTATGAATGTTTTTAGAATAGGGTTACCATGTAGATCATTGGCATCCATCCAAGATTTATAAGCTTTGTTTTCCAAGGTAAGCAGATGTACTTGGTGTTGTAGTTCACCAACTACATGCATCAAAGAGATGATCTCCTAAGATGGCACATTAGTATCTTGAAGTGGTTCATTTAATTATTGAATTTGATTTTTAATTTTAACCATGGGAATGCTACATTTAGTAAGTGGATCATAAAGAGGGGGTGTGCTCAATTGAATCTTGGGAGTAATGGTAACTTGGACCTTACTAGAGGGATGTGGGATACCATTCTCTTTGGGTGAAGAGTGAGAACTGGGTTCTACTGTAGTGAGGGGTGGCTTGGGAGATTCATTGATATCTTTATATTTTAGTGACTCACATTCTAATTTAGAAGAAGATGTGTTATTAATATTAACATGTGTGTTGTTGGAACTAGAATCATTCAAAGCATTAAAGACAAAATTTGGAATTGCATTAGGTTAGAAGCATAAGATGTATTTTCTTCTTCACTATATGCATAGTAGTCATCATTATTCCATGAATTTTCATAATCAGCATTTTGTTCATTTGAAATGGAAGAATTTGAAGTATAATTTTCATATTCACTTTCATTCTCATATTCACTATCATATTGATTATCACTTCCATTATTTATAGGGAGAGGTGTAAGAGAAAGATTTAATTTCTTTCTAATATGCAATAAGTTATCATTGGCATTTGGAATAACATGTGTATCTATGATATTCATGGATGGAGTATATGCATTTTCTTCATTTTCAACATGAGAAGTGAGAGTAAAAGAGTTATCATTTGAACATTCTTTTGAAAGAGTAGAGTTAGGAACACATATTGCATCATTTTAACTCTGCTTTGGTAATTTGATTCTATTGCATCTATATTGTTGTATTTTGAACATATTAGTAGAAAAAGGTAGAGAGATATTAGGTTCACATGGAATCAAATCATCACTAATAGGAGTTCACTTGGAAGGGCATGATTAATTTTTTCATTTTGTATATTGTGCTTGGGAGAATGAGGTGAGAAGTATCTTTCCCATTTATCAAAAGTATTTTCATTAGAAGAAGGAATAAAAGAGATGGGTTTAATAGAAAAAGATTCATATATTTGTGACTCACCCTCATCATTATGTACATCATAATATCCTTCATTACAACAATATTCATTTTATTCACTATAAATGAAATCATTTTCTATAGTTTTAGCTAATGTGCAATTTTGCAAATTCATCCAATCATTGTCATAATTGTAAGAAAATTTTAGAAATTGATCTATGGGATGAGAAGGAGGAATTACCTTAGTGGCCATTTTATCGCCAAAGATAATTTTGAAAAGTACCAAGGAAAATAAATGCATGAAGAACTACTAACATTGAATTTTTAAAATTACTTTTGATCACCCAAACAATTTGCAATAAATTCAAATTGTTTTTCTAAAAATTGTAAGGGAGGGAATTTTGAGGTTTGAGGACCTAGTTTAGAAATCTAGAGTTTTGAACTAGGATTTTAGAATTTTTTAAATTTTTTCAATAATTTTAAATTCTAAAAATTGTTAGAAACAGAATAAATGCAAAAAAAATTATACAAAATTTAGAATTCTGGAATTCAAATTTTTGCACAAGAAAATACTAATTTTAAAATTTTGATATAATTTTTGACAAGGTAATTGATTTGAAAAAATTCCAAAATAGTTTTCTAAAATTAGCAAAGAGGCAAGGCTTGTTGTTTGATGACCTCGTTTTGAAATCTAGGGTTTAAACTAGGGTTTTAGGTTTTGTTTGAAGTAATTCAAGTTCACCAAATGTTTTATTATTTTAGGAAATTAGGTGTTTAATTTATAATTAATAAAGGTATAGAATATGGGGAGAATTCTAGTTTTATGCAGTAAAATATAGGTTTATGCTAATTTGATCAACTTAACTTACATAGGATAGATAAGACATAAAGATTAACTTAGTTGGTTTTATGCTAAAACTGATGATTCTGAATCTAGAATTGGAGGAGCAAGACTAATATAGTGTCTAAATTCTAGATCTGGTCTCTATTTTTTTATTGGATAGGAGCATCAAAAATGGGACACCTTGGTGTCTGGCACTATAGTCCTTTCCTAGTGCTATTGTCATGAGGCTAAAAGTTTTTTGGGTTCTATTCATCTGCTCAGTATGACCTTGTATACCAAATTTTAGGTCCTAAAAGTCCTTGGAGCTTGCTATAGTTTTATTTCAATCTTCATTACCTATATTAGTCTACATACATAGAAACAACAAAGAAAATCAAAACACAAGGGGGAAAAATTGGGTTAGGGGAAGAATGATCACACAATCAAGAACCCCTATTATTCTAACTACTACCTACATTAACCCTCAAGCTAAGGGTTTTAGATCTAATGTAGTTCTCCCTAGGTATCATGCATAATCAACATGCACAATTGATGCAAGAATGAATTTTGCCTAGGCCCTTCCTTGATCAAACATACAAATCTATGTGTGATGCATAAAAGTTGAGCTCTAATATTGATTAATTTTATTGTGTCTAATGTGCCAAAATAGTCAATGTTAGATTTAAAATGCCTTGTGAATTCCTTTATATAAGAGACTCATTATTTCAAATTTGGAAGAATTTGCATTTAGACAACATTGGGAAACTTAGGACTGAAGTAAATAAAAGGGGTAAGACTCATCCTATGGAAGAAACTAATCATCCTATTTGGGCACTATTATATAAGGGGTATGGGACCTAAGGGGATGGGTCTAGGTATAAAAGAGGTACCTAGGCCTGAAAGGGTTAAGTCTAAAAAGCTACGAGTGACTAGGGATAAGAAAAATGATGTATAGGGAATACAGTAAGACCAATACAAGTCAGATAAAAGGACATGGATAAATGTGAATAAAAGCTCATATTCTCTGGTCAGAGTCTCCTATGAAAGGATTATGAAAGTACATAATATGTGTGTTTTCTTGACCAATTTAGGGTGTATACATAAGCCTACATTTTGGCCAAAAATTTAAGAGAACCATTTCTAAAGTCACAGTGGAAAATAGACAAAAAGTTACAACTAGTTCACTCAAAATTGGGTTCTCTTCAAATTCTCCTAGTTGGTGGTCATAAGTAGTTCATGTTTTTCATTGATGTATATGACATATTAAATTGGATATATTTTTTTAAGAAGAAATTAGTATCCTTCAATACTTTTCAAAAGTTTCAAATCATGATTGAAATAAAGCTCAAGCACGCATTAAAACACCTAGGAATGATAATGGTGGTGAATACATTTCAAATAAATTTAAATCCTATCTCGACTAAAATGTGATTAAACATCATCTCATAATCCCTCACACTCTACAAAAAAATGGAGCTATAGAGAGGATGAATATGACCATGATGAATATGGTTCATGATATGTTGTACTTCAAAGGGGTAAATTTGCACTTTTGAACGAAAGTAACTAATCATAGGAAAATCAATACTCATATTAAATTTTCTTATGTAGGTTAATGAGAGTGTGTGTAAAATGTGAATAGTCACTCATGTAGATTAGTATTAGTGAGACTTAATAGAGATAACTTGATTGATCTAAGGGATTGAGGATCATGGTTGACAACTTTAATAGGGGATTTCTTCAATCTATATAATGTACTCATAAATATTGAATAAAATAAGTGAGTTTTATTATTATATAATTTGTGTTCGACTCTACCATTTTGTATATCTAGTATCATATCACTATTTATTATCAAGGAATGGAAATCTAACTATTGAGTGGGGCAACTTTAGTTATGGTCTAGTTTCTTGTGTATGCAATTTATCAATATTTATTTTTCATTCAATTATCCAAAATTTATCTTTTAGGTTTTGAGAGGTCAATTATAGTAAAGTTCTTCTAAACAAATTTTAAACAAGGGAGAACAAGAATATCTCATAGAATAAATAGTGATCAAGTGACTATATCAGCCTATAAATTCTTTTCCAATGGCAAGACTAGTGTCATAAGAGTGGAAAATTACTTCTCCTAGACAGTGTCATTGTTCTTATATTAGATCTGTGTGTGGCATTTCATTTTTATACCTCATGAATTTCATTATCATATCACTTCAAAGCATTGATGGTGAATCCACTTGTCTACATCAACCTCAACACAACATATCCAACTCATACATCTCTCATATAAAGCTCGAACCACCTACGAGTCTTTAAAACATGTTTTGTGACTCGAACTCAATAAAACTCAAATCCCATGTTATTATTTCAATATTTATTATAAGTCATTAAATATTATTATTATTATCTTAAGTAGTTTTAATTATTATAGTGTAGGGTATAGAGATTGTTTTTCATATTTATTTTTAGATAATATGTTTATAGTGAGATATGTATATGTGTCTTTGGTGAGTATTTATTTGTATAGGTATTAGTTTTGGTTTAAAATTTTAGTCTAGGTTTACAATGATATATTTAGTCACTAAGTATTTAAGAATTTTTATATGTCATCAATAGTCATCAATGTCAAAAGACTCAATGTCAAACATATATTTATTTGTAATAAACAGATTTTTGGGTGAACTCGACATCCAACTTATGGGATGGGTATGTTATATAAAAATGACAAGCAAGTGAGCCTCAGCACTAAACTGGATGAGTAAGCAACATAATACTAGAGGTTGGAGGCAATATAGGAAGGAGGTCTAATAACAACCTCAAGTTAGTCACTAACTTAAGGGCTACACATCACATTAGTGGCATCAATTATACTATAAAAAATAAAATCCAAGGGTTGTCTTCAGTGGTGGTGGAATCACCTTTGTTATTGAGATCGAGTGAACTATTTTTTTCATTAAATATTTTATGAAAGTTCACAGTTTATTTAATCCTTTGTTCTCCTAATGAAGGATTACAGGGAGTGATCTAAAATGTTGAAGTTAATAAAAAAGACATAGTTTTTACTAAAAATAATCTATTTAAATTTTCATATTCTAATTTTTGTGTGAAAATAAGTGGTACAATTCCTATTTTCTTAATGTTTTACTTCATTTAGAGCTATTTTGTTTTGTAGATACAAGAGTGAGTGTTGAATAGATGTAGAGTTTATGTTCATAGTTCCCACACTGACTAGGTAGATGTGTTCCCATCAATGAATGGTTAATGAGAGGCAGATGATCCTTGTTCATTGTTCAGACACAAATTATGTTTATGAGCTCCCATCAGTGAATGGTTTATGAGAGGTAGATGACTATTTGTTTCCTCTCTACCTTTATATAGTCCTATAAATGTAGATTCCCATGCACTTACTAAGGGGGGGTGATAGTAAAATTGGTACTCACATTATAAATATTTTTGTAAGTTAATGAGAGTGTCTACTCATGTATATTATTATTAATAGGAGCTAATAGGGATAAATTGACTGATATATGGGATTTAGGATCATGGTTGATGCCTTCAATAGAGGAGTTATTCAATCTATATAATGTACTCCTTATATTGAATAAAATAAGTGATTTTTATTATTATATAATTTTTGTTCAACTCTACCATTTTTAATAGTTAAAACAATAGTATGCCTATGTAATAAATAACATCAACCCTTTAATTCAATACTCCTTATCAGATGTGGTGTGTTCATCTTCATTAAATATGACATCTTCGTGTATTTGGATCCAATTTTTATAGATTGATTCCAAAATAGAAGAGGAATAAGTTGGACCACAAGATTTGAAAATGAATTTATTGTGATATTCTGAATCCTTCAAGGCATACAAGTTATATGATGAAAAATATAAGAATTTTCTTATTATAAGATATGTTATATTTTGTGAAACTATAAGGGACAAAGAAAGAATTGATTGATAGTTGAGTTGACTTGATAAATATGCAAAGTTTAATGTCTATAATGAGAGTGATTTAGATGCTCCAAATAGTGAGTGGGGGATATATAATTTGGAATCAATTGATTCTTTATCACATGAAGGATAAAGTACAACTTCATCAAATAATGAACAAGGGACATAAGAAAAAATGGCATAAAGTGAAGATGATTCAGAATATAAAGTTGAAACACCTAAAACACATAAAAATATGCTTAAGTGGTCCACCTAGACATTGAAATATGTCAAATACAATGAAGTTTTGAAAATAGGCATTATAAGTGCACATGTAACAACACCACAATTAAATAAATTCCTTAAATAAATTAAATATAATGTTGAAAGGATCACCTTGGATGATTCTCTAGAAGAAGAACTTGATGTTGTATTTGATTTAGAACCAACATATTTCAAACAAGTTAAGAAGATTGAACCTTAGAGAAAAATATTGAAAGGTTAATACAATACATTATACAAAAATGGGATTTAGAAACTAGTTGATCCTCAAATTAGTTGCAAATCCATTGGGTGCAAGTGGGTCTATCTCAAAAAATACAAGGTTGATATCTCAGATGACAAGCATAAATATAGGATTTTTATAGAGGGATATGCTCAAAATTAAGGAACTAGATATATTGAAATATTTACACTTATAAATAAAAGGACTACCATTTGAACTCTTTTGCCTATGGTAGCTCAAAAATGATGGATTCATCAAATATAAGTAAAAATTATATTTCTCAATGGTGATATAAAGGAGACAATGTACATGAAAACTAAAAGGGATTACAATACATGATCAAGAGGAGAAAGTGTTTGAATTATAAAAATCACTATATGTTTTGAAGCAAGCCCCCAAATCATGGTATGAAAATTTGACTCAGCACCTCCTGAACATGAATTTCAAATGATTTGTGTTTGAAGATGAGATTCTTTCTATAAACAAAATTGATAAAAAAATATTATATTTATAGTTGTTGGATTATTTTATGATCCAATCTATTTTGTTTTATTTAGTTTTAGTTTATTGTTTAGTTTTATGGGTCAATTAAACCTGTTAGTTGGTTACCTTGAACCAACTCTTCATAAGCTTTTTTAAAGATTTCATTATTAAAATATAAATGAATGCTTTTTACATTGAATATATTTTTTAGCATTATTTTATCTATCCCTAGCCTGAATAGTGGTATTAGAGCTGGAAAAGTATGAAGGAGGAAGGATATTTATAAATATTTGAAGAGTGGTGAGGAAAACAAGATCAAAATTACAAACAAGACCAAATTGTGTTTGTTTATTTTAGATTTAAACTGTGGAAAACCCTTCCATTTTTCTTTAAATAATTAGATTTATTGATTTGAATATTTATTTTTGATAACGAACAAACAAGAGTGGTGTTAATAAGCATGACTTTCTTATATTTAAAGCAAGAACTCTTCATTAAACATGCTAAAGGTTTATTTCCAACCAATCATGCCATTTTGCTATTGAGGCCAATTTTTTTCTTTTGGACATAGCATAAATTTGTATAGCTTGAAATCAACTTGTAGAGATGCAAGTTTGACTTGAAGTGGTGCTAGAATAATGCGGGGAGGGTCCTTCCTTATCAGCAACATTTCTGGAAGGTTACAAGATTATTTGGATGAATCTACTACTTATTATGTAGGCCATGTTAGACAAGGAGGGCAAAATACAATAGAGAATACATTATGATTTGATAGTAATTGATCATGAAAAATTCAATATAATATCATGACCTTTGGATTCCACAAATTGTAACCAGATGGCATAGGGGACTAGGTTTGATATGAAATTTAATTTAATTGTTTTACTTTGTGGGCTCCATAATTTAAAGGAAGAGTTCAAATAAAATATTTGTGGTGAATTTTTTTTACTTTTTCCAACTGCCAACTACAAATATAATAAAATGTTTTATTATTATATTCCATGTGTATTTGATGACAAGATGGCTATTTAAATTTTTTTAGCCACTTAATTCAAAAAAAGATCAGGGTTAAAAACTCATTGAGATAATTTTGTAAAGGAGTTATAAGGGGTGGAAATTTTAAATTTTTAGTGATATAAGGGTGTAATAGGAGATATAAGGTGTGACTAAATTTTGTATATTGAATCTACTTATGATGGTCATGACAAAACCCTGAGTAACATTCATCTTGTTTTAATTATTTATAAGTTATGGCTAAAATTATTAGTCTCATATCTGAAAATGGAAAATTGTCACCTAAAAATTACAAAGAATAAAGTATAAACTTGAAGAACACCCTCATATTTGATGATTTATGGGAAATCATTGAAAAATATACCACACCACCACTGAAGCTATAACTTCAGTTGAATATAAAAAATGTGATAAATGTGTACTCTCTCTATTGAGATCATCTTGTGCTGAGCAGGTAATCATTCATAATGAGGTTGTTAAAACCAGTGCATGAAAAGCTTGAAAAGTGTTAAAAAATATATATGATAAACAACCTACATACAAAAATATTGACCTGCTAATGTAATTGTTGAACAATAAACTAGTAGATAATGAAGATGTCTCTGAATATCTTTCTCACATGAAAACATTGAAACAAGAATACTGCACAATTGGTGGTAAAATTCATGATAATATGTTGATTTAAATCACATGGAATGGTCTTAATTCTTCATATACTAATTTTTTTGAAATGCTACAGATTAGTGATAAGCTTAATGGTGCCACTTTTGACTCTATTTATGAGTTATTAACTCAACATGAGAGATAGTTTGTAAGGAAGAAGATTATGTCTATTGAAGAGGCTCACTATAAAAAAAATGTCTCATCATATAGATTGTATTCATGTATAATCAAATTTTTAGAAACACTCTTTGAGTCATTCTTTAAGGCACTATCCACATTATTCTAGATGGTCTCCATAGCCTTCACATCGACACTCTCCAGGGTCTTCCAAACATAGTCATCACCACAAACACTCTTCTCATAGTTATTCTAGTGATTAAAGTTATTTTAGATCTCATAGACACAAGAAAGAACCCAAATGTGGTGGTATTGGACATCTTATAGATGTATTTCCTTCTCGATGACCCCATTCTACATGCAAAAAGAAAGTTGAAGTAAATTATGTGGGTCATTCTAGTGGTAGATATTTTGGTTACTCTAGTTATTTAGGGTATTCTAACACTTCATCTAATTAGGAGATGTCCCTCATGGTTGAGGTATATGGTCCCAATGGACCTAACAACATATTTTGAGTGATCAGTGACTGGAGGTTGGAGGATCCATTGAGGTTGGAGGATAGTTTCCCTTCTTCAATTAGTTATTTGCTCAAAGTTTGGGTTCATGTTTGAATATAAATTTTGAATTATGTTCTTGCTTTCAGTTTTGGTTTTGGATTTCTCTCATTTTATTTTCATGACATGAAGCAAGCAATGTTTTTTTAATTTCATTTCTCTTGATGCACAGCTTCTCACCTCTTGTTTGATAGGGGGACTAGATTGTGCATTTTTTGCTTTTTGTTTAGTAATTGGTGATAGTATAAGTTCAAAAGAATTTTTAGAAATTTTAGTGTTGAGTAAATGACATCAAAATTTATTGTACATTAGGGATATGTGCTATACATAGTATGGTTTTGTCACTTGGATGGGTTCCTATGTGGGACCATATGTGGATCGATGTAGTTGGGCAGGGATTGATCAGGTTCTACTATAGTATGGTATGATGATCATAGGGGATGAGTAAGCATTGATCATGTTCATCAATATTTTATGCCACAACTCATTGGGTGGGATTTTGTATGGAGTGGCATCAGTTTTGATCAGTACCAAGAGGTATACTACACCACTTACAATTACATTCAGGTTTCCTTTGATGATTTTATATTCATTGATGTAGTTATTTCATCACCCCTTTGGATCAAGGGGGATTTTGTTGGATTATTTTATGATCCAAATTATTTTGTTTTATTTTGTTTTAGTTTATTGTTTAGTTTTACTGGTCAGTTATACCCATCAGTTGGTTTCCTTGAACCAACTCTGTAAGCTTTTTTTAAAGCTTTCATTATAAAAAAATAAATGAATGCTTTTTACATTGAACATATTTTTAGCATTATTTTCTCTATCTCTAGCTTAAACACTAGTAGTGTATGTTTATGTTTTGCTCATCATAGGAAATACTGAAATATACAATGTAAAAATCAAAGTAAATTTGCTAAAAGAATTCAAAATGACAAGTTTGGGTTATCTTCATTACTATTTGGGTACTAAAGTAATCTAGAAAATAAAACACGTCTTCATCACTCAAAAAAATTATGTTAAATTCTAAGCAAATTTTGAAAGATAAATTGTAAGGTTCTTGGTATACCCATGGAACATAATCCAAAATTGACACCATAAGATGCAACAAATTTCGTCGATGCCACTAAATATAAACAACCCATTGGAAGTCTAATTTAAATGACCAAAACTATGACAAATCTATCCTTTATTGTTAATGTTCTTTCAAGATTCATGAGACAATCCAAAGATAATCATTGGGTAACAATAAAAAAAGTCCTCAGATATCTCAAAGGAACACATAATTTTAGGCTTAGATACTCTAGGTAGGAGACTTCAAACTAGTTAGATATTCAGATTTCAACCATGCTTGTGATCATAAAATGGGAAATTGACTACATGGTTTCTAATGAATTTGATAATATCATTTTTTAATTAAAATTCAAATAATTAATCAATGTTAACACTTTCTTCAACAAATGTAGAATACATGGCAGTTTTAGAGGCAACCAAGGAAATCTTGTGGCTTAGAAGGATTATTTCATACTTGTAGGATGTTAAAAAAATTCATAAACATCACTCATGGTTGAAAACACATCTATAATTAAAATGGAAAATAATCCAATCTTTCATGACCGAACCAATCATGTAAATAATAGATTCCACTTATTTTAACACTATGTGAAAGATGGCAGTGTAAAATTACTACATTGTTCTACTGTAGAGAAACTAACAAACATATTGACAAAAGCACTTAGATGAGAGAAAATTGAAAATTTCAAAGGAATTATTGGGCTCAAAATAACCCTTGTATATCAAGGGGGGATATAATATTATTATACAAAATATTTGTTTATTTCTAGTAGTTCTAGGAATGTTTTTATCTTGAAGTGAATAATTCATTCCTACCTTAAAAATATGAATGGACAACTTGAATTTGAAATTAAAAATCATATCTTGGCTTATTTATTTATAATTATTGCTCATTCTAAATTAATGTGAACATTAGAATTTTGGCTTTCATAAAATTATTCATCATTCTAATATCACCTGGCCTGACACACAGGACATTAATAATTTTGAAAATAAGGCATATGTTCAAATGTCACACATACCAAGAAAATATCTCATAGATATGTTAAAAAAATTTGCACACAAAGAACAATAGTCACACAAAACAAAAAATAAATTCCTATTCTATCATGCAAGAACATAAATAACATAGAAGCAACATAGAACAAGTGAAAACTAGTCTACACTATCCATATGTATCATAAGGTTACATGTTTGTTTCACACTAGATTTACTAATATGTTTCACCCTATTTTGATAAAATAATAAACATGTTATGCTAATATTTGTGAAACTAGATATATATCATAATGATAAATATGTATAAGAATTGATAATTATGATTTTATAAATTGATAAGTATAAAAAAACTAAATTTTTAAAACACTAAGAAGAGAAGTACTTAACTCTATATACATAAGATAAATTATTGGAAAATGCACAATATGTTATCATTAAAAAAACATGATTCCTATGTTAATTTTTTTGTAAGGGCACCTATGATGAGAAAAAAGGGAACAATAATGTGATACCTTCACCTACCAATGTTGAAACATGCCCTTTTGATGCTTGGATGTTGCTCAATTGATTCATGGATAGAGTTGTTTGTTGTGGAGACTATGTGATTAAAAGGGAAACATCACCCCTTGTCAATTACATGATTTTCTTGATGCTTTATGATTTAGATTATTGAATTAGATCTAAAAGAGAGTATTGGTAGGCTATGTGAGCCTATTTTAAAATTGAGGGATGATCTCCAATTTATAGTTTAGGGTGAATGGGGACCATTGATCTTTATTCATGATCAATGGTTGAGAATGAGTCCTCTACCTCATTTAATGAGATAGGTTGAGAAATAAATGTTGGGGCTTGGATGTGTAGGGAGGAGTGTTAAATGAGGAGTGGCTTGATTTCACTTCTTGTCCCTTGCCTTGAAGTTTGTAGATTTCCTTGGAATTTGTTGATTGACATGGGGATTTGAGATGAATTGATGAATTTTAGATTTTTTATTTTAGATAATTTGGAATTTAACATTCCATGGATTTTTTTATAAATATAGATTAATTAACTAATGGGATTGATTAGTAAATTGATCTGGGTTAAGTATTTTGTGAGATTGGCAAGGTTCAATTATGTAATTAGATTAATGGATTAATTGACTAAGGGTGATGTAGAATAGTGAAGGGTCAATTAGGGATGTGTTTGATATAATTAGGGTTAAGAAGCATTGAAATAATGTGATTAGGGAAATAAGGTATCAATTTGTATTGAAAACATTAATCATATTAATGATTTGGACTCACTTAATAAATTAGGTTTTGATCATGTGATAATGAAAACTAGTGATTTTATAAATAATGATGATGTGAGAGTGGTGAAAATGAGGTGTTTACATTTTACCCCTCTTTAAAAAGGAATTTGTGAGGTACCATTGGAGTAACAACTTTAAAAATAATGAATAAGATAAAAATATGTGGGTTTATGGGGATGCCCCAAGTGATGTGATGAAGATGAGAGTTTATTAAGAGTAATTATCTAGATAAAATTGAAAAAAGGGGAACAAAAAGATTCCTCATATTGTAGGTGATGAATATATGATCTCAACTTGAGAGGTTAGACAAATAAGTAATGGTATGAATGGGCCCTTGAAAAGAATATGAAAGGATAAAATTGGAGAAAAGAGAGGCAAAAATGATGAAGGGTGGTAAAAACAAGAAGAAAATTGGTGAAAGGGGTCATAATTGAGAAAAACAAGTGAAAAATGAATGAAAATGGTGAAAATGGGGGGAAATATTTGAAATTTTGGTGGATAAGGTGCATAAATAGGTTGGGGGTGAAAAACTATTTATTTGCATCCCAAGATTCTTGAGTTTTTAGCTTTTTTACTTTAAATTGTTTGCCAAAATAGACCATGTGTCTTTAGATAGCCAATATAATGAGTAGGTGAGGGAGAATCAACATATATATGAGTGTAGGTCACCAATAAGTCATCTTATATTTTTAAAATTTAAAAATATTTTTATTCATAAATGGGAAGATGCAACCTTTACATAATTGTAAACATCACTTGCACATCTCGAAATGGCATTTTTGTGATAGTTTTGGATATTCTATAGAAATGATGTCTATGTAGATGTCATGCCTTTGACATGGTACTTATTTCATCTACATGAAATTCATGTCTCCTGTATAATAATTATGCTTATGTATATTTCATGACATTTACATAGACATTATATCATTTATGATCGAAATGGTATTTTGAAAATTGAAAAATTATAACTATAATGAGGAAAAATTATTAGGTATGCCTCATTTTTTTTATTTACAAGAGGGACTAACAATCATTATTATTTAGGAGCATCGATCATGAGTGATTATATTAGTGATCAATTTGTATAATCTAGATTTTGGGTTGTTTGAGGTGGTTTAATTATATCACATGACAAGGATGACCTTGATTAGGATAAATAGGGTGACGCTGATATAACTAGTAGAGAGGTGGCACTATGAGACCATCACATTTCACCTACTTATAGGTGAGATAACTATAGTGAGGGGGATCCTGATATGTGGGATGCCATTACACTAGATCAAGGGGGATTCATTGATACCGATGGAAATATTAGTGGGGGAGACAAACATCCAACTTTAAGGAAAGGGGTTATATTTATATGCATACTTAGTATGAGGGTTGATGAATTAATTTCCCCTAGTTCTCATGGCTATTTTTAGTGGTATTTTGTTTCCTAAAAATACCAACTAATTATTTCATATGGGTTTGTTTGATATTATCACAAATATGATAGAGCACGAGACATTGTTTTTGCATTATAGTCTAGAAGTAACCCAATATGCTAGTCCTTACATGATCTCTTCAATTTTTGATGAAGTGATTCCCATGTTGGAATATCATGTGAGTGGACCTTGCATGCTCACCCAAGGCATAAAAAGAGGGAAAATAAGATGGGTTAGGGTTAGTTATGTGCAATGGTGAGTGGGTTGGAGCATGGTCTTAATATGGATTAACACATGCACATTTCCCTTGTGTCATACTTAATAGTAGCTTAGATGTATTTTTTTGCTAAAAATTTAAATGATGAATAGTAAAACATGACTAAATATATAGATAAACCTAATAAATAAACAATTCCATAATGAATTTAGATGATCATTATATAGTCAATCATGCATCTTTAATAAATGTCTTCAAAATATTACATAATTATCTATGCTTTAAAAGATGATTTAACACTTAAAATGCTATTTCTCTCAAATTTAGTCCTATCTATAATATAAGCTAATGACACATTATTTAATTTATATCTATATAATTAAAAAGTTTATATGTATGTTATGGAGGTTTCTAAACTAGTAGCTTCTTTAACATCATTGTTATTGTATCCTCTATCTAGCCAACTCACCAATTGACTGACCAACCAACCAACCTTATTATTATTATTAACCTTTTCCATTTATAAGATCTTTATATCCATTTCTTCCACCAACTATAGATAAATTTTAGTTATTTCACCATTATTCCCACATGATAGTTAATCTATTGTGTTTTTCAATGATATCTATTACCACATTCTACCATCACTTCATAACTATTTGTTAGGAACCACTTTTAGACTTTACTTCTATTGTATTTCCCCATGATATCTTATATATTTTCTAGGTCCTAATTGTTAAATTTATTGATCCTATTATTTTTTAATTTATCACATGTTGGCATGGTTTTTAATGGTTTAATCTTGTCATGTTGGTAGTCTATTTTGGTCACATGCACAAGTGATTGGTTTTGATTTTATGAGACACTCCAATTTTTGTTACTATTGGGTTTTAGTATTATGTTCAATTTAGGGGAAAAAATATCACCCCACACTAAAATAGCTATCCATCCCTAGAAAAATAATCCATATCTTTCTTATTTTCCTCATGTAAACCACTTACATAAGAATTTTCACCATAAAAAATTGCTTCATATGAATTTACACTTTTTGACAAGCCTGATTCTATGCAACTCCTCCTAAAATACTTTTTTTTATCCTACATATCCAACCAACCATTTTGTATGATGATGTGTTATTGGAATGCATCATCTCATACTTAGGTTCAAACAAGGCATTCAAATGTATCATCCCACACCTTATCTTAGTTGCCTTGTATGTATCCTACACTTATCGATTACTATCAATAATCATGGTATCTGAGTTAGATTCTCTGTCCTCCTATCTTAGGGTGCCTTATCCACTTGTCCCTACACTCTCCTTGATTTTCATGGTGATGTTTAATATGGTGTTGAACTCATATGTGGCCTCCATGCACTCGAAGTGTGTGGCATCTAAGTCTACATTCAACGGGATCACCATTTGTTTGATTCTATTATCAAAGCTCATATAATGTTATTTAAATTATAAGTCCACATCATTATCATAAAACCATGACCTTAAGAATATCCTAAGGTATCTTCCTTAAAAATATTTATCACCTCATATTTAACACTGATTCAACATCCATGATCTCAATGTTAGCATTGTGTAGGACCCCAATGGGTTATGATTTAATCTTGTTGGCCATGAACAAAATGAGGGTGAAGGATACAACATAAGACTTCTTATCTCCCAAAATTTATCCCCTAATATGACATTTATTCGACACCAATGTCCATTAGGATGTCATAGATAGAACATTTATTGATCTCAACATCTATGAGTAACTCTTGATCATATCTTGTGCTTGGGGTTATCTCCATCTCTCACCCTCATGTTAGGTCTTAGATCAAAACATCTTATGGTTTCACATTTTCACATTCTTCCAAGAGGTTTTTCAACATAGGAATCATCCCCTTAGACTATATATGACCTATTAGGTTATAAATATCATTGAATTTCTCCTCATGTACTTGGATTTTTATTTGAGATTATACCTTAAACTCCTAGGTGAGTTGGAATTTTTCTTATAGAATCTAGATTACATGCATGACCCTACTCAACACCTATATTTATCTTGACCCATATTGAGAGGTTTCAAATGTAGGTTCTAGGTATGCTACTTTGGCTTCTTGTCCCTCCATCTCACATATTGGTCTGGTCTCTTTTTTTGGAGACACTACTTTCTACTTAATCACACAATTACTCATAATTTCATGGGCCTTGGCTCTAACATGCCTCTTTCTCATATACACCCTCAAATTATGCACACATTATATCATCTTATCACCTTTCTCAAAAAATTTATTTTTTGTGATCTTCAAAATAAGATATAGGTATTCCTCAAACTTGTATGCACCATGAAAATACACATAAGTGGGATACTAGGGATAATCATGTTGAAAGTGGTATAATGAACCATATTTGTAATAATAGGTTCTTGGAAACCTGCCTCTATCAAGCACTCTAGTGTACCTCTATTTACATGTCATTTTATATAGTATCCATATATGAGGTTCTCTATCCCATATCTTGAGGGTCATACATCAGCCTATTCTGCACCTATTTCTCATGCCTCATGGAATTAATATATCATCTAATAGTCTTTAATGTTGTCTGTGGAGGCATCACATATATCTAAATATAGAGACACCTTGGTCTTAGTCACATGCTATAGAAGAAGCCAATAATGATTATCATGGTCCTCATGGTATATCTCATAGGAGGTTGTTAAGACGTGTGTAATATACCTAGGGTAATTTTTCTATTTGTGCCCATCCATATTGCATTCAATGCACCATAAGATAACACACAAGCTAAGTGACTGGTTAACTAAAATCATTTCAACTTGTTCCTCTATTATTAATTTGACTCTTTTTTCCATGATGCCAACAACCTCTACTACTAGTGTAGCCTAAAATTCCTCTTTAGGTTATATCAAAGTTGGAAGGAGGCACAAATGATCCTCAAGATCAATCCAAGCAAATAAAACCACAAAAAAATACTTTGATGACAAATAGTAAACACTCAATAATTAGGAAACACAAATTGAAAAGTGTATACACCCTAAATGGGTCAATCAACCACACATATCATGTCTTTTCATAATCCTTTTAGAGGAGACTCCAACTGTAGAATATGAACCTTGTTCACATTAGTCATGTCTTTGGTTTTACTTATCTTGGTTTTGTTTATTATTTGTATCACCAATTTTTTATGTCAATCAATTGACCTATACCTCCAAAAACCCCTAGACTTAGTTTGTGTTAGTCCTAACCTATTGTTTCTGAGTCCTGAACAATAGATTTTTATAGGACTACAACACTTGGTGCTCCTGTAATTTTTGGAATTATTTTCCAATAGTCATTTTTTCTTTCTTAACAAGTCTTAATCCCTTCTTAACTCATCCCTTAAGTTTTATTTAGTTTTTTGATGTCTATTAATGCAAATAAATCTCCCAAATTCAAATTAAAGAGTCTCCTATATAAAAGACTTCACAAGACATTTTATATCTAGCACTTACTACTTTGGCACATTACATAATAAAAAATTAGTCAATAGTAAGCTCAACATTCTTCATTACACATAGACTTGCATTCTTGATCAAAGAAGGGCCTAGGAAAAAGTTCATTCTTGCATCTACCATGCACGTTGATTATGCATGTTTCCTAAAGGAGAACTACATTTGATCTAAGACCCTAGATTGAGGGTGAATGTATGCAATGATTAGGAAAACAAGGGTTCTAGATGGTGCAATCATTCTTATCCTAACCTAGTTTTCCCCATTTTATTTTTTATTTACATGTGTGTAGATAGATACAAGGTTTTGAGATTGAAACAAACCTACAATGAAATTTTGTACACAGGGTCACATAGTCATGGTGAACAAAACACAAAAATCTCAAAGTTTCTAGATAATAGAAATAGATGTGGACTGTATTACTAGTTCCACTCTTGTCTACTTTCAACACTCCTATCCAATCATAAAATGAATGCTAGATCTAGATTCATGACAATGTCCCAGTTATGCACACCAATTTATAGCTCATGAATCATCTGTTTCAATTTGTTTTTAGATAAGTTTATTTCTTCTCCTCTTGTAAATTAGTTGATAGAAATATATATTTTTCCATATCAAACTATATTTTACCCTTACTCTAGACCTTTTATTATTTAACAACTAAACACTAGTTTCCCAAAAATAATAAAACATTTAGTGAACCTGATTTACTTTGAAAAAATTTAAAACCCTAGGTACCCTTAGGGTTTTCCCTTCAAATTTTGTGTGAAAATTTTTAATTTTAAATTTTTGATTTTTGTATAAATTTTTGTGCATTTATTCTATTCAAAACTATTTTTATAATTTAAATTATTGGCATAATTTTCAAAAATTCTAAAACCCTATCTCAAAACTCTAGATTTTCAAATTAGGTCCTCAAACCCCAAGCCTTCCTTGCAACTTTAAGAAAAATATTTTGGAATATTTGTAAATTGTTTACTCTATCAAAAATAATTTCAAATTTTTAATATTATTAGTTTTCTTATTCAAAAAATTAATTTCAAATCTCTAATTTTTGTATATTTATTCCATTCAAATTTAGTTTTAGAATTTAAATTATTGTCATAATTTTTAAAAATTCTAAAACCCTAGATTTACATACCTGGTCCTCAAACCCCAAGTTTTCCTCCCTTACAAATTTTAGAAAAATAGTTTGAAATTTTTATAAATTATTTACTTTGTCAAACATAATTTCAAAATCTCTTTGTTACTAGTTATTTTTGTAATCATTTGTTTAATAGTACTTTTACACACTCTCTTTGGTGAAATAAATAAAATGGACACTAAGGCACTTATTCTCTCTCATCCCATAGATAATTTTCTATTTTTTTCTCGTAATTATGACAATGAATGGACAAATTTGCAAAATTGCACATTAGCTTAAAATGTGGAAAATGATTTCATTTACAATGAAGATAATTAATATTGTTGTAATGAGGAATATGATGATATACATGATAGTGATAGTGAAGTATAAGTAGATGCATCTTCTTCTCTCAAACCTATCTCTTTTATTCCCTCTTTTAAATAAAATAAATTTGATAAATGGGAAAGGTACTAGTCACCTCATTCTCTTATGCACAATGCACCAAATGAATAAATTAGTCACACACTTTCAAGTGAACCTCTAGTTGGTGATAATTTTATTCCATGTGAACCTAATCTCTCTCGCTCTTTTACTACTTCAATGTTCAAATTACAATAATATAAACACAATAGAATCAAATTGCCAATGCATAGTTCAATTGATCCATCTAATGTTCTTAACTCTACTTTGTCAAAAGAATGTCTAAATGATAACTCTCTTTCTCTTACTTCTCATGATAATAATGCATGTACTCCATCCATGGATAACATATATGCACATGATATTCTAATTTCAAATGATACTATATTGCATATTAGAAAAGAATTAAATTATTCTCTTACACCTCTCCCTAGTTACACTGAAAGTGATAATGAGTATGATAGTGAACATGCAAATGAATTTGAAAATGAGAGTGATTATGAAAAATATTCCAATGATGACAATACATGGAATAATGATGATTATTATGTACATAGTGAATAATAATATGCATCACATGTTTCTAACTCTTCTCACACTCCTCCTCTCAAACATAATGCACTTCCAAATGTTATTCCTACTTCTATGCATGATTCTTTTTCAAATAATGCACATGTTCATGCTAATAACACATATTCTACTCAATTAGAATGTGATAAACTAAAACATAAAGATACCAATGAATTTACCAAGCCACCCCTCACTATATTCGAACCCAGTTCTCACTCTTCACCTAAAGAGAATGGTAGCCCACATCCCTCTAGTAAGGTCCAAGTTGCCATTACTCCCAAGGTTCAAGTGAGCACACCCCCTCTTTATGATCTAAATGATAAATGTAGCATTACCATGGCTAAAATTAACAATCAAATTCAATGATTACATTAACCACTTCAAGATACTAATGCACCATCCCAGGAGCTTATCTTTTTGATGCATGTAATTGGTGAATTACAACACCAAGTACATCTCCTTACCTTGGAAAACAAGGCCTATAAGTCTTGGATGGATGCTAATGATTTACATGGTAACCATCTTTTGAATACATTAATAAAAGATTCATTATCTAATCATTTGTAGATACCATCATTGCCTCACTTTGATGGAACTGGAGATCCATTTGTACACCTTCAGGCCTTTCGAAAGGCCTTGCCATCTCATGCGAGTCCTTTGATTATACTCAAGTTATTCTAGTAGACATTAGTTGGGGAATCACAAAATTATTTATTTCATCTACTCCCCATTATCTCCTTGCACATATATGATGACTTAGAGGAGGCATTTCTTAGACATTACATAGCAAACACGAGCCCTTGTGTCACATATGAGAAACTTGCAACTTTACATCAGAATACTTTAGAGATAGTGATTATATCTTATGATTCAAGAATCACATGTTAAGATTGATATAAAAACTAACAGATTTAGAGATTCAACATATCTTTATTAAGGGGCTTTTCTAACCTCTACTCAATCATCTGCTATATTATTCAAAGTCTTCTTTCAGGCATTTATGATATATAGTTCATGTTTTGGAAAATAAATTGGGATTGATTGAGGCTGATTCAGTTCATTAGATTACTCTAAATTTCATAGCATATCTATAGCTCCTAGCATCTAACATTCACCATGTCCTAAAAAAGATAGGAGACCATAACCAAAAAAGTAACCAATTAAGAACAAAGAGCCAGTATCTAGAGTACAACCTACAGTGTACACTAAAGAGAACCACATCAAGGCACCATTATAGTTTGATTCAAAGTAGGATAGCCCATCTATCATATTATCAACACTATTAGATTTCAAGTTAATCACATTTCCTTCTATTCATCAATGAGATCCATATCTCTTATAGAAACAACCTCATCAGCCCTTTTGTAACTATCATCATATCCATGGACATAGAGATAATGATTTTTATGGACTCAAAGATTTCATTAATTGATGTGTTGATAATGGCATCATAGCATTTACATAGGGGGTACCAAGATCTCCTCCATCATGGAACCTTAGACCTCATTCTTCCATGATTGAGTCATCTTAAGACATTCCTTTATAAGACTCATTAATCACTCATCGTGAGAGTAATGCAATTTCTAGGACAGAGCCTCACAGAGATATCGTATTCAACCTATTCAAATGGTTTGAAAATCTATATAGTGAAAATAGCCTACATATAACACTGTAGTCTAAGGAGTACATAGTGTAATTTCATATACATATCCAACAAAGTCACAAGCACCACAATAGAGTACTACTCATGAGAAATATTCACTATGGCCAAATTTTTTAGATCCTATCTCATGTAGCAATCTGCTATGATTAAGACTAAATGATACCATATCATAGAGTACTACTCATGATAAATATTCACTATGGCCAAATGCTGTGGGTCCTATTTCACATAGAAATCCACTATGGTTAAGATTAAATGAGACCCCATCATAGGTTTCATCTCTAGCTTGATCTATGGCTCAATCATACACATCACAACAAAGGCCATAGGGTATACGATTACAAATAGACGAGCCTTCTTCATAGCACATAGTTCCTATTACATGTCCAATCAAGTTACATTTTTTACAATCTCCATGTCTAGCTATAGTTAGTAAATAGTAGATAGTATCAGATACATAGCATATTCCTCCACAACATGAATATTATGGGTACTTGTTTAGTTGGCCATCAAGGTTCATTTAGTGAAACAACACAGAGTGATATGACACACATTCATACCAACATCAGTTCATAGATTCACTTAGTAGGGTAATGATGGAGCTAAAGGTCTAGTTAGACTTTATATTCTTGAACCACTCTTAAGGAAGTAATACACATAACATTCCATCTTACATCCCCACATACTAACAACTATATTTCCCAACTCCCAATAACTATCCATAGCCAAAAACTAGATTTTAAAAAATCTAGATCTTACCGAATCCTATTTTACCAACATTAAACCAACTCAACCCATCCAAACAATTTACCAATCTCAAACCAGCTCAATTTATCCCAAAAAAATCCCAATTTTAAAACCAAGAAAATTCTTGCTTACATATAATTATAAACCAAATAAAATTCTTTCTTTATATATTGAAATAAAAACTTAGCATCACACTTATCAAAACAATCAAATCACATATCCCAAGTACCATTTTACCAAACATACGTAGCCTCAACATCAATACCAAATCAACTATTTCTAATCAACCACTTATAATAATATATTCCAAAATCCATAACATAATATACATGAGTCCAAATCCAAACAATGTACACACACACACACACACACACACACACACACACACATATCAATGTTTTCAAAACATAAACATCATATCAAGATATGATCAATCATGAATGGGTGTCATGACCTCACTCTCAGTCTCACTCTCTCCTCCAGTACTAGTCCCATAGTCCAGCCTAGCACTCAATGACCCCATACCTCATTAAGCTCCTAAATACCTCTTAAATCATCTCTTTTGCTCCAGTAACCACCCATAATCTTCACATAAGTTTGCATACCACCTATAAATATTCATGTACTCATCCATAATCTATGTATTCATTGATCCATAATCAGGTGGAGGCATCCTATGTCTATCTAGCTTAGCCCTTAGCTCATATCTCCCTCACTACTCTAACATATGCAATTGTCACTATAGTAACACTATCAAACAAATGAGCATAAACACTAGCTGTAACTATTTCTCACTCTATCAAAGCCTCCTCCACCACATCATCAAGAACATGATGTGTGATTTATCAAGTGTCAACTCAATGATGGTCTCCTAGAACCCATCATCTCCACCTCCTACCCCAATAAGTGATTCATCCTAAGCACCTCCCACTCTACCTGTACATAAAATTGTAACACTACATTAGATATACATTTTCCAAACAAACTAAAATAATCACAAACTTATACATAATTCAAATATAATAAATGCTTACCTCCCATCATCTTGATCAGTGTGAGATATTCATACTTGAGGGCATTCCCTCCATTAATAATGTATAATAGAGACCATCGATGCCTACCCCACCATGTAGTATATGCCTCTATACATCTAACATCATCTACATCAAGAATATCTATAGTTGCATCTTATGCATCCAAAGGTAATGGTGCTAACTCAACCTCAATAGGCTTCCCATGAGCCCCTACCCTCATTGGTGCCCATGCACTCCTCACCCACACTCATGATACTAGGGGCACATCTTATGGTACCCTAAAATGTCTAGTCATGTACTCATACTTAAATAACTCATACACTCCAACCTAGTGGTCATGTAAACAACAACTGACCCTCATATACCACAATTACACTCTATCTTCAAGCTACCCAAGGAATCCTTTATAGGGATTCCATATGATATCCTAAGCCACCAATATATCTAAAACTCATCTATAATGATCTATCTTAGGAGACTAGATAGCCAACATGCTCATCCACCACTCTCCAAATGGTTGTGGAAGTGCTCACCTCTCCCTTAGTAATCTTATTGATCACACAACCATTATGTGCTCATAAGCCTAATGATGTAATAAATTATCCACACTCACACTACTATTCAATTCCTCCTAAATAAACCTATAAAGATCCCTATATAAGTGAATAAGTGTATTCCTACCCCATGATAACATAATACCATACACCTCTATACTATGCATGATCCTATGCATCCTATATGCAATTGACACCCCACTCCCATCCACATCAATAAATGAAGCCAACAACATGGACAACCACTTCCATAGGCATAAAACACTAGAATGCATAATAATAAATAGTAATACATCACTATCATTAACTCTTTGATGTATGCCTGAAGGCACACCAACAAACTATAATGATGCACAATCAATAGAATCAACACCCATGTCATCTTGTAAAGTCACATGCCATCCACTAACTGGTAAATGCAAAATATGGTACACATCTTCCAGAGTAATAATAATCTCCCATGTAAGAAGCCAAAAAGTACATGTGTCTGACTTCCACCTCTCACATAAGGTGGTAATCATATACCTATCCCACTACATAGTACCTAGGTCACACACATGACCCAACCCTAACTTGTCCATCACAGTCCTCTCATCTATTGACAAAGGTAAAAATCTCAATGTCTTCATTACCTAGCCTCTATAGAACTCCCTCATCCATACCTCACCCTAAAAAACACCAAAAAACAACATATATATCAGTCAATCATGCAAAGGATAACAACTAAGCTACACAACTATAGGAAACAACTCAGAAACTCAAAAAACTAGCCCCAACACACAATAACACTATAAAAGGAAACTAACACTGGACAACAACACTATAACTTGGACAACAGTGCTAAATACAAGATAAGAGTGATGACTCCTCGACAGGAGTGTTGGAACTAGTGGAAATTTCCTAAAATACTTCAAAATATCTCAAAAACATCAAAAATAGGTTTACAAATAGTCAAAAATCACATGTTTTAGCTACTTATCAGGGTAACCTCCCCACTAGCCTTAACCTAGGCTACTAGATGCTTAAATCAAGTCATGGTATGTGCTCATCTCCTTGGTATATCTCCTACTCTAGAGATCCAAATCTCAACCTACTCAATGCTTAAAGAATCAAAAATCAATCCAATTTTCCTATATAAAAAAACTTTCTCATTCAAAGAAAAATACCATTTTGCCTATAAATTGAACCCTATAGCTCTATTTTACAGACCATTTTGTTCCACAAAATCATGACAATGATACCTTCAACATAATATAAGACCTACTCTCTTATTACATCATCCACCTACTATGGCACACACATCTTTATACCTATTTTATATCAAGACATAAAACTTGGTCCTAACCAATCAAAGACTCATTCAACTATCAAAACTTTTTCAAATTTTAACAACTCAATCTAATCAATCAAGCTAATTATCAATCAATTCAAACTATACCGACCTTTTTTATATCATTTTGCAAACTAGTCATCACTTTTGGATCAAATTCCTCTATCATGAGATCTCATCCTTATCCCCAAAATGGGGGCATCATTCCTATTAATCTTATTCCTACACCTACCCAACATGCCTATCCATTCTCATAGGTGGATACACCATGGTTCATCACCTCCAATAGTTAGATTATTAGATTTAGCTTAGATCAGTCAAGATATATAGTGATTTAGATTACATGGGTCATTCAACATTGCTTAGAACATTCAGAGGGACATGCCTTTAGATTATAGATACATATATTAGTTAGATACAATGGTTTAGATTACATGGATTCATAGTAACTTTAATATAGATTCAGATTAGATACCCAATTTGGGGGCATGTACATACTACACATCTCATACATACAACTTTATACAACATGACATAGTGCAGAGCATAGTGTTTTGATCTCTAATTTTGCACATGGGACAAGGCATGATAGCTCATATCACATGTGGTTATACAAATTACTAGATTATACATACACTCACTCATATATCAAATTTAGGGGCATGATACAAATGTTCATGTTCTTCATCATCTAGGATTATATAGATTGAATGGAAAAACATTCCAATTTATTCTTACACATCTACCCAAGTTTTAAATTACACCTAGCTATACCCAGGTTATCACTAGGTTGGACCGTATGACCATCTACAATGGTTGGTCCATATCATTACCTAGACCTAGACTATATGAGTTTGTGTAGGATAGAGGATAGACATTGGTTTTGGGCCTCTAAGCACATATCATTTCCAGTTTAGATTATTTAGAGCAGGGGAATGATAGACTTTGCTCTTCATAGTATATAGATTCTATGCACACATTCCAAATTACATGAGTTTATGTGGGATAGAGGATAAACATTGGTTTTGGGCCTCTGAACATTTCTCATTTCTAGCCAGTTTTAGCACAAGGGGTAGGCATTGCCCTCCTCCTACATGATTTCATGAATTCCATATTTATATTTAGAATAGGGGGCATGCATTTTAGATATTCCTTCTTTCTCCAGGAATTATTCAACTCTCCATCCACTTCCCTAGCTAGGAAGTAAGTTGGATCCTTTTTCAGCACACCTATATTCACATAGGTAGGTCAATCAACATTTTCTTTTTTTAAATTTTAATCTAGTAATTTTATTTCATTACTTCACTAAAATAAAAGTGGGGAAAATGTATACACCCTAAATTGGTCAATCAACCACACATATCATGTCTTTTCACAGTCCTTTCATAGGAGACTTTGATTGGAGAATATGAGCCTTGTTCACATTAGCCATGTCTTTTTTTTACTTATTTTGGTCTTGTTTATTGCTTTTATCACCTCTCTATTATCTCAATCAACGGATATATGCTTCCAAGAACCCCTAAACTTAGTCTATGTTAGACCTAGCCTATATTTATAAGTCTTAGATAATAGAATTTTGTAGGACTATAATGATCGATACTCCTATCCTTTCTAGCACTATTGTCAAATGGTCATTTTTTCTTGCTTAATGAGTCCTAAACCCTTCTTAGCCCCTCCCTTAAGTTTTATTTATATTTTTGATGTTGTCTAATGTGAATAAAGCTCTTAAAATCAAAATAAAGAGTCTCATATATAAAATACTTCACAAGGAATTTTATATCTAGCCCACTTACTACTTTGGCACATTACATAATTAAAAATTAGTCAATAATATAGCTCAAAATTTTGCATCACACATAGATTTTCATGCTTGATCAAGGAAAGGCCTATGTGAAAGTTCATCCTTACATCTACCATTCATGTTGATTATGCATGTTTCCTAAGGGAGAACTACATTTGATCTGAGACCCTAGCTTGAGGGTTAATATAGGTAGCAATCAAGACAATAGGGGTTCTAGATCATGTGATCATTCTTCCCTTAACCCAGTTTTTTCCCCTTTTGCTTTTGATGCATTTTTTATTTGCATTCATGTAGATATATACAAGGTTTTGAGATTGAAATGGACCTACAATGAGATCTGTTGACTCTCATCCTCCAAAATTTTGTACACAGGTTCACATAGACATGGAAAATAAAACCTAGAAAGCTTAGAGATCTTGGACAATAATGAAAAAAGTAGACTATAGTACCAATGCCACTCCTATCCACTTTTATCACTCTTGTCTAATCATAAAACAAAGGCCAAATCTATATTCATGAAAGTGTCCGAGTCATGCACATCAATTTCTAGCTCCTGAATCATCCATTTTGGTCCATTTTCAGATAAGTTTATTTCTTCTCCTCATGTAAATTACTTGATAAAAATATATATTTTGCCATATCAAACTATATTTTCCCCCTTATTCTAGACCCTTTATTATTTAGGAACTAAACACTAATTTCCCAAAAATAATAAAACAAAAATATTATTGCTTCAAAGAATTCAATACAAGCCAAAATAATATTATTTTCTTTACATTCTCTTATCTTCATGTGAAGTCTATGGGAATGTAAAAATATATAGGATTAATACAAATTTATCAATAGATAAATAATATCTTGGAAATTATAATATAAGGGATAAGTAAAATCCCAAAAAAATAGATAAATTCTAAATAAAACATATACGTGAACCAAGTTTATTAAAATAAATAACAACTTGGACTTATTTTATATCACTCCATACATAGACTTAACTAGATTAGGTGTGAACATAAGATTCAGACTAGTGCCGTAAATAATTATAAAAATAACTATCTAGTGTGAACACTACTCTAAGACCATCTTTTAAGTGAAATTTAGGGACAAAATATAACTATGGGTCCCAGCTACTAGGTCTAATAAGGTGCCCATCTACACACAAAGAAGAAAAAATAAAGGAAGGACTTAAAAATGAATTCTCCCCAAGTTCAACTTACTTTACCCTAAGTAATGCTCACAATTAAAGATAATTAGGGAGAAGCCAAGGGTTTAATGAATATCTTAGTAACCTACTCAGCTGTAGGAACAAATTAAAATTAAATAACTTCATCATCGATAAACTACCATATAAAGTGCATGTGTATCTCATTATTATTATTACACTGATGCTCTATAGGGTTATAAGAAATCTGAATAACACTTTGGTTATTACACCAAATCAAAGTGGGATTAAGCTGAGGAAATATAAACTCACTAAGTAACTATCATAACCATAAAACCTCTTTTTTAAGTTTAACAACACCTATATACTCTACCTCAATGGATGAAAATTCAACAACTAATTTCTTGTTTCATGTCCATGCAATAAGACTAGAGCTGAGGTGAAAGATGAATCCATAAGTAAATTGGTGGGTATCAACATATCCAACCAAATTTGAGTATGTGAATCCTTCAATCTTTGAAGAACCATTTGGTGTATACTGAATCTTAGACTTCAAAGTGGCACATATATAGTGTAAAATATGTTTGGTTGCTTTCTAATAACTCTCATGAGGCTCATGGGAGAACTTGAGATAAGGTTAACAATAAATGTGACATCAGGATGTGTATGTGTCAAATAAAAAATATTTCCTAATAACTATTTATATAATGTGGGGTCAACCAAATTAGATTTGAAATCAATAGTCAACTCAATATATGACTAATATGGTGTGGAATTAGGCATGAAATCAACCATGGAGAACTAATGAATTAGATATGTAGCATACTTTTGTTGGCCAATATAAATCTTGTTAGGAGAATGATGAACCCATAGGCCAAGAAAGTAGTATAAAAATCCTATATCTATCATAACAAATCATTCCTTCAAATTTTTATTAATGTATTAAATTAAAGTATGTGAAATATCTATGAAGATGTGGTCATCAACATATAAAACCAAAATTAAAATAACCTTTCCTTGTTTCAACATGTAAACATTTTGATCAGATTCACAATGATAAGATCTAAAATCTAGTATAGAAGTTTACATCTTCTCATACCAAGCTTGAGGAACTTGTTTGAGGCCATATAGAGAATGATGTAGTTGAAAAACAAGTGAAGGATCATGAATGAATCCTTGAGGTTAATCTATATAAATATCATCTCGGAGATCACCAAGTAGGTAATCGTTCTTCATGTCCATCTGGTATACTATCCATAGATGTGATGCAGTGAGAGAGAGAACAAGGAATACACAATCCATATTTGAAATAAGAGCAAAAGTCTCAAAGTGATCAACCCATTCAAATTTTGAGAACTATTTAGCTACAAGAGGATCCTTGTACTTATCTAAAGTACCATTTACTATATATTTAGTCTTATAGACCCATTTACATTTCATAATTTTTCTTCCCTTAGGAAGAGGCACTAACTCCTATGTGTTATTCTTCATGAGCAAAGAATATTATTCTGGCATGACATTTTCCTACTAATGTTAACCAACCACCTTAGAAAATAAAATTAGATCATTATAAATTACATTATGTATAAGAGTAATACTATAAGTTTAAACTTGAGTATAATGTGGATTAGAAGGATCACCAACCAAATCACCAAATACTTGAAAGGCAGATTATGACCACTTTGGCATGTCTTGTGAAGGAGAAGGCAAAGGTGAAAATTCAACATTTGTGTTTTCATAAATTTCATGAAGTATGCCCTCCCTATCATGTACAAGAGGCATTATCAAGGATGGATAAGACTTTAAATCTAATACCAAAGGAGTGATATTCTCATTGACTCTAATATATTGTAAAAAGAATACATCATGTATGATATGATCAAAGAGGTGATATGATTTCACATCCTTACAATGGCCAAAAAATAAGTGCTCTTATCTCTTTCCTTCGATAAATTTATGCTTTTCATAATGAAAAAATGCCCAAACCTTACTTCCAAAGACACAAAATCAAAAAAATTAGGTTTCTTTCATGACCAAGCTTGTTGAGTCTTATTCACCACTACCTTGTGGGGAATGTGATTATGTATGTAATTTTTATAATTAAATGCTTCAACCCAAAAGTGAGGTGCTAATTACTTAGACTATATCATACAACTTTCCATTTTTTTGAGTGTTCTATTTTTCTGCTCAGCAACAACATTTTGCTTAGGGGGGTTTTTATTATGTGTTTGTGTTGAATTCCATGCTTAGTATAATAAGCATGAAAGGATTTACTTACATATTTCACCCATTTTCTATATAGATATTTTTCAAGTGAATATTTTATTGCTTCTCTAAGGCTTCGAAGTTATCAAAAACTTCACTTTTATACTATAAAAAATACACCCAAGTCCTTCAAGTAAAATCATCAATAAAGGTTAGAATATATTTTTCACCAAAAAATGAACAAGTGGGAAACTCATCAAATCACTATGTACTAACTCTAGTGGATCTTGAGATATCTTAGATTTTATATTTGAAAAGGTATTTTGGTGTTGTTTTCCAAGCATTCATCCTGGATAAACACCATCATTAATGGAGACCTTAGGAAGGCTTGTCACCATGTATTTGGAATTCAACTATTGTAAATACCTATAAGGTATATAATCAAAATTTTCATCCCATAATTTTATCACAGTGTCATCATGAGCAACTAGAAAATAACCTAATAAGGTTTTAATTTTTTCAAACACATACAAACATGAACTATGGTCCCCCACACCTCTTGATACTAGATCCTATGGATCACACAATTCTCTAATTACAATATTATGGAGTAAAATCGATATTTTTTCAAATACCATAATTTAAAATTTGATAAATGGATAACACATTAGAATTAATCTTAAGAATAAGGAGTACATAATTAATGTACTCATCTTATATATCAAAAGTGCTAGAACCTACAACTTCAATTGATGATGATTTTCCCATGATAATATGGGAAATGATATAATCAGAAAGAGAAATAAAATTACCATGAGAATTATTTATATGATTAGAGGCAGAAAATAAATATCTATCTAACATTGGAGAATACGCTCTAGCAAAGAGAGCTTTTCCTTTTACTATGGTAGAATAAGGTGAAGGTATAGTAATCTTGTTCTATTTCAATGTTGCTTCTAGTGCTTCCATTTTTTGATAACATCTATACTTATGATGATTTATTTTTATATAGTATGGTCATGGATCATAAACCTTCTTTTTCCTAAATGACCTTTTGGTTTTGAAAAAATTAAAAGGTTTAAATTACTTAGTAGTGGAATTTGAAGACTTGTTTGAATATATTCGTTTATTAAGAGGTCTTGATTTCTATTTTGGATTCCATTTTCCTATAGAAGAATTTTAAATCAAAGCATGAATTGAGATACATAAGGTATATAGTGACATTAAATTTTTTTTGTTCATGAGATAACCTTTCACAAAATAGCTTGAAAGATGGCATTTTAAACCAATTTCCTAGGGCATCCATAGTAGAATAGAAAGCATAAGAAAACATATTTAATGGACCTTTTAACTTTGACATAATCATAAAAATATAATTATTATCTATTTTTTTATTTACAATTATATTTTAACTGAGATTTAAGTGATTTAAACTTTTCCAAAATTTACTCAATAGAGGGAAAAATAGAAGGAGAGCATGAAATGAATTTAACATCTAATTTCAACATTATAAACTAATTGATTTTAGTGAATAAATTTTTAAAAAGCTTCCATACCTATTTTTGAGTTTTGGAATAAGTGATATGTAACACCTGATTATCTAACACATTGAGGGTGATTAAACTAAGAGATTCATCTTTCTTGCATGAATACAATTATTTATCTTACTATGAGGTGAATGATGAAATATTCTCATCAAAGACTCTCCATAGACCTATATATTGGAGCAATTATTATCTTTTTAGATTATAAACATGGTAATTATTCATGTTCATAGGTTCAAATAATATGTTCTTCACTATAAAATAGGAAGAAAAAGAAGAGGAAAACAATTTATACATTTTGTCAAAAATATATATCTACCCCTAGAAATAATTAACTTCTTTTACCAATTTGTCACTTTTAAAATAAAAAATAAACACCCCAAAAATCCAATAAGGATGCAATTTTTTCACCCTTTGAAATTAAATATTTGATATATGACCTTGAGCATAAATTATATTCTCACATTACTTATAATTGTGTAGTCACGAGTTATAATTTTTAGTTCTAAATCAAATGAGAGGTAATACATAAAATTATGTAAATCCTTACAATATATGTTCAATTTAATAAATTTATAGGATTATAATTTAAAAAAATACATTATAAAAAATGATACCCAAAAAATCCTTATGGATCTCAAGTTATGAGTCTGCAAATGTGCCTTTCCAAGGCAACAAATAGGTCCTACAAGTAAAAAATGTACTTTAGAAAAAAAATGAAGTTCAAAATGATGAGATATTAGATTTACCATGTTTGAATTTGAATCATTAGCAAAACAAAAAAATAAGAGGTGTCTAGGTCTTATGGTTTGAAAGTTATGGACTCTAGAGTGACAATTAGTTTGAGAAATGAAGTACAATGGTGAGCACTAACCACTAGCAATTTCTAGACTAGTCACATGAGTGGTTGAGGCCTTGTCAAGTCTCCAAGATTCTTGGGTATAATTATTTCATATTTAAAATGTTTAAGGGAAGAAACATTTTGTTTCCAATAAATAAAAGGTAGTTGAAACATTATTTTTATTTTACCCCATTTGAGAATTTATCATCATCCTAGTAAGTCCCTGTTTTATTTTCTCTTTGGTTTTTTTTATTTGTCTATTTGTTTTCTTTGTGTTTTTATTTTGGATTCCATTTATTTCTTATTTTAGTTTAGTTTTTTTTTTCCTTACGTTTATTTTCAATAAGTGGGCTTGTATCATAGGTCAATAGATTGAAGGCTCCCTTATAATTATTGTTGCCAAGGTTTTAGAGATTGTAGGTCTTAAAAATGAACAATACACTCAAACTAGTGAGAAACAATTATACATGTGAATTTTAAAGTAAGAAGTCAAGGTATATAACTTGGTGTGAAGCATTAAATCTTAAGCAAGATACAATGAAACATACTTAAGTGAGGGTCATGAATTGTTATTTATTTTTTGTTCTCTTATAAAAGAGAGAAACATAAGTGAGATAAATTTTAATGCATAGAAGTGTATGATTGAAAAAATTCTTGTACTTTAGGCACAACATAGGAAGTTATACAAGTGTGGGACTGTGCACTCATAAAAACCATTGGAGAAGGTTGTGTCCTCTCTACTCTAATGCATAAAATAAATCATTCCAAGAATAAGGGGAAGATAAATAAAATAAAAATGAGGTGATGCAACATAATATAATGAATTTATCCTCTTTATGAATATAACATATAGAAAGTGAAATATGTAAACTGAAATATATTGGCAAAATAGAGGAGTAATAAAAAGAGGTAATATTTACCATGCATATGGAAGTGGAACTAAATAATCAAGAAGAAAGCAAAAGAGCTTGATCGAAAATCAATTTTATCAATTTAAATAATGTATACACAATTAATATTACAATTGAAGGGCATTACTAACAATATTTTCATAAAACTGAAGCTTGGGCTAAAATATTGCATGAAATAACATGGATCCAAGAAAATCCAATTAAAAAGGATTTTTTAAACAAGCGTTTATTACATGTATAAAAAAGAAGAAGATGAAGTCAAAATGAATTCTTGGCTACCAAATACTATAATTAGAAAATAATTTAATAGAGAAGCTTCCATTTTATCCTTGTTTTGTCCAACTTATGTAGTTTTTAAATCTAGAATTTATTCTCAAATATTCAATCCAAAATGATTGCTTGTCATAAAAGATTTAGCTTTGAACTTTAAACAAAGAAGAGGAAGCTTAGCTTATGAAATTTAAAATAAAATATTTAGTGGGCCTTTTTACTACATGTGGGTGCTCTTTAAAAAAAAAATATATTTTTATTAAATCTTAGCTTATATGCTTTCATTTTAAATAAATATGTTCTTTTAATACATTTATGCATTCATAGCTTATCTTCTTTTTACTAATTTCATTTTTAATACATATATTTTTATTTAAATTAGTGAGGTGAACCCACTAATTAAATAAAGATTTAGTTCATACAAAATTAATAAAAGCTTTAGCATCCTTATAGAAATACTTTCTACTAAGAAAGTAAAGCTTAAAAATAAATAGAGCCTAATGTATATTTTTCTCAATAATAATAAACAAGAGAATGAGTTTAACATCTAGAAAGATCTTAATCAATCTTAGATATATTTAATATAAATATATGTACAAATAGGTGATTTATATAATATCTACCAACGTTATGGACATGATATGGCAATAGATCTATGCCTGGAGAGGATTCAAAGGTATCTCTGGCAGGTTATAAATGTTTGGCTTTAAGAATTACGTATTGTTCTTAAAACATTATGTAATTTTAAAAAAATGGTATGTGATTTTGAGTTCTTAGCTATGGCCTCTTAAAGTTAGAGGACTTTTCATGGTTGTGAAACCATTGATATATGTAGGTGGTAGTTTTATAACTAATCCAATAGCTTTTCAAACCACCCTAGAGGTTTCACAAGTGCCATGATGATATTTAAAACTTTATTGGTAGTTCTACAACCACCGTGGTAGTATCAACCTAAATAAAATGATAGTTTTACCTTCACAAGAAGTTGAAGGGATATTAAGGAATTTTGGCTTTAGTTTATTACTATTGGGATTATTTTTAAATATTAAATATTTATTATTGTGTGTGTGTGGGGGGGGTTGTGGGCATGTTTACACATTTGTGTGCATCTATAGTTCATAAAATTCATCATTTGATTCATTTTCCATTTATTTATGCATTCACTTAGTGTCAAGTATACCTAAGAAATTAGTTTGAGATGTGTAATTGATAGCAGAGGAAGAAAAATGCATTAATGGGAGCTCTATGAAGTGTAGAGGAGGTAGTTAAGAGTATAAAGTATTTTATTTGAATATTACATAGATAAGATGGATAAGTTTAGTAACATATTTTACTGAATAATCAAGTTATCAACTGAACATTGAACATATCATTATGAGAGTAGGATACTTTTGAGGGTGGTGTCCTTATATGCAAGAGAAGGAAAAAGATTGTAAAATACAAAAAATAGTGGATATGAGGAAGCACAGCTTCATTCTTGCTATAATTTTTTCACATTTAGTTTATCCAAGGTATGTTTGTGTTATCTCTATTTTTTAATGTGTTTTTTCCTTTGATTACATGTTTAAACTCCTTGCAACTAGTCTATTATCAAAAAAAATTAAGAGATATCAAGACTCATATCAAAAGCATATTAATTGTTCATAAAGGTTAACTAACTTTATATTGGTATTAAAATTCTAGAGAAGCATTTCACTTACAGTCTTGTATGGAGTAGTAGTACATGTAGAGTGTAAAATATTTTATGCAATGGATGTGGGATGTGGGAATTAAATTTTAAGGGTTACATATTCATGTGTATGTTGTATATGAAAATTATAAGAGTTATAATACATTTTAAAATAATACAATTTTGTGTTTTGATATGGCATAGACCTTTTGGACAATAGTTATTGGTAAAGGAATCTTGTTGGTGAAGCTTAGTGTGGAATAATAACATACTTTATAGATTATATTGGTATTATATCAGATTTTTCATTTTTCCTTGTAAAGGTTTACTAACACATTTCTACATTATGTTACATATTCTTCTATGATTTTTTATTGACAAGGAAGTGTAGGTTTCTTGGTTGCAAAAGCTCAACCTGGAAAAATATTTTAAGAGAGTAAGCCTTGAAGAACTTGAAGATAACAAACATAAAATTCAATAGGAAAATTTTTAATTAATAAAGATGTGGTATGATTTGGAAGATGATAATCAAGATCTAAAAGATAGATTGATGTGACATGGATAATTTCTCATGGGTATCATTGAAGAGTTACAAACTAAGGAAGAGATATTGGAAAATTTCCAAGATGAGGGTGAATGAGTGAAAGAGAAAGAAGAGTATACCATGTAAAGGATAATTCATCTAACAAAGATACATAAACTATGACTAATTTATGAAAAATTAAGCACTCAAACATATTATATTTCTCTCCATCAATATCTAGATACTTCCTTTATTAATTTTTAGAAGTATATTAAGGGATTTAGATCTAAGTTTCAAACCTAGATATGTTATGATGGAAAGGGACTTTGAATCAATGGCTAAGGAATAAATAATACCATAAAGGTTGAGGAAAGGAATAAATACATAGGTTTTAGACATGTTAGTGTAAAATGAGGAGTTGAGAATGATCCAAAATAGATAAAGTATGGAAATATTCAAAAACCAAAGAGCCCAAGACACTAGCTCAAAAAAAAACCCCTTGCAAAGTAATGGCATCATTTATTTTGCTGAGTCTAATGAAGAGTTTTATTCTCAAAATGATGGGGTGGGGGGTCTATTATAAAGAGTAAAGGAGAATTGTGTCATCCCAAAGGGATAAAGAAGAGGAAAACAACTCCATGAAGAGGGAGATAACACATTGTCACCCCATGAAGATGTGAGTGAATGCAAAACATCTCCAAAGAGATATGAATATCCCAAAGGAGGAGGTAAATAATTAATAGTTCATCATTATTACACAAATGGAATCCAAATAAGTATATCAAGAAAAAATCTTACATTTTTTAATTCAAATGCAATAAAAGTAGCCATGTAGCATAAAAAATGTTGGTTTACATATCCATGTTCATTTTTTAGAATAAATAACAACTGTGTGGCCATGTGTTAGAAGTATAAATCCATACAAAAGAATAATGTGTCCTTAAAGAGGAAGGATACAAGTTTTAAATACCATTCTCCAAATCAAAATGTGGAAAAGGCAAAGAAAGGCATATTTTTTTGAGAATTGGAAATAATCATTACACTCATATTAACATGAGTGGGCATTGGAATGAAATTTTTTGGGAGCTTCATGCAAAACTTCACCCAAATGATTTTAAAAATAATTCCAAGAAGGAAGAGGCATATACAAGTAAGAGGGAAGTTCTTCAAGCATCTACAAATAAAGAGGTAGAAAAATAATAAGCCCACCTATCTAAGGAAGAAGCCATGAAGAGGGATACACCATGAAATGATCACCCATCACCATTTTTAACATGTAAACATGGTAATAAATAAGTAATTATAATATTATTTTAAAAAATTAATTTTTTATTTGCATCTAAGTGAAGAGCTATCCACTATGGAAACCATCAAGAGGGACCAATCCATAGAGTATTCCTAATCACCATTACAAATGGGTGGTGGTAAGCATTTAATTATTACTTTCATGGACAAGGTATTTAAATAGATGAGATAAGGTAGAACACATTTGATAAATAACATGATTATATCATGGAGGTATAATATATTTTACATAAATAATAAATATTATAGCATGTTGTTTTTGGTTTTGGTATGCACATGCAACCTTAAATAGTTGTATCAAGTTATTAGCATGATTTTGAATTATTAAATTCACATGGAATGAGGTTACATTAAGTAATAAAAAATATGTTATGGTATGAAAAAAATTGTTATGGCATTTTTTTTGGAATATTTTAACATGGTCATGATCCCAAGGGTTATTTCATAAAGGGAGAAGAAGTGACGTGGCATCAAATCATTGGTACAAAGTGCAAAAATGTGTACATGGTGAGTAACATTACATAAGAAGATTTATGGTTGTGATGGATTTATGTTTTAAATACATGTTCTTTAATTGAATATGTTTCATTTAATGTATGTTACATTTTATTTATGCAACTTTTAATTATAAGATATGGACAACTTTATAAATGGAATTGTATGTTTGTAATCTATTTATGTTACATTGTTGAATTGTAAGACCCAAGATAAGGGAAATTAATAAACATGGTGATTTTATTGTAAAAAAACATACATAATGAAATATTTTTTCTTCACTTTTTTAAATAATTTTCAGTATCAAGTACGATGTTGTATAATCATCTTCTCATGAAGAGCTTCACCCTGGATTACAAGCATGTGTATCAAAACAAAGGGGCTAAGAAGAATAAACATAAGAAAGATAATGACATTGAAGAGTGAAAGTATGTTAGTTGGAAAATACTTTAATGATTTATGGACTCCATAACAACCTAGGTTTGTAGGTTTTATAGTTGGGAAGTCACATTCTAAGAGAGATGAACAAGGTACAGTTCAAGAGGATGATATAATTGGTTACCCACTTGAGAAGATTGAAGATAAATCCCAATTTTATTTTTATGGATATTTTGGGACCAAAAGACTTAAAATTTAGGGCACATGCTAATAATTTTAGATCAATAAAATCATCCAATTTATTCATTAAGAAATTCAACTATCAAATAGGGTTATTAGCGACATGTCAAGTCCTAGAAAAGATCTAGTTTCTCTTTTAAGTACTTAAACAACATATGATTGGCATAAAAAGTGATTTTAGATTAAATATTTGGATTATTATTGATTATTTTATAATTTTAAGAAAATTGTAAGTAATTTTTAGTTTATGTGTAAATGTTATGGCCTCTAAAATTTACTAAGATTTTTCATGGTGGTAAAATCATTGTTATATGTAAGTGGAAATTTCATAAACCACAATAATGGTTTTAAAACTACCCTAATGGTTTTATAACCACCATAGTGGTTTTAAAACTACCGTGGTAGTCTTGAAACATTTAGTGGTGGTTTCAAAACCACATTGGTAGTTTTGTAACCATTGTAGTGGTTTCCATCTATATATAGTGGTAGTTTTTTCAACACAAAAGTTGAGGGGACATAAAGGCATTTTGGATTTAGTTTCCAACTTTTGGGCTTATTTTATAAGCCTAATGGGTGTTATTATGTATATATATGAAGCTATAGAGTTCATAAAAAATATTCATTGATTCAATTCCTATTCATTAACACATTTGCTTAATGTTGAGTGTAATTAAGATATTATTCATAAATGTGTAGTTGATAGTAGAGAAAGTACAATGAGTAAATGGGAGCTCCATGAAGTATAAAGGAGGTGGTCAAGTGTATATAATATTTAATTTGAATAATACAAAACTTAGATATGTATTATTTTAATAGTATCTCTTGTTAAATAATCAAGTCATCTATTGCAAAGTACATAGATCATTAAGATAGTAGGATACTTTTGAGGATGGTGTCCTTATAAGCTAGATAAGGCAAAAGCTTGTAAAGTATAGATCATAGTAAAGATGAGAAAACATAACTTAACTTTTGATATAGTTTTCTCACATTAATTTTTTCCAAGCTTGTAAAATGCACTTCTATAAAATCATTTCAATTATAATCACATATGGAGTAGTATCATAGGTAAAGTGTGAAATATTATATGCAATAGATGTAGCATGTGGCATAGTCATGTGTATGTTTTATATGACAATCATAAGATCTATAATACATATTAAAATAAAAAATTTAGTGTTTTTATATGGCATAGATCTTGGGGAAAAAAATTGTTAGTAAAGGATTTGTGCTGGTGAAGCTTAGTATGGAATACACACGTAGTTTACAGAGCAATAATATACTATTCAGAAAACAAAAAAAAACAAGAAAAGATGGGAAATAAATGACATTCATATAATTATTTTTCTTTCCTAATTTTTATATAAGTTATTTCATTCACACTTAAGTGTGAAACCAAATATTCTATATTCTAGAAATACTTAGGAGTATTTCCCTGGTGAGTCACCATTTATTGTCACCAACAAACCCAAGTTCTTAAAGAGAACTTGGGGCCACAAATTTAAAAAAATTAGAATAAAAGGAGACTATTTTTGGACCTCAATAACAAATTTTTCATTATAAAACTTAGTAGGATGAAACCCTAAGATTATTTAATTTAATTTCCAAGCTTTTACTTTACAAAATTCATTTTTTGTATGTATTTAGCTGAATAATAGATTTCATATACCTTAGAACAAACTTGGTCACATATTTTTAATTTATTAATCTCAAGATTTTATTTTATTCATTAGTTTATGCCCCTAATTTTGTTTTCAATGTTCCTTTTAATTTATTCTATCCTAATATTCCTTGGAAAAACCAATTTACACTACTTTATTTCATCTAAGTTTATAACTTCATTTTTATCCATGGAATAAACTAACCTAACATGATGGTATATCTATTCATGAATCCTTGAAAATTATTTTTTGAGTTTTATTTGCTCAATAGATAGTTTCTACATGATTTTTGGCTTCTTTTTTACTTATTCCAAACCTAGATAATGCCACGTGTCCACATCATATTAACCCATATCCTAGAAAGCTTACTTGAGTGATAAAATCAAACTTCCTTCCTCATTCATAAAACAAGATGATTCCTTGTGTCCCATACAAATATTAAAGAACCATAATTTCTCTCATTCATTGAATTAATTCCTTTATTCTATTTCTATTGATTGATGGTCATTTAATGCCTTGGATAAATAAAATGGAGTGTTATGATAAAATTGATTTATAATTAATGAAATGGATTAATAGCTTGAAGTCACATTTTATTTAAACACAAACATGTTACTTAAACAAAGATTAATTAAATTCATAGGGTACTTCAAAATAGGTGAATAGATACCTTTAAAATCAAATCTTAAAGAAATCGAGCAGGAGATATCTAAATTGGCTCTCTAAGGATATAGTCTTGATAATGACAACTATAAAAATGCAAATAGTCTCTAGGAAGGATTTGATACACATTATTTTTATCCTAGGTATATGCAGTAAGGAAATTTAAAATGAATTATATTATTTATTTCATGATACCAAGGCTCTAAATTATAAAATAGTGTACCTTAATGATGAGGAAGAAAGAATGTGGAAGATTATAATCTTATACTTACATAGAGTTGCATCCAAGTAGAAGGTGTTGCTATTTTGAGAATTAAAAATGAAAATATGTTATTATTGTTAAGAGAAGAATAAAATATTATGTGCAAAAAATGGGAAAGTAGTTGTAGATGTCTATGGTTTATCCATCTAATTTTTTTTGAGACTAACCAAGCCAATATCCAATTATATAAAATAATATATAGTGAAATGGAAGTCTAGTCATAAAGTGTATGATGTATTGAGTAAATTGGCCAAGACTATGAATATACAAAATAATAAGCATTAAATATGACATTATGTTATTCTATTCAAATTTATAGTCAAGAAATCCTTGGTTTTACTAAATCGATTATTTGGAAAGAGGATGTCTAATCATGTAGGCATGACTCAGGTGTTGTTACTAAGAAAATCATTGAAGGCAATCCTTCCAATTTGGGTGAGTTAAATTTATTTATATATACTTGAGGATTTCAAGGAATGTAAAAAGGATGGGAATTTCCATATGGAATCTTATTTGAATAATTACATCTGTTTCACATTAGATGATTGATCGATGGTCCTCTCTAGATACAAATCCTATCTTATTCATGACATAGTGCATTAATATTTCACATGCTATGAACAAGAATATTTAAGAGTTCAGCAATTGGTTTTGTTTCTAAGGTAACATAGTCCTCAATATTTAATGATTTTTATTCCTCAAAAGTCATGGTAGAATCTATCCATTATCCCTTCTTGACTATCCATTATCTATTGGCACTGTCCTCATTGACTCGACCAATATATTCTATAATTTATCATTATGCCTAAATTTATAATGATTCATGTATGTGTTATTTACATTGTTCCTATGTGCATATTTTGATTTTTTTATCCTTTCCTTAAAACCATAACTTCATTTTCAACACTAGATAGACTTTGAAATAGTAGTAGAAATATGGGTTGTACAACCCCAACCACTGCCCACTAAGTGACTGAGTATTTAATGAGTTAAAATACTCTAAATAATTACTATATCTGACTACTCCTATTTGAATTCTAATCTAAATAAGTTATTTTGGAGCTTTTAGAGACCTATTTTCTTATGTTTTAGCCACCCATTATTGATGGTATCAAGGTGCTTCTCTAGTTTTTTATCTCAAAAATAATGTCCAAATTTTATACTCATCCTTTCATACATTTTTGTTAGTGGGGATATATGAGGTCATGCTCATATCAATGCCATTTATTTTGGCCATTAAATAAACTCCTTATTCCTTTATCTCCTTGGTGTCCATGCCATAGTGTCAAGCACATGCAAACACTAAATCTTAACACTACATAGAGATAAGGAAACTAGTTGCCTTAGGTAAACCACTTGTAGACAATAAAGTAGCCACAATAATTAGAGTTTTTCAATTCATCCTTTTATGAAATCATTTCAAATCCATGTGCCCAATCTAGGAGCCACTGATTTTAGGATTGTCATTTTATAGAAATGACATAGGTTCATAATCCATGTATTTGAAATTTATATTTTTAGACCTAGTGATTTGGAAGGATACTTCATCAAGAGATTGAAAATTATTACAAAAATATAGAGGTATGACATGTTTGTATGGTTGTGAAGAAAATGACAAAATGGTCATGAGAATGTTAGTTGTTCTTTTAGATCTTCCACCAAATTACCACAACAACTGCATATAATTTTGGTATAGATAGGGTACTAAAAAATTCCATAGGAGTAAAAACTATCCGAAATGCATTATGAAACCTTTGAATCTTACATTGATGTGAATTAATTATAAAAACAAATATTTTTTTCTTTTTGATTTGATTTTGTTTTCATAAGGATAAATAGAGTGAGGTCAGAGTTCTTATAGTGTGAAAGTATAAAGTTTGGTGGAAGAATGGATGTAAATGGGTACTTGTAAGTAAATTTAAAATAAAAATGGGGGAAGGTTAGTGTGTTTAGGTTTTGACCTTCCTACATGAACTTTATAATTGTGTCCACATAGTTACGCATGGAAGAAATGATGTCACAATTATATTTTATTGCATCCACAAATTTGTAATTACTTTGCTTATGGGGTTAGGTGAGCCTTGATGTATGGTTACAATGGTAACAAAAGTGCACCTAAGGCATGTTTCCTTACATCCCTATGTTTGGAATGCCTAGAAGGTCAATCAAGATGGACCTTTTATGCCTATAGAGTGAAGACACATGACTTAATATATTTTTCATTTCATTATCTTTTTAAATTTAACTAATGTTTTAAATTTGAATTTTTACATTTAACTCAAAATTTTGACTATGAAGATTTATGGAGACAATAAAATTTTGACCATGGGAATTATGAAGACAATGCATACCATGTTTTTTTTACTTTGATATGTATGTTCATGCATGCACACACACATCAATGCAAGATAAAATGTAAAAATCTAAAAAGGCCCATATGTTTTTATTAGTCATTAAATTATATATATTTGAGATGTTTTCATGATTATTATTTTTTAGTTTAAATTAGGCACTATTGATGCATTAATTTTAGTGTTCCTTACACATCTTATTGACCTAAATATATTTCATTTTACTTATCTAAAAATTTTGACCCAATCATCCCTCCTTATATCACTTGCTACTCACTAGACATACTAAATGACCTTGTAAGATTTCAAGGAAGACACATTACCTATAATCCTAGATCATTAATGACCAATAAAAGCCCTTCATAATGGTTATCAATGAAGTTAAGATCAAGTACATCAATTTTTTTAATGATACTCATTCATGATGGCCAAGTTTGGCTAATAGTTACTAATTATGCTATAAATATGAATTGGATCATCCGACCCAACAAACCTCCTGATAAAAAAATGTGTACAAAATATGATCAAGAGTTATGACTCATCAAAAGTATTTGTTACATATACAATTAACAAACTTTAAATCATGGTATTGATCAACTAATGTTGTTTCATATAGAATCCTAACTCATGAGTTATGGCATCAATTATGAACATGATCAAGGTATACTCATACCATTTGACCATTTTGCATTGTACCATAGTAGAAAATGATCAAGACTTGTTCAACCACATCAATTCACATACAATATCACATATAAACCAATCCAAGTGATTATTTAAATTGTGTATGGAAAATCTCCATAATGTCCAAAAAATGTTGACATTGCTCAATATTATGGTGCTAGCAGTTCTTTTATGATAACTCCTAGAAATACCAATGACTGATTGAAGGCCATGTAATATCTCCCCCCATTACGTGAGTAGTTATTGTAGCAAAAAACCAAATCAAAACTAATTTATTTTTTCTTTTCTAGGAATATCAATGAAGTGAATAAAATGAAAACTAAACCTAAAAAGTACACACTACTACTACCAAAAATTTAATTCAAGTAGTTTACCCAAACTCCAAGTGAATAACTAATTGGAGAAGGGGAATTGTCCTCCAACCTCCAATAGATCCTACAACCTCCATTTTGTCACTTATATTTTATCAATAAAAAGGATCATGATGGAATTGTAATGTATGATAGGCTTTATGAGAGTAAAAGCATGAGAGGGCATTATGAAATTTTGCATTTTGAAGGCGTTAGTTTCCATCGAAATGTACCTTTGTACATAATTTTCAATACATTTATTGTAAACTAAATATAAATAAGTTTAATAACATAAAATTAACCATTATGATGTGTCATAAGTGCCCCAAAACCTATAAATCAACTAGTCACATGACCACCTTAAGACAAAATAGTGATTTGTCAAAAAAATGTCATAGTACAATCTACTCAATGATAAATATAACCAAATTAAGACAAAAATGAAAGCTTTGGATGTTTGAACTCTTTCCCTATGTTTTTTAGAGTGAATTACAAAATAATCTTGACCAATACCTAAATAATCCTTGTTGAAATATTAAATGAAGATTATATTCATAAACTGTAGTTTCTGATTTTGCACCAAAAAAAATTGGAGTGCATGTAAATTTTTATTATTTGAATATTCATAGGAAAGTAAAAATTAAATTTTGTTTTCCCTTAGGTGGGACCCATTTTAACCTAATATTTTAATAATCAAATGTGGAACATATTAATCTATAATATCAATCGCCAACATGTCATTCACTATTGAATATTATATTTTAATGCCATTCATTATTGCTTCAAACATTTTCCATGCTCATAATTCCAATCATTTTCCATAGAGAGGAGTTAAGGCTAGACAATCAAAGTATTCCATAAATTTTAATCTTTATAGAAGTAAATAAATTCATACAGATCAACCTTTTAATAAATGAAATGCCATTACTACATCTCGAGGCTATAAAATTGGATAGACAGGTAGTACAAGAGCAATTTTGACCCAAAAGGGATTCAAATCTAGAAAATAAATGAATCATGGGTTTTTTAAAATGAATTTAAATGCATATAATATTTGATTATTGCATCAAAAATCCATGACAGATTTTTAAGACTTTTGAAAGATGTAAAATTTAAAAACAAGGGTTTCTAATCTTCAAAGGACATACAAATGAGTTTTTAGATCATGTACGACAATTAACAAGACTACATATGCATTTTGGTTTGTGTCAAAAGGAAAATAATGGTTGAGATAAAGCTTCAAATTCTCTTGGTTTGTACAAAATTATTTTTGAAGTTTTTAATAAAAACAAATAAGGTGTAATAAATAATATATATGAATATGGTACCTTTTGTAAATGTCTTCAAAGCCTAAAATTATTCAAATGTCTTCTTTTTCTTCCACATCATTCACCTTCATGTGGTTATTCAAATATTCAATGTAAATTCATTTTTAACCAAATTTGGTACCACTGTCAGGATCGATTGCATAAGGTAAATAGTAAGATCTACACTCCATTTGATAAGATTTAACACAAAAATAAAAGTATATTATTTAATCAATTATTAATAAAGGTTGAAATATTTAAATAAGCTTTCTCAAGGTGGTTACTCTATGGGACACCCCAAAAAGTTCAACCACCCAAACCAAAATAACTTTATTTAATAAATTTGTTTAAATTACTAAGATTACTAAATATGATAGCAATATGAATTGGATCAACTAACCCAAAAAATATGGCATCACATTCATAGAAGCTATTGAATATACTAAATAGTTAGGAAGATTCTTTCCAAACACTTTGACTATAATTAGAAATGAACATGTCTCAAACATTCCTTTGTAGGTGATCATATTGGCATAAGATGGTTTATATTTTTCATTATATTATAAGGACTTGAGCAATAGATCTCTATGATCTATTAGTTGGGCTAAATTATGTAAATAAATGTTAATTTTTGTCTTTTTAATGTCTTCAACTATGTTATGATAGTCTAGAGATAATTTTGATCCAATGTTGTTATTTTATGTATCCTATTTAAGATTCCCACTTCCTATGGGATGAGGTGGATTGTTGTTTGCACTCAGATACAAGGGTATATCTTTATTGTTTAGGAGAGTTGATGTTGTATTTGAATCTTTGTTATTATTTCTTAACTTGAAACTATTTTGTTGGGATTATTGAAAATCATGCATCTCATTTAGATTCCATTTTGGTTCATTATCATCCTTAGAAGGAAATTCATAGTCTACAACCATTAAAATAATGGATGCACTTGGTGAATTGATAGCTTGAGGTTCATCTTGGTTTATTACAATTGATTCATAATTTTCTATTTATTTCATCAAAACACAAAAAATAAGGAAAAAATTAGGACATTAATCCTCTCCATGGGTGGTGTTATTATGGACTCTACACGAATTCAATAAGGCCATATTTTAAAAATACACAGAGAGGGGAAAATTTGTTTTAGTATTATTATCATTCCCTAGTATATTTTGATTAATATTTTGGTTGGTATTTTTTATAAATTTAGTTATTATTCCTTTGGAATGAAAATTTACTCTTATTTGAGTTTGTTTGGCCTATGTATACATTCCTTTGAAATCCTACAAAATCATTAACTAATTTTTACATAATTTTAGTGATGATTTATAATTCATCTGAGTTTGTTCCTATCATTATCACATTATGAGTTGGTTATGTTTCAAAATGTGCTACTAGCAGTTTTTTGATTGACCTTGACCTAGTAAGTCTATTATGAGTATCCACTCTACCCTCAGAGTGCAAATTTACTTTGTTTTTTTGTTTTTTTGAAACATACATGATTAAGGGGTTTGTTGGAGACCCCCTCATTTTACGTCTTCTTAAAGAGAAGATAAACATATAAGTTATTTTAACCTTTCAAAGATACATTGATTGAATTATTAACTAAAATTAGTTCTATTATTAATTATTAATATATCCTATTTATTCACACTAAATGGTGATGAAAAATAAAAATAAAATGATGTCATTTTATATGTTTCACTTTACTCTTTCTACATGAAAAAACTAATTGTCATTATCTAGATTTAAAATTTCATAACAATTATTTTTAACTTTTCAAACAATAATGTTATCCAAATATTTTGGTAATTGTCAATTTCAATCTTATATAAAAACAAAATTAGCTCAAATCTATAAAACACAATGCAAAATTTAATCGTAAATAATTCATCATTCAAATAAAACATTCTCAAATGACTTCACAATGTTTATCAAACACAAACATATTTATCAAACTCCAACCCTATAACATGAGTTAAAATGATATATATCCATTAAAACAATATTCACCAAGATTCACAACTCATAAAACATCCTAAATATAGTGTAACTCAAATTTAACATGCATATTCTAAGCTAATCAATCTTATAAATTTAATTGTTATAAAATTACATCAATACTTAAATTGAAAATATTATTGGGAATATTGAGTCCAATTTTCCTTCAAATTTATTCCTTCAATGTAGTATCAATAGATACTTTTAATAAAATAAATATCAATTTATATTTTACAAGTTTTTTTATTGTAAAAATAAATAAAATAGTTGATCAAATAAGATACTTGAAAATAACCTACCCAAAGTTTCAAATAAACACATATAGTGGTTTAGTTATAAACCACTTCAAACTCTTTATCGAAAAACATAGCACCACAAACCAATTTACCCTTCAAACTAGCAACCAAGTCATAGGATCTTCCACATAAGAAACATAAATAATTAAATTTTTAAAAAGTCATCTTTCAACATTAAGAAGGTCAACCTTGATATCCAAAAACTTTGATCAACATCTTCAATGAGGATGCAAACATATTTCACCTTTTTCACTACATAAATGTTATAACCTTCTATATAATTTCCTTTAAGCCTTTTCCTATTGTTAACTACTATTTTAAGGGTCTCAAGGACCAATTAAGCCATGCATTTCAACATGTAATATTATTGTATATAATATAATAAATCCTAGGTGTATTTTTAAGAGAAATTTTATCTTGTAGCGGAAGATGAATAGATTACATAGGAATATAAATAGTCTTAGTATAAGGTGAAATTAATATCCATATTATGGTTATAAATATTTGTAATCTTAATTCATTTAAGGTAACATGAATAAAATTCTAGTTTGCACCATTGTTTTGTTTATTGTCACTCCATTATTCCTTGCTTGACATTAGTATTAGAACACATGATTATTTATTCTATTATTTATCCTCCATTTTTTTCCCCAATTGAAATTTTTTATCACTATTCACAATAACTTATGTGCATGGAATATTGCAATCCTAAAACAACAATTAAAACTTGAATTATGCATTTAGTTTCAAATTCTATGCATATCTCTCTACATGCAATGGTTGTACATTGGAATATGTTGTCTAAGGTGTACCAATCATTTTTTACTTGTAAATAATTCAAACTATATATTCTATAGGTCTAAAATATTCCATGAAAATATTTTCTTGTTCAAAATTTTCATCACATATGTAGTAGTTTTTAATTACAATAGAAACATTGGTCTGGTATTGGTGTTTCAATTTAGATGCATTAAAGTTTTGGAGGTATGCTATCACTTGTTCATGGAATTTTAACTTGATTATAATTATTCCAATTAAAATTAATTTCAACTTACTTCAAATTTTTATCATGCGGTCTCCACTTGTAGTTGGCATTTCAAGTAGAGGACATCAAGTCCAAATGGAAAAAGTAAAAATTGTAGAGATAAGTTTAATTTTTAAAACTTATATTAATTTTATTTCAAATTAAAAGAATAATTTTTTAATGAAGGATATTCCCATAAGGGAATAATATTATTTTTTTACTTATTTAAGAACATTAAAAACAAATTAATTTTTGCAAACCATTCAAATTCAAAAGTAAAATTCTAAATAAAATTAAGGAAAATAATTTGATTTTGAAAAACATTTATGTGAAGTCAAAAAAATGTAGTGCTCAATATTAATAGTACCTCAGGTTAATATGTATGAGTAAGGTCATCACACTCGAACTACTACATATATAGCCTAAACAATGACATATGTGGCATCATCCTTATAAATTGCTAAGGAAAAGTAAGGGAAATTTTCATTTTCCCATTCCCTCCATCACCCATTTATGAATATCTCTAGACATAAATATAGAAATAAAAAATAATTTGAGTATATAGGGTTGTTATGCCCACATACAATTACTTCTTTTTGAGTAGTTTTCATAACTAGAGTGAATCCTTTTCATGTACTACCTAAGTACCACATATCATTATTCTCTCACATGATTTAACATATCTTTCACATACCATTTGGTATATAGAGAGGACAACCTTCTTACACATGCCATTAAGTATATAGGAAGTGTGAACGTATTGAAATATTTGGTATATTGGTTGGGTGGTATATAGGAAAGGGAAGCTTTTGGATCAATAAGGAACCAATCCATATCCATAAACAAAAAAATGCATTCAACCAAATAATTTTTTGCACAACAGTAACTGATAAGGACACCTAGTTAGAATGGTCAAGTTAGGTAGAGGACACTCTCATCTTCAATGACTTGTGGTTTGACATCTATGATGGGGATGTTAAACTAGTTGAATCAAAGGAAGAAAAGGACTTAATATCCTAGAAGCACAAGAATTGAAAAACATTGCCTTGATGAGGGCCTCAGTTGATAATGACTTTTTCCATCACATACATGGTTGAAACACTCCTTGGCAATAAATACACAAATTTAAGGACTTATATGATTCTCACTCAGAATTAGACTTCATGCAATTACAGTTAAATGTTCAACCTTAAGTTGAATATTAACATTGTCATGAGTTTTACTTCATAATTTTTTGATATCAAATAAGATATTAATTACTGTTGTAAATAATGATGTATACATGACTTCTATCATAAAATATCTTCTCCTTAAATACTCAACATACTTAGAGTATTTATAAGAAATAAATCTATTGAAGAATAAATTTTGATAAACTGGTTGAGAATATGGTCAAGAGATAAAAATCATTTGAAATAAAATTTGGGTCCACAAGATGAAACATTTTCTATGATAATCAAAAGGGAAATTATTCCAAGAATTATAGTAATGGTAAATGCAAATAGAAAAATAAAGGATGAGGTGGTAAAACTAGATAAAATGGTCAACATTAGGAGAGCAAAAAAATATAAAACAAACAAATTAAAAAAAAAGGGTGAGGTGGTAAAACTAGAAAAAACATGGTCAACAACTTGAGAAGCAAAACAATATTAAACACTTGTTTTGCATTGTGAAATAAAATGGAGTCATAAAACCCATGAATGAAAAACATCATGGGAAAATATTGAAGCCTATAGAAAACAAAAAGTATAAAAGGAAGAGAAGGAAAGCTTAGAATTAGACTCAATTTAGTTTTCAAGTGAATGTTTCCTTTCTATTTCAGATAAAGTAAATAATGCCATAGTAATTTTAACCTAGGATAATGCTTGGGTTCTAAAAATTCGTCCCATACAACATTTGACTTTTCAAAGGGACTTCTTTGAGGAATTTCATGAATACATTTTTAGTTTAATATGATTAGAGATTAATATTTATTTAGTTTAATTTATTAATCCTAAGTCAATTTAGGTGTGTGTATGTTTTTTTATTATGTTAATTTTTAACTCACATATTTTATATTTATGAGGTGTCACACCTCTTTTATCCCTTTTGAAGGAAATATTGGAGCTCCATGTCATAAAGCAACTCCTTCCACACTTGTCACACACTTTTCCCTCACTTTATGGGGATTAGTGACACTAGGAATACACTAATAAAGTTATGCAAGGCCATGATGGATACTCTTTGTAACTCCTCTTGGCTTCCTACCTCTATTAAAAGAGATTTCTCCACCTCTTTCTATACATACTTTAAGTGTCCTCTCCTTACTTATGATTGAGTCAAATTCTTCTCATTTGAAGATCATTCTTATTATCTATTCTCTTTTCTTATACAAGATTATAATCTCAAATATATTCTGTAATCCTTCTTAATGCATGTGGGATTTTCTTTTGTTGATTCGATTTCCCCATTTAATAACTTGTGTCTCACGTTTATGGTTTAACTTACTTTAAGGTAATATTTTACCTTTTATACACTCATTAATTTATGTTTTCAAAGTTATTTTGTATCGATATTAGAAAACATTACTTTAAAAATAAGTTTGCTACCTCAAGGCAAAGGTTCAATTTGATTTAGGTCACAAGGGATTTTAGAGTTCATTCTCCATAATGTATAATACCTTCCTTAATTGAAAATAAAATTGTTATCTCTATTGCTCCTTTAAAAACAAGGCCACTCCATTCTGTTGGATGATGAAGAAGTGAATATCATAGGGAAATGTGATAGTATAGTTGTATTTACTAGATTTAAGGAAGGATAATTACTAAAACTTAGGGTTGAGAATTTAAATCCAAAACATAATTCTCATCTAGTTGAAGGAGTGAAAACAAGTCTTCTATAGCATGTCATATTTTGGAATACTCACTATGAATACATTTGTACAATTCAAAAGAATGGTGTTTTAGTATTACCAAAACTGCACCAAATTATTGAAAAGTGTGAAATTTTCATATTGGCTAAACACAAAAGAGAATAATTTCAAAGGTCCAAATGGAAATCTAATAGAAAATTATAGTTGGTTCACTCTGATTTATGTTTTCTTCCAATTATTTACATTAGTGGTCACAAGTCCTTCATATTGTTTATTAATTACTACACTATAATGATTTGGATCTACTTTCTAAATAAAAAATTAAAATCCTTTAAAAAATTTCAAAATTTTTGAATAATGGACAAAAATAAAGCTCAATCCCACATTAGGACACTTGGGGCTGACAATAGTGGTGGATTCATGTCAAAGTTATTTGAATCCTATATCAAGTAAAATGGGATCAATAATAATCTAATATTCCATTACACTCCTCAACAAAATGGAGTAGTTGAGTAGATGAACATAAATGTAATGAACATGGTTTGAGAAATGTTGTATTTCAATGAGGTTAATCTACATTTTTGGGTATAAGTATCTCAAATATCAGTGTGAATCTACAACAAGTCATTTCCAACAAACCTTCAAATTAATACTCCATATGAATTATAGTGTGGTCATCTCCCTTTAGTGTGACATGTTTTTGTTTTTGGATCCACTTGGTACATATTGGTTCCTAAGGATAAAATAAACAAATTGGACCACATGAGTAAAAAAATCATCCTTTTTGGATACTCTGAATCCTTAATGTCATACAAACATTCTGATGAGAACAACAATAAAAATTTTCATTGTAAGAGATTTTATATTTTGTGAAACTATAAAGGACACAACCAAAATAAGTTAACAATTGAATTGAGTTGAAATATATGCTAGATTTGATGTTTTCAAGGAGATTGATATGGAGGTTTCACATAGTGAAGGGGGAACCTATAATTGGGAAATAATTAATCTCTATTGAGCCATGTACTTTAAAATGACACTCCTCTTGTGGAAGAAAGTGAAACTTCATAATAATGTGGTATGATATGAGAAAATGAAGGAGGTTCAAATCAAGAAAATGAAGCATCGATGATTCCTTGAGCTACTAAAAAAAAAGATACCAAAATAATCTAAAGAGAAATTGATAGATGGTAGACCTAACGGGGTTAGAAAAATAGGCACCTGAAGTACACATATAGCCACATAACATCCAAACAAGTTCCTAGATGAAATTAAAGATAAGATATAAAATATTGCCCTAGAAGACCCTCTATAAGAAGTAAAAATTGTTTTTGACTCTAAACCTACTTCCTTCAAAGAAGTTGAAAAGCTTGATACATGGAGAAAAGTAATGAAGAGTGAGTATGATGCATTGGTAAAAAATGGAACTTGAGAGTTGGTTGATCATCTAATCAAGTGTAAATCCATAAGTTTCAAGTGGTTATTTAAAAAAAATACTACAATAAAACCTTTACACTCCAAAAAATGACTACTATTCAAACTTTGTTGGCTTTGGTAAGATAAAAATGATTGAAATTTCATCAAATAGATGTAAAACTGCATTTATAAATGGTGATCTCAAATAAATAGTGTACATGAATCCACTAGAAGGTTTTTATATTGACGGCCAAATCACTAAGTGTGTAAGCTAAAAAAATCATTATATGGTTTGAAACAAGCCCCAAAAGCATGGCATGAAAAATCAGTAAGCACCTCCTTAACGTGGATTTCAAACATTTTTAGTTTGATTACGTAACTCTTGTTGTCAAAATAATTATATTTATAGTGGTGTATGTGGATGATTTGCTCATCATATGAAATAATGAGAGAGACACTAAAAAAAACAAAGCAAAGTGTATGAAAGGATTTGAAATGACATATCCAGGTTATTTTCAATACTATTGTTGGGATTAGTTTTCACATTGTGTGAAAATAGGTATTTACAGAGTGGTAAATAGTAACTAGTTGAGTATTTACCATAAAGTAAATAATATATTATTGTTATGTAACAATAATATATTTTTTAGTTTGTTATACCCATGATTCCATTAATGGGTGAATTGTTATTAGTCCTTCCTATTATTTAGGAAGTTGTTTTGCCTATTCCTTTGGCTATATAATAGCCATTATATTACTGAATGATTTATATTAATGAGAAGAACATAGCAAAAAGAATATTATTTATGTGACTTAAAATCTATGTATACTGCATTGTTGATTTTTATGTTTATCTCTCCTCCAATTCCCAATAGTGGTATTAGATCAGGCTTAGATCCAAGATTTCGCTAATGGAGGATTAAAAGGATCATAGGGGCATAGTCATTACACTATTTGATTACCTTGGTTAATGAGAGAAGCATAATGTGTGGATAATTTAATTTATGTTTCTATTTTTGTATTAGCTTGGTTATCTTCAGATCTACATTCATAGCATTGCATTGGATTCACTTAATCCACACATTTGAACAATTGCATCACTCCATGTATCTTACCTCATAGTTTTGTAGTTTAGCATCCTTCACCAGTTCTAATAGATATACAGTGTTGGATTTGCACAACCCACGCATCCAAAATAGCCAACTATAATTGCACTCACCTTAATCTAAGACTAGATATATGACATTCTAAGTCTGAAATTACAAATTATTTAAGATGTATTCTCCTATATTTTGTGTACTCTGAACACTTGGCAAAGCAAGGAAATAATATTTATTGTCAAAAGGATGAGAAAGAATAATTCACAAAACTGTAACCTTATTTTCATTCACTCCAAGCTCTTGATTTTAGGCTCATCCACCTTACCTAGATCTCCTTTAGGCTTGCCATAATGTACAAACTAGATGCAATATTTAATAGATTTGAAGTCATGCTAGCACATAGTGAGTGATCCATGTGTCAATAGCTAGGTACACATTTAAATATGGTATCTTTATGTTTGGTTTTTGTAGGTATTATATGAATGTAATAGAAGGAGATGCACCATCTACATATAAATTTAATCTATAAATTATTTTAAATAGTGAGTTCTAAAAATTGTCGTGTCACCACATATATACCAGTTCACCCATCTTATCCATTATTTCAACCTCACTACATATATTACAAATATCAATTATTTTTTAGCTTTAACGGTGAAGAAGTCATTCCAAACCACAACAAGTTTGAGCTTGAGATGTCCAAAAATATTCATACCACTATCTCACTTCAAAGCCATTATGGTCGACTGTGGTTTTTTAAATATTGTGTTTAGATTTTAGAAAAGTCACATCAATAGACTTTTAAAATATTTCAGTCTTTTGTATGATTCATTTCATCTTTATTTATCATTTAGGTGTAAGACTAAATACACTCAGTAAAGTCATGTTCCTAAGTATCATTTTTTGAGTCAATGAGTGGTTGTTGATGTATTATAAACTGACTGATTTTTTATTTATTTTATTATAAAGTATTGGTTTTGGTTTCAGTGAATCTTATTGTTAAACATCCTCTAAATTGTTTTTAAAGTTATTTAAAGTCCTTTAGGATTAGTTTATTATCTTTAGTTGAGTCCAATTGGTTAAAGTCATTAAAAATATGTCAAAAGTCATTTTTATGTCAAAAAAGTCAAAGTCAAGAGTTAGAGTTAAAATTATAAAAATAAAAAATAAATTACCTTATATACATATTTTTGCTTGTACACAATGTTTGAAAAATGAGGGGGTTCCAATTTTTGTGGAATAAACTAATAGAGAACCTGTCAAAACCATTGGAGCATCTCAAAGACAAATTTACTGAGTAAGTAGTATTATCAATTAGAGGATGGAAGATACATGGAGGATGGAGGTCTTTCAGTGAACTCTCGTTAGTCACCAATGATGGGGACACACTAATGATATGGTGACATTTTGTGTGGTGTGTTATTTTTAGTTGTGTGGATTTTATCTTTTCCAATGTGGTAGTTACATTTATTTTTTAGCATGTGTGAAAAATAAGAACAATTGTACCTATTTACTTGTGAATGATATTCCCATGTAATCCCTTTTGTATATTTACATTAGAGAATGTTGATCTAAAAAGCATTGTAGCAATCATGATGAAAAGTTAGTGGTAAACTTATGAAAACCATGTTGTAAGGCTAATGGTAATCTTGTGAAAACCATTTTATAAGGTTAGTGGTGAACCTAAGAAAACCATTCTATAAGGTTAGTGGTGAACCTGAGAAAACCATTCTATAAGGTTATTGGTGAACCTATAAAAACCATTTTAGAAGGTTATTAGTGAACCTAGAAAACTAATTGCAGATGAGTGTGAAGGAAGAGATGTGTGATGGCACTTGTATGTAGAGAAGATCATGAGCACATGGAGGTGGCATGTTACAATAAGAAAAAATAGATATATTGTACCATGTAAAAAATATGGGGGGGGGCGGGGGGGGGGGGGGGGGGGGGGAGGAATGTTGGGATTAGTTTTCACATTGTGTGAAAATAGGTATTTACAGAGTGGTAAATAGTAACTAATTGAGTATTTACCATAAATTAAATAGTACTTACATTTATGTAAGTTAGTAAATAATATATTATTGTTATGTAAAAATAATATATTTGTTAGTTTGTTATACTTGTGAGTCCATTAACAAGTGAATTGTTATTAGTCCTTCCTATTATTTACTAGGTTATTTTGCATGTTCCTTTGTCTATATAATAGCCATTATATTACTGAAAGATTTATATTAAAGAGAAGAACATAGTAGAAAGAATATTATTTGTGTGATTTAAAATCTTTATGCACTGCATTGTTAAGTTTTGTGTTCATATCTCCTCCAATTCCCAATAAATATTGGGTTCTAAAGTGATTCAAAAATCAAATAATGTCTTTATCACTAAAAAAATAAATATTGGTGAAATTTTAAGCAAATTTAGAATGGCAGATTGTAAGCCTCTCATTATGCTCATAGAACAAAATATGAAATTAACATCAAAAGATGCCATAGATTTGGTTGATACCACTAAATATAGACAACTCATTGCAAGTCTAACCTATGTGACCAAAACTAGACTGGATGTTTTTTATATTATTAGTGTTTTTATAGATTCATGTAAAAACCTAGAAAAAGTCATTGGGTAGCAACAAAAGAGACTTTTGATATCTAAAAGTAACATAGAATTTTTGGATCAAATACTTCAAGGTAGGAAATTTCAAACTGGTTGGATATTTAGATTTTGACTATGTTGGTGACTTTAAAGATGAGAAATCTACTTTGGGTTTTCTTATGAATTTGGTAAAAATAATCATCAATTTAAAGTTAAATAATCAACAAGTGCCATCAATTTATTTAATGGAAGTAGAATACATGGTAGATTCAAAGGAAACAAAATAAATTTTATAGATCATAAGGTTTCTTTCATATTTATAGGATAATTAGGTTTGTCAACACAACTCATGAATGACAACACATCTACAATTAAATTGGATAAGAATCGAGTCTTTCATGACTGAATAAGAACATCAACAAAAAATATCATTTGATTAAACATTATGTGAAAGATGATAGTGTAAAATTAATACATTATCCTACAAAGGAGAAACCAAAAAAATCTTGACAAAAATGCTTGGAAGATAAAATTTTGAAAAGTATAGAGGCATGCTTGGTCTCACAATAACTATTGTAGATTAAATAGGGATGTAATTTATTTTATATAATATTATTAATCCTAGGTGTAATTTGTACAAGAGATTTTGTCTTATAGTGGAAGATAAATAGAATGTGTAGGAATATGAAAAGTCTTCATAAAAGGTGAAATGTAAAGCCATATTTTGGATATAAATATTTATAATATTTATCCATTTGATATAATAAATACAATTTTGGTTTACACCAAATTCTCATTTATTGTCATTCCATTATTTCTCACCTGACACAACACATCTAGTGAAACACATTACGTTTATGATTTCTCAAAGTAGAAATTAAAAAGACAGAAAACAAATATTTTGATTTATTGATAAAGGCTCTTAGTGTTCCTGCTATTCCTTTAGACTTCTTAAAAATTATATATAATATACCTAAGATATTATTTTCTAAATATTGAACCATTCCCAATTCAGAGTTTTAAAATCAAATAGCAACATAGGAGGTTGAGCGTAATTGTTTCCTAGTGACTTCTATGTAATTCACTATTGCTTTTACTTTAGTCTTTACTATTTTTTTATTCCAAATTATATTGAACTGATTTAACCTATACCAAGTGATATTTTAATTTTAATAAAACCAAAAACATATCATTTAAAATCATTTCTAATTTAAAAAACACATTTAAAATAACCATATTTATCATGACTAGATATTTTAAATATTTTTTTGATTTTTTTCAATTCACTTTCCAACTTTGTAATCCTTTTTTTATACCCTTTTTAGTCATCATATGCATTACCATAATTCATGTCATTGAATATTTTAAGCATAGAGAGAGTGGTGGGTTTATTAATTTTTTCCAAATCTGCCATTATTAGTGTTTGTGTGGTAATGATTTCTTTTCCTCATCTCTTCTATTTATATCTAATGATATTTTTTATTTTCTTATCCTCATAGTTTAGTGTTATCTCAAGCTCTTCGGTGATAATCATGCCAATGTTTTATTTATTTCTCTTTTTAAATTCAAACCAACTCCTCCAATCATATAAATATTTCTTAGCATGCCTTTTAAGATATTTGGTGGATAACTTTGATCACCTTGTACATTTATTTGAACCAAATTAATTTACAACATCTCAGGCATATCTACTTATTCCTCAACACCTCACTTGATGTTTTAATGGGTAAATAATGAACAACATATTTATTTGAACTATGCATCAAATAAACAATAAATGAAATATTAAAATAAGTAACTATATAACTAATATATCAAGAGATACACCTAAAGTTTTAGGAGATAAAAATGATCTTGGAGATTTAATTTTAAATATTCAAGGGGATATCAACTAGGTGAGATTTAGAACTTGATCTTCTTAATTTTATTTATAATGTCATAACCCATATATCTTTATTACCTATGATTTCAAATCCTATAATTCCTTTTCCTTAATCATTTTTATAATATATATACCTCCTTATTTAAACTAGATTGTAATTTACTTCAAATTATCTACAACATCATGAAAATATTATGCTCTAAGTGGGGATTATGTTTATATCTTAAGTTACTTGTAACTTATTAAATATAGAGAATCTTTCATCCATCTCAAAGAGTATTAATCCTAGAAATTATCCTCAATGAATTTTTATAGGAGTGTCTCTTCTCCTTTAATTCTTAATAAGGGAAACTAGACAACTACATGTTCTCCTATGGTAATTAGAAATATGTGAAAGCTTAGTGATCAAAGGATACTCTCTCAATATCATTAATTATTTTAAATAAAAACCTCCACTTGCTAGTTGGGCTAGAAAGAACATTTTTTAATATACCATTAGGTTCTTGTGATCCTTTGAGTAAATATTCATCTGTCATGTTGATAGAGATAGTAATAAAAGTGAAAATTGATTTGCTAATCCCATTATTTCCATATTTAGGTTTGGGAAATGGTTTAATTTTTATGCCCTTCCAAATTCCATTTATTTAATCCTTAATGAGCAATATTCCAACTAGCTCCTCCTACTTAGGTGTTTAGGTGTTGGCTTTGGATTGGTTAAGAAGCTCCTTCAAAGATAGTTTTATATCCACTTCAATTTTCCTTTTGGTGTTTAAGAGTCTTTCCATTACTAGAACCAAGTAGTTTATTATATCAAATAATTAAAGGTTTTGACCATATTATATTTATGGAGTTTTTTAAGTCATGGAAGGTAAGAACAATCATTGTTAAATGCATTTATTTCAGCATTTCTAAAGAAAACATTACTTAGGTAATTGGGATGCCCATAGAATGGGACATCATATTCAAATCAAGAAGGTCTAAAGAAGATGATGTGAATAATTTCCTCATGGTTAAATAAAAACTCACCCATTTCTAAGGCGGTTACCTATGTTACTCCCTCTTAGCCCCTTTGAATGAGGTCCTATTTAAAATCATGCAACAATTAACTCTTGAAGGTATATATAAATAGGCTTTCTCTTACCATGTTACTTTGTTAAATAATTTTTTTTAATAAAATACTAATAGCATAGCTATATTAGATAAATATATGTAAATGATACAGAGAGATCTCTTTCTTGAGGTGACTATATTATATAGGCACCTCAAGAAAGATATCTCTCAATGTATTTTACATAGATTCATCTAATATAGGTATGTTAGTATAGTATCTAACCATAGGATATTTAGAATAAAGTTTTAAATATATCTCTTAATTTATTGTCGCATGCTAATGTTAATGTTATATCCTACCCACCTTGCTCAAATAAATATTGGTGGTAGCTGATGCCACAAATAGCTAAACATTAATAATTTTAGTACACCTAAAAAGTAAACCTCATTAAGAATGAAAATTGAATCATTTCATTAAAAACATATGCATCAATTGGAAATTTAAACACAAACAATCCCTCCACCAACCTAGATGAAATTGGGCATAAACATTGGTTTACTTTAAATCACTATCTAGAGATTCCTTGTACTATATTCTCCAAATTCACTCAATATTATGTCTTTATTGAGTCAATATCTTATAATTATTTAAATAATACATATTCAAAATAAAATTTCATTAAATTAATTTATATTTAATTATATTAAATTGCATGTTTATGAGTAACTATATTGGATTTTTATGTAAGCCCATTTTTCAAGGGCAATGTAGAATTTTAAAATTTCACATTACAAAGAGAAGCCTCCAAGTGAAATTTAGGAATACCATCTATTATGAGAGAATGCCCACCTTTTTATATTTTTAATGAAGATGCAAAACATCAAAATCTATATTCCACGTTATTGTATTTCCAATGAGTAATAAATCAATATTTTATATAATAATATGATACTTTATTATATTTTACATATAAATGGTTATATCAATGAATGTTGGTCTTGTTTCTTGATAAATTTCATATATATATATACATTAAAGGTCATGTTTTGATTTTTAAACTAGATAATCAATTCATATATTGGTGTCTTGTTTTCTACGATATCAACATTTTTATCTAAGGATTTTGTAAGAATTACTGTTTAAACTAAGGATATTGATAAATAGTTTCAAACCCTTTTGATAACAGTGAGATTAATATGCATATGAGTAACCCTAAACCCAAATATAAAGCTACAAAATTATTTGTTTCATATACTTTAAGTGTTATGATTTACATGACAATACAAATTGCTTTGCCAATAGAGTTTGATAGGGTAATATATAAAAATAATTATTGGGGTTTCACATCTCTAATTATTGAATTTTTTTTTGTAGAAACAATCCATGAACTTGAGTGGGAATCAATTTTTATCTAACCCTGACCTGATCTTAGATCTAGAGAGGTTACGAAATAGACTCTATTTCTAATTTATTATGCTTGTTAGTTGAAGGTTCTATGTGTTATTTGATAAGTAAAGATATAAATGATTTTCCTTCCCTTTTTGGTAAATTTTATCTTCACCATTTTCCCTGAAAATGTTAATATTGATAACAATCTTTCAATTTATGCCATTGTTTGTGTTTTGATTTTATTTACCCCTTTGAATGTATAGGTGTTAATGGTATGGATGGTGGTTATATACTATTCTTTAAAAAAATGAAATAGAATCTCTAAAATAATGTCAGTAGAGTTATATACCTTTATTTATTTTTAAATAGAGTTCTAAAATAATGTTGGCCCTAGTTTTTCCTTTCATGGGTATGACATTAGATGCCTCTCCTTTACCTCTACCATTATATAATATTTTTCAACATAAACATCCATTTATATTTACTATTATATTTATAAATCTCTATCTCTAATGTTCAATCTAGAAAAATGATACTCCAATTCATCAAACTCTTATTTTCCTTTTGTTCCAATTTTCCAAATCCTAATCCCTTACTTCTAGGATCTCTCTAGTTGAAAATGTTGAAGTTTTTATATCCTTTTATCAAGCCCCTTATTCTACTAGGGATGAAGCTAAGACTCCTAAGTCAATCACAATATGTATTCCACATAAGAGGAAATCCAAATCCAAGGTCACATTTTTGAGATAGGAGGATTCATAATTAATGAAACCCAAAGTTGATAGCCCTATTTATGATTTGTCTAACTCTGAAGACCTCTAAAAATCCCTCAAGATTGACCCATCTATCATGTATTCTTACAAATGAACCTAGGAGGTCTTGAATGAATCTTTTATCACTTCTTATGATTAGAAAAAGGATGGAACTAAAGATGGTATTGATCAAGTGAAGGATAAATAATTCCTTAGTGAAAGGAACTTGCAGGATAAAATCACATCTTTGGAAAAAAATTTCCATCTTCACCACTATATTATGAAGTGGTATATGGTGTATAATGAGAGTCTAGAGAATGATATTGAGCGTATTTATTTGTAAGTGAATGGTGACCCTCCTTAGTCTCTTGAGAGGATCCCTTCAACAAATATATGTGGTCAATGAACAACAAGGTCTATGTGTTAGAGAATAATAAACATAAACTCAAAAATAATGTGAATTAGATCAAGTCCATTCAAAACTCAGTCAAAGAAGAACTCAACAAGGTACTCCAATTAAGTAGGATTATATCAATAATTTTCCAACAAGTATTACAATTCTTACATATGGTTTGATAGGAAAAGATAAGGGTCATTCATATCTCAATATTATAAAGAGTGACAAACTTCAAGTCAAAGATCAATATAAAGATAGCAAGGATCAAAAAAAGGAACTTATTAAGGACCACATCAAGTTTTTACAAGAAGAATGGGAGGAAACTATAATTTTTAGTGAATTCAATCTTCCATACTTTTGTAATTTATTCACTATGTTCTTTGTTTACTGTGGGTTCTTAGTTTCCTATCTTTTGACAACATTCTCCCTACTAGGCTTCACTTGCCCTATTTTTCTTTTTGTTTTAATTTGTTTGATCTTAATGTATTTTTCCCTCTTTGAATATGTAAAAAGGTTTAGGCCCTTTCAAAAACCCACTTTTACATATTATAAAAAATACTGGAAACATGACTATTTTTTTATTTTAGGATTGACATTATCTTGGTAAACAACCAATAATAAATATCCATGACCACCAATATATTATATACATAAACAGGAAATACATGGGGGATAAAATGCATCCTTAAATATTGAGGTGTATGATATATTGGGAATAAAATAAATTATGTAACTCTTGAATAGTTTTTCTCATAGCAAGTGAAATTCTAAGGCATAGTGTTATGAATATCTTAGTGTGCATATGGGATAAAATTATCATAGATGATGGGATAATTGGCATGATGCAAGTGGTCATAAAATAAATAAAAAATGACATTGATAAGATTCTTCTCTATGAGGGACCATGTGTCAAATAGGCTAATGATAAATCTAATGTGAAACAAATGTAGTTAATCAAATAAGATGCTATGTTGAAATTCACACCATAATTAAATTCCTTAAAATCTCTAACTAGAAAAATAAATGGATTAACTCTCATAAATTGGGAGGATTTAATTATTTCAACATACTGTGTAGCAAGGAAAACCAATTCATGTCCACATAATCATACTTGTTCTTTCCTAATAGTCAGTTTAGTAAAACCATGGCTTTCCTAACTCAAACTTTGAATAGACAAAAATAATAATACATATCTTTCATATTATTCCACATATTTATATTTTCAACTCATTTATTCAACACCTCATACATTTTATGCCCAAATTTCCATGTCACTATTTGTTTCAATGAATTTCTTGCTTATTATGGAAAGGATGAATAGAAGAAACTAAGTACGTGTATGGTTAAAAAACATGATTGATAGTGCACATGTGTTGAATCATAAGATTGTGAAGAGATCCTCTTTGGCTTGGGAGGATGACCTAAAGATAATAAATCACTATAACAAACTTATTTACTAGATAAATAGTTTGGTAGATTGCCTAGCAATAGCTATATCTCAGAAGCGAGAGCTTATTTAGGGGCTGTCAATCCACAAGTTTTAGATAATTAAGCTTATAAATAGAAAAGAAAGGTACTTGCATCAATGAATCAAAAGTTATTAAAATTGAATACAAGAATTCTTTCTAAGAAACTATACTATAAATGATTTAATTAGTAATGAATTAATCAACACTAGTATTAGAGGGTTGGCGTATGATTCAAAAAATTAGAAAGGGTTCTATGAACAAGTAGGAACACAAAAAAATAGGTTTGATTGGGTGTAGATAGGTGAAATTAGCTTGTTGGTTTTTGGTACCATAGTAACCATTGGTAGTTGGTATAACCATCATAAATTAAGGTAACTATCAGTAGTCAAGCTGACCATCAATGGTTGGGTAGACCATTAGTGGTTGACACAACCATCAATGGTTATTATGTGAGGATATGGGTTGATAAATTACTAATAAATGAGATCTAAAAGATGAATTTTGAGAGATGGATAAGGTCTAGGTTAATCTTGAAATGGAAATAAAGTAACTAAATGCTTAGAATCAAGTATTTATTTTACCAAAAGTTGATTAAGTGGATGGTTGAGGTAGTTACCCTATTGGTGGAATCTAGCTTGATTCTGATAGGGTGACAATACCTAAAAGCTTGGTGAAGAGGCCATATAAAATTGACTCTTTGATATGATTATTAGGTTTTTGTATTGCTAATGGAACTTGACCTACAAGAAAGAAGCTCTTGGATATATAAGCTCTTGATGATAATTGTAGATGATCTTCACCTCTTAGCTCCTCTCTTCTTATAGGCATAAGAGGTAAAAGTAAAGGTTCAACTAGGCTATCTAATTATAAATTGTCCATTCAAAGACTCACAAGAGGATTTAGATAAGTCATAATTAAAAAAATAAAGTAGATGGTTTGCATGACTTTGGTTAGGGAGGTTAACCCTGACCATGATGGTTAGGGTGATCGTCAATGGCTATCGTGACCATCAGCGGTCGAGTGTCAAGGGGTAAAAAGGGATAAAAGGCAAGGTTAAGCTAGTTAAGTTAAACTAACTCAAGGTTAACTCAGTTAGGGTTTAGAAGGTTAGATTGGTATTAAGAGGGTCCCATGGTGGTCAAGGGGTACTTCAACATTTGGAATTGTGATACGTGTATTTAAAGTGTCTATACTTTTCCCCTTTTTGTTATGCAACTTGAGTGAACAAGTTGTAAAATAGAAACCAATTGCTAGGTTGAAGGTCTACTGATTTCCCTATGTATGAGAGGATATATTCCTCCTAAAATTGGGAGGTGATGAGGTAAAAACCAAATTGGGTATGGGTTTGATAATGTATGGGAGGGTGAGGACAAAGGTAGATGATAGGTTGGGTATGAGGGTGAAAATAGGAATACAAAGTGTGATAATAGGTGCGATAATCAAGATCATGTAAAGACAAAGTTACCATAGTTGAAAATAATAAAAGGTTGAATCTAAGGGACAAGTGACTAGTGTATCACGTGTCTTCATTTTAGGAGTGGTGATTGGGTACACCTATTAGTCTCATAGATAAGGTCAGTGTTTCTAGTGGGTATCCAAGGAAGGAAGTGTTCCCATGGAAAACATAAATAGGTCAAGTGTCATAGGTATCTAAGGTAGGAAGTGCTCCCAAAAGACACATATGGGTTCAGTAAGTGTGAGGTGGCACAAGTTCAAAAGGTGGTCAATATGGTAATCTTGTTACTATAATTAAGCAACCAAGCATAAAGTGTCACAAAAATCATGCTAGTTAGGTTGAAATAAACCAAGGATGAGGTGATGAGGTGGTCGAGGTGGGTGGAGAAGGTAGTCTCTATGGGTGGGCAAACTAGGTTGGTATTGATAAAAAGGGGATTGTTAAGGTTCAATTGTTAAAAATGGGGCATCTTGATCATCAATGGTTATGGTGCCCAAGGGAGACTATCAATAGTCATGATGTTAAGGTTTAATGGTTTTATGCTGGTAATTAATGCTTATGATGTGATCATGGATTATGTTATTGTTATGGATGCTTAGCTTAGGCATGAGATGGTTTGGATTTAAGACTATGTTTATGACATGATATATCTTAATGTGTATATACTACATTAGTAGGCTTTAGACATGTGGTGGAAAAATGGTTAATTATTTAAATGTTAATGGATGTTATTGCTTTATGATGCTAGTCATGGTTATGGTAATGAGGATGGTATCTATGTATGATTATGGTTCTTTGTTGTTAATTTTTACGATAAAATGAATGAGATAGTTTAATTAACAACACAAGATAGGATAATAAAGAATATAATCCATAGGTGAGAACTATAATGAAAACAACAACTAGTCTTGATAAGGTAAGAAGAGGGCTTGATTATTTATCATTGACAAGGACTAAAATAAAACCAAAGTTGGATTGACTTAATGAACATAAACCCTTCAAAAAATTCACATTAGCATTCATCAATTAGCTAAAAAGGTGTCTTGAGCACATAATGTTAAGTAAGCTTTAAAATACCTTATATATAGGGGGATGGGTAAAAATGGGACCTTCATGTGAGACTAGCATGCCTCCTCTATAGGTGTCCACAGAGTTAGTATAAAGAAGACTATGCCAAGCTATGTAGACTAATCAATGCGAGAAGTCTACTTATGGAAGTTGATGGTGGCTTCCACCTTATTAAGATGCTTGAGAGTCAATTTAAGCTTTCAATATTATGTTACTTTTACTTTGATTGTGATAATGGGTCTTCTACTAATTATTGTATATGGGAATTTGATCGATGCAAAAAGCTTTTAGGAAATTACTATGCTTGTGATAAATGCTTACTCAGTCATCTTTTGAGGAAGTGGTCTAAGTGTGTGTGCTTTGTTTTAATGATTTTGATAGCTATGCTTTGAGGGAGAAATCCACCTTACATTTTGGTAATTTCAAAGAGGTTTTCAATAACTATCCTTTGTGGGAGCAATCTTTGAATGCTAGGAATGAGTCATGATTGCCAATGATAGGAGTTTTGTTATTTTGCTTGACATAGGCTTACTTATGCTGGCTTAGTGGTTCACCTTCATGGTAGTAAAACCAAGAGCACAATAATTTTGGTTAGATGTAAATACATTTAGGTGACAAAAATCATGGGGATCCATATAGAAAAGGGGTGGAAATAACCATGAGAACCATGCCATGAGTAGAGTTGTGGTACCCATTGTTCAATATTAGGATATGCCAATGATAGGTAATCACATGATTCATTGTTAATCAATTTATCCTAAAAGAGGGAGATGAATGTGGGTGGATAACAAGGGATGAGCTTTAGTTAAACAAAAGGTGAAATTAATCCTTCTTAACAAAAGAATTAACATAGATGCAAAGCATTAAGGGGCTCAGGATCTGGGTGGCCTTTGAGAGAAGATAACTAATAATATCATGAATCATACTTATGGGTTATGATATAAGGTTCAATCCAATTAAAATCAAACTTTCCCCATTTTATTTTTTCCATATTATTAACATGTTGATTTTCCTTTAAAATGAGGTCTCTGATGTTGAATTCTCACATTTTAAGCTATTTAGTATAGGCACGCTTGATATGCTCTTGGTAGATATGAAGATGGGTGAGGAATGCTAAGTGGCATTCATTGAATAGATCAAGTTGGTCTAAATACTACTGATTATAATCATTGTCTAAAATAAGCTCCTATAAGGATATACAAAGAAAGGGGATTTGGACTTCAAGAGGCAAGATAACCTCCACTCCAAATACAAAAAAAAATGGGGAAGCACTTGTAACGGTTCTAATGTCGGTATGATATGCCCACAAGGTGAAGGTGATGTGTAGATGTCAATCATGACTTGATTCATTGACCAATTTAGTTAACATGTTATTAAAAGTTTTGTTAGAGGATTCTACATATCCATTAGCTTGAGGGTGATAGGGTGAGGAAAATCTTAACTTAATGCCAAATGTATCACATATACCCCAGACTTGCTTGTTATTAAATGAATTAAATTTTTTGATGATAATCTTATGAGGGACACTAAAGTAACAGATGATGTGATGGTTGATAAAGTCAATAATCTTCTCCACTTTGGTCAAGACTAGAGGAATAGCCTCTACCCATTTGGTAAAGTACTTGATCATGGTGATAATCAAATGGTGTTGCTACAAGGAATGGGGATTAATTTCCCCAATAAGGTCTAGACCCTATTGTGAAAAAGTCTAAAAATCAATGGAAACACGAAGGCCATGGCTAAGTGCATGATGCAAATTAGCATGTTGTTGACATTTAACACACTTTTTCACATAATCACAATAATATTGGCTAAGGGTATGGTAGTAATAATTAAGATAGAGGATACACTTAGCTTCAATGAGGCCACTAAAATAACCCCCATATATACCATTGTGTGTTTCTCTGATAGCATGAGAGGCTTCATGACTATGAAAGTAATAGAAGAGGAGGCCATCGAAGCTAAATTTATAAATAATCGCTCCCATAATGGTAAACATGAGGCACTCTAAATAAACACTCTTTTAGAATTCCTATAAAGGCTTGAGGGAATAATGCCAAGGTTTAAGTAGTTGAAGGTTTACTAGTACCAAAGGTCAAGTTGGGTCTCCTCGACATTAACAATGGTGGGGGAATATGGTTTGATATAGGATGGTTAGGTAAGGTTATGGAAAATGATTTATAACTTATAATTTGAAGGTGTAGATAGGATATATTAGGTAAGGGAAGCTATAGTGTCAAAGAATTTGTTGGTAGATCATAAGGTTTATAAGATGTGGTAGTGTTTGAATGATGTTATAAGTTTTTCAACTAGTTGCTTAAATTATCAAAAAACATGATTATTAAACTAGTAAGATTTATTTTTTTGATTGACCACAAGTTGGGAGTCACCAAATATGTTGATTATTTTGACTCTGAGGGATAATGCAGTCTGAAAGCCTATCACTAGTGCTTTGTAATCGACCATGTTATTGGTACATTCAAAATCAAGATTGAAGGATAAAGGAAGAGGTTCACCATCAAAGGGGATAATGATGATACCTAATCCCCCTCCATGTTGACATTTTAATCTTTTGAAGAACATGGTGACTTGGTAGGTGAAATCCACTTGAGATAGGGTCATGATGGACTCGTCGAGGAACTCTAGGGGAGGAGGTTAATTGTCTCCTAATAGTTCTTTATCTAATTGATCAGATATAAATTTCCCATTAATGTACTTCTACTGAAGGAACTCAAGGTCAAACTCTACTAAAAGCATGAGCCACTTAGCCATACGCTAGTTTTGGTATGGCTTGGAGTGCATGTATTTAAGCATGTTGGTGTTGGTTATGATAGGTTTTGTGGTTAATAAGGTAGTGGTAAATATTTGTCGCCATGAAGCCTAAATATAAATAGAGTTTCTTAATATGAGTGTATTGATTCTCATACTCTACAAGTGTGTGACTAATATAGTATATGGTTTGCTCTCTATGGTGTTCATCTTAGTGAGCCAGTATTGCCCTTAGGGAATCATTGGTGGAAGAGATATAAAGATAAAAATTTTGGTCATATTTATGAGGGGTAAGGATAGGTGGTGAAAAAAGGTACTCTTTGAGAGAATTAAAGGCCTTTTGATGATCACTATTCCACTTGAAAGAGACATCCTTTTCCAAAAGGTGGTGGAAGGGTTGGCACCAGTCTAAAAGTTGAGAAATGAAATGATGAATGGACTGGAGCTTACCTTACAAGCTATGGAGTTACTTGATGTTGGTAGGAGGAAGCATATATAGTATTGATTTGATTTTTGTAGGATCAACTTTGATTCCATGAAGGGAGACAATGAAGCCAAGAAGCTTTCCTGATAAGACCCCAAAAATGAACTTCTTGGGGTTGAGATAGATATGATAGTGGATAAGTCACTTGAATATGATCTCAAGAATGGCTAAGTGATCCTTTTTAAGTTTGGATTTTATGAGAAGGTCATCCACATAGGCCTCTATAATGTTATGGATTAGGTCATGAAGATGTATGTTAAGGCACATAAGGAGGTTGTACTAGAATTATTTAACTCGAAAGGCATAACTCTATAATAGAAGGTTCCCCAAGGGGTGTTAAAGGTGGTTTTATGTTAATCTTTAAGGGATATTAATATTTGATTGTAACCTAAGAATCCATCCATGAGAGATAACATCTCATGTCTAGATATAAGATCAATAAGCTAGTCAATGCTGAGTAGAGGGAAGTCATCTTTAGGGTAGGTGAGGTTTAGGTCACAAAATTCTAGACAAATGCATAGTCCTCCTAGGGATTTAGTGAAAATTATGACATTTGAGACCCATTAGGGGTAATTAATGGGTTGAATGAAGTTGATAGATATGAGACATTAAATTTCTTCTTTGACAAGAAGGGATATGCAGGGTTACATGTGTCAGATCTTTTTCTTAACAAGCTTGACATCATAATGAGTGACTATGTTATGGGTATCAATGGTAGGGTAGATCCCAAGAATATCATTTTAAGACCAAACAAAGGCTATGTTGCAGTCTTGGAGGAAAGAGGGCAAGTCTTGGAGTTCCTTAACATTTAGTGATTGGCCAAGTTTGACAATATGAGGGTTATCTAGAGTACCTAAGTTGATATCCATGGTGGATTCATTAAACATGGTCAAAGTCTTAGGAGGAAGGGATTTGTGGATTAAAGAATTTGGGGCACCAAGGTAGGTGAGGATAGAATCATCATCCTAACACTGGATAGTTTTAATGGTAAGTGATTCTTCTCCTGTCATTTTAGGATGGATCAAAGGGATGGTTATGGTCATCCCCTCCTTTAGATAAATTATGGGTCTAAGGCTGATCATGTTGATTAAAAAAAGCTAGGTGGGATGATGTCATCATCCTCACATGCAATTAGAGGTGAGGTCAGTGAGGAAGGGGTATCTTCCTCAACAATGGTGGTGGTAGGTGTTTTAGGTTGCTTGGATTTATTCTTATTAGGTAATATAAAACCAAGTTTGTTCTTCTCATGTGGTTTCCTAGTTTTGATGGTGACAATTCATGTGGGCCATGCTCATATCATCCAAGACTAAAACCTTTTCAAACACATTGATGGAGGTATGTCTTAGTGAAACTTAATTTATCAAGGTAAGAGAAACTAGTGGAGAATGGTTGAGGTGGAAGAGAGGTGGTAGGAGAACTAAGGGATTTATCAAGTCCCCCATAGACAAAGTGGGTCTGACTATGTGGAGGTCCAAAGGGAATGGTAGTTTTGATATTGGGGTCTTATCTTAGTTGGATGGTAGGTTGCCCATATGCATGAGGAGAAAGGAAAGTGTCAAACACTAAAAGGTGATATTTCCCTAGCAAAAGATGATGGAATGTGGATTTCAAAGGGTCTATGGTAGGGATTTGGTGTTAAGGTATAGAGGATTTAGTTGATGCCTCATCGGTGGAAGGGGATATGATATTCACTTTAGTGGTTAAAGGTTGGGTTTGAGATATTGAGGGTGTTTTAGATAGGGGTATAAAAACATCATTGGGGTGGTAGGTCATGTTGCATGTCGAGAAAGGACTCAGGTTAGTTTGGATGGTGATGACTTGGCCCTCATGCTCAAATTCAATGTAATAGTGGAGGGTAGAGGGAATTCAACCCATAGAATGAATCTAGGGTCATCCCAATAAGACATTATATTCCAATTAACCTTCTACAACATAGAATAGTTTGAGGAGTTTTTGGGGTCCTATATGGATATAGAGGATAACAATTCCCAAGGTAGTGGCCATGGTATGATTAAAAGAATGAAGGATGGTCGAGGATTCAAACATGACATAATCTAATAATTTAAGATGATTATAGGCATGAGAGGAGATGATGTTTATGCTATCTCCCCCATCAATCATGACCCATTTGATGTGGGTTTGGTTGATGTAAGTAGTGATAAAGAGAGGAGGATCTGTGTCCTTGAGATGGATGGAGGGTATTTATGAATCCTTGAAGGTAACAAGGCTAAAAATTTGAAGAGCACTAAAAAAGGTGGTAGAGGTTGGGGGTCCTAGTGTTGGACCACAATAGATTAAAAAGCCTCTATTATCACTTGGTGATGGTGGGGAGAGGTAGAGATTAACTCATACAAACTCATCTTCATTGAGATCTAATGGAGTTGTTTGAAGATAACTCTCCTGATGGATTCTGAAGGGTTAGATTAAGAGACACCTATGATAGACACCTTGGGTTTGGTCATAGATGGATATAGTTGGGAGTTTGATGATGGGTATATACAAGGAATGGACACCTTAGCTTTCCCATTATCCTTATAGTGTACTCTTGTGACCATGTTGATAGTATGGATAGAAGGAGAGTTTGAGGTAGTATATTGGTCAAACTCATCTTCACTCTTAGGTGAGAGTGGAAGAGTAGGTAGGTGTTAGGTAGGTATGGTTTATGGTTGGATTGGTATATGCTCCATAAGAGGTTCATCTGTTAATAGATCATCTTCATCATAAAGCTAGTGGCTAATGGTTAGAGAACCTTGCGATTCTCCATGTCATGGCCTAGTGTCCAATGATAACCATAGACTTGGTGATCATTGTACCAAGTGGGATTTAAAGCTAAGGGTTCAAAGGTTATGATGGGAGGTAAGGCTAAAAAAAATTATGTAATAACCTATAGAGGATAGTTGAAGGTGGTAAAGGTGTAGTTGTTTTCACTTTGGTGGTTAGGGTAAAAGGTTGCAAGGAGTTAGGTTTGGTAGTATGTGCTTTAGGTAAGGTGGTACACTTAGTTGATGGATTCAATTTAGGCAAGGAGGTGGATGAGATAGATGTATGATATCATGAGGTAGATAACTTATGTATTGTTAGCATGGTGAAAAGAGCTGCATCAAAGAGCAACTGCAAAGGCATAACCAAAAGAGGTGGTGAGGTTTTGGTAGACTTCCTATTCAAAGTAGAGCAATGAGGCCCTAAAATGGAGGGAAAGGTTGGGGGAGGAAAAATTTGGGTCTTCCAACCTTTGTGTGGTTTTGCCTCTTTAGTTTCTTTAGTCTAGCATTTGGTTGGTGAGTTTGGATGAGTTAGGTCCACTTTAATAGATAGATAACTAAGGCTTGGTGTAGAAAAGATACCAAGATTCTTAACATACCTAGTTGGGATGATAGGAGAGGGTTTCTACACTTGGGTCTTGGTTGGCTTAAGTGGTTGGGGGTTGGTCAATTTGGTGGAGGTCTTAGTTATTTGGATAGAGGATTTGGTAGTTTGGGTAGATATGGTAAGGGGTTGGTTAATGGAAGTGTTAGATTGGTCAGACTGAGAAAGGGTTGGAGGATCTAGTCAAGTAATATAGGGGAGACCTAATTGTTACTAGAAGGTGGATTGATCCATGTTAGGGTTGGAGATAAACTCTAATTTTTTCACTAGTCTAGAGAAGTGTTTATAGATTGGTTTGATTCCATGGAGAGTGGACCTAAAATATGGGCTTCTAGGTGGAGACACAAGGATGGTAACCTCATCCTCTTCCTCAATCAAAGGATGTGGGGTTGAAATAGATGGTTACTTTGTGGGAAGAGTAGACATGGGGTTTTTCTCCTCAATAATGATCTCTGAAAGGAAATTAGTTTTCTTGGTAATTAAAGGTGAAGGTGAGGTAACAATGGTTAGTTGTTCCAATATATCAGTTAAAAGGGTGGCTAGTGGCTCCACTATCTAAATAAGTGGAGGGAGGGGGATGGTATTTAATTTTTTTGAGTGTCCAAAGGAAGGGAAGGTAGCTATATTACCTCAATATATGGAGGAGGTGGAGGATAAAAATATTGAATACTGGGAGGTTTGATACGGATAACATCAAGGACCATGTTAACTATATGAGTATGGTGAGAGAATTTGATGTTGTAACTCTCATTCTTGGTAAGATTATGGTTTAGAAAAGGTTTCCTGAATATATCAAAGTCCTGGTTTGATGGTGCATTGGGGTTGTCCAATGTAATCTCCCCCTTGTCAATGAGTGATTAGACAAGGCTCTTAAAGGTGTTTCACCTACTAACATCATGTCCTATCACTCGATGAAAGTCACAAAAATCATTCTGATTTTACTAGATAGGTGTGGGATGAGAGGAGTCAAATTGTTGGGGTGTCTTGATAGGAGGAACTTGAATGATGTTGGCTTTCAATAACTTCTCCAAGATGGAAGCATAAGATTCTCCAAGTGGAGTAAATAGTTTTTTATTGTTTTGGGTTTAGTTCCTTGGGTTTTTATTTGAGAAACTAGAGAAATTCGATTGGTCAAAAAAAGGCATAGGAGTAGATTTAAGGATGACTACATTCATGGTTCCCTTGTTTTTAGTGTTGGTATTGGACTAGTTTCTTGACTTAGAGGAATAATCCTCACTAGTTTTATATTTTGACTTCTTATTTTTGAGCTTAAGCTTTCCTTCATCAATGGCTCATTTATCCAACTTATGTGCCATGGTAAAAGCTTCATCAAAGGTTTAGAATATTTGGACATGTAGGGTAGAGGAGATATGCTTGGCACATGCCCTAGCAAAGAGCTCTATGAGTTCAAGTTAAGGTAAGGAAAATGAAAGTTAGTTAATAAGGCTCTTCTAATGAACCAAAAAATTAGTAATGGATTCATCCTCAAACTGGTAGATAGAATATATGTTGATGATAGAAACTTTCTTGGAGATATTGATAGAAAAGTGATCCAAGAAGGTTTGGGCCAATTGGGAAAAGGAGAAGATGGAATGCTTGGGTAAGGAACTATACCAGTCCAATTCCAAACCAGCTAGAGACATAGAGAAGGTGTGGAGGAGAAGGGCATAATCATAGGTGATGAGATAGCAAGCATGCCTAAATGATCTAAGGTGCTGTTAGGGATCCTCCTTACTTTGAAACTTAGAGAATTTGGGAATTTCCCATTGGGGAATAAATGGCTTAATAGGTACAGATGGATGGATAGGCTCATTATAGATCTGGTCATATGACAAAATTTTGTGAGCACCTGATATGGATGAATCTAAGGTTGTAATCTTGTCCATAAGAATCTTCATTATGTTGGCTTAGGGTTGTGTACCTAAAGGGTTATAAGATGCATATTTTTGCAGTAGTTGAGAGACATACAAATAGTGGGTAGAAGGTTGGGAGGCTACCACATATGAGTAAGTGGACATCAATGGTTGGGTGGAAGATGTATAAGGGTAGGTAAAGGTAGGTAGTTGGGTAGTGGGTACATGCTCTTGTAAATTAGGGATGTATCCAAAGGTTGGTCTAAGGGGTGCTTGTTGGATAGGAATGGTAGTAGGGTTGGTGACCAATGGAAGGGTGGTAACCCTCATACTAATTGGTGGCAAGGTAGAGGATGTAGAAACCATAAGGCTTTAAAGTGGACTAGTGGATGATGGGTTGAAGGTAGATAAAGGAAGGCTAGTAGTGTCAGAGGTAGGCACTCCTATAGTGGAGGAGTGGTTTTTTGGAGTAGAAGGTATAAGGGTGGTGGTAGCTTGGGTTGGTTGGTTTTCAATGGTAGTCCCAAAGGGGTTATTAGTTGATGAGAGATCTTGGGTAGTCAACAGTTGTGTAATAACCATGGAAATGGAAGTATTCCCCATGAGATGGAGGGGGCATGACATAAGGTGGATCTATGGATGTGGCTAGAGATTAAATATAGTAGGATGTGGTTGTAAGGTAATGTTACAAGGCTACATGATTGTTGTCTAAGAAAGTGGAAAAATATACATCTCCTTGAGGGACTTCAGAAGAGAAGGTAATACTTATTGAAGGGTGAGGAGAGTCTTCTAGTTCGGAGGTATAATCCATGGATGAAGTGGTGGAAGAGGTAGGCTGGATTGGTGATAGGTTTTGCTCTGCAAAGTCTCTTTGTTGCTAATGAGTGAGAACCATATGAGATAGGGGAGATAGAAAGCACAAACAACCTTAATATTCAAAAAATGAGAATACAAGAAAAGATCAAAGAAAATAGATCACACTCTAAAAGATACATTAGGCCATATCATTTTAATTAATCTCACTTTTGGCTTATGCCTTAATAAGTTATGTGACTAAAACTAGTTTGTAGAGTGGGTACTAAAGAGGAAATTTAAGCTTGGTTTTAGGTTATGTTTAGGCACTCAAAAAGAGATCTATATTAGAATCAATACATGCTTGGTATTTGGGCCTAGCCCCTCACTTCACACATTGTAGTGATAAGGGTGTCAGGTGGTTAGCCAAAATATATTGATATCCAAAGATTATACTAAACTAGAGAGATGAGTTGGTCCTCCCCTTGGTAATGACCTCCAAGTAGGATTACTAGGAAAGGGTAATGTTATAACTAGGTGATGAAATCCTAGTCGAGCCTTATCTCAAGTTCGTTTGATGTTTAATTGGTGAAAAGTGGGTTGTTTTAGGTGTGTATGACAAAGAGTGAAGATACAATAGATTAATTTGCCTTTAATTTAAGCTATGTGAACTAATATTTCAAGAAATTGATGTATGCACTTAATTTTAATCCCAAAAGAAACTTCTAATTTTGTTAATGAGCAAACAATAGAGAGAGAATGAAAATAAACAAGAACCCAAGTAAAGACACAAGGGTCCCACCAAGCATGCTAGAATGTTTCAATGAATTTCTTGCTTATTATGGAAAGGAGGAATAGAAGAAACTAAGTATAGGTATGGTTGAAAAACTTGATTGATAGTATGCATGTTGAATCAAAATATTGTGAAGAGCTCCTCTTTCGCTTAGGAAGATGACCTTGAAATAAGAAATCACTAAATCAAAATTGTTTTTTAGACAAATACTTAGGTGGATTGCCTAGCGATAGCTAGTTCTCAAAATTGAGAGCTTCCTTAAGGGATGCCAATCCACACATTTTAGACAATTAAGCTTATAAACATAAAATAAAGGTACTTGCATCAATTAATCAAAAGGTACTAAAATTGAATATAAGAATGATTACTAAGAAAATTTAATAGAAAAAATTTAATTAGTAATGAACTAATCAAAATTAGTGATAGAAGGTTTGGGTATGCTTAAAAAAATTAAAAAAGGGGTCTGTGAACAAGCAAGAACATAGAAAATTAGGTTTGATTGGGTGTAGATAGGTGAAATTGGCTTACTAGTTTTTGGTTCCATATTGACCATCAATGGTTGGGATGACCGTTGGTGGTTAAGGTGACCATCGGTGGTCAATCTAACCATCGATGGATGGGTAGACCATCTGTGGTTGACATAACCATCATCGATTACTATGTGAGGATTTGGGTTTATAAATTGCTAATTGATGAGATCTAAAAGATGAATTCTAAGAGATGGATAATGTCTGGGTTTATCACAAAATAGAAATAAAGTAAATGAATGCTCAAAAAAAAGTACTTGTCTTACCATAATTTTATTGAGTGGATGGTTAAGTCAGTTATCCTATTGGTGGAATCTATCTTGATTTTGATAGGGTAATGGTACCTAAAAGTTTGGTGAAGAGGCCATGGTAAATTGACTCTTTGATACCATTTTTGGGTTGTTGGATTGCTGATGGTGATTGACCTATAAGAAAGAAGCTCTTAGATATACAAGCTCTTGATGCTAATTGTAAATGATCTTCACCTCCCAAATCCTCTCTTCTTATAGGCATAAACAAGAGGTGTAAGTAAAGGTTCAACTAGGCTGTCTAATTATAAATTATCCATGCAAAGACTCATAACAAGATTTAGACAAGCTATAATTATTAAATCAAAGTAGATGGTTTGCATTCCTTTGGTTAGGTAGGTGGACCCTAACCATCGACAGTTAGGGTGACCATCGATAGTTACCTTGACTGTCAATAATTGAGTGTCAAGGGATAAAAAGGGATAAAAGGGAAGGTTAATCTAGTTGAGTTAAACTAACTCAAGGTTAGCCTAGTTAGCGTTTAGAGGGTTAGATTGGTCTGGAGAGGGTCCTAAGGTGGTCAAGGGCTACTTCAACATTTGGAATTATGGTGTGTGTATTTTTGTTTTTTACACTATCCATTATTTTCTATAATTAACGACTAGATCTGATAGTCTCAAGGCTTATCAGATGGTAAAACCATAGACATCTATAACTACTTTCCCACTTGGTGCATATAGTATTAAATTATTCTACTCATAATTATAGCACAAATTCAAAATTAATTATTGACATGGGAAAACCTTTGCCTTGGTTGTAGTTATATGTTGGTAAGAGATTCTAATCTTCCACATGCTTTCTTTCACGTGACTAAGATCTTACGTTTCATTATTTAATGAACTGGTATCCTAAAATAAATAATGTCATTATAATATTCCTTACCACACATCTTTAGGATAAAATAAATATCTCTCAACTCCTTCCTGGACACTATTTGCACTTTTATGGCCACCATTATCAAGACTATATCCTAAGAGAGCTAATTCGGTTAACTCCCACTTGAATTTTTAGATATGATTTTAATTTCACCTTTTCATATATTTAGAATCAAAATGTTAATGAAATGATTCTTATTTGAAATAACATATAAGTGTTTAATTAAAATATACTTCAAGATATTAATCCATTTCATTTGTTAAAAATTATTATTCTCATATTGCTCCATTTGATTTCTCTAAGGCATTAAATAACCAATTATTGACCAAATAAAAGCTAAATGAATTAATTAAAATAATGGGAGAAATAAAGTTTCTCTAAGATATGTGAGGGGATATGTGGAATAATCTTGGTTCATGGAGGAGGAAGGTATTTCAATTTTTTCACTCATGTGAGCCCTCTGGGGTCTAGGTTTACAGGATGTGAACACGTGGTGTTAGTTAGTCCTTGGATAATACAACTTCAAAACACCAAAACCATTTTAATTTAAAAATGTTATTGAGTGTTGGAATAATTAAAATTAAGGTAAACTATTAATTGAGTATGAATAAGTCACAAGATCTAAGGTTTGGATTGAGATATCATCATGTGCCATTAGACTGTTACATGGGGAAGAGGAAAATTATAAAATGAGATTAAATAAATTAGTATAAAAATGTGTTTTTCAACAAATATTAAGATAGAATAAATTAAAATAAACCTCATCAATAAAATTAGGGGCATAAATTGATGAATAAAAATAAAAATATGAGATTAATAAAGTAAAATTATGAGACTAAATTTGTTCTAAGATATACGAAATCCATTATTCAACTGGCTATAGAGGGAAAAATGAATATTGTAAAATAAATGTTAAAAAATTAAATAAAATAAACATGGGGTGTCACCCTAACATTTTGGGTTTGTAATGTAAAAAAAATTATTGACGTTCAAAAATAATATCCTTTTAATTTTGAAGGTTCAAAATATGTGGTCCCAAGTTCCCTTTAAGAACCTGGGTTCACTGGTGACAACACATTTGTGTTGTATTTATTTTAATTGATCAAAAAATGGGTTTTTTTAATAAGAATCCCATCAATTTTTAATGCCTTTCTTAATGTAATTTAGTTTTTCCTTACAAATATTTAAGAGGTTTTAGGTTTTTTGGTTTCTATGCACAATAGTTTCTTTACCCAATAAATAATGCTTCCACTTATTTATTCTTTGAACTAGTATATAATTTTTTGATTGAATAACATAAATTTATAAATATACATTAATATAGTACAACACTAGTCATACAAAAAAATGGGTGGAGACATCACACCCAAAAATCCAAGTCACACCAAGATAAATTACTACTTAAGAGAATACCTTTGAATGATAACAATCAGACTAACCTCTTTGCAACAAAATTAACCTCAAAACATAGTTTATTGCATCCATTTCAATGTTTAATTGTTGAAGAAGAGAAAGGAATGGTGTGGTTATTATTTTATAATTTAAAGACTCAAATTCACTATCACATTCCTTAACCCATTGAAATTAAAAATGTAGAAGTGCAACTATTGCGAAGAAATCTTTAATAAACTTCATCATGCATTTTAAAACTCTTATAAAGATAGATATTTTAGGGGACACTCCTTAGCATGGGATAATACATGATGACATATTCTTTTTTAGGTCCACTCCTAGTTTTCTTCCTCCAACCATATGCCCAAAATAGAGAGTGATTATTTTGCAAACTCACATTTATTCATATTTCATAATTTTTTAATATTTTAACAAGTGTAAGACTTATCTAAAATGTGTTAGATATTCCTCCCATGTAGCACTAAAAATCAAAATATTATCTATATACAAAATTAAATATGTATTTATGAAATTATGTTATACTTACTTCATTGATCTCATTAATGTTACATGTGCATTGCATAAACCAAAATCAAGTACCAACCATTCTAATAAACCTTGTTTTGTATTAAAGGTTGTCTTCCAAACATCCTCCTCCTTCACACAAACCTGATGATTGTCTGTTTTGAGTTCCAAATTTTTAAAATAGTTATCATTCATGTTAAAGTTGGTTTATTAAATCATCAATATATGGAAGAGGGTATTGTTTCTTTATTGTGATCTTGTTCAAGTTGTGATACTCAATGCACATCCTCTAAGAGCCATATTTATTTCACACCATCACAATGGGTGGTCCACATGGTGAAGTTCTTGGTCATATGATGCCATTAAATCATTTAAGTTTCTTATTAACCTCATTACATTCCAATATTTATTTCCTATAAAAACCAATGTTAACTAGAGGAGATTCATAAAAAAATTGAATATCATGTTCTATTTCCCTTTTTTGAGGAAAACTCTTAGCATGTTTGGAACACATTATACAAATAATATAGTATCTCATCTAATCCCTTAAATCTTTTGTTATCACTATCAATCTCATATATTTCTAACCCATCCTTTTTATTTTCTTTTAAAATAAGAAAATAAAAATAATTATTTTCTTGAACCATTCTTTTTTATGGGTTAACACTTACCATTGAAATCTTGGTCTTGATTTGATGTGCCTTGATAATATAGTAACTCCATCCTTGACCCATTGGTACCTATTATCCATTTTCATGAATAAAACATCCCTAAGATACAATTAAGGACTTATAAACACCACATAAAATTCATCAAGATGAATCACATTGACTTCTAGTTCATTAACATATTGTGGGTTAATCCCAAATTTATATTTAAATATTTTTATAACTCAAATCTCAACACCCTTATTCACCCAACCCAAATAATATGCATATGTATGATCATACATATGTAAACCATGCTTCTTTAATACTACATTTGGAGCTTAATTATATTGAGACCCATTATCAATTGGTGACTTTACCTTGGTTTTCTTGATTTGAATCTAGATTTGGAGAAAAGTTTGCATCTTTCTCTTTCTTGTTCCTTTTTGTCAGTTTTGGTTGTGGTAAAAATAAGATTATCATATACATCATAACTATGATAAATTTATGCTTTCAGTTATCTCAAACAAGCCATGGACTTCTTAGAGTCCTCCTTAGTTTGATTCTTAGGATGAAATTTTAGATGTAACTTCCAACACTCAGTATTGGTATAACCATTTATAAATCAATGGTTATAGTGGGTCTTAAGATCCCTATGAATATTATTTTTTTTTGGAACTCCTCTTACCTTTTAATTTACACTTATTAAAGGTCTTTTATGGTTGGTTTTAATTTTTATTGAATTGATTTGTGGTCTAATTTTTATTTGAGGATTCTCCCTCTCCTTATTTCTTTTCTTCCTTAATGTAGTATGTTTGGAAGCATGTTTCATCAAGATATAAAATATTGTTTGAGATGAACCATCTCTTCAAATGTGAATGGAGACATCCTAAGTAGGTGGTCATGTTGTCTTCATCTCCAAATTTCAATCCTATCAGCATGGATTGTCTATGGAACTTTATGGTATACTCTTGCACATTTTAACCCTGTCCTTTCTTGTAATACACACACTTAATATTTCGATCAATTTTATTCCTAATAGGATAAAATAACTCCATTTATTTACAGCTGGATTCTTCTTCCTTTTGTAATTTACAATATATGTTTCCCACAAAACTATTGTATGATCTTCTATCTTGATATATGTACAACAAATATTTTATGCCTCAAGCATTTTACACTAAAACAAGCCTCTATTTGGTTCAAACATTTATCTAATATCTTTGCATCTACTTTTTATTCAAAGGATTTAATACTAACTATTGTTTTCAAACTTGAAAGGTGGTTGTTCATATTTTACCTTAACTTTACATTTATCTTTAGGAGGTTCTTATTCATGCTCATTCATGGACTCTTCTCCTACTTCATATTATTCTTCATGGGATTATTCTACACCAAGCTTATTGACTATAGATCAAAATATAATGTCTATGGATTTTTCATTTCTAGTCATGGCCTTATATTATTTAGTGATAGTGTCTTGGGGATTGATCACATTAACCATGCATGATTATAATGTATCTACTTTTTTTTAAATATTCTCTTTGACTTCATGATCCATTTATCTCACTTGTTAATTACACTATCTTATAGATATCTAAAGATGGAAAGACAATAATTATCCTTATTGAGATATTGTTACTACCATAATTATACAATAACCCAAAGATTAATTTTATCTGATACCAAAATTATCTATAAATTCAAAAGTAGCAAACTTGTTAGAATCTACATAATAACATGGTGTTGTTTTACTTAAAATTTAATTCAAAATGAATTAATTATTACAATGACTTAAAATTAGTGTTATTTTTTATTGAGAGAGTACAAAATACTTAAGAATTGAAATATGAATGCAATGAAACATTAAAAAAATTGAAATCATGGAGATAAATGATTTAAAAAATGATCTAAAAAACCCATGAAGTATAGGTAAAAACTAGTGGACGAGGAAGATACTCTAATTACCATATTATTATGGATAAATATAGATTTAAATTGAGATATAAAACAAGAATCTATAACTTTATTACTCACTAATATTATCCAATGCTTTTGATGAAACAAAGAACTAACAAAGCAAAATTTCAATAAGCATATTTTTATCAAAATTTATTAAGCACTATTATTTATTGATTATTAATTAATGAATTAAAATTATTATATAAAAGTATTTAAATAATTATCTTCTCAAAATTGGAGTTGACATGTAAAATTAAAAAGTCAAAATAAATAAAAAAGCTACCTAAAGTTAACTGACCTTACTATTTTTGGTAACTTTTACATGTAAGCTTGAAATGGTCTAAAAATATTCACTTATCTCTTACACACCAAATTCACGTTAATGGATGTATTTTAGCTCATGTTCATTTTTGGTTATAAAAATATTAAAATTTTACAATTACTTAAAAATACTAGAATGTAATTTCAGACCCTTAGACAATCACTTATATCCTTCAAAATATATTGAAATAAACCGTAATTGGATAAAGTGGTTATGGATACATTATCCTCTCTAAGATATTAATTTTTTTTAAAATATAAAACAAGTTCCCATGTCAAATGTTATGGCCTCTATAAAATAAGTATCCACATCATTCTCCTCTTATTGAAAATAGATCAGCTCATGTGCATTGCTCTGATTATTTTTATGCCATTTATTCATGTCAATATTTATCATCTCCCATTATAAAATCCAAGTATTTTTTTCATGTTGTATTCCTTCCCAGTATACCAAATAATTTTCATAGAGGCTCTGTCTTGTGTTCATTATCCTCCCATCTAGAAAATTGTGCTATTTTTTATTTCTTATTCCTTGGTACTTGTTGTTTTCATTCCAATTCTTCACCTTCTTCCCATTCATCATATTCTCCATGAAATACATATAAATATTAAATATTAAATACTTGATAAATATAAAAATTTAGTGGTAAATTCATGTCATAACCGTGTCATTGATTTTCTTCATAATTCTATATGAACCAATCTTCTTGTACTTCAGCTTGTTGTATGTCCTTGGGGAAATATTTATTTTTTCAAATATACCATAAATAAATATCCTTATTTAAATACCTTTTAATTTATTTTTTCATTTAGTTTTACATATTAATTTTCATTAATTTTCTGAAACTTTATTCTTAATTCTTCTTGTTATTGTTGGATGTGCTCTGCAAATGGTTTTACATCATCACTAACCCATTCTATAACTGGTAACTATACCAAATATTAAACACCCTTAGTATTTATATAATAAATAATCTAAAATGGTGATTTCCCTATTTATATGCTTATGTAATTATTATATACAAACTCAACTTATGGTAAAAATAAGTCCCATTATTTAGGTTTCTATCTAACTATGCATCTCAAAAAAATTCCAAGCTCTTGTTTACTACTTCTATATTTCCATTTTTTTTAGCTCATATGCACTATTAAATTATATTTTAGTTACCATATTATTCCATAGAGTCGTCTAAAAATGAATTATTAATTTTTTCCCTTATTTGAAGTAATGGTTTTTGGAATGCCATGCATTGTCACATCTTTAAAAAATAGATCGATTACTCCAAAATCATAATTGGTTTTCTTACATGCAATGAAATGAATTATCTTATAAAACTTGTCTACAAAAAATAAATTTGAACCATTGACTCTTTGTGTGTTTGGTATCTCCAATACAAATTCCATACTCAAATGTTTCCATGGTCCTCTTGGAATTGGTAATGGCATGTACAACCCTTTGTTTTGTATATGGCCTTTAGCCACCTGGCATTTCCTACATCTTGTAATATACCTTGAAATATATCTCTTATTATTTGTTCAAAAATACTTCTCCTTGAGAAAATATATTGTCTTATTCTTACCAAAATTTCCACCCAAAACAACATTGTGTAATCCTATTATAATATTGTCTCATAGACCCAACCAAAATACATAATTATTTTTACTTGAAGAGATGAACATGTTATATAAGATAATCATCATGAATAGTACATGTATCACTTTTTAATGGATTCTTACATTATTTAACTATCTAAATAAAATATAGTTCAATATCATAAAATTCTTTAAAAACTTCAAAACCAACTACTTCACTCACTATAGTAGTTAACAGTGCCACTCATTTGCTCAAAGAATCAACCACCTTATTCTTTTTTCCCGATTTGTGTTTCAAAACTAAATTATATCCATGAAATAAGGACACCCACTTTGCATGTCTACTATTTAACTTATTTTGAGTATTAATATACTTAAAGTCCTCATGGGCTATATATAGGATAAAATATTTAGACACTAGGTAATACCTCTGTTGTTTCAATATTTTTATATTGGCATAAGATTCAACATGATATGTAGAATAATTATATATTACCTCATTAAATTTATTAATCAAATATTTTAGTGGCCTTCCTTCTTAACTCAATATATCACCAATACGCACATGTGAAGCATCACAATCTACCTCAAACACTTTGTTAAAATTTGGTAATGCTAAAATAGATATTTTATCACCACCTTCTTTAATAATTGAAAGATTTTTGTTTCTACCCTTGTTCACAAAAATTCATTTTCCCTTGTGAAATCTATAATTGGTGCAATAATACCACATAAATTCTTAATGAACTTTATGTAAAATGTTGTTAAACCATTGAAACATCTTACCTTTGATATGCTTATTGGAATAGACTATTCAAAAATTACCTTTACTTTTTATTCATGTATTCTTACACGATCTTCTAAAATTAAAAATATTAAAAATACTATTTCTTTACATAAACTTGCACTTCTTCAAATTTTCATAAAGCTTTTCCTTTATTAATAATTTTAATACCATTATCAAATGATTTAAGTTATCTTCTTTACTCTTACTGAATATCAAAAAAAATCAAAATAAACCCAATAAAAACTTACCAATGTAATCTTGTAGCATTATGTTCATCATAATCATAAATGTGTTGGCTGTATCAGACAATCTAAATGGCATCACCATCCACTCATATAAGCCATCCTTAGTCTTTAATGTTTTTCCAATTCATCTCCATCATGAATCCATATATGATAGTATCCAATATATAGATCAATTTTAGTAAAGTATTTAGCTCCAAAAATCACATCAAACATATCATATATTTGAGGGATAATAAATCTATATTTGATAGTGATTTTATCGATTTCTCTACTATTGATGAAATCACAAACTAGCAAAGTAAAAAAAAATTAATAGGCACAATACTCAAAATTTATTGAAACCATAATATTTATTGATTTAATTTTAATAAATAAAATAATTACATAAAATTATTTGAATATACCTCAAATTTAAATTGGATTTAACATGTGAGATTAACAAATCTAAAAAAATAAAAAATCTACACAAAGTTAACTGCCCTTGATATAAATAACAATTTGATTTTGATAATAACATTTAAATGCAAGTTAGTACTAATTTAAAAATTCATCTCACATGTAACAATGTCAAAATATGGATAGGTAATTAGAAACATAGGAAAACATAAAGGATGAGCACTCTTTCAAAATTTGAATTAGCTGGTTCGCAGGCAGGTGGGAAACTGGTTGGGGAGAATCTGACAGGAGGTACAGACCCTAGAGGAACTGTATGGGGTGTTGAAAAGAATGTTGGGTCATAATCATTGGCTGATGTGGATAATGGAAAGTCTTTGTGCATATCTGATCCTTTTTGTGGGGTCTATGTCCCCCCATTAAATCATGTGGTAGGGTAGGATCTCAAAATGGAGAAAGATAATGTTGTTTCTAACAAGGAAAAGTCCTCAGAAGGGATGAAGGTAGGGTTCTCAGAATGAAGGACTTGTTCATCTCTGTTTGGAAAGAAACCTACTAAAAAATCTCTTTTCCCACTGGTGACAGCTAAGTCTTGCTAGGAGAAAGGTGAGTTTCAAGTTTTTATTCCAAATCCTTTAGTCGATTTTTCTATCTTCCATGGAATTTACCCTAGTGGGCAGATTTTTAGGTGCAAGACCAGATCTAGAATCTTTTAGAAAAATGGTTAAAAGGAATTGGGTTATTCGTAGAGAGGTAGATATTGCACCAATGTCAAATGGTTTCTTATCATTTATCTTCAACTGTAAGGAAGACATGAATACAGTTCTTAGTGAAAGACCGTGGTCTTTTGGTAAATGCTCTCTCACTATTAAAAAATGGGAGCCTAACATGGATCTCTCAGATTCTTTTTTCTTAACCACTCCTATTTGGGCTAGACTTCCTGGTCTCCCTTTGGAATTTTGGCATGAGGACATTTTTAAAGGTATTGTTAGTTCTTTTGGTGAACTTGTGGCATTGGATAATGCTACGGCTTCTAGAACCAAACTTCAAAGTGCTAGACTTTATGTTAAAGTGGTAGCCCTAAATCATCTCCTAGAAAAGGTGGAACTAATATCCAAGCTCGGTAAAAAAACTCAAGAATTTTTTTGAATATTTGCCCAACTCTTGCTATGCTTGTAAGAAACAGGGGCATTTGGTTAAAAATTGTCCCTCCAAAAGTAAAAATTATCCTAGTAGTGTTTTGGATGGGAAAAAGACCAAGGTCCAGCAAAAGAAAGTATGGAAACCCAAAGAAGATCATCACCAAGAACAAAAGAATAATGCAGATTCTAAAGATCCACATGCTGAGGTGGATAAAGAGCCTTCTTTTGAAGATTATAATACTCTACATGCTGAGGCGAATAAATAGCTTTCTTTTGAGAAAGTAAACTCTAAGAAAGAAGGACATGGTTTGCAATCAGAGACCATAATACCTAAACAAAGAATAGATGATCTGATAGATCTATCAAAACAAATCATTATCTATCAAAGGATAGAGGATTGATGGAGAGATGTAGATGACAAAATTGTGCTAGAAGAAGGTGAATTCTTGGCTAAATCTGGAAATAAATCAGAGGAGGGAGATCTTCTTTTTTCTCAGTCCAGGGAGATCTAGGTGTTATCTCAGGCTGATAATGACATTCCTTTGGATGAGCTTCCTCCCCTAGAAGTTTTGAAAAATAATCGAGAAAACTCAAAGCACAAACTAAACCAAAGAAAAAGGGCTGAAAAAAAGATCAATACTAAGGGGGTAGAACCTAGACGCAGCAAAATAGATCAACAAACTAAGGTGAAACCTCTTGCTTCTACTCTGAATAAATCTGGAAAAAGAGTTGAACATCATTCTAAGGTGAAACCAGATGTTGGTTCCCCAGACAAACCTGGAAGAAGATCCACTAAGAAAACCAGAGAGTTAGAAAGTATGCAGAATATTGCTGATGGTAGGTAGGCAACTATTCTAGATTTTACCCCTAAAAATAGATATGAAAATCATTACTTGGAATATTAGGGGGCTGAATAGTATTCATAAACTGGATATTTTTAGGAATTTTGTTAGAGAACAAAAGCCTAATTTTCTCTTGCTACAAGAAACTAAGATGAATAAAGAGAAAGCGAAACAGATTAAACATTTTAAAAATTATTCTATAAGTGCCAGTAGTTCAGAAGGTGCATCAGGGGGAACTCTGATGTTATGGAAGAAGAATTATTATTTTGGAACTATTATGATTGCTAGTAAATATCTTATGATAGCCAAAATTACTAGTGTTGACCAGAAGGAGGGTTGGTATATTGTGAATATTTACTCTCCCAACATTAAGCATCTAAGGAAAAAGGTCTAGGAGTCTGTTTCCAATTTTAAAAGTAAGGACTATTCTAGAAGATGGATTATAATGGGAGACTTCAATGTGCCTCTCTATGATTATGAGAAAATGGGAGGTACTTCTACCTAGCTGGAAGGGAGATTGGATTTACTGGAGTTTATAAATAAAGAGGGTTTAATGGATATGGACCTCCATGGAATTTAGTTTACTTGGAGTAACAAGAGAGTTGGTAATGAATATATTCATGCTAGGCTTGATCATGCTCTTATTTCTCCTGATTGGACTAAAGAATTCATTTACAAGTTGGAAGCCTGCTAGAAAATAAGATCCAATCATTTTCCCCTCATTTTCTTTGCTGCAAAGATTAGTCTTAAGAAGAATTTTCCATTTAGATTTGAGAAGATGTGGATGCAACACCCACAGTTTGAAAGTAAATTGGAAGAATGGTGGAGCATTGATATTGAAGGCACGGCCCTCTTTAGAGTTTCTTTTAAGCTCAAAAATGTTAAAAGGGAAGTTAAAATATGGAATAAGAATAGCTTTGGGAATATCTTTGAGAACAAAAATTCTGTTAAGGAAGATATTCTAAAAACATAGGAAAAAATTCAAAAGGAAGGATATACACCTAACCTCCTCATTGAAGAAAATGAAAAGTTGGCTCAATATCATGACATCATCACTAAAGAAGAAATCTACTGGAGACAAAGATCAAGGTTGTTATGGTTGAGTGAAGGAGATAAAAACACAAAAAATTTCCATCTATCCAATCTTAAGCATAGAGCCAAAATTCACATATCACACCTAAAAAAGGGAGACTTGAAGATTATAGAAGGATAAGGCCATCATGGATGAAATGGTGACTTTTTTTCTCTTCTCTAATGAAGGTTGATCCTAACATCAATTTGGATAGTCAAGCTGAAATCCTTAGAGTGATTCCTCCTTTGGTTTTGAAAGAAAAAAATAAAATGTTAAGCTCAATTCCTAAGGATGATGAAATTTTTAAAGCTGTTTGTTCTCTAGGAGGAGATAAAGCTCCTAGTCCTGATGGATTCCCCATGTTTTTCTTCCAAAAACTTTGGAAATTTATTGGTAAAGATGTATGTGATGTTGTGAAGGAATTTTATGGAGCTAAACAGATGATTAAGGAAGTCAACTCCACCTTTCTATGCCTAATTCCTAAGAAAATTGGTGTTGATTCTCCTGATCAGTTTAGATCGATCAGCCTTTGTAATTATTTTTATAAAATTATTTCCAAATTTCTTACTTCCAAACTTATCCAAGTGGTTCCTTTGATTATTTCTGATCAACAAAATGGCTTCATCCCAGGTAGACAAATCTTTAACTCTATTATCTCTACTCATGAGAATATTCACTCCTTGTCTTGTTCTAACAATCAGGGGTTCATTATGAAAGTTGACATTGCTAAGGCCTATGATAGAGTTGATTGGTCACTTCTCTCAAACATTCTATTAGCTTTTGGCTTTGAACAAAAGGTTGTTGGTCTTATTCATCAATTGATTTCTACCTCCTCTATTGTTGTTCTGGTTAATGGAAGCTCATCTCATTTCTTTTATCCCTCTAGGGGATTGAGACAAGGTGATCCTTTATCCCCCATCATTTTTGTTATTATGGCTGATTGCTTGGGGAGATATATTGGGGACTTGGTCCATAGAGATTTCTTTAAGGGATTACAACCTTCTTCCCATCCTCTAATTTGTTCTCATGGACAATTTATTGATGATACCATCTTTATGGGTAAGGTTGAAGTCAAGGAAGCCAAAAATTTAAAGCAAGCTATTAACTTATATTCTTCTGCCTCTGATCAATCGGTTAACTGGAATAAAAGTGATGTGTTCTTTATCAACACCCCTATCCAGAGACAAAATAAAATTGCTAAAATCCTTGGATGTTCTATAAGATCTCTCCCCTCTTCTTACTTGGGTCTTCCTCTTGATTGAAGGTCCCTAATGCCTTCTGGGAAGATCTTAATAACAAATTCAGAAAGAAACTTGTGAGATGGAAAGGAAATCTTTTAAGCTAGGTAGGTAAGTTAACTCTTCTCAAAGCTTGTCTTCAGAGCATACCTAATTATGCTTTAAGTCTCTGTAGAATTCTTATTAAATTTGTTGAGTCTATTGAAAAAATTCAAAGAAATTTTCTATGGACTGGTACTGAGGAAAAAAGGAGAATGCCTTTAATTGCTTGGGATCAAGTTTGCAAACCTCTTAGTGAAGGGGGATTGGGAATCAGGAAAATCAGAAGTATGAACAAATCTCTTTTAGCCAAAATAGGTTGGAGAGTTTACCATGACAAAAAAGAGTGGAGTACCATATGGAAACATAAGTATCTCTTCAATGCTAAATCCCTTCCTGATTTCTTCTCTTCTCTTGATGTTATTCATCCTTCTTCCATATGGGGGGTTGTTTAGGGGACCAAGAAAAATCTAGGAAAATGATGTTCCTAGAAAATTGGTAATGGGCTTAAGGTGAAATTTTGGGATGATGTCTGGTTAAAGGATCATCCCTTGATTGGAGATTTTCATGACAAGGATTTAGTTGACCGATGCAAGCAGAGATATGGCATATTAGTTAGTCATTATTAGCAGAATGATTCTTGGGTGAATTTAACAAATGTTGATCAAGGCTTCAATAACATCTAATTATCTCTCAATGCTATCTCTCTTTATCCTTATCTTGAGGATGAGATTATTTGGCATGTTGACCCTAGTGGCCAATTTAAAGTCTCTACTATCTTCACTTAAAAGGAAAAGGGTAATCAACATTTTTGGTCTCATGCCTGGATTAAGGGGCTCACCCCCAAAATTAATATCTTCTTTTGGACTCTACTTCAAAATAAAATTTTGACCCTTGACAATTTGCAAAAAAGAGGTATAAATGTGGTTAATAGGTGTATTTTATGCAAAAATGGACTTGAAGATAGAGACCATATGTTTTTTAATTTCTTTTACACCCAACAAGTTTGGACTGAGATACTCAATTTTTGGGGTATAACATGGGTCCATCAAAACAATGTGGAACTCTCTTTTAAAAGTTGGTGCTACCCCTCTAAGGATCCTGATGCTCATTTTCTTTGGAAAGTAACTCTCCCTCATCTCTGGTGGGGTATCTAGAAAGAAAGAAATAATAGAATATTCAGGAATAAAGAACTTCTAGGATGGGTGCTTGGTCAGAATATCATTAGAGCCATCAAGGAGAACTTTAAATCTTAGAGGGATTCTAATCAAACCTTCCAATTTGATAACCCTTTACGATCTGAAGGGTCTAATTTGAAAACTGATAATCCAAGATCGATCATAAAATGGTATGTTCCTCCTAATGGATGGATCAAAGGGAACTTTGATGGAGCAGCTAAGGGAAATACTAGAAGAGCGGGATGTGGAGGGGTCTTGAGAGATCATTTGAGAAATGTAATTGATGCTATCGATGTCCCAATTGGTAATTCAAATAGCCATATTGTTGAAGCTACTGCAACCCTCTACACTATTAAATTAGTTGTTGATTTGGGGTATTCCAAAGTATGGTTGGAAGGTGAATCTTTGAATATTATTAACATCCTAAATAATAAAAATTCAATCTCATGGTCTATTGAGGCTACGGTTATGGAAATCAAAGCCTTAATTAAAAAATTTGAAAAAGTGGCCATATCCCATACATATCGAGAGGCCAATGGGGTCATTGACTGGATAGCCAATCATGATGTTCAAACGAGGCATAAGGTGAGGTGGCTTGATGATTTAAATAAGCACATTGATCTTAAAGTGCTTATTAATTATGATTCCATTCATTCCAAAGTGGGAAAGATTTGCTTGGATTATCAATTTAATGATTTGGGGGAGTGGCCTTATAGCTGTCAGATTACCTTCCCTGAGGAGGTACATTCATGAGAATGTAATGTGGTTTCTGCATGTGTCATCAAAAAGGCAAACTCCATTTCAAGTAACAAATAACTAGGTCCATTTCAAACTTTATGCCTTCTGTGTTTGGGTGCTTTTGGTTTTTCATTTACTTTGCAATATGAGGGGTGAACCGCGGAAGCAAGAGCCCAAAAAATGTGATGACTAGAAGGCTAGATAGGATGTATGGAAGATTCTATAGAAAGGGAAGGTGGTCAGTTATCTAGAGCATTTGCATGGCTTTAAACCCCATGTCACTACCGCCTTCTTTAAAAATTGGGTTGATGACAGAGTTACTCTCCATGGAGTCACTATGAAGCTTACTGAGGACTTCATTACTGAGGTCATGGGGCTTCCCATGGGTGGTATTAAGTTCTCAAAATAGACTAGTATCTCCAATGCGGCCTACAAAAAATTTCCAAAGATGATTGCAAAGGAGAAGCAATTGGAAAAGAATGGAGACTTCTTTGATGTGGAACAGATAAAAGGAATTTGGCGAGATGTGCTATGTTGTATCTGTGAGTACTTTATCCTTGATGGTAGGAATAAAAGAGTTCACAAATTTCATTTTGTTTTTCTCAACCACTTTAGGCACAAGGATAGAATTTCTTTCCCTTTCTATCTACATTTTTCATTGCTTCAAAGCTTGTATTCCCATAGGAAGAAGGAGTCTCGCCCCATTTTACATGAAGGTCTGATACTTCTCATAGAGGGTTTTTGTAAAAATAAATCCATAGCTTCAACTCCTTCTTCTGACAAACATAAGGGTTCTCAGTCCAAAAAGTGTAAGAAGGATGAGAATATTAAAGGGATAGAAAAGGTAAAACCAAAACCCTCTAGTTCTCAAAAACAAATTGTAGAAGAGGATTTTGAGTCAGAGAGTACTGAAAGCTCTGAGAAGGATCTATCAAAGGAAAAGGAAGGGATGGATGTTGGGGAGTTCAGCTCCAATTTGGATGGATATCTAGAAACTAAAGGAAAATTTGATAAAGGGAATGAAGAGGATATAACTGAGGGAAACTCAGAACAGAGCAATTCTGACAATGAGGGTAATCAGACTATGTCCAGGGGAGGTGTTAAAGACAAAGATATCTTAGCTGATGATCTAGTTTCTATGAGAGAGGAAGATCACATGGTTTTGGCTTCTACTCCTGCTAGGGAGACTGGGGGACAAGAAAATGAGGACCCTATTAAGCATGAAGATCCTATTGAGACTAGAGAGGAGGAACTAATGGATAGGGAGGAACAAATTGAAAAGGTTGATTCCCCTCCACATGAGATTGCAGAAGACATTTGTGACTCTCCACAGAGGGAAACCAAGCTTTCCTTCCTACATTCGGCGAAGTTCAAGGCCAACTCTATTCTCCAAGTTGATTCTTGGATCTATAATGAAATAATGGGGCTGAAGAGGAAAGTGGAAACAATGAAACACAATCAAGATGTTGATTGGACCATAATCAACCGCTTGGAGGTGAAAATGAGAGATATCCCAGAAAAACTTAAAGATTATGAGCATAATCTTAGAATGCTCATCAAGGAAAGTAGAACAAAGATGGAGCCGATAACATCAAGCATCTGTGTTACTACAGCTAGCCTTGGTAAAAGAGCAAATGAAGAAATAATATCCTTAGAGGGTCCAAGTAAGAGGACAAGGTAGAGTTTGAGGAAGAAAGCCTTGCAAGCTGTTGCTACTTCAGCTGCTAACTCCATCCAGGTTACTACTACGATTGGGAAGGAGGATGTTAAGATGATCATGGAATTACAATAGAAGCCTAGGGTCTTCTTTGTTGGTTTTATTCCTATTCAGGTCCTTATTACTGGTTTTTGTAACTAGTTCTTGTTTTTGGTCCTGTTTCTTGGTTCTTGGTCTAAAACTTTATTTGAGTATCCAAGTCCTTGTTAAACCTAGGTACTTTTATTAGACTATGTTTGTGGTTTTAGGTCCCTATAAAACCTGATTTTGATGCTGCTCTTCAGTAGGTTTCAGGATTGCTTTTCCTGGTGTTTAATGTTTTATCTTTTTTGATTCTGTTAAAGGGTTTCGGGGTCCCTTCAAAACCTGATTTTACCGTAATCTAAAACATTTAAATGCAAGTTTGGATTGGCCTAAAATTTTAAACTTATCCTTTGAATAATAAATCCACTTTGTTGGATTATTTTCAACCCAAGTTCATGTTTAGCTATAAACTTATCATATTTGTACTATTTTTAATGTGACTAAAAATACTAGAATGCAATTTCAAACCTTTGGATGATCTCACATGGCTATGCAAACATATTGGAATTGGCCCTAACTAGAGATTGAGGTTATGAATGAATGTTTATTTCCTATAAATTCATTTTTATATGAATTATATGTCAATCAAGTTAAGGATTCAAAATTTATGGCCTCCTAAACATAGGTCTTTGTATCTATCTCCTCTAGTTGGAAACAACTCAGCTATTGTGAGTTGTCATGATTATACTCCTGCAATTTATTCTTGTCAATAATTTTCAAACCCCACTAAAAAATCCAAGTGTTTTATTCTTGTTTTATTCCTTCTCATTATACCAAATAACTATTATAACTTCTTTATCTTGTGTTCACTATTTTCTTATCCAAAACCTTTACTATCCTTTCTTTCTTTTTATTTGGTACCTATTGCTTCCAATCCACTTCTTCATATTATTCCAATTTATCATATCCTCTAAAAAAATCATAAAAATATGAAACTTTAAATATTGGAGATATGCCATTTTTTTTCATAAACTCACCTTATAAGCATTATCATTAATTTTCTACATAACTCTACACAAATAAATTTTCTTGTACTTCAACTTATTGTATGTTCCTTTGAAAAATATTTATTTTATCAAATATACCATCACCAAATCTCCTTATTAAAATACCTTTTACTTTATTGTTACATATACTTTTATTTACATTTATATGTATCTTTTTTATTACTTCTTGAAACTATTATATGTGCTCTGCAAATGATTTTGCATCATCACTAACTCATTTTTCAATTGGTAATTTCACCAAATATAAAATACCCATAGAATTTATTCCATAAACAATATAAAAATGTAATTTTACTTTTGATTATTCATTAAACTATTGTATTCAAACATAGCTTGTGGTAAAGACAAGTCCCATTATTTGGGCTTATCTCTAACTATGCATCTCAACAAATTTTCCAAGATCCTATTTACTAATTTTATTTTTTAATATATTTTTGGGTGGTATGCTCTACTAAATTATAGTTTAGTTATTCCATAGAGTTATCCATAAAATACTTAAAAATTTTGTGTCCCTATCTATTTTAATAGTTTTTCAAACACCATGCAATCTCACATCTTTAAAAAATAGTTATGCTACTCTAGTGGCATCATTAGTTTTATTACATGCAATAAAATAAAACATCTTAGAAAACTTGTCTACAATAAAAAAAATTGAATAGTTACCTCTATATGTGTTTATAACCTTGAAACAAAGTCCATACTCAAATCTATCCATGGTCCTTTTGGAATTGGTAATGGCATATATAAATCTATATTTTGTGCATGGCCTTTTGCCACTTGGCATATCCTGCATCTTGAAACATACATTACCACATCTCTCTTAATATTTGTTCAAAAATAATTCTCCTCCAACAAATATATTATCTTAGTCTTATAAAAGTTTCCACCCAAACCACCACTATGTGATTATCATATAATATTATCTCTTAGAGAGCCAACTAGAATACATTATTATTTTACCTTGAAGACATAACCATCATGTTTAAGGTACTCATTATAAAGAATACTTGTCTCATTTTTTAATGGATTCTTTCATTTATCAACTATTTTTCCAAAATCTAGATCAGTATCATATAATTTCTTAACAACTTCAAATCCAACTATTTCACTCACTATAATATTTAATAGTGTCACTCTCATGATCATAGAATCAACTAGTTGATTATGCTTTCTTGATTTATGTTTAAAATAAAAATTATATCCCTATAGAAAAGACACCCACTTTACATGCCTACTATTTAACTTATTTTGAGTGTTCACATAATTTAAATCCTCATGATTTGTAAAGAGGATAAACTCCTTAGGCACCTGGTAATGAATCCAATGTATTAATGATTTTACAATGGCATAAAATTCAACATCATATGTAGAATAATTATTTCCTACTTTATTCAATTTCTCACTAAAATATGTTATTGACCTCCCTTCTTGACTCAACATAGCACCAATTCCCACATGTGAAGCATCACAATCCACCTCAAACACTTTTCAAAAATCTAGTAATGTTAAAATAGGTTTTTTTCTAATCTTCTTCAAAAATTGAAATATTTTTGTTGTTTCCTTTGCCCACAAAAATTATTTGCCTCTCTGTAATATGTTATTGGTAAAACAATACTACTAAAATTCTTAATGAGATTTATATAAAAAATTTGTTAAACCATGGAAAATTCTTACTTTTGTGATTCTCTTTATAATATGCCACTCAACAATTACCTTTACATTTTCTTCATCTATTCTTACACCATCTATTGAAACTATGAACCCCAAAAATACCAAATTATTCTACATAAACTTAAAATTCTTTAGATTTGCATAAAGGTTCTCGTTTATTAACAATTTTAATTCCACTCTCAAATGCCTTAAGTGATATTATTTACTCTTACTAAATATCAAAATAAACCACAATAAACTTACCAATGTAATCTCACATCATTGTGTTCATCACCCTCATAAATATGTTGAGTGCATTAGATAATCCAAATTACATCACCATCCACTCATATAAGCCATCCCTAGTCTTGAATGTTATTTCCATTCATATCCTTCACAAATTTAAATCTAATATATGCACTCCTTAGATCAATATTATAAAGTATTTTATTCATGTAAGCAAATCCATCATATCATCTATGCGAGGTATAAGAAATTTGTATTTGATAGTTATTATATTGATTTCTCTACTATCCACACACATCTTTCATGTCCCGTATTTATTTAGAGTTATCAACACCTCTCCCTTACAACACCTTTCTCACCAATTTAGTAACATGCTTATTCAATTTTGCATGTTCTATTGGAATCATCCAATAATCCACTTGATTGGGTAGATCTGATCCCAAAATCAAATCAATATGATGTTAAATGTCTCTATTTAGTGGTAAAGTATCTAGTAATTCATTAAGTATAACATTTTCATATTATTTCAAAACTTATGATGCTTATGCTAGTATTTTCACTACTTTCATGTCTTCTTTCTTTACTATTAATGCATAAAATAAACTATCATCTTCATATCTTTGATAAATTCTTTCATGAACAACATGTTTTATGCCTTCCCTTCTTAGTTAATAGCTATTAAAACACCTTTACACCACCTTTATAAAAATTATATGGATTCTTTGCTCCATCATGAATTTCCTTTCTGTCTTGTTATCATGGTCTTCCCAACAACACATGGCATGCATCCATTTTTTATAAAATTATACTATATTTCACCACTATAATTTTTTCCTATAAATTTTTTGATTAAACACCTTTTATTTTCTATAACTTCATTCCCTTTCTTATACCATGAAATATGATAGGGAAATGATGTTTTTCATATTGTAGTCATATTTTCTCTACCATTTCTTTAAAACCCATATTTTCACAACTAGCACCATCAATAATTAGTTTACATATATTACCTCCTAAATTCCACCTTTTTAAAAAAATATTTTTATGTGTCTATGATTCACCACTTTATTTATTATGCACACGTTCTCTCCTTGGAGCTATCATTGTTCTCCTCATCATGATATTTTCTCTTAAGTTTTCTACTGTAACTTTTGTATTTTTTCTATTTCATCCTCAACTAAATTTACTCTTAAATGATAATCTTGCCTCCTTTCTTGTTCATTATAGTGAATATACTAAACACTCTGTGTCCTTCTCCATGTCTATAATAAACATAAGGTTTGTGTGGTCTATTATATCTTTTTCCTTACCATAGCCTCTACATCTCTAAAATATTCTTCCTCTTTATTTATATTGACACTCATCTATTATCATTTTATTTTTATGTACCATGGGTTGATCCTGCTCTAGTGTAATTAAGCCCACCTCACCCGCTTACTAGAGGTGATTATTATAGACACCTAAATCTAGCCATTGATAACCTCCAATCAAGCTTTTGGCTAATTTCTACCCAAAATGCACACTTTGGCCTAAAAACACTAAAAAATTCTAAAAGATGTGAAATTGACATATTCAAGTGCTAATTTTACCTAGGGTATCCCAAAATGGGGCAATTCAATTTATGGGTGAGCTAACTTTAAATAGATCATTTTGAGTCAAAATGCTAATTTTGCACCTAGGTGCTCTGGATTTCTCTTATCTGTCAAATATATTACACAAGACATGTGCCTTTGTTATTTTTTATTGGTAACATCATAAATGGGATAATGGATCCAATGCATTTGACATTACCTTCTAATTCTAATCCAGTCAAATTTTGGATCAATAATAAGGCATTCTGATCAATTTGAGTAATTTGTGCACAAAGTACTTAAACATGCTTAAGAGCTAATTAATCCAAATCAAGGCATAATTAATAATTCCATGGAAACTTGTTGAAAACTTATTTTTGGAAATGAATATTGAATATTTACATCATCAAGTGACCTCATTTCTTGAGAAGACATCCCTAGGCCATAAATGCCACAAATATCAGGATTCATGCCCTACATGCCTCATAAATGCCTTTCATGATGCCCTCCATGCCTCTTAATTTCCCCTTCTTCCAATGTCATGATGAGGATAATTAAAAACTTAATTCCAAATATTAAATTAATACTCAACCACACATCTCAACATTGAGATGGAGAATTCAGGTTGATTCTAGACATTCTCAAAAATCTATAAAAAGAGAGGCCATGAACATCATTTCTAAGCTATTTTGGTGCAAAGTTATAATGCAAAAATATGGTTCTAAAAGATTCAAGAAATTAGTGTTACCATGCTAAATTGATTCCAAGATAGGCCAAGCCATAAGCCAAAGGTGCCAATGGGAGGTAGTCAAGCTTCCATTGCCAAGAACTTCATGAGCACAAAGCCAAGCAAGCCACCACTGCAAAGGCATTTGGGGAATCCAAGGAAGGTGAAGGAATTATTGTGTTTTCATTCCTTAATTTTAAGTTGTGTTTGTCATTTTTTTTTGTTAACTAAGCTCTCCCTAGTGTCTAGGCCTAGAGATGTTATGTTATTAGTGTATTTATTTCATTTTGTTTTCATTTTGGAACTAATACCATACTAACCATCCTCTCTTGATTTAAATTCCTAGATCACATATGGCACACCCAGTGGGACTAGACACATCTAAAACTTGAAGAAGATCATTTTACAACTCTAAAATATCTATTTGGACCTTTAAAACTCTTGCAAATTGATTTTGTAACTTTATTTTGCCATTTTTGGTTTACCATGATTTTACATAATAATCGACGTTGGAAGGTAAAATCGACATTGGTTAGCAAAAATAACCATCATCGATTGTAATAATTGATGTCAATCACTATGTTTTTCCAAAAACATGGACTCAAGAGCTATTTTTCCAAAGTTTATTGTTTCAAGCTAAAAAAAGCTTCAAAGCTAAAAGACATGGTAACATTTTTGCTACAGGAACAAGTTTGATATTTGTTCAAAACATGTTTAAATCACCTTTGCATGCTTAAAAATCAAATGGGAACCTTGTTTTGGTATTTAACAAAGATTTTAGATGTTTTGGTGAATGTTTTCAAAGTTTACAACTAAGACCAAGGGGTCAAATGAACACCACCAAATTTTTCATTTTGGGTTTAAATTTGAACAAACTTGTCAATTATTGTTTACAATAGTTGTTTAATCAATAGTTTTTTAGAAAAAAGAGGAATTTTGCATGTATGCTCTTCTATTTGTCCCCTATAGGGAACCCTTGGAATCAAAAGCACCATTCCTGTTGCAACTAGCCTAGTCCAAGGCTTAGAAAGAAAGTCATCTAAATCACTCCCCAAAAGCTCATCAAAGTTTGGGTGACCTTGAAAATGACCCTAAAGTCTTTCTATTTCATGCTTTCTTTATTTTTTTGTGCAAACTTGGCTTGCAAGGGGGACTTCATCACCTCTCACAAGTTATTTAAGGAAGCTTTGACCTAGGGTTTCATCTCTTGGAATTGACTTCATTTTGCTCCTTTAGAGTTGCACATGGGATGTAGTGGCACTTTGGACATCACACTACACTGAGTGAACAATAGGATGTAGTGGTTGTAAAAAGAACTAGACTTTTTTGCAACAAGCCAAGTGATATGAACCCAAAATCCATGATTTTATTTTTCATTATTTGGCATGAAATTCATTATGAAATTGATTCCCATAGATCATTCAAAAACTTTTTAGGTCTTAGACAAATCCCCACTTGCCATGGAAGTAGTATTGGTGCAAGGTGTGCCTCAAGGTCCATGTCATAATACCATCATTTGAGAGGAGGGGTGTAAAAACCCTACTATATAATGCACATTTACTTTTGGATGAACACTTAAAATCCTCTCAAATGATGTATATTGATGGATTCCAAAAATACCAAGCAACCTTGTCAGTTTAGGATCTAAGAATGATTAATTAGCTAGTCTTATCCTAATTTAAAGTCTTTTTTAGAGTCAAAACTTGGTGTAAACAAATAATCCAAATCAAACACATAGTCCAAATTTTCCTTTGAATAAAGAGGTGTTATGATGCCCATGTGAGATTATCAATTTACCTTGTTTAAAAGTTCATCAAAATCTTGAGAGTCATATCATCCACTTTGGTGCAATTATGCTACCCAATTGAGTCTAGACCTTTACCAAAGCTATTCAAAGTCCTTCAATTATAATCTAAAATTGAAATTACACCTTTATAAGTTCATAGGGTTAATGTGTTAAGTGGGTTCACCATTTTTACTAAAACTTGAGGGAACTTAGGTTTAATTTCCAATTTGGGTTGAAGGTCATTTAAGACCCATAATCATTATCAACATTTGATAGAATTAAGCCATTTTGTTCTAAATACTTTCACTTTAAGTCTATGCATCACAATATTTTCAGTCAATAAAGGTAGTGTTATGCTGTCAAAATTATAAGAAAGCATTTTTGCCTTAGAGAGTTTTTAAAATAAACATTTTTCATCACACCTTTTTGGGTAGTATAGCATCATTAAGTTGCCCAAAACATTTCAAATATTGTTTCATAGACCTTATTACATAGGGTTAAAAAAATTTCCTAAATTTTCAAACCAATCCAAGTGTACTTTTGTGATCTTTTGTCAAAAATATTTATACTATTCATTTTTGTCTAGCTTGTTTGTCAAAAAAACCAAGTTTTATACCATTTTTATGAGAAAATAAACTATTGCTAAAGTACCTTTTGTTTTATACCTTATACCTAGTTGATCAAGTTCATGACCAAGAATAAAATGCCTATTATTTATTAGAAATGTTTTAAATCTATTAGATTAAAACTTTCACCTATTTCAAAGTCTAGCTTTTGATGTTGTTTGGCTAAGAGTCCTAGTGCATTCCTTGTTTGAGCCTAGATTTTGATGCCATGTTTGGCCAAAAGACCTAGCAACTTTCAAATTCCTAGATCAGACTGATTTGAAACACTTTGACCTTACAGTTTGGCATTTTGATTTTTAGGACCATTTACTTGCTTATCTTTATGTGAACAATGAAATGTTAGATAATTCACACTGGCTTGTTTCCTCACAAAACTTTGCATAAACCTTTTGATCCTTTTGACAAATCTAGACCAATTTGGAACATCATATATTTTAGACATTGTCCTTTTTTTAGATTTTGAAAAACTCTTTGACATTTTATCACAAAAGCATTGACTATGGATCCCAATATGTATTCCTACACTCATAGTGGACTCATGTACAATCCAGGGATTAGTAAGGTGGTTATGTAGGAAGAAATGGTGTAAGACCCCTATGTAGATAATATCAATTATGATATGGATTCTTATCCCTCTTATAATACTCAATTAGGGGCACAAAGACAAGATCCATTAGCCAACTATCTAGTTAACACACCACCTTATTTAGAACAAGACAAAGAGAAAACCATGTAATACCTAGCTACAATCCCTGTAGTGGATGAACCAATACTTAAATATTCATATTATACTAATACAACTTCCATGTATGATCAATTTTTATTTGATCAACATTTTTTAGAGAAAAAAGACAAGATTTTGGTTAGAGCCATAGAGGTAGGGGCTAAGTTTCCAGTAGACTTCCCCCATGAAAATTTACCAAGTCCAGTAAGAGTGCCCCATAATATCATTTATGATCAATAGGATTCTTCTAGAAATCCTATGGATCTAGTCCAAACAATGTACCAAGATCTTAATATATCTGATCAAGGTAAAAAAATCTTGGAAGATCACTTTAACCAAATACAGATAACATATCAAACATACCTGAATCTAGCACATGATTTCAATCAGATGAACATGGTAAGTAAGCCTCTTATCAACCTAGTTCCTTTAAAAGGAGTGTTTATAGAGTTAATTAGACAAGAGAATCCAAATTCTAAACCATTAGATAACTTGATGCATATTCCCATTATTAAAGAAGTGCCTTCAGCCTCTACACAAAATAGTGAGCCAAACGTAGTAGATAATGTGCAAACAATGTCCAATCTTAATTAAAGTGGTACTAATGCACAAAAAATTAGCCAACAAAATGTGTCTATATTTAATCTTATGAATAGGTCATCATACCAAGGAATAGGAGTTTCTACACCCCAACCTCAACCAATTGCTTCCTCAAGTTACAACCTATGGGATTAGGTAATCAAATAATAGCTAATGTCACACCTCAACGATAGAATTTGATGAACCCTAATCCTCCTCAACAAATAAGGAGTAGTATTCCATAACAATAGGTACAATATAGTTTATTAACACAATAGAGGAAAAATAGATTACCACCTTAATCAGAGGTAACTAATGTTCCACCTCACCATGTAATAAAGAATGTACCTCTTCAGTCACAGACTAATATGCCAATCCAAAACAAAGAAATGACTAGTCAACAATGTGAAAATATTGGTCAACAACAAATGATAAATCTACAACCTATTTTCAATTCCTCATAGGGACTTATACAATAAGTAGGTCCCCATGTTTCTTAAGTACCTACTAGACAACCATTGGTTTAAAATGCACCACAAATCTAGAGACTGGGTCTTGGTTTACAAGTTCCCACTCAAAATCAAGGTTCAATTAGTCAGTATCATGTCCCTTTTCAGCCATATTAGGCACATTATAGTTATATCCCTCCATCCCAACCAAAAAATCCTCCAAGTCAAACCTTTATTACCAACTCAAACCAAAATATCACATAACCAAGTGTGTAATTTCAAGTGCATCCTAATCTACGTATGCGTATTCTTGGTCCATTCCCCAACCAAACCAATGTACCCCAACAAGTATCTCCATAATAACCTAGTAAAAGTGTTCCACTGGTGACCTCCTAACCATCTTTTCAAACCCAAATTCTCCTTCAAACCAATATTCCTTCCAATTTTCTATCTCAATAATTACAACAGATAAAGGATGCAATTGTTGCCATTCAAGCTGGTAAACAAAATAAAAAGTTTAAATTGGATGATGTAATTTCTCATCCATTTAACATGGATTATTTATAGATACCATTTCCTCCAATATATGAACCACCAAAATTTGATAAATACAAAGGGAAAGGTGACCCTAAGGCTCATTTGTCCAAATTCTTTGTCGCATGTCAACTAGTGGCATATAGTGACATATACTTTTTGTTGTTGTTGTTGTTTCCAAAAATATTGGATGTAAAATCTTTGGAGTGGTTTTTGAATTTTCCTAAAAATTTAGTAATGAATTTTTATGATCTTTCTGATAAGTTTGTGTAGCACTTTTCCTATAATCTCGAGCATGATATTTCATTAGTGGACTTAACATAATCAAATCAAAACGCTGGTGAGAGTTTTGTAAGTTATTTACAATCATGGAGATCCCTTACAAGCTATTTTATCCATAGTTTACAAGATAAATAATTAGCCACTATGTTTACCAAAAAGTTTCACAGTGAGATAGCTTATCATTTGGACCTACAATGTGCACATACATTCAAGGAGATCATTGATAAAGGTTTGTTGATCAAGAGGGAACTCATCAATAAAGGAGTGATCAAGCTTAATTCAAATAATCAAAATCAAGGTACCAATTAGGTAAGTGACCAACATTAACACCCTATTCAAGTGCAAGCAACACAACCAACACATGCCAATAACCATGAAAGACTAAAGAAATTCAACTGTAATAGGAATGTTATGAGAAATGGAGTAACCAAATCCCATCATGTCCAAATGGTGAAAACATCATATACACCACCTTTTTAGCTTACTCCTACTCAGCAACCTCTCCAACCAATGCTATAAGCACAATAACCAAGACCTACACAACAAATACAATAGTCATTACCATTACAAACCCCTCCTCCTAGGAGAACCATGCTTGCACATCATGTATTTAGTGACCTAGGAGAACCTATTGTGTCTATATTTTGCAAGCTTGTTACTACTAATATGATTATTTGGCCTATACCAAAGCATTATCCACAAGGCATTCCTCATCATGATTAGTACTGTGAAAATGAATTCTATGACTATCATCAGGTTAATAGACATAATCTATGAAGATGTGTCTAAATCAAGCATTTAATTGAGAATATGTTGGAAAATGGAGAGATAAATTAGATAATAGTGCTTCCACTTCCAATAAAACTCTTGGGATTTATCAAAACCCCTTTCCCCAACATAATAGTTAATCACAATAAAATAATCAATAGCTACAACAATGGCTAGTGCAACAACAAAATCAATAGTTTCAAAATCAAAGGCTAAACTAGCAAAATCAACAAAATTAGTAGCATAACCCACAATGAAAAAATAATGGACGAAACTAAGGTCATAATGTTAACAACCAACAAACCTGCCATGTAGTTGCACATGACTACAATAGGGTTATAGGTCATATTGCAGGGGCTAGTGTTAATACCATCTCCATTAATCCTAGACCAAGCACTAATCAGCCTAGACCATTGATAAATAATAAAATTTATCCAAATTACATGGATAATCCTTCTTTAACCTAGGGATACATACATGTAAATTAGAAAACTAGGATTTCCCCTTTTGGACCTTATATCAATAACTCATCCTTTCCACGTGACCACATGCAAGTGCACTAGTAATCGAGACTTGTCATGTCTGGTCCCACAACATTCCCAACATTGGTTAGCAATAATGGTCCAATATTTAATCTTGATTGTGCAATCACAACTTGGAGGTTGAAGATTACTATCCTAGGCCCACAACCATTCAACCTTGGAATAAATCATTCACTACTGACCAAGATAAGAAGTTTGATATTGTGGAAAAATTATAAAAGACACCAGCACAAATTTCTATTTTATATTTGTTGTGAATGATAATAATTCACAAGAATATCTTGAATTATTTTTGACCTAATCCACTATTGCTAGTGACATATCCCCTAATAAATTCTAAGATTTGGTTAGACACCTAGCTCTAACCCAAAAAGTCACATTCAACCAAAGTGATGTCTTATCTTGGTCCACTCCATAATAATCCATTATACATATAAGTTTGTATAATATGGCATAAATTGAAATGTGTCCTTATAGAAAATGGATTTAGCCTCAACGTAGTGTCTCTAAAGCTCATCAAGCTTCTTAGGTACACAATAGTAGATCTCCAACTAGAAACAATAACCATCAAGGCCTATGATAATCAAGAAAGAGAATCACAAGGCACCATTATTTTTCTAGTTATCATTGGGCCTTTGACCCATGATACACTTTGTCATGTTCTTGATCTTGAGTTATCATACAACATGCTTCTAGGCAAGCCTTGGTTACATGAGATTCATGTAGTCCCATCACCACTGCACCAATGCATCAAGTTTTCCCACTCAAGGACGGAAGTGAATATTTCAAGAGATTTACACCCATATAAACACTGCAAACATCTTGAGGCTGAATTTCAAAGCTACAATTATTAGTATGATATGAATCCAAGTTCCAAGTAGGATAAAGGAAAGGCTATACTTATTGATCCATCACCAAATAATTGCATAGATCATAATACCTTGGATTCTCTTTCCCACATACCACCTCTTGAAGCTTCTAATCATTTCACCATTTCAATTAATGGATCGAGAGAGTATGTGACCCATGATACATTTCATATTGCAAATCTTCCTCAGAATCCAAAAACTTTTGGATGACCTAAAGTCACCCCACATATGCATTGGCAACAAAAGCACAAAGATAAGGGACCTATCACATTTGTACCAGCATCTAGCTTAGGACCTGACCCTCTTGAAGGGGATAAATCATGTTTATATAATGAAAACTAAGATGATTGTTATAAAAATTCAAAGTATCGTATTCCCAATAGGATCATGAAGCATCACAATTATGAAGGAAGAGGCCTCGAATTGAATCAACAAGGAACTATCAAGATAATTTCCATGATTAAGTGTGAAAAACCTTATGGACTTGGATTTAAACTACCTGAGGGTGACCCCACATTTAATCAAACTCCATCACTAGTGACTAATGATGATGATACTAACAGTGAAGCAGATTCTGATCATAGCCTCACCTTTAATAACTAGTTAAAACCAATTTATTTGATAACAATGCCATTTGTACCCTTACCTTGGCCATTAATTGTAACCCTTTGCCATTATATTATCCCCAATTGATAGATTAGGACCAACAAGAATCTAGTCTACTGATTGATGAGTTTTAGAATGATGAGGCATTTTATGATTTCTTAGGCCTTAGAGACAATGTTCCATTGGAAGATCAAAAATCAGGATTCTCAATCATATTGTATCCTGCCACCTATTTTGGAGAGTGATTGAACACCCTTAGCTTAAAAAAATAAGTAAAACATTGAGGTCCCAAAGTGAAAACCTCTTTGAGGCACTTTTTGACCAAGGAAAAAGTAAAGATAAAGGCCAATCTAGTGGTGAAAACTTGTTTCAAGTGCCATTAGATGGGGGTGTTCATTTTTCTTTGAATTTAGACTAGGAGACCACCAAAGATGAACTTGCCTATGGATCAGAGTTCATCTTTGAGCAACAACAAGTATTTGATCAAATTCTCTAAGAATTTTTTACTATTTTTGTTACATGGCTAGATCTCTCATTAGGGGAATCAGATTCATCATGCCTAGGAGAAGTTGAAGAGCAAGTCCTAATGGAGGACCCTGACATAATTCAATAATTTAAGTCACTGCCTACTATCCTAAAATATGGTTTGACCCTTCTAGTCAAAGATACAAAAAAGGTAAATATCAGGACTCCATCAGACCTAAAATGGATAAAATTATGAGTGTCCTTCACTAAGGAGGAACATGACATCTTTATAGCTTTGTTGAGAGAATTTTTAGATATATTTGCATGGGCCTATTCTGACATGTTAGGTTTAAACCCCACCTTGGTTCTACACCACCTTGTGGTTAATCTTAATGCCAAACTGGTAAAATAAAATATATGTAAGATGCATCCTCACATTGTTATATTAGTAAATAAAGAGTTGGAAAAACTCTTAGAATTAGGATGTATCTAATCCATTGACTACTTAGAATGGATCTCTAATGTGGTATCTATTAGTAAAAAGCTTGAAGGGATCAAAATCTATACTAATTTTTAAGACATCAACAAATCTTGTCCTAAAGATGATATTCCCTTGCCTAATATCGACATGATCATCGAATCCACAACTAGCTATGAAATTCTTTCACTTATGGATGGCTTTTTAGGATAGAACCATATTAGAATAGCACCAGAAGACCAACATAAAATAATGTTCACCACTCCATGGAAAACATTTTGTTATTAGGTAATTCCATTTGGCCTTAAGAATTCTAGAGCTACATATCAAAGGGGTATGACTATCGTATTCCATGATATGATGCATGGTGTTTTTGAAGACTATGTCAATGACATATTAAGAAAATCCAAAACTAGGGTTGACCACCCAATAGTACTACATAAGATATTTGAAAGATTATAGGAGTACAAAGTTAGACTCAATCCAAATAAATGTGTGTTTTGTGTAACTTTAGGCAAATTACTTAGCTTCATCATGTCTTGTAGAGATATTAAAGTCTATCTGACTAAAGTCCATGTTATAACTGAGATGCCACCACTAACCAATTTGAAGCAAATCCATAGTTTATAGGGTATCTAGTCAATCCAATGCTTCATCTCTTAGTTAGTAGATAAGTGCCACTCATCACACACATTTTGAAGAAGGGAGTTGCATTTCACTAGGATGATCACTGCCAAACAACTTTTCAACAACTCAAAGACTATCTTGTTAATCCACCTATTTTATTACCTCTTATGATAGGAAAGATATTCTTGTTATACCTATCAGCTAATGACCATGCTCTAGGGGCACTCTTGGCTCAACATAATGATAATGGAAAGGATCGCCTTGTATACTATCTAAGCCATCCCTTGGTTACATATGAACATAATTGTGCACCTATTGAAAAAGCTTGTCTAGACATAGTCTTTACAACTCATAAATTATGCCATTACATGTTGAATAATAAGAGCATGGTCATTTCAAAGGTAGATCCACTCAAGTATCTACTATCTAAAATAGCTTTTCAAGGTACAATGGTTAAATGGATCATACTTCTCAGTGAGTTTGACATAGAGTATATCAATTAAAAGGTAACTAAGGGACAAGTTCTTACAGATCAACTTGCTAAAGCACCTCTCACATACACACAACCACTCACATTTCAACTTCAGGATGAATCCATAATGACCATCATTGACACACCCCTTGAGGAGTAGCCTTGGAAGCTATATTTTGATGGTTCATTTACTACACATGGATAAGGGTTAGTCCTATTGTTTATTACACCATAGGTGGATCTAATCCCTAAATCATTTAGAATCAATTTTCCTTGTATGAACAACATGGTTGAGTATGAAGAACTTGTTGTAGGACTTTGAAAAGTAGTGCATTGGAATATATCTCATCTTTAAGTTTAGTGACTCTCAGTTAATCATCAATCAGGTCACATATCATTTTTAGACCAAAGATGACAAGCTAGTTCTGTATAAAGTCATGGTCGACATTCTTAAGTGACAAATTGCCAATATTTAGTTTGAGCACATACCGAGGGCTAGTAACAAAATTTTAGATGCCATGGATACTATTATTTCTTTGATTTGATAAATAGATAAATCTAGAAAGTATCAATTTCTCATCGAGTATTTGTCAGCACCAGCTCATAAACCTTCAACCGTTACCATGATCTATGATAGTGTTGGTCTTAATTCTATCTAGTACTCATACCTTTACAAATACCTTCATGGCCAAGTTCTACCACCTAACCTATCTCAAAAATAAAGAAAATCCTTCATTCATCATTCCACTTGTTATACTCTACTTGGATCTACCCTTTACCATCACCATTTTGATAGAACTCTGATTTATTTTTTAACTTCAAAAAAGTCTATGTTAGCATTAAGAGAAGTTCATGAACGAGTATGTGGAGCTCATTCTATTGGGGTAGTCCTATCCAAAAATATTTTGTGTATTGGTTATTATTGTCCCATAATGGATGCATATGCCACTTCATATGTAAAAAAGTGTGACAAATGTCAATGGAATGCTAATCTGATTCATGCCCCAGCAAAAACTTTGAAACTGATGTTAACACCATGGCCATTTTCTACATGGGGACTTGAACTTATTATGAAGATTAACCCCACTTCAACTTATGACCATAAACATATCCTTACCACCACCAAATATTTCACTAAGTGGATTTAAACTATACCCCTCACTTATGTAACTGGAAAGCAAATTTCCAAATTCATTCTTAACCATCTCATTTACCACTATGGTATCCCCTCTGACATTATATCTGATAATGGAAGATCATTCAAGAACAAGGATGTAGACCAATTATGTATTGAATATAACATCACACAACATTTTTCTACAACATATTACCCTCAAGGTAATGGCCAAGCTGAGGCATCCAATAAAATAATTGTTAACATTCTCAAAAAGATTGTTAATGATGCTAGTCATGATTGGCACTTACAGATATTCCCTACCCTTTGGGTATACCATACCAATCATCGTATTCCCATAGGAGCCACTCCATACTCACTTATTTATGGTACTAAACCCATCCTTCCCATTGAGGTCAAATTCCCTTCACTATGCATCTCTTTCAAGCAAGTCTTGGATGATCATGACTATCAAGTATCCCACCTGTAAGAGCTAGACCTACTTGATGAAAAATGCATAGTTGCACTCAAAAATTTTCAATCATAACAAAAATAAATCAAAGGCCACTAGAATTGATGTGTTAAGTATAGAACATTTGAACTTGGTGATCTTGTTCTTAAAGAATACCATGGCTGAGAAGAAGCATAAAGGGAAATTCAAACCAAACTAGATAGGGCCTTCCATAATCACTATAGATTATGGATCAAGAGCATATAGGCTTGCCACACTAGATGGAGATGAAATTTTAAAGATGATGAATATTATTCATCTCAAGTGATACTATGCTTGAGTGTTAAGGTGTATTATCTGTAAGGACCATTTTAGTTATGCCATTTTATCACTATTCTTATTTATACAAATACCATCCTTATCTATTCTCTTCATTGTATCCACTTTTCACTACTGACCCATCAGCCCAGTGTCTTCTAAAGCCTAGTGTTTGGCCATTCACATTTTTAGCATCAAGGTATCTAATCAATTTCATCATTTGGTTCAAGTACTTCAAGCATACATCATATTTTGGGATAGTGTGATAGATGTTTTAGTAGTTGCATCCTTCATTTGTTATTCCTTTGTAACCACCAGTCTTGCTACTAATTACAACCACCTTTAGGAAAATTAGTACAATTGATCTATGCTATCGTGTCTTATTTATAATTACCTATGGGCAAGCTAGGGGAAATGTTAAGCCTTGACGTACTAACTTGCCACTTCCAATGCCACATTGTGCTTTTTTACCAATTGTGCCTATTTTGTTTGAATTGACTGCTACACTCATTAATTTCTTCCATTGTAAAGGAAAAACTACAGTGACTTGAGGTCCTACTCTGAGACTATGTAGGTAGTGATCAATACTTATTGAGGTTAGCTCATTTACCTGAAGACATGCTCTTGCCATTTTTCAATCAACCTAAGCCACGTTCTCACTATTTTTCAAGTAACCTAAGCCACGCTCTCGCTATTTTGAGAGCAACCTATGCCATGCTCTCACCATTTTTTTATCAACCTAAGCCATGCTCTCATTATTTTGTAAGCAACCTAAGTTTGAATTCTCTCACCATTTTGTGAGCTTGAACCATTTAGTGTCTCATCATTATCGATTGAGTTGAGATACTCTAAAACAATTCCAAAAATATTTGAAAAATTGTTAGAAAAAAACAAAAACATTGACCACTTCTTTGCCTTAAGGATTCTGGGAACCCTTACTAAGTTACAAGCAAAACAATTGTCATTTAGTTTCCCCATACTTTTTGGCCTTTTATCTCATGCACTTGTCATTTTGAAATACCATTCCTCTTCTTCTATCACATCCATTCTATTTGTTTTCATCAGTTATCACATTCTTCCCCTTCTTTGGGAGAACTATATTTGGCTTGAAGTTTTTTATTAGATATTGCATCCATGGAACTATGTAGGTAGCATCCACTTGCCTAGTGCATATGGAGACAACTCAACCATCTCCTTTTTATTTTATTTCCCTATTTTATTTCTTTGTTTAGTTGTCACCTTTTTTTAGGGGTAATGTTCATATGGTTTCTATTGCATTGTTTGTTTATTTATTTTTGTTTATTTTATTTGTTTGTTTGCATTTTTATTTGATTTCAAAACTATTGCCTTGATTTAGTTTATGTGTGTTCATTATGTGATTCTTTGCCCACACTTATACTTGAATCCATCCATATTCATATGTTTAAATTATCATCATTGTTTCTATCATTGGTGCATTATTTTCTATTGAGTATTGTATTGTGGGAGTCAGTCCTTATGCATATTTTAAGCAAGTCCTCAATATGTTATACCATGATGCCTACTGACACGTGATACAACAAACCTCAAATTCAATAAGTCTATTTATTAATGGCGACATCTCTTCATCACCAACATCTCGATTCACTCCCTATCATATTCTAAATAGAGTAATTAACCATGAAATAATTTCAACCTTTATTATTTTGGATGAGCATCTCCCTACTAGTAGGTTGTTATAATTCATCATTACCCTCTTTGTTAAGTTATCATCATCCTTGTCCATGTTTATCGTGTTTTTCATAATTAGGGTCTAATGATTATAACCACCTATGGGCAAATCATTACACACCATCCCACCTACATTTCTCAATGATTATAACTACCATTAAATAAATAATTGTGTTTTCACCACTTTACTTTTTTTTCCTATACAGAGGCATGTTATTATCTTGTTTGTTTGTCTTAACTAGGCAACTCCATCTTCTCAATGATTATAACTGCCTTTGGGTAAATCATTGTGTTATCATACTGTGTTGCCACTATTAGGGTATAATGCTTATAACCACCTTTAGGCAAACCATTATACACCATCCCACTTGTATTATCAATGATTTTGACTATTTTGCATTATCATTATGTTTTCACCCCATCATACATCCTTTCTTTGGTCCCTTTATTTTGCTTCTTTCTTTTCGAGGGACTGTTTACCAACCTACTTATGCCAACCGTTCCCTTGAGGGGGCATCATATAGTTACTTTATCATCATTACAATTATAGGCATATAAGACCTTTTCATTCTTTGAGAAGATGTTACTATGCTTATAGCTTACAATGCCTTCCCAAATAGAAGCAAACTGTAGACACCTAAATATGGCCATCAACAACCTCTAATTAGGCTTTTGGCCAATTTCCACCCAAAATGCACAATTTGGCCTAAAAACATAAAAAAATACTAGAAGATGTGAAACTAACATATTCAAGTGCCAATTTTGGCTAGGGTATCCCTAAATGGGGCAATGCAATTTATGGGCCAACTAACTTTGATCAGATCCTTTCAAGTCAAAATGCCAATTTTGCACCTAGGTGCTCTGGATTGCTCTTTTTTATAAAATATATTTCATAAGACATGTGCCTTTGTTATTTTTTTTGGTAACATCCTAAATGGGATAATGGATCTAATTCATTTTACATGACCTTCCAATTCTAATCCAATCAAATTTTGGATCAATAACAAGACATTTTGATCAATTTGAGTAATTTGTGCACAAAGTATTTAAACATGCTTAAGAGCTAAATAATCTAAATCAAGGCATAATTAATAATTCCATAGAAACTTGTTGAAAACTTATTTTTAGAAATGAATATTTAATATCTACATCATCTAGTGACCTCATTTCTCGGGAAGACATCCCTAGGCCATAAATGCCACAAATATCAAAATTCATGCCCTACATGCCTCATCAATGCCTTCCATGATGCCCTACATGCCTCTTAATTAACCCTTCTTCCAATGTCATGATGAGGATAATTACAAACTTAATTTCAAAAATTGAATTAATCCTCAACCATGCATCTCAATCTTGAGATGGATGGTTTAGGTTGATTCTAGACATTCTAAAAAATCTATAAATAGAGAGGCCATAAATATCATGTCTAAGCTCTTTTGGTGCAAAGTTATAATGCACAAATATGGTTCCAAAAGCTTCAAGAAATTAGTGTTACCATGACAAATTGATTCCAAGACAAGCCACAAGACAAAGGTGCCAAGGAGAGATGGAGGTAGCCAAGCTTCCATTGCCAAGGATTTCATGAGTACAAAGATGAGAAAGCCACCACTACAAAGGAATTTGGGGCATCCAAGGAAGGTGAATCAATTCTTGTATTTTCATTCCTTACTTTTAAGTTGTGTTTGTCATTTTTTTTTGTTAACTAATCTCTCCCTAGTGTCTAGGCCTAGATATGTTATGCTATTAGTGTATTTATTTCAGTTTGTTTTCATTTTGGAACTAACACCATACTAACCATACTCTGTTGAGTCAAATTCCTAGATCACAATTATCCTCTTTTTGGCCTAGTTGATCTTCTAAAATCTTATCTATTTTCCTTTTATTCTACCTTAAAATAAAATTAATAAGTTTATTCTAAGAAAAATATGTTATGCATGCTCAATTCATCTTGAATAGAAAACTTTAAAACATTTGCATACCTTACGGCCATTTGTCCTTATATTTCATAATGTTCCACTCATATGGAAACTTCTAAAAATCATATGTATGTTATTATATACTATGATCATTTTTCCTTAAATTATGGAATATTTTGTATAGGTTTTTTACATAATCTACAAGAATAAATTTGTCCCTCAGCTTCTTCTCCATCTTGCTACAAGTATTGATATTTTATTTACTCTTTCTTTGTCTCTCTTTTTGCAGGCAATCTCACCAAATAGTTTCATGAATCTTCAATTTTTTGTATGAAAACTTTAATTTATTATCTTCTCTAAGAATTTTCCATTAGATAAAATTTTCCATGATTTTTAACTAGACTATCAACTCCTCCAGTTTTAAACTACCTCCATACTCATAAACTTCAACCTTGATTCCTTTGTTCATTCACTCTAAAATCTAAACCATCCTTCATTCCATTGATGGTGGAATTTTTTTTCTTCTTATTCAATTTTATGAAATTATTATTCATGATATATTTATCCTTATATTTCCTCTCCCTTTTTTATTTGTCTTTGATTTGTGACATTTGTGATAATTATAGTTAATAGTTCCACTTGCCTCTGTAAATGTTGCATAGTCTTGTTCATCTGTGAAATTCCTCCTCATCTTATTGGCATATTTAAATTTTTTATTAAATCACATAATATTATCACAAAATATTATTTTAAAACATAATACAAATCATCAAATATAATACCTCCAAGATTCAAACTTACACTAATATCAAATAATGAAACCACATACTAACAAAGTAAATAAACATAAATATGTACAATCCTCATAATTTCATGAAAACATAGTATTTATTGATTCAAATTGAATGAATAAAATAATTACATAAAACTATTTACATAAACATAAAATAAAACTTGGAGGTGACATTCAAAAATAAAAATGAAAAAAACTACCCAGAGTTAATTGTCCCTATTATAAATAACAACTTGCATTTCATAATAACTTTTGCATGCAAGTTCAGATGGGCCTAAAGTTTTTAACATATACTATAAATACTAAATTATTGATGTGAGATGATTTTCAGCCTAATTTCATGTCCATTTATGAATTTATTTGGTTTTCACTATTTTTAGCATGATTAAAAAATACTATAATACAATTTTAGACCCTTAGATTATTTTTAGGGATCTCTAATCATCTTAGAATTGGCCCTAACTAGGAGAAGTGGGTTATTAGTTAATTTTTATATCCTTTATCTTGGTTTTTTCCACAAAGTAGATCTCAATCAGGTTAACAAGTCAAAATTTATGGCCTTCAAAAGATAGGTATCTGCATCAACTATCCAACATCATCCATGTTTCATCTTCATTTTAAGTTATAAATGTTGGGGTTTCACACAGACTCATACTCTTCCTCATTAAACCATTTATCACCAATGATTAACAAATCTATCTAACTTTTCATGTTCAATTGAATTCACCCTGTAAGTTTCTTGATTGGGTAGAGCTGGTCCTAAAATTAAATAAATATCATGTTGAATATCCCACTTTAGTAGTAAACCATAAGGAAACTCATCAGGTACACTATTTTCATATTATTTCAACACTTATATTAATTTTATTTATATTTTCATAACTTATATGTTTAATTTCTTTTCTATTGACATATACAAATAATTTGTCATCTTCGTGTCTTTGATAAATTATTTTGTGGAAATATGATTTCTACCTACCCTCTTCTTTAAGAGGTAATAAAACTACCTTTGTACAATCTTTATACACACACACACACACACACACACACACACACACACACACACACACACACACACACACACACACACAATTCAATCCATAATTAATTATTTTCCTTTCATATTTCCATGGTATTCCAAATAACACATGGCATGCATCCATTAGGATAACATCAAACCTTATTTCATCATTGTAATTTTTTTCTAGAGAAAATTTAATTAACACATTTTATATATTATAAATTCATTCCCTTATTTAAACCATGAAATCTAGTAAGGATTGTGTGAGCTAAATTTATAAGTCATAAGAAATAAACTAATCTTAATCTAAGCTAAATTCAACCTAGGATAGAGAAACAAACAAAGAAAACATAAACCACAAACTTTATGCTTCAAATGTGCAAGTTTTCTCCATTATGATGTAAACTTGATTTTATCTTTGAAAATTTGGTGCTCACTCTTCTAATGTAAAGGATAATGGGTAGAGTTTTAATGAAAAAGGAGTTTTGTATGCTTTTATTTTCTTGGATTCACTTGTGAGTAGAATTTTGTTAGCATAAGTCTAGATTTTGATCTAATTTTAAGACTCTTGAAAATAAAGGTTTTCAAGTTTACTTATAGATTTTTGGAGAAGTATCAAATGGTGGATGATTATTTGGAATTACTAAATGATCTAAATAATCAATGGTGTCTAATGAGTCCTCACCCATGAGGATGAGTACCATTTCAAATGGTTGAGAGAAGCATGGGGTTGGTTAGCTGAGTCAACAAGACTAAGTCAAACTTCTTGATAACTTAAGGGATGAGTCATAAAAAGTTGAGAAAGTTGTGGATTTGGTTGGGATGAGAGAGAAAAATATGGAAGATGTTTGGATGTGGTGTAAAATATAGATTTTTATATTTAAAATAAGGATTTAAGTGTAAATAATTGACTAATGTGACTTATTCAATTATTTGAATTTAGAAGGAGATGTGATGTCTTATTAAAAGAATTATTAAATAGATTTAGGTGCATTTTGAGAATAAATGAAATTTAGGTGTCTACATTTTCCCCTCTTTGAAATAGTGTTACAAAGAAATATTTTTTCAAATAATAGTAAAAGAAGTAGAGTGTTGATGATTTTAAAAAAAAAATTGTCCCAAATGAATGAAAATGAGTATGATGATGCCCCCTCGAGGGTTTGTGTGAGGAAATGGACAAACACTCAAAATTGATGAAAATAAGAAATAAAAAAAAAATGTGGATAAATGATAAATCAAGTTACTATAGAATCTATGTCAAACTTGCAAGATGCTGGTTTCATAAAAAAGTTGCCCCTTGTTAATGAAAACTAGAGTATAAATTTGAAAAATAATAGTTTAACCATTCATAGATTGTACACTTATTATTATGCTAATGATACAAGGATCAATCAACAAGTTGTGGGAATGATATATCCCATCAATACTAAGTTGTGGATCTAAAAATAGAAAAAAAAAATTGAATTTGCAAATGATCATGTTGATTTTACACTAAGAGATTGTTGCAAGATTTTGAGAAAAATTCAGAGTAAATTGATTTAATGTCTCTATAAATTTGAAAAATGGATGAAGAATGAGTATTATGAAGGGATGAAAATGAGAAAACTATAATAAATAATACAAATATTTATCTCAATACTAATTTTTACAAAATTGTAGAGGGTACGTGTAAAACTATTTACCCTAGGTTGTTAAATGCTAGATAAGATATTGGAAAAAGTACATTTCCCACTTTATAGACTACATGCTTGGATTGTGCTCAGACTTAGGGGTCTTGCAAGTAGATTTGAGATTGATATATCCCAATGCAAATAATCCACATCCCAAAAAATGAAAAATATAGATTGTTCAATTTGTGATAAAGATTTACAAAATTGATATTTGTAAGCATTGATAAAAAGATATATCAATTTGATTAAATTATAGTAGAAAATGTGGATGAAATGACTTGGATGGATGATGGTGCTGAGCTAACCCTAGAGACCCCATGTTTCTAAGTATTGCCTACATAATCCCCCCTAGACAAAGTCTATGTGGGGATATCAGGTTAGATGTAAGTCTCCCAATGTGGGAATAGAAGTGATGATGTAATGTAAGATTCAACCATAGATGCTATTAACATACTTAAATTAATGATTGCACATTATGATTGAATGATGGATTGATTCACCCCCAAGCAATGATATATGTTAGCATTGGATTGGGAATTAATATATCGTAAGAGAAGATACATGCTTTAAGGTGACCCATCAATTATGACTCATAGGAAAGGATGTGGGAATGATATATCCTATTGTAAAGCTATGAGATTAGATAGGTTGAATGATTGATTTATTGATTGATTGATTGATTGATTGATAAAACAAGTGATGGGTAGATGGAGAAAGGATGGATATTGTGATTTTTTTGATCCTAATCAACAAGTGTGGGATATTAAATGAAAATATTAGGAAATGATTATAGATGATTGATATGCAAGTATTAACAAGGAAATGAAGTGACTACATGGATTAATGATGATGGATCAAATGATTCGACAATATAGATGAGATAAGGTTAGATGGAAGAGAGATATTATTATGGGATAAAAAAATTAGTTTTGTGTAGTTAAATTCTTATAAAAGGAGAAAAAAATGATTTTTATGTTATCAAAATGAAAAAATTGGTATGAAAAATGATGAATTCATTGAATAAGTGGCAAATTCGTTGAGAAATGATTTCTCAGTTATAACGATTTTGTCTAAGATGACATATAGATGCTTTGTCTAACAATGTGAGATGGTTTGATAGCTGACTTATGTTTATTTTGTTCTTAAATTGTATTTCTAAAAATAATTCGAATTGATTAAGAGTTAAACAACTTGAGTTTTGATATTATGCATGACAATATGCACCAATGGTATAGAAAAACCATGATGACTATTGTGTGATATGCATAAGGAATAATATATTCACAAGGACAAAACTTAGTGCATCATGATATGGAAGATCATAATAACACCATTATTAATGCACATAGTGATCTAGACAAAAGAAACAACAATAAAGATAAGATAAAAATAGATGTTTGCAATAATGAAAATGATGTAAAAAATAAACACAGAAGTAAACAAACACTGTAGAAGCTAGTAAACACCCATGATGTAAATGAAAGTAAATGACCATATAAATAGGTAATCAAATGACTTTAACAATTAAGAAAATGATTTTTTTGGATATCCTTAGCTATATTAGAACCCTTTCACATATGAACATTTTGACAATGCTGAACTATCTGACAAGTAATTTGTATAGGGTGTATACACTAAAAATCCACACACTATAATTCTAAAAGTTGTAATACCCCCTAGACTACCTTAGGCCCCCCTTGGGACCAATATCACCTTCCAACCCCTAATCAACCTAACCCACAATCAGTTTAACTTAATTGGATTGACCCTTCCTTTTATCCCTTCTTACCCTTCACACTCAACCATCAACAGTCAGGCTAATCATAGATGGTCACCCTACCCATCAATAATCAAGTTGCATTGCCCCAACTAAAAGCGTACAAACTACCCTCCTTTCTTTTCTAAAAATAGCTCATCTAATTCCAATTGTTATCCATTACATAGATGAATTAAATTTAGAACGCATAGTTCACATGTTGTTGCAACTCTCTCACCTTGCATATAAGAGAGAGGAGTAAAGAGGTGAAAATCCATCTATAAAAACATATTAAAACATCTAAAAATATGAAATTATTATCAAGATCTTTGCACATTCAAGAGTTTATTTTTTTCAAGTCAATCATCATCACCAATCCAACAATCTAGTAATCAGATCAGAGAGTCAGTTTATCACCACCTCTCCATCAAGCCTTTAGGTACCATTATTCTATCAAAATCAAGCTATATTTCACCAATGAACTAACTTCCTCAATCATTCACTCAATAAAATTTTGGTAAGACAAGTACTTGATTCTCAATATTCATTTACTTTATTTCCATTTCATGATCAATCTATGTCTTACCCATCTCTTAGAATCCCTCTTTTAGATCTTGTCAATCAGTAAAATTATCAACCTAGATCCTCACATAGTAACCGTCGATGGTTGACTCAACCACCGATGGTCTACCCAACTGCTGATCTTCATCTTGACTATCAATGGTCACCTTAAACATTGATAGTCATCCCAACTATTGATATTCATTATGGAACCAAAAACGAGCAAACTAATTTCACCTACCTACACCCAATCAAACCTAGTTTCCTATGTTTATGCTTGTTCACAAAACCCTTTCTAATTTTATAAATAATACCCCAACCCTCTAGCACTAGTGTTGATTAGTTCATTACTAATTTAATCATTTTTATCATATTTCTTAGTAAACTTTCTTGTATTTAGATTCAGTACCTTTTGATTCATTGATGAGGGTACCTTGCTTTTCTATTTATAAACTTGATTGTTTAAAAAAATTGGATTGATAGCCCATAAGGAAGCTCTCGCTTCCAAGATCTAGTTATTTATAGGCAATCCACCCAACTACTTTTATAACAAACAAGTTTACTTTAGTGCTTTTTTATCTATAGGTCATCCTCCCAAGCCAAAGAGGGGATATTCATAATCTTCTAATTCAATGCACACACTATCAATCAGGTTTTCCAACCATACTCATATATAGTTTCTTCTTTTCCTCCTTTCCAATAATAAGTAAGAAATTCATTGAAATATTCTGGCATGCCCAGTGGGACCCTTGTGTCTTTACTTGGGTTTTTGTTTGGTTGAAATCTCTCTATTATTTTCTCTTAATGGAATTAAAAGTTTCTTTTGGGATTAAAATTAAGTGCATACATTGACTACTTGAAATTTTAGTTCACATAGCTTAGACATAAAGGCAAAGTATTCTATCGTAGCTTCACTCTCTATTACACACACCTAAACCAAACCAATTTCATCAATTAAAATTCAAACATACTTGAGACAAGGCCTAAATAGGATTTCATCACCTAACATTAACCTTACCCTTTCTTAATGATCCTACTTGGAGGCCATTACCAAGGGGAGGACCAACTTAGCTCTCTGGTTGAGTATAATCTCTAGATATCAATATATTTTGGCCAAGCACCTGACACCTTTATCACTATAGTATGTGAAGTGAGGGGGTAGGCCCGAATACCAATCCATGTATTTATTCTAATATAGATATATTTTGAGCACCTAAACATAACTTGAAACCAACCTCAGACTTCCTCTCTAGTACCCGATCTACAAGCTAACTTCTGTCACATAACTTCTTAAAGAATAAAGCAAAAGTGAGATTAATTAAAATTCTTGGGCTTAATGTCTCTCTTAGGTTGTGATTGGATTTATTTGATCATTTTCTTATCTTTTCTTTATTTAGGTAGTAAAACTATTTATTCTTTTTATCTCCCCTATCTTTCATGGTTCTCACTCGCTAATAATGAAGAGACCTTGCAGATTAAAACCTATCACCAAGATAACCTACCTCTTCCACATATTCATCCATTAACTATACCTATAAATTAGTAGACTCTCCTCACCCTTCAAGAATTCCTACCTTCCCTCAAGATGTTCCTTAAGGATATATGTATTTTTTTGCTTTAATATACAACAATCCTATAGCCTTGCAACATTACCTTACAACCACATCTTACCCTATTCTGGCTCTAACCCTATCCATATATCCACCTTATGGTGTGACCCCTATCTCATGGGGAGTACCTCCATTTCTATGGTTACTACACAGCCATTGACTACCCTAACTTCCTCATCAACCAGTAACCCCTTTGAGACTACCATTGAAAATAAACCAACCTAGATTACCACTACCCTTTTACCTTATACTCCTAACAACCACTCCTCCAAAATAGGAGTACCTACCTCTCACACTATCAACCTTCATTTAGATACCTTCAACCCATAAGCCACTACTTTGATTCAAATCCTTATGGTGTCCATACCCTCTACCATTCTACCGATCAAGTTAAGGGTCACCACCCTTCCATCGATCACCAACCCAACTATTGCTCCTACCCAACAAGCATCCCTTGCACCAACCTTTGGCTACATCCCTAATATACAAGGGCATGTACCCACTACCCAAATACCTACCTTTACTTACCCTTATGTTTTTTCCACCCAACCATTAACATCCACTTACTCATATGTGGTAGCCTCCTAACCTTCTACCCACTATCTATATGTCTCTCAACCACCTAAAAAATATGCATCTTATAACCTCTCAGGTACACAACCCCAAGGGGACCTAATGAAGATTATTATGGACAATATGACCACCTTAAATTCATCCATCTTACGTGTTCACAACACCTTGTCATCTGACCAAATTTGTAATAAGCCTATCCATCCATATGTACCTATTAAGCCATATCCTCCCCAATGGGAACTTCCCAAATTCTCTAAGTTTGAAAGTAAGGAAGATCCCCAACAACACCTTAGGGAATTTAGGCATTCTTTTTATTTCATCACTTATGATGATGTCCTTATCCACACCTTTCCCATGTCTATAGCCGGTCTGGCCTTAGATTATTATAGTACCTTACCCAAGCATTCCATATTCTCCTTCACCCAACTAGCTCAAACCTTATTGGACCATTTTTTGATCAATATCACTAAGAAAGTGTCTATTACTAATTTCTACTCTATTTGGCAGTTTGAGGATGAATATGTTATCAATGTTATGGATCATTAGAGGAGCCTTATCAACCATATATTCTTCTCCCTACCCAAACCCAAACTAATAGAACTCTTTTCTTGGGCATGTGCCAAGCATATCTCCTCAACCCTACATTTCTAAAGCTTCCAAACATTTGATGAAGCTTTTACCATGGAATGTAAGTTAGAAAACTGAGCCATTGATGAAGGTAAGCCTAAGCTCAAGAATAAGAACCCAACCTATAAAATTAATGAGGCTTCTTCCTCCAAGTCAAGCAACCAACTTGATACTAACACCAAGAACAAAGGAATCATGAATGTGGTTATCCTAAAAGCCATTCCTCCACTTAATGTCAGTGAATAAAATTCCTCTAATTCCTCAAATCAAAACCTGAAGAACTAAACCTAGAACAACTAGAAGTAGTTAACTCCACTTGGAGAGTCCTATGCTTCCATCTTGGAGAAGTTATTGAAAGCCAATATCATTCAACTTCCTCCTATCAAGCCACCCCAATAATTAGACTCCTTTCATCCCGCACCTAGTTGGTAAAATGAGAATGATTTATGTTCCTTTAATTGAGTGAAAGGACATGATGTCAATAGATACAACACCTTTAATATTCTTGTCAAATCCCTCATTGACAAGGGGGAGCTCACATTGGGAAACCCCAATGCACCCTCAAACCAAGCCCTTGATATATTCAAGCAACCTTTTTCAAACCATGCTCCTACCAAGAATGAAAGCAAAAACATTGAGTTTTCTCATGATAGCCATATATTTAACATGGTCCTAGATTCCATCATTACCGAATCACCTAGTACCCAATCTCTCAATTCTACAACTCCTTTATCTATTGAGGTAGTGGGGTGACCCTTCCTTCCTTTGGACACTCAAAATGAGGAAGTACCATCCCCTCTCCCTCCACTTAATGAGGTAGTGAATCCACTAGATATCTTTTTAATTAATACACTGAAACAACCAACCACTACCACCTCACCCTTAACTTTAGCTATGAGGTAAACCAATTCCCCTTTGAAGATCATTCCTAAGGAGAAAACCCCCATGCCTTCTCCTCCCATAAAGGAACCACCTATCTCAACCTCACATTATTTTATTAAGGAATAGGATGAGATTACCATCTCTATGTCTCTACCTAGGAGTTATCTTTTAGGTCCACCATTTAGAGAACCAAACCAACCTATAAACCCTTCTCTAGGATAGTGCAAAAATTTGAGTCTATCTCCAACCATGACATAGATCAAGCCACCTTTTGGTAGCAATTAAGTCTCCCTTATATTACTTGACTAGAACCTCTAACCCTTTCTCAATTAGGCCAACCCATCACTTCTATTGGCCAATCCTTTATCACATCTACCCAAATAACAAAACCCTCTATCCAACCAACTAAGACCTCCACCAAACTAACCAACCCTAACCACTTAAGACAACCAAGGCCTAAGTAGCCAATCCCTCTCCTATCATCCTGACTAGGTCTACCAAAAATCTTGATATTTTCCCTACACCAAACCTTATTCACCCATCTATGAAAGTAGACCTAACCCCTTCAATCCCACCAACCAAATGTGAGACCAAATCAACTAAAGAAGAAAATCCAAAAAAAGGCTAGCAAGCCTAAACTTTGCATCCCTCAATTTTACCCTCTATTATGGGTCCTCATCCCTCTACCTTGAATAGGATGATAGTTACCTCTACCAAAACCTTGCCACATCTCTTGGTTACACCTTTGTAGTTGCTTTTTGACACACCTCTCTTTACCACACCTATAGTACCCAGGCTACATACCCTATGATCTTCTACCTCCAACTCCTTAACCTCCTTGCCTAAATCTAAGCCATCGACCAAGTGTACCACCCTACCCAAGGTACCTAATACTAAACCTATTTATAATTAACCTCTTACTTTAACCACCAAAGCCAAGAATGCTATGTCTTTACCACTTTTATCTAGGTCCTACTTGACCATCCTCCATAGGTTATTGCATACTTATTATTTATCCTTACCTCTTATCAGAACCTTTGACCCTCTAGCTTCAAAACCTACTTGGTACAATGATCACCAAGTGTGTGCTTATCATAGGACATCGGGTCATGATACAGAGAAATATATATCTCTCTAAACCATCATCCATCAAATTTATGATGTATACAATCTATTAATAAATGAACCTCCTTTGAACCCCATACCAATCCAACCACCCACCATACTTACCCAACACTCACCCACTCCTCCATTCTCACCTTGGAGTGAAGACAAATCTAACCAATCCTCTAGTTCAACCTCTCCTTCTATCCATACTATCAACATGGTCATAAGAGCACAATAGAAGGATAAGTGGAAGGTTGAGGTGTCCATTCCTTAGACATACCCCTCCTTAAACTCCCAACCAACCTACACCCAACGATCTTCATCTTTAGCCAAACCCAAGGTGTCTATCTTAGGTACCTCCTAATCTAACCCTTCAAAATCCATGAGGATAGTTATCCTCAAGAAACTTCATCAAACCCCGGTGAAGATGAGATTATATGAGATGATATATACCTCTCCCCATCACTATCAAGCATTTATAGAGGCTTTTCAATCCATTTAGGTCCAACTTGAGGACCCCCAACCTATAGCCACCTTTGTTGGTACCCTTCAAATTTTTAACCTTGTTACCTTCAAGGATTTGGAAATACCTTCCATCCACCCTGAGAACGTAGATCCTCCTCTTTTTATCACTACCTACATCAACCAAACCCGCATCAAATGGGTCATGATTGATGGGGGAGCTAACTTAAACATCATATATTCTCACACCTACAACCAACTCAACCTACCAAATAATGTTATGTCTAAATCCTCAGCCATCCTTCATTCCTTCAATGATACCATGGCCACTACCTTGGGAACTATCATCCTTCATATCCATGTAGGACCCCGTACACTCCCCAAACTATTCTATGTTGTAGAAGGTGAATTTTAGTACAACATATTTTTGGGATGACCTTGGATTCACTCCATGGGTTGTGTTCCCTCTACTGTCCACTATTCAATTAAGTTTGAATATGAAGGCTAGGTCATCACCATATAAGTTGACCCAAGTCCTATATCAACATGCAATATGAGCTATCACCTCAATGATGTCCTCATACCCCATCTAACACACCCTCAATAACTCAAACCCAACTTTTAACTACCAAAGTGGATATCATACCTCTTTCCATCGATGAGGTATCAACTAGTTCCTCTATACCTTCAAAACAAATCCCTATCATGCACCCTTTAGAATCCATGTTCCATCACCTGTCACTAGGAAGATTGTCTCCTTTTATCACTTGATGCTCTCCCTACTCCTCATGAGTACGAGAAACTTACCAACCAACTAGGATATGACCCCAATGTTGGAATTATCATTCTCTTTTGAACTCATAACTATCAGACCCATTTTATCTATGGGGACTTGACATATCCATCAATGCTTCTACCACCTCTCTTCCACCTTGACCATTCATCATTCATTTTTCTTACATTGATAAACCAAGTTTCACCATGACATACCTCCATCAGTGTGATTAGAAAGGTTTCAGTCTTGGATGATATGAGCATGGCCCACATTAATTGGTCACCATCAAAACTAAAAAGCCACACAAGAAGCATGGACTTGGTTCCATCTTGCCTAATACAAATGAATCTAAGAAACCCATCATTATCATTATTAAGGAGGATGTCCCTCCATCATCAACCTCACCTCCACTTGTGTGTGAGGATGATGACGTCATCCCACCTAAATTTTTTTTATCAACATGATTAACTTAGGACCCATGACTCATTATAAGGAGGGGGTGAACATGACCATTCATTTGACCCATCTTGAGATGATAGGAGAGAACTCTCCTACCATTAACACTATTTAGTTTTAGGATGATAATTCCAATCTCACCTACCTTAGTGCCCCAAATTCTTCAATCCATAAATTCCTTCTTCCCTAAACCTCGACCATGTTGAATGAATCTACCATAAATATCAACTTGGGCACTCTAGATAACCCCCATATTATCAAATGAGGCCAATATTTAAATACCAAGGAACTTAGAGACTTCCCATCCTTCCTACAAGACCATAGCATAATATTCACTTCATATTATAATGATATGACTAGAATTGACCCCGTCATTACTACCCATAGCATAGTCACTCACCATGATTCCAAACCTATCAAGAAAAAGCTCTGATGCATACATCCTCGCATAGCCCTTCTCATCAAAGAAGAGATTTAACATCTCCATATCTGTCAAATTCATTCAACCTATTGACTACCCCTAATGGGTCATGAATGTCATACCTATCACTTAAACCATAGGGGGACTACATATTTGTGTGAAATTTCACGACATCAACCTCGCCTTCCCCAAACACAGCTTTCTTCTACCTATCATTAACCAACTTGTTGATCTTATAGCTAGACATGAGATGTTATCTCTCATAGATGGATTCTTGGGTTACAATCACATCTTAATCACCCCTAAAGATCAGCATAAAACTACCTTTACCACCCCCTGGGGGGCCTTTTTCTATATAGTCATGTCTTTCAAGTTAAAAAATGTTGGTGCAACCTACCAACATGATATGACCTATATTTTTAATGACCTTATCCATAAGATCATATAAGAATATATATATGACCTTATTAAAAAATCAAAGCTCTAAAAATATCATTTGTATATCCTTAAAATCATCTTCAAATGGATTATCCACTATCATGTTTCTTAACCCTAAAAAGTACATCTTTAGGGTCTTGTCAGGAAAGGTCCTAGGTTTTATTATCTTCAGTCATAGAATCAAAGTCTATCCCACCAAAATAAAAGCAATCTTAGACATGCTTCTTCCTACAAACCTTAAGCAACTTTGAATCTTGAAAGGGAAGCTTCAGTCTATTCATCATTTCATCTCCTAATTTTCAGATTGGTGTCAACCATTTCACTATCTCCTAAAGAAGGATGTGTCTTTCAAGTGTAGATATTGTCAAAAGTCCTTTGATTCACTCAAAGAGTACCTCTTGTCACCACCTATCCTTAACCCTCCTAAGGATGACCAACCCTTTTACCTTTATATCTCTACCACCAATCATTCCCTAGGAGCAATGTTGGCTTATCGAGATGAACAACATAGAGAGCAAACCATATACTACATTATCCATACACTTTTAAAATATGGGACTTGATATACTCATACCAAGAAAATCTACTTATATTTAGTCTTCATGGCCACCAAGCTTTGCCACTACCTTCTTAACCATAAAACCTATGTCATAACCAACATTGCCCCACTTAAGTACATACACTCCAAGCTATATCAAAATAAGCATATGGCCAAGTGGCTCATGATTTTAAAAACTTTTAACCTTGAGTTCCTTTATTATAATTTAATTTAAGGATAATCACCACTAAATAATTTGTTGAAGCACTATTAGTAGATAATCAACCTCCTTTTCTTGAGTTCCCTGATGAGTCCAGCATAGCCCTATCTCAAGTAGATTTCACCTATCAAGTCACCATGTTCTTTAAGAGATAAAAATGTCAATATGGTGGGGGGTTAGGTATCATCCTTATCCCCTTTGATGGTGAACTTATTTCATTATCCTTCAAGCTTGACTTTGAATGCACCAACAATATCGCTGAGTATGAAGCCCTAGTGATAAGCCTTCAGACTACTTTAGCCCTCAAATTTAAAACAATTAATATCTTTGGTGAATCCCAACTTATGGTCAATAAAATAAATGGATCTTACCAGTGTAAAAATGATGTTTTTAAATAGGACAAACAACTAGTTGACAAATTCTAAGCATCATTTGAACATTACCACATCTAATCAACCCTCCAATCTACCAATAAGTTTGTCAACACCATGGCTTCCCTTGATTATTAGATACTATTCTCACCCTTAGACTCTAATATGTCTATCATTATACATAGGATTACCCAACCATCTTATGTCAAACTAGATTCCCCCACCATTTTCAATGTGGAAGAGACCCAACCTAGGCTTTGGTATCAACAAACTTTTGACTACTTTAACCTTGATATAGTTCCTTCTAGCCTCTCTAGGAATTTTCAAAGATCATTTATTTAGAGTACCTCATTCTATACCATTATGGGAGGAATTATCTATAAACATGGCTTTGATGGCCTCCTCTTTTGTTGCCTATATAGCCATGAAGCCTCCCACACTATCAAGGAAATGAATGACGCTATTTATGGGGGACACTTTAGTGGCATCATTGTAGCTAATTACATCCTTAATATTGTATATTAATAGCCTACCCTTAACCAATAATATTTTTATTATGTGAAAAAGTGTGTCAAATGTTAACAACATGCTAATTTACATCATGCACCTAGTCATAGCCTTCAAGTTTCTACCAATTTTTGGCCTTTTTCACAATGGGGTCTAAACCTTATTAGAGAAATTAATCCCAATTTCTCATAGTAATACCATTAAATTATCACTATAAATGAGTACTTACCAAGTGGGTCGAGGCTATTCCTTTAGTCCCAACCAAAGTAGAGAAGATTCTTGACTTTATAAACCATCACATCATCTACCACTTTGGTGTTCCTCATAAGATTATCACTGACAATGGTAATTCCTTTAAGAACAAGCAAGTTTATGGTTTCCATGATGTATTCAACATCAATTCAAGCTTTTCCTCATCCTATCACTCTCAAGCTAATGGATAAGCAGAAGCCTCTAACAAAACTCTTAATAACATTCTCATTAAAATGGTTAGCGTGTCTGGTTAGAATTGGCATTCACACATCCTATTTACTTTATGGTCATACTATATTAACATTATAACCCCTACGAGTGCTACCCCATTTTATCTTATGTTTGGAGAGGAGGTATTTTTGCCTCTATAAATTCAAATACCCTCTCTTTGCATATCTTTACAAGAGATTATTTCAGAGGATGATTGTCACCAACACCATTTATCCCATCTTGAGCTACTTGATGAGTGTCACCTCATATCCCTCACCCACCTCCATGTCTACCAAGAATGTATCAAATTTGCCTATAACAAACACCTTAAAGCATGAGAATTCACTATTGGAGACCCTATCCTAATATAAAGTCAACATGTCACTAATATGGAGAAAAGTAAGTGAGGCAAGTTTTCTTTCAATTGGCTTAGACCTTATATCATAACCCATAATTATGGACCAAGAGTTTATTGGTTATCTTCTCTCAAAGGACACCCAGAGCCTGAGCCCCTCAATGCTTCACATATGCAATTATTATTTTGTTAAAAAGGATCAATTCCAACTTTTGTTTAACTTAATCTCATCCCTTATTATCCACATGCATTCATCTCCCTCCTTTAGGGGAAATAAATTAAACATGAATCATGTGATTATCTGTCATACTCACCACATAATCTTGGACAATGGGTATCATGGCTCTACCCATGACATGGTTCTTATGGTACTTTCCACCCCTTTTCAAGATGGATCCCCATGATCATTATCACTTAAACCTCTTTACATCTAACCAAACTTCTTGTGATTTTGGTTTTACCACCATGAAGGTAAACCATTAAGTCAACATAAGTAATTCTATGCTAAGCAACATCAAAGCCAAACAACAAAATTCATATCACTAGTAATTGTGGGTCATTCCTATCATTTAAAAACTTCTCCTTTGAAGGATAGTTGTTAAAGATTTATTATAAATTTCCAAAATGTAAGGTGGACTACTTCGTCAAAGGCCAACTATCAAAAATCATTAAGAAAAGAACATAAACTTAGACCACTCCCTTAAAGGATGGCTGACTAAGCATTTGTCAAAATCATAATGATTTCTTGGTAGCTTCCCTCATCGATTAGCTTCCCACATATATAAATTAGTATAAGACCCATTATCACAATTAAAATAAAAGAAAAATAATATTGAAAGCCACAATTAGCTCTAAAAAATCAAGATAAGGTAGAAACCATAATCAGATTTTGCAAGTAGACTTCCCGCATCAATCAATCTACATAGTTTGGCATAGGCTTGTTTACCCTAGTCTTTTGGATACCTATAGTGAAGGCATACTAGTCTCATGACAAAGTTTCATTTTAACCCATTTCCCCTTTTCTAATATATGCAAAGTATGTTTAAGCTTACTTAACATTATGTGGCCAAGACACCTTTTTAACCAATGAATGATCACCCATTTGAAGCATTCGAAGGGGTTATGTTCATTAAGCCAATCCAACTTTAGGTTTGTTTTTATCCCTCATCAACAAATAAGCATCGTGCTCTTTGCTTATCCTATCGTGAACAATTGATATTTTCATTATGGAATTTTGTCTCTTGATTATAGTCTCCATTCCCCTATCCAGTGTTGTTAATTAAACTACCTTATGTGTTTTATCAGAATGAATAACAACAAGTATAACCATGGCCATAAAAAACTCATAATCAAAAGCATAATCATGACCATCTATATTACCATACCATACATGATAATCACATTCATAATCAATAAGTTCAACATTAACATGTCTAAACATAATGAAATCCAAAAATAATTAGCATGTCATAAGCATAACCATAACAACAACCATGACCATGACCAGCATCATAAAGTAATAACATCCATAAGCAATATAAACATCACATCATAAATCCATAAATACCAAATGAAAATCATACACCATAAGCATAGGAAATAAACAAAGATCACATATATAGCTCCAATAACATCATAACATGAATGTAAATGACCATAATCATAAACCACATCATGAAACATAAAATCATCATATACATCATGTCCATAAAAGTGAATAGTACATGTAATAAATGTATAAAATCTCTCTCTCTCTCATGTACATCTCACATCATCAACATGCAAGTTAGTATCAAAAATTAACACATGTACATATATCATGTCATGTATCATACCCTTGGGGAACCACTACCATTGGCCCCTCCTACTCCACTACCACTACCACTACCACCAAGTATCAGTCCTCCTAGAGTACCATGTATGTAACCACTAACTACTCCCACTATCCTAGAGTAGCCATAGTCAAACCACATGCTAGACTAGATTTGTACTCCCCCCATTTGAGCTCATTTGATAAATATGCTAGAATAATAGCTTCATAATACCATATATGCTCTACTATAGATAGATATCAGATTGTAGGAGTGAAACTCAATGGTACATCCTATCCTACCACTACCCCTACCCTTTGCCTTAAGGTATCCCTCTCTTGAGTCACTAAACTAATGTTGATCCTTACTTGATATCTCTTAGCTATAATAGTGACAACCTAACCCTGTAAAATGATGATCTAGCCCTGAGAGTGGCCACCTATCCCTAAAAACCTATGATCTAGGCTTGGACAAGTGCTAGTGTTTCCTATGACTATCCATCTTGGCCACCACCATACACCTATTCCCCTACTAAATCTACATCCATGGGCTGCTAATCACTATCACCCCACCCAAAATCAATTGTTGAATATAGGCCTTGGTACCATTCTACATATCGATCCACACAACTAGCATCATCTATAGCTATTCTAGCTATCAGCACTTCATGGTCCAATACTACATCCTATGGCTACAATTTTAGAAGTAGAAACTCTACATCCTCTCTCCTATATCTTTGAGAAGGAGTAGAAATCCCCTACACAAGACCAAACTAACACTGTAATCGATCCAAGGGGATCAACTCCATATCCCCCTCTCTCCTCCTTTATATCCATATCTAGCTCTATAATGATAGAGTGTGGTAACAATACTAGGCCCACCTAGGTTAGCCCATATATGGCATACACACCACATCACATACTATAAGACCCTCCAAAGCATCTCTAAACTAGTCTATATCTCTGGCACTTCCACCTTCTCTAGTCAAAGAATACTCATCTCTTAATCACACAAATATTGCTATGAAATATACATGGGTGTATCCATCCGTAGGTAACCCTAGTGGACTTAAAACCTGAATATGCTTATATGCCCAATAATGGAGCACAAACTCAACACTGATACCATATCATCTATGAGCTCTAAATTCACATAGAACCTTATAAATCTAAACTAATAATATTAGAGCCCACCTAAACACAATCCTTCCCAACAAAACCTCTACTAATAATCCCAACAATAGATATAGAAAGCAATTGCTACTTGAATCTGGTAATATAAAATAAGAAACTACCATCATCATCAAGAATCATCATCATCATTAGGTAATGCAAAACAAAATTAACTAATCTATAATCTTGATACACCCCCTACTTCATTCATTGATCACGATTGAGGTCGAAGCCCATGTCCTACTACTCAGTCGCATCCTCTTCTACCCTACATGATTGGTCATAGTTGAATCATGCTCAACTAATGGATAAATGACACCTCAACCACACACCTAATCGAATAATCTCCTAGCTAAATGCCAAAGTACAAAATCTCTAGTGCACAAAAAACTTGAAGTCAAATTATCAAAAGTGAAAATAGAATAACATTTTCACTTTTTATATTTTAGTTTATTAGGGTTTCCCCTAATCATCGATGGTCAAGGTGATTGTCAATAGTTGACCTTGGGATCCCTAACCATCGATGGTCAATATTCCACTCTTTTTTTATTTTAGGCACTTATACCTAAATGCCAACTTTGGAGATCACCTAATCTCTCCTAAACCAAAACTTGAACCATTTTTTAGAGATTACCCTTCTCCAACCACCCATTAGACCATGTCCACATAAACATTGGCTATTTTTTACCTAAAGTATCACATTTTTTGTGATGACCCTGCTTGGTCTTTTTTTACCACACTGACCATTTTTACCATGTTGACCATTTGAATTTGCACCACCTAGTGCACAACTAGACCATTTATGTTTTTCAAGGGAGTACTTCCTACCTCAAATACTTATAAAAACACTAACCATATCTAGAAAACTTGATAGAGTAACTTGATTAGCTATTACCAATACTATGGTCTAATTACCCTATCACCAGTCCTTCTAAAATCACCCTTATTTTTTACCAACATTGGAAACTTTAGTCTATGTGTGATCTTGGCTATCACTCTTAGTTGCATTTTTTGTGCATATTTGCATCTTGAATGCCCAACCACCTTTTATCACCACCTCATGCCTTACCTTGTACTGCTTATCAAACCTTGACTCAATTTTAATTTCACCTCATCAACTCTTAGTTTGAGGGGGGAACACCTCCTCTCATACTTGAAGTAATTAGGCCTTCAACCAACACTCTATTTTTGATTTGCATCTCATTAATTTAAAGCCACATAATAAAAAGGGGTAAAATATAGACACTATAAATCCATACACCATGATTTCAAATGACAAAATACCCCCTAGACTACCCTAGGCCCCCCTCAGGACCAATATCACCTTCTAACCCCTAATCAACCAAGCCCACATTCATTTTAACTTAACTATATCATCCCTTCTTTGTATCCCTTCTTACCCTTCACACTCAATCACCAATGGTCAGGTTGACCATCGACAATCATGCTAACCATCGATGGTTAGGTTGCACTACCCCAATTAAAAACATGCAAACTACCCACATTTTTTTTAAAAAAATAGCCCATCTAATTCTAGTTGTGAGCCATTGTATGGATGAGTTAAATTTAGAATGCCTAGTTTACATGTTGTTGCAACTCTCTCACCTTACCTATAAGAGAGAGGAGAAAAGAGATAAAAATCCATCTATAAAAACATCCAAAAACATCTATGAATCTATAATTATTATCAAGAGATTTGTGCATCTAGGAGTTTCTTTCTTGTAGGTTAATCACCATCAGCAATCCATTGATCTAGAAATAATATCAGAGAGTCAATTTACTTTCACCTCTCCATTAATCCTTTAGGTACTATTATTCTATCAGAATCAAGCTAGATTTCACCAACAAACCAACTACCTCAATCATTCACTCAATCAACTTCTGGTAAGATAAGTACTTGATTCTCAGTATTCATTTACTTTATTTCCATTATGTGATCAAACCAAGTCTTACCCATCTCTTAGAATCCATCTTTTAAATCTCATCAATTATCAAAATTATCAACCTAAATCCTCACACAGTAATCATCGACGGTTGACTCAACCATTGATGGTCGTCCCAACTACCAATGGTCACTATGGTACCAAAAACCAACAAACTAATTTCACCTACCTACACCCAATAAAACCTAATTTATTATGTTATTTCTTGTTCACATAACCCTTTCTAATTTTTTGAAGCATACCGCAACCCTCTAGAACTAGTGTTGACTAGTTCATTACTAATTTAATTATTTCTATCATATTTCTTAAAAAGCTTTCTTATATTTAGATTTAGTAACTTTTGATTCATTGATGCAAGTAGATTTCTTTTTTGTTTATAAACTTAATTTATTAAAACATGGGGATTGACAACCCCTATAGAAGCTCTCACTTACAGGATCTAGCTATCACTAGGCAATCCACCCAACTATTTGTCTAACAAACAATTTTATTTTAGTGTTTTCTTATCTGTAGGCCATCCTCCCAAGCCAAAGAAGGTATCTTCATAATCTTTTGAATAAATTCATGCACTATCAATCAAGTTTTCCAACCATACCCGTATCTAGTTTATTATTTTCCTCCTTTTTAATAATAAACGAGAAATTCATTGAAACATAGGGGATGATTATTGTACGTAATTAAGGACAAGGGATTTTTTTATTGTTGTTTGGATTTTTTTGAATTTTCTAATGTTTTGGATTCTAATGGAGTTTGTAATATTTTTGAATTTTTTTAGATTTATAGGTGTATATACAAGAAATACTAGTAAAGGGAAAACCTTATTCTAGCACTGAAGAGTGAGTGGTAGGGGATGGAAAGAATACATTATATACGGAGTATGGATGAATAGGAATAGATTGGAATAAAGATGATAACTATGGGAAACACATGACATAATAACTAAGTGTTGAGTCATCAAAATAACATTATAAGGATACACCAATATGTTTATAAGAACATATCTTAAGACATTTCCACTTCCTTTCCAAGGTCAAAATGGGAATAAATATGGTTTGATGATGGTAAATATTGGATTAAGAAGTATGAGTTTTAATGTGTTTGAGATTAAATGTATAAGGATGGGTTTGGATAGGTAATTGTTTTTTAGGATGGGTTATGGTGAATAAGGATGAGTGTAGGATGAATTTAAATAGGAATAGGATGGGTAAGCATAATTTAGGATAACTTAAGATAATTAAGGATGGTTTAGGGTAAGCATATGATAGTAAAGGATGGGATTTAAAAAGTTTTAATATGGGTAAGTATGGAGGGATGATTTAGAATATATAGGATTGAAATGGAATGATATTGCCCCCAAGTGGAGGGTACTTGTAGATAACTGATTATTTTATGCATGATGCTTAAAATTATTTTTCATCATGGTAATTTCCCAAGGCACCATATAAATGGTTTTCACTTATGGATAGATTTATTTCTCTCTTTTGGATTTTTTTTTATTTTTTTAATATTTGGCATCTCAATTATAAAAGGGTTCAATATGCATGATGCTTACCACTATTGATCTTTTAGGTATGCACTCCAAAGATGTATTTAGTAACTTCATTGATTTATAAGTTGTCTTCTTCAAAATTTACCAAGGTATAGTCATAGCCCCTATGATAGAGGGTGCTAACATATAGGGTGAAGCAAAAAGTATGTTGGTTGAAGGATGTGTGTTGAGTGCATAAAGGATTTAGAGGGATGGAATTATATTAGGGATAAGTATATGTGTCATGATGTAAATAATTAATGGGATCAACAATATCATGTTCAAAAAGATTGAGAGTAACTACAAGTTGGATGATTTGAGAATTTAATGTTGCATCAATGATATCTCCAATTTATGATGGGGATCTATCCTGAAAGTATGCTAATGTAGAGGATATATTAATTTTCTCATCCACTGTCGACATAGAAAGGTTTTCACCAAAGGATTCTTCTTGATTGTTTTGATTGGGATTTAGATTTGGATTGTCCAATAGACCTCAAATAGGTTTTCACTATGGGAATCATATTTTTGATTTTCTATATTTAAATTTGGATTTTGAATGTAATTTTTATTTTTATCATCCGATAGTGCCTAAAAACTATTTTCACTATGAGATGTCAACTTTATATTTAGACTGTAGGATTCATTTTGATTGAGTTACACTTGTTGTTCGGTAAAATATGTAGATGTTTCTTGATGCTCTTATGATAGGAGACCGGCTAGGAAGTCTTAAATTATTCTATTATCATGAAAGGAAGTTAATTTTAAGTAAGATTATTGGTCTCAATCAAAAGGTGTAGGATATTGGCTTGCAAGATGGAAGGAAGGATTGATGAGGTTGATTAAAGGAGTGATGGTAACATATTCCTCATAGAAACTATGAATAAATCTTGTCGCGATTATGGATGAATCTCCCTTATAAACCATAAAATTATCACTAACATATTTACATTGACTTTCAAATGGTTTGTATTTGATGCTATGGGGTCTAGCATTTACTTCAAAATAGATAGGTTTGATAATTCCTTGCTCATAGATTATTTTGTCTATAAGTACCTCTATCACTTATGGTGAATGTTCTAGGATGATGGGAGATTAAATAGGTGATAAGGGTTTGGGTGTTTGGATAATGGGTGATAGGATATGTTGGTTGAAGGAGGTTTTGTCCAAGATATGATTTTGGTCAGAAATGGGATATTTGTCAAAATTGGGATCTTGATCAAAGATAGGCTTTTAGTCAAAGATTGGATCTTCAATAAAGATGGGCTCCTTATCAAAAATGGATGGTAAACCATGATTATCAAAGGTAGACTAATCAACTATAGATTGGTTGAAAATAAATGTGTCAAAAATGGGATATTGAGAAATGGATGGAAGGTTATGACCTTGACTTGGAAGTGGTGTGGCTAGATTAGGCTCAGGAAAGACATCTTGACATATCCTCAAGCTATGATTTTTAGATGTGGATACACTTGGCTCTACCTTGATGTACCCTTTATTAATCAAATCTTGGATAAAATGTTTTAGTCTCATATAAAAGATAATCATAATATTTGTTAGGTCTATACCACTCAGATTTTGGGAGATTTTACTCAAAGTATTTGGTGTTTGGAAATATGACTAAATTTGCAACATCTAATTTTTGAAAGAACACATCATAAGGTTCCCCTAAAGGAGTTATTTTTTTCTTAATAAGCATGATAATGTTGTTGATAGATTGGGAGTTTTTGATATTTTGTAAATAAGGAGGTGGAATGATACTATATGGTAGAGGTGCTAGAATTAGATTATATTTTCTAGTGTAATGAGGGATGTTGGAATTAAGACTATAAATAGTGGATGGGAGACTTGAATGATTTTGGAAAATATGGTTACTAGTGATATGTTGATGTTGATGTGGAATGTTTTGGGATTCCCTAGTAATGGAGTGGGATAGAGAGGTAGCTTGAAATTGGAAGAATGGATTTATTGGATTTGTGTTGAAGGTGAAAGTATTTATTTTTGGTGGATTTATGAAGGTTGATGGACTTGAATTTGTTGGGTTTGTGAACAAATGTGAATTTGATGTAGTTTGATTCAAGTTTTGAAATGGGTTGAGTGTAAAATTAAATGGTTTATTTTGATGAATTTGGAAAGGTTGGTTTGAGGGATGTAGGATTTAAAAGGTTGCTTTTGATGGAAGATATTTGGATTTGACTAATTTTGGGTTTGATTTATGAATGGGTTATGGTTTAAATATAAATATGAAAGTGGTGGTGAAGATGAATCAAAAGTTTGATTTATATTGATGTTAAGGTTAGAACTAGATGGATTGGTGAATGCATTTTGATTTATGATTGGTGACTTTTGATTTGTTCATGGGGTGGAACTTGTAAAATAATTCATAGAATTTTGACTTACAAAGCCTTAAAACTAATTTGATGTTGTTCCTAAAGTAAAATTTGGATATTTATTTATGGGTAAACATAAATAAGTATTCAAGTTTGAAATTTATTGATTGATGTTTGGGTTGAATTGGTCGATTGGTAAACTTGAATGACTATTAAATTTTGGATTTAATTGATTGATGCATGAGGATGATTACATATTCAAAATTAGATTTGGATTTGTTGTATGATTGATTGGTGAGTTTGCAATGACATTTAAACTTTGATTTAGATTTGTTGGATAACTGATTTGATGTTGATTCAAATATGTGGTTGAATCAAAATTGGTTAGATAGAATCCTAGCTGAAGATAAGGATTATTTGGATTTAGATTTGTTACCAAATTAATCAAGGGATTATTAAAAAAATCCATGTGCCTTGTAATGAGTGATGTTTACTAAGGGAAAGACTTGACTCAATAGAAATAATATTCTTAATGAATACTATAAACCAAAAAGTTAACAAAAAAACTTGAATTATTAAACCAATTATTTTAAGCTTTTGATAAAAAGACTTGATTTTAGGATGCGATTTATACTTAAAAGGATTAATTTTCAAACAAGTATTTTCAGCACGTGGTAGACATAAGGAAAGAACAAACAAAATTTATATTCTAAATAGTCAAGAAATTGTAAATAAAAGGTGAAAAACTAAGATGAGGGTCATGAATAAATATTGGGCCTTCGATTGTCACCAAATCACCATAATCTCAAATGTGGCCTAGTGTTTCAAGGTACTAATCATGGAGGATGCTTCCATTCCCATGGACCACTGTGTTTGGTTTTGAGGGTGTGTGGAAGGTAGTTTTTTGGTCTTAACTACTAACCAATACACCAAAATTGAATGAAAAAATAGGTTATCATAGGCTTAAGGTTTAAACAAGATTATTTAAGGGGGATAAAATATGGAAGAAATAGATAAAGTGGATGCACACTATTGGTTTATACTTCAAATGGCAAGCTTTCTCCATTGTGATGTAAACTTGATTTTCTCTTTGAAAATGTGGTGCTTACTCTTTCAAAGCAAAGGATAATGGGCAAAATTTTATTTCAAAAAGATTCTTGTATGCTTTTAATCACTTTGATTCTCTTGGATTTACTTCGATTCACTTGTGAGTAGAAATTTGTTAGCATAAGTCTAGATTTTGATCTGATTTTAGAAGTCTTAAAAAAGAAGGTTTTCAAGTTTATTTAAAAAAATTTAGAGAAGGATCCAATGATGGAAGATTATTTGGATTTATTAAATGATCCAAATAATCAATGGTGGCTAATGAGTCCTCACCCATGAGGATGAAAACCATTTCAAATGGTTGACAAGCATGGGGTTGGTTAGTTGAGTCGGTAGGACTAAGTCAAACTTCTTGACAACTTAGGGGATGAGTCATAGGATGTTAAGAAAGTTATGGATTTGGTTGGGATGAGGGAGAAAAATATGGAAGATGTTTGGATGAGGTGTAAAATACAAATTTTTATATTTAAAATAAGGATTTAAGTGTGCATAATTGACTAATTTGACTTATTCAATTATTTGAATTTGGAAGGAGATGTGATGTATTATTAGAATAATTATTAAATAGATTTAGGTGCATTTTGACACTGAATGAAATTTAGGTGTCTGCAAGGATAAAGATGTTTTATAAATTTAAAACTTAGTTTCTTTATTATTTATTTATAAACCATATTCTTACAACTACCACCATCAATAATTACTTTACATATCTCACCTCCTAAATAACACCTTGTTTGAAAAAAAATTATCCATGACCTTGAATCATGTCCTTCTTTACCATGTGTATGTTCTTTCCTTGGAGCTATCATTATTCTTATTTTCATGATATTTTATTTTATGTTTATTGAAACTTATGTATTTTATTCATTTATCTCAGCCTCAACCAAATTCCCTCTTGGTAAATCCTCTTACATGGTTTTTGTTCATGATAGTGCTAACATTCAAATTATTTGTGCCCTTATTCTCCACATCTATAATAGAAATAATATTTGTGTAGACCATTCCATACTCTAGTACCTCCATAGCATCTACATATATGAAATCATATTCATGTTTTTTTATTTTGATACCCTTGTCTATTATCCTCTTTCCTTTCCATCTCATGGTATGATTCTCCTCTAGTGGGCTTAAACCCACCCCATCCACTTACTATAGATGATTGTCTTATTTTTGGCTCAATTTATCTTCTAAAAACATGTCAATTCTTTTTTTTTTTTCCATAAATATTAATTAGTAAGCCTCTTACATGATATTTATTTTATGCATGTTCAATTCATGTTGACTAGAAAACTTTAAACCATTTAAATACCATGCAACTATTTGTTCTTTTGTTTCATCATGCTCCACTAAAATGGATAACTTGTAAAAATCATATGTATAGTCTTGTAAACTATGATATTTTTTCTTAAATTATGAAATATTATGTAGAGGTTTTATGCATAATCTATAAGAATAAATTTCTCTCATATTCTTCTCCATCTTGCTCCAAGTCTTGAAATTTTATTTATCCTTTCTTTGTCTCTATTTCTGCTAGGTGTTCCCACCAAATAAATGTTGTTGGTGTTAAGCACGAGATATATTAAGAGGGGGGGTGAATCAGTATATCATATATCTTATAAAACTTTCTCTTAAACAAAATCCACCCAATCAAAAATTCAAGATATGCAATAAAACTCAAACAATAAACACCACACAAGATAGAGAGAGACACTAGATATAACGTGGAAACCCAATGTGGGAAAAACCATGGAGAATAATATCAAGTATATGAATGAGCACCAACCCAAACAATATTCACAAGCACCAACTTTCAGGATCACCAACCCCTATGCTGAGCACCAACCTAGTAACAATTCATGAGTACCAACCCATAAAATCACCAACCCCTTTGCCGAGCACCAACCCAGTAACAATTCATGAGCACCAACCCATAAGAGCACCAACCCCTTTGTCGAGCACCAACCCAACAACAATTCATGAGCACCAACCCCTTTATGTATACCACACACCTATCTTTCAATGTTGTTATCTCAACAAATGATAGTTCAATACAACATCTCTTTCCTCTCTCTCACGTTTGCTCTTCTAATCTAGATATAGCAAATACAAATCATATTCATCTCTCACAATTGCTCTTCTAAGCTAGATATTACAATATCAAATCAACCTCTATCTTATTCATATTACAAATGGCTTCTCAAGCCTTTATTTATAACTTTCCAAATGACCTTTGGCCCTCCCCCTTTGTGACCCTTCAATCCTCATGGAAAATGGCACAAAACTTGTATGACCCTTCATATCCTTGCCTTTGAAAAGTCATGTGGTGACCCTTCATGATCAAAAATGTCCTTCCATCTTTTGTCCTTATCTTGGTGACTTTTCATATTCCTCAAAGTGTCCCTTCATGAGAAATTGCACCCTTCCTCTTTTGTCTTCACTTGGTGACTCTTAGAATTCCCCAAGATGACTCTTCATGGGAAAATGCATCCCATCCTTCTTTTGTCTTTACCCCGTGACTCTTTGACTTCTTCATGGACCCTTATTTTGTCTCATATACAACCAAAAATATATTTGTTAATATTAAATAAATATTAACTCACATTAGCCAAAATATATCTATTACAAACATCATTAAATGCAATGGGGCCTTTATCATCAAAAATGCTAGACCTTTGACATCAATGACAATATTTCCAACAATCTCCCCCTTTGTCATTGATGGCAACCTCAATCCTGAAATTGCCACATCCTATCATACTGTCATATGAAAATATACAGTAACTCACCCTTATTGTGGTAACCTATACCTATTCCTTGTACCTATTTTTGCACTTATACCTATACCTGTTATTCTCCCCTTTTGACATCAATAGAAAAGGACCTACCTGGAGCTAACACTTAGCTCCCCCTCAATTGATGTTGAACATCAATGGTAGGAAGTAATATAAATTACTCCCAACTCCTCTCACAGATCTTTGAATGTGTCCTTTGATCATGCCTTTGAGAAGATATTTGACAATACATATACATTGTTCCCTGTCCTTTGAGCATCTGCAATCAACTCATTTAAATATTTTATTCTAATCTCACAACCTTATTTATGAAAATCTAATGTGTATCCTTGATCACATATTTGACTAACACTCAATAGATTATGCTTTAGACCTTTTACATATAAAACATTCTTAGTCTTAGTTCTACCATAATCCAAATTCAAAGTACATTTTCTAGCTATCCTAGCAGTGGTTTTATCTCTGAATCTCATTGTACCACCATTGATCTTCTTTAGAGATATGATTTACTTTTATCTCCTGTCATATGCCTCAAACATCCACTATTAATTAACCATGGCTGATCTTTGCCTCTTACATGCAGGGCTGTCTGAACCATCATAGAATCTTCAGGTTGTTTCTTCTGCCATGAACATGTCTGAACCTTCTTCTTGATGAATGGAGCTTTGAAACTCTGATCCTTCTTGACTGACTCGAACACGCTTCTACAATACCAAGCTATGTGTCTGAAGTTGTTACACTTGTAGCATACTATGTTCTCTTCATCAAAGCTTGATAGAGGAGCAAAAGAGTTGTGTCTTCTACTTGACTATACTTGGCTTTCCTTCTCCTTATTTCTGAAATTGTTAGCTCTTTTTCTACATTCTAATTTCTTGTGACCATATCCATTACAATAAAAATAATAGCCATAAAAATAAGACCTATCTGTATATTTCTGACCTAATTTCCTTTTGTAGCTTTGTTCCTTGCAACCTTCTCTATTTGAAATGTCCTCTATATTATTCATTTCTCCCCTTTTTGTTTCCTCTTTTGTAAGAGCTTCAGCATAGCTCTTTTTATTTTCAAATCTGATCCTTGTCTTATCTAAAGTTGATTTTTGACTTTCCAATATCTTATTTAGCATGTTAGTGATATCCTCAAATTTTGAATCACTAACTACTTTATCATTGACTGCTTTCTCAATATCTTCTTTTAAAGAGGCAAGTTCAATAACGTACCTTTAACATTTTTTCTTTGTTATATCCAACTGTGCTGTGAGATCTTCTTCATTCTTCTTGGCTTATTCTAAGTGTGTTGTTAGATCATCAATAATTTCCTTTGACTCCTATTCATTTTTCTTGATCTGGCACTTTAATCTTCGATTCTTCTTCTCAACAACTTTTAACTCTTCTAGGGCACAAATGAGTTCTCCTTCCATATTCACTTCAGCTTCCTCTTCTTCTTCTTGATCATCTTCATGTATGGTCATGAATAGAATCTCTTCTTCTTCTGAATCGCTGACTCCACTATCTTTGACTGAGCTAGGATCCTTAGAATATAGGCTCTTCTTCTCGAATCCCTTCTTGGATTTGCCTTTGAAATTCTTCTTATATGTAGGCTTTTCTTCTTCATCATCATTACCCTTATTTGGGCATCTAGCTAAAAAATGTCCAATTTTTCCACAATTAAAACTTTTAAAAGGTAATTTTCCTTGATATTTACCTGTTCCTCTTTTCGGCTTGCGAATGAAAAGTGCTCTGTTGTCATCTTCATCATCACTAGAACTATCACTTGATTCTTAAATCTTAGCTTTCTCTTTCTTTAATGTCCTAAAAGCTGCTTCTCTCTTTGAAGGTTTATCTTATTTTGTCTGCATCTCATATGTTGTGAGAATAGCATGAAGCTCATCCATCTTTAGCTTGGCTAAATTCTTCATCTCCTCGATTGCCGAAACCTTTGCATCATATCTCATTGGTAGAGATAGCAAAACCTTTTGCACCACCATTGACTCATCCAACGTTTCTTCAAGACCTTGAATCTGATTTACTATCTAATCAACTCTCAAGAGATAACTTGCTATATCTTCTTCTTCTTCCATCTTCAAACTTTTAAATTGCCTTCTAAAAGTCTGAAGCTTAGCTTTCTGAACCTTTCCATCACTTTTGTAAATATTCTCAAGTTTTACCCAAGTTTCATGAGCATATTTACATTTCATAACATTAACAAATTTAGATTCACATAAACCACATAAAATAACATTTAAAGCTTTAGCATTACATTCACTTGCCTTATTTTCTACTAGAGTAATTGCAGATGTCTGTGGCTCTTCATATTCCTCCACCACTACTTTCCATATGTCGAATCTAAGGGCCATAAAATAAACCTTCATTATCATGTTCCAAAAATCATAATTCATCCCATCAAACAAAGGTGCCTTATTTGTAGAAAATCCTTCTTGTGACCCAGCCATTGTGCTTTCCCAATCTACCTTCAAGCTATAAAACTTTTCAAAAAGGAATTTGCTCTGATACCAATTATTAAGCATGGGATATACTGCGAGGGGGGGTTGAATTAGTATATCATATATCTTATAAAACTTTCTCTTAACCAAAATCCACTCAATCAAACATTCAAGATATGCAATAAAACTCAAACAATAAACACCACACAAGATAGAGAGAGACACCAGATATAACGTGGAAACCCAATGTGGTAAAAACTATGGAGAACAATCTCAAGTATATGAATGAGCACCAACCCAAACAATATTTTCAATCACCAACTTGCAGGAGCACCAACCCCTTTTCTGAGCACAAACCTAATAATAATTCATGAGCACCAACCCATAGGAGCACCAACCCCTTTGCCGAGCACCAACCCAGAAACAATTCACAAGCACCAACCCATAGGAACACCAACCCCTTTGTCGAGCACCAACCCAGCAAAAATTCATGAGCACCAACCCCTTTGCTGAGCACCAACCCAGTAACAATTCGTGAGCACCAACCCATAGGATCACCAACCCCTTTATGTATACTGCACACCTATCTCTCAATGTTGCTATCTCAACAAATGATAGTTCAATACAACATCTCCTTCCTCTCTCTCACCTTTTCTCTTCTAAGCTAGATATAACAAATACAAATCATATTCATCTCTCACAATTTCTCTTCTAAGCTAGATATTACAATGTCAAATCAACCTCTATCTTCCTTATTACAAATGGCTTCTCAAGCCTTTATTTATCGCTTTCCAAATGACCTTTGGCCTTCCTCCTTTGTGACCCTTCATATTCTTGCCTTTAAAAGGTCATGTGGTGACCCTTCATGATCAAAAATGTCCTTCCATATTTTGTCCTTATTTTGGTGACTTTTCGTAATCCTCAAAGTGTCCTTTCATGAGAAATTGTGCCCTTCCTCTTTTGTCTTCACTTGGTGACTCTTGGAATTCCCCAAGATGACTCTTCATGGAAAAATACATCCCATCCTTCTTTTGTCTTTACCCTGTGTCTCTTTGACTTCTCCATGGGCCCTTCTTTTGTCTCATATGCAACCAAAAATGTATTCATTAATATTAAATAAATATTAACTCACATTAGCCAAGATATATCTATTACAAACATCATTAAATGCAATGGGGCCTTTAGCACCAAAAATGATAGACCTTTGACATCAATGACAATATTTCCAACAGTTGGAAATATTGTCATTGATGTCAAAGGTCTAACATTATTGGTGATAAAGGCCCCATTGCATTTAATTGTGTTTTTAATATTCATATCTTGGCTAATGTGTGTTAATATTAATGCATATATTTTTGGTTACATATAAGTCAAAAGAGGGCCCATGAAGAAGTCAAAGAGTCACGGGGTAAAAGATGAAAGAGGAATGGGATGCATTTTTTCATGAAGACTCATCTTAAGCAATTCCAAGAGTCACCATGTGAATAAAAAATAGTGTATGGCACATTTTCCATGAAAGGACACTTTGAGGAATATTAAAAGTCACCAAGATAAAGACAAAAGAGGAAAGGATGCTTTTACTTATGAAGGGTCACCATATGACTTTTTAAATGCAAGGATATGAAGGGTCATACAAGTTTGGCACAATTTTACATGTGGATTGAAGGGTAACAAAGGGTGAATTCCAAAGGTCATTTGGAAAGCTATAAATAAAGGCTTGAGAATCTATTTTTATTATGAAAAAGAGTGCATGGTTTGTATTTTTTCAAAGAGAGAAAAGCAGGAGATATTTTAGAGTTCTATCATTTGTTGAGTAAGCAACATTGAGAGATAGTTGTGTTTTATACACAAGAGGGGTTAGTGCTCACAAATATTTTCAAGGGGTTGGTGATCCTTTAGGTTGGTGCTCACAAATAGTTATTGTGTTGGTGCTTGGAAAAGGGGTTGGTGCTCCTACAAGTTGGTGCTTGCGAACTTTGTAATTTGAGTTAGTGCTCATTCATATACTTGAGATTATTCTCTATGGTTTTTCTCACTTTATTTTTCCACATAAAAATTTGGTCTCTCTCTCTCTCTCTCTCTCTCTCTCTCTCTCTCTCTCTCTCTCTCTCTCTCTCTCTCTCTCTCTCTCTCTCTCTCTCTTATGTGGTGCATATTATTGTTTCAGTTTTATTGCATATCTTGAATTGGTGGTTAAGTGGTTAAAGAAAAGGAATTTGATTAATAAATAAGATATATAATATACTGAGTCACCCCCCCTCTTAGTATATTTCATGCTTAAATAATGCATTACCCTTCAATTTTGGGCTTAAAAAATGTAATTTATTTTCTTATTTCATAATTCTCCATACCATTTAATTAGTCTATAACTAATTTGGTTTTAATCTACCTCTATACTCTGAAACTTCTACCTTGATTCATTTGTGCCTTCCCTTCAAGGACCTAACCATCCTTTCTTAAATTGATTGTGTTTTTTTCATTCTTATTATTATTTATGAATTTATTCTTATTACTCTAATTATTCCTATTTTTCATCTCCATATTGCCTTTATCTTTGATTTGTGACAATCACAGTCAATTTTTCAACTTATCTCTATAGTTGTTGCATAGTCCTAATCATTTGTGAAATTCCTCCTTGTCCTCTTTCCATATTTTACACATGTTATTTAATAAAAAAAATATCTCAAAATATAATTTATAAATCCATTATAGATTCACAAAGATATTACATCCAATATTCAAACCCGATTTGATATCGTATGATGAAACCATGAACTAGCAAAGTAAAATTTTAATAGGCACAATTTTATCAAAATTTGTTGAGAACTAATATTTATTGATTATGCATGAATGAATTAAAAACATTACATAATATTCCTTAAATAATTCTTAATTCAAAATTGGAGTTGACATGTAAAACTAAAAAACTTAAATAAATCAAAAAAGCTACATAGAGTTAAATGACCCTACTATTTTTAGCAATTGTTATTTTTATCAACTTTTACATGAAAGCTTAGACAAGTATAAAATTTTACACTTATCCCTTACCAAAAAATTCACATTAATTGATGAATTTTAACTCATGTTCATTCATGGTTACAAATATATATATAATTTTTTTTTAAAAATAAATTGTCAAAACCAGGTTATGGTTGTATGCTCCTATCCAAGATCTTAATTTAAAACGTAATGGAGCTAAAATGTGTTCCCAAATAAAAATTCATGACATATATAGGATATTTTACTACATCATCTTCCATTCTCAAATCCTTCATACAAAAATTAATACTTGCTCTATTCATTGATGCCTTCATCTATCCATGTCAACCTTCTTATAATTATTGAAGATGTCCTTCCATGCAAATTATTGGAGATGTCCTTCCATGCACTAAAGTATCCAAAACCATAGAAGAATGTGAAGAGAATATTTTATGTTTATGAAGTACATGTTTGTTTTTTGTGATCGAACCTACCCATTAATTTAAATAGATAGTTTTAAAAAATTCATGATTGTTATGAAATTGCCACTTGCATGAAGTGCTAGTTTCACCACTAAGTCTAGACTCCTCCATTAAAACTCTAATATTTTTTAAAACTATATCTTTAATATGTTTAAAGATGAATGGATTATTTTTTGGATCCAAATATATCAAAATCACTCATTACATTAGGATATATTGTCACAATTGTATTGATATTTAAAATAATTTATGTCCCTTCTCTATGCCATGACATTTTGTAACTAATATCATATTAGGGTCAACTCACTCGTTGTATTAATTTTTCAAATAATTCATGTTTATTCTTAATTATGTCATATTTTGTAATTAAATTATTTTAGGGTCAATTCACTCATTTCATTAGCATATTATGTCATAATTGCATTAAATTTTTAAATAATTTAAGGTTGTTATAATAGGATATATTCATCCATAAACTCATAATAAAAATGAATATTTATTATTTTTTATAGTTAAAAACACCCTATGTATGTAAAATGTGGGAGTATACACAAGGCACATGAACTATTTGAGAGAAGGTGTCAATGAAATGTGGTAAAATAGATTGAAATGATTTCAAAATATAAATTGTGCTCGAACACACACATGGAACACAAATTGTTTAAAATAATGGATTAAAATTAATTTTTCAAGGATGCTCACAAAATATTCAGATTGATTAAGCCTTATTGACTACAACCTAACCAATTGTATAGAGACAAATATGGATTTTACATGCCCTGACAGACAACTATGTATTATATGAGAACTTAGACATGGCATGTGAACAATTTGACAAAACGTTTGAACAAAATGCAGCCACATGGATTGTAACAATGGACTTAATTAAGTTTAATTTGTTATTGTTTGAATATATAAGGATCTTATCATTATGATTTGATATGTTAGTGAATTTATCAGATGGTACTTTCATACATTCACAGGAACTTATCAACTATAGTTGTTAAATTGGAATTCAAATTCATGTATTTTATTGAAATGATATTAAACCCACTTTCACACTTATTATTCTCATATGATTTAATGAATGTTTTTATGATATTTATGAATCATTGGTAATTGTGATCATTTTTACCATGCCATGAAAAGTAGAGTGTGTTTATTCAGCATGTCTAATATATAAAATTATTGTAGAAGACTATGGAAACCTAATCAATGTGTTGTATTATATTATAACCATGTTCAATGAGTCACATAATATTCCTTTTGAACTTTAATCATCTATTAAAATTAGTAATGAATTTTGATGGAAAGTGAGAATCATTTGAGAAGATGCATCATAGAGCATGTTATTTTTTTTTATAAACTAGTATAAAATAATAATAATTTGATGGAAAGTGAGAATCATTTGAGAAGATGTATCATAGAGCATGCTAATTTTTTATATTTTATAAAATAGTATAAAATACTAAACCTTAAGTGAGTATACTTGATAGTTGTTTGAGATATAACTATAGCATATAAAGTATGAAAAGGTTCGATAAACTTAATCCATAAGAATATTTTTTATGGGTATATGGATATAACTTAAAATAATAAAAAATTTGATTGATAAATATAATATTAAATTGGTGATGTTAGTTTTGACTCAAGTATTATGGGTATAGAAGTGATCTTATCATAATAACTCATTTTTTAAAATAGTATATAAGCATGGACATCTAGTCCATAAAAGTGAGTAATTTTATTCCCTAGCTAAGAAGCCCATGATGTTAAATCCTCATTCATTACAGACTAACTGATATAACTACAACCTTTATTTAATAGTTTCAAATCATTGATTTTGGTTTATTAATTGTATTTAAGAATGAATTTTGTAGACACCTTAATTATTCTAGTCTAATTCTATCATCAATTTATCCTAATTCAAGGTATCACATTAACCCCACCACATTAATTAATTAATCGCATCATGTTAATTAATTAACCCCATTTAATCCTACCTTGTCATCCCCTAAATAATCAGCTAATTTATCATTATTAATTAGTTAATTACTTACTAATTAATTATTAAATAATTCCATGCAGACATAATTATTTAAAAGAAATAAATAAAACATTAAATATCTTCACCCAGTCAACTCCTTGATCAAAAAGGAAAATCAATGCTCTCATCCAATCAATTATGAATATAGCATTTAATTTTTTTATTCCCTCATCAAATGGAATTAAAAAACTTAACTCCATGTCAATCCCTAGTCAAACTATTGTCACTCAATATTACACCCTAGAGAGGTTGTTCAAGCCTTCTCTAGAGTGAGTGATATATTGGATTGCCTCTAGGCCTATGGGAAGCTTATAGTAAAGGTAAACCGATAGGTTTAAGGGCTAGCTCCCTAGATTAGTCTTTGATAGCTTATCACCTACACTACTTGATTTCTTTGATGAAAAGGGATAAAAGGAAACAAAATTAACCTATCATAATGAGTTGATACACCAGATTGATCTCCACTAGACTACCATAAAATTACACTATGAAACATGACTCATAATACTAGTCTCAACATACTAGATTGCTCTAACATAAGTGTTTCAAAAATGGAGGTGATATGCATTGAACTTCTCATGGTGAGTGAATAAAAGGTTATATTGTAGACACTAATGCTACTCCTTACACTTAAAGATAGACAAATAAAATATCTACACTTCATGTGACCTATTAGAGGGAGAGCTAATTGCATTAAACATGGAAGAGTAAAGAGAAGACAAGGATGGATACATATCACTTGTGATTCCACTATGCACCCCTTCACACACTTAAAAAAGAAGTTATGAACTCAAAAATAGATTGGAAATATTTATTTAAAAGGCAAGTATAGTATTCAAAATAGTAGGGCTTTACCATACCAGGTGTGGATTTGATTACAAAGCCAAAAAAGCTTGCATTTATAGAGCATAGGAGAGGAGAGATAAGAAGAGAAGTGGAAGGGTCACAAGTATAAGTTTAAAACTATGAGAAATATTTACATTGAAAGAGAATGAAGTGTGAAATAGGTCATGAAGGTCCTTTTTGACTAATGTTCATAATAATTGCATCCTTCTTCTAAAATTGGTGTAGAGACCTTAATCAGTATTCTTAAAATTACCCTTATGATGAAACATCACTCGATTACTTGAAACTAACTTATGAAGTCTTTGACACATATTATATATCATGGGATGTTATAAACAAGATGTGATAGTCATTAAATACCCCTCTAATGGATAGCCTTCCTCTTGAGACTTGTGTTCACTATCTATAGTCACTTGTTAGTCCTCTTGGCTTTAGTATTCACATTTGACATTAAGGTGACTAATATTTACTCAATTAAATTCATGTAAGACATGTTATGACATATTTTTAGAGACCTTTTATCTTCTACTCCATCAGTTACATCTTAAAAATATCCAATATCAAACCTCTCATCTTCTCACTAGGCAATCACTTATCTTTTCACTGTCTATCCAAGACTGTCTACAATGAGAATATTAGTAGAGGAACTTATATGCTTCACTTGGGTGATATATGAGTATATGGAATTATAATAAGTCACTAAAAAACTCCCTCAATGGATTTAATCTACCAATTTTTTTATGTACCTATAAAACACATCAAAACTTGTAAGAAACTCATATTTTGGTCTATTTGTACAAGTGACAGTATAGATAAAATAGATGTCATAGAGCTTGGGTGAGTGATAGATAGGTTAAATTCACTTTCATTTCTATTTGAGCATTCTTTGATGCATCTCCAATGATATTTTCTCCACCAGATTCTTGATAGGGTTTTAGGAGGTTTTCCATCTTAGTGATGATTCATAAAATCTAGATGCTCAACCTCTAAAAAACATCCATTGAGATCAAGTGTAAGTTTATCTCTTTATAGGTATTATAAGTTCCTTCTAGGAATTTTGGATCTTTTTGAGGCTTTAAAGAGAGAGACTAGTCTTATCACTCTTCAAAGAATCAACAATATTCAAAGTAGGAACACTCACCTTTTCTTGCATTATTTAATGTAAATAAGTGCCCTAAGCTTGAGTAAATGGATAAAACCAATGACTCAAAAGGTGGCCTTACATAACATAAGACCAACTTAGACAAAAATTACAAAGATAAAACATGTGTTTGACCTCATTAGAGACCATGGGACCACGTTTTAAACCTACAAGACTTTATGACAAATTTGAACTATATAGGAGTTGATATAATTTGACTTGGGGTCAAAATAGTCAAAATGTTGGAGATTTCATAGGGGTAAAAAGCTAGATATGCTAAATACCAATAGCCTTCTCCTATATATTAGGCTATAGAATCACCTATACACTATACTTGATACTGAATTGCCTCTGCAAGAACACATAACCACACCAAACAATAGGAAATAAATGCACAAGACAACACACCAAGCAAACACACTTGTATTTTCAAGAACACTTAGGGAAAATACATAAAACATTAGTAAAGCACACCTATCCTAGTATTTACAAGACCTAAAACATTTGAGGTGAAGAATAATTCATCATTTCTTTAACCAGGGTAAAAGACAATGTTTATTTCATCATTGTTGCTCTAAGAAAACATACCTTCATGTGATACATACTTGTCAATGAACATTACTTATGTAGATAGTAAAATGACTTACCATATTTAGATATTATGCTGACTACAAATGTGCCACTTGGATCTCTAAAGAATACTTCATCTATCTCTATTAGAGGTATTCTTGACTTTGTATCTGAGCTTGACTTTTATCATGCTCATTTGATGTTCTTCATTTTGCTTCATGGGAAGCATAAAAGTTGTCTTAACCTCACCTTATTATAGAACATGATGCTCTTGATGTTTAAAACCATAAATATTTTCTTATTACTATTTAAACATGTTTGAGAGTGATTCAACATTAGGCTAAGGTTTAAACTAATCGTCAATCATAAAACTTTTTGCCTTGGCCTTATTGGACTCCATGATTGCATCCTTATTAACAGTAATTTAACACTCATTCTCATGCTTAATAAAACACTCTCCTTCATGTTTATAAGATCCATGAACAACATTAAATCATATTCATGCTTCTTTGGAAGGGGAGATTACTTGGTTTTTTAAACTCTTGAACTATGGCATGAAACTACTGTGATAGATCATATTTTTCTTCATGGATATCACATTCATGGACTCCTCCCTCTTGTGTAGATACAATGGAATTATATTCCTCATTATATTTAGATACCATTATTTTTAAACCATCATCATCATGTATATAAACAAGGTTTATTACCCTCAACATCTTGTGGAAAATAATTATCAATGCTTACCTCAGAATGTTCATCACCTTCCTCATGGATGATGTCTATGCCAAGGTCAATCTATTCATTGAAAGTGTATGGATCATGTCAATAAGTGTTATAAACATACTAATATGGTAAAATATCAGATATACCCTTAATTTTGGAGGATTATCCATCATCCATAACATGTTCATCTTGATCATTGATGTTACAATTCATATTAGAGCTTGTTTCTACATATGGCTCAATATGAAACTTATCTAATGGTTGTGTATTACTATCTACCTTTGATCCATACATTTTTTTGAAGGCCAATAAGTAACAATAATATGATATATATCCTCCTATCTTAGTGGTGAAGTCCCTTGATAGGAAGATAGAAAAGTGAATACACAGATCTACCACCATTATATCTTGAAGAATTGGGAATCTTTGATAATCATGCAAGAAAACTCTCAATTATTTTATGAGCCCCACTGAATTATCTAGTGTGTCATCAATTTTTATCACTCCCTTTCTATATGGTTCATATATCAAGCCCAATTTATCTACCACAAGTTTGGGCATCACTGAGGTACTTGACCCACTATTCATATGTAATTGTGAACAAGCTTGTATTCTATAATGAGAGCAAGGTAGAATGGTGGGGGATTTTCATAATTTTTATAGGGTTAAATAATCTGGTTAAGATCATTAGTGAGGTATATATTACCATGTATTCATGGTTGAGTACTAATGTCGATTTGGGATAGTTGCTCTTGAATAATATCTTTTTGACCAGGCATGTGGATAATTTTGAGTCTTAGCATTCTTCAAAGACTCAACAATATTCAAAATGGGAACACTCAAATTTTATTTAATTATTGAAGGAAAAGAAGTGACTTGATCTTGAGGCAATGGATAACTTTGAGTCACCATTCCTACATTTTTATTTTCAATAGATGCAGAATTTTTAGGGACTATCACACTAGTATTCACACCTTGTTACCTTGTGGGAGGGTTATTTGAACTTGAGTTACCACCATAAACATATCTCAAAGTCTTCCTCTTTGATATTTTATTATTTTCCATTGAAGTAATCTTATTGTGGATAAATCTATCTTCAACTTGAAATTTCTTAAGACTCACTCTTTGAGGTTACTATCCTTCATTTGTTTCTACTTGCATCAAGTTCCCATATTTTATTGTCAATTGAGGAGTAGATGATCCTTGAGCTACCAATACTTTTACCTCACATTAATTATCATATATTTATTATCCTTGAGGATATAATTCTTATCCTTGAACCACTTTACTATGGATTGGAACCATAACTCTTGTGTTGGAAGTACAAGTTGGATTATATGCATTGAGTGGCCTATTGAAGTTAGGTTAGATTTTACCTCTCCCTTGACCATATTTTTGAGGTGGTATCCTATTTTATTATGGAGGATATGGGTATGGGTTTTGGTTAAATCCATATTTTAAATTTAGTTTCCTAACTTGAGCCTCAAAAGCTTTAGACCTTGCCTCCCAATCAATGGTATCTTTTGCCTTCTTAGGGGAAACTTTAGACTTGGTGTTTTCATTTGGAGTTAGAAAAAGACTTGGGGAAGTAGAAGAAATGTTGGGAAGAATAGGCATATATGATTTTTCAAGGATTTTACCAACTTTTATTACACCATTCTTATCTATAATGGTTATGTCATAGGCTTTAGGAAAAGTGTATCCACCCATGGACTACAACATGATGGCTATGTCAGTTCTAATACCCCTTAGGTATGTAGGGAAAAGAAAACTTGTAGGGGGTATCATGTGAGGGGGAAGCCTATACCAAGCTATTTCAAACCTCTCATTGAATTCATGCATAGTTTATTTAGGGCCTCTTTAAATCATATTTAGTTGATGAATAAGTGATGTGTGATCAATTTTATCCTCAAAACTTTGGGTCATCAACTACCTAAACTCATCCCAAGTGGTGATACACCCTCTTGGCAATGTCCTATACCAATCAAGGGATTTTACCCTAAGAAACATGTCAAGTAACCTAATTTCAATCTTAACTTCAATAACATAAATAAATTTACAAAAGTTAGAGATGTCCCTAATATGCTCACTTGGGATAATAGGACCTTCCCCATTGAAAGTTAGAACACCATTGGTGACATTAGGAGGTATGTCATCATGTGCATTGAGGTGTATGGGATGCTCAATGTTAAATGTTTGGAATGAATTTTTCCTAACCATGTTGTCCTAAAGTTCATCTTCACTTTCTTGATCTTCTTGGCTTGCAAAGTATTCTTTCTCTTTAAATGTCAAGATAGGTTGAGGATGTTGAACTTAAAGAGGAAGTTCAAGTTGAAGGAGTGGGTTAATGGGATTTTTATCTCTAATATTAGTTGACTTAGTAAATATCATGAAGTATGAAAACAATAATGATAAAACTTGGTCTAAAACCAGATGTTACCTTTAATGGAGTCTCTAAATGCTAAGTAGAAAACCATATGTAGTTGTGATGTTTTCAAGACTAGTATTCACCTTGATAAGATATGCTTGAGATAATAGTCCCATTGGGCATGTTATAAATATTGTCACTAAATATTATACCCTAGAGAGGTTGTTCAAACCTTATATATATTGAGTGAAACATTAGATTACCTTTAGGATTGTGGGTTTCCTATAGTAGAGGTAAACCTCTAGGTTTAAGGGCTAGCTCCTATTGGGCCTCTAATTTGTTAAGTATGAGATTCATACTAGCATGATGAACACTTTGGTGCAAGATGATCATTTTTAATGATTTTTATTTTGGCATCTTGGACTAGATGAAGGAATCAACACTTACCTTGCACTAGATGACATATGGCTAACCATTTCAAGGATTCCTAGGGCATCTTCTAGGTTAGATGAGACATGGTGACCATAGTATGAAGGATAAAAGGTGATGGAGTTGGAAAAATGATCAATAAAATCTCCATGAAGGCACTTCACATGCACTCTCCACCTTGGTAAAATATGTTCATGCAGGCTATAAAAAGAGCTTGAACCAATCAGAAAATGAGTTGTAAATTGAATGCAGTGAAGCTATGAAGAATTGGATCTAGATACATTATGAAGGCCATCATTAGTATTAGGAATACCTTAGATGTCTTAAAGGCTCTATTTGTAGTGCCCAATCTCACTTGTGAGCCTCTGATCCATTAAGTATTTTGACTTAATTATATGCTATATTTTTAAGGGTATGGATTATGTTTATTATGAAGCTTTGATTATTGATAAAGAATGGTTACAGCAAACACAATATCTAGTTTATGCATCTTTGATAGTGATAATATAATGCACGGTAAACATAATGTTATAAATCTAATTCATTTAGGATAAGCATGTTGGCTATGAAATCTTTTAGTTTATGACATTAATGGGATCCCTATAATTAATGATAATGTTAGCCATAAGTTAAGTAATGACTAAGTATAGAAAGATCATGTGCCAAGCATTGATATCCTTTATAGAAGCGCTATCCTAAGTATGAATACTTGAATTAAGATCAAACCTTAGATCCTTCAAATATCCTATATGATTTTAGGCTTAGTCTAACCAAGGCTTGTGCCATTATAAATCTAGAACTAGTCCCCATGAGAACTTGTACATATAAGACATTAAGCATATTCCATGAAAGGCATCCACTAATGAATCAACTAAAGAATTATTCAAAATGACCAAGTACCACAATTGACACCTTATACCATGGCACAACTATCCCAATTGGGGCTTCAGTCCCTTCTCAATTACACTTTGGGTGAACGCATAAGGCATGTGCCTTATATGAATTGATGCCAATGTAGTAGTTGAGTGTTAAATGTTTAGTGAAAAAAATATAACCCCATGTTTGCACCTAGTTTTAATGAGTCTAAAACTGACTTAAAAAACCTTGTGCCCCTTGACAAGGAATTATTTACAATATTTTAATTTCATTGTCAGGAATTGTGTTGAATTTTATTGTTATAAGGTTATGATATAATGATTCTCTAACTCTCCCTAGAAAATATTGAGTGTTGGTTACAATAGGTGGAAGATAGATTTTCACTAAAGCATCCAAATTGTAGAGGATAAAAGCTAAGAAAGTGGGTTCAAAACAACCGATATGATGCTTTGTATGAGGTCTTTTTCTATAAATTTCTTGAGCATGTGTATCGATGGTTGGCTACATATGCAACCCAAAGGAGGAGTTATGGATAGTGTTATGAGTGTAAAAATGATCACCTAGAAAGGCTTGAGACCTTGGATGACACTTGGATTAGATAAGTAGACAAATGGTAGAAAGGAGTGTTGAGTAGTTATATGCTTGAGTTTGTAGTTTTAAAATACTTATGCCCTAAAGAAGTAGAGTATCAATTTTTATGCAAACCTAGAGGCACATTTCTGAAAGAGTTTGGCACTTAACTCAAGAAACTAATGGTGGATTATAGATTTTAAACTTTGGGAATGGAAGGCTAAATTACTTTTGTAAATGATTAGTGCATAGGGGAGGAAGGGAATGTGTAGGTAAAGTGAAATGGAAGGGGATGAGTAGATTAACACCTAAGAGCTCAGAAGATAGACCTATAACAAGAGATGGTGAAAAATAATAGAACATATAGTACCTGTAAGTAATAATATAACCTATAGTGAGTGGGAAGGGCATAGGGAAGGATCTCTTGAAATATAGTAGTGTGAGGAGGAGAGAAACAATGAAGTGATGGATCAAGCTCAATAGTCAACAAGTGTAGAATACACTAGGTTCCTATAGGATTTGGTGAATAAAGATACCCTTGATGTGCCTACCCCCTTTGAACTTGTAGTGTAAGCTCATGTACTAGATGCCCCACTTGAATAAAGAATAAGAGGGATAATTTACCCTATTATCAAAATATATTTTGGATATTTTGAAAACTTGGAGTGTAATTTTATGATTGAACAAGTTATTCCCTACAAAGAGTTAAGTGAGACTACTTCTAGACCATTGGGTGTTAGCTCACCACAATAAAAATTAAGTGAAAGCATCCTAGATTATTTGATTTAAGTGACATAAATTGTAAAATAGCCTACAAGAAGTGGTTCAGTACCATAAGTAAGTAGTACAACACCATCGACATCAATGACACCAATAGTAATAATGGGGCTAGTACCTAACCCAATGGTAGGAGGCGTTAGAGGACCACCACCTAAAAAAACACAAGAGGGATAAGTTATTCAAATGTTAGTTATGACCCTACAACAAATATACTAAAAAATGGCCATGCACTTACCATAGTACTGTGGTATGGAGAATTCCACAGAACATGTACTAAAGTGTGAACTACAATGGTGTACTCGAGGAATAACCTAGTTGAAGTGCAAGGCAACCTAGTTTGTAACCACTTTGCTTAAATATGCCCATACCAAGTATAGTAAATTTAATCCTAACCAAGATATGATATATTATGACACCCTAAAGGAAGTGTTCCTTAAGGAGTTTGAAATTCTAGAATTTGAACAATGGAGCATCACTATGTTAAAAGAGATAACCCAAAGACTCTCAAAAATCATGCACCTATTTAATGAAAGGTTTAAGACCCTAATTTCAAAGATAACTTATAATATACACCCATCCTAGAATGTGCAATGGTTTATTTGAGGGTTTATAGTGCCATTCTAAAGAGCACTTTCAATGAAGACATCTACAAACCCTTGCAAAGCTCTTAAATCTGTGTGTAGAGCCAAGGTAGTCAAAAGTGTCAATACTGGGATCAACCCATTTATGGAGGCATAGATTGCATCCATAGCCTCCCAACTCTGAAATCTTACTACTATTTCAATGCAAGATGTTTGAAGTGGATCATGGTGCACCAACTACAAAGTGGAATGCCATAATAGGAATAATTAACCTTGAAGCAATATGTGCACATTGCTTCTAAGTTATGAGTTTTATCAAGAGGCACATGATGTTCATAACTAACCTTATTACAACATACTAGTTAGGTCAACACAACCATCTATTATTGATTTTATGATGCCTACTCATATACCATAATTGATTATAGATTCATTGATGAGATTCATGAGAACATAGAAAGAGGTGTAAGGCATACCACTAAAATATTTTGAGGGTAATCTAATTAATGGAATGAAGGATATGACCAAAATAACACAAGATCTGGGATGTAATGAGGCATAAGAGGTGAGGTGGAGGATGTGATGGTGGAATTTTCCTACCCCCCACTCATTTTACAAGTGTGGCTTGATAGAGTACTATCAACATGACTTCCCTAAACATCCAATGTGCAAGTACTGCTGAGGGGCCCATAATGTCAAATAATTCCCTGACTTGTATAAGAATTTAAACCAAAGAAATCCTAGCAGAGAAAAGGGTGTAGGTATGATTAGGCATGATCCAAAAATGGAGAAATAGACTCTGAAGATGTAACTGACCCATACAAATATATTCAAGGTACAAGTGACTACTTGTAATGGATTCACCACTTAGTCGCTAATTACACAAATACCAAAGTTACATCTAGAATATGGGGAGAAGAGTCACACTAATCACATAGCATGGACTAAATCCAAAGTTGTGCCTTACCCAGACCCATCATGCCAAAAAGATGTATTGTAGTAGGCCATGAGTGTAATTCAAAACCTATAAAGTGAGCTCAAGTTGGCACAAGATCTAGAAGCATAGGTTGATACCTCCCAAAAGAATTAGGGGATATAGGATGTGGATATATGATAGTTAATTGAGATCCTATGCTTCTTATAGACATAAGGGATGCTACCCTTATTTAATAACTTACTTTTAGAGCATGCAGGGCAAAATCTAGTTGAATTTGTTACACCACACATAGAGTCGGCATGGGAATTTTGGCATACACAAAATATGGAGTATGATCAATAACTCCTTATGAATTCCATCATTTATAGATGGTCTATATGTGAGGTCCTCATAGACATAATCACCAAGGTTAATATATTGACCAAGAATGCATGGGAGAAGATGGGTAGGCTAGCCTTGATGCCTTCCCCTCATTTACTTTTCATGGCTAACAAGACGTGAGTGTAGCCAATCAAAATTCTAAAGAGCATATTTATAGATATCATGGGTGTCAAATTATACACTACCATCAAAGTAATCAAGTTAGAATAATAAGACAACTACTTAGTGCTACTAAGAAGGCCATGGTGCTATGTGAAGAATGTATATATGCACTTTAAGAAGTTCTATATGACTTTTGAAAATGGCAAGGAGAGGGTAGTTATACCCCTCTCCAATGACCAAGAACCCCCATATGTTGAAATTGTAGACCTTAAATATGGGATCAACCACATATATAACATCATGGTGCAAGGCACAGAGAATCTCAACCCTAATGACCAAGAAGTGATTTCTTGTGAATATGGATAATCAACATTGGATACCACCAATGTTGCCTCTAACTAATGGGTCAAGGATGTTTATGATACCACTAATCGAAGGTGCCACTTAGTGCATGTAAAGGCACCAAAACTGGTAAAGATAGGTTGGGTCTAGATTGATCTCACTTTGAAAATATGGGTCCCTTTTACCAAGAAGAAGGAAAAGAGAGTGTTTTTCCTGAGTAAAGGTAAAATTGTAATGCTCTCAAGATATGAGGGGATAAATCCAATGGAATAGTATGTTTGTGACCTTAAATCATGTATTCCCAAATAATTAGATAGAATAGGTGCACTAATGTATACGTTATGAATCACTATAACTCATTGGTGGGAAGCATAAAGGCCTGGCTTGATAACTTGGCAAGATGTGAAAGCATCCATCTATACTAGATTCTAGGAAGAGTAATGAAGACCTAAAAATCTCTACCTACTTTGGTGATTCTAACCCTATAGTGCATGTGTGATTGTGTGAATAAATGTGGAATATCTACAAAGGGAACTTCCCAAAGAACTTATGGTTACAAACATTCTATATAACCTTGAATATGTGGGTGTGAGTATGGTACATTGTGAATTAGACGTGTCACAAGATAAACAATTGGGATGCTCTTTGGATTAGTTTGTTCACACCTTATCCTTTTATTTATAAAACCAAGAATTTATCAAGCCACTACAAGTAATATGAAGGTTAGTGTTTGAGGATACTACAATAATATAAGAGTGTCTAAAAGACATGTTTGGTGAAAAGGTGTTAGTACTCCTGACTTTATGTAAAGAGAAAACCCTAAAAAGTGACTCCAATGATGAGGATATGAAACATGGAAGGCATGTAATTGGATATTTTTGATAGGCAAGAAGAAGTTAATGAACTAGGTTGAGAACAATACTTTAGAGGAAGAAAACTCTACCCACCTTTGCATAGAAGCAACTAAAGGTATTTAGAAATTCAAGGATCTGTATTAGGAGAATAATGAACCCTATTACACATGACTAAAGACAACAAAGGTAGATATCACCTCAAAAGTGGAAAGTAAGATTGCTACTATGGTCACCTATTGGTTTGATGTAGAGCTAGCATGCATTGTAGACCTCTTGAAGGAGTTCCAATATTTGTTCCCTGGGAATTATAGAGACATGAATGACATGCACCCTTCCCTTGGGATGATGAGCATAACGCTAGTCAATGATGTAAAACCTGTTAAGAAGCAACCTTATAAGATGAATATCAATCTTCATGCCAAGGTCAAAATAGAGATTGATGGTATGATAGCCATAAAAATCATCTACCCTATGTAATAATTTAATCATATTAGCCCCATGGTTATCAGTATCAAGAAAGATAGGCATATCTAGATTTGCATTGACTATACATTGTTGAATGTTGCCTATGTAATTGACCCATTTTTTATTCCATTCACTGATGAAGTCTTGGATGGCATCACAAGCTATGAATATACACTTTTACTGATGGGTTCTTAGGATACCATCAAGTCTAGATCAATGAGAATAAACCCAAAGCTACATTTATGATAGAATGGGGTTATTTTATATACAATGTGATGCCCTTTGGACTTGAGAATGTGCCCATCATATTCTCTTGAGTGGTGATCACTGCTTTTAAGGACTTCATTCACAAGTTCCTCCAAGTGTTATTATATTATTGGACTATGTATGGGCTAGTAAAAGACCATTATGACAACTTATACCTAATTTTTGAGAGGTACCAATAGCTATAAATATATTTAAACTTTAAGAAGTGCGTCTTAATGACATAATTTAGCACTTTACTTAGGCACATCATCTATAAGGATGGTCTACTAAATTATCCAATGAAGATCACCATCATCCTTCAACTCTAGACCCTATCGATACATAAAGATGTGCATACCTTTCTTGGACATTATGGATATTATAGGAATTTCATCAATAAATATTAAAATATTTCAATGCTACTATAAGAGCTCTTTCATGAGGATGGCCCATTATTTTGGCATGTAGCATAAGAAGATGCATTTGAGACACTGAAGCTCAAACTAGGAAGTGCATCAACACTATAATTTCCTGACTAGATGACTCCATTCCAAGTCCATGTTGATGAATTTGGATCTACAATTGGTTCCATTCTAGTGAAACCAAGTGAATGCAAAATAGATCATTCCATTTTTTTCCAATAAAAACTAAGGTAGAGCAGAACTACACTACAACTAAGCATGAGGTGTTTGCCATAGTCTATGCCTTATGTAATTTTAGGAAATACTAATTGGTAACCACATTCATCTTCTTCACTGATCATAAGGTGCTTAATTACCTAGTGAAAAATCCTATCCTCCATGGTTACATTTTTGAATGGATTTTTGTTTCAATAATTCAAATTTTTCAATTATAGTGAAGCCTAAAAGATAGAACTCGAGCTCAGACCATTTGTCCCACATCAACTCTAGCAATGTGGCAGTGCCTATTAAGGATGACATGCTTGAAATGCAACTTTATAAGGTATAGCATGTCTTTGAAGACTTGGTAGAGATATCCACATTTCTAACATCTAGTTTTGTGACCCAAACTGTGACAACCAAAAAAAAGAAGCAACTCATAGTTTGTGTTCTACCTTTTAACTTATAAATAAAGAATAGTACATGTTAAGTTGAGATAAGGTACTACATCGATGTGTCCTAGAGAATGAATGGGACTCAATATTTCAAGAGGCACATGAGGGGATTATAGGAGGTCAATGTATTGGAGATGATATGGCATGTAAGGTTCTATAGTTAGGATTATGGTGGCCATCCTTATTTTAGGATGTGAAAGATTACATCAAGGTATGTGACATTTTCCAATGCACAAAAAAACCCAACCATATGGATGAGATGACTCTCATTCCCATCCTTTCCTAGACACCATTTGAAAAATGGTCCATTGAATTTTTTGGACCAATTACTTTTTATACGAGGTACATAGGTGCATGATACATTTTGGTGGCCATAGATTACTTCACCAAGTGGGTTGAGGCAACACCAACCAAAGATTATATAGTCACCACCATAGTAAGGTTTATTTGCTAAAACATCATTAGTCACTATGGGTGCCCACTTATTTTTACTAACAACCATAGTGTGCACATCCTACTAGCTAAATACATGGTGGCATGCCACAAGATAACCTCTTATCATCCCTAAGTGAATGACACCACTAAGGCATTCAATAAGATATTAAGAACATGCCTCATGAAGATATGAGACATTGGTTTTAAGGACTAGAATGACCATATGTTAGTAGTATTATGGGTCTATCATACTACATACAAGCACCTAAATTAGGATACACCATTATAACTAGTGTTTAGCATAGAGGCCATTTTACCGATGGAGTTTCTAGTGCCCTCATTATGCATCATGTGTCTTGGTTGATTGGATGGACAAGAACCCTTGAGAAAACATTTGGAAGACTTGGAACACTTGGATGAAACACATGCTCAAACAAGATGGAGTTAGCAAGTAGATAAGGTGCACTAGAAGCTATGGCATGATAGGCATATCAAGAACAAGGTACTTACTGAAGGAGCATTAGTATTTCTATATGACTCCAAGTACCTCAAGAACTTAAGAAAGATTTAGATTAGGTAGATGGGCCCTTATCTCATCCATAACATATTGGATACTAGCACATGCAAGTTATTCATGTTCACAGGTGAAATGGTCCTTGGGCATTTGAATAGCAACTAATTAAAGCCTTATAGATAGTAGAATGGTACTGCACCTTTAGAGACTGACTTCCTGATCACAAATTAGTTATGTTTTGCTAACTAGAATAAAATTTAGCACAAGCCAAAAGTTTCCTTATGTCTTGTGTTATTTGTGTTAGGGAAATATGTGAGGTACTCATAGGCGCATAAGTGAACTATTTTGGTGCCTACATGCATAACTCCAGTTAGGTGAGTCAAGCATGGTTTCTTTTTAAGAACTTGAGGTTAGACACCTAAGTTTTTGGGTGTATTTAGTTTGCCAAATTTAGAGAGATATAAGTGTCAAGTTGATGAAAGAGAGGCTCACAAGATTCTAGTACATAGGAAACCTAGAGAATGAAGCACTGGAAGATCAGTATAGGAATTTTTATGGGGTAGGGTAGGCCAAGGCATGAGATGAAAAGAACAAAAAAATAGACTAAGAAATGGAAGTGTGCTTGAAAATAAGAACAACTAAAAAAAGAGATGAAAATGAGGAGGTTTAATTATTCTCATGTGAAGAACTAATCCTAGGTTGTCATAATAAGGGAGAAGGTTATGCTAAGGTGAACAAAGCATAAGAGGAAAATCATCAAGTCAAGTTGGCATCTACCCAATGGTAGGTAGGAAGTGATCATTTGAATCACTGATCACTTCATCAAATACATTGTTAAGAGAAGTTAATGTGGTGATGGTAGAGGCACAAAGAAAGATAATAAATGTAAATGTGGTAGTGATTTTTTTTGGATTCCATGGGTTTATAAAATTTATAGAAATCCATATACCACCACACCATTACTCAACTACAATTAATAAGGTAGCTAAAATTAAAGTATAAAGGAATGAATGGCCAAATATAGTATGTTACAAACATTGTGATAACTTGAACATAAAACCAAAGCCAAACTAGAGCTGAAGCTAGAAAATGCTACCAAGTAAAAACTTGAGCACCCACAGGCACTAAATGGGAATGGTTGAAAAGAGAAAGAAATTACATTTTGTTTGGAATTGATTAAAAGGTGTGTGAATAGAGAATTGTGAGAAAACTAGATAACATAAATACTAAGTGATATCAAGGCCACCATTAATAGAGAATGAAGATCAAGATCCAAATTCATAGTTGTAGACCCCACAACTATGAAGAAGTGTAAATAAATATTAAGAGCTTCAGGAATATCAATAAATCATGCTTAAATAATAGTCAGTTTAGAATGGGAAATAAACATCTAAGTTCTAGTCCACTATAGGCATATAAGGATTCCAAGAAGGCATAGATGGTAGAATAAATAGCCACTATAAATAAAAAGGTATAGCTAGTAGGAGTTAACATCATGGTGGTTGACTCAGAGGCAAGCACAAATATTTCATATAGATAAATGCAATTTCCCCTTGAGTTCATAATAGGGGAGACTTGGGTATAATTCATGCATACATGAAGGTTAAAGGAATAAAACCATTGCATGTTAAGATATGCATAAGATCTCAACTAGGATTGGATGGTTGATATAGGGATAAAGATTGAGGCAGGTGTGGCACTATTTGATGTCTCCATCTAAGACAAGGTAGTGACCACTAGTTTGACCTAGTTGTATGAGCTACCAAGTTTTGGTAAGCCAGAGGAATTTGTAAAATTACTTATATCATACATCCATGGTGATTGATTCTATTTTATAGGGAGGTGAATATGGATCTTGCCAAGCCTCATTATTAGGATCATAGGACTCCTAGGTGTAGGAGATGACATCTACCAGATGATGAAGGATGATGTGGAAGTAGTGAGGGTTATGAAACTCTTGGGATACTACAAAGTATGATTTTCATTCCTGATCAAAGACATATAAGACCACATCATGAGGGAAAAAATGTACCTCATGATCTCTAAGCTATGCCCTAGTAGATGGTGGATCGACATAAGCAAGACGTACTTATGCATCACCTACCACATGGTATAGGGGGTCAAATTAAATATTAAAAAATTTATTATTGAGGAAATGGTGAAGAACATGATGGAATTCCATATGGTGCATGAGATATTTTAGTGAGGGTCCATACTAATATTGATTGTAATAGAGGAGATCAACATGCATGATGGAGACAAGGACAAGCTTTGGGTCTTCCAAGTACACAAGGACTCCTTGGCACTAAAGTATCAAGATTTCACCTACCTACCCAATTTCTCCCCAAATTACAAGACAAGAGTACTAGGGTGGTGTAGCCAATACATATAGGCATTTAGGATTAAATGGTGTATCATGTAAGGGCTCTCCCATAACATGTTAGGCATGATGACCTTCACCATCATGTAATAATTCTATGTAGTGTTCCTGTTACTCATAGACATAAACCTCTCTAAATGGATAAAGCTACCTTATGCATTTTCTATAAAAAAAATTTTATCTAGTGCTAAGGAGAATTATTAATGCATAGTACTTGGAGGTCCTGATGAAGGCTATGGATGAAGAAAGGAAAAGGTTGAGGTTTCATTATGTGCACCCAAGATAAAAATCCACAAGGGATGAGGATGATGAGTTCAATAAAATAGATATCCATCCCCTTCAAATGGTAATTATAATAGGGGGAAACTTCAATCTCTTATATGAGGTGAAGTCATAGAAGAAGGGCACCAACCCTAGAAAAGATAATTAGCACTTGGTACTGATCAGTGAAGAAGGGAAGATAGAGTCAATAACGCATCAAAAGTCTCCACAAAATAAGTCGGGAGAGACACTTAAGGAAATTTAGGAGTGCATCAAAATGAGGGTCACCTCTAGAAAACAAGCAACACCTCCAGCTCCTAAGAATCTTGTAACCTTCATGCCAAATAATTCTTCCTCTAAAAACAAGCAAAAAATAAGAAGTCTAAGGGACCTATTTCACTCCCTAAAATAACTTTGGAATATATGGACTTAGAAGAGGCCCTCATGCATGGAAAAGAGGAATATAGAGAGGAATAAGAAGGAACAAAGACCTACATTATGCAAGAAGAAGTGGAAAAAGATCCTAGCACCATAGATGTTTAGAAGGCCCTCTAAGGTGGCACAACCATCATGCTTAAATAATTTGAGAAGTTGATGAGTACCTCATCTAGAGAACACTCCACATATCCTACACAAATAGAGGAGGAGAAGAGAAGGTTGTAGAAGAAAATGGGCAATAACAAGGAGGAAATTGAAATGGTGTTGGAGCTAGAGAAGAAGAGGAAGGCTTGGAAGGAAATGGGCCTAATTTAGGCAAATATTGAGAAGGTTGAGATAGAAGAAGAGAAGGCTAAGGAAAATAAGGCCAAGAGAGAGAGAGAGAATAAGATGAAGAAGGTCCCTATAAGCATGGGACTAGCTCTTAATGTAGAAAAGAAGGAACTTAGTGCACTTACTAGGAAACTAGATAAATCTACACAATAGGCATGCCCAAGTAGTGAAGGATCACATAAAGAAAAAGAAGGTGATACTAGTGCATTTAAAAAACAAAAAGAGACTAAATAAGAACCCCAATAGAAATAGAAATAAGGTGAAGCTAGCAATGAGGGAATGCACTTAGATATGAGCATTGAGAAACCCCAAGAAGAAGAAGCAAACAAAGGGGAAAAGTTTGAGGAATAATCCCTCGCATAACAAGAAAATGAGTCCTCAAAGGAAAGTGTCAAATAAAGTGGTAGCACCAGTGAGGAAGAAGAAGATTAAAAGGAGCTAACCATCATCGAGGAAGAAGATGAAGAGTTAAATATTAGAGAGAAGGTGCATAAGGGGTGGACAGATAAAGACTTCTATATGTTTGACTTCATTCCCCCTAAAATTTCCATATTTAGGATATGAAAACAACTTGAATTTACATTTTATACTATATGGATGATCCTCACTTTGAGGTGCCTTGAAAGGCCATATTGAGCATAGAAAAACTTGAAGAAGGGCATGACCCCCTCATTATCAACCCTTATTCCATGAACCCAGTCCATTCTAGGAATGCACTTATTTGGATTGCCATTGAGGTTACATGCAGAAATATCATCAGTGATAGCCATGAAAAGAAATGTAAGAAGATCTACAAGGATGCCAAAAATGAAGGGCAAACCATGAAGTTCAAGCTATAACAGCTATGTGAGCACATATAAATGGTTAAACCTTCCCTTTTGGTTGATTTTGATACATCAAACCTCTCTGAGGTTGATAAGATCTATGTGTTAGTGGAGTAGATGCTCTCAAGGATGAAATTAGACCCAACACATGAAGAATAAGAAGAAGATCCATGCACTGTGCTAGAAAATGAGATTATTACTAAGCTCAAAGAGGTGGAGGACCTCTTTTTGAAACATCAAGAGGGTAAAAATACATCTAATGCCATATTTTTCAGATTTTCCAATTAAGCATCAATCGTAAACATGCACCTCAAGTAGGTAAAGGAGGAAAAGGAAAAGTTGATGGTGCAGGTGTACTCTACAAGTAGGTCAGAGTGCATGTAAATAATATGGAAGGTTAATGTACTTAGTACTCAAATAAAGGACCAATAATAGAAAATAAAATCACCCTCCCACACCTTTTATACCAAGTCTTGTGATCAAGGAGCAATCTTAGATGGGGGTGTGACAAAAGTTAAGGTAAGTCTAGATGCATTCAGGAAGGAACTAGACAAGACTAATGTGTTCATGATTAAAACCACCTCTATGGATATAGATAGTGTCAATATAGAGATTAAGATCAATATCAAGGGATTTTAAGACTTCAATACTAAACTTAAGGAGAGTACACCTGGTTTGTGCACATCAAATACTTTGATAGTCTAATCCAAGGGAAAACTAGTAATTTTATATGGGGTAATGTTGGGCCCTTATTTTGTTAAGTATGGGATTTGTGATAGAATAATAAACACTTCAATGTGAGGAAATAATTTTAAATTATTAATATTTTGGCATTTTGGTGTCAGCTAGAGGAATCAGTGCTTACCTTGTACCACTTGGAAAGAAACTAACCATTTACAAGATTTTTGAGGCATCTTCTAGGTCGGACAAGATGTGGTGACCATAGTGTAGAGGATGCAAGGTGATGGAGCTAAAAAAATGATCAATAAATGATCCATCAATGCACTTCACATGTTCTCTCTAACCTATAAAAATATGTTTCTATAGGATATAAAAAGAGCTTGAACTAGTGAGCAAATGAGATGCAAATTGAATGCAGTAAAGCTCTAAAAATTGGATCTAGATACATTATGAAGGCCACCATTAGTATTAGGAATAGCTAAAATTATTTATAGGTTCTATTTGTAGTGCCTAAGCTCACCTGTGAGCCTCTAGACTATTAATTATTTTGAGTTAAGCATATACTCTATTTTTAAGTGTATGGACTCTATTTATTATGAATCTTTAATTACTAATAAATAATGGTTACATCAAACACAATGTCTGGTTTATGCATCTTTGATAGTGCTAATTAAATGTACAATAAACATAATGCTGTAATTCTAATTCATTTAGGATAAGCATATTGGCTATGAAAGCTTCTGGTTTATGATGTTAATGAAATCCTTGCAATCAATGATGATGTCATCCATAATCTAAGTAATGACTAAGTATAAAAATATCCCATGCCAAGCATTGATATCCTTGTTATAAGTGCTAGCCTAAGTATGAATACTTGAAGTAAGAGTAGCCCCTAGATCCTTCAAATTTATTATATGATTTTAGGCTTAGTCTAACCAAGGATTGTACCCTTATGAATCTAGAACAAGTCCCCTAAGAACTTGTGCCTATAAGTAACTAAGCATAGTCTATAAAAGGCATGAGTTAATGAATCAACAAAATCCTTCTTCCAAATGACCAAGTCTCATAATTAACACCTTGTGCCATGCTACAACTAGCCTAATGAGGATCCCAATCCCTTCTCAGTTACACTTTGGGTGAACACATAAGGCCTATGCCTTATGTGAATTGATGCCAGTTTAGCTGATTTTTAAATGCTAAGTGTAGAAAGATAACCTCATGTTTGTTCCTAGTTGTAATGAGTCCAAAACTAACTTAGACAACCTTACACCCCTTGACAAGGAATTATCTACATTATATTCCTAGATTAGTATTTGATAGCTTATCACCTACACTACTTTCTTTCTTGGATTTAAAGGGATAAAAAAAAACAAAAGTAACCTATGATAATGAGGTGATAGACCAAATTGATCTCCACTAGACTAGTATACAATTGCACTATGAAACATGAGTCATAATAATAATCTCAACATCTTGATTGATCTAACATAAGTGTTTCAAACATGGAGGTGATATGCATTGCACTTCTCAAGGTGAGTGAACAAAAGGTTAGATTATAGACACTAATATTATTCCTTACACTTAGATATAGACAAATACACTAGCTACACTTCATGTGATCTATAAGAGGGAGATATACTTGCATCAAACATGGAAGAGTAAAGAGATTACAAGTATAGATGCTTATCACTTATGATTCCACTATGCACCACTTCACACACTTAGACAAGAATCTATGAACTCAAAAACAAATTATAAATCTTTATTTCAAAGGCAAATATAGTATTTAAACTAGTAAGGCTTCACCATATCAGGTGTGGATTTGATTACAAAGCCAAAAGGCTTGCATTTATAAAACATAGGAGAGGAGAGAGAAGAAGAAAAGTGGAAGGGTCACAAGGATAAGTGTAAAACTATGAGAACAAATTAAATTGAAAGATAATGAAGTGTGAAATAGGTCATGAAGGTCTTTTTAAATAAATGTTCATAAACATCCTTATTCTAAAATTGGCATAAAAACCTCAATTAGCCTTATTGAAATTGCCCTCATGATGAAGCATCACTTGACTATTTGAAACTGAATTACAAAGTATTTTACACATGTTATCTTTAATGGAAGGTTGAAAACAATATGTTACAATCATCAAATTCCCCTCTAACAAATAGCCTTCCTCTTGACACTTATGTTCACTATCTGTAGTCACCTACTAGTCCTCTTGGATTCAATATTTGCATTTGTCATCAAGGTGACTAGAAATTTTTCAAGGAAATATATGGAAGAGGTGTTAAGACATATATTTATAACCCCTTTGTCTTCTACTCCATTAATTATATCTTTAAAATATCTAATATTAGACCTCTCATCTTCTCACTAAGTAGTCACTTATCTTTTCACTATCTATCTAAGACTACCTGTAATGAAAATATTAGTAGAGGAGTTTCTATGCTTCACTTGGGTTAGATATCAATATAGGGGTTAGAATAGGTCCCTACATAGATCCCTCAATGACTTTCATCTACCAATTCTCCTCTATACCTATAAAACACATAAAAACCTGAAATAAACTCATATTCTAGTTTGTCCATATAAGTGATAGTATGGATGAAATGGATGTCATGGATCTTGGGTGAGTGATATAAAATTTCAAGTCGCTTTCATGGCCATTTGATCCCTTCTGAATGCATCTCCAATGATATTTTATCCATCGGGTTCTTGATAGGGTTTTATGAGTTTTTTCTTCTTAGTGATAATTCATAAAATTTGGATGCTCAACCTCTAAATAAATTCCAACAAGATCAAATTTAAGATCCCTTTCAACTATTCATATCTCCTTGAGGCACCATCCATATTATATGTACAAATATGAGCATTTAAAGATGGCTCTCAAGCTCCTTTTAGTCATTCTGAGTATACTTAATAGGACATTAGGCCAAAAAAGACCACTTTGTGTAATTACCTACAAAAAATGGTTCAAATACATCCTTAACTCTCCCATTAATGTCATCAACTAAATTATAAGGATCATGTGGTCTTCTGAACCAAGATAGGCACCCTGAGGGTTTAGGCCTAAAAGACTTAGACTGTGTTTAACTACTTATGACCACATATGAGTGGTTTTCAATGATTATAGGTGTTTAATATCATTTATTCATATCCAAATAAACTTTACACACCATTTAATGGTGTTTCAAGACTCTTAATTTCATCCTCTTCTTATTCATGTGCCATGTCTATAAATTAGACTGTATGTGGAGTGCCCTTTATCTAAGATAAAATAGAGGGAATCTCCCATATTTACCTAGATAAATTGAGACTATGGGAGGCTATATTAGGTCTTGATTACCTTCTATAAAAATAATTAGTTCTTAGTCAACTTTCTATATATTTCAAGATCATAAACAATTAAGACTGACCTTTAAGTCTATGTACTATCTACAAGGTCTAGAAACCTTAAACTGAGTGACAAGTTAGAACTTATATTTGATTTTTTTCCTTTATCTTAGATTCACATGAAGTTTACATTTACACTTTGAGGGTGGTCTCAATCATGTTCATCCATCTTAAATATCAGTATGTTATCCAAGACCTTTCATTACCATAAACTAATCTATGACTATAGTAGACTATAGATACTCATCTCAAGAAAATGGGATTCCTGTAGGTGACATTTAAAACTTGAATGTTATATTTCATGCCATAATATAATCTTGAGGTCAATAATACCATTCCATAATTGTTTTAATTCACTCCTGCCTTAGGTCTATGCTAACATTCAAACTACCTATATCCACTGGGTAGAGCCAGTCTGTTATATGTATTGACTATGTTACCTGTAGATGTGAATTAGATAGAAGTTAAAAATATTATGTAAGTTCTTATCTATGTGTGTCTATTATGTTTCATTAGGCCATATCACACTTAGACATATTAATCTCATGCCTTGGAACTAAGTGCCATTATCTCATCATCAATGCATCATGTGCCACTATAAGCTACATGTTCATTTGGGCTTTATAACACTGTAGCTTTCATTGAATATCCTTAGTAGAAATGTGACTAAATTTAAAGACATAAAACCATTAGTTTATTTTGAATTAATAACCCTTTTATATGTTAATATTTTGTCTCTAGGCTTAGGCTACAATAGATAAACTATTGAGTCTATCCATACCTCAAGACACTCCACCATGAGATGACTTTTTGTGAGGTAGAATCCCCTTTTAGAGACATTAAGGTAAACTCTCCCTATTGTAACTTTCTCAACCTGGGAACATGGACCTAGGTTTGTCTACAATATAATGGCTTCACCATTATCAAAATGATATTCTATATGCTCTCAATCCTGATTGAAGGTTTCAATTGAGTTTAAATGCCTTCATCTCAACACTCCTTTATCAAACTATTCCTGACATGTGGGATGTTACATATCATATTTACACCTTTGTTTTTCATATGAAACCATACAATTTCATTTAATGAATCAAAAGGTGGCCTTATATGACATAAGACCAAATTACACAAAAATGACAAAGATAAAACATGTGTTTGACCTCATTAAAGACCATGAGACCACTTTTTCTACCTAAGAGACCTTATGACAAATTTGAACTATATAGAAGTTGACCTAAGTTTACTTAGGGTCAAATTCATCAACATAAATCCTTGATCAAATTTTAAAATTAATCCATAAAATTATTTAATTCCTTTATTTATCCTTGCACATCCAAACATCAAATAAAATCAATAAATCAATTAAATTATTTAACTTCCTCAACAATCAATTAAATCAACTTTAAAGTAAATAAAAACATGAAAGTTTTAAATCAATAGGATTCCCATCCATCTCTAAGTTTCCAAATCTAATCAAAGCAATCTTAACCATTCATCTTCTCATATAAAAATCTATAAATCCAATTTCATCCTTCATTCTAATCAATCAGTTGATCAAGATTTTGAAGTTGAATTTGAATCTATATCATCTTGTAATCACTATAATAAAGTACACACTACTATAATTATCAAATGATCCATTGATAAACCATAATCCATAAGACATAAGCACATCTATCCAATAGAGAAGGAGTCTTCATTTGGTAAGTAAAGGTGAAGATATCTTTTTTCTCTTTCATTGCTTGAACTGAAGTTTATGTGAAGCTTAGAGTAAGAATTTGGATTTAATCTTGGTTTCTAGTTTACCTTTAAGGAAACTTTATTTTTATGTTTCCTTCACCACCCATGGCTCAGGGGAGGAATTATGTACCTAAAACCACATCTTGATCTTATTACATAAGCATTCATAATTGGGTTTCCTTGCACCAATAATAGCATTGAATGTGAATCCCTCATTTCATGTCTTAAAATAACAATCGAATGGAACATTTATCATATATCAGTGTATGGTGACTCATAACTTATTATACATTAATTTAATGATGAATATTAAGCTAAATATGAAAATATCATTCCATACAAGAAAGTGTTCAACATTTTGAAATAGTATTCCAAACACATTCAGTTTGAACAAGTCTCTCATACTAATAAAAAACTTGGAGATTCCATGGAAACCATTGGTTCTCTTCTAGAGATGTATAAATATATCAAATAGAGTCAATTATTAGTTGATCAATTTATTATACCCACTTATGAAGTCCCTAAATATTAAATGGTTTGTGAAATTGTTGGTCCTAATTCCCCATGGTACCATGACATCTACACCTACCTTCATGATAGCACTATCTTTTCAAACCTCTCATGTAATGGTAAGAAATTATTTATCTAAAGAGCTTCACATTTTACCCTAATTTGTGACACCATATACCATAGTGACTATGTTGGAACCTTGGTACAATGTTTAAATTTAGAAGAGACCAATTTATTAATCAAGGAAGTTCATGATGGAATTTATGGTGTACAAACTAGTGGTATGGTGTTAGCAAATAAACTATTGAGGATATGATACTATTAGCCCAATATGGAAGCATATGATTGATAATATGTCAAAATTTTCATACCATGTTAGAATAACATGGATCTCATCCATGAATCATCTCAAGAACTTGAGCCTATCACAAATCCATGGCCCTTTTCTACATGAGGGATCAATCTCATTGGAAAAATCAACCCTAATGCATTTGATGGCCATAAACAAAAAATCACTACCGTAGAATAGTTTACCAAATAGATGAAATTAACCTCTATCACATATGTATCAAGAAAACACATCTCAAAATTCATCCTCAATCACATTATTCTCTGTTATTATTTTCCCTCTACCATCATCTCTGAAAATGGTAAGTCCTTAAAAACTAAGGATGTTAAATCCATTAATACCCACTTTCATATCAGAAACAAATGGTTTACAACTTATTTCCATCAAGTTAATGTCCAAGTAGAGGATCCAAAAAAAACATCATAAAAATCCTTAAATAAATTTTAAATGATATTGTCACAACTGACATCTTCAACTCCATCCTACATTATGGGATTATCACACTAGCATATGCACATTCACGAAGGAACCCCCCTACTCACTCATATTTGAAATTGAATCAATATTTATAATTAATATTTATTTATATTCCTTATATATTTAATTGCAAGACTTAATTGATGATGAAGAATACCAATTTGCATGTTTGCATGAGTTAGAACTCCTAAATGAGAAAATGGTCAATGCACTTAGTCATTTACAATCATTTCAAAATAGGTTATGTCATGGCTAAATAAATAAAATAAAATATACATAATTTTAGACAATAGATCTTATCTTAAAATAAAATATGATAAATACTACTTAGGAATGTGAGAATGGAAATTTTGAACCAAATTGGATAGGTCCTTACATTGTCATTACAAAGTATGGCTCAAGAGCATATAAAATGGTATCAAAAGATGGATAAGATTTTGATTAACATATTAACATCATTAATATTAAAAAATCCCATACTTAGGATTTAATTATTTCCAAAACAATCATTAAAAAAACCCCCCCATAAAAATGTCCAAAGGTAAAAACTATTTTTATGGCACCTTGGATGGGTACCATGATGAAAACCAATTTATGGAATCATACATAGTATCCAATATATAAGTAATCCTATACTTGGAATAAATTATACTCCTCATCCTAAAGTATCCACACCCATCTAGATTCCAAACCTAAACCAATCTTAAACCATCCTCTTAACCAAGTCATCCCATCCTTGCTATCATGACCACCTACTCCTTGCTTTTGACCTTGACTAAGAAAATGAAAGAGATATTGGGCTTGTTATGGATGAAAATTGGTACTATCATGCCTCTATAGAAACACATTATAGTTTATGGTATGTCATGAAAAATATTTGTCATATTATTCCCACTCAATCCTTGGAGATCCATCCTTCATCCCTTGTGCATTTCATCTTGTATTTTTATTCCACTCCATCTATTACCATATCCATTCCCAATTATATTACTAGTTTTCACCTTTAATTTTAGCTTAGTCGTCTTAGTGGTCAGTCCAAAAATCCATAAAAACCCAAAAACATTATAAAATCTACAAAATGCTAAAAAAAAATAGAAAACTCTAAAAACCCAATGTAAGTGCCATTTTGTCTTATTTTAAGTCTAGTTACAGTCCTTATTCAACTTCATAGAGATCATTATAAATTCATTGGGACATATTTTTCCCAATACAACCCATTTACATATATAATTTATCAGGGAAAATCAAGGCTATCAGTATCATTATCCTCACTCTTTAAAACATGGAGTTTCTAGCTTGCTCAAAGGATACAAATAAAATCCATTTACTTATTTATATTTGTGTATCTTTGTTACTTATTTGTTATTGATTATTTTTATTCATTGATTGTTATTTTTTAAAGTGTTTCATCTTTAATTACTTGTGATGTGTCAGTCCTTATGTGTAATACAATAGTGTCATCATATTATTTCATATTTGGTGTATCCTATCATACATTTATTATCATAAAATTTTACATTTCACGACAATACCCATAATTTTACTCTCTCAGGAAATTAGAGGTTTTTTTAATTGATAGAGATAGTAAAGTTTTTTTCAAAATAGACTTAGACTCTGTATCCCATTAGAAAAGGCTTGATTTGTTTAATGTTTCACTTTTTGGATGTGAAGAGTTCAAGGTGAATAAATATGCATCAAATATTGCACTATCTTTTGAACTTCTAAATGGTGAGCCATTTAGTGGTTTTCAAATTAACATTGTGATTGGATATACATTTAAGGAGATCATTTTGGTCAACACTAATACATGATTTTTGAGTCACAAAGTTGGGAGTGTTGAGGAGATCTCAATAATTCTCTTTTGATAGAACAAGGTGAGTATTTTGATTGCAACCTAAAGTATGAAAACATTTTAGATTCATAGTTTCCTATTATGTCAATGAAATATTATTTTCATCATGTAAATCATGATAAAGAGAGAGAGAGAGAGAGATTCAAATATACAAATTAAAGTATAAGGCATGAAGATTATTCTTACATGTGAGATCCAAGTGATCTTTCGAGGGTCAAAGAGGATAATGACTTTGATATCAATATGGAATTATTCATATTTTGAATTTGGATAGAGAGTAAGTACATGAGGAATAATATAGGGTATTTTTTCATTATAAAAAATTTTATGAAGGGTCATTATTTACAATTCATAAACCACTCCTTAGAACTAAGTCCTAGACTTAAAGAAAAGGTTATAGATGATGGTCTAACCAGATAGTCATAATGGGATGCTTGATTCTAGATAAAGATACATGTAGGTTTTCCACATTTTGATTTATAAAGGATAAATAAAAATGATAATACAATCAAAAAATAATAATTACCTATTGCACATAGAATGGACCTCATATTAAATAAATAACACAAGGTAGCAAATACAGCTTGCAATGAGCTTGTTACTAATGATTAGATCTAATATTATTCTATATGAAATAAAGTTATGAAGGTTGGCCTATAACACTAAAATAAGCATACATTTGGATATTGGGTCAAGTGATTATGATGAAGTTGTAAATTCAATCATTGACAGAAAATTTAAAGTGCTAAAGAGATTACAAATGATTCAAGGAAAAGTTCTCCCTAATTGTGCTTCAAGTCTAGACTTGAATAATTGCTTAGAGGTTGATCTAGATTTTTAGTGTGAAAAGAGTGTATAATATAGGGAATTAAAAGAAAAAATAGAGTCTTCCTTAATTAGGCTTGAAATGTCTTATCTCAAAAATATCCTCAATATACAGGGTCAAAACAAATTCAAGAAGAATGAGAGAATAAAAGACAAAATTTATCTAAGTATTTCCTTATCATAATTTATACCCATATTATGAACATCATTGGATCTTGATGTGTGTCTAGACACATGTCAAATCTTAACATATTTTCAAATAGACCCTTCAGAACTCAACATGTGTCTAAACATAGGGCGAAACCTACCATGTGTTTGAATATAGGGTAAAACCCACTATGTGTCTGAACACAAGATAAAATCTACCATGTGTCCAAGTAGGTTCCAAGTTACCTTTGTCCATAAATTTTGCATCCAAACTCCATTTTATCTCTCGTTAGAAGCTTTATAAATATAATTTGATGACGAACATTTTACCTTAAGGAATAATGGTGAAAAAACTTCATATTGAACTTATAAAATCAAGGGGGAGAATCATAGTTGTATAAATAAGATGAAGTTCTCACAAATGTAAAGAAGGTGAAGTTATCAATTTTTAAGTTATGTAAATTTTATAAGTCTTTTTTGTAGGTTTGAATTTGTGCAAAACTATCAATTCACCTTTGCAAGTCATATGAATTTGTCAACACACTTTTTAAAATTTCAAGTCACTTAAATTTGTAAACACTCTTTTACAAGTTGTATGAATATGAAAATGCACTTTTATAAGTTGTGTGAATATTTCAACACACTTTTTAAAGTTGTGAAAATATGTCAATTCACTTTTACAAGTTTTAAGTTCTAAAAATCTACCAATCTACTTTTGTAATTTTTTTAAAAACACGAACACAAATTTTTAATTCATGAAAATTTGTCATTGTACTTTTTCAAGTTATGAAAATTGTTTAACATGTTTTTACAAGATTTAAGTTGTGCATTTTTTTTAACATACTTTTACAAACCCATAAAACTAAAAAAAAGGTGATTATATAGTGTAACCACCCATTATAACTTATAAATGGGAGTTTGGATCCCATTTAAAGGGTTGGATTTTAAAATACTTGAAGGACTTTTGGCAAGATGGAAGGAAGGAATCTATATGTACAACACCATGAAAGATCAATACAGAAACAATTTATAGGATTTTATGCCATGAATATTTTTGGTGAATGATGTGCATGAATATCTCAATCCTTTGATTCTTCTTCTTTCAATTTATTAAGATACTATTGTTAGATAGATAATTAATATAGAATTTTTAGTATAGATTTTTTTTTTAATCTACATTAATAGTTTTTGTAATTATGAAACCTTGGTGGGTTAAGAATAAGGTTTTTGTCCATTTTTTTTTATGAAATATAAATTTATGGTTTATCACTTTTCATAGTGTTATTAAATGTCTGTAGTGTATGCATTATGTTCCTATGTCCAGAATATGTCTTTCCTATCTCATTTATATGATAAAGGTTTCTTCTACTAAAATCTCCCCTCTTTAGATTATTCTAGTGAGTTTCTATGTTTAGCTACCTAGAGTTATCATTTTTCTTCCCTAGCATTATTATAGCAAATGTTTTGTGTTTGACTTGCTAGAATCATCCCATTATACCTTATTTATTTTATATTTTTCCTCCATTCCATCATTCTCTTAATTTTCCTTTTTGTCACTTTTTTTAACTTTTCAGTTAAAAGTACAAAACACCTATTGAAAATAATTTTGTTATAAATAATTGTAAATACCTATTTTCCTACTTTCCCTTTTTGGTTTTCAATAAAGGTAGTTATACCTTATAATAGGAGATAGAATTTTTCCCTGTGTTATTTACTAAGGAATGGAAATTTTCCCCACATTATTGATTAAAAGTCCACATTTATACCCTTGATAAATTTTTCAGCCAATAATTTTTGGTGACTCTATCAGGAATCAAGGTGATTTATGTGCACAATTTTTAGACATTTCAAGGAACCTCCCCTATAATGAAGGTTTGGGACTCTATTGAGATGAATTAATTAGTTCTTACATATTTATTATTTAATAGATGGTGTTGTTTCACCCAAACCCAAATTTTCCCCATGTCCCATGGGGAAAATGTTTGGACCATTAGCTTTGGTCCAGTACAATGAGTTACCTTCAAGCTCAAGGAAAATATTTTTGTATTTTTATAGTGAAAATGGTCAAGATGTAGATAATAATATTGTGGATTTCATAGTTTCTTGAAACATTTTGGGATTTATGCATGAATATGTCATTTTAATAATTTTTGTTGAAAATTTCACTGGATCTATCACTAAGTAGTTCTAACATCTAGAATATGGATGCATTATGAATTGTAACTCCTTAAAGAATAATTTATTGGATAAATACAAATTAGATATGGAAATATGTTCACTTTTGATATATTTATTCCAAATATATAAGTAACACAATGAGTAGATGAGAGAGTTCATAGCACACTTCAACAAATTATTGAGATCGATTCCTCAGGTAAATCAACCAAGTCCCAAAAACCAACTTTGTGTCTTCATTGGTTTTCTATACCTAGAGATCAAATTTATCTTGATAATTAACAAGGTAAATGACTTTAAATCCACACAATAATAATCTATAAAAATTGAAGATGACATGATTCTATTTGGAATGTTGAAGAAAGAAGCTTCAAAACATTTTACAATTGCCATTAGTGGTGATGAAGTGGTGGAACCTGATATTATCAAGAGCCCTCGATATTCAAAAAATATATTTGAAAGGCAAATTTATTATCAAGCATATCATAACTTCAATTTAGAAAAATATAAATTACTTCCTATCACATATTATTTTAGATTCACAATTATGGAAGAAGTTAAAAAATTGGAAGAACTAATGATTGGTTAGAGAACAAGAATAAAATTTGGTTTCCCCATTAGCAAAGAAGAGAAATATTTTCTTGTTTCAAAATATTTATCAAACCTCACAGTCCTAGTAAAAAATGGGTTATCTGAATAAAAACTGATTGAGCCACAAACAAAGAGAAACAATAATGCAAATTGTGATTTTTTTATTTTTGAAGGTAAAGATAGAATGGAACCAAAATTTTGTAAAGAATAAGATTATTCTTGTATCAATATGGGAGATTTAACAGTCAAAAGTGATGAATCTCTTGTCACTTCCTTTTCATGTCCCACTGTAGAAGATTTATTTGAAGGATTTGAATCCAAAGTAGTCAACCGTGCATAGATTTAAAATCATAACCATGCCAAGGCTGAAATCAAAGAAGATATGAAGGTAGAACAAAATGAATGGTGCCTAATATTCATTTCAAATGAAATGGAATTTATCAAAGTAGAATAAATTTATGAAGATGATGATGATGACTCATTCAATGATGAAATTGATTCTACAATAGGAAACAATGTGGTAAATAATATATACACTTGATTTATTCCAGAACATATCCCTATTATTATACCAGCTTAGAAATAAACATGCAACACACTTCTATCTGATTCAAATCTTATATCTAGAATAAATGCATCTAAAGCCATTCAAGAAGATATTGAATATGTTAAGTACTGCTCAATAATTCTAATAAAAAACCTAAAAGTTCACAATGATTACATTTCAAAACCTGAAGACACTATTGATCTATCAATTCTTAACTATCTCAATATGCATAGTGATTGTTGGTTCATTCTCTTCCCACCTAATTGGTCAATGTCATTAAATGTGATTGAGCCTCATAAATCAAATCCATTATTTATAAATGTTAGGTACTTCTCCCAATTAGTTAATGATTATGCATAGTCTTTTCATTGTCCTCTTCTCCCTATAAATAGATTTGCTTTCCCTATTTTGGCTTATTTACTTTTCCTATATTTGTTTTAGTGTGTGTGTGTGTACATTATTTTCAATAAATACAAAAGGATGTATGTTATTCCTTCCTCTCCATGGATTGGTTATTTTGACTACAAATTATTGTATTTGTATTCCCTACCTTCAAAATCTCAGTGGATAAACACATCATGAACAAAAATGTCAAAACAACCATTGCCTCAGAGTGGATGAAATGATTACAATTTCATGGGATATATAATTATTTTTTATGGCTCATAATTTACATACGTATATGTTTGAATACCTATATTGAATCTAAATCAGTGGGTAATTTATGATCCCATGTCAATTTTATAGTGCAAAGTTTCTCTAGATTTTAAAATGAAGCATTTCAGTCAAGTGGGTCTCCAAGACAAACATTCGATGACGTATTCATAAGATAGATTTTGTAATCATGAAAATGGTGATATAAATGTTTTTTTTTCAAGTGATAGAATGGATAGGTTTTTCATGGATATTTTTAAGTGAACAAGAGGTAAACATGCAGAATTTTCAAAGCAAGAGATATTGGTTGGCAATGTGTGTTCATTTCTTATATTATTGAGAATGGAAAACTAGATGTTAGTTGGTCAAAAAGGGAAATATAAAGTATTATAACTAGTGATTTGTCCAAACAACACATGTTCATTTATTATATGATTGATAAAGGTGGATTGGCTATCATTTAGTTAGATTAGGACATCCAAATGTGAGGTACATAATTCTTTTTGGGAATATGTGGTAATAAGGCATCAATCATCTAAGATTTTGGAGTTCTCATGAATTATCTTAGGAAAAGCATCCCACATTTAGAGCTAATTATTTTCATGAAATTTTACATTTCATGACCATACCCCCATGTACACTCTCATAGGAAATTAGATATGTTTTAATGATAGTGATGGTAATTTTTTAAAAAATAGACACTGACTTCATAGCCCAATGGACAAGGCTTGGTTTATTTAACGTTTCACTTGTTAGAAGTGAAGACTTCAAATTGAAGAAAGCTGCATCAAATCTTGCACTATCCTTCAAGCTTCTAAATGGTAATCCATTTAATGGTTTTTAGAGTAAAGTTGTGGATGGATATACATTTGAGGATAATATATTGGTCATCCCTAATACAAGAGTTTTGAGTCACAAAGCTGGGAGTGTTGAGGATATCTCAACAGTTTATTTTTTGATAAAACAAGGTGAATATTTTGATTGTACCCTAAAGTATTAAAATATTTTAGATTTATTATTTACTATTATGTTATTGAAATATTCTTGTCATCATGGAAATCATGCTAAAAAGGGAGATAGAGTTAAGGATATAACTTGAAGTATATGTCAAGAATATTATTCTTGCATGTGAGATCTAGATGATATTTTGAGGGTTAAAGATAATAGTGGATTTGATATCACTATGGAATTCTTCATATTTTACATTTGGATAAAAATAAATTATTGTCACTCAAACCTTTCACCCACTAAATTGGAAGAATTGTTTCAGTGAGATAATGGAAACATCCCCAAGGTTGTGAGACCCTAGTACTCTTTGAGATGAACCTTGAGAGTAGGTCAACATCCTTATATTCTAAGCACACTAGTTTAAGACCAATACGCAAACCTAAATAGAATAAAATTAAATATACTGCTAATATAAACCTACATTTTTAGGGAAAATGTAAGAGAGTGCTAAAATAATTACAGGGTGATAAACCAAGAATAGATTGAGTGCCCCTGCTACCTTAATGAACACACTACAAATTTCTAAGAATAATATAATATCACATAGACTCCACCAAGGATACTCTAAATGCATAAGTATTTCATGTGGAGGCATGGAAACACAACACAACATTGAGAGAGATGAAGGTTATCCATAGATAATGCCTATGCAGACCTGAGTGAGCATAGAATATGACTTGTAAGTGAGTTCCAAGTTTTGCATAGAGGTGCTAGGAATGGAAAAAAATGAGAGGGGTGAACATTACCCATAAAAAAAGATCAACAAACACAAATATCACATAGAATACAATAAGAATAAAGGGAGGTAAACTCAATTTTCATTAAAGTGTAAAGTTCAGCCAATAGAAGTGTTCTTAGAGGACAAATTCTTGTTAAATTTTTATGCTCAAAAAGTACTCTCTTTACAGTGATAAATATGCCTAATTATATATGCAATTATAGAGCTCATGGTCATTACTTGATCTCACCCACTATTGGGGTATTTACAATATTCAATAATGATTTGAGAGGTAGCTATATTTTTTGAGAAGTGAAGGCACGTCTATACTCTACATTTTTAAAAGAGACAATTAATGTTAGTAGCCATTTTTGCATTGAATTCCATGGACTTGTTAAATCAATACACCATTTTATCTACAACTATTGGCCAAATTTGACCCACATATAAAGCTTTTACATGGTTTGATGGAATGAATGGACCAAAGGCTTGAAAGAGGTCTAAAATTAAAAAGAAGAGTATCTAAGCAGGTTTCATGGTATCCAAGAAGTTCATGGTTAGGGACAAGCTAAACAAGCCTTAGGAAATCATTGGATCTTTCAAGGATTAGGAAAATCTCATATCACAAGTCTAAATGAACCAGATCGTCACCAAGATGTCATGCAAAAATGGATGGGTCAACTTAATATGCATTTTATAAGTATGCTCAAAAATCCTCATGGGGATAAAAGATCATATAGAATCAATGTTCTCAGTGCCTTGATCTTTCTCTAGGAATTTCATGTCTCAATGAGTTCTCTATCTTGAGATATAAGTCTTTAAAGTTTATCTTTCAAAATGGGATGTGTATGCAAACATAAAATTTAAGCCCTAAAAAATATCTATTTGGATTTAAAATTCCTTAGATGTTCATGTAGATATCAAAGATGTTCAAATAAACATAAAATGATGTGCACAAAGATGTCAAAATCAATCAATGGAAAAAAACCATTGGATTTTAAATTTTGACAAGCTCACAGATGTCAATGATGGGCACATGGATGTCAAATTAAGGACATAGTAAAAAACCATTGGGTTTTAGATTATGGACATCAAATATGTTCACATGAACATCAAAAATGGGTATATAAATGTCAATTTTGGGTCTTATGAATTATTCATTTGAGTTCAAATGGTGGGTCCTAGCAAGATCAAGGTCTTGCATTCAATCCTACATCCAAATCTAATGGTGCGAGATGGGTCAATAAGTTAATAAACTAAGTTGATAATCGACAACAAATAAATAAAGATGAGCCCATGACATTTTTTATAGAGATAAAAGAAGTAATTTTTGACCCAGGTAAGTAAAATACATAAAACTAAGATATAGATACGATCTAAGTGGAGCCAAGGTGAAATTTTTTAACCCAAGGTCATCATTAAAGCTCAGTCCAACTCTTATTCTAAGGGTTTAAAACTTGTATACCCTATTCTCTATGATGAAGGATTATTTCATGGATGTGTTCACTATTATTTAAAAGGGGCCCATGTTTGTAATGATACCTTGGTTTCCATGATGCATAGAGATAAAATAGGTCCTTTTAGACCTAACATAAATAAAATAAAGTTTCTATATGTTCAAATGATATAGATATGTCTAGGTGTATATATTGACTATCTAAAAACCAATAAAGGAGATTAGTTTTAGTTTATAATAGATCCATGTTCATGATTTGTAGTAAAGGGCATGTTAATGTATAAATATGATAGTCAAATCATCCATAGTTCATTAGGAACATACAACCACCTATAATAAACATGGCATGACACTATCAGGTTCAAGGTATGAGGACTTTATTATTATGTGAAAGTAAGTGGAAGGTGAAGTGGAGGATAGATACAGAAGGACTTGGGAATTAGAGAGCACAGTGGAGCATTCAATGTTGATCAGAGCCTTTGGAGATTATTTATCCTTGAAAAAATCATGACTCATCATGCAAAACTAATTCTTGTTTTCTAGTGGATCTCTTAGTCAATGAGAATAACTTGAAGACTACTAAAACTAAGGTAGGATAAATTACGATGATGGAATAGTCCTAATTAGACCAAAAATATGGTGAATCATCCCTTGAAATGTGGAAGCTCATTAATTGTTCTCAAATGGTGTGATCCTTCTTCTCTCTTCTCCCTCTTTTTATATTATCCCATTCTCTTTTCCATTATAAAGGTTATCAGATATTAGAATTTTTGACCTTTATGTGAGAAATGGATACTCATTAAGACTCTTTCAAAATGGTGCTCATTTGATAAGGCTAAACCCTATCAAAATATTTTAAGAAATACTTCTTGAATTAATAGGATTGACTATTTGCCTATCTCTTGTCTTTGATTAGTGCTTAGTATGCTCATGCATGATGAATTTATAAAATAAAATATTACTAGTTCATTATCCTTCTACTTGCTTCTTTTAAGGTGTTTTCAAGATATTATAGGTCTATATTAGTGTTTTGTCTCAACCTCTTCTATGAAATACTTATGAAATCAATAAGATTGTGATGTTGTGTGAGTTATAATTATCTTATGTTGATCTAGTTTGGGTTCAAGATCATGTGAGTATCCATATTTTTTGGTGCATAACCTTTTAACTTTATTAGGATCCCTTTTCCCCCTTTCTAACCCTTTTCCCTATGCAATCATTAGTTTAGGTGAGCATCAAGAGCAAGTCATCCTTCTTTGGAGGTTCAACCTGACCATAGGTTACCCATAACCTGAGGTTATCCCAATATTATATCTCAATTGGAGAGGGCCTAAATACCCTCTCCAAGGGTGCATATTGATTATATAATAGTTTCTAGCATGCCTAGTGTGGCAAAGTTTAACATGCACTAAGTGAAGAGTTTTGGTGTTCTCTTCGTTCAATTAGCCTTTAGAGGCACATTTACAAGCACCAATGGTGACTCCACTATGAACATCAGTTGGTATAAGCAATCCAAGTGCCTAATCACCATTATTTAGTATGTATCACTCCTAATTTGATTAAAATTCATGTTCTTTCATTACTTATCCTTCATATCAAGTTATCAATGTTCATGGCTTCACCCCAAGTGGCCCTCAAGATTTAATGTATCAACCTTGTCAAAATTTGCCTCTCTCTAGTCAACGAAAAAAGAGCCTTAAGGAGATGATGCTTGATTTTGAAATAAAATAGAAGAATTTGATAAGGAGGAAGAGTATTATAGGCAATAGGAGAATCTTAAACACAAAGCTTAAGTTCAAGAGCAAGAATTGAGGTTTCAAGAAGAGTACTTAGTCAGGCAAGACCAAGTTAGAAAAGAAAATGACTATCAATTGTTATTGAGATAGAGAGAAGTCAACCCTAGACTCTAACTACCCTCCCCCATTCTTATTCATGCTTAAACCTAGCCCCTTAGATCACCTTGTCAAATATCATCTCCATCAAGAGTCAAGCCAATCATTAAGGGCCATTCAGATGAAGAATATCAATCCATCCCATCTTGGATCCTTTCCTATGCTAATGACCCTAACTATTTCACACGCTCTCTTGTCAAACCACCATCTCCCACACCCATTCAGGAAAAGGAGAAGGTGGCCAAGTATTACACATTCCCCTCATGAAAATAAATCAAGGACATCACAAAGAAGAGAGAAGAAGTGCTAGCTCAGGTAGTCCAATAAATAGTTCAAGAAAAAGAGGTTGTTCCCTATAATTTTCCTTCATGGAAGTCAATTTAGAAAGTCTTTCCGAAAGATGTGGTGCTAGTTGAAGTATCCCAAGAAGTAATATTTAAAGAGTTAATTGTGACAAATCTAAATCAAGCAACCATGGCTCATCACAATGATCTTGGTGTACACGATTTTCATGACTCTATCTCCCTCCCCAAAGAGCCACTAGAGAGAGCCTTCAAAATCCCTAGTTGGAAGGATACTCTCCTAAGTTGAAATCAAGGTTAACTTCTTCAGCCTCCCACCATATCCATCTTGGATAAAGAGCGTATTTTTCAAAGAATAGAGGTGGAACTTGTAAGCATAATTGAGCTTGAAGAGGACAACACAAGTGTCTATGATGAAGACATCATAATAGGTATTCCACTTCATTCAAAAAGGGATAAGTCATGTTTTGATCAACCTTCCTGGCATGGCTTTGATACTGATGAATTAGATCCTGAAGGTATTATTTATGCCTTCATATTTTAAAGGATGTGTATTTAGGTTACATCTCAAAGCAAAAGGGATCTTGATTTTTTCCATGAGATTCCATTTGGTATGGTTGAAGAGGAGGATGAGAAAAGTACCAAGATTGATGTGGTTGCAATAGTCAACCAGTCATTTGAACAAGAGAAATAAATGAAGGAGAAAGAATATTACAATGAATTATGGAAATAGTTGTACCATGACTTCATAGAGTAGGTAGAGGATATAAACTAGTGTATGCCTCCTCTAAGGCATGAAAATGAAATTTTAGATTAGGATAAATAAGTTGACTAGTCTCAAGATGAATTGTCCATTGAAGACAATACTGATGTCTCTAAGAATGAAGGAGAATGGTTATATCAAGAGCCACAAGGACATGACAGTTTAAACCATAGATGGGTGGATGATATACCATATGGATCCTTTCAAAGTAAGCAAAGTAAAGATGGTGATGAAGTTGGAATTATCTTGGATGGCCAAGAGGAAGATGCTTTTTGGGATGACTTAGAGCTTTTATGCCTAAGACTAGATAGTTAACCCAGTACCAATTCAAAGGAGCCATCAGATGAAGAGGTTTTAATGGCCCCTATAATCCAATTTGGAACAATATTTAAAGAAATGGACCAGTATGTCTACATTGGATACATGTTTGTCCCATTTCATCCTCTTGAGAGCATGCCAAAAGAGTTAGTAATTAGGAATCTTAGCCCACCTATCATGAACTCTCCAAAGCAAGGTATCTTTCATCCTAGTTTATCACAAGTAAATGATGTTAAAAGTTTCCCATTTGACCTAGGTGGGAAGTACTTGTATATTTCAAACTTGTATATATTAGGATATATTTCATGCTTTTATCTAAGTGCATGTGAACACATTTTTTTAGTAGGTTAGTTATTTTTCTTTTCTCCAAGTGCCTGCGTGCACTTAACTTTATTTATTTTTTTATTATTGTCCCTTTTACTTCAAGAGGAGGTTTTGGAAAGAGTCAACCTTATTTTTAGCTTCAAGTCAATATATTGAACCAGAGAGGAGACTCCATGCCCAATGGATCAGATAAGGCAAATAGTCTAATTTATCTTGCATAAATAGGCATGCAACCCTTGTGAGTCACTAAATATGTTGGCCAAATATGGTCCATATATAAAGCTTTTGCTTGGTTTGATGGAAAGAGTGGACCAAAGGCTTGAAATAGGTATAGAGTTATAAATAAGAGGATCCAAGTAGGTTTCATGGTGTTTGAGTAGTTCAAGGTTAGGGACAAGTTACACAAGCCTCAGGAAATCATTAGAGATTTTGAGGGTCAAGCAAAAGTTCATAGCATAGGTCTAAATGAACTAGACCATCACCAAGATGTCATACATAAATGGATGGGTTAGCTTACTTATGTATTTTATAAGTATGCTTAGAAATCCTTGCAAGGATAAAAGATCACATGGAATCAATGTTTTTAGTGCTTTGATCTTTCTCTATAAATTTCATGTCTCGATGAGTTCTCTATCTCAAGATATAAGTCTTCAAAGTTTAGATTATAGAATAGGATGTACATGTGAACATAAAATTTAATCCCTATAAAATAATTGTTTAGATTTAAAAATCCTTAGACGTTCACACATACATTAAATATGTTCACACAGACATCAAATGATAGGTGCACAAATGTCAAAATCAAGCCATGGAAAAAAACCATTGGAGTTTAAATTATGATGGGCTCACAGATGTTAATGATGGGCTCATAGACATCAAGGATGGGATCATGGATGTCAATTATGGGCTTATGAATGTTAATGATAGGTGTGAAAATGTCAAATTTAATACATAGCAAAAAACCATTAGGTTTTAAATTATGATGGTCATATGAATGTCAATTACATTCATGTGAATGTCAAAAATGAGTATGCAAACATCAATTTTTGCCCTCATCAATTAGTCATATGAGTTAAAATGGTGGGTCCTATCAATATCAAGGGCTTACATTCAATCATACATCTAGATCTGATGGTGAGATATGGGTTAATAGGTCAATAAGCTAATTCGATAATCTATAACCAATAATCAAAGATGAGCACAGGACATTTTTGATGGAGGTTAAAGAATTAGTTTTTGACCCAGGAAAATAAAATACATAGAAATGATATACAAATATGATCTAGGTGGATCCAAGGTAAAAATTTTTAACCTAAGGTTGTCATTAAATCTCAGTCTAGCTCTTGGTCTAAGGGTTTACAACCTATCGACCCCATTCTCTATGATGAAGGATTGTTTTATGGTTGTGTTCACTATTATTTAAAATAGGTCCATGTGTGTAATGATACTTTGGTTTCCATGATTCATAGAGATAAAATATGTCTTTTTGGACCTAACATAAATAAAATCAAGTTGTTATCTATTCAAATAATATAGATATGTATAGTGGATATATTGACTATCTGAAAACTAATAACGGAAATTGGTTTTCAGTTTATAGTAGATCCATGTTCAAAATTTGTAGTAAAGGGCATACCAAGGTATAAATATGATAGTCAAATCATCCATAGTTTAGTAGGAACATACAAACACCTATAGTAGACATGGCATGACTCTGTTAGGTTCAAGGTATGAGGACTTTATCTTTACATGAAAGAAAGTGGAAAGAGGCATGGAGGATAGATATAAAGGGGCATGGGAATTGGAGAGTACAGTGGAACATTCAATGTTGATTATATCCTTTGGAGATTTTATTCTCCTTGAAAAAATTGTGACTCATCATGCAAAACTGATTTTTGTCTTCTAGTGGATCTCTCAGCCAATGAGAATAACTTGAAAACTGTTAAAGATAAGGCAAGTTAAATTGTGAAGATGGACTAGTATTGATTGGACCAAACATATGGTGGATCTCCCTTTAAAGGTAAAAATTCATTAATTATTCTCAGATGGCATGCTCCCTCTTCTCTCTTCTTCCTCTTTTTATATTATCCCATTATCTTCTCCATTATAAAGGTTTTTAGATTTTAGAATTTTTTATCTTTCTGGGAGACATGAATACTTATTGAGACTCTTGTAAAAAGGTGATCATTTTATAAGGCTAAACCCTATCAAAATATTTTAAGAACTACCTCTTGAATTAGTAGGATTGACTTTTTGCCTATCTCTTGCCTTTGATTAGTGTTTATTATGCTTGTGCATGATGAATTTGTGAAAGATAATCTTCCTAGTTCATTGTCCTTCTACTTTTCTCTTTTAATGTGTTTTTAAGCTATTACAAGTCTGGATTAGTGTTTTGTTTAAACCTCTTCTATAAAATACTTATGCAATCAACAAGATTGTGAGGTTGTGTGAGCTATAGTTGTCTTATGATGATCTAGTGTGGGTTTAAGCTCATTTGAGTGTCCATATTTTTTGGTGCACCACCTTTTAGCCTTCTTAGAATCCCTTCTCCCCCCTTCTAACATTTTTTCTATGCAATCATTAATTTAGGTGAGCATCAAGAGGAATTCGGCCTTCTCTGGAGGTTCAACCCCACCATAGGTTACCCACAACCTAGGGTTGTCCTAGTATTATATCTCAATTGGAGAGGGCCTAAATAACCATCTCTAAGGGTGTAGATTGATGCTATAAAAATAACATTGACCAATTTTAATTATACACTTATCCAATTCTAAATCAACATAATTGTAAAGAGGGAGAAGTCAGATTTCCAACACATTAAATGGCATCAAAAATGGAGTTTTGGATGCAAAAATATTGTTAAAAAACCATCACAAAGTCACACATAGTCATATCAACACCTTCAAAATATGGAAAAAATGGAAAATTGTAGAGCAAGATATGAGCAAAACAAATCATATCTTATATTGATAGAAATATCTTGAAAATACACTCAAAAAGTTATTTTAGGTTTTTAGAAAAGATCAAAATAACCCCTAAAACCTACCCTCTAAGTGTCTTCTATTAAAAAAATTTATTAATTGATAAATCTTTCCATAAGGGTCACTTCACACCATAACTTTGCATTGGTAACTCAAAAAACTATGAAACTAAGTGCATTACCTTCTCATGACATAAGTGTAAAATCATACAAATTTTCATAGAATTTGGACTTCATATGATTCTATGAAAATGGGAATCAAAATTTCACACTAGGTATATTTAACAACTGCAAATATAAAAAAATGACCAAGTAAAAATCAACATAGAAGTCAATCTTTAACCCTATGGATTTTGCATATTATATCTAATATGTGTGCACTATATTTTTCATTGCACTCTAATGACATTTAACTAACACCATGAAAATTTTGAATAATATTTAACCTCATTTATCACTATGAAAACGATCTTGAAATGTGCGCACTGGCTAGATTTGAAAACTGGAAACATAAAAAATTGGCTAAGTAAAAATCATCTTAGAAGCCAATTGTCATAGCTATACATTTTGCACGTGGAGAGAAATATCTAGGTATTTTTTTACCTTAACATTATCCCCATATTTTTATACCATAATTTTAAATTTTAAGTTAATTATACTTCATTTGATCATGCATAAAGATGTTTGAAAAGTGTTACATAGGCTGATTTGACACCTAAAACACACAAATTTGTGCACTAGGTAGTTTTCATAGCTATGTATATTTCAAGTGAAGAATTATTTTTTTCAACCACCTTCACCATTTTATTCTCCTAAAAATTTTATACCTTCATAAAATTTATGGATAGAAATTTTCATGATTTAGCACTATGAAAATGCTCCTGAAAAGAATTACACACGTTGATTTGGCACTAAGAGCTCTAAACCCTAAAGCTTGAAAATTTAAAACTCTCCACTTTTTTCCTAAAAATTTGTATTGATGAAGGTGTATAAAATTTATATACAAGTAAAAATGTCAATGAACAGTTTGGGAGAATGACATAGTCCATCTACGTAAAATTTTTGTATGTAGGCCAATTGTGGCCAACATTTCTAATGACCTCCTGGGTGTAACAACCCCTCAAGTTATACTTAGAAAATACAATAATTTTTTTATATTAAATAATTAGAAAATTATTTTAACATTAATTTCACAAAGATACAAAATACTACATCTATATCATGAACAATAATTTTTCAATTTCAAATATTGAATACAACATACATCTTATATAATTTTAAGGAAAATAATCATCATAGGACACAGCTATGACTATTCTGATAATATAACAAATATTGATCAATATCTAATTACATAATATATATAAATTCATTTGGCATATAGCCTAATGAAATAATAGCTACCAAGCTCTCTGGAGCTCGAGTTGTGCTAACTCATGTAAAGGTGATAATCTCAAGTGTCATCTCCAAGTAGTACTATAGTGGGGAGGGAGAGCATCATCTGAGTGATTTATCACTCCAACCATAGACCAATAATCCCCCACACAATATCCTATAAGTAAATTTCCCTCCCTTCATAGATAGGTAGATAAAATGGTGCGAGAATCTAGTGAGATGTGCTAGTACCCTATGTAATGTAAGATTTCTAAAAACATGCAGTGTACCATAAATAAATTTATTCTAACATGATATCACACAACATGAAAATCAAACATATGAAATACAATGTACATCTACATTAATTTGGCCAAATTTTCAAATAATATATGATCATTTAGATTGGTCAATTTCATAGCACACCACTTGATCGGATTATCTATTGATGGTACTACCTAGGCTAGTAAAACCAGACTCACTACCAATTAACATCATCAATATAGTTTCAAAATCAACATATAACACATATAATACGCTTCCAAGGTTTGCATAATTTTTTATCCAATATAAGAAATAAATCAATCTTGAACACTTATATCATTTCATCAATACATAATAAATTTGAATGTACTATTAACACAAAATTAACATCTTGACAATAATACACTTACATGCAAAGCCGCCCTTCTGGGTATGTTCTATCTAATGGATATCTATGCATGCATGTAAAAATTAAATTATAGGTTTATTAAATGAACTATATATTTTATTGAGAAACTCCTAATAAACTACTAATAACTATTATAGGTAACTCATGCATTATTTTTTCATTTTAAGCATGCAAGAACTCGAGGTTCAAGTAATAAAATAAAATAGCATGGCTCCCTAAGTAAATCATTAAAATCAAACTCATGTATTAATTTATTAATATTTACACCTTCAAATAACAAATAAAGTGCAACTTAATTGCTATTCACTTTATATTAAAGGGGACTATGTGCCTTATCATCTATTTCTCAAGAGATTTTTTAAAAGATAATTTAAGACAAATAGTTATATTAAAATCTTACAAAAAATATAGCTTATATATATATATATATATATATATATATATATAAGGTACATATATTAAGCTTATTTATGCAAAAAGAGATGCTACCCTAGGATATACGCAAGTCAATGATTTTTAAAACACAACCATCTATTTCCATGCCTACAAGGATGTAGGAATTAGGCTAATCACAGCCTAAGACAAATTTGTAATGCAGCCATACAATGCTACTATAAAGAAGTGTGACGTCAGGTAAGGAAAAACATGGATTTCTAAAATTGTCTAAATCTCATTAAATATTCAAATTAGCCTTTCAAAACTTCAAATCTAAATCTGTATTATTTCTATACAAGCTAATATACATGGATGTAACCAATTAATACACACATTTAAACATTAAAAACCTCAATGTTATAAGAGAAGAACATAGTTATAAAAGCCAATAAGATTTTTTTTTCACAAAAAGATAACATAAACTTGGTCTTGACTTTTCTAAATCAAAACATAGACCTAAATACCATGCCATTTTTCATTCAAGGGACTACATATAAAAGGGATATTATGCAAATTTTAAGGTCTCACACACAGGTCTAAAAATATCAAACTCAGGTCTTGGAAATCAATTACCAATTTAGCCAAATTAAACATCAGATTAAGTATTTATGCAAGGCTTGAATAATACATAGGTGTCTATGATTTCAATATAGACCAAATGGAAATCCAAATACAACCTATTGAAATATAAATCAATGGAATTTAGACACTACCAATAAATAGGAGACACAACCAATTAAGAACCTACTACTGGTATATTAAATTTAATCTTAGGTTGGAAACAACTTCTAGCATCTGGAAAATCTCTTAATTTCTCTGAGCACCTACACAAACCCTAGAATATTTAATGCAGCTACTTAAAACTAAGAGATAAATTTAGATGATACAAATTGTAAATAAAATTCAAAACTTCATAAAACATAGGGTGAATATACAAAAAGAATAAAATGAAATGCAAATCTAGAATTTAATAATGCCCTTTTTAAATCAAACACAGGTTATAATATTTAATGCTAGGAATAAATCACTAGTCAATAATACATTCATCCCTCACTTTTTTCATAACATAGGATAAAACATAATTAGGTATATAAATAAGATAAAATGTAGTCTTTAAGATCAGGGATGAAATTAAGGGATAACACATACCAAGATATAGACAATAAAATATACAACTAGCAAGAAGAATAAAATGCAGGTTTAATACCACTAGCCAAGGAGATGAATATTATAGTCAAACAAAAAAATAGACGTGACTAATAATGTCTTCAATATTTCTTATGATCAAAAGATGCCAAGCTCAAGATTGGTTTTGGGTTTTCAATTAATAGAATACAAGTTATAACCAATATTATTTACTCACAAACATACTAAAATAAATAACAAAATAATAGAACCCACCTAGTTAAACACCCTTCCTTGATAATCTTTTTCTTTCTCTCTTTAAAGCATTTTATTCCCTCTCTTTCTTTCATGTCTCTCCCTATATGTGTTTGTGTTTCATTCACAAGCTTCTCATCTTATTTATAAAACAAACTTTCTAATTTTTGCATTGCCTTTGTTCATGCAACTATCTAAATTTCTAATTTTTTTATCTTTATTATAATTAAATCCTCTTCTTCAAATTGTTGCACCATCCTTTATTTACTCCATTTCTACTTAAGTTAATTAAATATTTATTTTCTATTTTTAAGTGATTCTTGCATGCTATTCAAAATTACATTCAACTCAAGTTTAATTTTTATTGACCTTAGTTAATTTCCTGTCTTTCTCTAATGCTTATCAACTTAAGTTCAATAGTAATAAAATCTAGTTTTCTAACTTTTCAAACAAATCTCATGCATAAAAATAACATTCACAAGGATAATTATGCTATTGATTAGTTTTTCTTTATTTGATAATCATTTTTAATACAATAATACTTCTATTACAAATAAATAATTACTTTATGGATTTAATTCAAAAACCAAGTCAATTAAACTCAAGAAATCAAATGCATACTAGAACTAATTACACACATATTTATAATCTCAAACAATAGACATGAATATCATTACATTAATATCATTTAAATATATTATTCATGTGTGTAGGGTTGCTAGCATTTTCCACTGGTATTCCCCCAATCGTTCAATCTAGCCGATCATCTTTGATGATGCTCTTTCTCATGAACTCTAAGGGTAGGACCTATCCTATATCCACCTCACAAAAACAAGGTAGTTAGTCCAAGACATCAAAAAATATTCATGAAACACAACTAACTAATACATATCTATAATGTATAGAATATAACACACAATTATCACATCATGTGCTCAAATCAATCAACATTACTATATCATTATCTCAAAATCAAAATAATATTTATCAAATACTGACCATACTAATCAATGGATTAAAGAGTTTATTTTTCTTAGGATGAAATCAAGATGTAACACTAGGATTGCATGCCTACCTATACAATAGACTAGTAGCCTTAATATCCATTGGGTAAGGGAGTATCCTCTCTTGTCCAAATAATTTATTTGACTCTAATTTGGATCGATTCCATCCTTTGAAACACCTCTAAAAACTAATAACAACCTACTGCCTCTAAAGCACACAACAAAAGAAACAAATTGTACAAAAAAACTATGCCAAAGGCACTTAGAGAAATCAAACACACGATCTATTATATAAAACTAACTTGAAGATTTTCCCTCCTCTCAAATCAAAATGAAAATTCCTTAAGTCACCTTCAAGTGATGAGCAAAAAATGTGAAACAAGCTATCTATTACAACTTTGTTTTTTAAAACTTAGTTTCTTCATGATTACCAATCCTCTTGGAAATGCCCCAAATTAATCATTAGCATCAAACATGTTCCCAATGAATACAAATTAGTCATGATTCTCAAACTTTACCTCATGCTAGTGATCTATGATGGGATAGCTCTCCAATGTGACCAAAGTTGTAAATGCAACCTCTAATGACTCATTAAGGTCATGATTTTCAATATGCATATTCTAATCAGTTGCTTCTTGGGCCTACTTACCTGAAGGTGTAGGTGTGTCATCCAAACTTGAATAGAATACTAAAGTTCATACCAAAATCTATCCTCTTCTTAGTCATTGGAAAGGATTCCAATGTCAACCTCACTCATGTTATTCTTGTTAGGGACAATAGGTTCCTCAAATGCTTCAATTGAAACATGATCTAATTGAGTTTCAACCTCTTCATTTTCTATCATAATCTCATGATATCCAATGACACTAGTAATCAAAGTGTCCTCATGAAATTTTTCCTAATACTCAATTTAAGCTTCATTCAATAACACCATACCATCATTAGTTGTTTCAAGATGTTACTCATGCTTCATATTGTTAGTATTCTCATATTGTTCTTCAAGAGATCCACTACTAGTGAACACATCAAGCTCCCCCATGAAGTTATGATATAAATACTATGATTAATCCTCATTAACCTACCTATCAAATACTACTACCACTTGTTCATGCTTTCTTAGAGCTACAAATTGATCATGTATGTCCTTTTTAAATATGTTCTATGATAGCTTCACTATACACAACTCTTCCAACTCTTTTCTACTATAATATATAGGAGCATCATCTTCAATGAATAAATTCAATTCAAAGCAAATGTTTACCTCTTATTCAACTCCTTCTTGTGGTTCTTTTATAACCACAACCTCGTCTGCTACCTTTAAAACCATAGGTTCTTATTGATAAAAGGAAAGGGTGGGAGGGCAAGATATCTTCTTGGAATGATCAAAAATTGATTAAGTGTCCTTCCAACTTAAAATTTTGGGTTTAGGATTATTAGAGGATTCTTAGAGAGGTTCTTGAGGAAGGGAAAAAGAGTTAATTAGCTTGAAATCAAACATCTTCTCTCCTTCTTGGTCTTTGGTGGGCATAGGATAAGGTTATTTCACAAGGGTTGGCATGTGTAACCAGGAGTCATAGTCCAATAAGGCCTACAATATGACATGTTCTCAAACTCTTGAATATGGATAAGTATAGCTTGAGGAAGACTTAGAATCAAAGGAGGCGGACTAGGGATAGGAGGTAATGGTTAAGGTTTCTTGGATTGCATCTCTTGATTATCCTACCTCTCTAATATATCTATCCACCATTGGATTAAATTTATCATTTCATACAAATCATCATTGATAGCACCATATTGGGCATCTTCTCCAACTAACATCCACTTACCTGTCAACATTTGAATTGACTTCCTCATTCTCTGTATGAGATGAAAAGGGATCATATTAAGTTATCTATCCCATTTTCTCATCACCTCTTCAAATTTTAATATACCTTTCCTAAGTGCCAACAAGGATGTGGTAGTGTAAATATAGTTTTGACAACGTTGGATAGAGGGAGTAGATGACTGATTTGGTTGCTAAAGGAACTAATTTTGGTCATGTGTAGGGGTGGGAGGGAGGTAATATCTATGGTAGGGTTGATAGGTTTCTTGAGGGCCACTTCAAGGGAACACATAAACATTATTATCTTGATAAGTGTGATGTTGAGGTAGCAAATGAGCATACTGATCAAAAGATGTTTAATTATACATACCAAATTTTTAAATTAGGAACTTAAGCTACATAACCATATAATTTTCATAGTGGAGTCACCATTGGTGTTTGAAAAAGTGCCTCTAAATGCTGATTACACTGAAAGACAAAACCAAGAACCTTTCAGTGAGACATAGAATGTAGTACTAGTCCCACTGGGCATGCCAGAAACTATTGTCACTCAAACCTTACACCTACTAAATTGAAATAATTAATTCAATGAGACAATGGGAACATCCCCAAGGTTGCAGGACCCTTGAGATCCTTGGGATGAACCTATTGAGTAGGTTGGATTCCTTCTATTATAAGTACACTAGTTTAAGACTAGTGCATAGACCTAAAGAGTAAAAAATTAAATCTGCCACTAATCTAAACCTAAGTTTTTAAGGGAAAAGGGATGGAAAAGGTAAGAGAGTGTTAAAATAAATAAAGGGTGATGTACCAAAAATAGATCAAGTGCCCCTACTTCCTTGATAGACACACTAAATTTTTTTGAGAATGAGATAATATTACACAGACTCCACCCAAGGATGCTCTAAATTCATAAGTATTTTACATGGAGGCATAGGAACACATTACATCATTGAGAGGGATGAAGGTTATCCACATAAAATACCTATGAAGACTTGAGTGTACACAGAATATGACCTACAAATGAGTTCCAAGTTCTACACAGAGGTGATGGGAATGGACATAAATGAGAGGGGTTAACATTACCCATAGACAAAGATCAATAAACACAAATAGCACACATAATATAACAAGAATGAAGGGAGGTGAACTTAATTTTAATTAAAGTTCAAGGTTAGACCAATATAGGTACTCCTAGAGGGAAAATGTTTGCAACATTTTTGTGATAAAAAGGTCCTCTCTTTATAATGATAAATCTACCTACTTATATAGGCAAATAGAGAGCTCATGGTTATTAATCAATCTCACCCACTATTGTAGAAGTTAAAATATTCAATAATGATTAGGGAGGTAAATAATATATTTTTGAGAAGTGAAGGAATGTCTATTATCTACATTTTTGGAAGTGATTCCCAATGTCAGTAGTTGTCTTTGTATAGAAGTCTATGGACTTGTCAAATCAATACACTATTCTAGCTGTAATATTGACCAATTTTAATTATACACTTCTTCAATTTGAAATCAAAATAACTATAAATAGGGATAATTTAGCTTTATAATTAAATAAATGGCATAAAAAATGGAGCTTTGGATAAAAATATATCGCTAAAACACTATCATGTAGTCATACATAATCACATCAACACCTGTAAAATATGGAAAAAATGGAAAATCATAAAGTAAGATATAAGCAAAACCCATCATATATTATATTTATATAAATATATTGAAAATATTCTCAAAAGAGTATTTTTAATTTTTTTAAAAGATCAAAATAACCCCTGTGACCTGCCCTCTGAGTGTCTTCTGGTAAAAATTTGGCTAAGTGATAAATCTTCCTAGAAGGGTCAATTTGCACCATCATAAATTTTCACTGGTAACTCACACAACTTAAAAAACAAGTGCATTACCTTCTCATGACACAAAAGTACAACCATACAAATTTTCATAGAATTTGGAATTTATATGATCCTAAGAAAATGGGAATAAAAATTTCTCACTTGGTATATTTTATAACTGGAAAAATAGAAAAATGACCAAGTAAAAATTAGCTCAGAAGCCAATCTTTAACCCTATGCATTTTGCATTTTATATATAAGATGTGTACACTATATTTTCATATGTAATATAATGAAATTTAGATACCACCATGGAAAATTTTAAAAATATTTGGATTCCTTTACTTTTCCAAAATAATCTTGAAACATGCACACTAGCTAGATTTGAAAACTGAAAACACAAAAAATTGGCTAAGTAAAAGTCAGCTCAGAAGCCAATTTTCATAGTTGAAAATTTTGCAAATGAAAAATAAATGTCTATGAATTTTTTTACCTTAACATTATCCTCACATTTTTATACCATAATGTTAAATTTTAAGTCAAATGTACTTCATTTGATCCTGCGCAAAGGTGTTTGAAAAGTGTTGCACAAGCTAATTTAACACCTGGAAACACACAAAATCTGTGCACTTAGTAGTTTTCATAGCTGTGTATATTTCAATTGAAGAATTATTTTCTATGGAAACTTTCACCATTGTATTCTCCTAACATTTTTCTACCCTCATATAAGTTTGTGATATACATTAACATGATTTAGGCTTGTAAAAATGCTTTTAAAAATCACTGTGTAGGTTGATTTGGCACTGAGAGCTCTAAACCTTGAAGTTTGAAATATTGAAACTCTCCACTTTTTACCCAAAAAATTAATTTATAAAGGTGTATAAATTTCATATATAATTAAAAATGTCAATTAATGGTTTTTGAGAATGACATGGTCCATCTATGCAAAAGTTTTGTATGTAGGCTAATAGGAAGTTCATAAGGAATCATATAGGTTATGTTGTTCATTCTAAAAAATTCATATACATATAAGTTATGTTGTTGCTTACGAATCATATAAGTTATGTTGTTGCTTACGATTCATATACCACTCATTGGAACTAAGTCCAAAACTTTAATACAATGTTATATATTATAATTAGATAGTCACAACATGATGTTTGATGCTAGATAATGATACATATAGGTTTACACCCTTGGATGTATTAATGAAAATTCATGAAGGATAATACATTTTACAAAGCATTAGTTCATATTGAACATGGAATGGGCCTCATATTAGATAAATCACACAAGGTAGTAAATAAGGCTATCAATGATCCTATTATCAATCATTGGATCCAATATTATTCTATATGAAATCAAGAAATCATGGTTGGCTAATAAGACTATAAGAAGCCTGCATTTGGATACTAGGTCAGGAATTGTGATGAAGTTTCAAATGCAATCATTGGAAGCAAATTCAAAGTGTTGAATATATCACAAATGATTCAAGACAAAGTTCTTTGTAATTGTGCTTCAATTATAGATTTGAATAATTGGTTATAGGTTGATCCAAGCTTTAGGTGTGAAAAGAGTGTATAATAAAGGGAAGTACAAGGGAAAATAGAATTGTCCTTACTCAAGATCGAAATGTCTTATCTCAAAAATATCCTCAATAGACAAAGTCAAAATAGACTCAATAAGAATTAGAGAACAAAATATAAAATGTATCTAAATATTTCCTTATCATAATTTGGCCCCATACTAGGCACATCATCATATCTTGATGTGTGTCCAAACACACATTATATCTTGACATACTTGTAAACAAACACTATGGAAATTTCCATGTGTCTATACATAGGGAAGAACCCACCATGTGTTTAAACAAGGGGTGAAATCTGACATGTGTCCAAGTAGGGCAAAATTCTAGACATGTCCAAGTAGGTTCTAAGTTCCCTCTATCCATAATTTTTACATTAGAATTATGTTTCAGCTCTTTTTCAAGGCATTGGAAAGATAATTTGATGAAGATAATTTTATCTTCAGGACCAATGGTTCAAAAACTTCATCTTGAACTTACAAAACCAAAGGGGAGAATCACAGTTACAAAAATAGGATGAAGTTCCCACAAATGTGAATAAGAAGGCAAATTTCAAATTTTCAAGTTCTGTAAATTTGTTAAGTCCCTTTTGTAAGTTTTAATTTGTGAAAAAATGTCAATTCACCTTTGCAATTCATGTGAATTTATCAACACACTTTTGTAAGTTTCAAGTCACACAAATTTTCCAACACACTTTTGTACATTATGTAAATATGTCAATACCCTTTTTCAAGTTGTGCAAATATATCAACACACTTTTCCAAGTTTTAATTTGTAAAAATTTGATACTGTAATTTTGAAATTCATGTAAAAACACCAACACAATTTTTCAATTCATTCAAATTTATCATTGCACTTTTATAAGTTATGCAAATTTCTCAACATGTTTTTGCAAGTTTTAAGTTATGATTTTTGTCAGGCACCTAGAACAACAAACATGCTCTGGTACCACTTTGTTGGGGGATCACAAGAACAACACCTGTTCTGATCCCACTTTGTTAGGATCTTGCTCCTCAGAAAGAGCACAATATGATTACCAAATATAAGCAATTATAAATGCAAAAATAACCAGAAATACAAGTAACTAGAATTCACCAATAGCACAGAATATGAGAGACAATACACTATCTTGTATTAACACTTTACAAAAAAGAATACAACAAAGAGCTGCCACACTCTTTCACCTTACAGAGGTTTGCCACACCTCAAGTGTACAGTAATTCTTCTCACACACACTCTCCTACACAAAAACGGTCCCAACAACCAACTCACAAACAGAATTAGTGTTCACCTCTCCAACTAGTTAGTAATAACCCTGCCAGTTCACCAAGCACTCTAAAGTACTTCAAGTTGATCTCCCATGAACCTGCAACCTGCAAATCAACATACCATACTCACACATGTAGATCTCCTATGAGCTTGCAACAACCTGAAACTCAATGATCTTACACTTAGAAGGAACTTCCTTGCCTTCCTTATCTTGTATCTTAATTACAATACATGTCAATGGGTCTATAAATAGATCCCAGAGTTAAACAATAACTTAGACTCTTAATTTAGACAATTATCCTCACAGCCAAAGACTCTAACTAGTCTTTACATGCAAACACTTCATTCACTTAACTAATTGTTCGTGTAACGAGTAGTTCTGGAACACACAGGCGACTGACGTCGGTCCCTGCTTGTCTGGTTCTGCCAACGTCGGCCGACTCCTTGCCATCACCGGTGGCCTTCTGCACTGGTCATGACCGACGTCGGTCCTGCTACCGACGTCGATTCTCCTGGATCTCAGAAACCTTCTTATTCCTTCTGTTTGCAAAGAGTTGAAGCTTTTAGCTCTACAACTCAACAATCTCCCACTTGGAGATAAACAGCTGCAACCTATACATGTACCTGTACTCAGTCTATTTTGTTCCCTTGGCTTTGTATCCCTCATCAAGATCACTCTTGAAGACCAACCACCACAAACCTGTAGTGCAACCCCTATCATCCAAATCACCTGCCACATCCACATCTACAACCATGTAGAAAATAAACTAAACCTGCATAGCATGTGCACCTGCTGCTAGTCCCTGTAAGAATCCACTGAACTACCCTCCAATGGTTCTCTCCCAGATTGGCTCCAACTTGTGACAACTCCCACTACTTGGGAAAACTCAGGTTTAGTACATACCATGCACTCAACCTCATTATGTGAATCAAGACACCTGTTCTAAGAACTATCCAACCATCGGCGTGCTAACTGGTCTCACACAATCATCCTGAAACAAAGTCAACATATGACCTTCCATGTCTCTAGAACACACTCATGCCAAAGAATCTTGCTGCTCCTAGATTCTCCATGACACACACCTGAACTAGCTTTACCTTTAGTTTATCAATACCCTGTATATGTAACCCTACAACAAGCACATCATACAGTAATAGGATAATGTAGCTAATATTATCCAACCTGGTAAAGAGAAACACAATGATCAAACCTCCATTGCCCTGCAGCTATACAAGACCATATACCCTGATCTTCCATCTCACGTATCCATTTCCGCTCTTCTTTATCCTGAACATCCATTCATCTCTCAGTGCTTACTTCCAGCTAGCCACTCTACCCAAAACACCTATTTGGTTCTCCTCCAAGGAATCACATCCTCATCCATGCCTAGCTCCCACTGTTTCCTAGATCTACATGTTATGCTTCTTCAATAACTTCCTGGTCCTATGTCATAAGTGAGCAACAAGTAGTGTAAAGAAGGGAAATGATGAATTTAAGAACTTACTCACACCTTCAGTCCTCCATATGGGTGCTTGAGACTCCATGACAGCTTGCTGTCCACCCAAAATTTGTCTTAGTAATCGATGCCGGTCACGTCTCAGTCTGCACCCGACTAATGTCAGTTCCCTGCGACTGCCCCCTTGCCGACGTCATTTTCCCCTGGCTGACGTTGGTAGTTATCTGCCTTGAGTCACCGATGTCGGTCTGCACATAGCCGATGTCGGTCCCTGTCTGGACACCGACGCTAATTTTCCTGCCAACGTCGGTCTCTGTGTTTTTCTAGTGAGACCTGACTTTTTCCTGCGATCTCTTTTTGGATCAAATCCTTGTCCAAAACACCCTTGCTCTGCTTAGAATTCTTCTACATCTTGTGTTGAAATCTGTCCGTCACCTTCTCCTTGAAAACCAAGGCTTTCCTATTCTTGTCACTAACATCGGATTCCTCAAGAAATGTTACCTTCTTCTACATACAGAAACCACGATCCATACCTTCCAAATCTGAAAGCATGTCCTTTGACTCAAGAACAAGCATCTCCTTCTTATCTATGTGACCAAGCCTATCAAGCCACATCTCTGAATCTACAGCTGAAGTAGATGACCCAAAAAGAGAATCAGTAGTACAAGTAGATAGATAAAGCGTACCTACTTTCTTACCTCTAACTACAATAAGTGTACCCTTGGTAACCTTCCAAGAGTCCACTGTGAGAGTTACTGTGCAACCCTCATCACCCAAACTTCTAACAGAAATCAAATTCCACTCTAGAACTGGGACGTGCATGACCTCTTTTAACACCCATGTGTTACCTGTCTGCAGTTTCAGCTTCACTTTCCCTTTGCCAACAATCTGACAAGGCTTACCATCCCCTACACAAATTTCTCCAAAATCTCCCTAGATATACTCATGAAAAAATTCCCTATGTGGGGATGCATGAAAAGAGGCACCAAAATCTAAAACCCAAGATTCTACTTTATCCAAAGAACATACTAGAGCATCCCGTGCAGCGTAATCTGCAACATCTACTTCTTATTCGTGTCCTTCATGCTGATCTTCACCTGATCTGCAATCTCTCTTTAAGTGCCCTTGCTTTCCACACTTCCAGCAGGTTATTCTACCATACCTGGACTTGGATCTTCTGCCTATCTTGGACCTTGATCTCCCATGCTCTATCTTCTCTCTTTGCCTTCCTCTACCTTCAACACTCAAAGCATTTCCTGATGATTCACCTGTGTTATTCCTGCGTATCTCTTCATTTAAGATCACACTCACAACATCATCCACTTTTAAGACTTTTGAAGGAGACACAGTGTTAGAAACTGCCATTACCAAACCTTCCCAACTTTCAGGAAATGAACACAAGATTAAGAGAGCTCTAATTTCATCATCAAATACAATATTGACTGAACTTAATTGGTTTACCAAACCATGGAAATCACTAAGATGGCTATGAACAGATCCACCTTCCAACATTTGCAAATTAAATAAATGCTTCATAAGAAATACCTTATTAGAAGCTGAGGGTTTTTCATATAAATTTGCCAAAGATTCCATCAATTCCACCATTGTCTTACACTGTGATAAGCTGGAAATCACAGATGATGCAAGACTCAATCTGATAGATCCCAGAGCCTTCCGATCAAGAACCTCCCATTCTTCATCTTTCATATCTGAGGGTTTGCAGTTAACCCCTCCCAACGGTAAGTACAAATCTTTTTGATATAGATAATCCTCAATCTGCATCCTCCACAATTGGTAGTTCTTGTCATTAAACTTTTCCATTCGTAGCTTACTGTCTTCTGCCATTGCTCAACTCCCACTCAAACAGAAACCCTGTGAGTAACCTGTAATCAAAACACACTAACCAGATCTAATCCAATCTGTTAGTATCACAACCAACAGCTCTGATACCAATTGTCAGGCACCTAGAACAACAAACATGCTCTGGTACCACTTTGTTGGGGGATCACAAGAACAACACCTATTCTGATCCCACTTTGTTAGGATCTTGCTCCTCAGAAAGAGCACAGTATGATTACCAAATATAAGCAATTATAAATGCAAAAATAACCAGAAATACAAGTAACTAGAATTGACCAATAGCACAGAATATGAGAGACAATACACTATCTTGTATTAACACTTTACAGAAAAGAATACAACAAAGAGATACCACACTCTTTCACCTTACAGAGGTTTGCCACACCTCAAGTGTATAGTAATTCTTCTCACACACACTCTCCTACACAAAAACGGTCCCAACAACCAACTCACAAACAGAATTGGTGTTCACATCTCCAACTAGTCAGTAATAACCCTGCCAGTTCACCAAGCACTCTAAAGTACTTCAAGTTGATCTCCCATGAACCTGCAACCTACAATTCAACAGACCATACTCACACATGTAGATCTCCTATGAGCTTGCAACAACCTGCAACTCAATGATCTTACACTTAGAAGGAACTTCCTTGCCTTCCTTATCTTGTATCTTAATTACAATACATGCCAATGGGTCTATAAATAGATCCCAAAGTTAAACAATAACTTAGACTCTTAATTTAGACAATTATCCTTGCAGCCAAAGACTCTAACTGGTCTTTACATGCAAACACTTCGTTCACTTAACTAATTGTCCATGTAATGAGCAGTTCTGGAACACACAGGTGACCGACGTCGGTCCCTGCTTGTCTGGTTCTGCCGACGTCGGCCGACTCCCTGCCATCGTCGGTGGCCTTCTGCACTGGTCACGACTGACGTCAGTCCTGCTGCCAACGCCGGTTCTCCTGGATCTCAACAACCTTCTTGTTCCTTCTGTTTGCAAAGAGTTGAAGCTTTTAGCTCCACAACTCAACAATTTTTTTCTAATGCACTTTTACAAGCCCCTAAAACTGTAAAAAATGTGGTTAACAGTGTAAATACCCATTGTAACTTATAAATGGGAGTTTGGATTCCATTCAAATGGTTGTATTTTAAAATAGTAGAAGGACTTTTAGCAAGATGGAAGTAAGGAGTATATATGTACAACCCCATAAAGGATCAATACAGAAACACTTTACAAGACTTTGTGCCATGAATATTTTTGTTGAATGACGTACATGAGTATGTCAATCTATCTTTGTTATTCTTATTTCAGTTTGTTAAAATACCATTTTTATATAGTCAATGAATGCAAAAAATTTAGTGTATAATTTCTTTTTAAATCTACATTAAGAGTTTCTATAATCAGAAAACCTTTGTGGGTTAAGAATAGGATGTTTGTCCATTCTTCTAAGGAAATAAAGAGTTATTTTTTACTTTTCATAGCGTTATTCAATTTTTATAGTGTATACATTATGTTACTATGTCTATAATATGTCTTTCTTGTCTCATTTTTATGGTAAAGGTTTATTCTACTAAAATCTCCCATTTTTGGATTATAGAGTTATCATTTTTATTCTCTAGGATTGGTATAGCAAGCTTTATGTGTTTAATTATCTAAAATCATCCCATTATAACTTCCTCTTTTATTTTTTCTTTTTCATCCTTTCCATTATTCCCTTCATTTCCCTTTCTCTCATTTTTATATACTTATTGTTAATAAGACAAAACTCCTATTGAAAATAGTTTTGATGTAAATAGTTATGAATAACTCTTTTCCCAGTTTTCATTTTTAGTTTTCAATAAAGGTAGCTCCACCTGATAATAATAGAGGGAATTTATCCCCTCATTGGTGACTAACGAAGGGGCTTTATCACCATAAAGTTGACTGAAACTCCACATTTGTCCCCCTAAAAATGTTTAGCCAACAACATTGTATAAAAAATAAGGTTACTCAAACATTTGAAATTCCATGCAAGATTAGCAACATGTTCCTTCACATCATCAACATAATTTCCTAAACATATATTTTTTCTAACTAATTATCCATACTTAATGCCTACTCTCACTCTCAAAGTTTTCTTCATACAATGGGAATTAAGTCATCCCTCACATCATCACATACATCTAGAATAATATATCAAATCTATGGTATCTATATACATGATTTTTCATAATCAAAACATCAATCTATGCAGTCAGTTAATTATTTAAATTATGATTTCACATCCAAAAAAATTAATCAAATAAAATCTCATGAGTTTCTCTAGATATATCTTTCCCACACCAAATCATACAGCTTTCTTGGGATATATCATTCCCACTCCAACCCCTTATCATATATTGTTGCTTGGGGAAAATCAAAGCATGTAATCCTTAGATCAAGTACATTGATTGCACCATCCATGACATCCACCAGAACATATATACCCATATTCATCATAATATACACACTCATCACATGAGGGTCATCATCTTTTATTCTTTCACCCCCACCCCTTCATTTTAACCCCTGATCCTCCTTCATTTTATCCTTTATTTTTTTGAGAGCCCATCATGCCTCTTTCTCACTTCATACCCTCTTGATGGGGCATCACATCATAATTAACCTTACTATCATGCTAATAAGGGTATTATCTTGTGCCCATTTTTATCTTCTACATTCTTTGAAAAGCTAATGTTTCTTATAGTCACAACACTCTTTCAAAGAGGGATAAATGTAGACACCCTAATTATATCATCAATGCATCCTAATTCTAGGTCTCATACTAATACCACCACATTAATTAATTAATTATAGTATGTCAATTAATTAACCCTATTTAATCCCACTTCATTATCCCCATGAATAATTAGTTAATTAATTATTATTAATTATTTAATTATTTAATTATTTACTAATTAATTCTTAACTAATTCTATGTACACATAATTATTTAAGATAAATAAATAAAACATTAAGTATTCTCTTCCAACCAACTCCTTGATCAATAATAAAAATTAATCATTTCATCCAAATCAGTTCCAAATAAAATAGTTTAATCTTTTATTAAATAACAATTAAAATAGTTTACTCCCTTATCAAATGAAATTAAATCACTTAACTCCTTATCAATACCCAGTCAAACCCTTGATCAAATTGGAAACTCAATAGATAGGTAATTATTTAATTATTTGATTTGTCCTTTCACATTCAAAAATGAAATAAATAAATTAACTTCCTCAAAAATCATTTAAATTAATTTTAAAACAAAGCAAAACATGCAAGTTTTAAATCAAAAGGAGTTAATCTCATCCATTCAACTCTAAATTTCCAAATTTGATCAAGCCAATATTAATTATTCATCTTCTCATCCAAAAATATATAAATTCACCTTTCATATTTCATTCTAATCAATCAGTTGATCAAGATTTTGAATCTAAATCTAAATCTCTATCATCTTATAATCATTATAACTAGGTACATGCTACTGAAATTTGTGCATAGTACATTGAGCAACCAAAATTTACAAAGCATGAGTACATATATCCAATGAAGGAGGAGTATTCATTTGATAAGCAAAGGTGAAGTTTTCTTACTTTGATTTCATTGCTCAAACTGATGTTTATGTGAAGGTTAGAGCAAGGTTTTGGATTTAATCTTGATTTCTAGTTTAGATTTAAGTTTCAACATTCACACATGTTATGAGTGTTATTCAATATTGATTTTATTTTTATGGAACATTTTTTTATTAAAATTGATTTAGTTAAAAAAATTAACATATTTTAATATTATAAAAATAATATTTTCAATTCCACATGATAAAGACAATAGATCTTTTAGAAAAAAACTTTGAAAAGTTTATTGATCCAAATAACTCTTCAATAAACTTTATGCACAGTGTTTCCTAGAAGCTCACTTCTCTTTATGTTTTAATATTATTTTGATATAGTAGAAAATGATTAGATCAATACATCTAAAGGGTGTCCTATTACTCTTACTTCAGGAGTGCAAACACACTCATAGGAATATGATAATTTTTAATCATGTAATACATGAATCTCATTAAATTTATTATTCTACAACTTGTACAAAATTGTCAATAAGCAAAATATGGTTTTTAATTTGATTCATATTTTATATGAATAAAAATGAATACTTGTGGTTTCATATACTCCTAGATGGTTGAATTATAAATCCATGGCTCCCTCTTCTTTAGTAAGGAAGATTATTATTTTCAATTTTTCATTGGTATTGGGTTATTGAATGTAAAACAAAGGGATAACCTTCTATTGTGTTGATATCCTTTTAACTTTTTATTTTTTTGATAAAAAATAGTTTGCATTAATGATTATGGATTAATCTAAGAAAATGTATGTGGACATATTGTCTATGGAGTTAAATTACTTTATCTCATTAGCAAAGAAGCCCATGATGTGGACTCCTCATTTGTTATATACCAACTAATATAACTACAATATATTTGAGTAAAATATTTGTTTATTAATAGTTGGGTGTGTACAAAATATGTTGGATAAATAAGGGACATGAATTATCTAAAAAAAACACAACAATCATATGCCACTACATTGATTTTGATAATTACAAGATGTGAAAAGCATGGATATAGAAAGGATGCCTACAAGATATAAAACCATAACAAAATACAAACAAAAAATAATTTTATATGTATAATAATTATTTTAGTCCATAATTCACTTAAAACATTTGAGGGTGGTCTTTTTATAGTTGTGACCATTCTTGATATTGAAATATCTTGTACGTAAATGATCAATTTTAGTATAGAAGAGTGTTAAAATTGTATTTGTAGATTTAAAATATATCATTTTGAGTTTTCGACTATATGTAATAATTATGGATCTGGTATTGAGAGGTTTTATGCCACATTAAAATAGTTATACGTATGTTAAATGACTTAATTGAATTGAAGGATGTTGATATTTATAATGATATAAATGTGTATTTTTAATATTTAATTTTATGTATATTTATTATTTAATTTGATTTTTAAATCCTTTAAATTATAGTTATTGTTAATTTTGCGTGTTTTTTAAGGTGAAAATAGAGGGACGCAAACTTGGTAGGTTGATTGCTAACAACATGTATCAGCATGATAGTGTTCAAAAAATTGTCTCAAACACATATTGGTAATATTAAAATTTAGTAATTTTATTATTATATCAATACTTGTTATACTTTTTATTGGCACGTTGCTCCTTCTCTATTATGGCATAATGGGTAGGAGGTTAGTCAATAGTTAGGTTGGATATAAACCATTATGGTTGAGTACATGAATTTGTTCCCTTATATCTTAGAATTGTTTTATGGAGGTTTAAGCACATGCATGTAAGATGTTGTGACATCCCAATGAGTCATTTTATAATGGTGTATCCTAGTAAAAATTATTTTACCAAAGAGGTTCTTAAAAAATATAAAAATGGTCTTAGGTTCACCTTGAAAATGCTAAAATAAAATTTTATTCAACTAAAAAAATCTATTATTTAGCTCAAATAATGTAGGTGATTGTAATTGAATTGTTAAACACGTATAGTTAAATGACTATAAAAATTTCAAGAGTGTTTTGAGAAAATAACAATTGACATAATGGAACAAAATGGTCCATACTCATCAATTATTGACACTTTATTGCTAATAATATATGCATTTTAAAGATAGATATTGATTTTTTGGGGATTTTTTCAAACCTTGTGAATTACTTAATCAAAATAATATGCACATTTTTTAGACATATGTTAACTTTTTTAAAATTTCACATGTTACATCTATAAAATAATATATTATTTTCATTAATAAGTGTCAAAATTAGAAAGTAACAATGAGTGGTAGTCATTAAGATAGTTCATCCAGAAGATCGATAGAAAATGTTAAGGTTCCATATTAATTTGATATTAAAGACTTAAGAAGCTACTAAATATGTTTTTCATAGTTTACAAAGGCATATCAATGTGCAAAAATAGTACAATTTGGGACCATTTTTTAAAAATGGTCACAATGATAGAGGCCAAAATATATATAGGTAACAATATCTATTACTCAAAAATATTTAACCCTATACCACAAATGTTTTTAGTTATTCTAGTAGATGTTACTTTCATGACTTCACATTAGTTAAGAAATTGAGGAAATTTACCAATTTTTTGAAAAAATGTGGTCACATACATTGCAATCATGGACTTACTATTAGTTTAGGATATTCTTTTCCACATATTTAATTATTGTGGATTATTCCTACACATGGAATTTTTTTACACTTGTAGAGTTAGTTTGCTTAGGTGTACTTTGTCATAAGGAGTTACATCTGACCACCATTATTATCTAGTGGGAGTTACTCTTTGATTGGTTATTTTTGCTATGGAGAGTTACATTCCATTCTTGTGTCTTTTACCACTTTTCATGGAGGAGTTACATAATAACTTTCCTATTTTTACATCTTCATTTTGTGAGTTATTAAAATTGAGTGTGTTGGATGGATTGATCCTAGTTTTAAATTATTTTCCCCTTTGATTTACTCACATATATTGTATGAAATTGATTGAATCTTTCTCAAACTAGGTGCATTTGATTGATCTAGTGATCTTGGCAAACATTATGATATGGTATCAAAGCCAATCTAGTATTCATTTGTCTGGTTTGCTTATTGATGTTAGTTTTTTTTACTCATGAGATTTCATTATTTGAAAAATAAATCATAAGCTATTACTGGAAGTTCTCTTCATTGGTGGATTTTGGGAGTTGTGTTTGTTAAAATATAAATGCATGGAAATTATGGATTTTCACTAAGGCACTTAAATGACTTTCTCCTATCCATTGGTATCATAATCCTTTCCCCATTGAGGCATTCTAAATATTTTTGGTGTTTTACCTTCTAAAGGCAGCAACTCCAAGACCCAGTGAAGGTTCAATCAACACCCAACATATCCCATATAAGCACACATACCCGTCATACCATATCTAGATCCATGACTTGTGTACGAAAACCAAAACATTCAAGTGGTAGCACAAATCTAGTTCACATCTTCCCATCCCTATTTTTTACTAAAACTATTTTTTTTAGTAAAAGTGCACTTAATTTTTTTGTGCAAACATTTAAAATGGCCCATTAATGGTAGAAAATAGAATTTATAATAACTTTTAATAGATAACTCAGATTTGAGCGCTATTTTTTGAAAAGTGATTATTTTTTGTGTTTGTTTCAATGGAGCCATTTGTTTTGTAATTGCACTAAAATTATAAAGTGACAAAATATATGGGGTTGATTATAAATTGGGGGGGGTATAATTATGTGTCTCTTTTCATTTTGTCTATGCCTTCATTTATACAACAACAAACTTAATTTTGTATTATGGATGCTAATTTGATAAGTCTTCTCACACCTTAACTATTATGAATGGAAATATAAAATGGAAATCATTCTAAGGAGAAAGGGTTTACATCACATAACTATGGGCACTAAGACTGAACCAAATACTGATGTAAGAAAATTTAAATGGTTTAACCATTGTGACAAAACCTTTATATTGTTATGTCTTTATGTGTCTCCTGATCTACTCTTTCATGTTAAAACTACAAAAAATCATAATGAAGTATGGAACATCATGGATATTTTTTTTGGAAGCTACATGTGATGAGAGGTCATGAATAGGAGATTGAGTCCACTAGTTTGATTCATATTAATTTTGACATCATAAAAGGTTTGTTCACTAATTTTAAGTCTTTAAGATTGTAATTAAAATAATGTGTAATAGATAATAAGGATGATCAAATATTTCTTTCTATACACTCTAAACTAGGTATAAATTACTCTATATTCATCTCTATTTTCCATGCCACAAAGAATGTTCTTGGAGCTACATGCAAAATGACCTCTTTAGATGATTTTTTTACTAACTTAACTCGAGAGTAAGATAAATTACTTCATATCAGCACATTCAAGTCCTCAAAACCACAAGATCTAATTCCTAAGAATGGGAAACCAAAGGCTTCAAACAACAAGGAGAAGAAATAGAATAAAAAGGAACAAAAACTTGCCTTATCTAAAACCACCATTAAAACCTCTTATTTTGAAGCTAAATCTAAGAAAGAGAAGGTTAAGTGTGCCTATTGAAAGAAAAATGGGCATAATGAACACAAGAGTATGAAGAACTAGATTGACCACCTAATTCATATTTTAGAACAAAATAACATAGGTGTTCTTGTGCCCATCAAATAGAATTTATAAACTATAGATTATTCTAAGGCAAAGGAAAATGGTAAAGAGAAATTTAAGGGTAAGGCTCTTGTAACAATTATAGCTCTTACTTCATCTTCGATTATTGACTCAAGTTATTTGCATCACATGGGTTATTCATAGGTTGAGTTCACTTCCTTATAACCATGTAACATGTCATCTATCATATTGGGTGATGACACTCTGGTAGTGTAGACACCCAATTCTGGCCACAACTAGCTCTTGAACAAACTTAAGACTTATTCTTAGAAAACATTCCAAATTAAGCCTAGAAATCATTGAATGTCTTAATTTTATTTTTGCATCATTGATCAATTCTCAAAATTATGTTTAGGCATCCTTATTTGGGGTACTATATTATATGCAATAATAACCTCTAATGGATTCATCCCCAATCACCTTGTAACCTAACAACTAGTAGTTTAGCCTATGAACCTATTAAGTGGGGCACTTGATCAAATTTTAAAAGATTTAAAATGATAATCAAAATGAATAATTTAATTAAACAAGATTAAATTTTTATTTTAAATATCCATTTGAAATTAATGAATATCTAAAAATGGAAATTCTAAAATTCAAAATATCAAGCGTTTTCATCATTACCTTTATGAGTTGTTAAGCTCTTCTAAAATATCTAATTTAAGATTCATGCCTAGTAATTGAAAATTTTAATTACATGATAATTTTTAACTTAAATTAAGTTAGTCTCAACTCACCTAGGGTTAGTTTTAAGCCATTTCATGTTTAAACTTAACCTTAACTCACCTTGTGTGAGTGTTGATTCTTGAGGCTATAAATACAAGGCCATGTTCATTGATGTTTAAGATCTTTTTGTGTAAAGTTATTATTATAAATGTCTTCAAATATTTGATAATGTAGTGTTTTAATGCTCAAATTCATAATCCAATCAACCAAACCAAGGTGCCAAGAAAAGGTGAAGCTAATAAAGCTCCACTGATGAATATTTAGTGATGCACAAGCCGAGAAATCCACTTCAACAAGCCATTTTGAGATCTAAGGAAGGTAAAAGAGTGTATTCTATTATGTTTTAGTTGTGTTTTCATATGCATGTTTGTTACTTATGATATCCCTAATGCCCATGCTAGAGGTGTTAAGATTTTAGTGTGTTATTTTGATTTGTTTTATTAGACTAACACAAGACTAACCTTCCCTCTATAGATTTCTTGTTCACATCATGGCACATATAGTGGGACCTAATGATCCTATATGGACAAGGAGATTGATATGTTGGTTTTAGTTTTTCTAATGGATGCATTAAAATATTCAAGTTTCAAGGTTTAACTTTTTTTACATTTTTTTCTTTTTAACAAGTCACAAGTTACAAGAATCAATGTTGATTTTCTAGATTGATGTTAATTATAGGAATTGACCATGGTCTCTATGTAAAAAATAGAATATGGAAGTAAACATGGATAATAAGGGTTTTACTTTATTTTTATTACCTTCATTTTGTATTTGATGATCTGCAGATTATTTGTCTAACTCATTTCTTGTAGAATCTATGAGGTGTTTGGGTTTTAAAGCTCATTTTACTAATCATTTTTTGGTCAAAGAAGACTCTATTTTTATGTGTTTTATAATAAAATTCAATGATATACCTTAAATTGATGTCAATTTATATAATTATAATCAACATCGATCTTTTTGGAATGATGATGATCAGTCTTTGAAATATAAATTAGAAAACATGAGAGCTAAATTTGAAATTATCATGTCCCCTTTTTAGTTGACATATTAAAAGTTGATGGTTAGCCTATTACATGACCCTCATAGGCTGATAGGATGGTTAGAGGGTCTTGATGGAGATTGGCTTGGCTTCGTTTAGCAGAATTTTTCCAGTTGGCTTTTGTTTGGGCTCGATCGGACATGTATTGAGGGAGATATTAATATTTGATTGATTTAATTAAATATTAATTATTTAGCATATTTTAATTATGCAACCCTAATTCTAATTTAAGAAACCCTAATTCTAATTTAAGAAAAGCCTAATTGAGGCAAGCATACTTTTTGAGGGTATAAGGGTTTCTCATGGGAGAGAGTTGGAATTATGAATTGATTATTGATTTTGATATTGAAGAATTCTTCTATGAAGACTGAGCTAAGGGTTCCAAGATTCCATTTTGCATTGGAAAATGTCCACTCTTTAGTGTGTATGATTCATAGGTTGTGAGATATCAGCCGATCTATTGCCAATTTGAGAGATAACTTCATATAGAAGTTATCACAGGGTTTACAAGTTTGAGGGCTTACAAAAGTTATCATAGGGTTTAGAAGTTACTACCGACGTCGATCGATGTCGATTGGCTGCTATGCCGACGTCAGTCTTCAGTCGGCCAATGTCGATCATTGGGATGTTGATGTCAGTTCCTGTGTCTCCTGTAATGCTATCTAGCCTATGGTAGAACTGTATGGAATTGCACGGATTGGTATGGATTCCATACAGACAAGATAATATGTAGTAGCCTGTATTCTGGATACCTGATTCTAAAGATCTCTATCTAAATAATTTATTGAATAAAAACTTATGAAATAAATACCTGAATTACTGTGATAACTTTTGTGTGAAGTTCTCTCAAAATACCTGAAATACTATGATAACTTATGTATGAAGCTATCCCTAAAACTTGTAAACCCTGTGATAACTTTTGTATGAAGTTATCTCTCAAATTGGCAATAGATCGACTGATATCTCACAACCTCTGAATCGCACACACTGAAGAGTGGACATTCTCCAATGCAAAATGAAATCTTAGAACCCTTGGCTCAGTCTTCACAGAAGAATTCTTCAATATCAAAATCAATAATCAATTCATAATTCCAACTCTCTCCCATGAGAAACCCTTATACCCTCAAAAATTATGCTTGCCCTAATTAGGGTTGTCTTAAATTAGAATTAGGGGTTCTTAAATTAGAATTAGGGTTGCACAATTAAAATATGCTAAATAATTAATATTTAATTAAATCAATCAAATATTAATATCTCCCTCAATACATGTCTGATTGAGCCCAAACAAAAGCCAACTGGAAAAATTCTTCTAAACGAAGCCAAGCCAATCTCCATCAAGACCCTCTAACCATCCTATCAGCCTATGAGGGTCGCATAATAGGCTAACCATCAACTCTGAACATGTCAACTAAAAAGGGGACATGATAGAAATGTTGTTTTCTAACTTAATTTTGGGCTTTTAGGTAGGCAAACCCTCTAACAATTTGAAGGTCCTGAGTTGGAAAGATTAAAGTCTAAGCATTTTTAAATCTTACACATATTGTATTCAGTGCTTAAAATGTACTAATTTGTTTTCATCTCTTAGTTATTTTTGAATTTTTTGCAAATATCAATAATAAAGCCAAGAGGATCAAACTTCATTGCATACTTTGTTTTGGTGTTATAAAAATTAACTCGCACCTTAGTTACATACTCATAATATTTTCCATTTTTATTCTTATTTGTTGAAGTTTTTGCTTAGCAAAATGAATGTTTCATGTATGCTCTCCCCCGTCCCCTTTAGGGAACTTGGGTGATAAAAAAAAACTCACCCTTTGCATTTATCACTTTGGTCCAAAAATGTGGAAGGAAATTCACTACAGACCTCCCCAAAATACATATGATTTGGGTGACCCCAAAATTGCCCTAGAATCCTTTCACTTATCTCTATTTTATGTATTTTTGGCTTTTGGGTGGGAATTCATTGCCTACTCACAAGTTTTCTAGGGAAGCATTGACCCAAGAGTTTATCTCCCAGCATCATTTCAACCCCACTCCACAATGGGGTATATAAACTAAGGGTGATCCACTTGGATGTTTTGAGAGGTTAAAAAACCTCAATTAGTGTTACTCAGCCTTAGAATGTAGGGGTAACTCAGACATTGCATTACACTGAACAATTAATGGATGTAATGATTTTGAAAAGGATTAGATATTTTCAAAAGTCATTTGATGTAGATATAAATGACATGTTGTGCCCTAGTATTTACCACACATACTAGACCATCTAAAAATTAACAAAAACTGATAGTTTATACAACCCCACTTGCTACAGACATATTGTTGATGCAAATGGAGTAGCTCAAAGTTCCATGTTTCCATACAAACTCTTGAGAGAAGAGGGGGCCTAAAAACCCTACTTTTCATGTGCTTTTACTTTTTGGATTAATAATTTAAAAACCTCTTAATATTAAGTATATAGATATAATTTGATAGTATGATGCAACCTTGTTAGTTTTAGGATTTAAGATGTCAAACTTAAGTGTTTTCCCATTTTGTCTTCTTTACTTGCATGATCTTGTGTAAAAACTATTTGTTTACCATACCACATGCTAAAAATGAGTCTTTTTTACACATCACTCTTTTTTTTGAAGAGGCATTATTCCATCCATTTGACACCATGAATTTTCCTTAGACATTTATCAAACCTTTGTTTATGTATGTCACTTTGTTTAAAAAGGGTGTCATTACACTACCCATTTAGCTATAAATATTGTGCCTTAAGTCTTGAAATAAACCATATATCATATCTTTAGACCATGATAACATCGTTACATTGCTCAAATTATTTCAAAGACTTGTTGCCTTGTATCCAAAATAATAAATTCAAAACTGCATGTGCCTTTTGGGATCTATGCCTAGTACTGGTATGTCATTCATTATTGTCTCACTTGTTATCTATTTTTGAGAAGCCTAATCCTCTAAATTAAGTTATAAATTAGCCTTGACAAGTTAAAATCCAAAAATTGATTTATTTTTGCTTATGCCTCATGTAATTTTGGCATAGACATTGATCTTTCACTTTTGGTTTGCGCAACTTAAGTTAATTTCTTGCTCGATTTAAAGACTATTTATGTACCTAAGTTTTGGGAAGTGGTCTATATTCCATATGCCTAATGTTACATGTATTTTACCAAATGATCAAGTTTATGTTTAAAATAAAATGCCTAGTTTGGGTCAAAGTGTTTCAAAATTGTTAGATTAAGTCTATTGCCTTTTAGACCTCATTTTGTTTAAAGTCTAGCTTTTGTGACTTTTCCCAAAATACCTAGAAATACTTTTTTTGAGCCTAGATTGTGTGCCTTATTTTCCAAAAGACCTAACAACCTTTGTTTCTTTAGACCTAGTTAGACTTGTTTGAAACATTTTATACCTAAGTTTGGCATTCCAATTTTATTTCATCCACTTAACCTTTTTGTGTAAGACATTTGACATTGGATGTTTAAAATTATACTATTTTGTACCAAGTTTTATCATATACCTTTTTGGAGATACATATCCATTCTTTAGACCAAGTTAGACCAAGTTTAAACCATTTATCCTTTTGGGCATTATTTTTAAGAGTTTGTATAACTCTAAACTTATTAGCATGGAAAATTAATAATTTATTTGGATATGTCTTATTATAGTTGTAGTGGAGCCATATAATATCCAAGTTATGATAATGTCATTGCCCAAGATGACTATGTTCAAGACCCCTACAGTGATGATGTGGTTTTTGAGATGGATCATTATCCTCCTTACACTACTCAATCAGGGGAACAAAGCCAAGATCCTTTAGACCATTATTTGGTTAACATGCCTTCATACTTGAAGCAAGACCAAGAATAAACCATGAAATATCGTGTTAGCATACCATTGTTTGTAGAACAAGTTTAATAATAATCGTATTATGTTACTATGCCATCAAAATATGATCCTTATTTATTTGATTGTCACTTGCTTGAAAATAAAGATGAGGTTTCAGTCAGAGATATGGAGGTAGGGGTAAAGTTTCCAATAAACTTTCCCCATGAAAATTTACCAAGTCTAGTTAGAGTGCCTCTCAACATACCTTACAATCAAACCATTGAACAATTCTCTACTAGTATTCCTCAAGAGCTTGCACTGATGTTGTATCAAAACCCAAATATGCTTATCATAGGAAAGGGCCTCATGGAGGACCACTTTCTATAAATGCAAATATCATATCAAACCTATTTGAATCTAGCATGCAATTTCAATAATGTGGTCATGTCAAATGCTCCAATCATTGAGTTAACTCCTTCAACAAGGGTATTTATTAAATTGACATGATAAGATAATTTGGGTGTCAACCCATTTACACAAATCATTTTAGTTTTTGACATGTTCAATGTCCCATCTATTGAATAAGTGACTATTACTCCTATGTATAACAATGTGCTAAACATAGTGGACAACACACAAGGATCTTCCAATCTAGGCCAAAGTGGTTTAACTGCACCAATAAATAGTCAGAAATGAGTGACTTTAGTTAACACCACAATTGGTTCTCAAAAATAAAGGGTAAAAACTCCTACATCCCAACCATAAAAAGTAACATTTAATCCTAAACCAACTGCTTTGTCAAGCACACAACTACAAGGATTAAGTAGTCAAATGCCAACTAGTGTTTTGCCTCAACAAGATATAATGAATGCTACTCCACCTCAATATGTGATGAATAATATTCCACAACAACAAGCATAATCTGATATACCTTCACAACAAAGGTAAAACATTTTTCCACCTCAATAGAGGTAACAAATGTTCCACCTCGACAGGTAGTGACAAGTATACCTATCTAGTCATATACCAAAATACCTTTAAAATTACAAATTTTGTATAATAATAAATGTATGTCCATTGATCAAATATAAATGCCTAACATCCAAAAAATGTCTAGTTCATAATAGGTGTTCATGCAACAAAGAGATATCACTATCTCAAAAGTACCAATCAAGCAAAAATTACCTTATGTTCAAAATGTGCCATACATATAATGATAGTGCCTTGGTCTACATCAAGCTCCCATTGTTCAACCATGTTTGACTAGTCATAATCAAGTACCTACCCAACCTCAGTAGGCATATTAATTTACCCTGAGCCATATCCTTCCATCTCAGCCATAATACCCTCAAAATTAGGCTTATATACCAAATCCAAACTATAATATCGAACCATAATGTGTGAAATTTAAAAAAATGCATCCCAATCCATGGATTTATTTTCCTAGTTAGTTCCAACATCAAACCATCATTTCATAACAAATTATTCCTTCATTATACCTTGATCAAGATAATCCACATTTGACTATCCAACCACAAACTCAGGCCAACATTCCATCTAGTTTCTTGGCATAAAAATTTAAGAAAATGAAGGATGTAATTACCACCATTAAATTAGGGGGAAAAACCAAGAATTTCAAGTTAGATAACATGTTTTCATACCCATTGAACATGAAGTATTTGTAGATACCATTTTTTCTAGAGTATGAACCACCAAAATTTGATAAATACAAGGGTAAAGTAGACCCGAAGGCCCATTTGACATACTTATTTATTTCTTTATAGGTAGTGGCTTATAATGACATACATCTCCTACTTTTGATCCCTCAAATTCTAGTAGGATAGGCTTTGGAGTGGTTCCTAAAATTTCCAAAGAATTATGTATTTGATTTTGATGACCTCTCAGACAAATGTGTGTAACACTTCTCCTATAATCTCAAACATGATATTTTTTTCATAGATTTGATTTAGGCCAAGCATAAAATTAGTGAAAGTTTCACAAGCTATCTACAGAGATGGAGAGTGTTTTCTAATAGTTTCACCCATAGTTAACCAAACAAATAATGGGTTGTTGTGTTCACTAAAAATTTGCACAATGAGATATATTATCACTTGGAGCTTCATTATGCACATAATTTCAAAGAGATCATCAAAAAATGTTTACTAATTTAAAAGGCCCTTATTAACAAAGGTATTATTAATTTAACCTCATCTAACCAAAATCATAACCAAAACCAAAGAACAAGCCAAAATTAAAACCAAAACCAAGTCCAAGCACAAACATCAACACCAACATAGGCCAATAACTATGAAAAAAACAAGTAATTCAACTATAATAAGAATGGTTTTGGAAATGGATAAACCAATTTGCATCATGTCTAAGTAGTGAAAACACTATCTTCTCAACCAATACCATAAATACATCTTACTCCTCATCATCAACCAATATATCAAGCACAACCTTCAAAATAACCTAGACCAGGTGCCTAAATACATCAACCATTACCTTTAAACAACCCTCTTTTAATGAGAAATTTCCCTACTCATTGATTTTTTAGTGAACTTGGAAAACCTATTGAATCAGTATTTCTCAAGCTAGCCACCACTAACATGATTATTTTTCCAATTATGAAGCATTATCCTAAGGGTATTTTGTATCTAGATTGGTATAGAGAAAATGAGTTTTGTGAATACCATCATGTTCATGGACATAATCTACATCATTGTGTGTAGATCAAACACCTCATTGAAAATATATTGGAACTTAGAAAGATTATATTGGATGATAGAGCATCTACATCTGATCAAAACCTGGGTATCTACCAAAACCCTTTTCTATAACATAACAATAACAACCAACAATAACAATAATAATAAAGGCTAGAATAATAGTATCAATAGCTATGACAATAATAATAATATTAGCAACAATAATAATAGCATCAACTAAATGGAGGGAACCAGGGCCAAAATGATTCCAATACCTAACAAACTTACCATGTAGTTTCACATGACTACACTAAAGTTGTAGATCATATTACGAGAGCTCATGTTTCCACCATCACCATTAATCTAAGAACAAGTGCTAATAGAATAAGACCATTGATAAACAATTCTAATCAACCCATATATACCAATTATCCATCCTTGACTTGGGGCCACAAATAGGTACACCAATAACTAGGGAATATTAGTTTTGAACCTTATTCTAATAAATCATCATTTCCTCATGACCACATATAAGTACACCATCAAATGAGACTTATCCTATCTGATTCCCCTCCATCATCATTTTCTAGCAATAATGGTCTTATATATATTCCCAATTGTGACATAAAAACTCAATGGTCAAATATTACCATTACTAACCCTCAACCCCTTTCCAACAAACCAATCTAACCCATTGTTATAGATAGTAACAAGCCATTTACCTTTGTAAAAGAAAAGACATTCAGTATTGTGAAACAACTTCAAAACATGCTTGGACAAATATCCATTTTAGATATCTTGCATATTCTACTATACACAAGAACATCTTGACATAATTCTTAGGCCAATCCCAAGATCCCAATGACATAACTCCAAATAACTTCCAAGACTTGGTTGAACATCTATCCCCAGGCCAATAGTTGACCTTTGACCAAAGCAATATGTCATCCCTTAGACTCTCCATAATAATCCATTGTATATTGAAGTTGTCATAACATGGTAAAAATTCAAACATGTCCTCATAGATAATGGTTTGGGCTTGAATATTATGTCTCTAAAGCTCATCAAGCATCTTGGATACACTAAAACTGATCTATAACTAGAAACAATTACTATCAAGGCCTATGACAATGAGGAGAAGAATCACAAGGCACCATAAGATTTGATGTTATCATTAGAATTTTAACCCATGATACACTTTGACATGTGTTATATATCAACCTATATTATAATTTGATCTTGGGTAGACCTTGGATACATGAAATTCTTGTAATACCTTCAACATTGCACTAGAGTATCAAGTTTTCACACTCAGGCATAGATGTCACCATCAGTGGAGATTTGCATCCATATGAATATTACAAACATTTGTAGGCTGAGTATGAAAGTTACAGTTACCAATTTAACTTAGATCTGATTCCCAAAAAGGATAAAGGAAAATAAATAATTATTGAGTTACCATAGGCCAATTTCATAGACCTAGATAGCCTTGATTCATCTTCTCATATGCCATCGCTTGAAATGTCAAATCATTTTACCACCTCAACCAATGGCCTAGGAGAGTGTTTTACCCATGACACATTTCACATTACCAAGATTACATAGAAGCTTGAGTCTTATGGAAGACCTAAAGCCAAGCCACTTGGCATGGAATGGCATCAAAAGGCAAAGGGCAAACTTGATAGTCTAGATCTTATCATCTTCACATCAGCGACTAGATAAGAGGAAAACCCCCTTACAAATGATGAAACCTAGTTACATAATGACAAATTGGCAAATTGTTACAAATATCCTAAGTATCCCATCCTTGATAGATTCATGGAGAATCAAGCCTATGAAGGAGGAAGCTTCGGGCCAAATCAATAGGGTACTCTTGAGCCAATTTCTATCACTCAATACAAAATAACCTATGGTCTCCGATTTAAACCTCCTAGGAGTGAACCCACATATCTTATTTATGTTCCAATGCAAATGACTAGTGATGATGATGTCAACAATGAAATAGATTCCAATCATAGAATTTATGAATACCTTCACAATATCAATCTATTTGACACCCATGCCATTTGTACCATTACCCCATTTATTCACAATAGTACACTTCCTCTATATCACTATAAAATAATAGCTTGAGACCAATAATAATATGCAGTGCCTATATATGAGTTTGATAATGATGAATCCTTTTCTGATTTTTATGGCCTAAAAGGCAATGTTTCATTGGAACACCACAAACAAGGGTTCTCTATCAAACTGGATCTTGAAGCCTATTTTGGAGAATGGATGAACACCCTTAACCAAAAACAAATAAATAAAACATTGAGGTCCCAAAGTGAAAATATCTTTGAGGCACTTTTGGACTAGGGTAAAAGTAAAGAGAAAGGCTAATATTTTGGTGAAAACCTATTTTAGGCACCATTAGATGGGGTTGTTTACCCTTCCTCAAAAATGGTCCAAGAGACTGCCAACGATGAACTTACTTTTAGGTCTGAGTTCAATTCTAAAGAACAAGATGCCTTTAATCAAATTATTTATGAATTTATAACAATGTTTGTAACATGGACATCCCTACCATTGGGACATTTTGATTCTTCTCATTTATGTGAGCTTGAAGAACCATCCAAATAGATGATTTTGTAGTTTCAGGCCAATTTAAATCCTTGCCCACCATTTTAAAGGATGATTCAAATATCCTTATAAAATACACTATAGAAGTCAACATCAGGACTCCAAACAACCTAAAATAGATCAAATTAGGCATGTCCCTCATTGAGAAGGAATTCAAAACCTTTATATCCCTTTTGAGGGAATTTGTTGACATATTTGCTTGGGCCTATTCTAACATGCAAGTTTGGACCTTGCCTTGATTGTACACCACCTTGTTGTATATCCTGATGCCAAACTTTTGAAATAAAAATTGCACAAGATGCATCCTTTCATTATTGTATTATTAAAGAAAGAGTTGGAATATTTCTTAGAAGCAAGATATATTCAACCAATCGATTACTTATAGTGGATCTTGAATGTTGTGCCAGTCAGTAAGAATATAGAAGGAATCATAATCTACACTAATTTTAGAGATATAAACAAGGCCTACCCTAAAAATGACTTTCCTCTACCAAACATTGACATGATAATTGATTCCATAACTAGGTATGAAATACTTTCACTTAGGGATGGATTTTTAGGATATGATTAGATCTAGATAGCACCAAAAGACCAACATAAAATTTCATTCACCACTCCATGGGGAACTTTTTATTATCAGGTTATGCCATTTGGTATCAATAATGTTGGGGCCATATACCAAATATCCATGACCATCATATTTTATGATATGATGTATGACATTGTTGAAGACTATGTTGATGACACCATCATATTTTATGATATAATGTATGACATTGTTGAAGACTATGTTGATGACATCTTGGGTAAATCAAAGACTTGTGCCAATCATATAACCACACTATAATGAATATTTGAGAGGCTTCATGAATAAACATTAGACTCAATCCTAAGAAGTGTACTTTTGGTGTCACTTTAGGTAAATTATTAGGCTTCATTGTCTCTTGCAGAGGCATTGAAGTTGATCCTACCAAAGTATGAGCCATTATAGAGATGTTTCCACCTTCTAAATTGAAGCAAATTCATAGTTTGTAGGGAAAGATACAATCTATCAGATGTTTCATTTCTCAATTGTAAAACAAATTCCATCCATTTACACACTTACTTAATAAGCGTGTCACATTTCATAGGGATGAAGAATGATATAAATCTTTTCAACACCTAAAGGAATATCTTGCCAATATGTTTGTTTTATTACCACCTATTCTAGGAAAGTCATTCTTACTATATCTATCTACCATAAACAAATCCTTTGGGGCACTTCTAGCTCATCATGATGGCAATGGAAAATAATATTTCATGTACTATCTAAGCTATACATTAGTTACATATAGACACAACTATATGCCCATAGAGAAATCCTATTTAGTTATGGTCTTTATAGCATATAAACTATGACATTACATGCTTAACAAAAAGACCATGGTTATTTCTAAAGTAGATCCACTCAAGTATCTACTATCTAAGATATCTTTACAAGGCTACATGGCTAAATGGATCATGATTCTGAGTGAGTTTGAGATATAGTTGTAGACACCGAAATCGTGTCGACTCCCCTGGTCATTCCCCGTCTTATTCTTCTTCGCCTATTGAACCCTTGCCGATCACTTGTTTCACCAACCTTGACCCTGGCAGCATGTAAAAATGAGCATAGAGCTAAAACTAGACTCTATCCCCATTATACATCTGCCGACGTCGGTCTTTACCCGACTGATGTCGCCGACGTCGGTCACCTATCGGCCGACGTCGGCACTCCTGCCGACGTCGGTCACCTTCCCCTTGTCCCTTATCGGTTATCATTCGGTTTCCCGAAACGGTTGACGAACCGTCTCTGGAACCATCCCCGTCCCCCGCCTTCATCAACCTTCGCCAGCCATTCGAGCCGGGACCCCCAACGCTATTCAAAACGCTGAGCAACCAACCTGCGAACCCCGAGCAATCATCAACACTACGACATCAACCAATCTGCACACTATGGCTTTCATCACGTCTTCTGCCAGGTAAGTATTATTCTGTTTATTTCATTTCTTTCTCATTTATTATTTATTAGTTCTATTATCCCTGCCTCTATCCCGACTCCCCCAGACTCTGTTCAGACCTCGTCCCGACCTTGCCTAGACCCTGTCCCAACTCTGTCCAAAACCCTACCTTGACCTTATCAGACCCTGTCCCGACTCTCCCAGACCCTGTCCCGACTGTTCAAACCCCCCAGACTCTCCCTGAACCTGTCCCAACTCTCTCAGACCCTGTCCTAAACCTTTTCCCAGAACCTGCCCCTACCGACACCGGTCACTGCCCCAACCGACGACGGCACCTTAACCGACGTCGGCACCTTCCCTAACCGACGCCGGCGACTGTGCAGAACAGTGCTGCATATCAGGTACGCTCTTTATTTTTCTGTCATTTATTTATGTCATTATCATCTACTTTCATCCAATATTCTGCTCTTTTTTATCAGTGGGTTGATATCCTTCTAGGGAGTCTTCGTACTTCCGGGATCGGGCGTTCGCCTGACAACCCACCATATCCTTTGACTAACGTTTTCCGTGTTTTAGCCTTTTCTTCACAGGTGTCATTCCTCCACAGCAAAAGAGGAGAATCTTCCAACGTCTGATTTCGGTGCACACGACTATATCAGGTACTTCTAGCCTTGACCATCTTTTAGTTTCTTATTTCTTCTTTGAATGTAGAAAGCAATTTTGCATTAGAAACATTCTGGCATGCTCAGTGGGACCCTAGGTCCTCCTTGGGTTCTTTCTTTCTTTCGTTCATTTAGGTGCATTAGGTTTCTTCCTTTTCGCCTCCTTTCGTCTCTTCTTAAACGACATCATAAGCAGAACTAAAATGAACATTTCTTTCTTTCTTGCATTTCTAGACTAGCTAAAACTCATATTCTTCGACTCTTTCTCCATTCGTCTTCATACGAACAAACATTTCGACTTGGACATTAAAACACTTTGCATTCATTTCTGTTTGCCTGCATCTTTTAGACCACACATAGTAATTAAACCGCATATTGAATTAATCTAGATCACTTGATGTTACACGACCAAACCACCTGCACAAAACAAACATTTTAACATACTTGAGACAAGGCCCGACTGGGATTTCATCCCCCAGTGGATACCTTACCCGTCCCGGTGACCCTACTTGGATTTCATCACCAAGGGGGAAGCCCACTCCGTTCTCTGGCGGAGTCTAATCTCTAGGCGAGGTATATCTTGGCTAAGCGAAACTAGCTAACCACTGGAATCGTGAAGTGAGGGGAGCTTGCTCCTTAGCACCAGGCCGCGTACCAGACCCTAACACAGACTTCTTGAGCACCATAACAAAAACCCAAAACCATCCATAGACTGCTTCTTCTAGGACCTGACTCACAAAGCCAATCTTCCTCTACACACACATTCTAAGGCATAAGCCACTATAATCCTAAAAATTTACTTCTAGGGTTTTAGGATCTACTTGTGTCTTCATCTTTTTTAGTTCTTATCTGCTTATTTGAGCTTGTGAGGACGTTCTTCCTTGCCTTGAATGGTTCTGACACGTAGTCAAACCAAGGCTCTTCTTGACCACGCTAGCCATCAATCGCTTTCGCCTACCCCGTCTATAAACAATCATATAATGGAGTTCTACTCGAAGATCGAAAGAATTCCTACTAGACTATCTCCAACCCAGACGCCTATCATCCCAGAAGGGGACCAAGATTTTGCAAAATTCTTGGACCTCAATACCGCAGCCCTCCAAAACTATCTCGCAAGAAAACCAATGCGGGACCTTTCGGGCGATGTGGCGACGACATCAACACCGTTCGCCACCCAACCTTTTTCGACTCAACCTTTCACCTCAACCATTAACCCAACCATGGCCTATACGCAAAGTTCGGCCTCCTCGTCTATTTTTAGACCAACCTCCACCGGGGTTTCGTTACCCCCTCAACCACTTGCAATTCAACCAAGTTCTACATCATACCAGAACTTGATTGTCTCGACCCCTCACACTCTTGCGCCTATATATGCAGGAGTGTCTACCTCGCCCTTTGTCAATGCCGTCACACAACCTCCTTTGGCGGTATCTAGTCAGCCTATGCCTTCTACCTTCATAACCCAACCACCCTTAACCTCTACTTCTGCCCCTGCGACTAGTCATCCGTACGTTGTACAACCGACTATGTCGCACGCCTCCTCTAGCCTCTTCCAAGTGCCTTACAACTTAGGGGGTGCTCAACTCGTCAATCCGTCAGCAGATCTTATCAAGATGCTGATGGATAAAATGTCCAGTCTCGAAGCTTCTATCTCCGGTTCAAGCAATACTTTGTCATATGAACAAGTTTGCAGCGAGCCCATCCACCCTTCCGTCCCTATCCGACCATACCCCAACCATTGGGAGCTTCCTAAATTTACTCGCTTTCAGAGTAAGGAAGACCCACAACAACATCTATGGGCATTTAGACATGCCTGTTATCTTATTGCCCACGACGATGCGTTACTTCTACGCACGTTCCCTATGTCACTTTCTGGCCCTGCCCTTGACTGGTATAGTTCTCTTGCCAGACATTCTATCTTTTCATTCATCCAACTCGCCCAATTATTTGTTGACCATTTTTCTATCAATATCACTAAACAAGTTTCGATCACAGACCTTTACTCCATCAGGCAATTTGACGATGAATCAATCACCGATTTTGTCGCCCGTTGGAGAGGCTTGATCAATCAGCTCTCCTTCTCCTTGCCTCAACCCGAGCTCATTGAGCTCTTTTCTCGAGCATGTGTCAGTCACATCTCGTCTACCTTGCGGGTTCAAACATTCCACACTTTCGACGAGGCCTTCACCATGGCCCGAAAGCTTGAACTCCGTGCCATTGAAGAAGATAAGGTCAAATTGTGTAACACTACCAATGACCATTCTTCTTCCAGACCTTCTTCTTCCCACTCTCAATCCAAGGAGTCGGCAAACACTGTCATCTTTAAACCATCATCTTCAACAATAACCAACCGCTCAACATCTTCAACATTAGACTACATCAATAAACATTTTCAACGTCAATCCATACAGCGTCAATTCACTCCAATTGGAGAGTCATATGCCTCTGTCTTGGATAAACTCGTCAAGCAGGGGGTTCTCAATCTCCCTCCAATCCGACCACATCAATTCGACCCCTCAACACCTATCCCTGCATGGTACAGGGAGAACCACTTTTGCAACTATCACCGTGTCAAAGGCCATGACACGGATCACTGTCAAACCTTCAAAAACATCGTCCAAGACATGCTAAACAAGGGGAATCTTATTTTAGATAACCCGAACGCACCACCCAACCAAAACCTTGACATCTTCAAGCAACCTCTTCCTAATCACTCGCCTACTCAAGACAACGTCCAAACCATAACCAATGACCCTCAAGACCATGATATACACACGGTCGACACTATCTTTTCTCTTATCCCTGACCAACCTCTTTCACAGGTGGAAGACCTTTCTTCCCCTATATTTTCTCCACATGGCGAAGAACTTTCTTCTCCCACTTGTCCTCCAGCGATTTCTCCCATATTGGAGAACGCTTTGACCACATCAACACCAGCTGCCTCGCCTTCATCCTTATTATCATCCATAGACGATCATACCTTTTTGACTCCTCAACCATACACAGAAGCCATGACTACTCCAGAGCTCTTTCCACTTAAAGAGCCCACACCTTCAATCCCTTCTCCATTGAGAGAAAAACCGTCCACATCTAAGTCCAAACTCGTGCAGGCGTCCATCATGCCCAAAGAGATTAAACCTCTTGGTGTTAGCCCCACATCTAATCTCGCCTCGCACAAAGGTGGCCCTCAACCCAAACCAAAGAAGGCTACTAAACCACACCGGAGGCCTCCTCCCCTATCTTCGTCATTACCTTCAATCCTTGGCCCACATCCGTCTACTTTACTCGGAGTGCCTCTCACTCCCATTCTTCACAGAGGTAATTCACCTCCATTACTTTCTCAACCCGTCAGACTTATACCTCCTTCAAACCATCGACCAATGCCTCTTACGCCTCCCAAACCAACGTCACCAACCCTCACTGCAATAAAACATCCTGACCCGTTAGCAGGTTCATATGCCTTGCTCTTACGGCAATTGTTGCAGTCCTCTCGTCTCTGTCTCCCGCCTCTTAGACCATATTACTCTCTCGGACCAAAACCACCATGGTTCGATGACACTCGCATTTGTACGTATCATCGCACGCCTGGGCACGACACGGAGCATTGTCATGCCCTCAAGGTCATCGTTCACCAATGTTTTGGGAATGACACCTCTCTTCTCGACCACGTCATCAACAAACCTTCAACACCACCCCACTCATCAACTCTCGGATCAAAACCATCTTGGTTCGACAACTCTACATTCTGTCATTATCATCACACTCCGGGACATGACACCGAGCGTTGTTGCGCTCTTAAAGCTGTCATTCGTCACCACTGGAAAAAGGATTCCTTTCTTATCAAGGATCCTCTTGACCCCCCCTTTGACAAATTATCAACACCGACCCATACCTCTCCAACCTCGTCATCTAAATCGGGATCTCCACGTCAGACTAGGGTCCCTTCGCTGCCTTTAACCCCTTTATTCGACATCAACATAGTCCATCTGACCACTAAACCTCAATCGACCTTAACCAATCCATCAAACATTCTCCCTAGCCGCTGGGGGAATTCAACCTTCATCCAAACTTCGACCAATTTTTCAACACAGTCTCGACCACATATCAATCACTCTTTCAACTTAACCTCAAACCAGACTAGCAACCAAACATTTAACCCGACCTCAACCAAACATTCGACCCAACCAAAGATCAAATACCAACCAATCAACCCTCGACCAACCATTAACCAACTATCACATGACCAAATCTCAACCAAACATTCGACTCAACCCTTTTATCAAAACATTCAACCAGCCTCAATCAATCAACAACCATATCAACCAACTTCACATTCACTCATCAATCAACACCTGACCAATCTGGAAAGAGGCAAATGGGGCAAGTTTGCTCCTAATTGACTCAGACCTTATCACGCACAAGTATGGATCAGGGACTTACCATCTGTCTTCTCTTGATGGACGCCCAGAACCTGAGCCTCTTAATGCGTTGCATCTGCGACCGTTCTACTGCTAGTCGAGTATTCGTCCACTTGACACTTAACTTGAGCTCGTCCCTTGAGCAATCCCTGTCCTCTTCATCCTACTTCCTTTCAACCCTATTCCTCTTAACAACTCCTATAACCCTTTTATGATGTATGGATGCTTTGTCCTAATAAAAGGGAGCCCTTGACCTTCTACAGTCTTGTCCATGACTCACACTTCTATCAAAACAAATCAAGATGTCAAAACATATCCATGGTCACTATATCAATATCAAAATCAAAAAAAATAGACTGCTCCCTCGAAGGACAGCTGTACTATCATTGCTGTAATAAATAGACTGCTCCCTCGAAGGACAACTATTCAAAAGCCTTTATATTAAACAAAAATCTAGACCACTCCCTCGAAGGATGGCTATGACTACTCTGGCAATAAACAGCAACTTTTTTTAGAAGCTTCCCGCATTGATCAGCTTCACAACCTGACCACCAAGCAAATGACATCTCTATGCAGGCTTCCCGCATTGATCAGTCTGCGCCAAAAAAAAAAAAAAAAAAAAAAACGAGTCACGGACTTGGCTTGTAGTTGTCTCAGGGTCTCCTATAACAAGGGGCAAAGTTATCTCTGCTCTTAAAACGGGTTACCCTCTTTCCTCCTCCTATTACCTACTCAAGGGACTTCGAGCTCACTTTAATGTCTAAGTGATTCGATTACCGCTCTAACATAACTATGGTCAACGACGTAATGCATGAACGGGGCTTTTGTTCTAATCACCCCTATCTATGCTTCCTTTCTGGTCCTTGTCAATGAAAGAGCAATTTGCCTTTCACCTTTTCTCTGCACTTTGGTCACATTCACTTTCATCACTTGTCGATCAACTCAGCTCAACTCTCTTTTCAGACCATCAACATGACCTTGCCTATTCACCCTAGTTTCTATGGACACCAATACACATGGAAACTATCGACCCGCCACAATTTATGTTCAGCATAAACCAATACTTGCTGAAGCATAAATAGACCTCAATTCATTTTTAGCATACATCCATCACGCATATGGAATATTGCTAGGGATGAAAAACCCCTCAACCAATGTTGCAGAATACACCATTTGGAAAAGGCTGCAACATCTTTTTTTCCTCACCATCCCTTTGACCCTTCCTCCCTTCTAGGGAGAACTACATCGGCCTGAGGCCCTATCACCAGGGCTATGTAGGCAGCACTCAGTTGACATGGGGTCTTCTAGGGTTATCTCGGCTGCATCCTCGCATCCTTTCGGCCATTCATCCATCCATTGACCACCAACCATTGGAGATCATGCCTATCTCCTCCGACCTCGACCACTTCCAAGACATTGTTGCCTTGGTTGTTTTTGCATGTATGCTACCTCATGACTGGTTAGCAGAATTGTGCATAGACCTTTTTGGACCCTCACAAGTATAGGATCGCACACCGGTTGATCCACCCTACTTGTGACTTTTTCGCGTTTCTAGGAGCACTTCCTGAGCCCGGGATACCTAGAACGCGACGACCCAGTTGGAGCTTCAGCTTAGATTGAGTGACCCGATCAGCAGACGACTAAATGCTGGGGCCCGGTTACTTCAATTTTGGCACTCCTCGACCCTTGACCTACGACACTTTGGCCTGACCATCTCATGCAGTGGTATGCGTGCAATCACGACCTTTGCAGCGTTCACCCTCACCTCTTTTTCATCCGCTCTTTATCAAATCAGCACCTGATTCCCGGTTCCCTTCCCTCGACTCCTGCTTTGAGGGGGAATACCTTATCCGACCTCGGGGCATTTCGCTTCCTATTTTTGTCTTGCAGTTCATTCGAACAACCAACAAGACGACATCAACCTTATCCCTCACCTGGGGCACTCACTCCTATTTTTGTCTTGCAGTTCGTCCAGAACAACCAACAAGACAAAAAGGGGCAAATGTAGACACCGAAATCGTGTTGACTCCCCTGGTCATTCCCCGTCTTATTCTTCTTCGCCTATTGAACCCTTGCCGATCACTTGTTTGCATTTTGCTTCCTATTTTTGTCTTGCAGTTCATTCGAACAACCAACAAGACGACATCAACCTTATCCCTCACCTGGGGCACTCACTCCTATTTTTGTCTTGCAGTTCGTCCAGAACAACCAACAAGACAAAAAGGGGCAAATGTAGACACCGAAATCATGTCGACTCCCCTGGTCATTCCCCGTCTTATTCTTCTTCGCCTATTGAACCCTTGCCGATCACTTGTTTCACCAACCTTGACCCTGGCAGCATGTAAAAATGAGCATAGAGCTAAAACTAGACTCTATCCCCATTATACATCTGTCGACGTCGGTCTTTACCCGACCGATGTCGCCGACGTCGGTCACCTATCGGCTGACGTCGGCACTCCTGCCGACGTCGGTCACCTTCCCCTTGTCCCTTATCAGTTATCATTCAGTTTCCTGAAACGGTTGACGAACCATCTCTGGAACTGTCCCCGTCCCCCGCCTTCATCAACCTCCGCCAGCCATTCGAGCCGGGACCCCCAACGCTATTTGAAACGCTGAGCAACCAACCTGCGAACCCCGAGCAATCATCAACACTACGACATCAACCAATCTGCACACTATGGCTTTCATCACGTCTTCTGCCAGGTAAGTATTATTCTGTTTATTTCATTTCTTTCTCATTTATTATTTATTAGTTCTGTTATCCCTGCCTCTGTCCTGACTCCCCCAGACTCTGTTTAGACCTCGTCCCGACCTTGCCCAGACCCTGTCCCGACTCTGTCCAAAACCCTACCCTGACCTTATCAGACCCTGTCCCGACTCTCCCAGACCCTATCCCGACTGTTCAAACCCCCCAGACTCTCCCTGAACCTATCCCAACTCTCTCAGACCCTGCCCTGAACCTTTTCCCAGAACCTGCCCCTACCGACGCCGGTCACTGCCCCGACCGACGACGGCACCTTAACCGACGTCGGCACCTTCCCTAACCGACGCCGGCACCAAAGAGACCGACACCGGCGACTGTACAGAACAGTGTTGCATATCAGGTACGCTCTTTATTTTTCTGTCATTATCATCTACTTTCATCCAATATTCTGCTCTTTTTTATCAGTGGGTTGATATCCTTCTAGGGAGTCTTCGTACTTCCGGGATCGGGCGTTCGCCTGACAACCCACCATATCCTTTGACTAACATTTTCCGTGTTTTAGCCTTTTCTTCGCAGGTGTCATTCCTCCACAGCAAAAGAGGAGAATCTTCCAACGTCTAATTTCGGTGCGCACGACTATATCAGGTACTTCTAGCCTTGACCATCTTTTAGTTTCTTATTTCTTCTTTGAATGTAGAAAGCAATTTTGCATTAGAAACAATAGTATGTTAAAGACAAAGCTATAAAGGGACAAGTTCTTGTAGATCAGCTTGTTGAAGCACCCCTTACATATAATGAACCATTAACTTTTCAATTTCCAAATTAGTCCATCATGACCATCATTGAAACTTCTCTTCAAGAGCAACACTAGAAGCTATATTTTGATGGATCACTCACATCACATGGATCAGATGCAAGCCTATTATTTATTAGACCATAGGGGCATCTTATCCCTAAATTATTTCATATCAATTTTCCTTATACTTAAAACATGGTTGAATATGAAGCACTTATTATAGGGATCTTTCAAGAAGTATAATGGAATATTAATCATCTAATAGTTTATGGTGATTCTCAATTAATCATCAATCAAGTTATACACCTCTTTCAGACCAAAGATGACAAGATGGTTCCATACAAGGCTATGATCAACATTCTCAAATAGCATATCATTTCCATATAATTTGAAAACATACCAAGGGAAAATTAAAAAAAATTGGATGCCATGTCCACCATAGGCTCTTTGATCTATCACACTGATAAAGCAAAATAATATCAATTCTTTATTAAAAATCCTCTAGCACCTATTCATGAACCTTCAATAATCATAATGATTTATGATAGTGTTGGTACCATCTCTATATGGTATTATGACCTCTTTACCTAGCTTCATTACCATATCATGCCACCTAACCTATCACATAAAAAATTAAAGGCCTTTACCCATCAAGCCTTATTTTATACCTTACTTGTCCCTACCTTATACCATCACAATTTTGATGGAACTTTGTTTCATTATTTAAATTGGGTAGAATCAACATTAGCATTATGAGAAGTTCATGAAGGAGTACGTGGATCCCACACTAGAAGGGTTGTCCTATCCAAAAATCTCCTACAAACTAATTATTATTGGCCAATTATGGATGCAAATGCAACTATTTATGTTTAAAGATGTGACAAATGTTAAAGGCATTCCAATCTGATTCATGCCCTAACCAAAAAATTAAAATCAATGCTTACACCATAGACATTTGCCACATAGGGACTCAATCTCATTATTAATATTAACCCTACCTCATCTGATGTCCATAAACATATCCTTACTGCTACCGAATATTTCACTAAGTGGGTCGAAGCTATACCCCTCACTTACATGAGTAGAAAACAAATTTCCAATTTCATCTTCAACCATCTCATTTCTACTATGGTATCCCATCTGACATTATATCTAATAATGGCATATCATTTAATAATAAGGATGTCAAAACACTTTATGTTGAGTACAACATTACTCAATATTTTTCTACCACATATTACTCATAAGGTAACGGCCAAGCATAAGCATCCAATAAAACCATTGTCAACATCCTTATTAATATTTTCAATAAGGTTGGCCATGGTTGGTAGATCCAAATATTCTATGCCCTTTAGGCATATCACACTAATTATCATACCCCAATAGGAGCCACTCCATATTCCATAATTTATGGCATTGAGTCCATTATGCCCATTGAGGTCAAGTTACCTTATCTATGCATATCATTAAAACATGTCCTAGATGATGAATATTATCAAGTAGCTTTCCTGCAAGATCTAAAATTACTTGATGAAAAATGCATGGTTGATGTCAACAACCTTTAAGCACAATAAAATAGACTCCATGGCCACTATAATCAGTAGGTCAAACATAGAGAGTTCAAACTTGGGATCTTATTCTCAAAGAAAACTAAAAAAACACCATGACCAAGAAGAAGAAGAAAGGCAAGTTCAAACCCAATTGGATAGGCCCCTATATCATTGTTGAAAATTATGGCTCTAGAGAATATAGGCTCACTATGTAAGATAGAAAGGAACTTGATGAGGCAATGAACGTCATACACCTCAAGTGTTACTTCACTTGAGAGACCTGAAGTATTGTCTATGAGGTCCATTTCCATCATATATTAATATCATCATCCTTCTTTGTACCATACCTTCTCTATTGACCAAAGTTTTTTTTACCCTCCCTAACCAACCCCTTAGACCTTGGTTTTTAGGGCACCTTCAGTGAGAAGATTTAGATCAAGTTTCAATAGTTGATTCAATATTTTAGATAGAGGTAGTATTTGAGACTAGTGTGATAGTGGTTTGGTAGTTACATCCTTCATTCCTTATTTTATTTCATTCCAAGTATTCCTTATTATAATTGTCTTTAGGAAAATTAGTATTTCATTTGTACTACTAATTATAACCACCTTTGGAAAAATTAGTATCATTTACTTATGACATTGTTTCCTAATTATAACTTCCTATGGAAAAATTAGGAACAACACCTTTATCATGCTTTGAAGTCACACCTTGCCATTCCTATGCCATACTATGCCATTGAGAACTTGTTGCTTGATAAGTATTGGATAAGCTAATAGCAAAAAAATTAACTTATACAAACCATGATAATTTTGAATACATAGATTAATTAGAAACACACAATATATTATAATTATCACACTCTAAACTTTTTATTACATTATCTTTCAACACAATACATTTATATAGGAAAGCGTTTCCTATATTTTAGGAGTCCAACAAATCCCACTACCTACTAAATCTCCTAGATTGTCTCATAGGACATTAACAAACCTATATACAAACTAATATTGTTATACATAATAATATATATTATAACTAATGCAATATTACCTTATTAACCATATAGTTATAACAACTAATTACTATTTACTTCTCAGTAAATATTAACTGTTACTATTTACCTCATGGTAATTCACTCAATGTAAAATTTATTCCTAACATTCCCCCCCATAGTTTTTACATGGTGTAAAAATATTCACACTCTTATCTACAATATGCTCACCTCTTTTAGCATGGCTCATGACCTTGATATAAAGAGAGCCTCACTCCTCCCATGGTTTTACAAGTTTACAACAAACTTTGACATGAACAAAAACATAATTATATGCCACCACATACTCTTAGGTCTGTATACTACTGACACACTATTGATGCACATGACCATTATATGCAAAGGAATGCTTACCATATTTACATTATGTAATTGCAATGGATGTGTCATTGAGGGTCATCTTTATAAATAAGGCAGTCATGGGATCTCTATAGTAGTTGCTCTTCTAACTATTTCCAAAACATTGTTCACCTCCTGTGGTTTTCTATATATACCACAAACCCTTTAAAGATCCATGAACTGACTTACATTGGTGCTTTTGTCCAATGTCTTCACCTCAAAGAATCATGTTTGAAATTTGCACACAAATTACATTACATGAACATGTATTATAATTATATTTTTATTTTGAAAATACACACAACAAAAATTAAAAAACACACACAAAAATCACCACAACATTGGCACGGCTCTGTCATTGGTGACTAACAAGAGGTCGCTAAAAGACCTCCATCCTTCATGTATCTTCCAACCTCCAGTATAGACTACTACTTACTCAATAAATATGGTTTTGAGATGATTTGATGGTTTTAGTAGGTTCTTTATTGGTTTCTTCCACAAACTTAGAACCCCCTCATTTTTTGGACATCGTGTACAAGAAAAAATACATCCATACGGAAATTTTATTTTTATTTTTACAATTTAAAAAAAAGAATCAATTATTAACTAAATAGATGACTTTTTGACAATTAAAAAAATGATTATTTTAAAAACACTTATTGATATTTGACTAACTAAAAAAACTTTGACTCTTTTGAGATTCTTATGAAAGTGACTATATTCGATTTTGAGACCCAATTAATAATATACTAAAAATACAAAAAAAAAATGACCAAACTTAAAATCCTTTGACACATTATTAAAAATCCAATTATATATTGGATTTATATAAAAACTAAACAAAAACTATTAATACACAATACTAATACTGATACAAGTTTTGTTAGAAAAACAAAACTCTAATCTAATAACATATGACTAAAACCTAAGACCAAGATTAAAATAAAACTAAGATAGATTCATTTTTAAATTGAAACACTAAATAACATAAGAGACATTAAAAAACCTAAATATACACAAATGTGATAGCTCGTTTGATAAGGAATCCAAGTGTAGACAAAAACACGCTAGAACAATTCACTCCACATTACAAAGAACATGCTTAGTAAAAGATCCAAATATATTTGACAAAGGTTGTTGTGTAGATCGATGGATTTGAAACCCTCATTCCCTTAAACATCTAGTAACAAGATTATGATAATTACCATCAGGAAATTATGAGAATTTATGCCAAGGTTTAGTCCACCTAGAGCTGAGATGTGGTTGTTATACAACGTAATAGTATTTATACATGCGTAATCTATAGAAAGATTAGTATTTTAATGGCACAAGTATAATCATGAATTTTTTAGTGAATAATCAAACAAACTCCTGAGTTGAATAATAGATCAACAACATGCACGTCGAATAATAGCACTTTGAGACATGACATCTCTCCTCAAATGTTCACCACATTATACACTATTTGGATAATATAAATTTCATGAAAAATAATTTGATTGGTTTCAGATCAAATAGATCAGACCTAAGTTAATGCTGAGTGTAGATATACCCATGAATGGATTGCATATTGAATATAGATGTAGATAAACTAAAAATTCATTCTATATCACGTGTGATAGAATTCTAATGAGCCTTGAATATATGGCTCTATCAATACATGCATATACTAAAAAATTCAAATTAATATCTCCATGGCCCTTAGAAATAACAAATTTGTATTGGTCAAATTCAATAATTTAGCCAAGATAAGAGTTGTGAACTTCTATAAGAATAAACATATGTTACAAAGTTTTTAATATAATAGTCTCTCATTTATGGGGATGAAGAAAAACACTATTTCCCCTTAAAAATATTAATATTATTTCATTATGAGTAGTATCACGAACTAATCTGATACCATTATTGAGTATCAAATAAATTAATAGCATAAATTTTAACTTATACAAACCATGGTAATGTTGAATACATAGAGTAATTATAAACACACAATCTAATATATTTATCACACACTAAATTTTTTATTACATTGTCTTTTGACACAATACATTTATATAGGAAAGCATCTCCTATATTCTAGGAGTCCAACAAATCCCACTAACTACTCAATCTCCTAGATTATCTCATAGGACATTAAGAAACCTAAATACAAATTAATATTGTTATACATAAAAATATATATTCTAACTAATGCAATATTACCATATTAACCATATGGTTATAACAAATAATTACTATTTACCTCTCAGTAAATATTAACTATTACTATTTACCTCATGGTAATTCACTCAATGTAAAAGATATTCCTAACACTACTACCTAGTTAAATTCCTCCATTATAAGGAATAAATATAGTGACTTGAGGTCGTAATGGGACCATGTAGGTAGTGCTCGATTCATGTTGAGGTTAGCTTAGTCACCCTTTGCCACACTCTCACCATTTTATAAGCAATTTCTAGTTTGAACGCTCTCACCATTTTGCAAGTTGGATCATTTAGTATATATTAATTCTCCATTGAGTTGAGATACTTATAAAAATCCAAAAATATTTTTGAAAGACTTATAAAATCCTAAAAATTACCACATCAATGACTTCTTTGCCTTAAAAATTATGGAACCCCTAGCTAATTCACAAGAAACCACTTGTCATTTAGTTTCTCCATCCTTATTTGGCCCAAGCCTTACGTTCTTGCCATTTTATGAGTAATCATTTAAAAACTCATGCTATTTTGTGAGACCATTCCCAATTTACTCTACATCATATTTATATTTTTATTTCTCATCATTTTGTTCTATCTCCTATCTTGAGAGAATTAGATTTAGCCTAAGTTTTATGTTAGACCTTGCATCCATGGAACTATGTAGGCAACATCCACTTGACTATTGCATCTAGAGATAGCTCAGCTACCTATTCCTTTTTTTAATTCCCCAATTTTTTTTTTTTATTACCTCCTATAGCCTAAGGGCATTATTTGTTCTTTTGTTTGTGTCATTTACCCTAACATTGTGATTAATCATTATTTGTGTTTATTTCATTTTATTCTCATTGTTTTATCTTTCTCTTCCATTTTATTGGTGTTTTATCTTCTTATTTGTTTGTTTGTTTACCTATTTATTTTTTTGTTTACCTATTTGTTTGTTTTAATTGTTGTTCCTTGACTTAGTATATCTACATTCATTGGGTGATTCTTTGCGCACTATACTTAAGTCCATCCATATTCATGTGCCAATAATGTTATCATGGTTTTTATCATTAGTGCATTATTTTTAATTATTTATTGGATTGCATGTCAGCCCTTTTGAATATTTATGCTAATTTATCATGTTGTTTTATATCATGATACCTACCATCACATGCTACACAAAATATTAGCTCAAGAAATCTTACAAGTAATATGGCTTGGTACTTCTCATTGGCACCTAAAAATTATTGATCTATCCCAATCATTTCCCTAATATAGAGTAATTAAGTCACAAAATATTTTTAATCTTTGTGAGTTAGTATGTTCATCTATGTACTAATAGGTTTCCCAAATTCATCTTTCTACTTTGTACCAAACTACTCTTACCCCTGAGTATGGATTCAAAATGTAAGGCCCTGTTCTAATTTGCCATACTACTCCCATCATTATGCCAATTATTTTAATCAAATTTGGGAAAATCATTGTGTATCATCTCACCCACAAAGATAATTATTATAACCTCCTATGGTAAAATCATTATGTCTCAATCTATCTAAAGGTTCATGATTATAACTACTTTTGGAAAAATCATTATCTTTATTTGTCCAATTGGCACATGTTTTTATGTTGCCAATGATTATAACTACATATGGAAAAATCATTATGTTTCAATCTAGCTAAAGGTTCATGATTATAACCACCTTTGGGAAAATCATTATATTTATCCACCCAACTTGGCCATGTTTTTATCCTACAAATGATTATAACCACCTATGGGAAAATCATTATTTTCCTTTCAAATAATTATAACTACCTTTGGGCAAATCATTCTCTTATTACCCTTATCTTTTGATTAATAATTATAACCACCATTGGGAAAATAATTATCTTTTTAACTTGAGATAATGATTATAACCACCTTTGGGCAAATCATCCTTTTTATCTACCCAACTAGGGCAACTCGCTATGCTGATGATTATAACTAACTTTGGACAAATCATCCTTTTTATCTTCCCAAATGTAACAACTCACTGTGCCACTAATTATAACTATCTATGGGAAAATCAATATTTTCACCACCTTTACCTTTTTGGTCCCATGACTTTCCTTATTTCAAGATAATGATCACTGACCACTCCCTTGAGGGGGTATCCATAGCTTATATAATGATGTTGAATTAGTAGGCATACAAGACCTTTTCATTCTTTGAGAAGAAATTATTGTGTCTATAGCTTGCAATACCTTCCTAACTAGGAGAAAACTTTAGACACCCAATTTTAGACACAAATGGCTCCTAATCAAACTTTAGATAGATTCCTACCAAACATTGTAAATTAAACCTAAGAATCACTAAACATCTCAATTTTAGTTGTGCATCAATCATCAATACTTAGAATTGTGTTGAGACAACCCTATTTGAGGTATTAGACTATACACAATAATAACATCTCAGGGATTCATCCCTAATCACCTTGCAACCTAATAACTAGTAGTTTGGCCTATGGACCCATTAAGTGGGGAACTTGATCAAATTTCAAAAGAGTTAAAATGATAATAAAAATAAATCATCTAGTTAAACAAGATTAAATGCTTAATTTAATTATCCATTTTAAATTATTGAATATCTAAAAATGGAAACTCCAAAATTAAAAATATCAATCTTTTTCATCATTTCTTTTATGAGTTGTTAAGCTCATCCAAAATATATCAAATTGTCTAATTTGAGTGTCATTCCTAGTAATTAAAAATAATAATTATATGACAACTTTTAAATCAATTGGAGTTAGTCTCAACTCACCTATGGTTAGATTGAACCCATTCCATGTTTAAACTCAGCCTTAATTCACCTTGAGTGATAATTAATTCTTGAGGCTATAAATACAAGGCCATGCCCATTGATGTTTAAGATCTTTTGGTGTAAAGTTATTTTGCCTAAATGTCTTCAAATCTTTGATAATGTAGTGTTATATTTCTCAAATTCATAATCCAAGCAACCAAGCCAAGGTACCAAGGAAAAGTGAATCCAACAAAGCTCCATTGATGAAGATTTATTGATGCACAAGCCAAGTAAGCCTCTTCAACAAGTCATTTAGAAGGTAAAAGAGTGTTTTCTTTTATGTTTTAGTTGTGTTTTCATATGTATGTTTATTACCTATGCTCTCCCTAGTGTCTAGGCTATAGGTGTTAAGATTTTAGTGTGTTATTTTGATTTGTTTTATTAGACTAACACAAGACTAAAATCCCCTCTATGGATTCCTTATTCACCCAATTTTAGACACAATTGGATTCTGATCAACCTTCACACTAATTCCTACCAAACATTATAAATTAAGCTTAAAAACCACTAAACATCTTAATTTCAGCCACACATCATTCATCAATTCTCATAATTGCGTTGAAGCATCTCTATTTGGGGTACTAGACCATATCCATTAATAACCTCTCATAAATCCATCCCCAATCATCTTGCGGCCTAAAAATTGATAGTTTGGCATATAGACTCATTAAGTGGGGCACTTGATCAAATCTTAAAAGAGTTAAGATGCTAATAAAAATGAATCATCTAATTAAACAATATTAAATGCATAGTTTAATTATCCATTTGAAATAAATGAATATCTAAAAATAGAAATTCCAAAATTCAAAATATTAAACCTTTTCATCATTGCCTTTATGAGTTGTTAAGTTCTTCCAAAATATCTAATTTGAGATCCATGCCTAGTAATTGAAAATTCTAATTACATGAAATTTTTTAATTCAACTGGAATTAGTTTCAACTCACCTAAGGTTAGCTTGAACCCATTCTATGTTTAAAATCAACCTTAACTCACCTTGGGTGAGAGTTAATTCTTAAGGTTATAAATACAAGGCCATGCCTATTGATGTTTAAGTTATTTTAGTGTAAAGATATTATGCCTATATTTATTCAAAGATTCGATAATGTAGTTTTATATTTCTCAAATTCATAAGCCAAGAAACCAAGCCAAGGTGACCAGAAAATGTGCATCCAATAAAGATCCATTGATTAATATTTATTAATGCACAAGCTAAGGAAGCCACTTTAAAAAGCCATTTGAAACTCCAAAGAAGGTAAAAGAGTGTTTTAATTTATGTTTTAGTTGTGTTTTCATATGTATATTTTTTACCTATGCTTTTCTTAGTGTCTAGACTAGAGGTGTTAGGCTTTTAGTGTGTTATTTTGATTTGTTTTATTAGATTAACATAATACTAACCTCCCCTCTATAGATTTTAATGTGTCTACACTTTGGTAGTGTAGACACCCAATTTTGACCACAATTGGCTCCTGATCAGACTTCAGACTGATTCCTACCAAACATTACAAATTATTCCAATGAATCATTAAACATTCAAATTTTGGTCATGCGTCATTCATAAATACTCATAATCATGTTGAGGTATCCTTATTTGGGGTACTAGGCCATATGTAATTATAACCTCTCATGGATTCATCCTCAATCACCTTGTGACCTACCAACTAATAGTTTAGCTTGTGGACCCATTAAGTGGGGCACTTGATCAAATATTAAAAGATTTAAAATGCTATTATGATCCACACTTATTATAATTAGAAATAATATAGAATATAATATAGATAAATACAATATAATAGATATTAGTGGACCAAGATGTCCAACTATTCAATATATCCATAAATAGAATACCCTTAAGGTAGAGAAACACCATACAATACTCTTTTAAAAAGGAATAACTCCATAATGTCTCTTCGAGGGGACAACCTCCAATATACTCTAATAATAGAAGACTCAATTCTTACTTGATACCTTTACAATGATAATCATCTCCTTTATATATACCTCTATATAACTAACAATAGATGGGTAGCCTCCTAATCCCAATGTAGGTTGACTATTACCCAATGCACTAATTTCATAAGTTACTCTATTATCCTAATATATTAGACCCATATAACTAACTAAAGGGGATGTGTGCCACATGTCAACATATCCATTAACCCATATATATTAATATATCATGTCCCTAGATACATAGCATTGCTTTCCTCCTTGACATGTTTCATCCTCAAAACATAGGAAAAAACCAAATAATGAGTGTGCTTCAAATCATTACACACTTGTCTCCAATCTCAATCATCTAGCCATCCATATGTGATCCTAGCAGGTGATAGCTCTTTAATATTGTTTCTAAATTCCATTGTGCTCTCTGATTCCATTCATGATCATAATTATACTGCTTTGGTGTCCATGCATAATTATTCTTATTATGATTCTATGTACCATATTCCACTACACTACTGTGATTCCATCCATGACCATAGTAGGTATTTTTTTGTTTCCATGCATAGTAATAGTTATTGAAACTCTTATTTTTTATATATCCAAAGTGTTTGTTATTATAACACTCCCTCACATGTCTTCATGATTTTTTCCTCACATGATGATGTGGGTGTCTATATACCTCAACTTTTTTTTATGCTTTGACCTTATCAACCTTTTCTTCTATCTCTTCCACCTTTTTCTTTGATGGTTATTTTGTCTCTTGAGTAGATGAAGTGTTTTGATTTGATTGTATTATTTCTTAATATATTTCTTCATATTAATCTTTCACATGCTTTTCATCACCTATTTCAATCTCATCCTCACGATCTATCTTGACTGTTATTGGTGCCTTTCCCACTATGATATCTTTTAAAGTGACCTTCTTTTTCATATACCAAAACTTCATTAACTTCTTCTGAACATTAATATTGGTTGTTCCCAAAGTCTCTAACCATGGATATCTAAGAACCATATTCACATCATCCATTTACAAAGAATAAAAATATGAATGAAAAACATATTTTTCCATAATAAGTTTCAAATCTTCAAACACTTGAATATTCTTACCATCTACTTGAACCTTCTTGATAGTCTTTGCTTGAACATGTAGATGCTTGGCCACATTCATGTTGATGAAGTTATATTTGTTGGTAGGGTTTATGGACACAACAACCTTTTTCTTTTGAATTCATACATGAAATTGAAAAATTGACTTGGATTTTATTAGAACCAAATTATTCGAACCGTTATCATCCAATTCTTCTTCTTATTCTTCTTCACTTGCATGTTCTTCTTCATTGTCATTATTTTCTTCTGCTTATTTTTATTCTTCAAAATATTCATTCTCTTCTTCATTACCATCATTATTTTCTTCCTCTTCTTCATCCTCTTTTTCTTTTATATCCCATTTATCTAGGAAGACATGTTTCATGTCTTCTCATGAAAAAAACTTTTGTACAAAGCTCAACTGATTAAACCAATATTGTGTAGGCCCAGACAAAGAAAGATAAAATTATGTTAGTCACAAAATTGTTTTATTATTATTCTCCTTAAAAATGATCCACCATTTTCTATCATAAATATCATCTTCCCTTGAAAATACTTGCAACTTCATGATCTAAAAAAAACTAGGGTTTATGAAACCCTAAAATATCAATAACTCATTCAAAACTAATCAATATATTCCCAAAAATTGACTATAGCTTCATCTTATCATATTAGAACTCTAGTAATAATTTTGTGAAAAAAATCCACAAATTTTGGTCTATAAAGAGAATATATTAAAAACCCTAAAATTGAAATAACTCACTCCAAAAATATCAAAACAATGTAAAATTTTGTCCATATATTTAATGTATTATGATACAACATAAATAAAAATTTAACCTAAAAGTTGCTTATATTTATGAAGATATGATGAAATGAGTACAACCCCTAAAACATAAATAACTCTCTCAAAATTGATAAATGAGGCTTGATTTTTTTACTGAGACTTCCTTAAAATATTATTCATATCCATTAAAAAAATTACAAAAATTCACAACATATTGAAATAAATTGATGACTCCAAAAAACTAAGGTTTTGCTCCACACAAATTACCCAAATCGAAGCTCTAATATCACTTGTTATGATCCACACTTATAATAATTAGAAATAATGTATAATATAGTGTATATCAATACAACACAATAGATATTAGTGGACCAATGTTCAAATATTAAATATATGAAGAAATAGAATACCCTTAAGTAGGGAAACACCATAGAATACTCCTTTAAGAAGGAATAACTCCAAAATATCTCTTCAAGGGGACAACCTCCAATATCCTATTACAAAATAAGACTCAATGCTCACTTGATACCTTTATAATGATAATCATATCCTTTATATATACCTCTATCTAACTAATAATGGATGGGTAACCTCCTAATCCCAATGTAGGCCGACCATTACCCAATGCACTAATTTCATAAGTTACTCCATTATCCTAATATATTGGACCCGTATAACTAACTCAGGGGTATATGTGCCACATGTCAATATCTCCATCAACCTATATACATTAATATATTATGTCCCTAGATACATATAAAATGATAATCAAAATGAATCATTTAATTAAACAAGATTAAATTCCTAATTGAATTATCCACTTGAAATTAATGAATATCTAAAATTAAAATATCTAAAATTCAAAATATCAAGTCTTTTCATCATTACCTTTATGAGTTTTTAAGCTTTTCCAAAATATCCCAAAATATATAATTTGAAATCCCTAGCTAGTAATTAAAAATCATAATTACATGACAACCTTTAACTTAGTTGGGGTTAGTCTCAACTCATCTATGGTTTGTTTGAACCCATTCCATATTTAAACTCAACCTTAACTCACTTTGGATGAGAGTTAATTCTTGAGGCTATAAATATAAATCCATGTTTATTTAGATTTAAGATCTTTTTTGTAAAGTTATTATTCCTAAATATCTTCAAAGCTTTTATAATGTAATATTATAATGCTCAAATTCATGAGCCGAGAAACCAATCTAAGGTGCCAAGGAAAAGTGAAGCCAACAAAGTGCCATTAATCAAGATTTTTTGATGCACAAGCCAAGCAAGCCACTTTATTGGGCCCCTTATTTATTTAAGTATGGGATTCATGCTAGTATGACAAACACTTTAGTGTAAGGCAATCACTTTACATGATGATTACTATTTTGGTATCTTGGCACTAGATAAAGGATTCAGTGCACACCTTGCACTAGTTGGTAGGAAGCTAACCATTTCTAAAAATATTGAGGCATATTCTAGGTTGGATGGTACATGGTAACTATAATTTGAATGGCATAAGGTGATGGAGTTAGTGGAATGATCAATAAAGGCTCCAGATCAGTACCTAATGTGCACACTCCACCTTGGTAGAGACATTCTTGTAGAGATCTAAAAATATATTGAACTAGTGAGTGAGCACAACTTTGAAGAAATATAAATGCTTTGTATACACTATAATAGATGCCATTAGAATTAGAAGTACCATGGACACCATTAAGGATCCATTTATATATTCCCAAGCTTGCATTTGAGCCTTTAGGTTGTAAATATCTTGAGTGAGTGTTTACTCTATTTCTATTAATATGGACTCTGTTCTATTTACTTTTTTATTAATGACAAGAATGATTGCATTTAAACATAATATTTCTAGTTTATAATTCATTTATGTTGATATCTAAATGCAAAATGGTTATAAGGTTGTAAATTAAATACTATTATGTTAAGAATGTTATTTATGAGCTTCTAGTTCACAGCATTAATGGTGTCCCTATGTTAAATAATGATGTTAGCATATCTTGTATAATGACTAAGTATAGATAGATCCCATGCCAAGTATTGATATCTTTTCTATAAGTGATATCCTAAGTATGAATACTTGTAACAAGAGTAGTTTCTTGACCCTTCAAAGCACCTACATAATTCTAAGCTTATAAAACCAAAGGCTTATACCCTTAAGACTATAGAAACACCCTAAAATAGGATTGTACCTATATACCACTAAGTGTAGTATATGAAAGGATTTCACGTATGGATATACTTAAGCCTTTTATGAATTGAACAAGTCCCATAAGCCATGATGTGTGCCATGGCACAACTAGCCCAATACGGGCCCTAGTTCTTTCTCTATTGTACTTCAGGTGAGCACATAAGGCTTGTGCCTTTTTTTAATTAATGCCAACATAGCCAAGTATTAAATGTTGAGCAAAGAAATATAACCCCATGTTTTCACCTAGTTGTAATGAGTATGGAACCAAATTAGACAGCTGAATGAGTGCTTGACTCTCACTTTTCTACAACATTTTGGTTCTACTATTGGGACTCACATTGAATGTTATCATTGCAATGGTGTGGTAGAATAATTCTCTAACTCTCCCTGAAAAACATTGAGCATTGGTTATAATAGGTAGAACATAGATTTGCACTAAAGCATCCAACCTATAGAGGATAAAATCTAAGAAAGTGGGTTTAGAACAACCTATATGATGCTCTATATGAGGTCATTTTCTATAAATTGCCTAAGCATGTGTACCAATGGTTGGCTACATATGCAACCCATAAAAGGAGGAGTTATTGATAGTGACACAACTAGAAAAAAAATCACCTATGATTGAGACCCTAGATGCCACTTGGACTAGAGCAATAAATAAATGCTGGTAAGGAGTGTTGAAAAGTTGCATGCTTGAGTTTGTAGTTTAAACATACTCATGCCATAAATAAGCAAATTATTAATTTTTTCATTAACTTCGAGACATGTTTGTGAAGTAATTTGACATAAAGCTTAAAAATCTAATGGTGGATTATGGGTTTAAAACTTTGAGGATGGAAGGCTAAAGTATTTTCATGTATGAGCAGTGAAAAGGGAAAAAATGAGATGTGTAGGTGAAGTGAAATGAAAGGGGATAGGCAAATTTACACTTGAGAGCTTTGAAGATAGACTTATAACAAGAGATAACATAAGATAATGGAATATTTATAACCTATAAGTGTCAAGAGAATTTGTAACAAATGGAAAGTTCATGGGGAAGTATCTCTTGAAATACAATATCACAAGGAAGATATATATGATGAGACAATGGATCGAGCTTAGTATTTGATAAGTGTGGAATCTTTTGGGTTCCTACAAGAATTGGTGACTAAAAATGCACTTGATAGGCCTACTTGCTTTTAAGTTGTGATGCATGATCATGTACTAGATCCCCCATTTAAATAAATCATAAGAGTGATAATCGACCCTATTGTTGACATAGATTTTAGATGATTTACAAACTTGGATTGTAATTTTGTGATCAAATAAATTATTCCTTACAAGGAGGTGAGCACAACTACCTATAGACTAGTAGGTACTAGTACAACATAATAAAATTTGAGTGCAATCATACCATCATAGCCAATTTTATCATCACAAAGTGAGAAACCTATAGGAAGTGGTCTGATGCCACAAATGAGTAACACAACACCTTCAACATCAACAGTGCTAGTAGTAACAATGGGGTCAGTGCCTAACCTAGTGACTAGAGGCATTATAGGGATGCCATCAAGATAGACACCAAGGGGACAAGTGTCCCAAGTGCTAGCTAACCCCACATATCAAATCTATTATTGAATGGCCATGCATTTTCTAGAGTATCATGGCATGGAAAATGATGCAGAGCATGTGTTGAAGTGTGAACTATAGTGGTGCACTTGGGGAATAACCCAATCAACACGTAAGGTAACCCAATTTATAACCACTCTACTTGATCATGCCCATACTTGGTATAGGAAATTTGACCCTGACAAGGCTATGGTTGACTATAACACCTTTAAGAAGGCATTCCTTAATGAACTTGACATTTTAGATTTTGAACAATAGAGCATCATTGTGCTGAAAGAGATCACCCAAAAACTCTCAAAAAGTGTGCACTTATATGATGTAATATTCAAGACTCTCCTTTTAAAACTAACTTATGACATACACCCTTCCTAGCATGTACAATGGTTCATTAGAGTGTTGTTATCTCTATTATGAAGAGTGCTTTCCCTAAAGACATTTATAGACCCTTGTGAAGCACTTGAAACTACTCTTAGAGCTGAGATGGTTAGAAGCATCAACACAAGGATCAACCCATTTATGAAGGTGTATATTATATCTATGGCCTCCCAACTCCAAAAGTTTACTTTTATCTCATCACAATATGTTCAAAGTGGATTATGGTGCACTGATTACAAAGTAGAAGGCCATAATAGGAATAACTACCCTTGAAAGAATGTGTACACATTGCTTCTAAGTTGTGAACTCTATTGAGAGGTACATGATGTTCTCAACTACCCATTATTACAATATGTTATCTAGGTCAACATAACCAAATATTGTTAATTTTGTGATACTTATACCTATACCATAGTTTATTATAGGGTGATTAATGAGATATGCAAGAATATAGAGAGAGGTGTAAGGTAGGCCATTATAGTAGTCAAAAGGCAAGCTAAAAAATGAAATGAATGATATGGGTAATAGAATATGGGATTTAGGATGCAATGAGGTACCAAGTGGTGAGGTGGAAGATGTGGTGGTGGAAGGTTCCTAACCCACTCATGTTATAAGTGTGGTTCCTTAGAACACTATCAGTATGACTACCCTACACATCCCACATGTGGGTATTGTCAAGGGTCTCATAAGGTCAAGGAATGCCTTGACATATATAAAAATTTGACTCAAGGAAGGCTTAAAACAAATAATGGTGTAGGAATAATTAGGCATGAGTTAAAAATGGCAAAGTAGACTCTAAAGGCACAACTGACCCATATGATGATGGTCAAAGTATAGGCAATTACTCAAAATGGATTCACCACTCAGCCAACAATTGTGCCAATACTTGAGTTATGCATAGAATATGGGGATCAAGATCATACTAAGCATATAACATAGCCAAAACCCAAATTTATACCTTACTTAGACCCAACATGCTAAAAGGATGTATTACAATAAGCCATGAGTGAAATCTAAAACCTACAAGGGGAGCTCTAATTAGCACAGGATCTAGAAGCTTAGGCTACTACTTTTCTAAAAAATTAGGACATATAAGAGGATGAGATATATTAATTAATGGAGATCATGTGCCTCTTACAAATAGAGGGGATACTAACTGTATTGAAAAAAAATCTTGGAGCATACAGGCCAAAATCTAGTTGAAGTCATTGCACCACAAATGAAAAGGGAGTGAGGAGTTAGGCATACATAGAATGTGGATTATTATCAATAAATATTTTTGAATTCCACTATTTATGGATGGTTTATATGTGAGGTCCTTTTGGACATAGGGACCAAGGTCAACATATTGACTAAGAATTCTTGGGAGAAAATGGGTAGGCTAGACTTGAGGCTTCCCCTCATGTACTTTTAATGGCCAATAAGACCTGGGTGCAAACCATCAAAAATTTTAAAAGCATAGTTATAGACATCATGGGCATCAAATTTCATGTTGACTTTGAGGTGATCAAGTTGGTAGAACAATATAACTACTTGGAACTTCTAAAAAGGCCATGTGTTACATGAATAATGCAGATATATGCTTAAAGAAGTGCTACATGAAATTTGAGAATGGAAAGGAGATGGTATTTATACCCCTCTCATAAGACCAAGGACCCCCTATGTCAAGAGTGTGGACCTTGAAGACAAGATCAACCACATATACAACATTACAGTGTAAAGCACTGAGACACTAAACCCTAATAATCAATGAGTGCTTTCTTGGGAAGATGGGCATTTAGCCTTAGATACTACTAATGTTGCCTATGACCGATGGATTGAGGAAGCATATGAGACCACTGGTCGAAGATACCACTTAGTGCATGCAAAGGCACGAAAACTAGTGAAAGAGGCTAGGTTCAAATTGATCATATTTTTAAAATGTGGGTCTTATGAACCAATAAGAATGAAAAAAGAGTGTTTTACCTTAGTAAGGGAAAACTTTCAGTTCTCCAAAGATATGTATGGAGTAATCTAGTTGAATATTATTTCCAAGACCTTGAATCATGCATCCCAAAAGAGGTAGATATCATGGGTGCACTAGTGTATACATTAAAGATCACTAGTACTTATTGGTGGGAAATGCAAATGCTTAGCTTACCAACTTGGTAAGATTTGAAAGTAACCATATTCACTATATTTAAGAAGAGCAATGAGGACCTCGACATCTTTTCCTACTCTAGTGACTCTAACCCTATAGTGTATGTGCACTTATGCAAAAAATAATGGACTGACTGCAGCATGGATGCCCCAAGGAATCTATGAGTGCATGCATTCTATAGGACCTTGAAGACATGGGCATGATCTTGGTATGTTATCAATAAGATGCATCATGGGATATCCAATTGGGATGCACTAAAGAAAATAATTTATTCATATATTCTCATTTTTATTGCAAAATCTTGAACTGATTGAGCCACTACAAATAGTTCAAAGGTCAGTGTTTGAGGACACTACAATATTAGAGGAGTGCTTTAAAGACATATTTGGTGAAAAGGGGTTGGTACTCCCAAAATTATTTGAATATCAAACCCTCAATAATGACTCTAATGATGAGGATGATGAAATATGAAAGGCACACAATTGGACAAACTTGACAAGCAAAAGGAAGCTAGTGCACCAAGTTCATGATAATGCTCCAGAAGAAGAAGACCATACCCACCTTCACATATAAACAATTGAGGGTAGTAGACAAGTTGAGGATTCATATCAGGATAAGAATGAGTCCTACCATACACCATTAAAAATGACAAAGGTAGATATTAACTTAGAAAGGGAGCCAAAGATTGCTACTCTGGCAACCTAATGGTCTGATGTGGAGTTGACATGCATTATAGACCTCCTAAAGGAATTCCAAGATTTGTCCCATAGAAACTATGTAGACATTAAGGGAACACACCCATCCCTTGGAAAGATGAGCATCAATCTAGTTGATAGAATAAGACCTATTAAAAAATGACCTTCTAGGATAAACCTTAATCTTCACTCTAAGGTAAAAATAGATATTGATGGTATGCTCACCGTAGGCATCATCTAACCTATGAAAGAATTCAAATTGGTTAGCCCCATGGTTATTAGTATCAATAATTATAGGTGCATCTGGATTTACATTAACTATAGATTTTTGAATTCCACCTACATAATTGACCCCTTTTTGACTCCATTTATTGACAAAGATTTAGATAGCATCGCAGGATGTGAAATATAGAATTTCAATTATTGGTTCTCATGATACCATCAAGTATAGATTGAGGAGGAGGATAATCCCAGAACTACTTTTGTGATAGAATGGGGTTGTTTCACATACAACATGATGCCCTTTATACTCAAGAATGTACTAGTCATATTCTCCCAAGTGGTGATCACCACTTTTAAGGACTTCATTCACAAGTTCCTCCAAGTGTACTTGGATGACTAGACTATGGATGGGTTGGTGAAGGATCACTAAGACAACTTGTGCATGATGTTTGAGAGGTGAAGGAAGTTTCAAATCTCTTTAAACCTCAATAAGTGTGTCTTCATGATGCCATTTATCACTTTGCTTGAATCACATCTTTTGCAAGGATGGTTTACTCATTGATCCAATGAAGATCACCATAATATTTTAGCTCTAAACCCCATCAATGTAAAAGGATGTTCACACCTTTTTTTTCCATTATATATACTAAAGGAAGTTCATACAGAACTATGCCAATATTGTAACACTATTAAAAGATATCTTATAGAAGGTGTTGACCAAATTTGATCTTGCAAGTCAAATTGGGACCCTTTTAGGAAAAAAAATTAATCTTAAGAGGTATATAGGGGGTCTAATATTTTGTCTTGAGGTATATCATATTTTATTTGATGTCATTTCATGTTATATCAGCTTTAGTCTTGGTCATTTTCAGTATTTATGTCCTTTTAAGTCATTTTGGGGGTCAAAATGGAGCATTAAATGATTTGTACAGCCTCTTAGGGAAAAGTGAAGATTAAAGAGTGATGTCACATCACATGTGTTCTAAGAAGTCTTTAGTAATTGTTACTAACTAAAAAATGGTAGGTTATTCAGAAGAAAGGGCAACTTTCTTCGAAAAAATGAACATTTAATGAGGTGTATACAATTGTATAGATTCATGTAGTTGGGGAAATTTTATGAGTGTCCTTTGGCCTTCCATATACTTACTTCAGTGATGGGTTTGATCAAAAAATTCAAAAAAATGAATAAAATTGATTCTCTCTTCTTCCACTAGGCTTGGTAAGCAAGAATGGCCTTCAAGTTTCTACTTGGTATGGTTAGCAAGAAATGTTTCAATAAAAATGCTCATAGGTTGTCTTTTACACTCATTCATCTTATATTTTATGTTTGGTTGCAAAGGAATGGTGGTTTATGATTTGTGAACCATTCCTAAGAAGTTAGACTATCTATTTTGCTTGCTAATCTATGTACCCTATAGGTTTTACCTAGGTTTGGACAAGTCTATATAATTAACTTGCTAATATTCATTCTAGATGATGTTAACTCACTCCTCAAATTATTCCCATGCTTGTTTTATTGTTTCAAGGTGTTTGGATATGCAAATCATCTTAGGTTGCAAGTGAATGTACCATTCTATGTTGTAGGTAGTTTTTCACCATTTACAAGATCTTCAAGCTTTGATAGTGGTTTTGGATGATGAATATAGGCTGGTTTACATGGTTCCAATGTTATCTTTATCTCTTCCCATTTCAAGCTCAGTCTCCAAAGCAAAATGCCATGAGTTTTCAACCATATGCAAGAAACACAATTAGGATGTCATGATGATACATTTTTAGGCATCCTTATAGAAGGATATTACATTGAAATGAGGCTATTTTGATTTTTTATAAATCCTCACAACTTGAAGGGAGTTAATTTTAAATTTTTAAGGAGGTACATGATTATTTAAAGTAAGACTCATCTTCACTGCCTAAACTCATTGTCTACCTGCATACAACTCAATATTCATGTACAGATGCTCTCATGAAGACTAATCATGTTTTAAGGGATTTTGATAGTTTTTTAAATATTTTAGATTGAAAATTTTTAATTTTAAGCCTTGGTAATATTATTTAATTGACCATAAGCATGTATATCTCACATACTACCAAGTTTTTATCTACTGCTTGCATATTGTTTTACTGAATTTAGGAAGCTATAGGTTTAATTTCCTAAATATTAAATGGGTGTAGATTAAGGGTAAAATCATTAAATAAATATAACTTAATTAAACTAATAATTTATTGAATCCAAAAGTGCTTAATTGAATTCTAAAAATAGCAAAAAATGGGATAGAGAGTAAAGCTTAGCTGATTCTAGGCTGAGATGGAGGAGATAGAGGCTATAAATTGTTGATATGGCTAGGTAGACTATCATAAATAGGATCTAGAAGTCTATTAACTGCCTGGATAGGAGCATCAAAAATAGAACACCTAGAGGTCCAATGTTGTATTCCAAGTTTTGGCACTATAGTCCTTAGTATATGAGCTTTTTGGGTTCAGTTCATTTGCTCTAGGAGACCCTGTGCCTAAAATATCAACTCTTGGTTGTTCATAAAGCTCTATGTGCAATTGATTTTGTCATCAAGGGTCTTATTTCCTTTTCATGATTGATAGGTGATCTCAAATCTAACTGGAAAAATGGGTTAGTGTGTAATATGCATTGAACATGCGATCATACCTCATGTGTGGGCACACTGCCTATATACCAATACTATGAAGAGAGATCAAGGCCAACGTATTTCTCCCAATTTGAATGTGTATTATGTAATCCTATCTATGTGATGCAAGTGTATGAAAATTTGGGCAATCTTGAGATGACTCATGATTGATTCGGAAGCTTAGATAGGCTAGAAATAATACTGGTTGGGTGTATGTAGAGAATAGGAAGATTTGTTTGAGTGTGCTTTAGTATATTTATAGATTGTGCCTTTTTAATGGGTTTTTATAGGGAAACTAGTGATATTGGGTTAGATGACTTTGCATTATTTTGATAAGGGAAAAGATAAGGATTTGAGAAAATTTAACCATTTGAGGCTATTGTGGACTTGGACAATAGCACTGAAAGTGGACACCTTAGGTCCTAGTGATGTAGTCTAGCTTATGGCACTATTGTTTACTGGGAAAGGGAATCTAGGGGATAGATTTTTGATTAGGAGAATAATTTGAGACAATAGGGGTTGAATCTAAAAGACTTTGGATGACTCTAAAATAGTGAAAACATGCCTAAGTGGGTTATGTAAGTGAGTAGGAGAGACCTATGGTTTTGGTATCACAATTCATGCTCAAGTTATACAAATTTAGTTTTAGTATGACTACATTTTCCCCCATTTTATTCTAAGTATGCAATAAAGAAAAATAATTAGATAAAGGAAAAAAAGAGAAACATACCGGAAATTACTAGTTCAACTAAGCCCAAGAAGCTGCATGATGTTGGCTTGTGCTTAGTGAGAGCACATTGTAATGTGTAAGTCCATAAAAATAAAAGAAAAAGTATATTAGTAATTACTATATATGTTGTATCTAAAATAATAATGTACAAAGCTGGGTAAAGAGAGAGGAAGGAAGAGAAATGAATGAATACACCTCATTGATTACATGAACCAATGCAAAACCTATTATGTTGTTGGGTTGTGCTAGGTGATGCTATAATTATGTTAAACCAAGAGTTATATTGATGAGTGAGTTGAGTGATCAATCCCCTAGAAGTTGGCTCAAGAATGCAAAGGTGGGCCTTTCGGCTCTATCATCACCAACTATGTGAAGTTAATGAATCATGTGTGTGTTAATCAATGTCTAGACCATGTGTCCAATCCCTCTAAATAAGTGGCTCAAGAATATAAAGGCTAGCTGTTCCTTTAGCTCCATTATTACCCCATGATGTGAATTTGAATGAGAAAATACCAATATAGATGAATGTCATATGATATGGATCATGGAGCCCCTGAATGTGTTGTGATCTAACAATGTTTGTGTGGATAGCTAAATGTAAACTAGAAACTCGGCCATTATTGGCCACTTCGAAAGATGGAGATTGGACTTGTATAGAAGCCCCTCCTAAAACTGGAATCAACGCTTAGGAAGCCACTCAAGAACTCAAATACATGGGAAGAAAACTTGTATGAAATTTTACTTGAATGTGATACCAACCACTTACAGATGGAGTAAGGCATGTAACTATTAGTAATGTGTAAGATAATGCTATAAACTTGGAAATAGAGAAGGCCTATGTACCATGCACATTGCCCCCAATAACGGGTGTTTGGAACATAAATTCTAAACTAAAAGTTGTATCAACTACCATGTCTAAACTTAAAATGGAAACCCTCATATTGTGCATGATTCTCTAAGTAAAATAAGTGTTGAAAACTATTGATTTATAGATTGAACTATATTGGAAAAACTATGATTTAACTCACCTCTCTAATTAATTCTGTAAAAACTAAATATTATGGTATTTGCACAACACCATCTGAAATTGGACACTTTGGGGTCTAGCACTATAGTCCCATTTTTGTTACTATTGTCTAGAGTCAAAAATAATGACTGATCTAGATTCTCTATTGTCTACCAAGTCTGGTTTACCTATATTGAGTTCTTGATTATAGAGTGTACTATTCTAAAACTACTTTTTTGACCATTAGGAGCTTTGATCTCTGTGAAAAAACACCTATTTTTTTCCCCCTCTTTTGAGCATATGAATGAATACCTTGTAATGACTACCCTCAGAATAAGAAGCCCCACAAATGTGTTAAGCTATGAAAACATTTGATATAGCATTGATATACATTATCTCAAGATATAGCAAAAGTTGTAGAGAGATATTGTTATATCCACAGGGGTATGCCTAGATAGATATAACAATGTAATAGCATGTGCATAAGAGTAAATTATAATTTGAAATGTTAGTTGTTAGTTTTTATTGGCATAGATGGATAGAGCGTGATTTCCATTATGGTATCCAAGAAGTAAGGTAAATGCATGATTGGAATTATGGCATTTCACACAATGATAAGCAATAAAGCAATAAGCATACAAAGTAAGAATCAAAAAATGAATGCTAATGGATGTCTATGTGATATCTATGTAAGCAAGTAAGGAACATACTAAAAAAACATGTCTAGAGTGTGTAGTGTAAGAATGACATAACCTGGATGGTGTAGTCATGTAGAGTATTCCCCCAGTGGGTAGATGTATCGATATGTAGTTGGAATGTACAAGTAGGATGCCCTCTCGATGGGTGGAGTGAAGAAATCAAGGATCTGGATGCACTACACACACTCAAAGAAGATAAATTGAAGCATGGTAATATAGATAAATTGACAAACGATATCATATAATAGCATAATATAAGTCTAACATAATGTTTAGTAATGTAAAACATAGATGATGCATACAATTGACAACTTTTTGTATTTTTGAAATATTATATTATTTTTGTATTTTGAAATATTTGAGCTATGTACAATCAATCAAATGAAACTATGTACAATCAAGAAAGAGATAATATGTACAATCAATGCTAGAAATAAAATTATATAAAAACATCACATCATAATATAAAAGACTAGGCTGGCGATGGGAAGGGATCCTAAGATGGAGGCTACAGGGGATAAAAATGGAGGAAAAGATTTTAGTCATCATCAAATGCATCGAGATCATCATCATAATTATCATCATATGTTATAAGCATTATGTTCATGTTGTCATCAAATCAAAGACAAACTTAGGATTGCTCTAGTTGTGGAGATGTTGCTTCTACTCTTGGTCATTTGGTCCTGTTGGTAAGTGATTTCATTAGAAGTGGTGTTGGTACTGCTAGTGGTGATGGTGGTGTTATGATTTGAATAATGCCTTGATATTATATTTTATCTAATCACTATTGTAAAGTTATACATGAGTCAGTATCATGGTTGGTGATCCTATTAAAAAGGTAAAATGGGTTTCCTTCTTTTTGTGATAGTTTGTTGATAGATATGTGTCATACTGTAGGAAGCTTGATTACTTTATGATCAAGTAACATTTTTATTAAAATTTATGGTCAATGTTATGTACTACCTTCATAGATCTAAATGATTATCTTTTTATTCATAGAAGTAACCATGTTAACTATATTTTCCTAGTGATCTATTTGTGGTCAATAATATGGAGTATATCCTGAGAATGTATCGTGAGATGCTAAGAGTGATGTAGGATGCTTAATAAGTGCTCTAGAATCATCTCAATATTCTCCTAGGAAAACTAGTGTAAATTTCAATCCACATAGATAATTATCTATTAGTGTGGGTGTTGTATCATCATCATCTAAAGTAGCTTGGGAATCTATATCAACATCATGTACATAAGGTAACTTTGAATTTACCATAAGGGGTAATTATGAAATAAGAGTCTCAATAACTATAGTAGGAGAAGATGATGATGCTATGAGAGTATCTGTATCAGCCTGAGGGTATTTGTCTATTGGAGCAACTGGTAGTACTTGAACTACTATTGGTAATGGTGTAAGTGTAAAAGGTGTAGTTATTGTGACTAATAGAGTGATTGGAGCTATTATAACTAGTTGCGCATTTGGAGCTAGAGATATATTTAGAATTAGAGGAATGTAAGTGGTGTTGGTCTCTCCCACCTCATATGTATGTATTTTATCAAGAGGAATATGGTGAAGTGGTGACTACATGATAAGAGGTGTCCCATCTGGTGAAATAGTTGAAGATAACTCTATAACTTGACAATATTTGAATGGTTGATTATCCACTAGACATGTGTAGAGATATTTGGCATGAATGAACTTGACACATTGGTGTAGAGTAGAATGAATGGCTTGCATTACATGTATCCATGGTCATCCAAGTAAAATATTATAATGAAGAGGACCAGGCATAACCTAAAACTAGGTAGTAAGGGTTTTGGGCCCTAGCATAATATCCAAAGCAATGGTGACTAATATATGTCATTGTATGTCATCAAACCCTTTAATAGTCTTATATGACTTCTGCATAGATGGCATATCTACACCCTTAGCTTGTAAGAATGTAATATTACATATATTTATCTTGATACCACTATCAACTAGAACTCTCTTTATTTCACTAGTTTTGATTTGAATTTGTAAGAATAATGGTAGGTTTTGATCAATAATTGCCTGAGATGGTGTGTCTTCTTTATCAAAATAAATGGTATCTTTGATAGTTGTTAGTGTGTTGACCACTGAAGTAAAATAAGAAGGATCAGAGTTAGCTAGCATGGAAGTCTGAGTGAGTGTCTGATAGAGAATGTCCTTAAATACATTGGCTTCTTGGAGTAATTCTAACATTGAATTTTTTTTAGAGTATTGCGTAATTAATCCACAATATCATATGCCTTATTTGAATCTATCTATGTAAGGGGCCCAAATTAGGGATGGGATGGAATAGGTGGGTTGTGAGGTTCTTGGGTGGACAGAGGAGGGATAATGACATGTTGAGTAACAGCTCTAACCACATTATCCATTATCTGTATAGGATTAGTAATGTGTGTGGGAAGAGAGCATAGATAATTGATAGGGTGACGAGGTGGAGGGATGAAAGGTGTTAGTTGGGATCTCTAGAGATGGTGAAATCAACCATGCAATAATAATCATCATGGAAGATGGGTTTCAAGGGAGGTGGGATAAGAGGTGTCTTAATATATGCAAAGATAGTTTGCTAGATATCATTCCATACTAGAAAAAGTTAACATGCAAAGCAAAGAATGAATTTTTTTACTAACATATGTACATGATAGGGCCCATTATGGTTTCTTCATTATTTTTAAGAAATGTAATAAGCATGTGTAAATAAGTGAGCATCATTTTTGCAAATTTAGCTATGGGTGTAAGGTGATACCTCAAGAAGCAATAGGACCTAGTGTATGCAACTAGGGATTTTTTAGAAATATTATTTGAAAAATACTATGAACTTTTGAATTTGAAATTGATTTTCTCATTTTAATATTCACTCAAAATTTACAAAAAATAAGTGTAATATTACTTGAATATTATTGGGATTTAGTTGATGCAACTGGGGCTTTTAAATGAATTTTACCAAAATTAATGTAATAATTTGAAAATTTTGCTATAAATTTATATAATTGAGCTTTAAAAATTTAGGAAAAATTTAAAAATATTTCTAAAATTATCAATATATTTTTCCTAGTGGTTTGAAAGTGTTTGTATGCAAATAGGACCTAGTATGTGCAAACTAGGGTTTTAGTGAATTATTGAAAATATTTCAATTAATTTGTAGTTTTATAATTTTTAAATTTAGGAAAAATAATAAAAATATTGAAAAAAATAAAAAATAATTATCCCTAGGGTTTTTGTACAAAAATTTGAAGTAAGTCGGGATCACCAAACATTTTATTGAATTTGGGAAACTATAGGTTTAATTTTCTAAATAGTAAAGGGGTCTAGATCAAGGGGAAAATTAGTAAATAAATGTGCCTTAATTAACCTATTAATTTTTTGCATTTGGAAGTACTTAATTGATTTCTAAAATAGCAAACAAGGGGATAGAGAGTAAAACTTAGTTGATTTTGGGCTAAGATGGAGGAGACAGAGGTTGTAAATTATTGATCTAGTTAGGTAAACTATCAAAAATAGGATCCAAAAGTATATTTTCAACTTAAATAGGAGTGCCAAAAATGGGACACCTAGAGTTCCATCACTGTAGTCCAAGTTTTGGTTCTATAATCCTTAGTGTTTGAGCTTCTTGGGTTTTGTTCATTTGCTCTAAGAGACCCTGTTCTTGAAATATTGAGTCTTGGTTGTTCACAAAGCTCTGTGTATAATTGATTTTGTCTTCAATGGTCTTATTTCCTCTTCATCCTTGATAGGTGATCTTGAATCCAACTATCAGAAAGGGTTAGTGTGTAATATGCACTAAACGTATGATCACACCCCATGTGTGGGTACACTACTTATATACTAATACTCTAAAAAGGGATCAAGGCCAATGTAGTTCTCCCAATTTGAATGTGTATTATGCAATCATGTTCATGTGATACAAGTGTATGCAAATTTTAGCAAGCTTGAGATGACTCATGACTGATGTGAGAGCTTGGATAGGTTGGAAATAAAAATGGCTGGTTGTACGTAGAGAATAGGAAGATTTATTTGAATGTGCTTTAGTATATTTATATCTTATACCTTTTGAATGATTTCCAATCCTTCTAAATGACATTTGAATGGGATTTTATAGGGAAACTAGTGATCCTAGGTTAGATGAACTCGCATTATGCCAATAAGGGAAAAGATAAGAATTGAAGAAAATTTGACCATTTGAGGCTATTATGGACTTGGACAATAACATTGAAAAGTGGACACCCTAGGTCCCAACGCTAGAGTCCAACTTATGGAACTTTTGTCTAGGGGGAAAGAGACCCTAGGGGATAGATGTGTGCCTGGGAGAGGAGTCCAGTATAGCAAGGGTTGAATCTAGAAGGCTTTAGATGATTTGGAAATAGTGAAAACATGCCTAAGTGGGATATGTAAGTGAGTAGGAAAGACCTATGGTTTGGGTGTCAAAAGTCATGCTTAAGTTGTACAAATTTCATTTTAGTATGACTAAAAATATATGAAAATGCTCATCTATAGGTATCCCATGAGAAAATTAGTCATGTTAAAAGGAAGTGTTGAGCCAAGTAAGGTTTTGCATGATCAAGGAAGTCTATTAGAAATCCTTAAGAGCTTAAAACTCATAAAAAGATAAAAATCCATGCACATTTCTCTCATTCCATTCACTATCTACATACATGAAAATGACCACCTACAGGTGTTAAAAGAGAGCTAAGGAGTTGTTTTGAAGGCATTTAAATAAGAAATAAAACCTTCCTTGAAAGTTATAACATGTGGTGTGATCATGATAGGCTTGTTTAAGGGTTAAGTTGGTCAATATAAGTGGAAAATAGGATTTGAGGTTGAATGACTATGCTCAGTGATCAAATCCCCAAAATGTGAAAATAGATAACCTCACCATTTTATAGATAACATAAAAAAGGTTGCAATTTAATTTTATGAATCTTGATGACATTGTCTTGAATCCTTCATAGAGGATAAGGCTCCACAAAGTTTTAGGGGAAGATGATCAATGGATATTTGTTTTTTAAAGGCCCAAAGTTGTGCTTTTATGCACTAAATTTAGGCAATATTATCTACAAGTCTGAGTTATATGAGACCCCTTCACCCAATCTTGAAATACAAAGGAATATTCCCATGTTTGGAAAACCTTATGGGGTGAAAATAATACCAATGGGCATAGAGGCCATTAGGATGAGTTTTTTAGTGATATTTTGAGCCCTATATCCATCTACAGGTATTTCTTGCCTAGAAGTGGATGTACAGTAAACTGTGAAGCCCTACAAGTGCATAGTAGGAACTTGAAAATAAAAACTTGTGAATATGGAGATGTATATCATCTAAAATTTTATTTTGAAAATCTTCAAATGGTTTATATAGGATAAATGACATAATTTTTAGGTAGAAAGACACCTATAGGGCCCCACACAATCAACTACAGTTGACTATGAGGGGTAAAGAGTAAATAGAGTAGGATTATTGATGTGGATATAGCCCAAGCATGAAAAACATAGGTCCAAATTAGTATGATATGATCTTAGAAGTTATCAAGGAAGCTCATTAAATGTTTTAAAAGTTTAATCCACATAAAATCAACTACAGGTGTCCCCTCTAAGGTAGGAAACATAGTCAACAAAAGATTATGACTAGCCTTAATAGGATCCTACCTCAAGGTATGATTTGAAAAAAATTAATAATGAAATAATTATTGGAATAATTAAATAAGGATTATGCATTATTTCCAAATTCCAACCCATACAACTGCACCTACAGTTGCCTTACCCAAAAATGAAATACATTCAAGTACCTTGACCAGTCAAAAAGGGTGCATGATTGAGGGGTTTTAGCAAGGGTTAAAATGAAAAAGTTTATGTAATGGGTTTTAAAATGGTATTTAAATATCATTATTTCCTCAAATAAAATTATTATATCATAAAACCCTCTCCAAGGGAAATACACAGTTACTCTATGACTGTCATACATGCAGTTTGCCTCCTTCATAGTTTGCTTTGGTTTTAATGCATTTTGGGGGTATAATGACATAATAAAAGGCCCATTTTTTATAAAATAATATATATGAGTTTTATAATCCCATAAAACATTTTTTATTCAATAAAAATAAGGGAAGTGCCCTCTATTTTGTCTCAAATAGAGGGCACTCCCTTTGTACACAAACCCTATAGTCTTCCAAAGAAGGGATGAAATGAGATGAAAAAGAGATTTTTTAAACTTTAAATGATGTTTAGGAGGTTATAAAACATACATAAAAACATAAGGTAACTTTCATAAAATTATAAATCTAAACAGGGTGCTCTAAACCCTCAAGGTTACAGTCAAGCTTGTTAGACATGTTTAAGCCTAGTACCCAAATGAAAGGTCATTTTAATTTATAGATTTAGGTGAGATTTATACCATATTTAAACATTTTTATGGGATTATTTTTTATTTTTATAATCTATATTTATGTATGAAAATCCATCAAAAATTCATTTTGGGCTTTAAGACAACTCAAGTTTGTTAGGCAAAGTTTAGGCCTAGTGTCCAAATGGGGAGTCATTCACACTTATAGCCTTAGATGATCACTAAAATGGATTTTATAATGTTTAAATGGTAAATTAAGATGTTTAAAATCCTAAAAAATTTATACAAGGCACAAAATAAGTGATTTTTGGGCTCAAGGACAACACTAGGTATGTGCAAATGGAAGGAGAAGCTTGATGGAGCAACTATGGAGGCTCGTATATTCTCTAAAGCTTTGCATGGAAATAAAATAAGTTTTTAGGTGTTATAAAGGGTATTTAAAAATTATATTATGATATTTTTTTGTAGTTCCAATTTCATAACTTTATGAATAAAGCTTAAGAGGGTAAAATAAGCCTAAGCTCATCAAAACCCTTGCTAGTGACTACTTTGAGAAGATTGAGAAATTAGTAAACCCAAATGGAATATTTTACCTATAATGATGATTTTAGGCTGTATAATAATCTCTAAATATACTTCCCATGTTTTTTAATGTATGGAATTGTATGGATGGGGTACAAAATAGGGTATTTTTGACTATTATGTGCATTGTGTAGGTTTTAGGAGGTTCCAAGAGATGAAAAAACTTTGGGAGGAATATTGTGAATTATTATAACTTTAAATTTAATTCAATTCATTATAAAAACTCCTTAGTTTTCCTACCAGCTGATTCATCTCAGCCAGTCAAAATTGGCATAGTGAACATGGTAGTGAAAAGGGTGAAAAGCTTCAAGTGGGTTGATTTTAAAGTGTTCCTAATGATTATAAGGCCTTTAATGGTTTTGAAACATGTCATTCACATCATTTTATATATTTACATGGGAAACTAAATCCAATTTTGAGGCCAAGTGTGCAAGGTGTGTGAAAGAAGAGTTATTTTGACTACAAATGGTGATAACTCATTTTGGGAAGGTTCTAAATGATCAGGACTATAAATAACACATGGAGGGGCATGTATAAAACTATTATCATTCATTCCAATCATTATACCTATCCCTAGTCAATTTTGTGATGTTCAAACAAGGCTAAATCATGAAGGTAGTTTCTTGAGCTAGCAAAGGGAATTTCACGCCACTTTTCATAAGTTTCATGACTTGGAAAGCCACTTGTCTCTTCTAAACTTGCATGGTCTATTTCACACCCTCTTCTCATTTTCAATTAAATCATTTTCTTATCTTTACAAGTGTATTTATGACCTTTGTACTTCTCTCTTTTCCTCTCTCTCTCAATTTTTATAAGAAGTAGCCATTTTGGCCTTTATAAACTATGTTCCACCTGAGTATGGTGAAGCCCTACTTATTTTCATACCATTGATTAATAACGACTACTAATTTTTACCTCTTCCATGATTGTTCATAGTGTGTTCACTTGGATGATTGATTTTTCTTAGTGATGACTCATTGTTTCCTTAGCATTATTATTTCAATCTCTCACCTATTTGCAATTAGAAAGCTTATTCTTGAAATTCATGTGAAGTGTTTTATTGATGTGTCAAGGTTGAGTGAGCTAGTCTATTCAAACAGTGCCATCCTATGCCTCTTATTTAGTCGTCCTAGCCTAAACATTCATCACAACCTCATAATGAAATATTGATGTGAGAAGATGCATATTAGAGAAGTGTATATTTGGTTAGTCCCTTGTTCTCATGTGTAACATGTAGTTAGTTGGTATTCATAAACTAGTTTGGTGTATCACCTCCTTTAGGATAGTTTTCTTTTAATTTTCTCTCCCTTTCCCCTCACAAAGTTTAGGTATAGTAGTGATTTTTAAGTGGTATATCAAGGGACCTTGCCCCATCTAGAGATTCACCTCATTCTTAGGCTCACCCATAGCCTAGAGGTGTTTCAATTATGCCACTTAGATGAGGAGAGTTGAGACATCTCCTCAAAGGGTGCAAATCTAAGTGACAATAGTTTTTGGCATGCCTGATGGGATTATTAGTCCAAGAAGTTAAAAGATATTTGGTGTCATCTTTCAACACATCAGCCTTTAGAGGCATCTATCTAAACATCAATGGTGACTCCAAGATTACATCAACTAGTCAAGCAACCCAGATATTCATTTTTAAGATTATTGATAATTATTCCTTGTGTTCTTTCTTCATAATGAAGTTCCATAGCTGATTTTTGTGTTGAGTATTGTTTTACATAAGTTGATGAGGTTTATCAAGCTTATAACATTCCCTATCAGTCTTGGCATGATCCTTACTAGCTCTAATATGACCATTACTAGCTCTAATATGATTCTTATCAGCCTTATCATGAGTTATTTTATTCTATAATTAGCCTTCCCAATATATTTCTCCTCCTAATCAACCTAGTCACTTCTCAAACCAATCCATTTCAACTTTCAAAAAAACTCTCTTAAGTTATGATAAGTACATGGTAGAGCTTGATACATGAAGGGGACATGGTCAAGATGTTCCTAGTCATCTCATTCATAAGGTGAGATATGCATTAGAGTTGGTTAAAATATAGTGGGCACCTATTGAGGGAGAAAATTGGCAAAGACTCATAAGTGAGATGTTATATGTGGGTGGTCTAATTACATCTTTAGAAGATAAGCTAAGAGATAATGAGGAACAACACAAAGTCTATCAGCCCTCATATACACCTCCCCAAGATTGTTATTAGTACTACATGATTCCTACTTATGAGCCCAATCAAGCTTGTCAAGTCATCATTTTCCTAATCAAATGAAAGAGAGAGTTGGAAAGAGAAACATTATTTTTGAAGCAAATCTTGATAGATAGATTTGTATGGCCAATAGGTAGATGTACTAGTCCATATCATCATCAAATTAAGTGTAATAAGCCCTCATTACCCTCTCCCATTACATCCCCACCTCAATAAGAGACCTATAGATATGAGATTCTAAGTTGGAGACAAGGTGAAGAATCCAAGACTAAAGAGATCCTAGGTTTCTTGAGCACTTCATCCACTCCTAAAATTACATCACCATCTAAAGAAGAGATTCCTAATCCTAATATCCCAAGCTAGATAAGATAGTAGAATCATGGGGAAAGAAAGAGGATAGAATCCTTGATAAGGAGTGTGAAGTTGAGAAAGAGTTTGATCATATGCAAGTACCTCCTACCCTTCCTCAAGAGACCTCTTGTATTTCATGTCAGCCCTCTTTTACTCCTCATCCTCATGAAGATGCCTATCAAATTCAAGAGAGACTTTTCCAAGAGAACCTAGCAAAGAAGATTAAAGAGTTAGATTTGAGAATGAAATTGTTGAGTCAAGATGTGATGGAAGGTTTAGAGCCAAAAAATGATCCTATGCCTAAACACACCCCATATAACCTTCCTCAAGAGAGTGTTCAATCTCAATCAAATTTTAATGAAGTGATTTTAAAATAGAAAGAATAAAACCAAGCTATTTGATCCCAAATTCTGCCTCCCCTTCCTCAAGAACTCCCAAAATAATCCCCTATAATTCATTTTCAATCTGATTTTGAGTTATATGTGCCACCTCCAATAGCTAGTTAATCCTGTCCTCACCCCATAACCCTTTTCCTTGATGGACCTATGGTATGGTAAATTAAAGAGGATTAGTTGGATGAAAAAAATTTAGAACTCTTGATTGAATAAAATATAGCTCGTTGGTAGCCCCATTGGACTAAGTCACCAAATTACAAAATGCCTAGCATTAACATCACCAAGAAGAAGGATATTGAGGATCTTACAACCCTTGAGAACTAAAATCATGTTATGATAGTTGAGATGTAACTTGAGATCCCTAAAGAGGTCCTAAATGCTGAAGAAGAAGTGATTTCTTGTGTTGAAACTCCTAATTGGGTTGATATGGAAGAATGTTTTCTTTTTTCCAAAGAAGAAGAAATCATCATTAGTTCTTCCATCACCATCCAAAAAAATAATAGATGAGCAAGAATAAGTCTATAATCAACCTTTGGATAACTTATTTTTAGTCATTGGATAAGTTTAAATTCTTCTTCAAGGAGGCTATGATCTGGTCAAAAATGCATAAGGCAACCTTGACACTCAAGTGAGTATGCAAAGAAAAAACAATTCTTAAAATCTATCCTTTCAAGAAGCATATCCATTTGACAATGACATGTTTGAAATCATAAAAATGGGATATCATCCTCTAAACCAGTTAGGATAAATAAATCAGTTCTTGAAGGATGGAATAAGCTTCTATTGGCCTCAATCTTCTAAGGAATAAGAAACTACTCCTCTTAAAGCCATGCCTACTAAGGAGATACAAGTTGATCATGAGATGAAGAGTGATCAGTAGTATGAGGTATGTGTACAAATTAAAGAGAAATTATTTTACATTGGAAACCTATTTAAGGATGATCTACTTAAGATCATATCAAGTGAAGTGCCAAGGGATATGTCTATCCTACAAAGCATCCAATCTAAGGAAAAACATGCTTAGCACTATGATTCATCTCATGAAGATGAAGATTCAAGTAATTCTCATTTTGATCCTATAAAGGAGGTATTCTTAGTTGTTATTTGTGCATACTTGTTTGTTTTCTAATTTCCCTAAGTGCTTTGAACACATGTGTGTGTCTTTTTAGTGTGTTTGCTTTGTTTTGTGTGTGTTCTTATTTTGTGTGGTCGAGGTAGTCAATTGGTCTTATCTTGATAAAATAATATTTTTAATGGTCAAAGTCATATTGTTGTGTTTTAGACTTCAGATGACTCCCTAATCCCAATGGACTAATAAGGCTACTAATATTTAGTGTAGAAAGCATACTACCCCTATGAGTCACCAATTTGTTGACCAAATTTGACCTTGTAGGTCAAATTAGGACCCCTATAAGAAAAAACTTGATCTTTATAGGTTTATAGGGGGTCTAATATTTTTTCATGAGGTTTATCATAGGTTATTTAATGTCATTTCATGTTATATTAGCCTTGGTTTTGGTCATTTTCAATATTTATATCCTTTTGAGTCATTTTGGGGCTCAAAATAGAGCATTAAATGAGTTATACAACATATCATGGAAATGTGAAGGTTTAAAGGATGATGTCACATCCCATGTGTCCTAATAATTATTTAGTAACTGATATTAATTGAAAATTGGTAGGTTATTCAAAAGAAAGGGTAGTTTTCTTGGAAAAATGAACATTTAATAAGGTGTACAGAATTATACAGATTCCTATAGTTGGGGACATTTCAAGAGTGTCTCTTGGTATTCCATACACTTACTTTAGTGATCACTTTGATCAAAAACTTCAAAAAAATAATAAAATCACTTCTCTCTTCTTCCACTAGGCTTGGTAAGCAAGAATGGCCTTCAATTTTGTACTTGGTATAGTCAACAAGAGAGGTTTCAGGAAAAATTATCTTGGGGGTTTATTTTAAACTTATTCAAATCACATTTGATATTTGGTTATATAGGAATGGTGGTTTGTGCTTTGTGAATGATTCCTAAGAAGTTAGACTATATATTTTGCTTGCTAATTTGTACACCCTATAGGTTTTGCCTTGGTTTAGACAATTCTATATAATTCACTTACTGAGATTGGTTCCAAATGATGTTGACTCACTCCTAAAATGATCCCCATTATTTTTTTAGTGTTTCAAGGTGTTTGGATATACAAATCATCTCAGGTTGTAAATTAATGCACCATTTTATGTTGCAAGTAATTTTCCACCATTTACAAGATCTTCAAGCTTTGATAATGATTTTAGAGTATGAACATATGTTTGTTTACATGTTTCCAATTTTATATTTATCTCCTCCCATTTCAATCTCATTCTCTAAAGCAACATCACATGAGTTTGCAATCATATACAAGAAACACAGTTAGGCAATCATGAAGATACATTTGTAGGCATCCTTATAGAAGGATATCACATTAAAATGAGGATATTTTGATTTATTATAAATAATCATAATTTTAAGGGATTTAATTTCAAAATTTTAATTAGGTACATGATTATTGAAAGTGAGACTCATCTCCACTACCTAAACTCATCATTTGCTTGCATACAACTCAATCTTCATGTACAAATGGTCTCATGAAGAATAATCATGTTGTAATGGAGTTTGATAGTTTTTTAAATATTTTAGAGTGAAAAAATTGAATTTGAACCCTTTTTAATGGTATTCAATTAACCATAAGCATGTATATCTCACATACTGCAAGGTCTCTATCTATTGCGTGCATATATGAAAATGCTCATTTATAGGTATCTCATGAGAAGACCAGTCATGTTAAAAGGGAGTATGTGAGCCAAATAAGGTTTTACATGATCAAGGGAGTTTATTTTAAATCCTTGATAAGAACTTAAAACTCATAAAAAGACAAAAATCCATGCGCATTGCTCTCATTCCATTCACTATTTACATACATGAAAATGGCCACCTATAGGTGTTAACAGAGAGCTAAGGAGTTGTTTTGAAGTAATTGAAACAAGTAATTAAACCTTCCTTGAAATTTATAACATGTGATGTGATCATGATAGGCCTATTTTAGGGTTAAATTGGTCAATATAAGTGGAAAATAGGATTTGAGATGGAATGACTATGCTCAGTGATCAAATCCTCAAAATGTGAAAACAAAGAACCTCACCATTTTGTGGATAACATATAAAAAGGTTGCCACTTACTTTTTTGAATATTGATGACATTGTCTTGAATCCTACATATAGGAAAAGGACTCCACAAAGTTTTATGGGTATATGATCAATGGATATTAGTTTTTTAGTGGCCCAAAGTTGTGTTTTTATTCACTAAATTTAGGTAGTATTATCTATAGGTCTGAGCTATAAGAGACCCCTTCACCCAATCTTTCAGTACAATATCATATTCCCATGTTTGAAAAAACTTATGGGGTGAAAGGAATAACAATGGCCATAGAGTCCATTAAGAGGAGTTGGTTAGTGATTTTTTAATCCCTATATGCATCTATAGGTATCTCTTGTTTTGAAGTGGATGTACAGTAGACTGTGAAGCCCTACAAGTGCATAATAGGATCTTGAACATAAAAAAGTGTGAATATGAAGATGCATATCATCTAAAAGTTTATTCCTAAAAGCCTTAGATGGTTCCTATAGGATAAATGACATAATTTTTATGGAGAAAGACACCTATAGGACCCCACACAATCAACTATAGTTGACTGTGAGGGGTAGAGAGTAAATGGAGTGGGCTTCTTGAGGTGGAGATAGCCCAAGCATGAAAAAAATAGGTCCAAATCACTAAAAGATGATCTTGGAAGGTATCAAGGAAGATCATGCAATGTTTTCAATTTTTTTGGTGAGTTGCAAAACAAGGCTTGAAGAGAATATTTGGTAGGAGTTTGAGCGTGAAAACCAAGTATGAACATGGCAATTTTATCAGTCTCATTTCAAAAATTCTTTGGAAGAATGAAGTTTGAAAATGAAAATATAAAGGTTTACATGGTTTTCAAGATTAGAGTTTTGAGTTTTTTTAAAAAGGAAAGAATATGGGATGTATTTGAAATCTTAATTGAATATTCTTCATGCAGATGTATTTGAATTTGTGACAATCTTGATTAAGCATTTGGGTTTTTAGTTTTTTGCATGGTTGAAAAGGTTTTTTATTTATTTTATGGGTTTATTTGGGATGTTGAAACTCAGAACTAGCATGAATATATATGCATTTTTTTTCATCTTGACCTTGGAAATAATTTCTATTCACTTAGAAGGTTCGAAGATAAGTTATTATTCTTTGGTTGCATGGCTTTGGTTTTTCTGAAAATATGTACATGCAGTCGTGAATAGAAAATAAGAAGATTTCTTTGAAATTGTCTCTAAATGATTGAGTGAAGTTTGAAGAAAAAATTAGATAAAAGTTTTTGGGATTCACATGCAGAGGGTTTTCTACTTCTTTTATAGTCTCAAACTGGAAATAATTTATCTGACTTTCAAAACTGGTATTGAATAGATATATGGACCAGATTATATCTATCAAGGGTTTTTATTTTTATATCATGTTGGAAACTCAATTGTGTTGAAAATGGTTAGGGTTATGTGTATAAAATGTGATGTCTTTTGAGAAATAAATAAATGGATTTTTTTTTATTTTGGGTTTGAAATACAAGGCTTTAGTTTTTGTATTTTCAAATTTTGTTTTTGGAAGCCTATTTCGAAGAAGATTTCATTGGATTTGGAATAGTGGAAGAGATTATGTGTTGGTTTCATATGAAATATTGAAGTTTTTGATATTTTGTCATGCTTAAATATTTGAGGTTTAGGTTGTCTATCCATAGTGTGCATTTGGATAATCTTTTCAGGATACAGTTGTTGTTCCCTTTTTGGGTTTAAATAATGGCATTTTTATACAAATATCAGGAAAGCTTCAATTCTTTCCAGTTGTCATCATGCATAAAGTATTTTGGTTTCAGTTTTAGAATATTTTAGAGTAGTAAACATGTAGATGCCTTTGGTACAAACTAGTAATAGACTTATGATTTATATTTATGGATAATGTTTAAGTGGTTTCCTAGACAAAAGACAAGCAAGTTGAAATGGTGATGCTAATGAACTTAGATATTAATGTGAAAATTTAGTGCATGCAGTTTGTTAAATATATGGTCATTTTAAAAAAATATGTATTTAAGTTTCAAATTGTTTTTAAAGTAGTATTGGATAGTTGCATTTTGAATATTTCAAAATCATGAAGTGGCTAGGTAATGATGAAATAGTTTTGCATAAATTTGATAAATCTACATTAAACATTTTTGTAAAAAGATCAGTTTGCACATGTTTTAGATGATTATAGGCTCATGCATATATGTGTGGTTTTTATCATTCATGGGGTCATAATAATGATTAGTTTCAATTGATTATCCATTTGATTTTATATGATAGTCATCATATCGAAATTCTAGTCTGGTTTTAGTGTAAAATGTGTTTGGCAATTTTGGGAATTTTAGTTACTTTGTGAAAATATGAAGTTAAATCAGTTGGCTATGATAGAATGATAATGGAATACATCTATATGTGTGTGTGTATATATATTTTTATAATGGATTTTAAGCTTTTTTGAAAATATGAGGTTATATTTGAATTTTAATCTCAGTATCGAGGTTTTGAATTTTTCTTTATGGATGGATATTGAGATTAAAATTCACTAAAATTAATATCAAATTCCTATAGTTTGAATTCAAAAATAGTGAAGTGTATTTCAAGTGTAATGAATTTTTTAGATTCATTTTACAATTTTTGATTTGGAATTTTATTTCCAAACATAGATTTTGTTGTTATAGTTTAGATTATTTAGTATGTCTGGGTGGGAACAACCAACTAGGAGTAATAATGATGGAGGATGTGGGGGGCAGGGGGGGCGTGGGGGGGTGGGGGCAAATTCTAATAAAGGTGGTAGTTAATCGAGTTCTAGTAGAGGTTTTAATAGGGCTGGGTTTTGTGCTAGACATTTTGGGCCTAGATTTCCTAGGGACACAATAATTTCCATTCACTTTGATGCTTATGACCCAAATTTTTAGAATATTTTGAATAATCTACCTGTTAACCCAGTTAATAAGAGCTATATAGGTCATATGGGTTTTCATGGCCATAGATTTTGAGCTTGTGCACACTCCCAAAGTAGTTCATCTCATCACTTAAAGCATGATCCTCATTTATTACCATTACAACCACCTAATTTTAGAGGTGAACTAGTTGATGACCTATTACCTGCCAACCAATTGCCTATTAATCAGTGAAATCAACTTGAAGTGGAGATAGCTCATGCCAAGAATCTTAGAAAAATAGTTATTCCTTCAAATACACCTTCCCCATATAATATAGACCTTGGTGGAAAATGTAGAAGGTTAAGTTTATCAGGTGCCCATAGTGAACCCCTTTTGAGGTTTCAAAGGTTGAGTTTGGGAGGTCAGGGATATGTTAACAGAAGGAAAAGCATAGACATTCCACCTCAGACTGCCAAAAAGAACATTATTGTTAAAAGGACTAAACTTGAAGCATTGAGAGAAGTTAGGTTGCTAAAAAGAGTTAAATTGGAAGTTGATGATAGCATGACTGATTCAAGGATTAAATTGTTACCATTTCCCATAACTGAAATAGTTTATAATGTTTATCTTCATAAACAAGCCAAATAAGTAATTGAGGTTTTATCTGATTTAGAAGACTATTGGTTATTCAAGGGATAATTTATGTTTAGTATTAAACTTTTCATGTAGAACTTGATAATTTGGCTTGACACTTTGATATTTCAAACTTGGTAATTTTGGAAATTTTTGGTAATTATAGTGATTCTAGAATTTTGATATAAGTATATATGCTAAGTTAATTAAAATTGCATTATGGTTTAAACATGAGTAGAATTTATTAATTTTTAGTTTATTATTTTATGATTAAAATGTATTCTACTATATTATTAATTAATATGCGTCCCCATACATTAAGGTATAGTACCCCAGGTCTATTATTTTAAATATTCTTGATCAAATTAGGATTTTTTAAGTCTTAATTAAATATGTCCTTAACCAATTTTAGTTTAATTAATTGACTTTGTTAAAAGTCAATTAGTTGACATTAACTAATAACTAACTAAATTTAGTTATAACATATTTTATAACTAAGTTGAAAGGTATAAGAAGAGATCAAGTGTTCATTTGAAGACAAAAGCACAATAGGTATTGAAGACTTAAGTATTTTCTGAAGTCCATCATTTATCTCTTCTTTCTATGTAACTTTTTTGAGATAGTATAACTTTTATAGATAAACTCAATGGTACTTTATCTGATGGTTAAGTAATCACTTATGCAACACAGGTATTTCCAATTATATTTATCATCTGTTACTAATTATCTAAAGTTTTCTAAGTTTAATATCTTTTGATGATTGCTATTTTTATTATTATGCATAGATTTCAAGTATTCATCTTGAATAATGATGATCATTTTATTTTTCTTTAACATTTCATTGATTTATTTGATTACAAAGTTATCATTCAAAGTTTTATAGAGAAAAGATGTTAGTTTTCTCATTGAAATTTATCTTTTTCTTCTAAGACGACTCTCATCTTGAGACTTGCACACATTTTATAATTATTTGACTCTAACTTTAATACAAATAAAACCTTTATATTTCTTCTAAATTAGCTTTATTTTGTTAGATATAGTTTTAATTTATAGTCTTTTCTATTCTAATTAGTTTAGTTTATTTCTTTTCTTTAGTTCTTAGATTAGTTATGTTTGTTTCTCTAATTAATTTGTTCATTTTATATTTCTCTTAATTTGTTTTCATTTACCATAGATTGATTTTAAATATTTAGACTAATATATGTTTCAATCTTCTTTTATTTAGTATCTCATTTTGATTTTATGATTTATTAGTCGATACTTTCTTATATCCCAGTTTTAACTTATCTAGTTTTATTTATGATAGATTTTAAATTATTTATATATTTTATTTTGTTTTCTTTTTTTTTTAAAGTTTTTTAGTTATTTCTTATTTAGTTTTACCTTATATTTAGTTTGATATTTAGTTTCTTATTTATCCTACTCAGATTATTTTTCATCTTGATAAGTAGTTTAACTAGATTACTTTTTATTTCTTAATTTAACTCCAGTTTTCTATTTAAATCATTAACTTTCTTGTTAGTTTAATCTAATAGGCTATAGGTTTGTTTCATTTTTAGATTGATCATTTTTCTTTATTTCTTACATTTTATAATTGTCTTCCTTCCTTTAGATTTAATCTTGATTTATAGTCCTGGTTTATATTTAGTTAGCTTATTTTAGAATAGTTTTCTAATTAAATTCTCTAGTTACTTTTATTTTAGATCATATAGTTTGTCCCTTACATTAGTTTCATTTTTGTTATTAGAGATTCTCTTATCCCTAGAATGTTTTTTTATCAAATTTTCACGTTTTATTTCCTTTTTTGTTTAGATTAGATTCTTTTCTTAGTTCATTTTCTATTTTGGCTTATTACTCTTTGATATAGGATTAAGTATTTGCATTTGTATTAGTTGTTTATAGTTTGTTTTCTCTTTTGCTTACATGTTTGTCTTTGTTTCTTTCTCATTTATCTATCTCTTCTATATTTGGTTAACTTGTGGACCATTGCAAGCAAGAAGTGAATATATATATATATAGAATCAGGTTTCTATTCTTCAAGAGACTATCTAACTAATAGGTTTTTTCTATCAAATAGATTAGATTACATATTCTCATCTTAAACTAATTCATGATTCGATAAATAGATTTTTTATTGTTATAGTAAAAAATTTGTTTTGATAACTTGTTGATTATTTTTTAGAATTTATAATAAAAAAACTCTCGTGTCTTTAGGATATTAAATGAACTTTTAAAACCCATATGATTAGACTGGTACGATTCCAACTTAACCTTCACGATAGCCAAAAGGGTTGATTCATTGACAATAGAATTTTTAACATCAACATAGGTGAGTTTTCTACCCTATTGAAAAATGTTTATGGGATGAATTTAGATGTGTATAAGATATTAGGATGTATGTAAAACCATCAAAAAGTCATTTTGGGCTTTAAGACAACTCAGGCTTATTAGGCAAAGTTTAGGCCTAGTGTCCAAACAGGGAGTAATTCACACTTCTTTCCTTAGATGATCACTAAAATGGATTGGATCATGTTTACAGGGTCACTTCAGATGTGTAAAATCCTCAAATTGTAGAGAAGGCATAAAGGAATCCATTTTTGGGCTCAAGGACAACACTAGGCTTGTATAAATAAAAGGAAAAGCTTGATGGAGTAAATTTGGAGGCTTATATCTTATCTAAATATTTACATGGAAATACAAGAAGGTTGGAGGAGTTGAAAAAGGTCTTGAATAGTGATATTTTTAAATTTTTTTTATTTCCAATGTTAGAAATTTATGAACAAAGCTTAAGAGGGTAAAACATGTCTAAGCTCATCAAAACCCTTACTAGTGACTAGTTTGAGAAGATTGAGAAAGTAGTGCACCAAAATGGAATAGTTTGACTATAATGATGATTACATGTTATATAAGACTCTCTTAGGCTACTCCCCATGCTTTTGGACTATACATAATTATATGGATGGGGTAAAAAATAGGGTATTTTTGACTATTTTGTGTATTATGCAGGTTCTAAGAGGTTCCAAGAGATGAAACCAACTTTTGGAGGAATATTTTGAATTAATATAACTATCCATGTTCATTTAATTTATCAAAAAAAATATTAAGGGTTCCTACTAGCTGCTTCATCTCAGCCAATCAAAATTGGCATAATCAACATGGTAGTGACAAGGGTGAAAAGCTTCAAGTGGGTTGCTTTTAAGGTGTGCTTGATGCCTCTAAGGCCATGGAGGGTATTGAAACATGTAATTTACCTCCTTGTATATATTTTCATGGGAAAATAAATCCAATTTTGAGGCCAAGTGTGAAAGGTGTGTGAAAGAAGAGTTATTTTGACTATAAATGGTGATAACTCATTTTGGTAATATTCTAGATGATCAAGACTATAACAAACACATGGAGAGGCATATATAAAATAATTACCTCTCATTATAATAATTATACCTATACTTAGTAATTTTTTAGATGTTCAAATAGGGATAAATCATGAATATAGTTTCCTAAGCTAGTAAAGGGAATTTCATGCCACTTTTCATGAGTTTCATGACTTGGAAAGCCATTTGTCTCTTATGAACTTGCATGGTCCATTTCACACCCTATTCTCATACATAAGTAACTCATTTTATCATCTTGATAAGTGTGCTTATGACCTTTGGACTTATCTCCTCTCTCTCTCAAGTTCTATAAGAACTAGCCATTTTGGCCTTTGTAAACTATGTTCCACCTAAGTATGGTGAAACCCTACTCATTTGCATATCATGGATCAATAAAGACTACTAATTTTTATCTCTTCCATGATTTTTCATAGTGTGTTCACTTAGATGATTGATTTTGTTTAGTGATGACTTGTTGTTTCCTTAGCATTATTGTTTCATTCTCTCACCTATTTATAGTTGGAAAGCTTCTTCTTGTAGGTCATGTGAAGTGTTCTATTTATGTGTCAAGGTTGAGCAAGTTAGTCTATTCAAAAAAAATCATCTTAGGCCTCTTGTTTAGTCCTCCTATCTTAATCATTCATCATAACCTCGTAATAAAATATTGATGTGAGAAGATGCAGATTGGAGAAGTATATGTTTGGTTAGTCCCTTGTTCTCATGTGTAACATGCAACTAGTTAGTAGTCATCAACTAATTTGGTGTATCACCTCCTTTAGTATAGTTTGATTTCAGTTTTATCTCCCTTTTCCCTCCCAAATTTTAGGTATATTAGTGATTTAAAAGTGGTGCATCAAGGGAGCTATCTTTATCTAGAGATTCACCTCATTCTTAGGCTCACCCATAGCCTAGAGGTGTTTCAATTGTGCCACTTGGATGAGGAGAGATGAGACATCTCCTTAAAGGATAAAAATACAATTGAAAATATAAGGATGGTCCATTCTATTAGGACACAGTACAGGAAGATGCATTTGAGACCCTAAAGTTCAAATTGGCAAGCATGCCGATATTGTAATTTCTGGAATGGATGAATCCCTTCTATGTCCATGTTGATGTATCTAGTACAAAAATTAGAGCCATTCTAAAATAACCTAATGAAGTCAAAATGGACCATCCCATTTATTTCACTAGTATAAAATTGACCAAATTAGGACAAAACTATACCACAACTGAGCTTGAGGTACTTGCTATGGTTTATGCCCTATAGAAGTTTTGGCAGTACCTAGTTGAGACCCCCTTCATCTTCTTCACTAATTGCAATGTGATTAAGTACCTAGTACATAATATTTTTCTCCACAAGTGCATATGTCAATGGATAGTTTTATTTTGAGAATTCCATTCTTTATTGTAGTCAAACCTGAGAAACAAAATTTGGGCCTAGACCATTTATCTCACATCAACTCTGGTGATGTGGTAGCACCAATTAAGGATTATATGCCTTATGTGCAACTTTATAGGGTCCAACACATCCCTAAGGACTTATCAAAGATCACTACATTCCTAACATCTAGATTTGTCCCCCAAACTATGACAAGCGAAGAAAAGAAGCAACTCATAGTTTGTACTGCCCCATTTCAAGTCATTGGTAGGGACCTATATAAATTGAGCTATGATGAGGTCCTATTTTGATGTGTCATAGAGAACAAACAGAACTTAATCTTGAAATATTCACATGAGGGGAATGTTAGAGGCCATTTCACTAGAGATGCTAGATGTGTAAGGTGCTACAGTCAGGCTTATGGTGGCCATATCTATTTCAAGATGAAAAAGAGTATGCCAAGGCATGTGATAGCTACCAATATATAGGAAAACTAAACCACTAGGATGATAAGCCTCTCATTCCCATTCTTTTCCAAACACCATTTAAAAAATGGGCAATTGACTTTTTTGGGCCCATTACTCCAACTACGAGGTGCACAGGTGCATAATACATGTTAGTGGGCATAGATTACTTCACCAAGTGGGATGAAGTAGCACCAAAAAAGGATAGTAAATCCTCCATCATAGTAATATTTATCTAATAAAACATCATTAGTCACTATGGGTTCCTACTTATTTTGACTAGTGATCATGACACACACTTCATCAATGGAATCATGCACATCTTACTGATTGAATATATGGTAGCACACTATAAGACAATACCATATCATCCCTAAGCGATTGGCATAACTAAGGCATTCAATAAGATATTAGGGATGTGCCTCAAAAAGATATGTGACATTGGTTAAAAAGATCGAGATGATCATGTGTCAGTAGTATTATGAGCCTATCACATGACATATAAGCACTTGAATAAGGCTACACCATTTCAAATAGTTTTTGTCACATAGATCATTTTATCAATGGAATTCATAGTGCCTTCATTGTAAATTATGCATATGATTCATTTAGATGACCAATATTATTTGAGCACATGACTCGAAGACATGGAGTGCTTGGATGAGACATGTGCCCAAACAAGATGGAGTTAGAAAGTAGAGAAGGCATGTTAGAATCTCTAACATGACAAGCAAATCAAGTGAAAGGTATTTATTGAATGAGAATTGGTCTTTCTATATAACTCAAATTATCTCAAACACCTAAGAAAGCTATAGGTTAGGCAGATGGGACTTGTTGACACAAAAGATTGCACCCTTGGCAGGACGCCTAGCTCCTAGCTTCTTCACACAATAATGGAAACTCCCATCTCACCTATGGGACCAGCGAAGCTAGAGGGGAGAGTCTCTATGAGTATTATGAGCCTATCACATGACATATAAGCACTTGAATAAGGCTACACCATTTCAAATAGTTTTTGTCACATAGATCATTTTATCAATGGAATTCATAGTGCCTTCATTGTAAATTATGCATATGAGTCATTTAGATGACCAAGAGTATTTGAGCACATGACTCGAAGACATGGAGTGCTTGGATGAGACATGTGCCCAAACAAGATGGAGTTAGAAAGTAGAGAAGGCATGTTAGAATCTCTAACATGACAAGAAAATCAAGTGAAAGGTATTTATTGAATGAGAATTGGTCTTTCTATATGACTCAAATTACCTCAAACACCTAAGAAAGCTATAGGTTAGGCGGATGGGACTTGTTGACACAAAAGATTACACCCTTGGCAGGACGCCTAGCTCCTAGCTTCTTCACACAATAATGGAAACTCCCATCTCACCTATGGGACCAGAGAAGCTGGAGGGGAGAGTCTCTAGATGAGGGCTAGCTCCCTCTGATGTATCCTTTAGGCCCTAGTTTCTCCTACTGCTAACAACTAAAATGAAAAGGGGGGATGAAAAGAGAGATAGAGATGCTAAAAATAGAACCTAAGCCTAAAAAGTAAAAGGTGATACACTAGAAAATGTGTGATCAACTCTGCCCAAACATACACTTTCCACTCAAAAATAGCTCCCATACACTTCATCTGACATGAGAGAACCTTCTGCATCAGTGGGTTAGGGGTATATGGAGATACAAGGAGGAAATAAATACCAGAGGCATTTTGAGACACACTGTAGCAGCCTATCCACTTCACCTATACTCCTCTAGGGACACTTTTGACAAACCTATAAAAGGAAACTTAGAAAATGCACCAGACATGTTGATATCATTCTGTAAAAGCATTAAGAAAATGACTTAACACAGAATCAAGGCATAGACACATACTAAAGATGCAAAACTTAGAATGGAGGAAAAAATGCTATGTTTCAATTCAAGGTAAAATCTGGTAGCTCTGCCTTACAAGCTCAAGATATTTTTTGTAGAGTTTTGCCTTAAGGCTGAGAGTCGATCCCTCTTCTTGAATGAGAAGTTTACAATTTATAAAAAGAGGAAAAGAAACTTGGTGTTTCCTGGGAAAGATTTTGGTGCTCTTTTTTACAAGTGGCCCATGTGCATTTTGAACCTTGGGAAGAGGAAACCACTATTACTGATGTCATTCTTCAGAAAAGGCCTGCTAGAACCATGCTATACAATTGCCAAAATTGAATTTGGTGTTCAAACATTAATGCAAGAACATGGCCATGTAGCTTTCTTACAAATAGATTGTAGTTTTTCCCCTCATCAATGCCAACTGGAGAAAATAATTTGCACCATTCGTCTAGCAATAACTCACCTTCCCTTTGCCACTTGGACACTTTGTCTTTTTTGCTCCTTGTCTTCTTCCTACTCTTTCAGCCCTCAGGGGTGATCTTCTGGCGAGTCACTCCATTTGTTGGGTTCTTTTCATGATTTGGCGCTCAAACATTTCAAAACAAATGGCTACTTCATTGTGTTAAATTTGATGTTCACGTGGCCATCACCCAATAGCTAGTTCATCTCCTTAAATTTGATGATTTTTGGGATGTCACTGTCCTCGACAAAAGTCATCAGGTCTTTCCTATGGCCTTTTCTGAGCTTTAGGCTTTTTCCCGTAGATAAAAGTATGTGGGAATTGGCCACTTTGTCTTTTCTGTCGGGTGGCGGTCCTTTGCTTTGAACTAGCTCTTCCCCCAAATTCCTTCAAGCCTTTTGTCTGAAGGAATTCCTTCAGACAAAAAGTCTAAAAGAATTCAGGCTATCGCTTAAGTCTTTTGTCCCTTCTATCTTTGAGCTACACTTTTGAATCCCTTCAACTCTTTTGAAGCTCTCTCTACCCTCCGCAAGGGCTTCTGGACCTTCGACTGTCTTTGGAATGTTTCTTTCCCTCCATAAGGGCATTTGTATTTTGAACTACCCTCTACAAGGGCTTTTGGACCTTTGGCTTTAGGTCACTTCATTGAACTAACCCATTGAACCAATCTATTGAACCAAAATTGGTTCGATCGGTTCAACTGATTCAACGTTGTGTGCTGAGCTAATTGAACCAAGCGTCAAACCATTTGATTTGAACCACTTGTTGAACTGAAGCCCTTGAACCAAAACATTGAACCAACTCGTTAAGCCAAAAATTGGTTTAACGATTCAATGTTTTAAGACTGTGTGCTGAGTCGTTTGAACTAAATAGATGATCCAATGACGTTGAACCAAGTGATTGAACTGACTGCCACTTGAACTAAATTATTGAACTTGGCTTTGAACCAAATGATTGAACCAAAGCGTTGAACTGGTTCAACAATTCAATGCTGTGTGCCAAGCCCTTTGAACCAAGCCTAATGAACCATTTAATGAACCAAGTGTCTGAACTCACCAATGAACTAAGCACTGAAGTGTTGAACCAAATGAGTTGAACCAAGGCTTAACCAAAGGCATTGAACCAATGCATTAAACTGGTTCAACAGTTCAATGCTTCAAGCGACTGTTGAAACAAGCCCATTGATTTCTTTTGTTTAAACCAAAAGCCATGAAGCAAGTGATGAACCAAGCCTAGAAATTGAAGTGATGGACTTAAAGTGATGAACCAGGTTTTGAAATGGAGCGATTGAACTGTCGATTGAACCAAGGTTGATTGAACCAAGCGATTGAACCAGGCATTAAACCAAGGCATTGAACCAGGTTTAATGGTTCAATCATGCCAACCTTCTTCATGATTTTTCCTCAGACAAGAGCCCGAAGAAGCCTTGCAAAAACCCATCACTCTCTTAACCGATCCTTCATGTGTCAAAAGACTAACCTGCAGAGTTCATAGAAAATCTTCTCCTGTAGATCTGTAGAAATCCAAAACCTACAGAGTCCATAGATTTAGACCTATAGAGTTTATATATTTAGACCTGCAAAGTCTGTAGAAATCTTGAAAAGTCTGTAGAAATGAATAGATTCACACAAAATCAGAAAATGAAATGGCCTAGAATAGCAGGGATAGAAGGGGACTGATTTTTTTGGCCTATTAGGCAAAAAATGGTCAAAAAATTGGTGACTCCCAGGGGAAGCATGCCTGCTATGCTTAAAGACTAGTTGCCTTGTATTCCATTGGGCACAGAGTTAGATGCAGCTTGAATAAAGGTTAGAAATATCCCCAAAGATCCAAGAATCAAACATGAAGCTTTTTACCCCACACACAAAGGGAAACACACAAAGTTAAAAATACTAATTGTGCAAACTACACTTAGGGAAAGTAGGAAAGAAACTGAAAGCAAACTATTATATATAGCTAACCAAGAATGTTTGCCTCCCTCTTGGATCAAAGGGGAAATTTCTTAAGTCCCCTTCTTGGCAAGAAGAATTATGGTGGCATACAAGTGGCTGAAAGAAAAGGAGATTTGGTGACCTGCTCCTCTTGCCTGTCACCTGAGTTGGTTGGTATCTGAGTGGATCAGATTCAATCATGCCTCCAACATACATGTATTCTTCTTGTCCCTAGAGGCTTGTTGAATGCTGGTCCTTCATACTGGTGCATTTCACCAAGAAATTAGTGGTTGTTGGCTTATCACCATTAGCCCTTTGACATGTATAGCTCCCTTGCAGTGCATCATGGTCTGACCCATTTTCTTTTGCTTCATTACAGACTCTGTCAGACTCATCCTCTACTTCCTTTTGGCCTTCTTGAAGAAGGGTGACTATGGTGATGTCTGAAATGGACTCACAAAATGATTGCTCATCCCACAGAACATCACTTCTTTGTTCGAAGCTTTCTTCTTCAAGGCCTTCCTCTAGGAAGATAGACCTCTCTTTTTCCTCCTTAAAAATTAGGATCTCTAGATGTTCAAAGATATCCTCCTGATCCTCCTCCAACTCAAGCTCTTCGGTGTATTCATCCTCCTCATTGAAGCATCAAGGAAGTTCATCAAACAAGGGGGAAGAGAGCTCACCATGCTTTTGTTCCTCCTCATATTGCTAAAACATCTGCATATATGCAAGACCTACATCTTCTCCATTGTTGATGATGTCTTCACAAGGAGCCTCCATGATGATTTCTTCTTTGTTGTCACTTATGATAGCCTCTTGGAAAAATGCAGCTTGGATCTTTTGCTCCTCACTCACCTCCTACAAAACAAGTTCTTCCTTGAGAAGGGGTGAAGTGGGAAAACCATGTGGAAGAGGAGGCAGTCCTTGAGCTAGAATCAAATGATTCTCCTCCTTCCACTTGGCCAACACTTCATCAATATCAGGTGCAGCCTGATATCTCTCTTGGAAATGTGTAGGTGGGGTGTGTTTAGACATGGAATGTGTCATTGGGTCTAAATCATCCATCACACACTGGCTGAAGAATCTCTCTCTAGATTTCAACTCTGCAATTCTCCTAGCTAGATCTTCTTGGAAGAGCCTTTCTTAGAGGTCACCAGCATTATCATGAGTAGGAACAGCCTCGTCTTCTTCAAGGTTTTGAGAAAAACCTTACTTTTCCTCTTTCCTACCCCATGATTCTACTATTTTCCCCCAGTTTAGGATCTCAGAATTGGAATTTTGCTCCTGTGAACAGACAATAACTTTATTTTCTCCAAGGTCCTAGGGCTCCTCCATGAGGTCTAAAAGTTCTATCTCTCTTTCATGGAGCAATCTCATACTAGCCTCTAAATCTTCAATTTGTTTGGCTAGATTATCCTGAAAGAATCTTTCTTGGAGGTCACTAGCATCATCATGTTGAATAGGAGTAGTTTCAAGAGAGATGTGCTAGTTCTCAGTATTCCCCCCAATGGAAGATTCACAACATAAGGAATTGAGAATATTGATCTCCATGGGGGTTGCTCTGATGCCCTTTGATGTTGGAAAGCCAAGTGCACAGGATTGAGAGCAGATACATCAGATGAGCTGGAGTGAGCAAGTGTTATCTGATAGAAAGTATTTGGTGTAAAAGAGGGGGATTTCTTCAAAATAGGAGGGGGCACATAAGGCTGACTTCCTTGAATGAATGGATTCCTCCATTTTTCTACCTCTTCCTCCATAGATTTCAAGGCCTGTGCTTGCCTAAACAAACACTCCTCTTTATACATCAGCTCCTGTCGATATCCGTACTACTTCTCCAGTCTATCAATCTCCATCATCTACTTCTCAAACTCTAGGGTTACTTCCGTTATCATTGAAGGGAAACTAGGAGAGCTGCTTGAGGTGATTCCATAAAAAATTAGAGCCTGATCATAGTTATATGAAGGAATACAAGGTCCATGATCTTGTGTAGAGGGATTATACATACAAAGGTGATTTTTGATGGCACCAGGCTGCTTAACCAGTAGATTCAACTCAGAGTCACCATTGGTGTTTGATGTAAAAGCCTCCAAAGGCTAGTTGGTCAAAGAACACACCAAAAATTATTCAACTCTATGGACACAACTTGTCCTAGTTGGTCCCACTGGGCATGCCAGAAACTGTTGATGTAGAAGATTGCACCCTTGCTAGGATGCCTAGCTCCTACCTTCTTCACGCAATAATGGAAACTCCCCTCTCACTTGTGGGACTGGTGAAGCTAGAGGGGAGAGTCTCTAGATGAGGGCTAGCTCCCTCTGATGTATCCTTTAGGCCCTAGTTTCTCCTACTGCTAATAACTAAAATGAAAAGGGGGGATGAAAAGAGAGAGAGAGAGATGCTGAAAACAGAACCTAAGCCTAAAAAGCAAAAGGTGATACACCAAAAAATGTGTGATCTACTCCACCTGAACATACACTTTCCACTGAGAAAAACCTCCCATACACTTCATCTGACATGAGAGAACCTTCTGCATCAGTGGGTCATGGGTCCGTGGAGATACAGGGAGGAAATAACTACTAGAGGCATTCTGAGACACACTGCAACAGCCTATCCACTTCACCTATACTCCTCTAGGGACACTTCTGACAGACCTATAAAAGGAAACTCAGAAAATGCACCAGACATGCTAAAATCATTCTGAAAAAGCATTAAAAAAATTACTTAACATAGAATCAAGGCATAGACACATATTAAAGATGCAAAACTCAGAATGGAGGTAAAAATGCTATGTTTCAATTCAAGGTAAAATTTGGCAGCTCTACCTTACAAGCCCAAGAGATTTTTAGGTAGAGTTTTGCCTTAAGGCTAAGAGTCGATCCCTCTTCTCGAATGAGAAGTTTACAATTTATATAAAGAGGAAGAGCAACTTGGTGCTTCTTGGGAAAGATTTTGGTGCTCTTTTCTACAAGTGGCCCATGTGCATTCTGAACCTTGGGAAGAGGAAACCACTGTTACTGATGTCATTCTTCAGAAAAGGCCTAATGGAACCATGTTGTATAATCACCAAAATTAACTTTGGCATTCAAAAATTAATGCAAGAACATGTCCATGCCTCTTTCCTGCAAACAGACTGCAATTTGTCCCCTCATCAATGCCAACTAGAGAAAATAGGTTGCATCATTCATCTGGCAATAACTCACCTTCCCTTTACCACTTGGATGCTTTGTCTTTTCTTCTCCTTGTCTTCTTCATACTCATTCAGCCCTCGGGGGTGATCTTTTGGCTGGTCACTATGTTCCTTGGGTTCTTTTCATGATTTGGCGCTCAGACAGTTTAAAACAAATGGCTAGTTCACTAAGTTAAATTTGATGTTCATGCAGCCATCATCCAATGGCTAGTTCATCTCCTTAAATTTGATGGTTTTTGAGACGTCATTGTCCTCGACAAAAGTCATCAGGTCTTTCCTGTATCCTTTTTTGAGCTTCAAGCTTTTTCCCACAGACAAAAGTCTGTAGGAATTGGCCGCTTTATCTTTTCTATCGAGTGGCAGTCCTTTGCTTTGAACTGGCTCTTCCCCCAAATTCTTTCAAGCCTTTTGTCCTTAGGAATTCCTTCAAACAAAATGTCTGAAAGAATTTATCCTATCACTTAAGTCTTTTGTCCCTTCTATCTTTGAGCTACCCTTTTTAATCCCTTCAGCTCTTTTGAAGCTCTCTCTACCCTCCGTAAGGGCTTCTAGACCTTCAACTATCCTTGGAATGTTTCTTACCCTCCACAAGGGAATTTGGATTTTGAACTTCCCTCTGTAAGGGATTTTGGACCTTTGGCTTTAGGGTGCTTCGTTGAACTGACCCATTAAACCAATCCTTTGAACAAAAATTAGTTCAATGGTTTAATCGATTCAACTGGTTCAACGCTGCATGCCAAGTCGATTGAACCAAGCGTCAAACCATTTGCTTTGAACCACTTACTGAACTAAAGCCCTTGAACGAAAATGTTAAACCAACCCATTGAACAAAAAATTGGTTCAACGGTTCAATGGTTCAAGACTGTGCGTTGAGTCGCTTGAACTAAACTGATGATCCGATGACGTTGAACCAAGCGATTGAACCAACTGCTGCTTAAACTAAATTGTTGAACCTAGCATTGAACTAAATGATTGAACCATAGTGTTGAACTAGTTCAACAGTTTGACACTATGGACTGAGCCCTTTAAACCAAGCTCGATGAACTGTCTAATGAACCAAGTGTCTGAACCCATCGATGAACTAAGTGTCAAAGTGTTGAACAAATTGAGTTGAACCAAAGGCATTGAACCAATGCATTGAACTAGTTCAACAGTTCAATGCTTCAAGTGACTATTGAAATAATCCCATTGAGCTCTTTTATTTGAACCAAAAGCCATGAAGCAAGTGATGAACCAAGCCTAGAAATTGAAGTGATGGACTTGAAGCGATGAACCAGGATTTGAAATGGAGTGATTGAACTGTCGATTGAACCAAGGCTAATTGAACCAAGCGATTGAACCAGGCATTGAACCAAGTTCAATGGTTCAATGATGTCAACCTTCTTCATGATTTTTCCTCAGAAAAGAGCCTAAAGAAGCCTTGAAAAAACCCAACACTCTCTAAACCGATCCTTCATGTGCCAAAAGACTAACCTATAGAGTTCATAGAAAAGCTTCTCTTGCAGAGTCTATAGAAATCCAAAACCTATAGAGTCCATAGATTTAGACCTATAGAGTCCGTAGATTTAGACCTGTAGAGTCTGTAGAAATCTTGCAGAGTCTATAGAAATGAATAGATTCATGCAAAATCAGAAAATGAAATGGCCTAGAACAACAGGGATAGAAGGGGACCAATTTTTTTGGCCTATTGGGCAAAAAATGGTCAACAAGACTCTATATCATCCACAACATATTGGAGACTAGTGCATGCAAGTTTTTCACATTAACAAGTGAAATTCTCCTTGGGTATTTCAATAGCAACATATTGAATCCTTATAGTTAATAATATGGTGCTTGTGCCATCAGACACTGACTTCCCAATCATAAAATTTGGTGCAAGCCAAGTCTTTTCTTATGATTATGTTGTTTGTGTTTGAGTGAATAAGTATAGCATTTTTAGGCCCAGAGAATAACTCTTCTAGCACTTACACTCATAAATCCAATCGAGTGAGTCGAGCATGGATGATTTCTAAGTACCTAAGGCTAAACACCTAGGTTTTTGGGTAAATGGAGTTTACCAGACTTGGAAGGATATAAATACAAATAGACAAAGGAAGGGTTCATAAGATGATCATGTATAATAAATAAATAAGAGAGAAGAAAGTATTAGAAAACCAACATAGGCATTTTTATGGGGTAGGGGAAGGCCAAAGTAAGAATAGATGAAAGTATAGATAAATAAACCAAAAAATAGAAGTGTGATTGAAAAAAAGTGTAGTTAGAAGAGAAGATGGCACCAAGGAGGTTGAATCACATGCATGTGAAGTGCTACACTCCGGTTGCCATAAGAAGGGTGAATTTTGCACCAAGGTGAATGAAGTGCAGGAGGAAGATCATCAAGATAGCTGGAACCCACCCAATGGTTGGTGGGAAGTGACCATTTGAATCACTTATCACTTCACTAAATAATTTGTTAAGAGAATTTAACAACTATGATGGTGGAGGCATAAATATCCTCAATAAATATGAATGTGGCAATAAATTTTCATATACTTTACATGTTTATCATATTTCAATAAATCCATGCACCTCCATGCCATTATTTACCATCCATTAATAGGATAGAAAAATTAATGTATAAAGAAGCAGATGACACACTATACTAGGTTACAAACCTTATGTGAAGTTGAACCTAAACATAAAGCCAAAGCTAGAAAACACTACCAAGTAAAAATTTGAGCACCCACAAGCCCCAAGCGAGAAAGTTGGAATAGAGATAGAGATTTCTTTTTGATTAATATTGGAAAAGAGGCATGTGGAGAAATAATTGTGATAAAATTAGATAGTATAAATTTTGAGTGATGCATAGGCCACCATTAATGGTGAATGAAGCTCAAGAGCCAAAGTCACAATCACAAACCCTACAACTATGAGGAATTACAAATCAAGATTAAGGGCTTCAGAAATATCAATAGAATATACCTTAATAGTAGCCAGTTTAGGATGGTTAAAAAAAGGTTAAGTTTAGGTCCAGCATAGGTGTAAAAGGATGATAATAAGGTGAAGACACTAAAATAAGTAGCATTTGTGAATAAATAGGTACAACTAGTTGAAGGTGTTAGTGTTTTATAATTAGACCCAAAATCAAGCACAAAGCTTGCATATAGATAAATGTAGTTTACCCCTAAGGTCATAGTGGGGGATACATGGGTATCCTTTGTGCACACATGAAAATTGAAGGATTAAAACCATTAAACACTAAAAAATACACAAGAGCTCAACCAAGACTGGATGGTTGATATAAATATGAAGACCAAGGTGGGAACAATGTTATTTGATGTCTCCAAGATAAGTTGGTAAAAACTAGCATGACCCAGTTGTATGAGCTACCAAGTTTTGGTAATCCTAAAGAATTGATGCAATTCTTCCTCTCACACATCCATGGTGATTGATTATATTTCATATGGAGGTACATGCAAATATCGGCATGCCTCATCAGTAGGATCACAGGACTCCCAAGCATAGGGATGAACATTCACTATATTATGGAGGAAGATACAAAGGTAAAGAGGGTTGTAAAACTCATGGGCTACTAAAAGGCAAGGTTTACATTCCTAATTAAGTATATTCAAGACCCTAGAATGAGGGTAGACGTGCACCTCGTGAGCTCTAAGCTATGCCCTAGTGGATGGTGGACCAACATTAGCAAAATGTACTTATGCATCATCCACCACATGGCATAGGGGAATAATTTAAATATCACAAATTTTATTGCTAAGATCATGAAAAATGCACTAGAATGTCACAAGGTACATGAGACCTTTAGGTGGGGGTCCATGTTAATACTAATAGTGACATAAGAGATCAACATGCCCAATGGTGATGATGATAATCTATGTTTTTTCCCACCACACAAGGACTCCCTGATGCTGAAATACCAAGAATTCAACTACCAACCTAGATTTTCGCAAAGTAAAAGACAAAAGTACAAGGGTGGTGCAATCTATACATAGAGGCATTCATGATTGAATGGTGCATCTCATAGGATATTCCCTAGCACATGATAGGAATTAAGACCTTCACCATCATGAAACACTTCTATGTAGTGTACCTATGGTTCATAGATGGGAACCTATTTGGTTGGCTCAAACTACCTTATGTGTTTTCCACTACATATTTCATAGTAGTGCTAAGAACGATTCCTAATGCATAATAGTTGGATATATCAGTGAAGGTCATGGATCAAGAAAGTAGAAGGTTGATGTGCTAGCATGTGTACCTAAGAGAAAAGGCCATAAAGGATGAGGAAGATGACTCTGATTGAATGGACCTTCATCCCCTCTCAAGGGACATTATAAATAGGTACATCTTCAATCTATACTATGATATGAATCCATAGAAGAAGGGTACCAACCCTAAGAAAGATGATGATTACCCCCTCTTGATTGGCAAAAAAGGAAATCCAATGTTAAAAATGTAGCATAAGTCTCCCTAAAAGAAATGGGGAAAGACAATTGAATAAATCCAAGAGTACATCAAGTTGAGGATCACCTCTATAGAACAAGTTATGTCTCTAGCTCCCAAAAAGCACGTAGCCTTCATTCCAGAGACTGCTTCCTCCAAAAAGAAGTATGAGGGATCCATTATGTTCCCTATAATAACTCTAGTAGAAATGGAGGAGGAAACGACCCTCACACATGAAATAGAAGACGAGATAAAATAATAATAAGGAATAAAGACCTACATCTTACAATAATAAGAAGTGGAAGAGGATCCTAGTGCCATAGATGTACAAAAGGCCCTCCAAAGTGGTAAAACTATCATGCTTGAAGAAGTAGAGAATTTGACGAGTGCCTCAGCTAGAGAACCCTCCACACAACCTCCACAAATAGAAGAGGAAAATAGAAATTTGTGAAAGAATATGGGACTTAATGAGGAAGAGATTGATATGGTACTAACACCTGAGAAAAAGAGGAAGGCTTGGAATTAAATGGGCCTAAGTGAGGCAGATATTGAAAAGGCTAAGGCCAATAAAGAGAAGGCCAAGGAAGAGTAGGCCAAGAGAGAGAATAAGATGAAAAAGGTTCCTGCAAGTATGGAACTAGCCTGTGAAAAAGCCAAGAAGGTGCCTATCACCCCCACCAGGAAATTAGATCAAGCTACACAATAGGTGCTCCCAAGTAGTGAAGGGGTACCTGAAGAAAAGGAAGGTGATATTGGCACCTCAAAATAGCAAAAAAATATTGAAAAGGAACCCTAATAGAAAGAAGGCAATGTTGGTGCTGAGGGAATAAACCTAGAGGTGAGCATTGAGAAACCCCATGAAGAAGAAGTTAATGAAGAGAAAAAAATTTATGAATAACCCCTCAAAGAATAAGAATATAAATCCTCTAAAGAAAGTGCCAAATAAAGTGGTAGCACCAATGAAGAGGAAAAAAAATAAATAGAGTTGGCCATCATCGAGAAAGATGATGCAAAGTTGAGCATCAAGGAGAAGGTATAGAAGGGGTGGAAGGATTAAGACTTATATATGTTTAACTTCATGCCCCTCTAAGCTACCACAACTAGGATGTGCAAACAATTTGTATTTGCATTTGATCACTACATAGATAAACCTCACTTTTAGGTGCCTCAAAAGGCTATATTAGGCACATAATAACCTAAATAAGGGCACGAACCCCTCATCATAAACACTCACACCATGAACCTAGTCCAATCTCAAAATTCACTTATTTGGATGGCCACTAAAGTTGTGCAAAAAAATAGCATCAATGATGGTGGGGCAAATAAATGGAAGAAACTCTACAAAGATGTCGATGATGAAGCACAAGCCATGAAATTTAAGCTGCAACAGGTATGTGAGTTCATAGAGATGGTTGAACCATCCCTTCTGGTTGGCATGGATACTTTAAACATCTATAAGGTTGATAAAGTATGTGTACTAGTGGATTAGATGATCCCAAGGATGAAACTAGAGTCGATATAAGAAGAAAAAGAAGAAGAAGAAGAATATCCCTACACTGTGCTATAGAAGGATCTTGTTGCTAAGCTTAAAGAGGTGGATGACCTCTTTGTAAAGATATAAGAGGGTGTAGATGCATTTGACACCATCTTCTTGAGCATTTCCAACCAAGCATCAGTCATATATACTTGCCTCAAGTTGGCAAAGGAGGAAAAGGAGAAGATGATGGCATAGGTGTACTTTGTGAGCAGGTCAAAATGTGTGAAGATTATGGGGAAGGTCAATATGCTAAACATTGAGATAAAGGACTAAGAACAGAAACTAGAATCACTCTTTCATGCCTTATAGACTAAGGCCTATAATTAAGGAGCAATCCTGGATGGGGATGTGACAAAGGCTAAGGCAAGTCTAGAGGCCTTTAGGAAGGAACTAGACAACACTAATGTGCTCATTCTTAGTTCCACTTCTATTAAAATAAATGAGATTATTAAGGAAATCAAGGTCATTATCAATGGTTTTGAGGACTTCAATGTTGAGCTTAAGGAGAGCATGCTTGAGTTCTACACGGTGAAGATGTTGACAACTTAGTCTGAGGATGGACTAGTAATTTTCTATGGGTTAATGTTGGGCCAATTATTTCATTAAGTATGGGATTTGTGCTATTAGGATGAACACTTCAACATGACGAAATCACTTGGCATGATGATTGTTATTTTGGCATCTTGGTGCTAGATAGAGGATTCAGCATACACCTTGTGCCATCTGGCAGGTGGCTAACTATTTCTAAGAATAATGGGGCATCTTCTAGGTTGGATGGTACATGGAAACTATAGCATAAAGGGCACAAGGTGATGGATTTTATGGAATGATCAATAAAGGCTCTAACTCAGCACCTAGCATGCATACTCCACCCTGGTAGAGACATTCTTATAAAGATATAAAAAGAGCTCAAACTAATGAACAAATAAGGATGAAAACTTGATGCAACAAAGCTCTAAAGAAATGGAAATGCTTTGTATACACTGTAATGGCTTCCATTAGAATTAGAAGTAGCATGGACACCATTAAGGCTCCATTTATATATGCCCAGGCTAGCCTGTGAACCTCTAGGTTGTTAAATAACTTAAGCGAGTGTTTACTCTATTTATATTAATATGAACTTTATTTTGTTTGAATTTTTATTAATGACAAGAATGATCACATTTAAACACAATGTTTCTATTTTATAGTTCTTTGATGTTGATATCTGAATGTGAAATGGTTATAAGGTTGTAAATTAAATATTGTTATTTTAAGACTATTGTTTATGAGCTTTTGGTTCACAATGCTAATGACATCCCTATGTTAAATAATGATGTCAGCATATCTTGTATAATTACTAAGTATAGATAGATCCCATGCCAAGCATTGATATCCTTGCTAGAAGTGCCAGCCTAAGTATGAAAACTTGAAGCAAGAGTAGTCCCTTGACCCTTCAAAGTGCCTACATAGTGTTAATCTTATAAAAACAAATGCTTGCTCCCTTGAGACTATAGAACCACCCAAAAATAGGCTTGTACCTATAGACCACTAACTATATTCCATGAAAGGCTTGCACCTATGGATCTATTTAAGCCTTTTACAAACTGACCAAGTCCCTTAAGCCATGATGTGTGGCATGGCACAACTAGCCCAATTCGAGCCTCACTTTTTTCTCTATTTCACTTTGGGTGAGTACATAAGGCCTATGCCTTATGTGAATTGATGCCAGCATAGTTGAGTGTTAAATTTTGAGTGCAAAAAGAAAACCCCATGTTTGTGTCTATTTGTAATGAGTCCAAAACTAAATTAGACAACCGAATGAGAACTTGACTCTAACTTTTCTACAACACACTTCAACAAGCCATTTGGAGATCCAAATAAGGTAAAAGAGTGTTTTTTTTTATGTTTAATTTGTTTTTTCATATGTATATTTTTTATCTATGATCTCCCTAGTGTCTAGGCTAGAGGTGTTAGGATTTTAGTGTGTTATTTTGATTTTTTATTGGACTAACACAAAACTAACCTCCCCTTTATGGATTCCTTGTTCACAGGTAGTAGTTTTAGGGAGAGGGTATGTTGAAGTGAATGGAGGAACATTCAAAAAATTTATAAGTATTCCCTCAATTTCAATTAATCTCCTATTATTGTACTAGATCACTCACATCGATAAGGGTCTGAGAGTTGAATTCTCTCCATATTTTTTAGTCATTATAGAGTTTCACAATGAATCTATAGTGGTAATGGGAAGGGAAGATCACCAAGATCAATTATTAACCTTCTCACACTTTACACCTAAAATTTATCCTACTACATTTCTTACTCACATAGATGAGGTAAGCAAACTATGGCATGATCAATTTGGCAACTTTAACTTTCACTATTTAGAACAACTCGGGAAAATTGATATGGTCACAAGTTTGCCTCATGTTCATTTCTCTAAGAGTCTTTGTGAGGTTTTCACCCTTAGAAATCATCATGAAGAGAAATATTACAAATAAAAAACATAGAAGGCTACACAAGCATTAGAGTTAATACATAATGATGTTTCTAGGGCATTCCTCAAACCATATTTCACTCGGGATAAGTATGTTCTCACTTTCATTGATGATTTATCAAGGTATACATGGGTTTATTTCCTTTGATAAAATTTTGATGTTTTTGATAATTTAAGAGACTTAAAGGCTTTTTTGGGAAAATAATTTGGGAAATTCATCAAGGTTATGTAAACGAATAATGGTGGTGATATGCCAAAAATAGATCTGAGCAATTCTATACATCAAAGGGGATTTCTCTATAGTGTACACTTCCATAAATTATTTAGCATAATGGTGTTATATAATGCAATAATCAATCCTTGAAAGAGATGTCTAACTATATGATTCACTCCAAATCACTGACATCTCAGTATTGGGTGGAAGTAATCAATTATGCTTTCTACATTCATAATTGATTTCCTCATAAAACTTTGAAAGGAATCACTCCTTTTGAATCTTGAAATAATTGTAAACCCACATTTGAACATTTTAGGGTCTTTATATCTCTAGCTATGACACACATACCTAAGAAGAAATTCAAGGCTATGGAACCTCAGAGTAAGCTTTACGTATTTTTAGGTTACCCAGATGGTGTTAAGGTATATCAACTTATTCATCTGATCACATATGATTTGTTCATCAAGAGAAGTGTTTTCTTTCAATAGATTCCCTTAGACTCAACACTTAACACTTCTCCAACTTCATTTGACTCACTTGGATTCAACTATGATTTTGATTATTCAAATTAGCTTGGGCACATTTTAGAGGTCGAGGACTCTTATTCCAATTTAGATAGTGAGAGTAGTGATGGGGATCCATATCTAGCCACACTTCAGAGGATGAGGATTCACCACTTGACTCACCTACTTTTGATCCTCTTTAGGCTAGGAAAAAAATTTAGAGTGAAAGTACATGGTTTGGGGATCTTTTAGATGTTAGGCATACACATTCAAATTTTTAGATTGAGCCACATGCTTTTTATGCCTCTACCTCTTATCCATTGACTTTGTGGGAGGCATTTGGAATTCTTTATTGGGACACTGATATATATGTGGAATTTAGTTCCTTGATTAGGAATAACACTTGAGATTTGACACACCTTCATAAGGGAAGGAAGATAGTTTGATGTAGATGGATATATCAAACTGAGTATGCAATAGATGGGTTAGTTGATAATCCCAAAGCACGATTGGTTGCAAAAGGTTTTTCACAAGTGCCTGACATTGAATACACTGAGAAATTTTCACTAGTTGTAAAGATTAACTCTATTAAACTCACTCTTGCCATTGCCACAACTCATCATTGTGGCATCCATTAGATGGATGTGAAGAGTGTCTTTCTTCACAATGACCTCAAGGAGGAGATTTACATGAAGAAACCATAGGGTTTTATCAAAGACTCTTCCTGAGTATGTAAACTTCAAAAATATATCTATGGAATTAAATAGGCCCCTCAGTCTTGGTATGCCAAGATGGATTCCTTTCTTCTTTCATCATGATTCACTAGATGCCATTTTGATCTAAACATCTACTTCTTATAGCATGATGATTCACTTTTGATTCTAGTCTTATATGTTGACATTTTATTGATCACATGGAATTATTCATTGTACATTAAAATGGTGAAAGAAGCTCTTCATGACATATTTTCTATGATTGACTTGGGTTTGTTGCATTATTTATTTGGGATCCATATTTCACAGTTTGACACAAAAATTACCATTACACAACGTAAGTATAATCTAGATTTACTTATTCAGTTTCACATCACTAATTGTAAGCCAAATCTGAATCCCTTTCTATTTAGAATCAATCTTGAGGTTGATTAGACGACACCATTAGTTGTTGGTACCTTGTATTGACAACTGGTTGGCAGTCTCATCTACTTGACACATACCAAACCTAATATTTCATATGTTTTAGGCATGATCTCCAGATTCATGTAGGAGCCTCATCTATATTATAAAGTAGTTAAGATTAGTCTTCACTACATTCAAGGTACACATAGTGTATACACATAATAGTTTTAAACTTTTATTTATTCCTAACACTTTGTATCTTGCAAGAACTCATTGAGTCTCAATCTCTCTAAGTGCATGCCTTAAGGGGTGTACTGGGAAATGGGTGGGTAGACCATTGGTGCTTCATAAGATTTTTTTCCCTTTTCACACTCGCCATCTACACACTCATATCCTAAAAAACAATTACCCTAAGCTTATTATTCTCAACCTTACCCATTCTAGTCTTTTTCCATGCTTTATCTTCCTTTTCTTACCTTAATTCCCTTTTGTATAGTTGGTTGTACTAGGTCGACTGGGTTAAACTTGTACAGTCTAGGGATATTTTTCACTTTTGAGGTTTGTTAGCCTTTTGGTCAACCTAGCTCAGACCTAGTGAATTATCCCCAAAAACATATAGGGTCGACTAGGTCGACCCTGTAAAGCTGACATGTCTGGGAGGATTTAGGGTAATATATGCCTATATATACAAGTTCATTTCCAACCATTTATAAGAAGAGAAGTGAATAAGAATAAGTGAAAATGAATATCTGCTTATTGACCATTCTACTTGAGGAATAAAGCTTAAGGTTCCATATTTCCTTTGGAGATACGGATCTTGTCTTGTGGAGAAGTCTTTTAGATGCATAGATAGGTTGTGTAACCTAGAGCTGATTTGTCTTTGTTATCCTTACATACCACAACAATATCTTGTAAATCACCTTGGCTGTGGGAGAGATTGAGGCTTGGTGGGTTCATCTTCAAGGTAAGTATTTTTAACTTTATTTATGTTTTGTAAGAGTAGATAGATAACATAGTTGTGATTATTTTTTCCATGCATTAGGATTTTGTATACATTGATGTGAGTATATGTCTTTTATGCATGCTTAGTTTAATTTGTCTTTTTTATAACCCCCACTTTATTCCACAATCTTTGGTGTGCACTAGATTAGATTTAATTTCTTGTTATTAGAATAGAGTGAGCATTAAACCTAGGACTCTTTTAGGGTTTTTGTGTGATTTTGTTAGATTGTAGGCTTTGAAACCCTTCCTAGCATGGTGTATTCTAACAAGTGATCCCCTAATCAGGTCTATTGGATCCCCATATTGGTCATGACCCTATTTAACAATTGTATCCCCAATTAGAAGTGTAGGTATGATCTATCTTCTCTGAGCCAAGATTGATTTATAGACATGATGTATTTTTTATTTCATACATTTTGGTGAATCTGAGGTGAACTAACTCTTGTAGGATTTGTTCATCTTATTTCATTTCTTTCATTCTTTAATCATTATTTTTATCATATATCTACCATATTGGATCAACTCTATCAACCCAATATCTAAATTTTGTGCATAGGTTTTCAAGTACAGGCTATTGGATCAATCTTATCAACCCATTATAGTTTTTAAAATTTATAGATATCTAGTCTAGCATAATAGGTCAACCTAGTCAACCCTTTATATTTTAAGCCCTCAACAACAAGTTTTTGTAAAGCTTAATCAACTCAGTTGACCCAATTAGCAAAAAAATTGAGCATATGTCAAGGTTTTTGAATATAAATATTCATTCTCTATATATCTGATCCACCAAGGTTATGTTATATCTCTATATCTCTTTATTTAGAGTCATTCCTTTCACAATTTTTAGTCTTCAAAACTACCCTGGCAAAGTCAACTGGATCGACCCTGTCGACCCAGTTCTATGTTTTGTGTGTTGTCTAGATAACTAGGTCAACTCTACTGACCATGTTCATATTGAGACCTTGCTTCCATAGTACAAGTTTGACCCTATTGACCTTGTTCTATATTTTTTGCATACATTATTGACCATATCAACATTGTACCCTATTTCAAAGTTAGAATTAACCTTGTATGCTAGTAATTAATTCACACTTTCTTTTCTTATTTCTTGCATGCTTAGAATAGATCACATAGCTTAATTAGGTGGTTTTCAATTAATCATTTAGTTCACTATTTTCTATTTTATTCATACATGACTAAATAACATACACTAAATAAGTATTTTAACATTTGTCTATCGAAGGCCAACCTACTTGGATTTCATCACCAAAGGGGAAGCTGCCTTGATACTTTGGCAAAGTATAAAGCATGGTTAATGGTTTATTTTGGCTAAGTACCCAACACCCTTATCATTTTGGTGTGTCAATTGAGGGTGTAGGCCCCAATACTAAGCTTGTATCATTGCCACTATAGTCCCTTATAGCCTAAACTACATGAAACCCTCCTTACACTGCTATTATAATTCCTTGTTTATATCCAACTTCCCATCACACTTAAAATCATATCTTAATAATCTAATTAACATTCAGGTTGACCAATTAGTTAGCTCTTTATTTTCTAATTTAATTGCTTGCTCTTTGTTCAATTATATTCTATATTGCAAAAACTTGCATTAGTCAATGTTGGTGCAAGGTTTTGTGTTATGTGCTTTAATTGGATTGGCCAACATTAATCCAATTAGTTTTTTATTTCCTTTTTGTCATTTATTTTCAAATTAACTGCAAAATTTGTCTTATTTTATTTCACAAATTCATCATCAGTTTCTAAATTTCCCTCTTTGCTATACTTGGTCAACCTAATTGACCATGTACCTTTTTCCATCCCTTGTTCACTATACTGGATCAACCCTGTACATTTTTTTGACCCTATTTTCTCTTTTTCCAATTCCTATTCATTGTATTGGATCTACCTAGTCAACCCTGTACAATTTATAGGCCCTATTTTTGTGTTAGGTTGACCCAATTGACCCTGTAATGTTTTTGTCATTTCCTATTTTCTTGCTTTCTCATCTCTCTTTCTTTCCCTTCATCATGGAATTTTTGGTTGATGATAATACTGAGTTGCATTCAATAGACATGATGAATCTTACCAACCCTCATAAGGTCTCCCATAGATAGAGTAGGGTTCCTCTCTTGGATGCTATTAATGTTCATATTTCCACTCACACAATGAATTATGGGACCCCTCCTAATACTTCTTCATAGCATAATCTTATTTTCTCATGAGAATACCAACCCAAATTAGAGTATATGCCCGAAATTCTCTTCTTTATCTCTAAATTTCCTCAACATCAAGAAAGGATCCTTCTACTATTTATAATATTATGATTAGTGGTTAAGTTGAATAACATCATTCGCCTACTCCTACATTCTCAATCAGATTTGGGGATACCACTTTATTTTATTCTCAACCTCTTCTTCTGATCATGACCCCTTCTCATACCATGACCTCTTCTTCTCTTACTTCTTCCACCTTCATGCCTAGTATATCCACTAACATGGCAAGTTCTACATCTAGTGGGCCTCTCATAAGATCCACTATCCTTAATCGTTATATTAGTACATCATTTACTACCCAAGTTAATCATGTTACTAGTGCTTCTTCTTCTCAACCATTCACTAGTCCATCTTTTGCTACACAAGCAAATTTTGCCACTAGTGCCTCACATACTCATAATTCCTCTCAAGCTCCTATCAACACCAATAGTGGTACCCAAGCCACTAATATCAATTTTAATGCTTCTAAAAATGATAATAAAATACATCAACTATTGTTGCAAAAACTTAATCAAATGAATACCTTTCCATCTCATAACACAAATCAAATGATGAGAATGCAAAACCAACTTCTTCATCTTCAATCTCATCCTCAACCAATAGCTTGGGGCACACATAACCAGAATGTTTCCCCTCCTCCTCTTCAAGATTCTCAAGGCAATCTCATTCCTCAACCTCATTTGGTCAATAAAACCATTAAGCATCTCCAAAATGAACCTCTCACTACTCAAATTACTAACATTGATATTAGAGGTATCAGACCTACAATTTCTTATAATGGATCAACCGATCCCACCCTTCATATTAAAACATTTGGAAATATTTATAAGGATTGGGTCAAATTGAACACCTTTGCTGCTACCAAACTCTTAGCCAAAAATTTTATAGGTGATGCCTTGGATTGGTACAACCAACTTAGATATCATTTCATTAGTATTTTGGAGGATTTAGTGAATGATTTAGTTCAAGAATTCCAAACTAGTTATCTTCCTAAAATTACTTTTGCTCACTTTATAAATTGCAAACAATTTGAAAATGAAACTGCTCAAGCCTTTGTAAAAAAGGTGTAAAACTTTGTCAAATAAATGTGAGCATAACATGGTTGATGACAATCATTTCCATCTCTTTACCAATGCCTTTTTTTCAAAACTTCAATATCAGGTCCGTACTCTCTCTCCACATACATTGGAGGAGGCTATTAACCAAGCTAAATGATAAGATTTCCTTATGTGTCAATTCAAGCCAACCCAACCTTCTGTGGGCCCTTATCTCTTAATTAAGAACAAAAATCATAATCTTACCAATGTTGGTGTTACAAATTCTTATGACACTATTCACAATGTTCAAGCTGTCATTCCTACCCCTTCATCAAAACTAGTCCTTCCTTCTCAACAATATACCAATCCTCATTTATCTTCACCAAAGAAAATTAATGTTCATAAACCTCTATCTTCAGTTGAATTTCTTAAGCATATACCTAGGACTTTTCCATGAGATATTGACCCTACCCATCCTATGAAATCTTGGTATGATCCTAACAAGTTTTGTTGGTTTCACACTATTTAGGGTCATTCTCATGAGACCTGTAGATAACTTTATAATTTAGCTATGAACTTTCTTCTTGGTCCTAATTTTTATCACGATTAAATCATTTAAAAGCATCAACAAGCTTATGATATTTCTTTTAAATATTATACATGATAAAACTGAAGCCTTGAATCAAGTAAATGTTCATTTAGTTATCTATAAAGACCCTCTTCTTAATCATCAATATATTCAAGATAATCAAGACAAATCCACCCCTTCTACCAATAATGTAGAAAGTGTTGTTGAACCCACTTCTATAGAGAATGTGGTTAACATGACTAATATGTGAAGGGTGGTTGCTTTTATTGATTCCCAACCTATCTACACTCCATCTAAAACATATCATGTTAACCATGATTCTTCTCCAACTCATTTAAATGAGTTGGGGTAGGATGACCTTATAACTTTTGATGATACAATTTCTGACTCTCCCTTAGATAAGACTTCCTTTTCTATTTCTACCACTCTTTCATCATCTTCTAACACTAATGACACTCAAATTTACACTAACACTTCTTATACCAATTCTCAAAATCAACTTGGACCAGTTACTTCATCATCATAACATGATTTACAACCTTGTTCTAAACCTTATTCTTGTCAACAAAAATTCCAATGTACTTAAGCTCCTCCTTCTAAGGACCTCCTTAATCATTATGCACCTATATCTAACAATCTTCTTATGGGTTATGATGAGTGGGATACCATCATGGAATTCACTAATCTCCCATCCCAGATCCCATTCCTTGATCTTATGAGGACTTTTCCACATCTTAGAAATCATCTTATGAAACTATTATTCAAGATGAATGTCCCTTGTCCTCCCCTAGTAGGACAAGAAGCAACCTTATCTAGATCTGAGGATAGTATTTTAAAATAATGTGAATATATGTCTATCAATGTTGATGAAACTATCGACACTTATCTTTCCTTAAAATTTCCCATAGCTTATATGATTCTTGATGAGATTTTGCTTCATACAGATGATCCTCCCTTATTATTTAATGTTCAAATAGGCAATATCTAAGTTAAGTGTGTATTGATTGATGAGGGTTTCAACACCTGCATTGCCTCTCTTGACTTCATTAATACCCCAGGATATTTAGAATGTAATCTCAAGTCTACACACAACACATGCTAAGAATATGATAGAAGGTAAATGCCTCCTATAGGTTGTGTGTGGCTTCCCATTACCATCTCACCTATCATCGTTCACATGAAGGTGATGATATTTAACTTTCCCTTTTCTTATAACATCTTTCTTGGTAGGCCATGGACTCACCATATGAGATCTATTACTTCTTCCACCTGTCAATGCATTAAATTACCTCATAATGGTTCCATTTATAGGATTCAGGGTGAAACTAACCCTTGGAATTTTGAATGATTCCAAGACCATGGTGTCTTCAACTCTTAAACCTTTTCCCAACATTTCATTCTATGAGTCACAACGTCTTAACTTTCCTATTAATTCAGCTCGAGGTTACAATGGGCATCCTAAACTCATTGGTAAAATTCTTCTTAACCTCGTAGATTCTGATGATGATGAGCCTGATGAAATTAACCTAAATATTAAAACTTCTGATCTCTCACCTCATCTCATCTTGTAGCTTCTTGCTTCCTTGCATACTCATTATTGCAAGCCTCCTTGAGATGATATTCATGTAGTCTTAACCAAGACTTAGCATTTTATTCACCATAATTCCCCAGATGACAAGGTCATCCCTACTTGTGTCATTAATCTTCACACCTCAGATTATGATGATGGTTATTCCTTAGATGATCCACTCTTAGGCGATCTTATTCAGGCCCATGATGTCAAGATTATCTATTATCATTCTTCTTTACTTAAGTCTTTTCATGTATCTTCTCATCTTTCTTCATTTAAAATTCCTAATTTTAATATTTTTTCTCTTTGTCATAGGGTAGATATGGTACCAGCACCTTCAGTTTCTAAGTAGCCTTGTAGGAGTATGCTCATGGATTATGGTATGACCAAGCCTTACCATTTTTATAGGTTCCCTAATCACCATAGTTGGTTTACTTTTGAGATTAGTATGACCCTCCTTAGACCTTCTATAGATCCTACCCCTCCCTTAGTAGATCACTTATCAAATCCCATTCCCACTCTTGCAATAGTTGAGCCAATTCTTTCTCCTCCTATAGTTGAGATTTTTCCCACTCCTATCGTTGTTAAGCCTACTCTTGTTTCTCATTCCATTTCTCCTTTCATTGAGCCTAATTACATTCCTCTTCTATCACCACCTTCCCTTGGTGATGATTTTCTACCCTTGCCTAAGATGGCTCCTTTGCTCACCAAATGGGTTGATAAGTTTTCTTCATCTTCTTCCACTCCTATTATACCTCCTTATATGAGTGTTTCTCCTAAGACCACTCACAAGTGTATATGTTGCTTCCATGGGATAGCTAATCATTCTTCTACCCATTATCACAAGTTATGATAGTATATTGATATTTTGCATCCTTCTTCTTCTACCTCAGCCAAAGCCACACCTCTTTCAATGGCTCTACCTAAATATGGTGAGGTGTATAATCTATGGCACCAATGTGGCACCCATTACACCGATCATTATTGCATCTTTCAACAACACCTTAAGAACCACCTTGTAGCTATTTTTAAAACTTCTTCTATTCCTCCCATAGGTCATTCCCACAAGAAGTATCCTCCTTATTCTCCCATGGCTCCACCTATAGTGGTTTCATCCCCTCCTATGGTCACTTTGTCACCTTCTATACCTCTACCCGTGATTTCTTCACCTGTAGACCTTCCCTAACCTGTGGATATTTATCCATCCATGAGTCCTTCACCTGTGGATCCTTCTCCACTGGTGATTGTTACATCTCTTGTAGAGCCTATTCCCATGCATTATCCTAAGTATCCCTTACCTGATTTTCCTTAGCATGATCCTTTGAGTATTCTTACTATTTTAGTTGATGAGTTTAGAAGAGAAGTATTTTCCCTATTTTCATTAAAGATTGATGAGACATTAGTAGTAGTTCATATCCAGATTCATAGAGACTTATCTAATGTCTTGGATAATGTGTGTGGGTAGATTTATCATTACTTATGAGCACTTGCATGGTGTCTTTACATTTACATTTTGATTGGATGTGTGCTCTAATTTTATTCTTATCTATCTGTTATATCATTTGACACTGTGTCAAATTCATATTTTTATTATATAGTGATTCTTTACTATTTGATACTATATCTTGCTTATATTATCATTTATATTTGCATATAATTATCTTTCTTTATCATTGTTTTCTCTTTCTTTCTTGATTTTTTCTCAAAACTCTCTTCTTGTGTCTTCATGATTGTTTGCTTTCTTATCTCTATTTTTCATAGATAATTCTCATTGTGACTGGTTATACAAATCTTGTTCCCTTTGGTTCTTGTCTCTTTCTACCATGTGATTAGTTAGCAAACAATGCATCTCATTATACATTCCTCTCACTGGTCCCCCTTTGGATCTCATTTTTACCCTCTTCCTTTTTTCGTAAACTAAGCATATGCATAGTTGAGAATTGAGATCACATGCTAGTTCATTGTTAAGCCTAAGTGTCCTAGTCAATCTTTGTCTTTGGTTACTTAGCTTCCTTTAGCCTTAGCCTAAATCTCATTCATGTGTATCACTACATCTCTCATGATTGGTCGTTCCAAATCTGTATGAAGAAAAAATCTTAAAAAGCCATAAAAATTTAAAAGCCAAATCATTTTACAAAAGGCAATGATATCCAAAGGCAAAAATATTATTAAAAGTCAAATCACACTAAAAGACATGATTTAAAGCACATCTCCTTCTTCTAATCAAAGGTCAAACTCCACAGTTGGCCTCACAGTAGAGTTGAGGTCCTTTGGGGTTCAGTATGCAAGTAGATTAGAAGAGGAGAATTAAAAAAAATTAGTACTACCTACTTTTTCATGCAAGTACCTAATATGCATAGTAGACCAATGACTCTATAAGGGGTCCTGAGGAATGAGGAACACGTCATGGGAAGGTAGGTCCATTTTAATTTTTCTTGTACCAATCTACCTTCATGATTTGGTCTTAGTAGCAAACTTATCTACCTATAAAATTGTGTGTCTATAGAGAACATTTTTCCTTTATACATTGATGGTCACTAATCACTTATGTCTTCTCATGTCCTTAGTATGCCTCTTGCCTCCTAAGGTCTTCTCATAAGATGCCCAAGTTTTTCTTTTTACACTCCCTTTTTCATTCCCTATATGGAGAAATATTGTTTTGTCTACTGGTCACTCCCCTTAGAATTTCATTTGTGAGTTGCATTGTAAGACCATAGATAGGACCTGGCCATCCTCATAAATGATCACTTTTTTCCTTCCTATTACCCACATCCTTTGTTACCTGATTGTCTCAATTTTTACACCCCAGTGGTGTTTTATTTGTGATTTGTAGTGTAAGACCACAGATAGGACCTGACATTCCTCACAAATTTTTTCAATAATGCAAGTCAAAAGCAAAATTACATGTGTCAAATATGAGATAAGATGTGATTACTTATGAAGTTACATGTCATTAACATGCTTCCCAGCTTGATTTAGTATGTTTTATGCTTACTTCATTTTAATTTCATTTATTTTATCTTCTTCTTTTCTGAGTGCATGTAAGAATTTCACCATTTCTTGAATTTTGCATACTTCCCAGCTTGAATTAGTGTGATAAATTTAAGACCAATCTCTTGCCAATTTTGTTTTTCTCTTATACTTTCCAATGTGATTTAGTATAATTGATTGACTTAATTAAATTTTTTTTATACCATTTGTGCTCTTTTTCATACCTTCCATTTTATTACATTGATTTCATACTTCCCAATGCGATTTAGTGTGATTTTACTTATTTTAATTTAGAGAAAAAATATTTCACTTTGGTTTTAAGAACAAATTCCTTTTTACCATCCCTTGGTTCTTTATACTTAGTCATTTTCTTGTTATTACACATTTCCCAAATTGATATAGTGTGTAGTACATTTTTGATTGATTATATTTTACCAAGTCTTTTTGCCTATTTCTTTTTAACAATGCAGGTGTTCTACATAATGGTAGAAAAGAAACCACATCTCATATATTTCCTATAGCATATACAACAAAAGCTAAATACATGTGCTAGAAATAAATATATCTAAAGCATCCATAGCCACAAGCATAATAATGACAACATACACAATCAACATCAATAAGCCAAAATGATACATCATATATATATATATATATATATATATATATATATATATATATATATATATATATATATATATATATATATCTAAATACATGTGCTAGAAATAAATATATCTAAAGCATCCACAGCCACAAGCATAATAATGACAACATACACAATCGACATCAATAAGCCAAAATGATATATATATATATATATATATATATATATATATATATATATATATATATATATATATATATATCATGAGTTTTTGATACAACAAATACAACTATATACAATGCTCCAGCTCTTTGGTTGGGCCCCATCTTGTCTATCTCATGGCCTAGCCATACTGCCTACTAAGGCCTCAGTCTGACTCCTCAAAATAGTATGTTGTAAAGAGGCTATTTGTCATCTCAATCCCTTTACCTATCCCCGTAGATGCACCATTTTCACATGTGCCTACACCAACTCATTATGGGTCACTATATGGGCCTACATCAATTGGGTCTACATCACTATATGTGCTTGTGTCATCTACATCACTATAACCAGATGCATAGCTCTCTCCTCTACTAGGGCCTACCATGCTCGTATCTCACTTGCATAAATCTTTGTTGGTGGCTGCATTCTCTCCCTCTATGCTTGTATCTACCTCATTGCCTCCCATGCTAATCTGAACCAACTCACCTAAGCTAGGGTAGATGGTACATTGGGATCCTCTAATGCATTAGGGTCATATAGCTATAGATTCTCATCCAAGATGTTATGGAGTGATCCCATCATAAGGGACCCCCATCTCTTCTCTTCATCCTCAGTTATTCCTACAAAATCACACCTAGATAGAAATTAGATCACTATCATATCTCACAATATCTATCTACAGTCTCTATTTCAGAATAAAAAATTAAGCAAAAATTTAATCATCTTTATTTTATGTCTATGTCTTGGCCACTATGGTCTCTCCATCCACATGACCGAATAACACAATCTCTCCATCTATATGGCCTTCTATCACCTCCTTTTTAGGTCACCTTCTCAGCTCAAATCTAGTTTTCATGGCTCATGTCTACCTCACCCTATACCTGAGTAGCCTCTCTATTATCCATCTCTCCTCTACCTCACCTTATCGATCATCAGGGATGGTGATAGTCTCCACTCTCTACTACTCCTCTTGCCTCTATCAATGCCATGTCCTTGATGGTTGTAGCTCATCTCATTATAGATCTGGTGGTGGTATCTCTAGTGCCACTACCTCCACATCCCTCTCCTCTTACTCTGCTCCTTATCGTGTTTACCTAGTCCATTGTTTCTCATGATGTGGTCTGAGCGTCGACCTCATCAATGATGGCCCTAGTCCCCTCCTCCCTCGTAACTCTCTCACATACCGATACCACTACTCAAGCATCAATATCGATGTTATTGGATGAGGTAGTCCCATCTATCCTAGTACTTGTGTCATTGGATGTGGATCTCTACACCAAGTATAGTGTCTAATAACCTCTTTCCTCACTATAATTGGTGCACCTATGTACCATCTTAGCCATGTAGTCACTATGTCTCCATATGGCTGCCAAATTATGTCTACACGTCTCACATTCTATAGCACTAGCATGTGGATCATGACCCACATTATTTGGTCCTCTCTCCATCTCTACATTCAAGGAAACGTATCATCAACCACATGGGGCAACCCAACCAATCAATACATGGGAAACCTCTCATATATCCAAGTTGTCAATAATATGATCAGTCTTATAGATTTATGCCCTCTGACCAATACCTCATATAGATCATATACGAGCCAAACCCAAATGATAGAACCAAAATCATATAGTATGCCCTCCTCTATAATCCTCCTAATCAAGGCTACCATGAACAATGGTACCTTGTCATCCGACTTATGACATAGCACTCATTGTATCATAAGTCCTATCACAACCTTCTAGATAACTAGGATATATGATGCATACACATCAAACATGCTAACTCACCTACCTCCTAATATCATATCTGAGCCTATAACCCACATTGCTAAGGCTCTCCTCTCCTCTAGGCTATCTAGTATGCATGTAGTCACTAGTGCTCTTATTATCGATAGCCCTAGGTTGGCATGCACATCTTCTAGTGTGATAGCTACCTCTACCACGTCCCCATCCACCTCCCATTAAAAATTATTAGTCAATCATTCCCAACATCCAAGGAACATGACTAATAGATCTGAGCTCAGGGGAATCCTACACATGTTAGCTATCCCTCCTATGCCTATAGCTACTAGCCTAGCTCTATCACATATAGTCAAACACTCTAATAGATCTGGTAGCCAAGAAACATCTACCAATTTCCAAAACTGGGGCCATCCCTACAACCAAGAAATAACAAAAGATGTATTAGATCCTCCATGTCATGTATATTTAAAATACATTCTTTTTACAACTTTAATAAAAAATAAGCTTAAAGTTGATTTAATTCACTCATTATTACCTATTTTTAGCCTACTTGGTCCTTTTCCCCCTTATTTTGTCATTTCGAGCCATTCTAACCTTATTTCAGCATTTTGCATGTATCTCCATACAATTTTAGTTCTTTGGTCAAACTAGTTTAACCAAAATTTCCCTATTTTTAGCCCAGTTGACTTAAAAATCTAAGTCAACACTCTTATTTTCCTCTCCCTAGTACTATGTTGTCATTCCAGACTTTTCATATTAGTTGACAAACTATACTAGGTCAACAATTTACAAAATTTATAGGATCAGCACACACCTACTGGGTCAACAGTGTGGATTTTGACTATTTTCGGTCTACTAGGTCACCTAGGTCAACTCAGTTGTTTTTGGTTGCTGACCCTTTACATTTTCCTTAAAATTTGCCTTTTTTGTCATTTTCTCCCTAATTCCTCTAAACCCATTTCCTATTTTGCTATTTTATACCTATGAAATCTAATTTTGTTCCATTTTGACATCTAGAAATGCTAAAAATTATATTTTTATTCAACAAAATACTCCAAAACTAGCTTAAGATTCATATTTATATCCCTGTAGTACACATGTTGCCACTCCTAGAGCCCCTCCTCATCTAACCTATCGTCTCCTCACCATCCTAGCTCGTCTAGTATCCAGAGCTCTTTTTCTCTCCTTCACAAGTCAAAATAAGCAAATAACTTCTCTTTCCCCCTATTTAAAAACACTTTTCCAAAATTCAAATTCTTTGATTATTTTCCTATAGATTCTTTATTTTACCTATATCTTTGTTTTTACTCATCTATTTTCAAAACCGTAAAATGCATTGGATTTGTGATGATGTAGATAATATTTTCCACTATCATATGCCTATCTTCCAAAAATTTCAATTTTTAGCTATTTTTTGCACTAACTTCTATAGGGTCACCTAGTGTTCTTCACACTGGACACCTCCACTTTCTTTTGCAGTCTACTTCTTTATCTAAAACACTAAGGTAAGTAAAGGTATGTGTTTTTCAATTATCTCCTTTCTTTTATCTTATTTTTTACTTACTGCACTTTACTTAGCATCAATGTTATTTGTTATCATGTTCTCTTTCTTGAAGCACCATCCCGTGTTGCACTTACGTGACATGTGATGAGCTTCAAGTGGGGCATATGTATACACATAATATTTTTAAACTTTTATTGATTACTGACACTTTTTTTCTTGCAAGAACCCATCGAGTCTCAATCTCTCTGAGTGCATGCCTTAAGGGGTGCGCCGAGAAAGGGGTGGGCAGCCCATTGGTGCTTCATAAAATTGTTATCTTTTTTTGCCACTTTCTATCTACACACTCATCTCCTAAAAACCAATAACCCTAAGCTTATTCTTCTCAGTCTTACCCATTCCAATATTTTCTCTTCTTTTATCCTTCTTTTCTTGCCTTAATTCCCTTTTGGATAGTCAACTGTACTAGGTCGACTGGGTCGACCCTATATAGTCTAGGGGTATTTTTCACTTTTTGGGTTTGTTAGACTTTTGGTGACCTAACTCAGACTTAGTGAATTGTCCCCAAAAACATACAGGGTCAACTAGGTCAACCATGTACAGTCAACATTTTTGAAAGGATTTAGGGCAAGATGCACCTATATATACAAGTTCATTTCCAACAATTTGTAAGAAGAGAAGCGAAGAAGAATAAGTGTGAATGAACATCTGCTTATTGACCATTCTACTTGAGGAATAGAGCTTAGGGTTCCATACTTTGTTTGAAGATATAAATCTTGCCTTGTGGTTAAGTCTTTTGGATGCATAAATAGGTTATGTAGCCTAGAGCTAATTTGTCTTTGTTATCCTGACATACCACAACAATCTCTTGCGAAGCACCTTGGCTAAGGGAGATATTGAGGCTCGATGGGTTTGTCTTCAAGGTAAATATTCATAACTTTATTTCTCTTTTATAAGAGTAGATAGATAATGCAGTTGTGTTTTTTTCTTCCATGCATTAAGATTTCATATACATTGACGTGAGTATATATCTTCTATGCATGCTTAGTTTAGTTTGTTTTGGTTCTAACCCCCACTTTGTGCCACAAGCTTTGGTGTGCACTAGATTAGATTTACTTTCTTGTTATTATAATAAATTAAACATTAAACTTAGGATTCTTTTAGGGTTATTGCATGATTGTGTTAGACTGCAGGCTTTGAAACCCTTCCTAGTATGATGTATTGTGACAAGTGATCCCCTAATCGGGTCTAACAAATCTCCATATTGGTCATGCCCCTACTTAACAAATGTATCCCCAATCGGAAGTGTAGGTATACTCTATCTTCTCCAAGCCAAGATTGATTTATATACATGATGCATTTCTGATTCCATACACATAAATTTGGGATTCATTACAGTGTTGGCATTGATGTCGACTTGGTTGGGTACACAAATTTGGATTGGTCTAGCAATCTTGAGCATCATAAGTCCACTTTTGGATATACTTTCTCCCTTGGTTTAGGTCTGATTAGTTGGTCAAGTAAGAAGCCTAATGTTATTACTTTGTCATCTACCGAAGCAAAATACTTAGGAGATATTAATGCTACTACTTAGGCTATTTGGATTTAGGGGATTCTCACAAAATTTGGTATCCTTTTTAGGCAACCCACAATCATATTCTACAACAACCATAGTACTATTTAGATTTTCAAGAATCCAGTTCAACATCAGTGGATCAAACACATAGAGATTCACATGAATTTCATTAGGGAACTCATTCATGCACAAGTCATCAATCTTAGATATTGTCAGATCATAGATCAAATTGTTAATATATTCACTAAACCCTTCACTAAAAGTAAGTATCTTCACTTGCAGTCTATTCTTGGGGTGCGGGTTGCATCAACATCATCTTCAAAGGACCTTCTATCTCTCTTCTTATTTTCTCTTTTCTTTTTCTTTTTTTTTGTTTTGGGGGCGGGGTGGAAGGGGCGGGGCAGGGGGGGCGCGTCGCCGGAGGGGGGAGTTTTTCCTACTAGATTTCTCCTTTTCTCTACTTTGTGAGAGTTGCATATACTTGGGTACCTCATCAAGCCATGTTGTCAGGACCCATTTCTTTTACCCACCTAAGTTATACTTGAGGGGGGTGTTAGTGTAGGATATTAGTTTCCATGTATGTACTTATTGTGGATTATTCCTAGACATGGAGTTTTTCTACACTTGTGGAGTTAGCTTGCTTAGGTTTACTTTGTCATAGGGAGTTACACTTGACCACCATTATTAACTAGTGGGAGTTACTTTTTGATTGAATATTTCAGGTATGAGGAGTTACATTCCATTATTGGGTATTTGAACCATTGTTGTGGAGGAGTGAGACATTCACTCTCCTATTTATGCATCTTCATTTTGTGATCTATTTTAGGTGAGTGTGTTGGATAGATTGATCCTAGTTTTGCATTATTCTCCCTTTTGATTTACTCATAACTATTTTATGCAATTGCTTGACTCTTGCTCAAACCAGGTGTATTCAATTGATGTAGTAATCTTGGCGAACACTCTGATACTTATGTTATTTAATCGTGTTTTGGGGTCAAAATTTGTGTACATGTTGAACAGTTTGTTTTCAAGTCCAAGATATGACAAATATTTGATTTCAATTATGCTTTGATGGATGTACATACCCTCATGTAATATGCCCTTCTTGGTCGTGCTCCTAATACAAAATATTTTTCTTTTTTTTATAATACACATTTGACATCAAAATTATGACATATATGTTGGTGATATGCATTGAACATTGAACCAAAAGGTCCTTGAATATGTCAAAATTTCACCAACATAAAATTTTAGATTTTATTTATATGTTGAATTCAAAGAAAACACACCAGAATTGACACCCAAACAGAGGAAACAACACAATAAAAAAAATCAACATCTTAATGTCAAAATTTCAAGGTGATTTTGAATGTTGAAATTTCAACTGAAATTTTTTGGCGTCGATTTCACATTCTTCACCTCCATCAAACCCCTTTTATCAATGTCGAAATTTGAATGTTTTGTTGAAGTGTGTTATGAGAACAAACAAAATGGCACATAAATCTGACCTCAAAAGATAAGGATGTCCTTTAAATTTACACATTAATAAATATTTTAGTGGTAATACTCCTACCTCTCCTCAAAAAACTTGGCCCAGAGTGAAGAAGATCCCAAGAGTGGACGTTTTGAACTGCCCACCTCAAGCTAGCAGACACGCCAATCGGCGTACTCCCACACCCAAGAGAGATTACATTTTAAGCTAGCTTTATTCACATGCTCTTGCAAGCTATGGGGAAAGTTTTATTTTAAGCTAGTAGATCTCTCCTCCTGTCTATTCTAAGCTCATTGTACTTTTCCAATCCCATAAGATAGTTGTACTATTACAGTTCCATTGAACTAGTCTTATCATTTGTAGGTTACCACATCAATTTCAATTCACTTACAGTGCAACTTTTTTTTTTTTTTTTTAAATCTATTAATCTGCTAAAAATGAATCAGTGGTTTGCTTGAGGAAACCAAACTTGGGTAAATCAGTAATTTATTCATTTTTTAGTTATGCAACGGAAGAAACTGGAAATATGAATTACATGGCGCCGCCTTCTCCTCCTGCTGCCCATCATCTTCTTGAACTTCATATTGAAATTCATCATCTTGAAAGTGTGTTGTATCCGTCATTGGTTTCACCTCATGAGGTTTGCTATTGTTTACGTTCAGAGGAAACAGTTCAAGTGTCTTTAGGTCATGAACAACTCCTTCCTCATATTCATCATCAATAATAGGTACCCTATTCATTGCAGAGCTTCCTTCTTCTGATGGAAACCATTTTGTAGTTTGAGATTTGTATGGTTGAAGATATTGACCACATAAGTCTCTGCTTGCACTTGTATAGGGCATGCAGTTATAATTAATCTGCATGCTAGGGTAATCTGCTTGTTGGTCGGTCGAGGGCATTGCTAGCTTGAGAAATTCTTCAGATTCCTGTTAAAATAACATTAAAAATAGGTATATCATTTTTACAAAAACACATTTAAAAAAATTCTAAAAAACCTTCTAAAGCAAGCTCTCAGAAACATTTTTAAAGTTTAAAAAATTTAACATATATAACCATGTTGTAGGATTAATGTAAATTTTCTATACTTCAAAAACATATAAGGTATTCTTATATATAAATTTAAATGTTAAAATGCAGTACTAATATATACTGTACTATACCACCTTCACCTGGAAGTTGTTTGTTACAAAGGAGGGCCTTCTGGTTTTCTTCCAGTCGGACTCTGCACCCATTGATCATTATCTATTAATAACCATAGTCGATTTACAAGCTAAACCATGTCCATGCATTAGGAAGAGCAGCTTCTAAATGCAATGGTTAAGGACAAACAATACTTAAATGATCTACTCACATGACTTATGCTTAATTTGATTATCTGTTTGCATAGGTCAGGCAAATAAGATTTTAAGTGGGTGACCATTGGGAAGAGCTTAAACTCCCAGTGGTTTGTATTGACCAACTTTAAAGACCAGGCTATTTAGCACTTTTTGGTTTCAATGTCTGCCAAAGTGAACTCAGTGGGAGTTTGACCCTCCATTGCAATGGTTAATAATAGGCAATAATTAAAGGATCTATCAGCATAACCTATAGCTTATTTAGTTAGCCATAAACCCTTTAAATGTTATTTATCAGGGTAACCATTGCATACCAAGATGTGGTGACATTAGGAATAACTCCTTCCATATAATGATTAAGGATAAGTAATATTTAAAGGACGTATCAGTGTTATCTGATAAATCCTTAAATGTTACCTATCTGTGTAACCATGACATCAAAAGGTGTTGTTGCTAGAAGCAAGCTCGAGTTTGAGTTTTACCATTTGGTTGAATTTGAGTGTTTGCTGGAGAATCTGTATTTTCAGCACGCATCATCATCTCCATTTTGCGCCTTTGCTTCTGCCTCTCACGAGCTTTATGGTTTTGGAACCAGTAGAAGACATTCTTCCCTTCTATCTTACCATAGCTTCGGAGCTGAGCAGTAATATACTGTATCTGGTCTGCACTTGGTGTCCTGAGACCTCTTTTATACAAATCTTCAAGTATTCTCAGTTGATCTGGTGTAGGATTCCATCTTGAAGTCGCTGGCTGCTGAGATGAACCAATATTATTGCTGCAATTCATGCCTGCTATATATTCATAATTGAAACGAAACAGAAACTGACTGTATTAGTTGTCTGGCATAAATGGCACTACTACATACAAACCTATATACATGATATCTTAAAACCAAAAACAAAAAATTATGACATTGCAAGTATATCATAATATTAGTTACAACTAGACATAAATATAGTTTTAAATGAACACAATCAAAACATTATGAAGTTAAAATCAAAATCTATATGGAAAGGACCTTGTAGTCTAATTGGTGTGGATCGGATGATGGTGAGTATAGATTTGAAAAATATGGTATGAATTTTGCAGAATGTATATTTCTCAGACTTTGGCATTAAGTGGATGATATTTTAATTGGGATAGGAAAAAAAAAGGTTTAAGTACACCATAGAAACAATCTTGTAAATAAAAAAAGGTTTGAGTACACAATAGAAACAATCTTGTAAACAAGGAAATGTTATTTGATGGGTTCTACCCACCATTTTGTCCAGAAGAAACAGATTCTCGTCTCTCACGATCTTAACGTTTCTGAGAAGATGGCTGTTTTGGATGTTTGTGGTCATAACATTACATGAATCCTCAAGACAATGGTGTAAAACTGACTGAATTTAATCTTATAATTAGGCATCCTTGAAAACAATCTTCTAAACAAGTAAACGTACTTTCATAGCTTCTACCTATCACCGTCTTGAATAAAGATAAGTTAATAGTGATATATTTCTCATCTGAGAGCATATGGTTGTTTTGGATGCTCACAACTTATCAGAATCGGCAGCTTGCATTAGCCCTCAAAACAATTTTAAAAAGCTTTGGATAATTATTTTTTTAAACTGAACATCCATACAAACGATTTTCTAAACAACTAAACATACTTTAATAGGTCCCCACACCATTTAATTCTAAATGATATTATTTAGGTCATCTTTATCTCCTCTCTCATAATCTTACCAACTATGAGCAGAAGACTGTTTTTGATGTTTACTGTCATGAGTTATAAGATTATATGACAAGAAATAAAAATGAAAATTGGAAATTTAAATTTAAAACTAATATTCATGAAAACAATCTTCTAAACAAAAATAATCTTATCAATTTACAGAACAAATCTTCAAAACAGGAATAATCTTCAAAACAAGTAAACATAAAATAAAGGATTATGAAACTTGAGTTAAATACCATCTTTTATCTCAAGTTTCATAATCTCACCAGTTAGGAGCAGATGGCATTTTAATGTTTACAGTTACAAGTTATAAGATTAAATAAACGTCAGACAATTAATAAAACTTGGAGAACTTAATAAGAGATCTAACGTTTTCAAAGTACTTACCATAATGACCAGAGTTTTTAGAAACAACTATGTAAAGAGCTTTTCCCATTATTTTTTTTAATCACATTTGGTGATCTATCATCAGCATATTATGATGGATCACCGAGTGTGATCTGTATTTTTTTATCACATTCAGTGATTTTTTATTAGTATATTAAGATGGATCAGGGAGTGTGATCCGTTTTTTTAATCGCACTCATCACATTCAGTGATTTCTTATCAGCATATTAAGATGGATCACCGAATATGATCTATATTTTTTATCACATTCAGATGATCTGCCATCAGCATATTAAGATGGATCACTGAGTGTGATCAGAAAAGTTGATAGAAGAAAATTTGAAAAGATTATATCAAAACTAAGTAATTATATAAAAAATAATCTTCTAAACAAATAAACATATTTTAATAGGTAGTATGTTAAAATTCTTCTCATCTAGTCTCTTACAGTCTTACCAGTTAGGAGCAGATGGTTGTTTTTTATGTCGCTGAAATTTTGATGAAAATGGTGTCTCTCCATCTGTTCCCCTCCTAAATTTTCAGAAGAAGAATGATGGTGTTGGGCTTCAAAACATGCTGGTGTTGGCTTGGGAATGAGAGGTCTTAAACGTTTGTAGAAAGAATTTCCACCATTATCAGAGGTATTGGACATTGTACTAAACAAAAATATTTAAAGTTGGTGGATTTATGCCTTTATTTATCCTATAATGAGGTCATACAGTGGAGGCTTTGTGGGACAAAAATACAAGGACAAACTTGCAAACAAGCAAGAGGAATCAAAGAGCCAGAAGAAAAGATAAAAGACAAAAGGTGGTTTTGCTTAAAGATGAAGGAAAAAAAGAACAAGAGTACATTCATGTATAAAGAACAACATTGACTTATCAAGAGACAGTTCTGTTCAGTTTAGTTCAGACTGCTGTCATGAAGCATATAATAAGAATTTGAAGGAAATTTAATTAGTCAGGCAGGACTGTATTGCAACTGATCAAAATAAGTGGCATGGAATTCTGGGAGCCTTGGAGAATGTAAAACAACAATGACTACACAGCTACACTGCAGGCATACTTAAATTCTTTAAATAACATTTCCCTTTCCTTTGCTATAACTCAGCAATGCAGAGCACTGTGCAGTGCAGTGCATGCATTTTCCATTCAGATTTGGTTCAGTGTTGTTCACGTTTTCCACCTCTGTAAACTACACACGGGTCAATACTTGATTTGTACTCATGGTTAAAAAGAGTCATCCAATAGACCTTCAACTATAGTCGGACCCTAAACCCTAACAACGTAAAAGTTATTTTACTAATCCCCAAGTAGGATAGGCCTCTGCACTTTAAAATCTTCTTTATCCACAAGGATAATAATTCTACATTAGTTGGTAGGTTTGGTTGGTCTTAATATATCATATTTATGTTAATGAAAGGGATGTTATAATACAAATGAATGATTTTTATGTTAATGGTATGATAATATAAATGAAATAGTAAAGATTGATTGGTTATATTATGAATATGTTTATTTATTTATATTTTTATAATTTAAAAATAAAATTATTTGTTTGTTTGTTTTTTATAATTAAAAAAATTTATTTAAATATATATTTATTTACATAATAAAATTTATGTTAATTTATTTATTTTAATTTTATTGATTATGTTGAAGGCATAATATATTAATAATTAACAATTGATTTTATAAATTAAATTCATCTATTACAAATAATATTTATAAAAAAGATAATAAAATTATTAATCAATTTAATATATAATAAATCTAAGATAAATACTTCTAATTTAATATCTCTCAATATTTTCTAAATAAATATATTTAAAATATGTATATTAATTAAAGTTTTATATATATATATATATATATATATATATATATATATATATATATATAATTTTACATTTATCTTGATTAAAAAAAAAAAATAAATTTTAATAAACTAACTTTTACTAAAAATCAAATTGGATTTTTATATAATTATTTTGAATTGCACAATTTCAATTAAAAAAAATAAAAATTAAATAATAATAATTATTAATATATAAATCTTCCTACATAATCTAATAAAAAGAAAAATGAAATAGATAATTCTCTTTGGACTAACTATTAACATATAAACCTTCTTTTATAACTTGATATGTTAAAAATGAAATGGATAAGACTCTTTAATTAATTACTAAATACATTATAATTAAACTATAATGTTCTTATAAAAACCCAAAGAAGAGGTTTTATAAACCATATTGGTATTCAACTTGGTATAATTAAAATGATAACTCTTATGTTATATTATTAATTTTATTTATTTATTTATTTTGGAGAATTTTTATAACAATAAAAATTTAATAAAATTTTTATATTCATTAACAAATATATTTATAAATAAAAATTTTAAAGTGAAGAGTGTATTTTACCTCTGTTTATGATTTAGTATCTTCAATTATGATGTTATATTTAATCGAACAATATTGTTGTTTGAGGAGCTTTCAATCCCTAATTTTATTGGTCATATTTTTAGTATTGTACATTTAAAAAAAATTGTACCATAGTTGTAAAATAATAAATAATATAACAAACTATCATCCTTCTTAATAATATTATTATTTTTAAATAAAAAGGTACAAATATATCAATTTTAAAATGTCTATCTTAAATATATATATCTTCAAAACATTTATTATAGTTAATAAAAATTATGTACGGATTAACAACTCTATCACTTTTCGATTTATTTATTATAAATAATTAAAATCTTATAATTTTAATCCCAAAAACATCTTTATAAAACCTTTTAAAAAAAAAAAAAAAAAAAAATCCTAAATCCAAACAAAGCTCATTAAACAAAACCCATTAAAAAGCAAGATTCCACCACATGACCATAGGCTTAATCACCACAACGTTCTTGTAATTATTAAACAATCATAACTCTTATTTTATATTATTAATTTTATTTATTTATTTATTTTGGAGAATTTTTATAACAATAAAAATTTAATAAAATTTTTATATTCATTAACAAATATATTTATAAATAAAAATTTTAAAGTGAAGAGTGTATTTTACCTCTGTTTATAATTTAGTATCTTCAATTATGATGTTATATTTAATGGAACAATATTGTTACTTGAGAAGCTTTCAATCCTAACTTTATTGGTCATATTTTTCATATTGTACATTTAAAAAAAATTGTATCATAGTTGTACAATAATAAATAGTATAAGAAACTATCATCCTTGTCAATAATATTATTATTTTTAAATAAAAAGGTACAAATATATCAATTTTAAAATGTCTATCTTAAATATATATATCTTCAAAACATTTATTATAGTTAATAAAAATTATGTACGGATTAACTACTCTATCACTTTTCGATTTATTTATTATAAATAATTAAAATCTTATAATTTTAATCCCAAAAACATCTTTATAAAACTTTAAAAAAAAAATAAAAAAAAATCCTAAATCCAAACAAAACTCATTAAACAAAACCCATTAAAAAGCAAGATTCCACCACATGACCATAGGCTTAATCACCACAACCTTCTTGTAATTATGAAACAATCATCATGCAGTTGTTCTATCCGGAATATAAGCTCCCCCCAGTCCCTCCTCTAGTTATACCATATTCTAGTACAGATGTCCCATTAAAACAAATCACTTGTAATAATGAATATTCACATTCACATTCATTACATTTGCCAGCATTAAAAAGTACCAAGGTACTCCAACAGTCTAGGTGAGCATTTCTTAAGCAGAATGTACTGTTTTTTAAACTTTGAATGTCATTGAAGGCACCGCATAAGCTGTCATCGTTTTCACATAAGAAGGAATAGAATTGTGCAGAGGGGTTTCCCAAGAAATACAAAGTTTCTGAGCAATTTGGCCTGAAAACATTGTTCAGTACAGCACTATTTTTGTGTGCTTGTCAGACTTTGAGGCAACATGGGCACAAGCAAAGTACTCCTGCAGGCTGCTTCCCTAATCTATTCCATGCGGCCATTTAATCCATCAATTCGAAAGTACAAGCATTAATTTTTGCCAGATATTTCCATATCAGTCATTACTGCCTAATTGAAGCAAATGACATCCTTGTTCTAAAACAAGAGGGTTATTGGAAGATCTACCTTGTTTCAAAGATATAGCAGCTTTTTCTAGAATATTGAGAATCTTGGTGCAGACTGGTATATTTTTTACCCTTATGGAGCTTTGTGGATTTGGTTTCCATTGGTTTTCAGATTTCGTCAAATAATAGGATTTTCTTAGGGAACTCTTGAGGGTTGTGATCACTAAATCTTGGATTCCGTGGAAAACTATGGTGTTTTTATGTTAAATGGTGTTGAAAGTATTAAAGGAGTGTATTTAAAAGGTTTTATGAATTATTGTATTGTTAATAAAATATTTAAGAATGGATGATATTATTTTGGGCAATTTCACTGATCAAAATTGTACCTTAAAAGGGGTTTGAAGTCGTTTCAAAAGTGTATTTAAAACAATATTTTTCAAAATAATTTAAAATTTTAAAATTTAAATGATATAATTGAAATATTGATATAAATAATAGATGTTTTAAAAAAGAGTTATTTTATTAAATGATTATAAATAATAATGGTGGTAAATATTTTTAATAGTAAATTAAGAAATTGGAATCATATGTTTTAATTAACAAAAAAATATTATAAATAAAATAAATTGCATAAGTTAATAGCTGAATATCATTTTGTTACTCGAATGACTGAACGATCAATAATTTAGTTTTATATAGTGAGGAGAGTTAGAAGCATTTGAGTTTGTGATCAAAATTGTATTCTTCCTAATCCTTTTAAGGGGGGTTCAAAACCATTTCATAAATGTAAGTTAAAAAATATGCTTCAAAAAAATTTTAAAATTTAAATTTAAAATGACATAATTAAAATATGGATATAAATAATAAATGTTAAAAAAAATTATTTTATTGAAAAATTGTTAAATAATATGATAATTTGAATTATATGTTTTAATTATATATAAATAGTTGAATATCGTTTAGTTATGAATGAGCGACCAATGGTCTAGTTTCACATTGAGAAAGGGGCTGGAAGCATTTGTGTTGTTATCATTGAGCAACTTTTATATTTAACATTTTAATAATCATTATTCTAACTCATGATTTAGATTTGAAATTACATTTTATTAGTAAAACATATAATAATATATCAATATAAATGAGATATGATTGTTGACATGCACTAAAACAAGGTTTTTTTATAGTTTATATTTGTATGCAACGATGAGCATTGCAGCTATTTTAATCAAGGTGCAAGGAATAGGGGGTATCTGACATGTATATAATTATTTACATGTATTTGTATAGTTTTAAAATATATTATATTTTATTTAGGTTTTTATTAAAACTTTTTTTTTTAAAATCTCTTTTAAATTTGAAGATTTTATTACATTTTTTCACAAAAATTTATGAATGGATTGGTAGGTGTTGTTTTTATGGATCTTAAGTTTGATGGAATTTAATATTTGATTTTATAAACAAGATTTTATATGGATTTGTTTTTTATTTATTAAAATTATAAACAAAAAATAATAATTTTAAATTAATATTTTAATGTCCAATTTGCTTTTCTCTATTTAATATTGTCTATATTTTATATTAATTTGTAAATATTTTTCACATAAACATGTGTTTTATTATTATTATTATTTAATTGTTTTATGCCCAATATTTTACTTAGGTTTTTTATGAAATTGATGGGTAAAGATTTTGTACCGAAAAATATCATTTTTAAATATTCCTATTTACATAACTCAAGGTTTATGCATATGAGTGATTTATTATGTGTTTAGTTTTGAAGTTTTTAAGGTTTTTTTTGGCTTATTAGGTGGGTCAGTTGACATATTGAAATATACCCTTAGACAAAATCTAGAATAATTGATTTTTAATTTTTTTGATACTTTGATTAGTTTGGAGATAATTCTTCATTCTTTGTGATTTTCATCTACAAAGAAACTTTTAGAGTATTTTGATGATTTTTGAGGTTTATTGGTTATTTTTTATGTGCATCAATGGCTAGAAGGCTTGGATAACATCCATGGAATAAAAGTTTGTATTTTTTATAACCTTTATAAAGTTATTTTATTCTTATGACTATAACATTACAAGATAAACTTATATCATGCTCAACAATTTTTTATATCACAATAGCAAAAAATAAGTTTTAACCATTTTATCAACAATGACATTCTTTTTCAACTATCAAATTTGTACTTATAACAAAAATATTTTTGTAGTGTTTTGAATATTTTGAGACCTATTTAAAAACTTCACATCAAATGTGAAACAAGATTTTGGACAGGATACACCATTTAATCAACCGACTTTTCAAACCACTGAAAATGCCTTCCATTATATGATTTTCATGGATGCAAAAATATTTCGAATATAGATGAACCCAGAGGGTAACCCATATTGACCCCTTATAACTTAAAAACTGAGCTACAAATTGAAATGAAAGGTAAGAAAATCTTGTTTGATGCAAGATTTGATTTCTCTCATAGTCTATTTCTTTTAGATTTTTTTGATAATTAAAATTCATAACGTAATTACATATTCCTCAACAAAAAAATATCGCATATTGCATATCTAACTTTTTTAGAAAAATGAAATGTGTACTAATTTTACTATTATCAAATGAATTTCAAATATTTATAAAACTTTTTATCATGAAAAGGTCAGACGAATATATACCCTTTACATTGAAACTAGGATCAACTCTTCAAATTTAATCACTCTTTAGAATATGTTGAGGTAGAATATTTTTTAATATATATTTATGTAATATGTGAATGCACAAAAAGAATATGTGATTTTATTCTTCAATTTATTAACAATTTAATTTTAACATTTAAAAATAATATTTTTTTAAATATTAAAATTGAACTAAATATTTTTTAACTTAATTTTTTATTAAAAAATCAAGTGTGAAGATTTACAATTCAAAAAAAATTATATCAACAATTTTATTTTTTAAGAATTTTATAATCCATTCAACCATAATAAAATATATTTTATTATATATACCCTACACATCAAAAATTATAATTAGAATTAAATATTTGTGATGATTTAAAATTTAAAATAATTTAAATATACAAATTCGAAAAATTAGTTCTAATTTTTTTTAATGTACATATATGTCATTATTTTATAATTCAAAATAAATGAATTGTTTTATTATAAATATCATAATGACGTGATATTTATATAAATGATGTTAGGTAAATAATTAAGAAAGGAAAATTACAACATTAAAATAAATCAAACCACTATAAAAAAACCCATACAATTTGATTTCACAATTATAGAAGATTTGGTTCTGTTGGAGTACAAGGTAAGTGAAACACTCCAAATAATTGGCCCTGTAAGGTTCCTTGAGTTTTTGGAAGCTATGGATGGGCCAAAAGCCTTTATCTACATCCTATATTTGGTAGGAAAAAATCTATGTATTATTAATGTTAAAGATAAAAAATTTAGTAGAAATTTTATATATTTTATTTTAAAAGGTTTTGCAATAAGATATATTTGTATTGGAAGGAATAATAAAATAAAAAGAGGATAGAGATTTTATATACAGGAGTATTATGATTTATTCTAACAAACATAGTAGTAATATGAGATATATAGTTGAATTTTCAAAAATAAATTTTATGTTTGAGATATATTATAAGTATTTAATTTATCAAAAATAATTTAAATTAGAAGTTACACAGTTAAAATATTAAAGATTAAAAAATATTATTTAAATATAATCATTATTTAAATTATATTTATTTAACATTTTAATAGAATAATGTTTCAAGTTTAGTATATTTATTGATAAATTCATTTTAGATATAATTCTCAAGATTTGGACACAAAATTTGTCAAGAAGTGCCTATTGTATTTCTAAACACAACATATTTTGTAATTCAATGTAATCAAACTATTTTTTTTATAAAGCTCTCAATCAAATGTTATTCATATAAGTGATGTTAGATAGATAATTAATAATGGAACTTGGCTTGCTTGAGAATCTATTAGAAAGTTCATTAACTCTGAATATGAGGAAATTTTAGTTACACTTTTAGGGCATGTCAAGCTCAAATAATTAAAGACAAGATTACCACAATAAAAAATGTGTATTTCATACTCCATGCTGAAATAATCCACCTTGGCGAATGTTGTGGCCTTCCTCATAATAGTTAGGATCCTTGGAATTATCCTAGTTGAAGTCAAATACTATAACTCTTATACAAAGAAGGTTTTTATTGTGACAAACACACCCCCATTTTCAAAATTTCAATAAGGACCCATATTGAGCTAAAAATTGCATGTTCATGTCTAATTAGTATAAACACTTTAGGATTCTAAAATATAGGTTGTTATATTAATTTAATTATTATCCTATGACCTTAAGTTTCAGAGTCCAAATGGGCATTTTTAATGGATTATTTGCACCTATTTGAACTTTAGACAATTATCAAATTTAGGTTTTGATTTATGGACTAATGAGACTAATGGAATATTTGCCCAAGGTTTTGTACCTTTTTTTAGGATAAACAAGTTCATAAGTCAAATTTTATTCAGGCTGCACATTTCTTTTATGTCTAAATGGACATCAAATTTAAGAGTGGAAAGAAGGTCTAATTTTTAAGCACCTGAATGAGCGAGGGCACTCCATGTGTCTTCATCACATTAATTAACTCTCTGTACAATAAAATGGTTAGAAGGTATATTGTTCCTGAGTGTTCGGATAAGTGATATCACATGCCAAGTGTTACAATTATGCTCATCCACAACCAATGATTATAAAAATAGTTAACAATGTCATCTAAGCAAGTAGAGAAGTGAGGACTGTCCACTTGGTGTAATCCTACTCATATGCAACTGAAAGGTCCATACACATTTTTCAAAACTTCACTTTCCTTGAGATAGGTGATATTACTCCATATGCCACAATCTCAAAGACAAGACCAAGGTACATAATCAAAACTTGAAGATCATTCAAAGTAGTGTGATTTGTCCACATGGCATGATCTTGTTCATTTGTAGATCCTTTGGCAATCATACATTTTTGAAGTCTTGGTAGTTACATGAAGAAGTGATAGTCATCCATGTGTCACCATCATGTTTATTCGTGGATTACATCACAAAATACATATCATACAATCATTGAGTTCAATGAATAAATGAGGGTCATCCATGTGTCAAAATACCACTTATCTAAAGCCAATGACTATCTATACAATAATCAAAGTTCATAGACTCCTGAAGAAGTGAGATTGTTCCACATGTCACAATATCGAGAAACTAGAGACTAGCATACCAAAGTACATGAATTTATTTCAAAAGCAAGTAGATGAGCATAAGCATAACGAGTGTCACAATCCCGCTTACCCATGACCAAAACACAAATGCGAAACTTGGCCCCAAAGAGTAAGCGAAAAGGTGCCACTTGTCTCTTTTCGAATAAATCAAGATCAAAGACATGAAATCAAGCCCCAAAAGTGCATAAAATAGACACTTTTCATATTAATCAACATATGAAAGTGATGAAAATATGCCACATGGCAATCAGACCCACCAAAGCTGATGTTGTAAAATCAAAATAAAAATTAAAGAGAAACACATGGGTAACAAAAAAAAAAGTTGTCTGTAATAATTTTGCACAAAGTGGTAACCAAATGAATTTAAGTCTCTATCCAAAAAAAATATGTGATATATTCATTTTTTGAAACACAATTGAGTTATATTACTATTAAACTATCTTATGCAAATTTTAAATTTGAGCTTCCAAGTGACTAAAGGCCCTAGTTTTCTAGCAAGCTTACAATATTGTCATAGAAATTTACATAGAGGTAATGGCATCATCATCTCACACATATTGTGGCATCCCTCCCTCTGTATACTCCATTACTAGAAGAACTGATTACCTAGATACAATGTTCAAACCAATGGAATTAAAGCACCAATTTCAACATTATTCACATATTTGGCATAAAATTGATGCAACAGATCCATACACAACTCAGGATCAATTATCCACTGCTAAGAGAAGATATACTTATGATATGATGGAAATAAATGATGTAGGATTATATAATGCTAAAATGAAACCAGAGGTAATGCCTTGCATTGACTTGTTATATGATTTATTTGCCAATGGTAAACTTTCTGGGAACCTTTGCCTTAATACTATTATTATAGATTATATTATGAGAAATGCATTCTAGAAGTACTATAGGTTCCTAACTCCAAAAATGATTTACAACCAACCAATGGAAGATACATGGTTTAAGACTAACACATCCATAGATAAGTTAAAGTAATGGGTCAAGGACATAGTAAATTTGGTGATTTTAGGTCCAATTTCATCCACTACTATAATAATGTTTAGACTAGGGATAAGAGTGGATATTGTTGAACACACCTATCTACTAAGAGTGGGCGAGGGGGGGGGGGGGGGTGAATTAGTAGATCTCAAAAACCAAATAGCTTACAAATTTCAAGATGAATGTTAAAAAAATGAAAAAACTTAAATAAATCAAAGAGATATATCTCATGCACAGAAGCACAACACATAACACATGATTTATATGTGGAAGCCCAAAGGGAAAAACCATGGTGAGAATGTTGCTAGAAACTACTATTCTAATCCATCCTCATAAAATTTGTCTCACTGACTAAACCTCATTGGTTACATTTAAGGACACCCATCCCAAGGAGACACAAATCCCTTGTTTTAAGAACACCAACTCTAAGGAAGCACCTAGTCCTTATTCTGAGCACCAACCAGTTTAATCTAATGGCACCAACCAATCAAACATTTGAAATTCAAATTAATGACTTAGATTCACAACATAATCCAAATCTCTGTTCTTTATTGCATGTCTAGTCTGTTATTGCTCATTTCTCATTCAACAAACTCTTGTGTGATCCTTGCTCTTTTTGTACCCTTTCTTTGTCTCTAAACTTATCTGTTTGATGCTATGATATTATCTAATTCTACCATCATACCTCCATGGTCATATGAGTCTCATATATTTGCATCTACAACTTGACTCTTCTCATTCCAAAATAAAAATAACTATTTGTCTTCCTTTCTCTTTATCTCCTTGGAATTTTGCATCAATCAATTTTTATGACAACATTTGAAATACATAGAAGAATTCAAAAGAATAACCATTTTTACAATAATAACTAATTCATTTCCTTCACTCGTCATGCCAAACTTTTTTAACTGACTTACTTTGTCGAGTTATTGAAGACACATGACTTATCCTTAAGCAATCCTCCTTTTGTCAAGTTTTTTTGACAATGCATTACTTCATCGGGTTCTTGAAGATGCATGAATCACTCTTTAAGTAACCCTCCTTTTGTCGGGGCTTTGAATATGCATTACTTCATTAGGTTCTTGAATATGCATTAATTCAAACTGACTTGATCACACTTTAGCTTCATCTCAATTTATTTGGCATTTATGTTTTTCTTCCCCTTCATCGATCTCTTCAAACTTGATCGATCTTTAACTTGCCTTGACCCTTTGAGAATGCCCTACATGACTTCACACATACCCTTCGGTAAAGTTACAAGTGACCTTTCTTCTTCAGATAAATTATTGTGAGCTTTTTGTCAAGGGCTCTTCGAGACAATTTCTTTGAAAGAATTATTGTGGAAAATTTCTCCAAAAGAATTATTGCAGACAATTTCCTTGAAATAATTATTTAAAAAAAATTTCCCTGAAAGAATTGTTGTGGACAATTTCCCCAAAAGAATTGTTCAAGTGCCCTTCAGCTTTTTTTTTATGGTCTACATACCCTTTGGCCTTTTTGAAAAGATCCCTTCAACATTTTTGCAAGTGTCTACATATCAGGTTCACCCAGTCAGGTTCTCTACATTGCTTTTATCATGAAACTTTATAAGTTGAAGCAAATAGAGTTCACATGCCTGATTTACATTATCTTGACCCAGTCAGGTTATCTACATTGCTTTACTTATGAAATTTTATAAGTAGAAGCACATGAAGTTCCCAAACCCAAATTAATCCATCCTGACCTAGTTAGGTTCTTGAACTTGATTTAATCATAAGACATTATAAGTATAAGCACATTGAGCTGACAAATTGATTCATGTTGTTTTGACCTAGTCGGGTTCTCAAACTAGCTTTTATTATAAACCTTTATAAGTAGAAGTACATGAATTTTACAAACCCAAAATACTCCACAAGTACATGGAATTGACAAACCCAAATTACTCTAGCAATGAAAAATCTTCTTAAGTTCATAATCACTATGCCTTTATTATTAAAGTTTTTACATTTGACATCAATGACAACTCATGACACTCTCAAATTGCCAACAATCTCTCCCTTTGGCATTAATGGCAAAAATATTTGCAAGACTAGACAATCCCCATTGCTTTAATTCTTTGCCCCATTTTGCATTTGTGTCTTTCTCTTTTCTCCCCCTTTGACATTAATGACAAAGCATATTTTTCCAATATGTCAACTAGCCTCCCCTAAAATACACTTGTTTAGGTAATTCACTATTTCTGATCCTCAAACCGGTCATATTAGAACAAGTAAGAGTAGCTCCCCCTTAGGCCATAATACATTTTCTCAAACTCTTCCTCTACCAAGAGTTAGTGAGGTTCCTTTTATATTCCCCTTGGAACTATGCATGTTCACCAGGAACTAGTGATGTGGTGTAGAAGCTACCATTCCCAACCACTGTCTTAGATATTCAAATTGGTCCTTAGGTAAAGGTTTAGTGAATATATCTGTAATTTGGTCTTTTGTTGGAACATATTACATTGTTAATTCTTGATCACCAACCTTTTATCTTAGAAAGTGATACTTGATTGATATATGCTTTGTTCTGGAGTGAATTACTAGATTCTTGGATATATTTATAGCACTTGAATTGTCACACAAAATGAGAATTGGTCCTTTAAACTCTACTTCAATGTCTTTTAGTGACTACTTCATCCAAAAAACTTTAGTACAAAATACCACTACTGCAACATATTTTACTTCTACTATAGATAGTGTAACTGACTCTTGTTTTTTATTCAGCCATGAAATAAGTCTATTACCAAGGAAGAATGCAACACCACTAGTGCTTCTTCTATCATTTGTGCTTCTTGTCCAATCAATATCTATGTACGCTGAAAAATTGAAAATTTCACTTGACAGGTACCATAAGCCATAGTCTATTGTGCCTTTGATATATTTGAAGATTCTCTTTATTGCATTTACATGTGTTTCTTTTGGAGTAGCCTAGAATCTAGAAACCATGCATATAATTTGCATGATGTATGGTCTTGTTGCAGTAAGATATAACAAACTACCAATCATTGACCTATACAAAGTATGGATCACTTCAAGAGATTCATCACTCTTTCTCAACTTACATCTAGTTATCATGGGAGTGTTAACTGGTCTGCTATCCTCTATACTAATTTTTTTGAGCATCTCCTTCACATACTTGGTCTGAGGTATAAATATTCCTTCTTTGGATTACACAACCTATAGACCAATAAAAAATGAAATTTCTCCTAGCATGGACATTTGAAACTCCTTTTATATTTTATTTGAAAATTCTTTGCACATATTGTTATTGCTACCACCAAAAATAATGTCATCAACATAGATAACTATGATCAACATATGTCCATTTTTAGACTTAACATACAAATTACTATCAGCACATCCTTTGATAAATCTTTGTTTCTATAAATAATGATCTATCCTTAAATACCATGATCTCGGTGCCTATTTTAGACCATACAACACCTTTTTAATTTTGCACACATAGTCTTCCTTATTTGTCAGCTGAAAACCTTCAAGTTGTTCAATATAAACTTCTTCATCCAAGGTTCCATTCAAGAAAGCTTATTTAAAATCCATTTGATAGACTTTAAACTTATTAAAGACTAAGAATGCTATAAACATTCTGATAGCTTCTAATCTTGCCACTGGGGAAAATGTCTCCTCAAAGTCTATTCCTTCTACCTAAGCATATCCCTTACAAACAAGTCTAGCTTTATTTCTCATAATAGCTCCATCTTCATTCAACTTATTTTTAAAAACCCATTTTGTGCCTATGACATTCTTGTCTATGGGTGTTGAAACTAGCTACCAAGTTTTGTTCTTTTCTATTTGACTTAGTTCCTCACTTATGGCCTTTTGCCAATTCTCATCTTTGCTAGCTTCAGTATAGTTTTTGGGATCAATTTCAGATAGTAAAGAAAACTTACTTACTCTTTACTCATTTCAATTCTTCTCCTTATTTCAAATCATTTCATGTATCCAATGATCTTCTCCTTAGGGTGACCCTTTTGAACAAACTTTAGGCGTGCCTTTTCAATTCTTTTCACCTCTTGTTCTTCATTTTCTAACATTTCACTCTCATCTTCTTCTTTCAGCTCTTCAATACTGATCTCCTTTATTGGTTCAATCTCTTCTTTGAAGATCTCTTCTAATTTAACATGAATGATTTCCACTATTTTATGCAATCTTTTGTTATAATAAACATATGATTTATTATGAGTAGAATAACCAAGAAATAGTACCTCATCACAACGTGACTCAAAACTGCCTAGCTTTTTCTCCTTCTTTTGAATTTAGCATTTGCTTCCAAATACTCTGAAGTACTTGACTGAGGAAAGCTTTCCATCCCATAGTTCGTATGGAGTGTTATCACTATTCACCCTCAATTGAACTTGGGTCAAAATGTATATATCTATGTGAATTGCCTCTCTCCAATAGCCATTAGGTAGGTTGGCTTCTTTTAACATTGTTCTAGCCATTTCCTTCATAGTCCTACTCTTCCTTTCAACCACTCTATTTTGCTATGGAGTTATTGTAGCTGAGTAATGGCTTTTAATTCCATGCTTTTGACAATACTCTATGAATTCATTTGAATTGAATTCACCACCTTTTTCAGATATGAGACACTTAATCTTTTTACCAATCTCATTTTCAACCATGGCTCTAAATTTTTTGAATCTCTAAAAGGCTTGAGACTTGTCCTTTAAGAAGGTTACCCATGTCATTCTAGTATATTCATCTACAAAAAACATGAAGTAATACACTCCTTTGGAGCCTCTTGTCTTAGTTGGTCCACAAAGATCAGTATGAGCTATTTATAAAGGTTTTGTAGTTGCATACTCTTTAGTTTGAAATGAGACCCTAGTATGTTTATCGAGTTGACACTCTCTGCATGTTGTGTCTACAGGCTTGGTTATTTTGGGTATGTGTCTTCCACACTTATTAGAGCTTACTTTGATTAAATTATCAAAGTTAACATGGCCCATCCTTTTGTGCCATAACCAACTCTCATAAATCTTTGTCATGAGACAATTTGTATTATTCACTTCAACCAGATTATATATGTTATTCTCATTCTTTTTTCCTTAAGCAAAAGTTTTTCCAGACCTTTTTAGTTCACAACCTTCAGTATCAAATATGAATTTATATCCATTATGACACATCTAATTGACACTCAAAAAATTATGTTTTAGTCCTTTAACATACATAACATCATGTGTAGAAAGCTTGCCATCAATGTGTAAGGTTCCTTTACCTCTAATTTTGACTGCAGTATTATATCCCAAGCTGACATTCCCTTCTTTGAATTGGCTCAAATTTTTGAACTTACTCTTGTCCCCTGTCATATGCTTTGAGAATCCACTGTCTATGACCCATATATTTTTCTCTTTAGCATGCAGTGTTGCTTGAGAAATCATAGGATGATTCTAATTTTTCCATATCTCCTTGGGCTTCTTTATTGTACTTATCTTTGTTGTGCCATTGATTTGTGAGCCTTTGGTCACTTTAGGATTCTTAATGCTTTTTGCATTGTTATATTTAAGAAGCTTTGTTCTACAATACTTTGCTATATGCCCAAAATTATTACAGTTGTAACATAAAACATCTAGATCTAGCAAAGGAGAAAATAAATTCTTACTTAAGAAGCTTATCCTTTTCTTAGATACAAATTTACAATCAATTGCTTTATGGCCAAATTGATTATAGCTATAACAATAACCATAAAATGATGAGAAATACCTAGTTATGATTTTACTTTGGGGATATAAAGGAGATCTTTTGAACTCTATCTTCTTCATGTTCCTTGCTGTTATGTTGCTTTTTGTAGTAACAACCTCAGTCTTTGTAGGAAGAAAGTTATTACTTTTATTCTTCTCTTCAAGAATGTGATTTTATTCTTTTTTTATTCTTGATTCTGCTGCTACCTTGAAATTTCCATACAAATTCCTAGTTTTACTCAACATGGGACTCTTGCCTTTCTCATACCCAGGTCCTAATTTTTCTTTGAAGGGCTTTTGTGAGCTGACCATCTCATCTAGTATTAAAAATCCTCCTTTTAGTTTCAGACCTCTATCAATTTGTTCTTTGGCCTTTTTGGTCTTTTCTCTTAGGTCCATGATTTCTTCCTCCATTTTTAAATATTCTAAGGACTTTGCTTACAAATCAGTTTTTACCACATCATATATCCTCTTTGCCTCCTCAACTTGGGTCTTCAAACTCACTATCATTTGATTTGATTCCTCATTTCTTCTATTCAATTTATCAAACTCTTTTTGACTAAGCTTCTTTTGTTTAGAATTTTTATTTCTAAGCTTATCTATTTCTTTTATAGCACAAATGAGTTCATATTCTAGATTTACTTCTCCTTCCTCTTCATCATCATCATCATCTAAGTCCTCTTTTTCTTGGCATAAATTTTTTTATTCATAAGTCATGAATAGCACTTCATTTTGTTAGGACATAAAATCACTATCATGCTCATCACTTGTACTACTGCTATCATCGACAGAGTCACTATTTTCTTTTGAGTACATCCCATTTTTATTCTTAAAAAAGCTTTTCTTCTTCTTGGGATAATAGGATTTATATTTTTGATTTTTCTTAGATGAATAAAAATCATCTTTACTTTTATGTGGACATTTAGCAACAAAGTGACCTATCTTTCCACAATTAAAACATTTGAAAGATAACTTACCTTTGTATTTGCTTGAGCCCCTCTTCAATTTTATGATGAAACTGGCTTCTACGTCATCAACTTCCTTAGAGTCAAAATTAGGAGTTTCTTCTTCTTCCTAATTAGAAACTTTGAAAGAAACTTCCCTCTTGGATGACTCAGCATCTCCCAACCTCATCTCATATGTAGTGAAATTTCCATGCAACTCATCTGCTATGAGATTGTTCATATCTTTTGCTTCTTTAATGGAATTTTTTTTAGAATCATACTTTATTGTTAGAGATCTTAAAACATTTTTGACGATGACTGATTCATCCATTGTCTCTTCAAGTCCTCTAATTGCATTTACAATCTCATATACCCTAATAAAAGTCTACAATCTTCTCTTCCTCACTCATCTTAAGACTCTCAAACTGTCCATTATATGTTTGAAGCTTGGCTTGTTTTACTCTGTCATCTCCTTCATATATGCTCTTTAATTTGACCCATATGTCTTTTGCACTTTGATAGTGCATCACTTTGACAAACTCACTATTTGATAATCCATAGAGAATAACATTTTTTTCTTTGGCATTGTTTTCACTGCCAATCAGTAGGAGAAACAATAGGGGGTGTGTATCCATTCTCAAAAGACATCCAAAAATCAAATCCCAAAGAGGTCAAATATGCTTCCATCCTTATGTGATATAAATCATAGTTAGTCCCATCAAATAAAGGTACCTTGTTTGATGATGTTCCTTCATGACTGGTCATTTTGTGTTCACACTCTAAGAATCACTTGACCTAATTAAGATTTTCACTAGGAACCTATGACTCTGATACCAATTTTTAAACACAACTATCTACTAAGAGCAGGGGGTGAATCAGTAGATATCAAAAACCAAATAACTTACAACTTTCAAGATGAATGCTAAACAAATGAAAAAAATTAAATAAATTAAAGAAAGATATCTCATGCATAGAAGCACAACACATAACACATGATTTATGCATGGAAATCCAAAGGGAAAAACCACGGTGAGAATGCTAGTAGAAACTACTGTTCTAATCTAGCCTCATTAAATTTGTCTCACTGACTAAACCTCACTGGTTACATTTAAGGACACCCATCCCAAGGAAACACTAATCCCATATTTTAAGAGCACCAACTCTAAGAAATCACCCACTCCCTATTTTGAGCACAAAATTAGTTTAATCTAACGGCACCAACCAGTCAGATATTTACAATTTAAATTAATGACTTAGATTCATAACATAATCCAAATCTCTGTTCTTTATTGCATGCCTGGTCTGTAACTGCTCATTTCTTATTCAACAAACTCTTGTGTGATCTTCACTCTTTCAACACCCTTTATTTGTCTTTAAAATTATTTTTTTGATGCTCTAATATTCTCCAAATCTACCATCATACCTCTATGCTCATATGACTCTCATATATATGCATCTATAGCTCAACTCTTCTCATTCTAAAATGAAAATAACTATTTGTCTTTCTTTCTCTTCGTCTCTTTGGAATTTTACATCAATTAATATTGATCATAACATTTGAAATATATAGAATACTTTAGAAGAATAACTATTTTTACAAGAAGAACCGATTCATTTCCTTCACTCATCATGCCAAAATTTTGTAACTGACTTACTTTGTTGGGTTCTTGAAGATGCATGACTTATCCTTAAGCAAACCATATTTTTTCAGGTTTTTGACAATGCATTACTTCATCAGGTTCTTGAAGAAGCATGACTCACTCTTTAAGTAACCCTCCTTTTCTTGGGTCTTCAAGTATGCATTACTTCATTGGGTTCTTGAAGATGCATTACTTCAAATTAGCTTGATTGTTAAACTTTGACACTTTGGCTTTAACTCAATTTCTTTGGCATTTATGTTTTTCTTCCCCTTCATCGATCTCTTCAAACTTGCTCAATATTTAACCTACCTTGACCCTTTGAGAATGCCTTACATGACTTCAAACATACCCTTTAACAAAGTTGCAAGTGACCTTTCTTCTTTAGACAAATTATTGTGGGATTTTTATCAAGGGCTCTTTAGGATAATTTCTCTGAAAGAATTATTGGAGATAATTTATCCAAAAGAATTATTGTGAACAATTTCCCTAAAATAATTATTTGTAGATAATTTCTTGAAAAGAATTGTTGTGGACAATTTCCTTGATAGAATTTTTACAGACAATTTCCTCAAAAGAATTGTTCAAGTGCCCTTCAGCATTTTTGTAAAGGTCCACATACCCTTTAACCATTTTGAAAATATCCCTTTGTAATTTTTTCAAGTGTCTACATATCCTTGACAAATTTTATAAAATAATTCATCAAAGTCTTCTTCCTAAAAATGTCCTTCAAAACTACTACAACATACCCTTCAAAACTTTTATTTTAGGTCACTTGTCGTTTGACACTTTGTAAATGTACCATTTGGAAATTTTGTTTTGGATCACTTGTCCTTCGATATTTTTCAAATGATCCTTTTAGAAGATTTGAACAATCCACTTTCCTTTCAAACTTTTTTCAAGGTACCCTTTAGGACTTTTACAAGAGTGCACTTTCCCTTCAGACTTTTTGCAAGGTACCCTTCGGGAATTTTACAAGGGTCCACTTGCCCTTTATAAATGATGTCATGAATATTTTGTCTAATATAGATTTAATCCATTTTTTAAAAATAATTCTCCACTACAGGTTCTTCCCAAAGATTTACTTATAAAAATGAAATAAGTAATGACGTCCTGAAAACCTGATTAATTCCACTAGACAAATTTGGATTCTTTACAGTGCTTGACTTATAAACCATGAAAGAAGTTAAGTCACTGGATAAACCCGATTCACTCTGGCTTCACCTAGAACAATTATTTACATTACTTTTCTCATGAAACTTTATAAGTTGAAGGAAATAGAGTTCACATGCCTTATTTGCATTGTCTTGACCTAGTCAAGTTCTCTGCATTGCTTTAGTTATGAAATTTTATAAGTAGAAGCACATGAAGTTCCCAAACCCAAATTACTCCATCTTGACCCAGTCAGGTTCTCAAACCTGATTTACTCATAAAACATTATAAGTATAAGCACATTGAGCTGACAAACTAATTCATGTTGTCTTGACCCAATCGGGTTCTTAAACCAAATTTACTTATAAACTTTTATAAGTAGAAGTACTTGAATTTCACAAACCTAAAATACTCCATAAGCACATGGAATTGAAAAATCCAAATTAATCTAGAAATTCAAAATCTTCTTAAGCTCATCATCACTATGCCTTTATCATTAATGTTTGTACAGTTGACATCAATGACAACTCATGACACTCTCAAATTACCAACAGATATAGTGCTACTTAATCAATTATATGGTTTTCTTAGCATTAATTATGTCCATGAAATGTGAGTGCCACTATTGGATATCATTCTAAGTTCAAATAAAATCATAGCTCTGGGAGAAGTCATTAGTTACAACCTAAGGCTCAAAATACATAGAAGTAAATATACCAAATGACAATTTTTATATGATGTTGTATTTAATAGATGTTATCATAGCCACTATGCATTAATCTTATGAACAAACTTGGGAACCATCTAAATAATACCCAAAAAATAGGGTTTGTGATGATTTTATCATTTTTCATATTTATAGGTTCAGGAAGGAAATTAAGATGATTTAATATACCATATACCCAATGGTGTATAAGTCCATTTATGGGATTAACATGCCCATGCTTTTAGATTCAATAAAGAGAAGTGTTAAAAAATGGGGGATTATTGGTATTACCCTAAGCATACAATAATCATGATAAAAGGGACCAAACCCCCTATTATATATGTTGTAAAACATCCTAGATAAAGTAGCTAAACAATAAACTTACTTTCAATTGTTTAACTATGTGGACTTTGATTTATGTAATGCCAGACAAGGAGTTATACCTAAACCCCTAATGAGCATTGGTCGCATTCAATATACAAAGTGGGAACACCTTCATTTTGTGGGAAAAATCAAGGTGCATCATGGTTTGAATAGGGTGACATTATGATATTGGTATCAAAGAAACAACATCAAAACCACCATTGCAAAACTAGGAAATATAGTTTGCATTTCATATGGACATCAATACTTTGAGCATGATGATATATTTATAAATGCAGAAGATGACTTTGAGGTTTAAATTTATATGCGTCGAGATCAAATGTTAATGTAAATATTGCAAATGATTTAGTATGATCCTACTATTATTAAGGAGGATGAAAAACAAATTGAAAATGAAGAAGTGGCTATACCACAATATCAAGATCTTCCTCCTCAAGCACAAGTAGGCCCATCTATTGAAACTAGTACACATGTGGAGATAACCCTTCTGATTAGGTCAAATATCTTTAGGGGTCTCCCCAAAACTTTGGGTGTTACTTCCCCTTATTTTACTATCAACATGGAAATATCTGTAGCTCTTGGCAAGTTAATGGGATCATTTTATTTTGCATTCTTACCTCCACTAACAACAATGCAACAAATAAGTCTTCCTTATTCTTTTTTTTAAGTTTATATTATTTCCACATTGCTATCACTTTCCACTATTATTCCTACTACATTTGTACCATTTCCCACTAGTTTTACACACATGTCAGTATTTCCTACTACTATAGATCCCTCACCATTTTTGGCCACTACTCCATTGCAATCATTTCCTAATACAATACCATATTCAATTATGCTTGATAATACTGAGTCACCACATACTGAATTTATAATCCCACCATCACTCACTTCTCCATCCATCACATTTATAATAATTTACACTATTGTTGCCATCCCCTCTATATTGACTTATAAGATAAAAATGAGGAATCTACTAGTCTCTCCTCAGGTCCCTACAATAACACAAGAATAATAAAGACATGTGGAATACTCAGGCGTTCCATTAGGTCTCTTTTATAAAAAACTAGGGGGAGAACAAAAAGAGTGATCAAAAGGGGGAAGAAATGGGAGAATAAGACCAAGATGGTGAAGAATAAAGTGAAAGAAAGGAGGTAACTACAAGATCCTTCCAAAAACCTCTAGTTCGGGATCTCACTCATACATTAGTAGCTACAAATTTGAACCCTCCTCTAAAATTCATAATATAAGACATAGAGTATTTAGACTGATATAAAAGGACTAATCTTTCATAAAAGAGATAATCAGGAAAAGTAGCCAAAAAGAGACTTAGGCTATTATTGGATCTACTCATGTAGTTGATATAATTAACATCAACCTGACTATTCATGCTACTAAAGATTCTTCTAAAATAGTTGAGGTGTATAATTTTACTCAAGTTGATAGTATTCTTGGTAGAAAAGGGAGACAAATGCTAGACAAGGTAATCACTTTTATTAATTCAAATATTATATGTTTTGATACAAGTACAATTGGTGAAGATAGTGATGAGACTCCTTATGAGTCAATGGATGATTATTTGAATAACACCAACCAAGTCACACTAATTTATTTAGTAGGTTCTACACCTTCTACTACTACTAGGGTTACTTATGCATTTATCACAAAGTATTTTCAGAATTTAACTCAAACCCAAATAACTCATTCTTTATTTAGTAATACATACCCACAAGATATTAGGGTAAAGACACTTTTTAAATAACTAATGTATCCCTCTATTTTTAATACATATTCTCCATCACATAGGCCATTTTTCCAATTGGTTATGCCTCTTTTCTAGGCCACTTCAATAGATTATTCCATAGTTATGTGTATAAAACCCCATGCAAAGTTAAATACATCATTGATACACCTACATAAAGGTAAATCATAGGATGGGTGAAAGCTATTCCTTTCATTCTTGATACTTCAACACCTTCTCCTTATATCAAATCTACTACATCATAAATAATTCAACCAGTAGATTATCCACCTTCCACTTATGCACCTATAAGTTAGGCTGACGAGTAAGCTATAGTAAATATTCCTCTTTAGGTCCAAAGGTTACAGGAAGAGGAAGTAAGATGACAATATTTGATCATTGTTGAGTAGCCTAGGGCTACATTCCATTTTGATAGATATACTAATACATTGATAAGGGTAAAAAGGAAGACCATGTTGGTTGAAGGAGAAACTATGGAGTTGGAGTAGAGGGAGTATATTTTGTCCTTAAAAAAGAAAAATAAAGATCACCTAGGGGATACATATGAGTATAAATAATATATCCCTACAGTTTTTTAGATGCAACTGGAGAGTCCTCAAGTATATGTTTAGGAGTTATGACCAATAAAAATAGAGATTACATGAAATAAATTTTATTTAGACTCTTAGTGAAATTATGGATGATGTGAAAAGTGAGGCCAAGAATTTGTATAACATCACTAGCTTGATAAGATATACAAAGGTTGAATCCCAACCTCAATGGGGGGACATGCCCAAATTATATAATAAAATGAAAGATATGGAGGGTAGATTTAACTTCCTAGTCCAAGCTACAAAGAAAAAATATTATTCTTATTTGAATTTAATAATGATACCAAAATTTGCATAGGATCAGAATCATGTATCTACTAAGAGAGATAATTTAATTGTCTAACACCAAGAGATGCGAGATCTACTACAATAGTTTATAAATCATGAGAGAGAATTAGTCTCTATTTTTAAATACATCAAAATGAGAGTCATATGTGTATAGTCCTCTTAGGAAATTAGTTTATAAGACCATTTTTGAAGGCCTACTCTGAGTTATTTTTGAGACCTTTCAAGTTGAAATAATGGAATGGTGTAAAAAAATGATGAAGAAATTGTACAATTGATAAATTTTGCTAGGGAAAAGGTGGTAAATATAAATACACTCCATGTGGAACTTAGAGATTTAATGTTTATACACATAAATTTGATGGATAAGATTCCATAATTTTTAAAAATATTTATGCTCGATTATGAAATATTTAATATTTATTCTTAAGCCTATCATGATTTATATAAGAAATTGGAAGCACTAAAATAGGAATTTTTTTTATTAGGTATACATATATTCCTTCCCACCCAATTAATACTCAAGCTCAAGTTTTGAATTTCATGATGGCACAAACTTCGATAGGTCCCACCTATGTCCCACTTCCCATTTTCACTTCCACAACAACTTATGTAATACCTTAGATTAATTTAGTTATTAAGCTAAGCATGAAAGCTCCATATTTTGGTGGTGCCACATTGACATCATATGTATTCATTTTTCATGATTGCATGTATGAAATGTGACTTGAGTTGTTTCTTTAGTTTTACTATCTTTGTAACAAAGACTTTTGCTGAACATGTATTGTATGCATGTATTGTAAACATGCATTGTATGCATGACTTTTGACATGATCTTGATTTAGAAGATGTAAAATTATATTTCACTTGAAGGATGAGGCACCCCCATCCCAATCCTACTTATACTTATATCCTCCTCATTCTAAAAGGACAAGAATATTTACATTTAAGGCAAATAAGAACATTTGAGGATTGTTCTACAAGTTTGTCTTGATGTGTGTTTCTCTTCCAAAGCATTTTTTTCATTAAAGAAGATCCATCATATTAGTATTTTATTTATTTAGATTGTGTATAAGTGTTTTTAATACAATTATTTATATTATGTTATTATCTAGTTTGAATGTTCTTTGTTTATTTATCATAACCTCCCATTAACAGAGGATGTGCAATAACAATCCAATATTGGTAAAAACCTTTGATTATGATCATTGAATTTACTTTATCTATTTCATTTGATTCCTAACTATGCTTGTGTGTCTTATGTGTTGATAACAACTTAAAATAGGCATTAGTTCTCAATCACTTGTCACATAGAATAAAGACCAGTTTGGAAGGGTTTCATCCATCTTTGAGTCACAATCCCTCTTTTCTTCCCTACATTTCCCTCCTTTTATGTATATATTTTTTTAAGCTAGTCCACCTTAGATTAATTCTACCCATCCACTCTATTATACTTTTGGTTTCTTTTATATTCCATCATAACCAAACCATCTAAGTTAAGTAACCCATTGTTCAATGCTATTGAATCATATGGTTATTTACAAAACAAAATACCTTGTAAAACATGCCTTAGAGTGAAATTTTTCATTGATATTAAAATGTTAGAGGATACCTTATAGGATTCTATGGTGTGCATAAAACCCACATCAACAAGAATTCATTTTGGCACTATAAGGAGGGCCATTTTCATTTCTCAAGGAAGATATTTTAAGCTGTGCTAGATATGATATATATTAACAAGGTCCAATTCTAATATTGGTCAACTAACTTCACCCTTACATATCCATAGAAAACTTAGGTCAGATAAAGGCACCTCAAGGGGATCTCAGACTCAATTTTATTCCACAACTAGAAGAGGTAAATTTTCTCTTCTTGTTATGGCCCTATCTTGGTTAGTTAGTTTTAATATTATTTTACCTAGAACTATCCATGATTTGCCTAGAAACCTAAATAAGTATCTTCTTATAATTTTTCCCTTGTGGGGAAGGACTGTAAAAGAACACAAAGGCTTTTAAAATTTCCATTAAACGTAGTCCATAAATATGTGGCATGCATACTTTTCCATTTTACATTATAGGATGCTACTTATAATTAGTTCCTTAATATCCCTAAGGATTCAATCACTGCCTATAATTAGTGTCAAAATACCTTTTTGGCAAAATTGGACAAGTCACAAGCCCAAGTGTCAAATATCAACATTATAAAATCATGAGGAGAGAACCTAATGAACCAATTAGAGCCTTTAATGCTATATTTCAAGAGATGTATATATAATTAGATGTTACATACATGCATTATGATGTATCAACCCTTGAGATGTACAAAAATGCCTTAGACTCTATGACTGTAGTATTCCTACATAGAGAATTGAACATCAATGCATTATGACTAACCTATGTTGAAGCTACCAATATTGATAGTCAGTTGAACCCCCCATTACAAGATCTGACTATGCCCAATGTTAGTACAAACTTCTTGGCCCTCAAACATGTTTTGAATGCTAATCAAAATGTCATGGCCCACAATCATAACTAGATATATACATAATTATATTTGACCCATACTCTTCCTACTTAAAACCTCAATTTTGTGAATAATTCTATGTCAGCTCCTAATCAACAAAGTTAGAACCAATCCCTAATCCCAGTTAATGTTACTACCACACAAGGAACTGCTTCTAATTATAAAAAAGTAGAACTAGATGTCATTCAACATATGGTGAAAAAACTTATTAATACATTTATGAGCATGTAAAAACACTTTGAAAATATTTTAGGTTAGACAACCAATATTAATTTTACATTTCAAAGAGTACTAGACCATTTAATAGACTAGGTAACAACTCTGATCGATAACCCCTTCATGTCTTGGATGAAGAATGGAGCTTAGTAAAACCATGAAACATATAAGATGAATACATGTGTGAAGTGTATGATTTTGTTTTTTTTATAACTTTTTTATGTATTCAACCTTGTAAGCCTAATCAGGTAATAGAAGAATGCAAAGAGCCTCTCCTTTTGGATTTTGAAAGGCTATAATGTGATGAGACAACAAGATTGTAAAAGACTAAAAATAATGCTTTGATGTAATAGAATCTAGTTCAATGTGTTGATAGATATTAATAGAATTGTTCCACTATGGGTTTCCTTATCTTCTTTTATGTATGGTTTGTGGGAAGTGAACATTTTGTTTTACTTTAATCTATTATCTGATACGATACTAGTTATGGTTCAACTTCTATTTATATATGATTTGTCTTACTTTTCTATATATTATTGTACATCATTTATAATATTTTCATCTCTTTTGTGCCTATTCATATTATCCACTACGTAAGTTATCTCTATAATTATCATGTTCTAGAGTAATCCTAGAAACCTCTATTAACAATGGTGCGGTGAGTGTGGAACCTATTTGAATGAAATATGTTGATATGGTTGCCACAATAGAGAGATATAGAAATATGGATAGATGAGAGAATAAAGAGATTTGTAGAGGAAGAATCACTGAGTTGGAAAAACTACAAGGGAGATTATCCAAGAACACCTCTATGGCGAAATCTATGAAATTTTCTAGTTTGAATTACCTAGATTATTAGCTGCATGGATAGCTAGATTATAATACTATTGTTTTAATCTAAGGAGAATTGAATTTATATTTTGGATTGAGGAAAAATGGAAAAAACTATCCAAACTAGATACTAATTGGTCCCAAATAGTAGATTACTGGATGAAGATTACAATCAATGGCTATATCACAAAGTTCACATCATAAAGATGCATAGATTTTGAGACTACACAAGATTAATTTCTCCAAGGAATTAGAGAGAAATTTTTGTAATGAATACCTTTGTTGATTAAGATGTTGGTTGTGAAAAAGGACATGGTTCCTACTCCAACCAACATGGATTAGTCATTTCGAGTACCATGAGGGTGCATGTGAGAGAAAGTAGATGATGACGAGATGAGTAAAGTGAACTTGAACCTAATCCTATAAAATGGAAGACAAAAATAATTAGAGTGAGAATAAAATTTTGGGACTCAAAAGGGAACTATGACAACAAATAAGTTGGAATAAGACAAATAAACTTGAAGTAACTACAAGTAGGACCAAGTGTAGAGAAGAAATTGATAAAGCTAGAGACATACAAGGAAAAGATGCTAGAGAAGATGTGGAAACTATTGAAGGAGAATGATATGCATAATATGAGAAAGGGCCTAATGAGAAAGAGGATGCTTAAGCAGTGATGGTGAGGTAGATCATTTAGGAAGTAGAGGTAGATTACAGTTAAGGGAGGGATTTTTATATGGAATTATGAAGGAAAGTTCTTGGGAAAATTTAAAATTGAAGGTAGTAATATTACAGGTTCAAGTTTAAAGAAAAAATAAGTGAGAAATAAATGTCATTCATTTCAAGGGTATGCATCCCCAAGTCTAATTTATTTATAGAAGGTATAAAAAGTGTAGAGAAAGAACATGATTCAGGTTGGTTTGATTCCTTTATCGATGAGTTTGTAACCCTCAATGTAGAAACCAACAAGGCATTAGAAATAAAGAAGTTACAGGAAGAAATATTTATTGTTACTCCTAAAAAGAGTAGTGTGAAGCAACCTATAGTCATATTAAACACTACGCAGTCACTTAATAGTGCAATAACTAGTGTGTAGACACCACCAATCATAGTTGTTAGTATTCAGACATCTACAGTAATAAATATTAGCCTACTAACTATGGTGCTTCATGTAGGTATGTTTTTACCTTTAATGCCTTATGATGGATCTTCATACCCTGAATAATACTTGCTAACTTGTGAAATGAAATGGGTCATAAACAAGGTAACATTAGATGATGTGAATAAATGTGAACTCGTAGGGGCTTCAGGAAGATGTGCTTTGGAGTTCATTTTCAAAAGAAATGTAATTTCCATTTATTTCTCACAAGTTAAATATTTTATAGTATCAAAATTTAAGGTAAAAAAATTTCTAGTCAAGTGATTTAGGACCTAAAATAAATCTAGCAAAAATAAGGAGAAATAGTTGGAGAATATGATTGTAGGTTGTTCAATGAGATGAATAAAATCACTTTAATTTTAGAAGATAAAGATAAGGATTCTTAGTTTTTATAAAGATTATGATGAAGAATAAGGTTTACTATTACACAAACCTAGTTCTCCAACAAGGTTGATGCTATTTTGCTATCATAAGAGTTGAATAGATACAAGATTATGTAGATCTTCCATTAGTAGGATCAAAAGTAGAAGCTAAGTTAAATAATTTTATGAGGAAGATGAATGATATTCATGAAAATGATAAACTTAAATTGGTCTTATGGTGTATAGAGTATGGTTGTGAGGGACATCATAGGAATGACTATCCAATAATTAAAATAAAATTTTATGAAATCTACAGGGTAGTTGGACATCCTACATCCAAGTGTCATCTTTTTCATCAATATATCAAAAAATAACTCATGTAATATAATTTTTTAAAATATGCAAATCATGATGAGAAAATATGTTGAACCTTGAAATAGTAAAGTAAGATATAATTAATAACATCTTCATAGCTTTGGCCTAGAAAATACCTACTGCTAAGCAAGTAATTTCAAGACTAGACATGGAGATGACAATTGTGATTCAAATTAGTATGGGATGGGTACCTTCACCACTATAATACTAGATGCCTTCATCACCGAAGTACTATCCATATGGTTTACCAAGTTGTAATAATATGTCATATCCCTTGTATAAATATTTTGGTTAGTATTTGCAACCCTGAAATAACACAAATCTTTAGCAACGATAGGCAAATTGGACTCCAAGTTCCCCTCAACATTAATATGGGGGATATGATGTAGAGATGAATTGAAAAGGAGGATTTATTGGAAAAAAATCCTGAGGTTAGGGATATAAAAAGAATTGAGGAGGCTACATAGGGGGTATAGGGGAGGATATCGTGGTAGATATCAAGGAGGTCGCAATAATGATAATTGACAAAATTGAACTCCCTTACAATGTTATCTATGTAGATCATATAATCATTATGCAAGTAATTATCCCATAAATCCTTAGAGACAAGTTTATTGTGTACATTACAGTGTCAAAGGTCAACATCAAATATAAGATTGCCCTATTATGGAAAAATAAAGAAAGGAGAATCCAATGCATAATGTAAACATGATTAATGCATAGCTAAAGGTGAATACATTTGTGAAAGTCATCACAAGGAAACAAAGAGATGAAAAAGGCTTACATCCTTTATAAATACCTTAATATCATGGTATTAGAAAAGTTTAGTAAAATAATTTAATGTATCAAGATATGCATGTATTATAGGAAATACAATAAAAACTAGTTTGTAATGATGATACACTACTATTGATGCTCAAATATATGGGAAAATTATAAGGATAATGTAGTAAGAGGGATTTATGACCACTTTTATGGATATAATGAAACTAATTAGTATATTATGTAGTGAGTATATATCCAAAAATATCACTAACCTCCTACATAATCTCCTGGGATGTGCATAGTGAAGACAAATAAGGGTTGATAAAGTAGTTTGGTATGTCAACACCAAGAAGCCTTGGGATGTGGAATCATGAATAGATATTGAGTTGGTTGGATATGAAATTCCAAATTTAGTATTTGAATTTAATATTATAGTCAATATGATTCCCCACTCAACATGGGTAGCCATTGGTTGACCAACTCTAAACTATAATATAGTAACATTGAGTTTAATGGATTATGGCTGAGTCAAACCCATTGGCTAGCTAAAATATGTTGAAATTAAAGTGTCTAAGCTTATATTTTGAGGGTGTTTTGATTTCATCAACATGAATATAGTATATACCTATTATCCTACCTTAATCAGTGAGAAATGGGCCTATGATGGCCAAATGACTATCAACACTATGCATAATTAGTTAGAAGTGCATCAGAAAGATAAAATAGTAGTCATACCTTTAAATAAATCTAAAAAAAATCCATATTGAGTTTATATATAAAACAGTCCTTAAATATTCTTCAAGGCTTGATGATCATGCTTTGAAACACCCACATATATCAAATATTTTACTCATGTGTCAATGGTGATGATATTCAAGCACACAAGGGTGATTTTGTTTGTCCTCCATGACCACACATGCCAATAAGATTGAAACCAATTTAAAATGAATGGATGGACCCTTCAAGTTTGTATTCATAATTCAACTCTAGCAACCAATTTTAATTTGCAACTAGATGGTGAAAATTGAGCCATAGGGGTTTCATAAGCCATTTGAGTGATCAATAATCTAAATGATTGTTCATAAAGCATAAGACATGAAACTTGAAACTTTGATCATGGGATAAAATTACACAAGGAATAATATCATCCCCTAAATGTACTTACTCTGACTCATCTTCTCTTGGCCTTACTAAACAAGAACCATTAACCCTATTTGACCCTTTCAAGGAGAGTGATGAAAAGATAGATTGGTTTTCTTCATTCTTGGAGTTGTCAATACTTTTTGACCCTAGAAATGACTATTGGGAATATCAAGGCACTCTTTTAAAGAACACTCTCCTATAGCCAAGCTATACAGTCTGTACACTTTTCTAAAAATAACTTTATGAGAGCACTTCATCTTGACATTAAACCTACTAAATTTGTTACTTAAAAATAGTTATATGATACTTTATGGCACATTGGACTTTGAAACAAACTTTTTAACACTTGTCACCTTGAAGGGAATGCAAAAGCTTCATAAATGACCCCAAAAGTGACCTTAAGTGACATATAATCAACTAATGACTAAATTTGTCTATAACCAAGGCTAAAGACACATTATAAGACCCCTATCTAGGACTGACCTTAGTATACCCCTATATAATTTTTTCAACTATAGGGGGTTGACCTATTTTGACATGTGGTCAAAATAGTCAACATTCTTTGAAATTTCCTAGGGGTGACAAGCCAACTATGCCAAAGACCAATAGCCTACTCCTATCCATTGAGATTATGAAGTCAGCTATGTAAAAATTAGACAATGAGTTGCCTTTGAAAAAGCACCAAACAATAAAAAACAACACAAAAAATGAGAAAATAAAACACATAAGACAAGACAAGACAAAAAACACACACTTGTGATCTCATGAGAACTTATGAAAGACACATGGCAAACCCAAACAATCTAAATTAAATACAAAATAAATTGAATGAATCTCTTCCTCCTAAATCAAATGGGAAGCTTGAAACCTTTTTTGATTCATGAAATGAAGGAGTAAATGAGGCATATTGATTTTTAAACCTATTCATTGATGCCTCCATCTCCTTCATGCTATTTGTCAATCTCCTTTGCATGATTATCAATGCAATCAAGGTAGCTACAAGTAGATCACCTATGGAGGTGAAATCCTCTTAACTTCAATCATCTCAATTTTTTCATTAGACTCGTCAAATACAACTTCTAGTGGTATTTCAACAAGGTATGTTCTCTTAACCTCCATGATACTCTTAATGAGGTTAAACATTTTTTTCAGTTTCAAGTTCCTTGAGCTCATTTAAGAGATTTGCATAGTCCACCCAGTCTTGATTAGTGTCCTCCATATAAACCTCTTTCTCTATCTTATTATATTCTTGGCCCTTAACTTGGAAAAATTCTTCAAGATCTTAAAAAATATTCACTAGATGCTGCCTATATACACATAATATTTTTAAATTTTATTGATTACCAACACTTTGTATCTTGCAAGAACTCATTGAGTCTTAATCTATCTGAGTGCATGCCTTAAGGGGTGCAACAATAAAGGGGTGGATATACCATTGGTGATTTGTAAGATTATTTTTCCTTTTACCACTTTCCATATACACACTTGTCTCCTCAAACCATTTACGATAAGCTTATTCTTCTCAATATTACCCATTCCAATCATTTGTCACATATGTATCCTCCTTGTTCTTGCCTTGACCCCCTTCTGCCAGTTGATTGTAATAGGTTGATTAGGTCAACCCTGTATAATTTTTAGCCTCTAACTACTATACAACATTGACTGCATCGATCTTGTAATATTTAAGGATATTTTTCACTTGGAGTTTTGTTAGATCTTCAACTGACCTAGCTTGGGACCTAGTGATTTATCTTCAAAAAACATATAGGGTCAACTATGTCAACCCTATACAGCCAACATATTCAGAAGGATTTAGGGCAAGATCAACCTATATATACAAGTTTATTTCCAACCATTCTAGAATAGATAATTGAAGAAGAATAAGTGTGAATGAACATCTAGTTATTGACCATTCTACTCGAGGAATAAAGCTTATGGTTCTATACTTTTTTTGTAGGTAGAGATATTGTCTTATAGATAAGTCTTTTAGATGCATATATAGGTTATGTAACCTAGAGATGATTTGTATTTACTATCCTTACATACCACAACAATATCTTATAAATTGCCTTAACCAAAGGAGAGATTGAGGCACGATGGGTTCATCTTCAAGGTAAGTATTCCTAACTTTATTTCTCTTTTGTAAGAGTAAATAGATAATGTAGTTGTGTTTCTCTCCCATGAATTAGGATTCTGTATACATTAACATGAGTATATATATTCTATGCATGTTTATTTTAGTTTGTTTTGTTTCTAACCCCCATTTTGTGCCACAATTTTTTGTGTGCACTAGATTAGATTTACTTTCTTGTTTATTAGAATAGAGTGAATATCAAAAGCTAGGACTCTTTTAGGGTTATTACATGACTGTGTTAGACTGTAAGATTTGGAACCCTTCATGTCATGGTTTATTGTGACAAGTGATCCCCTAATTAGGCTTAGTAGATCCCCATATTGGTCATGATCTTACTTAATAAATGTATTCCCAAATAGAAGTGTAGGTATGATCTATCTTCTATGAGCTAGGATTGATTTATAGACATGATGAATTTCTAATTACATACATTATAGTGGACTTGATGTGAACTAACCCTTGTAGGATTTGTTCATCTCAATTCATTTCTTTTATTCTTTCATCATTATTTTTATCATATATTTTCCATATTGGATCGACTCTATCGACCCAATATCTAACTTCTATGCATAGGATTTTAGGTACAGGCTACTGGATTGACCCTGTCGACCCAATACAAGCTTTTTAGACATCTAGTCTAGATGACTAGGTTAAACCAGTTGACCTTGTACATTTTTAAGCACTCAGCAACAAGTTTCTATAAATTTTGATCGACCTAGTTCACTTAGTGTAATTTTTAAGCATATATCAAGGTTCTTGAACAATACTCTTCTTTCTCTTCATCTATGATCAACCAAGGTTATTTTATATGTCTTTATATATTTATTTACTTTCTTTCCTTTTATAGTTTGCAGTATTTAAAACTTCCCTTGCATATTCAATTAGATCAACCCTATTGACCCAATTCTATTTCTATGTGTTGTCTGAATAACTGGGTCAACTCTACCAACCCTATTCATTTTTAGACCTTGCTTTCACATTACAAGTTCAACCTTGTCAACCCTATTCTATATTTTTTGCATACACTATTGATTATATCAACATTATACCTTGTTCTTATGTTGAAATTGACCTTATATGCTATTAATTAATTCACACTTTCTTTTCTTATTGCTTGCATGCTTTGAATACATCACATATCTTAATTAGGTGGTTTTTAATAAATCATTTAGTGTCACTATTTTTCTATTTTTTGCACACATGACCAAATCACAAAATCTAAATAAGTATTTTAACATTTGTCTACCCAAGGCCAACCTAATTGGATTTCATCACCAAAGGGGAAGCCAACTTGATACTCTGGTTAAGTATAAAGCATGGTTAATGGTATATTATGGATAAACACTCAACACCCTTATCATTGTGGTGTGTAAAGTGAGGGGGTAAGCCCCAATACCAAGCTTGTATCATTACCACTACATCCTCTTTCAGTTAAAACTACCTAAAACCATCCTTAGATTGCCATTCTAGTTCCTTACTTAAAGCCAACTTTTTATCACATTTAAAATCATATCTTAATAATCTAATAAACATTCATTTTGACCAATTAGTTAGCTATTTACTTTCCAAGTTGATTGCTTGCTCTTTGTTTAATTATATTTTGTATAGAAAAAACATGTATTAGCTAGCATTGGTGAAAGGTCTTATGCTATGTGCTTCAATTAGATTGGCCAGTGTTAATCCAATTGACTGTTTGTTTCCTTTCAACTATTTATTTTCAAATTTCTTGCAAAATTTATCTTGCTTCAATTCACAAATTTGTTATAGTATTCTTAATTTTACCTATCTATTTTATTGGATTGACCCAATTAGCCCTATACCTTTTTTTGGCCTCTATTCACTATATTGGATCAACCCAGTCAAACCTATATTATTTACAGACCATGTTTGCTCTTTTTTGAATTTCTATTCATTGTACAGGATCGACCTAGTCAACTTGTACTGTTTGTAGACCCTATTTTTGTGCTAGGTCAATCTGGTTGACCCTATAATATTTTTACCATTTCCTATTTTCTTGCTTCTCATCTCTCTTTCTTTTCCTTCATCATTGACTTTCTACTTGATGATAATACTGAGTTTTAGTCAATAGACATGATGAATTATACCAATCCTCATAGGGTCTCCTATATATAGAGTAGGGATCCTGTCTTGGATGCTAGTAATGTTCATGTTGCCACTTTCACAATGAACTATGTGACCCATCCTAATACCTCTTCATATCATAATCCTTTCTTTTCATTAGAAGACCAATTGAAATTAGAGTATACCCCTAAAATTCTCTTCTTTATCTCCAAATTTATTCAACATTGAGGAAAAAATCCTTCTACTATTTTCAATCTTATGATTAGTGATCAATTCAAATAGTCTCATTCACCTAATCCTACATTCTCAATAGGATTTATAGGTACCACTTTCTTTGATTCTCAACCTCTTCCTTCAATTATGACCCCTTCTCATAGCATGAACTCTTATTCTCTAAATTCTTCCACCTTCATGCCTAGTATATCCACTAACATGGTAGGTTCTACATATAGTGGGCCTCTCATAATATCCAATATCCTTAACCCTTCCACTAGTGCATTGTTTTCTACACAAGGTAATCATGCTGCTAGTGCTTCTTGTTCTCAAGCATTCACTAGTACATCTTTTGCTACACAAGTAAATTTTTCCACTAGTGCCTCACATTCTCATAAATCCTCTCAAGTTCCTATCAACACCGATAGTGGTACCCAAGCCATTAATACCACCTCTAGTGCTTCTATTAATACTAATCAAACACATTAAATATTGTTCAAACACTCAATAAAATGAATACCTTTCAAGATCATAATACAAATAAAATTATGAGAATGAAAAACCACCTTATTCATCTTCAATCTCATCCTCAACTAATGGCTTGGGTAACACATAACCAAAATGTTCCCCTTCATCCTCTTAAATATTCTCAAGGTAATCTCATTCCTCAATATCCTTTAGTCAACAAAACCATTAAGAATATCCAAATTGAACCTCTCACTACTCAAATTTCTAACATTTATATAGGAGGTATCACACCTAAAATTTCTTATAATGGATCAACCGATCCCACCCTTCATCTTAAAACATTTGGAAATATTTATAAGTATTGACTCAAATTAGACACTTTTGCTGCTACCAAAATAATAGCCAAAACTCTCATAGGTGATGCCTTGGATTGGTAAAACCAACTTAGAAGTCATTCCATTAATAGTTTGGAGGATTTATTGAATGCTTTAGCTCAATATTTCCAAACTAGTGATCTTCCTGAAAACAATTTGGACCACTTCATAAATTGTGAACAACTTGAAAATGATACTACTCAAGCCTTTGTTAAAAGGTGGAAAACTTTGTTAAATAAGTGTGAACATAACATGGCTGACAAAAATATTTTCCATCTTTTTACTAATGCCCTATTTCCTAAATTATAGTATTGGGTTCATACTCTCTCTTCACATACATTAGAGGAGGCCATTGAGCAAGCTAAACAACAAGATTTCTTTATGCATCAATTCAAGCCACCCCAACCTTATATGAGCCCTCATATCTTACTTAAGAACAAAAATGGAAATGTTACCAATGATGGTGTTATAGATTATTATGACACCATTCACAATGTTCAAGCTATCATTCACAACCAATATTCATAACCAATTCCCCCTTATCAACAATATACCAATCCTCACTTATCTTCATAAAAAAAAATTAATATCCATAAACCTATATCCTTAGAAAAATTATTTAAGTGTATACCTAGGCCTTTTCCATGAAAAATTGACCCTACCCATCCTATGAAATCTTGGTATGATCTTACCAAGTTTTGTTGGTTTCACACTAGTTGGGGTCATTCTCATGAGACCTATAGACAACTTCATAATTTATCTATGGAATTTCTTCTTGGTACTAATTTTAAACATGATTATATCATTCAAAAGATTCAAAAGATTATGAAATTTATTTCAAGTATTATAAATCACATGATAAATCTCAAGCATTTAACCAAGCCAATGCTCATTTGGCTATCTAGAAAGACCCTCTTCCTAATCATCAACCTATCCAAGATAATCAAGACAAAGCCACCTCTTCTACCAATAATGTAGAAATTCTTGTTGAACCCACTTATGAAGAAAAATTCTTGTTAACATGACTAATATATGAATGGTGGTTACTTTTATCTATTCCTAACCTATCTACACTCTTCCTTCATCTAGAACATATCGTGTTATCTAGGATTCTTCTCCAACTCATTTAAATGAGTTGGGGCAAGATGACCTTATTAATTTTTATGATCTAATTTTTGAATCTCCCTTGGATAACACTTCCTTTTCTCTTTCTACCACTCTTTTATCATCTTCTAACATTAATGATAATCAATCTTCTAATAACACTTCTTCTACCATTTCTCAAAATCAACTTGAACCAAATACTTCATCATCACAACATAATCTACAACTTTGTTATAAATCTTCTTATTATTACCAAAAAAAATTCTAATGTACTTCGGTTCCTCCTTTTAAGGACCTTTTTAATCATTATGCACCTATATTTAACAACTTCTTATGGGTTATGATGAGTGGGATCCCATTACAGAACTCACTAATCTCCCATCCCAGATTATGTTCCTTGAGATTATGAGGACTTATCCATGTCATATAAACCATCTCATGCAACTATTTTTTTGAGATGAATACCACTCATCCTCCCCTAATAGGATAGGAGGCAACCTTATCTGGATCTGAGGATAATATATTACAACAATGTGAAGAGATGTCTATCAACATTGATGAAACTATGGACACTTCTCTTTCCTTAAAATTTCCTATAGATTATATGATTTTTGATGATATTATACTTCATGTAGATGATCCTCACTTATTCATTAGTGTTAAAATAGGTGATATCCAAGTTAAGCATGCATTGGTTGATGAGGGTTCTAGCACCTATGTTGCCTCTCTTGACTTTATTAAGACCCTTGGATATTTAGAATGCAATCTTAAGTCTACATGCAACACCTATCAAAGATATGATAGAAGGAAAATGCCTCCTCTAGGTTGTGTATTGATTCCCATTACCATCCCACCTATCACTATCTATGTGAAGGTGATGATATTTAACTTTCCCCTTTCTTATAACATCTTGCTTGGTAGGCCATACTCACTATATGAGAGTTGTTGATTATTATGCCTGCCAATGCATTAGATTCCATCATAATAGATCCATTTATAAGATTTATGGTGACCCTAACCCTTAGAATTTTTAATCATTCTGAGACCATGGTGTCTTAAAAATTCTTACTCTTAAATCTTTGCCTAAAACTCCATTATGTGAGTCTCAACATCTTAATTTTCCATTAATTCAACCTGAGGTTACAAAAACATCCCAAAATCATAGGGAACATTCCTCCTAACTTCTTAGATTATAATGATGATGAGATTGATGAGATTAACCTAAAGATTAAAACTTCCAATCTCTCACCTCATCTCAACTTGTATCTTCCTACTTCCTTACATCCTCATTCTTGCAAGCCTCCTTATGATGATATTCCCATAGTCTTGACCAAGACTTGGAATTCTATTCACCACACTTCCTTGGATGATAAGGTCATCCCTACTTGTGTCATTGATATTCATACCATGGATTATGATGATGAGTATTCCCTAGATTCTTAAGCAGTCTTGTACAGGCCTGTGATATCAAGATTGTCTATTATCATTCTTTTTTACTTGAGTATTTTCATGTATCTTCTTGTATTCCTTCATTTACAATTCCTAATTTTAGTATTTTTACTATTTATCATAGGGTAAATATGGTACCAAAACCTCTAATTTTTGAGGAGCCTTGTATTAGTATACTCATATATTATGCTATGATCAGGCCTTACCACTTTTATAGGTTCCTTGATCATCATAGTTAGTTTACTCCTAAGAATAGTGAGACCCTTACTAGACCTCATGTATATCTCATTCCTAACTTAGTAGATCCCTTATTGGAGCCCATTCCCACTCCTACTATAGTTGAGCCCATTCTTTCTCCTGCTATAGTTGAGACTATGCCTATTCCTATTCTTGCTGACCCTACCCCTTCTTCTTACCCCATTGATCCTTCTATTGAGCCTAGTTCTATTCATCCTCCATTACCACCTTCCCTTAGTGATGGTTTTCTTCCTTTGCCTAGAATGGCTCTATTGCCCACCAAATAAGCCAATGCATCCTCTCTAGCTTCTTCCACTCCTATTATACCTCCTTTTGTGAGTGCTTCCCCTAAGACCACTCATAGGTGTATTTTTAGCTTTCATGGGATAGATAATCATTCTTATACCCATTGTCACAAGTTACAATAATATATTGATACTTTGCATCCTTCCTCTCTTTCTTCAGATAAAGCCATGCCTACCCCAAGGTTCTATCTGAATATATATGTAAGTATGGTGAGGTGTATTATCTATGGCACCAATGTGGCACCTATCACACTGATCATTGCCACATCCTTCAACAACACCTTAATGACTACCTTATAGCTATTCTTGAATCTTATTTTGTTCCTCTCACAGGTCATCCCCATAAGAAGGGTTTACCTTATTATATTATGGCTCCACCTCTAGTGGTTTTATCTCCTCTTGTTGTCCCTTTATCACCTTTTATGCCTCCACCCATGATTCCTTCATGTGTGGACCTTCCCTCACATGTGGATCCTTCTCTACCTATGAGTCCTTCACTCGTGGATCCATCTCCACTAGTGATTGATACATCTCCCATAGATCTTGATACCATGAATTATCCTAAACATCCCTTGCTTGATTTCCCTCCTTAACATGATCCTTTGAGCATTCCTAATTTTTCAATTGAGGAGATTAGAAGAGAAGTCTTTTCCCATTTTTCGTTGAAGATTAATGAGACATTAGCAACAATTCATATCTAGTTTCATAGAGATTTATCTGATGTATTGGATAATGAATGTGGGAATATTTATAAATACTTATGAGCACATTCATGGTGCCTTTACCTTAAAATTTTTATTGGACATGTGTTCCAATTTTATTTTTATCTATCTATTATAGCATTTAACATTGTGTCAAATTCATATTGTTCTTATATAGTGATTTTAACTTTTTCACTATATCTTACTTATTTTTTTATTTATATTTGCATATGACTGTCTTTCGTTATCATTGCTTTCTCTTTCTTTTCTAATTTTAAAAAAAACTCTCTTCTTGTGCCTTTATGATTGCTTGCTTTCTTATCTCTATTTTCATAGATAATTGTCATTGTGACTTGGTTATACAAACCCTATTCCTTTTGGTCCTTGTCTCCTTTTACCATGTGATCAATTAGAAAAAAATGTATCTCATTATAATTTCATTTCACTATTCCACATTTGGATCTTCTTTTTCCCTTCTTCCTTTTTCACAAACTAAGCACATACATGATTGAGACTTGAGATCACATGCTAGTTCATCGTCAAGCCTAAGTGTCTTAGTCAGTCTTTGTCTTTGGTTAACTTAGATTAATTTAGCCTTCGACTAAAGATCATTCATATGTATCAATACATATCTCATGATTGGTCATTCCAAATCCATATGGAGGAGGAATCTTAAAAATCCATAAAAAGTTAAAAGCCAAATTATTTTACAAAAGGCAATGATATAAAATGCATAATATTTTTAAAATTCAAATCACACTAAAAGATGTGATTCAAACAACATCTCTTTCTTCTATTCAAATATAAAAATCTACAGTTGGCCTCATGGTAGAGCTAAGGTCCTTTGGGGTGTGGTAGGCTAGTATATTAGAAGAGGAGAATAAAAGAATCTTTTAGTGCCACCTAATTTCTCATGCAAGTACCCAATCTTCATAGTAGACTGATGGCTCTGTAAGGGGTCCTAAAGAGTGACGAACATGTTGTGGGAAGGTAGGTCCATTTTACATTTCCTTATACCAATCTAATTTCATTAGTTGATCTTAGTAGCACACTTATATACCTACAAAGCTTTATGTCTATAGTGAATAGGTTTCTTTTTTACATTGATGGTCATTAGTCACTTAGTGTCTTTTCATGTCCTTACTATGGATCTTGTCTCCTAAGGTATTCTCATAAGATGCCTACATCTTGATTTTTAGACTCCTTTTGTTCATTCCTATATTCATCATATTTACTCTTGAAAAATATTGTTTTGTCTACTGATCACTCCCCTTGGGATTTCATTTGTGAGTTGCATTATAAGACCATGGGTAGGACCCAACCATCATCATAAATTACCAGCTTTTTCCTTCCTATTACCCACCTAATTTATTACCTAATTTATCTAATTTTACACCCCAGTGGTCTTCTCTTTGTGAGTTGCAGTATAAGATTGTGGATAGGACCCAATATTCCTCACAAATTTTTCCAATAATACAAGTCACAAACAAAATTATGTGTTAAAGATGATATAATATGTGATTTATTATGAAGTTTCACATCATTGACATGCTTCCCAACTTTATTTAGTGTTTTTTATGCTTACTTCATTTCTCTTTCACTTTTATCTTCTTATTTTTTGAATGCATATAAGAATATAACCATTTATTAAATTTTTCATACTTCCCACCTTAAAATAGTTTGATAAATTTAAGACCAATATTTTTCCATTTTTGTTTTTATCTTATACTTCCAACATGATTTAGTATAATTGATTGACTTAATTAATTTATTTTTATACCATTTGTGACCTTTTACATACCTTCCATTTTTTTACATTGTTTTCATACTTCCCAATGTGATTTAGTATGATTTTACTTGTTTTAATTTGGTGAAAAAATAATTCACTTTGGTTTAAGAAAAAATTCCTTTTTATCATCTTATTTTACCATCCCTTATTTCTTTATACTTAGTAATTTTTTTGTTATTACACGTTTCCCAACTTGAAATAATGTGTAGTACATTATTTTTGATTGATTATATTTTACCAAGTCTTTTTGCCTATTTATTTTTAACCATGCATATGTTCTCCATAATGCTAGAAATGAAACCACATCTCATATATTTCCTATAACATATACAACAAACAACTAAATACATGTGCTATATAGAAATATATCCAAAGCTTCTGCAACCACAACCATAATGATGATAACATACATAATTAACATCAATATGCCAAAATGATACATCATATATATCTCTCATGAGTTTTTATATAACAAGTGCAACCATATATATAATGCTCCAGCTCTATAGATGGGCTCTATTATGTATATATTGTGGCTTAACCATGATACCTATTGAGTCCTCAATCTAACTCTTTTGAATAGTACACTATAAATAAGCCATCTAAAATCTTAATCCATCAACCTATCCCTCTAGATGTGTCACCCATGCTTGTACCTAAACCAATTAGGCTAAGGTCACCATGTATGTCACCCTCTTTGACTCTTGTACCTATATCATATGGGTTAGGGTCATTATATGTGCCTATCATCTACATCACTATAGCTAGATGTGCATCTCTCTCCTCTGTCAGGGTCTACCATGCTTGTATCTCACCCACACCCATATCTAATGGTTTCTACATTCTCTCTTTGTGGGCTCATATCTACCTTGCTACCTCCCTTGCTTATTTAAACCAATGCACCTGAGCTATGGCAGATGGTATAATGGGGTCCTCTAATGTAGTAGGGCCATATGACTACAAAGTATCATCCAAGATGTCATGAAGTGATCCCCTCACAATGGACCCCCATCTCTCTTCCTCATCCTCAGCCACACCTACATAATCACACCCAGATAGATATTAGATCACAATTATATCTCATAATATCTATCTATCTATCTCTAGTTTCTATTTCAAAATAAAAACATAAGCAATAATTTTAATCATCTTTATTACCTATTTGTGTCTCGACCACTATGGTATCATAATCTATACAACCACCTAGTATAGTCTTTCCATCTACATAGCCTCCTAACACCTCCTCTATAAGTTTCCTCCTTAGCTCAAATCTAACTATCATGACTTGTGTTCAACTCAACCTATACCTGAGTAGCCTCTCTATTATCCATCTTTCCTTTGGCTCACCTACTAGGTCATCAAAGATGGTGATAGTCTCCACTCTCTCCTATTATTCCTACCTCCATTGATGCCATGTCCTTGGTGGTAACTTCTCATATTGCTATAGATCTAGTGGTGGTATATCTAATGTCACTACCTTCACACCCCTCTCATCCTACTCTACTCTCTATCATACTCATCTAGTCTATGGTCACTCATGATGTGGTTTAAGCATCAACCTCATCATTGGTGTCCTTAGGTCCCTCCTCCCTTATGGCTCTCTCACATGTTGAGCCCACTACTTAGGAATCAATATCAATGCCACTGGATGAGGTAAGACCATTTGTCTTGGTACCCATGACACTAGATGTGGCTCTCTCCATTAATTTTAATGTTTTATCACATCTATCCTTGTTGTATCTAGTGCAACTGTGTACCAACTTGACCATGTAGTCATTATATGCCCATATGGCTACCACACTATGCCTATGCATCTCACCCTCTACAATAATAGAATGTGGAGCATAACCCATGCTACTTGGCCCTCTCTCATGGGGAAACCCAAGCAGCCAATACATAAGAAACCTCTCATATATCCAAGCCATCAGTAATATGATCATTTCTAACAACTTCTACCTTCTGACCAACACATCATATAGATTGCGTATGAGTTGGACCTAGATGATATATCCAAGATCATATAGTACTTCACCCTCTAAGATCATCATGCATAAGGCTTCCATGAATAGTGGTACCTTACCATCCAACTTGTGATATAACACTCATTGTGTCACAAGTCCTATCATAGCCTTCCACATATCTAAAATATGTGATGCATATACATCAAACATATAAAATCTCCTACCTACCAATATCGTATCTAAGCCTATAGACCATATGGATAAGGCTCTCCTCTCCTCTGGGCTATCTAGTATACCAATAGTCATTGGTGCTCCTACTATCGATAGACCTAGGATGGAATGCACATCCTCTAGAGTGATAGCTACCTCTACCACATCCCCATCCACCTCTCATTTGAAGGTGTTAGTTAATCATTCCCAACATCCAAGGAACATGACTAATAGATCCACACTTAGGGGAATCCTACACATGTTAGCTATCCCTCTTAGGCCTAAAACTAATAGCTTAGATCTATCTCCTACTATTAGATGCTACAATAGGTCTAGTATCCATGACATGTCTACCAATATTTAGAACCTAGGTTATCCCTACAACCAAGAAATAATAAAAGATGTATTAAATCTTCTATTTCATGTATAATCATAATACATTCTTTTTAAAATTTCAATAAAAAACAAGCTTAAACTACTTTAATTCATTCATTTTTACCTATTTTTATCTTACTCAGTCTTTTTTATCCTTACTTGGTCATTTCAGGCCATTCTAGCCTTCTTTCAACCTTTTTCACGTATTTCCTTACCATTCTAGTTCTTTGATCAACCTAGTTTGACCAAATTTTTTCTATTTTTAACTTTGTTGACTTAAAAATCTAAGTCAACCCTCTTCTTTTCCCCTCCCTAGTACTATGTTATCATTCTATACTTTTTAGATCAGCTGGCAAACTGTACTAGGTTGGTAGTTTGTAAAACATACAAGGTCGACACATACCTACTGGGTTGGTAGTGTGGATTTTGCCTATTTTTAGCCTACTGGGTCGACTAGGTTGATCCAATTGTTTTTTACTACTGATCACTTGCATTTTCCTAAAAAGTGCCTTTTTGCAACTTTCTTCCTAATTCCTTCAAACCCATTTCCTATCTTAGTTTTTCCTACCTATAGAATTTAATTTTGCTTTATTTCAACATCTATAAAATGTTAAAAATTAATTTTTTCTAAAAAAACACTTAATTTATTAAATTACTCAAAAACTAGCTTAAGATTTATAGTTACATACCTATAGTGCACCTATTGCCACTCCTAGAGCTCCCCCTCATCTAGCTTTTCATTTCCTCACCATCCTATCTCATTTGGTCTCTAGAGCTCTTTTTTATCTCTTTCACAAGTCAAAATAACCAAATGAATTCTCTTTCCCCTATTTAAAACACCGTCTTAAAATTCAAATTCTTCAATTATTTTCCTATAGATTCCTTCTTTTGCTTATATATTTGTTTCTATTCACCCATTTTTAAAAACCATAAAATGCATTGGATTCATGATGACATATAAAATCTTTTCCACTATCATATGCCTATTTTCTAAAAATTTCAATTTTTGGCTATTTTTTGCACTAACTTCTACAGGTTTGCCTAGTGTTCTTCACAGTGGATGCCGTCCCTTTTTTTAGTATACTTATTTATCTAAAACACTAAGGTAAGTAAAATTATGTTTTTCTTAATTTTGTCTTGTAATATATCTTATTTGCTACTTATTACATTTTACTTAGCATCAATGTTATGTTATCATGTTCTATTTATCGAAGCACCATCTTGTGTTTCACTTATGTGGCACATGATGATCTTCAATTAGGGCATATGTATACACATTATATTTTTAATTTTTATTGAATACTAACACTTTGTATCTTTCAAGAACTCATTGAGTCTCAATCTCTCTGAGTGCATGCCTTAAGGGGTGCACCAGGAAAGGGGTGGGTAGACCATTGGTGCTTCATAATATTATTGTTACTTTTTCCACTTACAATATATATAATTGTCTCTTAAAATAATTTAACCTAAGCTTATTCTTATCAATCTTACCCATTATAGTCATTTATCACATCTTTATCCTCCTTGTTCTTACCTTGACCCCCTTCTTCTAGTTGACTGTACTAGGTCAACTAGGTCAATCCTATATAGTTTTTAGCCTCTGAATACTATATAGGGTCAACTAGGTTGACCTTGTAATATTTAATGATATTTTTCACTTGGAATTTATTTATCCCTTTAGCTAACCTAGCTTAGGACCTAGTGATTTATCTCTTGAAAACATACAGGGTCAATTGGGTTGACCCTGTACAACTAATATATTCAGAAGGATTTAAGGAAATATCCACCTATATATACAAGTTCATTTCCAACCATTTAAGAATAGATATGTGAAGAATAATAAGTGTGAATTAACATCTAATTATTGACCATTATACTTGAGGAATAAAGCTTAGGGCTTCATACTTTTTTTGGAGATATGGATCTTGTCTTGTGGAAAAATCTTTTGGATTCATAGATAGGTTGTGTAGCCTAGACATGATTTGTATTTTTTATCCTTACATACCACAAAAATATCTTGTGAATCACCTTGACCAATTGAGATATTGAGGCTTAGTGGGTTTGTCTTCAAGGTAAGTATTCCTAGCTTTATTTATCCTTTATAAGAGGAGGTAGATAATGTAGTTGTACTTCTCTCCCATGCATTAGGATTATATATACATTGATGTGAGTATATGTCTACTATGCATGTTTATTTTATTTTATTTTGTTTCTAAACCCCAATTTGTGCCATAATCTTTGGTTTTCATTAGATTATATTTACTTTCTTATTTATTAGAATAGAGTGAATATCAAAACCTAGGACTCTTTTAGAGTTGTTGCATGATTGTGTTAGACTATAATATTTAGAACCCTTCCTAGCATGGTGTATTGTGATAAGTAATCCCCTAATAAAGTCTAATGTATCCCCATATTGGTCATGCTCCTAATTAACAAATGTAATCCCAATTGCAAGTATAGGTATGCTCTATCTTATTTAATCTAAGATTTATTTATAGACATGATGCATTTTTGATTGCATACATTGCCAATCATCCTTGCTCTCCTTATATTTGAGAATCACCACCTCTTCAAATTTATCTTCTTGGTTATGATGTTCTTAATGTATGATATCATCAATATTTTTATCCTTCTTCTCCAATACATCTGAGAGTGGTTTAATATTAGGTTGAAGTATTGAATTCTCCTCAAACACAAACATATTTGCCTTGGATTCACTAGAATTATCTAGGGCTACAACCTCTTGGATAGTAAATAGTTTCTCATCTTCATTCTTAACAAGAATTTCTCCTTTATGATTAATAATATCATCAACCAACTTACTATCAGGAATGCACTTCATAGGAGGGGGAGTAGACTTACTCAATTTCTCAAACTCTTGACTTATGGCATTGAAATTTTTCCATAGATCATCTTCCTCATCATGAATATCATGTTCAAGGACTCCTTCATCATGGACATCAACTAAATTAGTATATATGGATTCTATCTCAAACACATCTCCCTTCATGATTTGACCAAATTCCTTGTGTGTAGCTACAATAGGAACTTCAACATCTTTCTCTTCAATCAATAATATGGAATTACACTTGTCTTCATCAAAGGGGGTCCCTATGGTGATTTATTCTTCATAGTCACTTGAATAATCCTCTTGATAAATTATGGTTTGAGCTTTCTCCTCTTCACTTACTTCCCATAAAAGGGGTTCTCTTTCAATAAGGAATGAGGTATGAAGATGATGGTTAGCCTCATGGGTGAGAAATGGAGTATGAAGTGTGATGGAGGGCTTAAGAATGGGTTTGGGAATGAAGGCTTCTTGAGTGCGTGCATAGAAAGATGATAAGTTAGGTTGGTCAATAAGAAATACACCTCCTTCAACAATAGTTTTAGCTTGATCATAGACTCCTTGAGGCTCTTCAATAATTGTATGCTCATTTTCATTTTTCTTTCCCACATCCTTAGTTTATTTATTGAGCATTATAAACACTTTTTTTACAAGTAAAACTACTCCTTGATATAACATTGAGTTTTCTCTTCAACCATCTCCCACATGGCCTTCCACCCTTGAACAAAGCCTCTTAACCATTCCATGGGATGATTAGCGAGAACATTAAACTCATCATCCCATTTTTTCATCATTTATTCACTATTTAGTAAGCTTGGCATGAGTGCCAATAAAGATTTGATATGAGATGGGGTTGATGGAGGACGAAGAGGGTAATAGTAGGGATTATGACCAGCTTTAATTTTCCTAAGCTGAGTTTTTAGGAATTCACATCTTGCATTGGAATATCTTGATTTCTAATTAATAAAGTCATTTGATCCTTCATGAATAGATTGATAAGAGTCATCTTAAGGTTGATATTCATCATGATAATGTTGATAGGAATTGGATTAGGGTTGATAGGGAGGCACTTATTGATAGGTTTTTTGATAAGGCTACTCAATGACATGATATTCATATAGAGAAGGACTAGGATGACTATAAGGCTGCCATGACTCATAAGACTGATAATGACTTCATAGGGCTATTGATGGGTGTAACATAGATCATAATTAGGTTGGTAGGGAGGTGCACAGTAGGGGTTCTCATCATATCCATCCATATCAAGCTCATGGGTCAAATGAAATATAATAATTGATCAAAAAATTAAACAAGAGATACCTATGATGATTCTAACCAAAATATTTCATTCAGGGCACCATTTGTGCTATCTTTCTTGCTTCTAAAAGCTTATTAGAGGAAAGACACACCAATAATCTTTCCATTCTATTGGACCTTGGTACCACTGGGTGTGATAGAATTGTTGTCACCAAATATTTCACCTTATAGGAGGTTGTTCAAGCCTAGTCTAATATTTGGGTAACATTGGAATAAATCTAATCTTGTGGGTTGCCTATAGTATAGGTATAACTCTATGTTTAAGGGCTAGCTCCCTAGATTGATCCTTAAGTGCTTATCACCTACACTAATTGATTGCTTGGATGAAAAGAGGTATAAATATGCATGAAATTAAACAAGTCTAAGGGGGTGATACACCATAAATATCTCCACAATCTTATCATACTCTTTCACTAAGAGACATGACCTACAACATTAGCTTCATATCCCTATAATACTCTAGCATTAGTTTTTCAACATGGAGGTGATATACATGAAAGCTACTCAAGGTAAGTGAACCAAAGATCAACTATAGACACTAAGGCTACTTGTAAACTTGAAAATAGATCCATACACTTGAAAACACTTCATGTGATCTACTAGAGTGGAAAAAATTTCATTAAACATGGAAGGATTGAGAGAAAGTAAGGATGAACACTAATTACTTGATTATTCACTATACATCTCTTCAGATACTTTGATAAGATAGTTTATGAACTCAAAACTAGATTGCATATCTATTTCAAAGGGAAAATAAAATATCAAATAGGTAGGGTTTTGCCATACTAGGTGTGGAATTAGAATACAAGAGCTAAAATTCCTAACATTTATAGAATGTGTGAGAGAAGAGAGAATAATGAAGCTCAAGAGTCACAAGAAAAAGTGTCAAGTTGAGAGAAAGAGTTACATTTGCAAGGGAATAGAGTTATATGATTCTTTATGACACATGGGATGTTGGAACAAGATTTTTAACATTGTCACTTTGAAAGGACCATACAAGCTTCATAAATGACCCCAAAAGTGACCTTAAGTGACATATAATCAACTAAGGACTAAAATTGACTATAACCAAGGTTAAAGACACATTATAAGACCCCTATCTAGGACCATGGAACACATTTTTCACCTATCAGACTCCTATCTAAGTTTTTAAACTAAAAGGCACTGAGCTATTTTGACTTGTGGTCAAAATAGTCAACATGCATTTATATGAAGTTATGATGACTTTGTTGAGGTGATATAATCAGGGAGCTATCCATTTATCTCAAGATGTTACAATCTAGATTTTTTCACACACCATGGCATGAGAAAATGGTCTACCTAATCATAGAAAATATCTCAAGATTTATAAGTCTAAAACACTACCAATCCACTTGGATATTAGATAAAAATATATCATTAGGATAGGGTGCGGAATTCCTTTTGATTCGATTGAGGATGCTTCACTACACAACATGGTGCAATGTATCACCAAACTATTATAGCAAACCAATAAGCAAGCAAAACAAGTGACAAGAGGCATCATTAACATTTCCTATCAAAATATGAAGTTGTGGGAGGATTTAAACTGGCCTAAGTTTTTGGAAGCTAAGCTTACCACAACTATAAAAAAATGTACTTGTAAGAAGCAGATAGACCTTTCAATACCAAATTTTAGTCTTAGTATTATGTTTTAAACAGTGAAAGTCTACACTATGGGTAGTGAATGTAACCCCATATTTTTATACCCATAATGCCTTCATAATTATTGCATGGACTAGTACAAACCAATATTATGATCAATTCAGGCAATTCAACACATTATGGCTAGAAGTCTTAACCTTGATCCAATCACACCCTAAGATTCCACATGATGTAATGTAGTATCTAGGATAACATACTTCGATTACTAAGCTGGAAAATGGCATAAAAATTAAGGTTCATGATTTGACTACCCTAATTATCACTTAGATGCCATTTTTCATATAAATAGTTAAAGTGAAAGTTAAAGTCTACTAATAAAAATTGCCAGCTACAAGTTTAGTACCTCTGTTGCAAGTCATCCCTCTATAGGAAAAACAACTAAAAGTAGATCAAGTACCTTCATATTAACCCATTTAGTCACAATCCAAACCAACATAACCATCACAACCAAACGCTATAGTGCAACAAGAGAAATGAAAGAGGAAATCACCTATGCATAGAGCCTCACCACCTCTGCTTAAGAAAATAACCTCACAAATGAAGTAATGGCTTGAACATCCCATGGTTCCATGAATAGTTTTTGAGTGAGACTTACCTGAGATAGGGGTAGAATAATGGTAAGTGATGAAATTTATTTTGAAATAAATTGGAATGGAGGTGTATGATTTAGAGGAGGAGGATTTTTTCTTTTAAAAAGTAATGTGCACTTACCAATTATAAAATTAGGTAAGACAAGACCTCTAATTAGATATTACTCAAACAACTCCATATATCTTTGTTGATACTATAGGATAATAAGAAACTCAACATAATTTTGAGTCTAAAATATTTGTAATAGATCTAGCTATAGGATCATCTAATACACATGTGGTAGATTTATCTGCAGAAGATAGTCCTATTAAAACTTTGTTTTGATGACCACACACACAGTCATCTACTAAGACATCACAAATGGTGAAATAAAAGATGGTATATTTAGGTGAACCTATATAATAAAATAGCACATAATAGTTTCAGGTAATTCAGTAAAAACCTTAGCCCCAGGGTGTGAAGAAACAAAAATAGACCCTCAATCCTCTAGTGAAATCTAGGAGAAAGAAGTTGGTAAAAAAGGTTATTTAGGTGAAACATAACCACCTAAGAATATTAAATTTGAAAATGAGCTCAAATGGATGAGGAACCCATGGATGAAACTATTATTAAAGAAGTAGAGGAACTAAAAATAATATAGGGCACACTTGAACCTGAGGAGATGAAAGAGGAAAAAAGATCGAGGAAACACAAGAACAAGTAGAAGTATCAAAAGTAACACAAAACTAAGTTACATAGAGTCAATAATGGAAGTAAAAAGATACAAATGTTGAGAAATAAAATAAATCTAAGGAATCATAGGCTATGTAGAATCAAGCCAAAGAAGTGAGAGATATCAGAAGAAAATTTGAGGAAGCTAAGGTTACATAAAGCAAGCTGAATAAGTTGTAGCCATAAAGAATAAATTTAAGGAAATTGAAGCCATGTGAAAATAGGTTAAAGATGTAGAGGCAAATAATAAACAACAAGAGTAAGTACAATGGTCACAATAAGAGGCATAAGCTATATAATAGAAATATAAGGAACAAGAAGGTCAAGCTAAGGTTGAAGTTGAAGCCAAAGCTAAGGCTAAGATAGATGCTAAAGTCAAATCCCAAGTTGATTCTTAATCTAAGGTTGAATAAGAATATAAAGTTCAAGATGAAGTCGATACTAATTCCAAGGTGGAAGTGACAACCTAGGACAAGTAGCTCAAAGATGCAAAAGTACAGGCAGAGGTAGCAACCATAACTCACACTAAAGGCATTGAAGAAGTAACATATATCTCTAGCCAATGGCTATGGGATGTCCCTACTACATCAACATAGTGGAAAACTTTCTTGCTCCAAATGGTTTAATTCACACTTATTGCTTTAACAACCTTCACAATCACCCAACTAAACACCCCTTAGCTATATTAGTAAGGTTTGCATACTTCCTTTTTGTTAATTATATCATATTAAAAATATTTTAAAGATAGTTTAAACATTAGGAGTAGGGTCAGAATGGTTGAAAAATCACAAAGGAAAGCCACCTGGTTATGCTAGTCTATTGAAAATTCCAAAGGGTGGTAGGCTTTTATGGTACTTAGTTAAAAACTTGAAAGGGAGAATAAGTAGTGCACAAAGATTAAAAATTGGTAAATGATGTAGACACCTAAATATGGCCATCGATAACCTCTAATTAGACTTTTGACCAATTTCCACCAAAATGTACAATTTGGCCAAAAAACACTAAATCACATCAAATAATTTGAAACTGACATATTCAAGTGCTGATTTTGGCTAGAGTATCACTAAATGGGACAATGCAATTTAAGGGCCAACTAACTTTGATAACATCATTTTGAGTCAAAATGCCAATTTTGCACTTAGGTGCTCTTGATTGCTCTTTCCTATCAAATCTTCTACACAAGACATGTGCCTTTTTTATTTGTTGTCAATAACATCTTAAATGGGATAACTGATCCAATGCATCTGACATTGCCTTCTAGTTCCAATATAGTCAAAATTTGGACCAATAACAAGACATTATGATCAATTTGAGTAATAGAGCTAGTTAATCCAAATCAAGGCCTAATTAATAATTACATATAAAATTATTAAATACTTATTTTTGGAAATAAATATTGAATATCTACATCATCAGGTTACCTCATTTCTTGGGAAGACATCCCTAGGCTATAAATGCCACAAATATCAATATTCATGCCCTCGATGCCTCATCAATGCCTTCCATGATGCCCTCCATGCCTCTTAATTACCCCTTATTCCAATGTCATGATGAGGATAATTATAAAATTAATTATATAAATTGAATTAATCCTCAACCACACATCTCAATCTTGAGATGGACGGTTCAGGTTGATTCTGATTAATCTCAAAAATCTATAAATAGGAGGCCTTACCACATCATTTCTAAGCTATTTTGGTGCAAATTTATAATGCACAAATATCTTCAATAATCTATTGCAATTAGTGTTACCATGACAAATTGATTCCAATCCAAGCCAAGCTAAAGCCAAAGGTGTTAATAAGAGATGGAGGTAGCCAAGATTCCATTGCCAAGGACTTCATGAGCACAAGCCAAGCAAGCCACTATAACAAGCATTTTAGAGCATCCAAGGAAGGTATAAAAGGTTTATTTTGCATTTAGTTGTGTGTTTTATTCATGTTTTTAAATTGATCTCTCCCTAGTGTCTAGGCCTAGAGATGTTATGCTAGTTAGTGTGTTTCTTTCATTTTGTTTTCATTTTGAAACTAACACCATACTAACCATCCTCTCTTGAGTCAAATTCCTAGATCCACATATGACACACCCGATGGGACTAGATGCATCTCACATATGAAGAAGATTATTTTATAGCTTTAAAATATTCATTTGGACCATTAAAACTCTTGCAAATTGATTTTCTAAATTTATTTTGCCATTTTTCTTTGTCACAAGTTTACACAATAATCGATGTTGATTAATAAGACCAACATAAGTTGAATAGCTTAACCGACATTAGTTAGTAAAACTAACATTAGTTGGATAGCTATCATTAGTAACATTGGTATAACTAATGTTGGTTAGTTAACTATAATTGGTTAGAAAATGTAACCATCGTTGATTATATAACTGACATCAGTCACTGTGTTTTTCTTAAAACATAGACCCGAAAGCTTTTTTTTAAAGTTCATTATTTCAAACCTAAAAGAGCTTCAAGGCTAAAGGACATGATAATATTTTTTTGCAAGACCAAGCTTCACATTTTCTAAAAACTTGGTTTAGATCACATTTTGCATGCTTAAAAATCAATTAGGAACCTTGTTTTGGTGTTTAACAAAACATTTAGATGTTTATGGTGAATGTTTTCAAAGTTTGAAAATAAGACCAAGGAGTCAAATGAACACCACCTCATTTTCCATTTGGGATTAAAAATGAACTCACCTTTTCAAAGATTTTTGTATTTACTTAGTTGTTTAGATAAAAAATTTGTTTGGTAAAAAGATGAATGTTACGTGTATGCTCTTCCATTTGTCTCCTTTAGGGAACCTTTGGAATCAAAAGTTCCATTCCTATTGCAAGTAGCCTAGTCTAAGGATTAGAAATAACTTAGTCTAAAGCACTCCCCAAAAACTCATCAAATTTAAGGTGACCTTGAAAATGACCCTAAAGTATTTGTACTTTCATGTTGTATTTATTTTTATGCAAACTTGTCTTGCAAGAGGCACTTCATCACCTCCCATGAGTTCTTTAGGGAAGATTTAACCTAGGGTTTCACCTCCTAGCATTGACTTCATTTAGATCCTAATTGGATTTATACATGGGATGTAGTGGCACTTTGGACATCATACTACACTGAGTGAATAACAGGATGTAGTGGTTACAAAAAGGACTAGACATTTTTGCAACAAGCCAAGTGATACAGACCCAAAATGTATGATATTATTTTACATTGTTTGGTGTGAAAGTCATTGTGCAATTGATTCCCGTAAAACATTCAAAAACTTGTTAGATCTTAGATAAATCCGCACTTACCATAAAAGTATTGTTAGTGTAGGTGTGCCTAAAGGTCCATGTCATAGTACTATCATTTGAGAGAAGGGGTGGGTGTAAAAAACTACTATATAATGCACATTTAATTTTGGATGAACACTTAAAATACTCTTAAATGATGTATTTGATAGATTTTAACAATACTAAGAAACTTTGTTAGTTTAGAATCTAAGAGTGATTAATTAGTTGGTCTTGTCATAGATTAAAGTCTTGTTTGAAGTCAAAACTTGATGTAAACAAAAAATTCAAACCAAACACATAGTCCTAATTTTCCTTTAAACAAAGAGGTGTTATGTTGCCCACATGAAAACATCAATTTTCCTTGTTCAAAGTTCATCAAAAGCTTGGGAGTCATATCATCCACTTTGGCATAGTTATGCTACCCAATTGAGTCTAGACCTTTACCAAAGTTGTTTTAAGTCCTTCACTTATAATCTACATTCAAAATTGCACCTTTATAAGTTCATAGGTTGATGTGTTAAGTGGGTTTTCCATTTGCACTAAACTTGAGGGAACTTAGGTTTAATTTCCAATTTAGGTTGAAGGCCATTTAAGACTCATAATCATTGTCATCACTTGATAGACTTAAGACATTTTGTGTTAAACACTTGCACTTTGAGTCTATGCGCCACACCATTTTGAGTCAAGAAAAGTAGTGTTACGCTATCAAAATTGTAGGAAATTATCTTTGCCTTAAAGATTTTTTGAAACAAACTTTTTTGTCACACCTTTTGAGTAGTGTAGCATTATTACGATGCCCAAAACATTTCAAATATTATTTCATAGACCCTTTTGGATAGAATTTAAATTTGTTCCTATATTTTTAGACCAATACAAGTGTACTTTTTTTGATCTTTTATCTAAAGCACAGCTATACTATTCACTTTTGTCTAGCTTATTTTTTGAAAAAACCAAGTATTATACCATTATTTATGAAAAAATAAACTATCTCTAAAAGTGCCTTTTGTTTCATACCTTATACCTAGTTGATAAAGTTCATGTCCAAGAATTCAATACCTAGTGTTTGTTAGAAGTGTTTCAAATCTATTAGATTAAAAATTTCATTTATTTCAAAGTCTATCTTTTGACGGCATTTGGCCAAGAGTCCTAGTGCATGCCTTGTTTGATCCTAGCTTTTAACATAGTGTTTGGCTAGAAGACATAGAAAATTTTAAATTCCTAGATTAGACCGATTTGAAACTCTTCAACCTAAGAATTTGGCATTTTTATTTTTGATCTATTTACTTGCTTATCTTTGTGTGAATAGTGAAACATTAGATACTTCACACTATCTTGTTTCCTCACAAATCTTTGCATAAACCTTTTGATCCTTTTGATGAATCTAGACCAAGTTGGAACATCATCTATTTTATATTCTATCCTTTTTATATTTTTTAGAACTCTTTAAAATTTTATCACAAATTATTGACTATGAATACCAACATGTATTCCTACACTCATAGTGGACTCATGTATAATTCAGGGATTAATAATGTAGTTGTGCAGGAAGAAATGGTGCAAGACCCCTATGTGGATAATATTGCTTATGAGATGGTTCTTATCCCTCTTATAATACTCAATTAGGGGCACAAAGCCAAGATCCATTGGATAAATATATATTTAACACACCATCTTATTCAGAATAAGACCTAGAACAAACCACACAATACCTAGCTACAATACCCATAGTGGATGAGCTAGTTCTTAAATAATCATATTCTACTAATACAACTTCCATGTATGATCCATTTTTGTTTGAGTGAAATTTATTAGAGAAAAAAGACAAGATTTTGGTTAGAGCCATAAAATTAGGGGCCAAGTTTCCAATATACTTCCCTCATGAAAAATTACCAAGTCTAGTAAGAGTGCCCCACAATATCATTTACGATCAACATGCTTCTTCTAGCAATCATATGGCTCTAATCCAAACCTAATATATCTAATCAAAGTAAAAACATCACATAAGATCACTTTAACCAAATGTAGATAGCATATCAAACCTACCTAAATCTAGCACATAATTTCAATTAGATGAATATGGTGAGTAAGCATCTTATTGACCTAGTTCCTTCAATAGGAGTGTTGATAAAGTTAATTGGATAAGATAATTTGAGTTTTGACCCATTCGTATAAACCACTTCAATAGATAAATTGATGCATATGCCCATTATTAAAGAAGTGTCTTTAGCCTCTACATAAAATAGTGAGCCAAACATAGTGGACAATGTGCAAACAATGTCTAATCCTGATCAAAGTGGTACTAATGCAAAAACAACTAGCCAAAAACATGTGCCCATAGTTAATCCCATGAGTAAATCATCACACCATGGAATAGGAATTTCTACACCCCAACCTCAGCTGGCTACTTCCTCAAGTGTACAACCTATGGGATTAGGTAATCAAATAACAACCAATGTCATGCCTCAATGACAGAATGTGATGAACCCTACTCCCCCTAACCAAGTAATGAGTAGTATTCCAAAATAATAGGCAAAATATAGTGTATCAATGTAATAAAGGACAAATACATTATTGCCTCAATCAAGGTTAGCAAATGTTCTACCTCACCAGGTAATGACAAATATACCTCTTTAGTCATAGACTAATATGCCAATTCAATACCAAGTAATGACTAGTCAGCAATGTGCAAATATTGGTCAGTGACATATGTTAAATCTACAACCTATTTTCACTTCCCCATAGGGATTCATGTAAAAAAGAGGTCCCCATGTTTCTTAAGTACCTACTAGATAACCATTGGTTCAAAATGTGCCATAAATTCAGAGACAGGGTCTTGGTCCACAAGTTCCCACTCCACATCAAGGTTTGATTAGTCGGTAGCATGTCCCTTTTCAACCACAACAAGCATAATATAGTTATATATCTCCATCCCAACCATAAAATCCTCCAATTCAAACCTTTATCACCAACCCAAACTAGAATATTATGCAACCAATTATGTAATTTCAAGTACATCCTAATCCATGTATGCATATTCTTGGTCCATTCCCCAACCAAACCAATGTACCCTAATAGGTATCTCCATCATACCCTGGTCAAAGTGTGCTAATTGTGACCTCCAAACCATCTACCCAAACCAATATTCTTCCTCAAACCAATGTTCCTTCTAGTTTTTTATCCCAAGAATCACAACAAATGAAGGATGCAATTGCTACCATTTAAGCTAATAAACGTATTAAAATGTTTAAATTGGATGAAATATGTTCTTATCCATTCAACATAGAGAATTTTTAGATACCATTTCTTTTAGGATATGAACCACCAAAATTTGACAAATACAAAGTGAAAGGTGACCCTAAGTCTCATTTGACTGGATTCTTTGTTGCATGTCAACCAATGACATATAGTGACATATACCTTTTACTATTTTTTCTAAGAAGCTTGGTTAGACAAGCCTTGGAGTGGTTTTTAAAGTTTCCCAAAAATTTAGTAACAAATTTTGATGATCTTTTTGATAAGTTTGTGCAACACTTTTCCTATAATCTTGAGCATGAGATTTCATTAGTGGAATTAACACAAGTAAAGTAAAAAGATGGTGAGATTTTTACAAGTTATTTACAACAATGGAGAGCCCTCATAAGCCATTTCACCCAAAATTTACTAGATAAATAATTAGCCACTGTGTTTACTAAAAATATGCATAGTGAGATAGCTTACCATCTAGAACTACAATGTGCCCATACTTTCAAAGAGATTATTGATAAAGGTTTATTAATCGATCAAGAACTCATTAATAAATGAGTCATAAAACTTAACTAAACTAATCAAAATCAAGGTACCAATCATGAAAATGGCCAATCTCAACATCCTATTCAAGTACAAGCATTGCAATCGGCATAGGTCAATAACCAAGAAAGACTGAAGCAATTCAAGCATAATAGGAATGTTATAGGAATGGAATAACCAAATCTTGTCATATACAAATGGTGAAATGTCATATGCACCACATTTTTAGCTTACTCCTACCTAAAAATCTCTCTAACCAATGTTGTAAGTACAACAACCAAGACCTACACATAAATACAGTAGCCTTTACCATTGCAAACCCCTCCTCCTAGGGGAATTGTGACTGCACATCCTATCTTTAGTGACCTTGAAGAAACTATTAAGTCTATATTTCAGAAGCTTACTATTTCTAATCTGATTAGTTAGATATACCAAAACATTATTTTCAAGGCATCCCTTATCTTGATTGGTACTATGAAAATAAATTTTGTGACTCTCATCAGGTCAATGAGCATAATCTATGAAAATGTGTCCAAATCAAGCATTTAATTAAAATAATGTTGGAGAATGGGGAGATAACACTAGATAAGGGTGCTTCCACTTCTAATTAAACTCTTTGGATTTATCAAAACCCCTTTCCCTGACATAATAATTAGCAACAACAAATTGATCAACAACAACAATAACAATGGCTAGTGTAGTAGCAAAATTAACAGTATCAAAATCAAAGGTTGAATCAACAGAATCAACAAAATTAATAGAAAAACCCACAATGATAGAAAAATGGACAAAACTAAGGTCAAAATGGTAAAAACCAATAAACCTACCATGCAGTTGCACATGACTACAATAGGGTTATAGGTCATATTGTAGGGGGTAGTGTTAATACCATCTCCATTAATACTAGACCAAACACTAATCAACTTAGACCATTTCTAAACAACATTTAGAAAACTATGATGTAAAATATTTCTTTGAATTGGGAGTGCATACAAGCAAACCAAAAAACTAGGACTTCCCCTTTTGGACCTTATATCGACAACTCATCCTTTTCATGTGACCACATACGAGTGTGTCGGCAATTGAGACTTGTCCTATCTAGTCTCACACCATTCCAAAAATTTATTAGTAATAATGGTTTAGTATTTAATCCCAATTGTGAAATCATAACTTAGAGGTCAAAGATTACTATATTAGGCCCACAACCATCTACCACTTTGCATATCATCCAACCAACCATTCATCCTCAGAATAAACCATTCACTCCTGACCAAGATAAGAAGTTTGATATTATGGAAAAATTATAGAAGACATCAAAAAAAATTTATATTTTATATTTTATATGAATGTCAATAATCCAAAAGAACATCTTGAATGATTTATTAACCCAATCCACTATTTTTAGTGACATATCCCTTGATAAATTTCAAGCTTTGGTTGGACACCTAGCTCCAACCTAACAAGTCACATTCAACCAAAGTAGTATGTCTCCCCTTTTCCCACTCTATAATAATCCATTATACATATAAGTTTATATAAAGTGGTATAAATTAAAATGTGTCCTTATAGATAATGGATCAAGCCTCAACATAGCACCTCTAAATATCATCAAGATTCTTGGGTACACAATGGTAGGTCTTCAGCCAAAAATAATAACCATCAAAGCCTATGATAATTAGGAAAGAGAATCACAAGAAACCATTAGTTTTTTAGTTATCATTGGGCCTTTAACCCATGATACACTTTAACATGTGCTTTATTTTGAGTTATCATATAATATAATTCTAGGTAGGCCTTGGTTACATGAGAGTCATGTAGTCCTCTCAATGCTGCACCAATGTATCAAGTTTTCCCACTCAAGGATGGAAGTGAATATTCTAAGAGATTTACACCCATATGAACATTTCAAACATCTTGAGGCCAAATTTCAAAGCTATAATTATCAGTATGGCATAAATCCAAGTTCTAAGCAAGATAAAGGAATGGCTATACTTATTGATCCTTCCCCAGATAATTGTATAGATCCTAATACCTTGGATTCACTCTCCCACATGCCACCTCTTGAAGCTTCTAATCATTTCACCATTTTAGATAATGGATCAGGAGAGTATGTGACCCATGATACATTTCATATTGCCAATCTTCCCCAAAATATGAAAACCATTGGGTGACCTAAAGTCACCCCACATATGCATTGGTAAAAAAAGAACAAAGATAAAGGATGTGTCATATTTATACCAACATCTAGCCTAGAACCCAACCCTTTTAAAGGGGAAAAATCATGGTTATACAATGAAGCTAATTATTATAAAGTGTAAAGTATCCTATTCCAAATAGGATCATGAAGCATCAAAATTATGAAGGGAGAGGCCTCAGACCAAATCAACAAGGAACCATCAAGCTAATTTATATGACTAAGTATGAAATACCTTATGGACTTGGCTTTAAACCACATGGGGGTGATCCCACATATCTTATTCAAACTCCATCACCATAGAATAATGATGATGATGCTAACAATAAAGTAGAGTTTGATTATAGCCTCACCTTTGATGAACTAGCTGAAACCAACCTATTTAATAGCAATGACATTTGTACCCTTACCTTAGCTATTCATCACAACCCATTACCATTATATTATCCCTAACTAATAGATTGGGACCAACAAGAATCTAGTCTACTGATTGATGAGTTCCAAAATGATGAGGCATTTTGTGACTTCTCAGGCCTTAGAGACAATGTTTCATTGGGAGATCACAAGTCAGGATTCTCAATTACATTGGATCTTGTAGCCTATTTTGGAGAATGAGTGAATACCCTCAGCCAAAAAGAATTAAATAAAACATTGAGGTCCCAAAGTGAACCTCTTTGAGGCACTTTCTAACTAGTGAAAAAATAAAGATAAAGGCCAATCTAGTGGTGAAAACCTATTCAGGTGCCATCAGATAGGGGTGTTCATTCTTCTTCAAATTTAGACTAGGAGACCATCAACAATGAACTTGCCTATGGATATGAGTTCAACTTTTAGAAATAACAATTATTTGATCAAATTCTTAAAGAATTTATGATTATTTTTATCACATGGCTAGATCTCCAATTAGGGGACTTAGATTCATCATGCCTAGGAGAAGTTGAAGAGCAAGTCCTAATAGAGGACCTTGACATAATCTAACAGTTCAAGTCATTGCCTACTATCTTAAAAGATGGTTTGACCATTCTAATTAAAGATACAATAGAGGTAAATATGAGGACTCCATCAAACCTAAAATGGATAATATTAGGCACATCCCTCACTAAGGAGGAACATGACATCTTTATATCTCTTTTGAAATAATCTATAGATATCTTTACATGGGCCTTTTCTGACATGCTAGGTTTAGACCCCACCTTGGTTCTGCACCACTTTGTGGTTAATCCTGACACAAAACTAGTAAAACAAAATCTACGTAAGATGCATCCTCACATTATTGTATTGGTAAAGAAAGAGTTGGGAAAAATCTTAGAAGCAGGATGTATCTAATCCATTGACTGCTTAGAATGGATCTCTAATGTGGTACTTGTTAGTAAAAATCTTGAAGGGATCAAAATTTGTACTAATTTTTGAGACATCAATAAATATTGTCCTAAAGATGATTTTCCATTACATAATATTGACTTGATTGTTGACTCCATGATAGGTTATGAAATGCTTTCACTCATGGATGGCTTTTTAGGATATAACCAGATTAGAATAACATTAAAAGACCAACATAAAATAATGTTCACCACTCCATGGGGAACATTTTGTTATCAGGTAATGCTATTTGGCCTTAAGAATACTAGAGCTACATATCAAAGGGCCATGACTATCATATTCCATGATATGATGTATGATATTATTGAAGTCTATGTTGATGACACATTAGGAAAATCTAAAACCAGAGCTGACCATCTAGTAGTGCTGTGTAATATATTTAAAAGATTATGTGAGTACAAAGTTAGACTCAATCCAAAGAAATGTGCGTTTGGTGTAACTTTAGGCAAATTAATTGGCTTTATCATGTCTCATAGAGGTATTTAAGTTGATCCAGCTAAAGTCCATGCTATAACTGAGATGTCAACTCTAACCAATTTAAAGCAACTATGTAGTTTGTAGGGTAAGATCCATTCAATCCGATGCTTCATCTCTCAGTTAGCAAACAAGTGTCATCCATTTTTAAACACTTTTTGAAAAAGGGAGTTAAATTTCACTAGGATGATCACTGCCAAAAAACTTTTCAACAACTTAAAGGCTATCTTATTAATCTGCCTATTTTATTACCTCCTATATTAGGAGATCCATTCTTATTATACCTATCAACTACCGACCATTCTCTAGGGGCACTCTTAGTGCAACACGATGATAATGGAAAAGATCATGTCGTATACTACCTAAGCCATACCTTGGTTACATATGAACATAGATATGCACCTGTTGAAAAATCTTTTCTTGCCATGGTTTTCATAGCCCAAAAACTATGCCATTACATGTTGAATAATAATACCATGGTCATTTAAAAAATAGATCCACTCAAATATCTGATATCTAAAATAGCTTTGCAAGGTAGAATGGCTAAATAGATCATGCTTCTCAGTGAGTTTGACATAGAGTATGTCACTCATAAGGAAATCAAGGGACAAGTTCTTGCAAATTAACTTGTTGAAGCACCTCTCATAGACACACAACCACTCACATTTCAATTTCTTGATGAATCCATAGTGACCATCATTGACACACCCCTTGAGTAACAACCTTGGAAGCTATATTTTGATGGTTCATTTACTTCACATGGATCGAGGGCAAACTTATTATTTATTAGACCACAGGGGGGTCTAATCCCTAAATCATTTAGAATCAAATTTCCTTGTACAAACAACATGGTTAAGTATGAAGCACTTGTTGTAAGAATTTGAAAAGTAGTGTATTAGAATATATTTCATCTCCAAGTTTATGGTGATTCTCAATTAATCATCAATCAGGTCACAGATCATTTTTAGACCAAAGATGATAAGCTAGTTTCATATAAATCCATGGTCGACACTCTTAAGCAAAAAATTACCAACATTTAGTTTGAGCACATACCAAGGGATAGTAACATAATTGCAGATGCCATGGCTACTATTGGCTCTCTAATTTGACAAATAGAAAAATCTAGAGAGTATCAATTCTTCATCAATAATTTATCAAGCCCAGCTCATGAACTTTCAACTATTGTAATGATTTGTGATATTATTAGTCCTAATTCTATCTGGTAATCAGACCTCTAAAAATACCTTCATGACCAGGTTCTACCACCTAACCTATCTCAAAAACAAACCAAAACCTTCATTCATCATTCCACTTGTTATACTCTACTTGGATCCACCCTTTACCATTGTGGTTTTGATGGAACTCTACTTCGTTGTTTAACTTTGGTAGAGTCTACACTAGCATTAAGAGAAGTTCATGAAGGAGTTTGTGGAGCTCATTCTAGTAGGGTAGTCCTATCCAAAAAGCTCTTACATACTAGTTATTATTGGCTCACAATGGATGTAGATGCCGCTACATATGTAAAAAAGTTTGATAAATGTCAATGGCATGCTAATATGATTCATGCCCTAGAAAAAACTCTGAAACTGATGTTGGCACCATGGCCATTTTCTATACGGGGACTTGACCTCATTAAGAAGATCAACCCCACTTCGTCTGATGGCTATAAACATATCCTTACCACCACTGAATATTTCACTAAGTGGGTTGAAGTTATACCCCTCACAGGACTAAAAAGTAAATTTCCAAATTCATCTTCAACCATCTCATTTGTTTCTATGATATCTCCTCTAACATTATATATGATAATGGAAGATCATTCAAGAATAAGGATGTAGCTAGCTATGTACCAAATATAACATCACACAATATTTTTCTACAACATATTACCCTCAAGGTAATGACCAATCTGAGGCATCCAATAAAACCCTTGTCAATATTCTCAAAAAGATTATCAATGATTCCAATCATGATTGGCACTTGCAAACATTCCTTTCCCTTTGGGCATATCATACCAATCATCATACCACCATAAGAGATAGTTCATACTTACTTGCTTATGGTACTGAAGCCATCCTTCCCATTGAGGTTGAATTTATTTCATTGTGCATCTCTTTCAAGCATGTCCTAGATGATCTTGACTATTGAGTAGCTCACATGCAAGAGCTAGACCTACTTAATGAGAAACACATAACCACTCTCAATAATCTCTAAGCATATCAGAATTAACTCAAAGGCCATTATAATTAGCATGTTAAATACATAACATTTGAACTTGGTGATCTTGTTCTTAAAGAAAACCAAAAGATTACCATGGATGAGAAGAAGCATAAAGGGAAATTCAAACCAAATTAGATAGGGCCTTTCATCATTACTATAGATTATGGATTAGGAATATACAGGGTTGCCACACTAGACAAAGATGAACTTCTCGAGTTGATGAATATTATTCATCTCAAGTGGTACCATGCTTGAACGCTAAGGTGTATTTTCTATAAAGACTATTTTAGTTATGTTATTTTATTACTATTCTTCTTTTTATAAATACCATCTTTATTCATCTTCTTCACCATATCCACTTTTTGCTTCTAACCTACCAGCCCAATGTGTTCTAAAGCCTAGCCCATTTGACCTTGGTTTTTGCCATTCATTAAACATTTTTGGCATCAAGGCATTTGATAAATTTCATCAATTGGTTCAAGTACTATAGATAGATCATATTTTGGGATAGTATGACATAAGTTTTGGCAATTGCATCCTTCCTTTGTTATTCCTTTCTTACCATCGATCTTGCTACTAATTATAACCACCTTTAAGAAAATTAGTACCATTAATCTATGCTATTATGTCCTGGTTATAACCACCAATGGGAAAACTAGGGGAAACATTAAGCCTTGATGTACTAACTTGCCACTTCCTATGTTTTGCTATGCCTTTTTACCAACTGTACCTATTTTATTTGAATTGAATGCTACACTAGTCAAATTTATCTACTATAGGGAAAAACTATAGTAACTTGAGGTCCTACTCTGGGACTATGTAGGCAACACTCGATACTTGTTGAGGTTAGCTCAGTCACCCTAAGCCACACTCTCACCATTTTGTGAGAAACCTAAGCCACGCTCTCACCATTTTGCAAGTAACCTAAGCCACACTATCGCTATTTTGTGAGCACCCTAAGCCATGCTCTCACCATTTTGAGATCAACCTTTTTTCAAAACACTCTCTCCATTTTTTGAGATTGAACCATTTAGTGTCTTATCATTCTCTATTTAGTTGAGACACTCTAAAATAGTTCTAACAACATTTGAAAAATTGTTAGAAAAAAAAATTGACCACTTCTTTGCCTTAAGGATTCTGGAAACCCTTACTAAGTTATAAAAAAATCACTTATCATTTAGTTTCCCCATATTTTTTGGCCTTTTTATCTCATGCACTTGTCATTTTTCAAGACCATTCCTATAATTCTATCACATCCATTCTATTTATTTCCTCAGTTATCACATTTTTCCCATTCCTTGGGAGAACTACATCTGGCCTAAAGTTTTTTATTGGATATTACATCCATGGAACTATGTAGGTAGAATCCATTTACCTAGTGCACATGGAGACAACTCAACCACCCCATATCTTTTCTTTTATTCCCCTATTTTGTTCATTTGTTAAGTTGTCATCTATTTTCTAGGGGCAATGTTCATAGGGTTTCTATTGCATTGTTTGTTTATTTATGCTTATTTTATTTGTTGGTTTGTCTATTTATTTTCTTTCAACATTGTTGCCTTGATTCATTTTATGTGTGTTCATTGGGTAATTCCTTATCCACACTTACACTTGAATCCATCCCTATTCATATGTTTACATTATCATTATGGTTTCTATCATTGGTGCATTAGTTTTTATTGAGTATTGAATTAAGGAAGTCATTCTTCATGCATATTTCAGCCAAGTCCTCATGATGTTATACCATGATGCCTAACAACACATTCTACAAAAAACCTAGGCTTCAAAACAACTATTCAGCACTGGCAACATCTCTTTAACATTGACATTCTAGTTCAATACCAATCATATCTCACACACAGTAATTAACCACAAAATAACTCTAACCTTTATTTGTTTAGATGAGCATCTCCCTACTAATAGGTTATTCCAATTCATTAATACCCTCTATGTTAAGTTATCATCATCCTCATCCAAGTTTATCATGTTTACCATAATTAGGGTCTAATTATTATAACCGCCTATGGGTAAATCATTGCACACCATCCCACATGCATTTCTTAATGATTATAATTGCCTTTGGGCAAATCATTGTGTTGTCACCACTTTAATTTTTTTTCCATATAGGGGCATGTTATTATCTTATTTTTATGTCCTAACTGGGGAAGTTCCATCATCTCAATGATTATAACCACCTTTGGGTAAATCATTGTGTTATCATACCACATTGTGACTAGCAGGTATAATGTTTATAACCACCTTTGGGAAAACCATTATGCGTCATCCCACTTGCATTATCAATGATTTTGACTAATTTTTTAGTATAATTACGTTTTCACCCAATCATATTTCTTTGGTTCTGTCATTTCACTTCTTTCTTTTTGAGGGATCGTTTGCTAACCTACTTATGCCAACCATTCCCTCGAGGGGGCATTATACAGTTAGTTTATCATCGTTGTAGTTGTAGGAATACAAGACCTTTTCATTCTTTGAGAAGATGTTACTATGTTTATAACTTTTAATGCCTTCCAAAATAGGGACAAATTGTAGACACCTAAATCTGGCCACTGATAACTTCCAATTAGGGTTTTGAGCAATTTCCACTAAAATACACAATTTGGCCTAAAAACACTAAAGCACATTAAAAGATTTGAAAATGACATATTCAAGTGCCAATTTTGGCTAGAGTATCACTAAATGGGGAAATGCAATTTTTGATCTAGCTAACTTTGATCAGATCATTTTGAGTCAAAATGCCAATTTTACACTTGGGTGCTTTGGATTGCTCTTTCCTATAAAATATTTTACACAAGACATGCGCCTTTGTTATTTGTTGTCAATAACATCCTAAATTGGATAATGGATCTAATGCATTTGGCATTACCTTCCAATTCTAATCTAGTTAAATTTTGGACCAATAATAAGACATTTTGATCAATTTGAGTAATTTGTGCATAAAGTGCTTAAACATGCTTAAGAGATAATTAATCCAAATCAAGGCCTAATTAAAAATTCCATGGAAAATTGTTTAATACTTAATTTTTAGAAATGAATATTGAATATCTGCATCATCAAGTGACCTCATTTCTTGGGAAGACATACCTAGGCCATAAATGACACAAATATCAAGATTCATGCCCCCCATGCCTCATCAATGCCTTCCATGATTCCCTCTATGCATCTTAATTACCCCTTATTTCAATGTCATTATGAGGTTAATTATAAACTTAATTCCAAAATTTGAATTAATACTCAACCACATATCTCAACCCTGAGATGGATAGTTCAAGTTGATTCTAATCAATCTCAAAAATCTATAAATAGGAGGCCTTACCTCATCATTTCTAAGCTATTTTGGTGCAAATTTATAATGCACAAATATCTTCAAGAAGCAATTTTAATTAGTGTTACCATGCCAAATTGATTCCAAGCCAAGCTAAGCCAAATCCAAAGGTGTTAATGAGAGATGGAGGTAGCCAAGCTTCCATTGCCAAGAACTTCATCAGCACAAGCCAAGCAAGCCACTAAAACAAGCATTTTGGAGCATCCAAAGAAGGTAAAAGAGGGTTTATTTTGCATTTTAGTTGTGTGTTTTATTAATTTTTGTTAACTAATATCTCTTTAGTGTCTAGGCCTAGAGATGTTATACTAGATAGTGTGTTTCTTTCATTTTATTTTCATTTTGAAACTAACACCATACTACCCATCCTCTCTTGAGTCAAATTCCTAGATCCACAAATGAAACTTAGATTAATAAATATGAATTTTATTTATGAATTATCTTTTTAGCTCAGTTTAGATTAACTTGCAATTTTATCTTAGGATGAGACAAATATTTAAGTCTAGGAAAGTGTTGGATGAAGAATAGATCTCGGTAAAACCATGAAGTGTATGAGATGAACACATGTGAAAAGTATATGATTTTATATTTTGTATAATTTTTTTGTATATTCGGCCTTGTAATCCTAATAAGGTAATATAATAATATGAAGAGTCTTTCTTTTTGTATCTAACGGTTGGAATGTGAAGAGACAACATGATTGTAAAAGACTATAAATAACACTTTGATGTAATAAAATCTGGTTTGATGTGTTGATAGATATTAATAAAATCATTACATTATAGTTTTCCTTATCTTATTTTATGTATGGTTTATGCATAGTGAGTAATCTATTTTACTTTAATCTATTATCTAATATGATACTATTTATGGTTAAACTTTTATTTGTATCTACTCCATCTTGATATTCAATCTATTCTTGTACATAATTTATAATATTGTCATATCTTCTATGTCTGTTATTACTCTCTAATGTGCAATTTATCCCTATAATTAACATGTTTTAGAGTAATTATGGGAATTTATGCTAACATCATGAGATAAATATATGAGGTACTTTTTCACAACTACTATAGAGTCCATAGTACTACAGAACATGGTGAGATAGAATGTATAGAGGTTATTTGCATCATTTGAGGTTTATTTAGAAATAAATGGAAAGTTATGATATTTTCCCAAATTATCTTGATTCATCTACAACTAGAACCCCTAGTTTATCTAGCACTATAATGATGTTTGAGGCATATGAATTCCCATTCATATTCGAGGATGAGAATGAGATAGAAGATAATACATATGAGATCCAAGATTTATATTAGTTAAAAATAAATAATTATAACCTAAGAAACAAAGGCCAATAACCTCTCATGACTTCCACACCTCCAACTAAAAATGCAATTATTCCTCTAGATCCAAAAACTAATAATAATCTATCTTCCTAAAAGGAAATGATCAAAAATAGGTTGTTGATTCATTGAAAAAAAGTTGATATAATATAGTTAAGGATATGAATGAAATTAAGTAAAATATTACTCTTGATAAGCTAGACAAATAAAGTTGTTATTAAAAGTGTTAACTGAAAAGCCATCTACTGATAAATCTAAAGATGCACATACTAATGTGGTTATTCATCAAGAAAACCCTAAAGTACCACTTTTTATATTGACTGTTAGAATGTTTGGAAAGTATGTTCATAATCATTTTATATAATCAGGTGCCTTAACCAATGTAATGCATACAACTATATGTAATAAACTAGGTTTCACCCCAAATAAGTCTAAGAGAGTGGTCTTATAGCTAGATAAGACTACATTCCTAGTTTTTGAGGAGTTACTAAATGTTCACATGGAACTTGATTCTAAGCCACATCCAAAAGTATATATATTATTTTTGTTGACATTTCTGAGGCTTATGGCTTAATCCTAAGTCATGATTAGTCTAAGACACTAACTGGTTACATGGATACTAATTTTTCACATTTGTGGTTGTCATGGAAAGTGGAAGCAAATCAGATCTAAGTGGATAGAGAGCCAAATAAGAGGTACCTTATCACATAATACATTATCAAGAATGAAAATTTTAACTTTGATTTGTCTCATATATATGTTTATAGGTATACTAGAAAACATAAATATCATGAATGAGAATTTAAAGGTCCTTCACAATTATGGACATTATATTTTAATGGTGCTCATTTCAAGTAAGGCTTAGGTGTAGGCATAATAATGATGAATCTAGATGATAAACCTTACTTTGATGCTAAAAGTTACAATTGTCATCCACCAATAATCACATAAAATATGAATCTTTAATATTGGGTCTATAGTTTGCACTAAAACACAATGTCAAATAATTACTGATACTTAGAGATTCAGATCTAGTTGTCAATTAGATTAGGAGTAAATATCAGTGCAATATTTCATACTTTAAAGAGTATAAATATAGATCTTGGGACCTGATCGAGTCATTCAAAGAATTCATCATCAAATCCATCCCAAGGGAGGAAAATCATACAACAAATTTGCTAGAAGCTTCAATTACTAATTTAGCACCACTCTAGGAGTTCAAGATGAAGAAGTTTTATATGGAGTTGGTTCCTTGTTGCTCAATCCCTGATAACATGGAGAATTTTTAGGTGTTTTATGATGATATCATATTATATAGTTTATAAACAATTATAATAATTTTGAATCACAAACAATTGATCAAAATGATTTCAATCCCATGAACATAAAAGAATTAGGAGATAATGACATCCTATAACTAAAATAAAATTAAATACCCATGGGAATGGAGTCACTAGAGTGAGTTTTTGATATGGATCCTCAAGATGACAAATAAAAATGGTTCAAAATAGATGAATCTAATTTTACTAATGTAAACTTGGGAACTGATGACCATCCCCAAAATGTCAACATTGGTTTACGTTACTTTGAATCTAAAAGGTAAAAAATGAAGGACTTGTTGATTGAATATAAATATGTAATTTCCTAGACATATTAAGATCTAAAGGTTTTTGACCCTAAAGTCAACTCATATTATACCCCTCTCGGAAAGGTCTAAACCATTCAGGCAATGCCAAATACTAGTGAATACCATTTTAAAACCTCTCATTTAGAAGGAATTCCAAATTTTTTTAGATGTTAAAATCATGTTCCCAATAATGCATTCCACTTTGGTTTCTAGTCTAGTACCTTTTAAGAAAAATAATGATGAGATTAAGCTATGTGTAGACTTCAAAAATATGAATAGATCCTCATAACAGGATAATTATCCTCTGCCCTTTTTAGATGAGGTAATTCATATAGTAAATGGATCATAAATGATGTCATTCTTGGATAGTTTCTTAGGTTACAATCAAGTATTGGTATAATCCAAAGACAGAATGGAAACTACTTTTACCACTAAGTGGGGAACCTTTACATATAAAAGGTGCCTTTTGGACTAATTAATATGGGTATAAATTTCAAATGTGCTATGGATTTTTACTTTCAAGGAATCATTAGAAAATGTATCATCATCTACATGAATGATCTAATTGTGTTTTAAAATAACAAGGTAAACCATTATGCTCACTTATAAAGAATGTTTAACAAGTGCAATAGGTATGGAGTATTATTAAATTCAAAGAAGAGTGTATTTGGAGTCACATAAGGCAAACTATTGGGACACAAAACATGGAAATTAAATTGACCCATAATGAGTTTAGGATATCTCAAAAATACTATATCTTAATGAAGAAAATATCTTAAATATTTATTGAAAAAAATAAACTTTGTATGATAAAATAGATTTTTAGATCTGTATAAATTATTAAGCCATTGAATGCTATGTTGAAATAGGATTCCAAGATTGAGTGGACAAATAAAGACAAAAGACCATTTCAAAATATTTAAGACTATCATCTCTAAATCTCTAATTTTGATCAACCCTGACTTCACCAAAGATTTATTCCTGTATTCATTTGCATCAGAACATACTATAACATCAGTACTTAATTAGAAGCTATATGATCATGAACATCCAATTACCTTTATGATAACTAATTTAAAATATGAATAATTAAATTATTACATGATATAAACGTATATTATGTTATGTTTAAGTCAATGAAAAAATTTAGACACTACATTGTATGCAACAAGACATATGCCATTGTCCCAAACCTAGCTGTCAAATTGATGCTTAGAAAAAATGAGCTAGGCTAGAGAAGACACAAATGGATGACTAGTTAAATGATTTTTATCTTGAAATAAAACCTAATAAAATGGTTAAAGGATAACTTATTTTTTAAATGATGAATAAAATGGATCCATGCATCTCTTTTGAACAAATTAATGAAGCTCAAATAATTAAAGACGACTGGTATGCCCATATCATTCACTACTTGGTCACATGCATATGCCCTCTTAAATTAAAAATAGAACAAAGATGAGTACTCATACTCAAATCAACTCATTTCATGATAAACAAAAGAGTATTGTATCAAAAAAACTATGAAGACATTTATTTAAGGTGTGTATCAAAATAAGAAGATGTAGGCATCCTATACAATCTCCATTAAAAGATTAGAAGTGGACATACTTTTAGAAATGTTACATCTCACAAAATTTTAAGGATGGGATACTAATACCCTACCATATTCAAATATGTTCACAACCATGTCACATCTTGCCACTAATACTAAGTATTTAACAAAAGATAATTACATGTAATAATGCATATGTAACCTATAATTAAAGGATGCCCTTTTGCATAATGGTGTTTAGAATTTTTGGGAGTGATAAATCTCAATTCTTTAATGTGACACAAATTTTTATTGATAGCCATGGATTATTTTACTAGATGGACTAAGGTTTTAGTGACAAATAATTGTAGATCTCAAGATGCGATCAAAATCTTGTATGAATCTTAACCAAATTTGGGATACTAGTTTCTTTGATATATGACAATGGTCCAACCTTCCTATCTATAGAGCTCACTGAATGGGTCTATAACAATCATATTACCATAAATTTATTTTCAAATTACTATCCACATGGAAATGGATTTGTAGAATCTGTTTCTATGCTATTTCACTTTCTACATTCAAAGAGAGAAAATGAGAAACTTAAAGAAATGGTCAAGGCTTGTATGTACCTAGATGTAGTCATGCGCACCGTAATACAGATGCTGTGAGAACTCCTCTTTGGCTGTGGAGGATGACACCTGCAAAGGAGAGAGACTAAGACAAAAAGGGCGTTAGATGAGGAGATGGTGGGTTGCCAAGTGAAATCTTGATCCCAAAAGTTCAAAGACTTCCTTAAGGGATATCAACCCACTAGTCAATAAAAAAGATGTTTGATAAATAGCAGAATGTTAAAATACTAAAATGATAAAAGACTAAAATGAAATGGAAGCAAGAGCTTACCTAAAAGATGCTATCAGCCTGGTCACAGTTACCAGCGTCGGTGGTCCTACCGGCGTTGGTTGGTCAAGGTCTGCCGATGTCAGTTAGGCTACCGACGTCGGTTGGGGCAACGGTCTCTGCGGCTGGTGTCGGTCGGGACAGTAGGCTTGGACAGGGTCTAGTCGGGTCTGTGGTCCATGGACAGGGTCTGGTCTGGGCCTGTCTAAAGGTCTGAGAGTCTGGTTTTGATTAATGGTCTGTGGGTCTATGCAGAGATACAGGGGAGTCAAATGGACAGAATGTCAAATAGACAGAAGAATAGAGGAGGCCAATAGGGAGATAGGGAAATATGGATTCGGGTCTGGTCTGATCTGGGGATAGGAAGTGCTGAATCTAGTTCATAATACTTAGAAGTAAATGACTAGAAAACATAATGAAAGTACAAATAAAATACTTACCTGTGGCCCGCTGAAGGAGTGTTGCAGACTGGTGTACCTGTTGTTGATGTAGTTGGTGTGAAATCCCTATTACTGATGGAGTTGTTGAAGGCAAAATTCCTATTGCTGCACCTGAGGGAGAGAGTGAGAGGCTTGGTTTGAAGATTGGCAGATTGATTGATGGTCGAAGACTAAAGATTGAAGGATTTGTGATTAGCTCCCGAGATTCAGAATTTGTGATTCAAATTTGTGATTAGCCAAGAAAGAGGGTAGAAGTCGGTTTAAGTAAACTGATGTTGGTGATCCCGCCGGCGTCGGCCGATAGTTGACCGATGTTGGCAGGTGCAGAACGAGTAAAAGGGCCAACAAGCCTGTTCTCCATCCACCAGGTGCATAATTCGTTGGAGATTTGTTGAAGGTTGGGCTAAATACACACGAGAGTTGGTTAGGCGGTTGGAAAAGAGTAAGAATAGGTCTTGGGTGAGTCATAAGGTGGGAATTAATCCAAGGCGAGGTGTCCTAGGCGAGGTGTCATGGGTAATGTGTCCAAGGAAGGGGTTATTAATTCAAAATAAGTTTATTATTTTAAATTAGTAATTGTATGGGTTAGGAATGGGTTAGGAATGGACCAAGCGGGGAAAGGAGGGAGAAAGGACTAAGGGGTAGACACGATTTTGGTGTCTACATTTGCCCCTTTTTGTCTTGTTGGTTGTTCTGGATGAACTGCAAGACAAAAATAGGAGTTGGTTGCCCCAGGTATGAGATGATGTGGATTGCCCCAAGGTATGGATGAGGTATTCCCCCTCAAAGCAAGAGTCGAGGGAAGGAAACTTGGAATCGGGTGCTGATTTGACAAAAGGTGGATGAGAAGGATGAAGAGTGAGTGAAAACACTGTAATAGTCGTGATTGCGCATACACCACTTCACGAGACAGGCAGGTCAAATGGTCGCAGGTTGAGGGTCGAGGAGTGCCAAAATTGAAATACCCAGGCCCCAGCATTAGTCGTCACTGAACGGGTTATTCAATCTAAGCTGTAGCTCCAAATGGTCATCATGCTCCAGGTATCCCAAGCTCAGGAAGTGCTCCTAGAAACATGAAAATGTCACAAGTAGTGTGGATCAACCAGCTTGTGATCCTATACTTGTGAGGGTCCAAAAATATGGTCTGAGAATAATTTTGCTATCTATTCATGAGGTAGCATGTGTGCAAAAAAAACCAAGATAGAGTTGTCTCGAAAGTGGTTGGGGTTGACGAAGATAGGCGTGATCTCCATGGTCGCAGGTCGAGTTGAGATATAAGTGATCTCAAATGTGCCCCATGAGGAGTCAAAAATGACTTCGACATTGGCAGCATTGGTTGATTGGTCATGATGGAAGATGAAAGGTCATCATCTTGAGAGAGATGAATGAGCAGATGGATGGACAAAGGAATGGCCAAGCTAACCTCAGAAGACTGAGTGCTGCCTACATAGCCCCTGTGGAAAGGGCCTCAGACCAATGTAGTTCAGACAGAGGGTCAAAGAGGTCGATAGGCTGGTCTTGGTTGAGGTCAAGGTCGAAATGATGAGGAGAAGAAGATGTTACAGCCTTTTCCAATGGTATATTCTGTAACATTGGTGAGTGGTCTTTCATCCCTAGCAATTTTCCATATTCGTGATGGATGTATGCTAAAGATGAATTGAGGTCTATTTATGCTTCAGCAAGTATTGGTTTATGCTTAACATAAATTGTGTCGGGTCAATAGTTTCCATGTGTATTGGTGTCCATAGAAACTATGTGAAAAAGACAATGATGATGATGATGTCATGATGTCAAGTTGCTGGTCTAAAAATGTTTGGTTGAGTGACCAAAGGTGTGAAGGATAAGTGAAAGGTGAATTGCTCTTTCATTGACAAGGACCAAAATGATGGCATGGATGGGGGTTGTTAGAACAAAAGCCCCATTTATGCATTACGTCGTTGACCATGGTTGATGTTTGAGAAGTAGTCAAATCACTTGATGTTAAGTGAGCTCAAAATCCCTTGAGCAGGTGATGTGATAGGAGAGGAGGGAGTAACCCATTTTGGTAGGAATAACCTTGCCCCTTTGTATAGGTGACCCGAGAATGACTATAGGCATGTCCATGATGTGATAGCTTGTTAGTCTTTTTTTTTGTTATTTTTTTTTAGAGAGTGGACTGATCAATGCAAGAAGTCCACATAGAGATGTCATTTGCTTTGGTGGTCATATATGTGAAGCTGATCAATGCAGGAAGCTTCAGAATGAGAGTGCTATCTATAGCAATATTTAGTCATAGCCATCCTTCGAGGGAGTGGTCTATACTTTTGCTTTAAAATGTTTGATAATGACTTGGCCTAGCTGTCCTTCAAGGGAGCAGTCTAGTAAATACAATAATTGTGTAGCTGTCCTTTGAGGGAGCAGTCGACATTTAGAGTTTAATGACCATTGATATGATAGGTGTCACAATTTTGATATATTTGTTGACTAACATTTAGCCATGGACGAGCTTGTAGAGGTTTAAGGGTTCCCTTTTATTAGGACAAAGCATTACTGCTTGACAAAAAGGGTTGATGAATGTTGGGAATCAGGGTTGAAAGGAATAGGAATGACAATGACAGAGAGTTGCTCAAGGGACGAGCTCAAGTAGAATGTCAAGTGATGAATACTCAACTAACAGAAGAATGGTCATGGACACAAGGCATAAAAGGGCTCAAGTTCTGATAAGTCCCTGGGCCATGCTTGTGCATTAAGGTTCGAGTCAATTAGGAGCAAAGGTGCCCCATTTGCCTCTTTCCAAATTGGTCACGATGATTGATGATGGTTTGAAGAAGTGATAGGTGCTTGGTTGGTTGATGTTTGATGATTGAAGTTTGGTCGAGGTTTGGTTGATGTTTGGTTGATTGATGATTGGACTATGTGTGGTCGAGGTCTGGTTGAGGTTACGATAGGAAGGTTGATTAATGGTTGGTCGAGACTTGGTCGAGGTTTGGTGAATGTCTGGTCAAAGTTGGTCGAATGTTTGGTCGAAGGTTTGGTTGAATGTTTGGTCGAGGTTAGGATAAGGTTGGATTCCCCCAGTCACTTAGGGAGAATGTTGGATAGATTGGTCAAGGTCAGTTGAGGCTTAGTGGTTAGATGGACTGTGTTGATGTCAAATAATGGGGTCAAAGGTGGCAAAGGGACCATATTCTGGCATGGAGATCCTGATTTAGGTGATGAAGTTTGAGAAGCATGGGTCGGTGTTGATGATTTGTCGAAGAGGTGGTCAAGAGGGTCCTTGATGAGAAGGGAATCCTTTCTTCATTGTTGACGAATGACAGCTTTGAGAGTGCAACAACGCTCAGTGTCATGTCCTAGAGTGTGATGATAATGACAAAATTTAGAGTTATCAAACCAAGATGGCCTTGATCTGAGAGTTGATGAGTGGGGTGGTGTAGAAGGCTTGTTGATAATGTGGTTGAGAAGAAGGGTGTCATTCCCCAGACATTGATGAATGGCAACCTTGAGGGCATAACAATGCTCAGTGTCATGCCCAAGCGTGTGATGATACACACAAATGTGAGTGTCATCGAACTAGGGTGGTTTTGGTCTGAGAAATTGATATGGTTTAAGAGGCGAGAGATTGATGCGAGAGGACTGCAATAGTTTCCATAACAGTAAGACATAAGAACCTGCTAACAGGTCTAGATGTTTTGTTGCAGTGAGGGTTGATGACTTTGGTTTGGGAGGCATAAGAGGTGTTGGTTGATGGTTTGGAGGAGATATATGTCTGAGGGGTTGAGGGAGTAATGGAGGCAACTTGCCTCTATGAAGTATGGGAGTGGGCAGTGCCCCTATTAAAGTGGACAGATGCGGGCCCAAGATTGAAGGTAATGAGGAAGGTGGGGGAGGAGTTCTCCGATGTGGTCTAGTGGCCTTCTTTGGTTTGGGTTGAGGGCCACTATTGTGCGAGGTGAGGTTAGATGCGGGTTTGAGTTTAGATATGGACGGAGGTGAGTGAGATGTAGCAATCTCAGGCAAAAGGCAAGAAGAAACCGTGATTGGGTCTTCCTTGGTTGAAATAGGTGAAGAGACTGGTTCTTCTCCTGGTGGAGAAGAAATAAGAGAGTGTGGCTCCTCAAGAGGGTAGAAGGTAGGGATGATGGTGCCTTCTATTTGTGCTTGAGGAGTAGACAAGGTAGGGTCTTCGGATGAAGGTAGGGCTAATGGCATTGGCATGGTCAAGGCGTCCTCCAATATAAGAGAGGTAGATGGAGGACTAATAGGAGAAGAAAGTTCTTCATCTTGTGATGGAGGAGGCTGGTCAGGGACAAGAGGCAAGATAGTGTTGATTGTGTGAATATTATGGTCTTGGGGGTCATTGATCATGGTTTGGACATTGTTTTGAGTAGGAGGATGGTCTGGGAATGGTTGTTTAAAGATGTCAATGTGTTGGTTGGGAGGTGCATTCGGGTTATCTAAAATAAGATTCCCCTTGTCGATCATGTCTTGGATGATGTTTTTGAAGGTTCGGCAATTGTCGATGTCATGACCATGGATGCGGTGAAAGTGATAGAAGTCAGCCTCCTTATACCATGTAGGGATAGCTTTTGAAGGGTCGAATTGAGGTGGTCGGATTGGAGGGAGATTGAGGACCCCCTGCTTGACAATTTTTTCCAAAACGGAAGCGTATGACTCTCCAAGCGGAGTGTATGAACGCTGGATGTACCGTTGTTGGAATTGTTTGGTGATGCTTGGAGATGTAGAAGGTTGAGAGTAATTAGTTATCGTCGAGGATGGTGATCTAATGACCATAGTGTTGGCCACTCGTTTGGAGTTGGAGTTGGTAGAAGAAGAAGTTCTGGAAGAAGAAGGGTCATTGGTTTTTGTGTTGGTATTATGCAATTTGACCTTATCCTCTTCAATGGCGTGGAGTTCAAGCTTTTGAGCCATGGTGAAAGCTTCGTTGAAAGTGCAGAATGTCTGAATCTGCAAGGTAGAAGAGATGTGCCTAGCACATGCTTGAGAAAAGAGCTCAATGAGCTCAGATTGAGGCAAGGAGAAGGAGAGCTGGTTAATCAAGCCTCTCCAATGGGTGACAAAATCAACTATTGATTCATCGTCAAATTGCCTGATGGAGTAGAGATTTGTGATTGAGACTTGTTTAGTGATGTTGATAGAAAAATGGTCAAGAAATAATTGGGCAAGTTGAATGAATGAAAAGATAGAATGTCTGGCAAGAGAGCTATACCAGTCAAGGGCGGGGCTAGAAAGTGACATGGGGAATGTGCGTAAAAGTAACGCATCGTCATGCGCTATAAGATAGCAGGCATGTCTGAATGCCCATAGATGTTGTTGCGGGTCCTCCTTACTCTGGAAGTGAGTTAATTTAGGAAGCTCCCATTGGTTGGGGTATGGTCGGATAGGGACGGAAGGATGGATGGGATCGTTGCAAATTTGCTCATACAAGAGAGCATTACATGAACCAGAGATAGAGGTCTCGAGACTGGACATTTTATCCATCAGCATTTTGATGACGTCCGCTGACAGATTGGCAGACGGGGTGCCCCCTAGGTTGTAGGGCACTTGAAAGAGGCTAGAGGAGGCATACGACTTAGTCGGTTGCAGTTGTGGGGGTGCAATGTATGTATAACTAGTCACAGGGACATAAGTGGAGGCCAAAAGTGGTTGAGTTATGAAGGTAGAAGGCATAGGCTGACTAGATACTGCCAAAGGTGGTTAAATGGTGGCACTGGTAGAAGGATAGGTTGGCACTCCTACATTTATGGGCGTAAGAGTGTGAGGGGTCGAGACAATCAAGTTTTGGTATGATGTAGAACTTGGTTGAATTGCATGTGGTTGAGGGGGTAATGGAACCCCGATGGAGTTGGTCTAAAAATAAATGTGGAGGCCAAACTTTGCGTATTGGCCATGGTTAGGTTAATGATTGAGGCAAAATGCTGGGTCATAAAAGGTTGGGTAGTGAATGGTGTCAATGTCATCGCCACTTCACCTAAAAGGTCTCGCGTTGGGTTTCTTGCGAGATAGTTTTGGAGGGCTGTGACGTTGAGGTCCAAGAATCTTTCAAAATCTTGGTCCCCTTTAGGGATGATGGGTGTTTGAGTCGGGGTCGGTCCTGTAGGAATTCTTTCAGTCTCTGAGTGGAACTCCATTATAGGACTAGTTAGGGACGAGGGAGTGTGGAAACGGTTGATGTCTCACTTGGTCAAGAAGAGTCGTGGTTTGACTGTGCGTCAAAACCATTCAAGGCAAGAAGAGGGTCAGGTTCCAAAAACTATGTTTTTTTCAGTTTTAGAAACTCAGAATGGGGTTTTGGTAGAAAAAAGGGTCAGTGTTTAAGTTGCTATTTTGGAAAAAAGGACTGTGACAGTGACCGACGTCGGTTGAAGGACCGATGTCGATAAGAAAATATGGCCGACGTCGGTGGTAAAATCGATGCCGGTGGAGGGATATGATCGACGTCGGTGATAAAGCTGATGTCAGTGACTGTGGTTTTTAGAAACTTAGAAAATTTGAAGATTCTTGGAAAAAAGGAAGAGAACGTCCTCACTAGCTGAAACAAGCAGATGGGAACAGAAAAATAGAAGAACATAAGCAGGTCCTGAGCGTTAAATCCTAAGAATCAAATTTTTAGAATCCTATGGCTTATGCCTTAAAATGATGTTTGGGAGGTTGGCTGTTAGAAGGGTCCTAGAAGAGGTAGTCTATGGATGGTTTTAGGTTTTGTTTAGGTGCTCAAAAGTCTGTGTTAGGTTCCGTACATGGCCTGGTGCTAAGGAGCAAGCTCCCCTCACTTCACGAGTCCAGTGATAAGCTGGTCTCACTTAGCCAAAATATACTTTCCCTAGAGATTAGACTCTACCAGAGAACATAGTGGGCTTTCCCCTTGGTGATGAAATCCAAGTGAGATCGTCGGGATGGGTAAGGTATCTGCTGGGGAATGAAATCCCAGTTGGGCCTTGTCTCAGGTAAGTTTGATGTTTGATTTAGTGCAAGTGGTTTGGTCGTGTAACATCAAGTGGACTAGATTAATTCAATATGCAATTATTAATTACTAAGTGTGGTCTAAGAAATGCAAGCAAGCAGAAATGCAATGCAATGTGTTTTAAGCCCCAAGTCGAAATGTTAAGTTAGAATGAAAACAAGTTGAGAAAGGGTTGAAGAATATGATTTTTGACTAGTCTAATGATGCAATAAAGAAAAGAAAGGTTCTTTTTATTCCTACTTATGATGTCATTTGGAAGAAAATAAAGAGGTGAAAAGGGAGGAACCTAATGCACCTAAATGAAAAAGAAGGAAAAGAACCCAAGGAAGGCTTTAAGGTCCCACCAGGCGTGCCAGAATGTTTCTATGCTATTTCGCTTTCTACATTCAAAGAGAGAAAATGAGAAACTTAAAGAAATGGTCAAGGCTTGTATGTACCTAGATGTAGTCGTGCGCACCATAATCCAGATGCTGTGAGAACTCCTCTTTGGCTGTGGAGGATGACACCTGCAAAGGAGAGAGACTAAGACAAAAAGGGCGTTAGATGAGGAGATGGTGGGTTGCCAAGTGAAAGCTTGATCCCAGAAGTGCAAAGACTTCCTTAAGGGATATCAACCCACTAGTCAATAAAAAAGATGTCTGATAAATAGCAAAATGTTAAAATACTAAAATGATAAAAGACTGAAATGAAATGGAAGCAAGAGCTTACCTGAAAGATGCTATCGGCCTGGTCACAGTTGTCGGTGTCGGTGGTCCTATCGGCATCAGTTGGTTAAGGTCTACCGACGTCGATTAGGCTACCGACGTTAGTTGGGGAAATGGTCTCTGCGGCTGGCATCGGTTGGGGCAGTAGGCTTGGACGGGGTCTAGTCGGGTCTGTGGTTCGTGGATAGGGTCTAGTCTAGGCCTGTCTAAAGGTCTAAGAGTCTAGTTTTGATTAATGGTCTGTGGGTCTATGCAAAGATACAGGGGAGTCAAATGGATAGAATTTCAAATGGATAGAAGAATAGAGGAGGCCAATAAGGAGACAGGGAAATATGGATTCGGGTCTGGTCTGGTCTGGGGATAGGAAGTGCTGAATCTAGTTCATAATACATAGAGCAAATGACTAGAAAACACAATGAAAGTACAAACAAAATACTTACCTGTGGCCCGTTGAAGGAGTGTTGCAGACTAGTGTACCTATTGTTGATGTAGCTGGTGTGAAAGCCCTGTTGCTAAAGGCAAAATTCCTATTGCTGCACTTGAGGGAGAGAGTGAGAGGCTTGGTTTGAAGATTGACAGATTGATTGATGGTCGAAGACTGAAGATTGAAGGATTCGTGATTAGCTCCCGAGATTCAGAATTTGTGATTCAAATTTGTGATTAGCCAAGAAAGAGGGTAGAAGTCGGTTTAAGTAAACTGACGTCGACGATCCCGTCGGTGTCGGCCGACAGTTGACTGACGTCGGCGGGTGCAGAACGAGTAAAAGGGCCAACAAGCTCGTTTTCCATCCGCCAGGTGCATAATCCATTGGAGATTTGTCGAAGGTTGGGCTAAATATGCACGAGAGTTGGTTAGGCGGTTGGAAAGGAGTAAGAATAGGTCTTAGGTGAGTCATAAGGTGGGAATTAGTCCAAGGCGAGGTGTCCTAGGCGAGGTGTCATGGGTAATGTGTCCAAGGAGGGGGTTATTAATTCAAAATAAGTTTATTATTTTAAATTAGTAATTGTATGGGTTAGGAATGGGTTAGGAATGGACCAAGGGGGGAATAGGAGGGAGAAAGGACCAAGGGGTAGACACGATTTCGGTGTCTACAGAATCTACTCATAATAACCTAATGGATGCCATAAAGAGGTCAACATAAGACAAACCAAGGGAATGTTATCTATTGTTGTAGTATGCATTATGGGTAGACAAAACAAGATATAAATAGTAAAGATTCCTCTTTTTTACTTTTTTATGTGCAATATCTTTAATTCACCATTACTCTTAAACTACCAACATATCAATTCATGAAGGAGCATATGGACGGATACGAAATAATTCAATATAGGTTATTATACATTATCCAGATAGAGAACACATGAACTAAAGATATGTAGAGCATCAATAAACACCATTATATTTTCAATATATGGTTCGATAAATTATCAAAAATAAAAAAAATAAAATTTTAGACCTAGTTCTCTCATGGGATAAAGCACATGAAAATAAATGACATGTTAAATTCACTCCCTTGTGGATTGGATCATATTATAATTCTAAAATTTTGGGTAAATGTATGAAGGAAATGTAGATGAAACTAAACTAAGAAATCAAATGATCTTAATCCTAATCTAAACTCAAACAATCTTAGGATAGAGTAACAATAAAATGAAGAAATTAAATTAGTAAAGGAACCACTTACAAACACATGCAAATTTTGTCACCTTCTCCATTATACAATCAATGGTAGATTTTCTCTTTCTGTGGAATGTGGATGCTCAATCATTTCTCCAATGAAAATAGGGAATGGGTAGTATTTTATTAATAAAATGCACTCTTTATGGATTTTATTCTCTTGAAATTTTGATCACTTTATTAGTTTGAAGGTGGATGGATGAAAGTGATGGATTTCATGCCTATTTATAAGTTTTTAGAAGAAAAATCAGATGGTGGAGGATTATTTAAACATTTCAAATTATCTAAATAATCCATGATGGAGGATGAGTCTTAGTCAAAGAGGATGATGAATAATTTAAATGGTTTATAGAAACATGGATATAGTTAGCTGAGTCACCAAGAATAAGTCAAGTTATTTGACAAGTAAAGGGATGACTCAAGGGTAGTTGACAAAGTTCTAAGATTGGTTGGGTGAGTCAACATGTGAGGCAGATCAATGTGGATAATGTATAGGTGAGGTGGAAAATCCATAGTTATTAATTAAATTTGGATTAAAAGTGTGCTTAGTTGATTAACTTTGAATTAGTCAATTGTTATAAAAAGAAGGGAAATGACATGAATTTGGATTTGAATTTGGGAAGAAGAATTAGTGGGTTTTAGGTGCATTTAGACACTAAATGAAATTTAGGTTCTATATTTTACCCTATTTGAAATGGTGTTATGACTTAATATCATTTTAAATAATAATATAATAAGTAGAGTGTTGATGATTGAGAATAAATAATTTCCCTAGTTGAATGAAAACGATTGTGATGATGTCCCTTCAAGTGTTGGTGTGGGAAAATGGATGAATGTTCTAACTAAAAGAAAGAAGGATGGATAGATGTAAATGAGTATATATAATCAATAATATAAATACTTGTCTCAATACCAATTTTAGCAACATTGTAAAAGTTACATGTAAAACTATTTTAGCCTAACTATTAAATGTTATAGAAGATATTGAAAAAATTACATTTCTTGATTTATAGACTACACACTTTGATGGTGATCAAACTCAGAGGTCTAATGAGTAGATGTGGTAATGATATATCCAAATGATGGTAATCTATAAGATAATAAATTAAAAAATATAGATTGTCTAATTTATGATAAATATTTACAAAATTCGTAGTTGTAAGAGTTGACAAGGAGATATAGCACTTTGATTAAGTGACAGTGAAAAATGTGAAGGAAAGGACCTAGATAGATGATGGTGGCCAAACTAACCCTATAGATCCCATGTCTCTAAGTGTTACCTACATAGTTTGTCATGGATAAAGTTTAAGTGGGGATATCAGTCTATATGTAGTTCTCCCAATGCAGGAAGAGAAGTGATGATGTAATGTAAGATTGACCCATGGATGTTATTAACCCACTTAAGCTAATGATTTCACATTGTGATTAGATGTGATGATGGATTTATTTTCCATAAAATAATGATATATTCAAAAATTGGATTAAAAATTGATATATCCTGAGATGAACTGTATGCTTTGAGGTAACCCATGATTCAAGGTTCATATGAGAGGTTGTGGGAATGATATATCCCATTGAAAAGTTGTGAGATTTGAGAGGTTGACTAATTTACTAATTTATTGAGTGATGGATAGATGGATAAAGGATGGATATTGTGATTTTTTTAGTCCTCATCGATAGGTGTGAGAGGTTGAATAGGTTGAATGAAAATATTGAGAAATGATTGGAGATGATTTATGTGCATACATAAACAAATAAGTTAATTGACTACATAGATTAATGATGATGGATCACATGATTGGATAACATGGATTCAATTTATGGATGGAAGAGAGAGGTGATTATAGGATGTATAGGGAAACAAATTTAGTTTTTGTGTAATTAAAAGTTGAGAAAATGAGAGGAAAATGAACTCATAATTCTAAAAAAGGTGATTTTGGCATCAATTATGGACAATTCATTAAAGATAATGGAAAATTTGATAAGAATAAGATTTTGAAATTATCATAATGGAAAAAGTGGCATGAATAATGGTGAATTAATGCAACACAATGGTGAATTCATTGAGAAAATGATTTCACAGTTATCATAATTATGAATTTGGCATGGAAAATTGTGAATTCATGTAACACATTGGTGAATTCATTGATAAAATGATTTCACAATTTATCATAATTATGAATTTGGCATGGATAACTATGAATTCATGTAACACAGTGGTGAATTCATTGAGAAAATGATTTTGTAATTATCATAATTATAAATTTGGCATGGAGAACTATGAATTCATGCAACATAGTGGAAAATTCATTGATAAAATGATTTCTCTTTAAATATTTCAAAGGTAACAATTTAAATTTTCTATTTAATGGGTAGTTTTTGAAATATTATTTCATAGATACTCCTATTAGATCTATCTTAGAATGATTGTGAACTATACCTTAATGATATGATCAAATTAGATTTATAGTCTTACTAGATTAGATTCCTTGATTTATAGATTAGACTCATGCTTTCTAGATTAAATTAATTACTTTCTTAGATTAAATTTCTATCTAGTATAGTAAAACACAAATGTTTCCACCAGTAATTTCCCCACCTTCCAATTTTACACCTAAAGGTTAGGTTGTAGAGCAAGCTATAATAAATATTCCTCTTTGGATCCAGAGGTTTCAAGAAGAGGAATCAAATTGACAAGATTTGGTCATTATAAAGGATCCTAAGGATGCATTTCATTATGATAGACATGCTAATACATTTATAAGGGTATAAATGAAGACTATGCTAATTGAAGGATAAACTATGGAATTAGAGTAGCGAGAGGATATTTTATCCTTAACAAAGAACAAGAAAGTTCACCTAGGGGACATAGATGAGTATAAATGAGATCTTTATAGTTTTATAGATACAACTAAGGGAATCCTCAAGAAAATGTTTAGGAGCTATGACTAATCAAAATAGAGGTTACAAGAAATAAATATTATTCAAGATCCTAGTGAAATTGTGGACAATGTGCAGAGTGTAGCCAAAAAATTGTATAACATCATTAGCTTAATAAGATCTATAAATGCTGAATCCTAGTCTCAATAGGGGACATGCCTAAATTATATAATAAAATGAAATATATGTAGGGTAGACTTAAATTCCTAGGCCAAGATATGAGGAACATAGATTATGCTCATTTGAATTTAATAATAGCACCAGAAGTTATATGGGCTCATAATCATGTAGCTACTAAGAGAGATAATTTACTTAACTATCATTGAGAGATGTCAACTCTAATACAATAATTTATAAATCATGAGCGAGAGAAGTAGTATCTATTTTGAAATACATGAGAGTCACATATGTGTATACTCCTCTTGGGAAGTTAGTTGCTAAGCCCATTTTTGAAGGCCTACTCCAAGTTGTTAATGATAGATTTTGGGTTGAAATTTAAGGAATCGTGTATAAAATTAGTGAAGAAATTGTATAATTGATAAATTTTGTTAAGGATAAGGTGGAAAAGATAGATACTCTCCATGTGGAATTGAGAGCTTCAATGGTTATACATATAAATTTGATGGATAATATTATATAGTTGTTCAAAAGATCTCTACTTGATTATGAAACAATTAATATTGATTTTGAGGCCAGTCATATTTTATATAACAAATTAGAAGTGCTGAAGCAGGAAAATGTTTTAATTGGTATACCATCTACTCCTACCTAGTTGGCTAATACTCAGTCTCAAGTTCCAAATTGCATGATGGTACAAACTCCAACATGGCCCACCTATGTTGTACTTACCATTTTCAAAATCACATCAACTCATGTAACACTTTAGATCATTTCACTTGATACACCGAACATGTAGACTATATCTTCAAGAGGTGCCACATCAACACCATAGGTAATCCTTTTGCATAATTGTATTTATGAATTATGACTTGAGTTATTTATTTAGTTTGGCTATCTTTATATCTAAGTGTTTTTATGAACATGTATTATATGCATGAAGTTATATGCTTGTATTGTAAACATGCATTGTATACATGAATTCTAACACAACATTTATTTAGAACATATAAAATTAGATTTTACTTGAAGGATGAGGCATCCCCATCCTAATACTATTTATACTTTTATCCTCCTCATTATAAAAGGAAGATAATTTTTGAAATTAAATAAAATAATAAATTATTAGGATTATTCTACAAGTTTTTATTAATGTGCATTTCTGTTCTAAACCATTGTGTCATTGAGGAAGTTCCATCATATTATTATTTTAGTTATTTGGGTTATGTATAAGTGTTTTTAATACATGTATTTAGATTGTGCTATTATCTAGCTTGAATTTTATTTATTTATTTATCATAATCTCCCATTGACAGAGGATATGCGATAGTAATCTAGTATTGGCAACAAACTTTTATTATGAGCATTGAATTTACTATATCTATTTATATTAACTCCTAACTGTGTTTTTGTGTCTTATGTACTGATAACAACTTACAAAAGGAATTAGTTCTTAATCACTTATCCATCCCATAGTAGAAATACCATCTTGGAAGAGTTTCATTCATCTTTGAGTCACAATCCCTCTTTTCTACCCTACCTTCCCCTCATTATATACATACATACATACATACATACATACATACATACATACATACATACATGCATACATGCATAAATACATACATACATACATACATACATACATACATACATACATACATACATACATACATACATACATACATACATACATACATACATATATTTCTACCCATCCTCACTCTAATAGACTTTCAATTTTTTTTTGATACCATCAAAATTTAGCCATCTAAGGTAAATAACCCATTATTCCTAGCTATTCAACCATATGGTTATTTAAAAAATTTAATACTCTACAACTCATGCCTTGGAGTGAAATTCTTCACCAATATTTTAATGTGAGAGGCTACCTCATAGGATTATTTGCTATGCATAAAACCCACATCAATAATCATTTCAATAACAAGTGAAATATTTGTTTAACTAAATATTAATTATTTTGAGTTGTGGTTACAATAAAATTTGATGGATCATGTATCAAAATTTTCCATTCAAGAAAAAAAATTTATTGGGATAAAAACCATGTGGCCATGCTAGATATATCAACATACATTGGTTGAGAGAAAGGATAAAAATGATGGAATACCTAAGAATTTGGTAAGGTTTAATTTTATTGGGGTCATTTATGATATGATCACACTATTAAATAGGATTGTTACATCCCCAAATGTAAAGATTTTTCACTCGTGTATTTATAGATATATTATTATCATTCTAGACAAAAAACAAATAATTGAGTGAGAAGGGGTTATAATTCAATGTTTCAAATGAATAACTAATCAATGTCAAAGAGACTAATAATTTATATATCACTCATTATATTGTCTACTCATTATCTAAAAGGTTATCTTTTATATTTCTTAAGATAAATGGATGTATTTCCAATGGTGTTTTTCTTATGATCATTTTCCTTAGTTGCCAAATAAAGACTCAAAAAATGTTTGAAGACATTCAATGTTGATGATTTCATGTTTAGAATTATTTGTGGACTTCAATAAACTATAGAGTTCACTTTTATCCCAAATAAAAAAAAGTTATTTTTAAATGGATTAATTGATATATACATTTTTTTATATTCATTTACATTCATGTATGCAAATTCAAATACCACCAATGCATGCTACTTGGGTATGCCAATGAACTTGTTAACTTAATTGCATGTGTGGTTAAAGTTATTGAATGATGCTAGAGCTTGCCTTAGGGAGACCAAAATTTTTGATCCAAGAAGATGAATGATCCAAAACTTTCTCAAATATTTGCATGGCACCATAACCCACTTTAGCCAGTTAGGGTCTGTTTCAACAATGTTTTGGGGTTGAAATCAACCATCGAAGGGATTTTTTTCTGTAATTTATATTTTTTTAATTAGGTGGGAACTAGTTTCAAGTCGCCCTTTGTTTTTATTTATGCATGTAGAGAATAAGTGATAACTAGTAGGCCTATTTGACATTACATTTAAAAGTTGTTAAAAATAACAATTACTAAAAATAGCAAGTACACCTAACTTTAGGTAGATTTTTTATTTATTTAGATTTTTCAATTATGCACGACAAATTTAAATTTGAGTTGTGATTTATTTAATGACTTATGTATTTTTACAAATAATTAATGAATACTTATATTTTAGGTTTTTTTGGTCAAGTATTTATTTTGTGAAAAAATGAATTGTTTCTATTGGATTCATCAATGGTATCAAAGTAAGTTCATATTAAGAAGGTAATATTTTATGAATTCATATTGAGTTTTAAAATTATATTTTGGAAAAAGATATGTTTGAAGAACATGTATAAATAAGATGTCAATAGTACTAAGACATTATGCATAAATAAACATGAATATATAATAATTATAGAGTCAAGTGGAAGTGTTCACCATGATAATTACATGTCAGAGACAAAGACCAATAGGAGATGACATAGAGGAAGAAATAAGGCAATAAGAATAAATCTGGCAAGAGGAGGAAGAACAAGGGAAACCATAATCAATCAGGAAAAAGATGGTTAGGGTGCTATAAAAAAGGAATGAAAGAATAGAGATGGAAGTTTTAGATTATGGAGGTAGTCTAAAACTAGAGAATTTGATAGAATGAATGAATAATATGTAAAAAAAATTGAATGGAAAAGTACGGAAAAGGAGAATAAATTAAAATTTACATGCATAAAATTGAAGGGTCATACAATGCTATGGTGGGATCAATTATAGAAATAAATAAAAAGAAATGGTAAGGATAGGATTAAAACTTGGAGTAAGATGGAAAAGAAGTTGAGAAAAAAATTCTTCTTGTGGAATATGCACAAACCTTCTGCATATAAAATTTCAAAATCTAATTCAAAAGTATCATAGTGTATAAGATTACAATGATGAGATTCACAAGCTATCTATTCAAGTGGAGCATGATGAAATAGATGAATATATGACTAAAAGGTATGTAAATGGTTTGAAATTTTATATTTAAAATGAATTAAACATGCATACAACAAACAATATAGGAGATGATTATTAACTAACTTTGAATGCAGAAGAGAATAAAAATAGACATGTATTTTAGAAATATTTTAGGTCAAGGAGAGGAAATGAATCTATAGTAAGGGGAAGAAGTGGGTTTAATACCACAAATAAGAATCAGCCCTTGGGGTGGATAAACAAGAAGATACTAGAAAAGGGTTTCAAAATCAACAAAGAGAAGAGAATTTTAGAGAGACAGAGGCTATGGTGGTAGTTGAGGATGGAATATTCCACATAGACCTTGTGTTTATTGCATAAGTGGTGACTAAGGTAAAATAGAATTTGAGTGATAGAACTATCATACACAAAATAAGAATAAATATGATAAAAAAATGGATTTGTTTAAGTCTAAGACAAAATAACATAATCCATAATTTGTAACATATGTAGGAGAAAATCTCATGATGAGAAGAAAAAATATTGCTCTAAGAAAATATCATGAACATGATAAATACCATGGTGGCTCATGGATACATAAAAATATTTTTTGAAATAGGTTCACTTTAGTAGGAAAGGAATGTAAAGTTATTATTAATAGTGAAAGTTGTTAAAAAACATTTTGTAAAGAAATTATTAAAAAACTAGGTCTATAATGTGACAAGCATTTTTATCCTTATGGTATTTCATGGTTTTAAAAAAGAAATGAAGTCATCATAGATAAAATGTGTTTAATCAAGTTATCTATAGGAAATAATTATAGGGATGAAATATGGTGTGATGTTATCCCAATGGATACATGTCATGTGTTGTTACAAAGACCATGTCAATATGATAGGAAATCAATCCATGATGAAGAGAAGAATATAGTTTAAAGGTACTTATGTTACCTCTTAAGGAATAAGGGTAAGTTGAAATCATGTTTTTCATAAAATAATTTATCAAAAATATAAACATGACAAGTTTATATTATCATTGATAAAAAAGAAAGAAGAAAATAAGTAGTGCAAATAAAAAGGAGGCAATAAAAGTGTTGGAAGAATGCGTTGATGTTATACCTGATGAATTTATAGATGGTTTAACACCAAAGAGATATATTTAACATCATATTTATTTAATTTTATGATCAAATCTACCCAATAAATCATTTTATAGGATGAGCCCAAAATAATATGAAAATTTGAATAGGCAAGTGGCTAAATTGATGAGAAAGAGTGTAGTGAGGGAGAGCATGAGTCTATGTGAAAATTTTACATTATTAAATCCAAATAAGGATTAAACAAGGATGTGATTATATAGTTGATTAATTAAAAAATATCACCATCAAATATAGATCTCCTATGTCTCACCTAGATGAGATGATGGATGTAATTGAAGGAGCTTTGTAATTCACTATGATCTAAAAAGTGATTACTATCAAATTTAGATTCAAGAATAAGATGAATAAAAAATATTATTAAATACTATGGATGGCTTATATGAGTAGTTGGTGATGGCATTATGATTATCCAATGCACCAAACACATTTATAAGTATGATGAACACAATTATGAAACACTATATTGGGAAGTTTTTGTAGTCAATTTTGATGATATTTTTATATTTAGTAAGAGTAAACAAGATCACTTAATGAATTTGAGATGATATTAAATTTTTAATATAGATTTTTTTTTATGAAAATTTGAAGAAGTGCAAGTTTATGATTAAAAGCTTAGTAGTTTTGTATTTTTAATTTCAAAATATGGTCTAACAATGGATGAAGAAAATATTACAAGGATTTTTTGAGAGGCCTACTCCAAGAATCATAGCAAAGGTAAGAATATTCCATGGTTTAGAAACATTCTATCAAAAATTTCATTAATAATTTTAGTAGTATTTTTAACCAATAATATATTTCATAAGGGGGAAATGATTTTTGTGGACAAGGGTAGAAAATTAAAAAAATTACTAAAGAATAAGGTGACATAAGCATATGTTTTAGAATTAATATACTTTAATAAGGTGTTTTAGGTGGATTGTGATGCTTCACATGTGGTTATTGGTGATGTATTAAGTCAAGATGGAAGGAAACCAACATATTACATTGAGAAGTTGAATTAGGTAAGAAAAAATTATTATACATATGATGTTAAATTGTATGACATTCTAAAATCACTGATATATTGGAGTCATCAATATGTGCCAAGGAGTTTATTCTATTTATAGACCATGAGGCTTTATAGTATGTGAACACTTAAAAGAAGTTAAATAACAGACATGTAAAGTAGATTTATGTCTTTCAAAGATTTTTTTTTTAAAGTATAAATCAAGGAAGTATAATTAGGTAGTTAATTATTCAAATATACATGTGGAATTGTTAAATATTATGGTGAGTGAATTAGTTAGATTTGAGACTATTAATGGATTGCATGATTTTGATCCATATTTTGGAAAGCTTGTTGAACAATAGATAAATCCATTAATAGGTGAGTAGGTTTTTTTCATGATGATTATATTTTTTAGGATGGTTATATCTTTAATGGAAAGCAATTATGGATTCCAATTAGTTCTATGAGAGACATTATTATAAGAGAATTACATAGTGGTGGTTAAAGTGGACACTTTTATAAAAAAATGTAATATATTTGGTGGAATAAATGTATTTTTGGTTGAATATGAAGAGAGATGTGGTGAGGTAAGTGTCAATATGGAGGACATATCAAGTGGATAAAGGCCATGTATAAAACACAAGCTTATACATTCCATTTCTAGTGCTAACAAGATCATAGACATATTTGAGTATGATTTTTTTCAATTAGGGTTGATAAATATAAAGAGGTAATTATTAGATTTTTTTTTTAGATATTTTATTTTAAATGGTTCACTTTATATATTGAAATAAAATTGATGATGCCACTATAATAACATATCTAATTTTCAAATAAGTTGTTAGATTGCACCGTGTTCCAAAAACCATTACTTCAAAAAGGTATACAAAATTTGTAATTCATTTTTGGAATACACTATTGAAGAAGTTTAGAATTAAAAAAAATAATTAATGAAAAACACCCTCCAAAAAATGGAAAAAAAAATGTAGTAAACAAGAGTTTGGGATTTTTTTTGAGTTTCATTATTTGAGAGAAGCCCAAGCAATGGGACTTAGATTTCACATAGGTTAAGTTTGCATATAAAAATTCATTTAATAGGTCAATAGGAAAATAAAAATTCTAACTTTTTTATGGGAAATAATCCTAATGGTGTTTTATACTTGGTACAATTACCAATTGTATAACGGGTTAGTGATGATGCATAGGTAGTTGTAAAACTCATGAAATAGTTTCAAGAATAAGTAATACATTTTTTTAAATCATAATTTGGAATTAATATGTGCATTAACCCTAATGAAGATAATTTGATTTGAAAAAAATTAAATGACAACAAACAAAATGAAATAAAAATATCAAAATAGAAAAAACATAATGACTATGAGCAATGCAGAAGACTTAGTTTTTAATTATCTCTAATCTGACTGTGTGAAACTAACAATTGATGCAAATGTTAAACTCAAATTGATTCTTCTAATGAAACATGAATTTTGGATATAAATAATGAGTACCAAGATTTTAAAAAATGGGGAATTATCAAATATAACTAATGCCCTTTACTAGTCAATTTTATCCTCTATTATAAAATAAGGAAATCAAGGCACAATCATATGTAGTTTATTAAAACACACATGTGTGTATAAATTTAACCTTCATATGTGCATTAATGTCTACTAAATCTCTTATTCAAGGTTGAAACCTTAATTATGATTTATAATTAAAAACATTCAAATAGAAAAAGGAAGAATGTTATGGGTTGAGTTGATCCCAATCAACCTTGTGATAGTTGATCACTGCCTATCTATCTAATACTCAGAAAAGGGAAATCAAGCCTATGTATTTCTCCATGATTTGTGTAATTATGTTATTTTTGATACATAAATGAATTTAGATATGGATTTAATACTTGAAATTTTTTTCTTGACTTGGACAAAACAAGCTCTTGACTTGGCTAAGGACTACTTTAAATTATTAGAATTTGATTTAGAAAGAATAGGTAAGCATTTCCTAGAGTGTAATAGTATAAGTGTGTCTCAATATTGAAATTTAAAAGTGGCATAATAGGTGACTTAGATATGTCTTTATAGAAATATAAAATGGGAAATCATCACACTACCTTTCATAGAAATATGGACCAACCCATAAGGGAGAGTCTAAATTTAATAAGTAACCATTGATAAGGTGAAGATCATGATAAAATTATATGGGTCAAAACCAATGTACAAAAGGGAAATGTGTGAATTTTTGGATCTAAAATGTTTGTATAGATGCTTAGAAAATCAATTTAGAACATTTATATAGGAAATATATCAAATTATAAATGAAAAGGTCCATATAGGTTCTTAAGATAGAGTGAATTAGTGAAATAGGTCCAAATTAAGGGCTCAAGTCAATTAAAGTGAAAGTAAAAAAATATTAAAATTGTCAAGTTTTCATGACCAAATTTGAGTAAAAAATATATAGGAAAGCAATGTCAAGTATAAGGCAACAATAGATGCAATAATAAGGTTAAAGGTATTTAAAGAAGGATAATTTTAAATGGTGTACCTAAGAAAACAAATATTTCCCAAAGGAATATAAAAAAAAGTTGAAGTATACTAAAATTGGTTTGTGCAAACTTGTGAAGAAAATAAATGACAATGCTTATGAGGTAAGTGTGCCACAAAAATTTGATATTTATATAATATTTAATGTTTTTAATCTATATGAAATTCATGGAGTAGATAATGAAGGGGATGAAGAAGAATTAAATTGGGAGAAATAGGTACCAAGAAAGAAGGAAAAAATGATAGCACATGTTCTGGACAAGAAGATAGTAAATACTAGGAAAGGCAACTATAAAAATTATTTATTATAGTGGGAAGGACTAAAATGGGAAAAAAAATAATTAGTTTTTAGAGTGGGGATTGAAGACTATTAACAAGGACAAATGGCATATTTTTAACTAGAATAACTCACAAGAGTTGAGTTCTTTTCAACCAGAGGAGAATGATGTGGAATATTACCTTGTGGAGGCCATAAATTCTGATCTAAGAAGTTGATTTAGCTCTTATAAAAAATTATCAAAGATATCCATAGCGTTATAACCCACTTTAGTTGACTAGGGTCCATTTTGAGAAATATTTGAGGTTGAAATCAACCATGTAAGGGCCAAAAATTACATTTTAATTATGTTTTTGGTATGTTTATAAAATTTTATATTTATAACTAGGTGTGAACTTGAGCTTCAAGTCACCCTTTGGATTTGTTTAGGAATGTAGAAAATAAAAGATAATTATTAGTCCCATTCAAGCTTGTATTCAGAAGTTGATAAAAATAGCAAGTTCAATTAACTATCAGTAGCTTTATTTATTTATTTAACTTTTTAATTATGCATGACAAATCTAAATTTGATTTTTGATTTATTTAAATACTCTTATGTATTAATTTAAGTAATTAATGAATAATTAGACTTTGGTATTTTTTGTTTAAGAATTTATTTGTGAAAAAATGTGCCTATTGAAGTTTGTTGTGTTTTCCTTAGATTCATCATTGAATTCCATCAATTTATATTTGAGAAGTATAAAAAAAACCCTTTTTCCTATAATTATTGGTCTTGATGCAATCATAGTTAGGGGTCTTAGTGAATAGATGCCTAAGACCATGTAACCTTCAAAATTACACATTTGGAAACATAATGCAATAAAATGCACCAACAAAGATGTTACTCATTTGGTTTCAGATAATAAAAATAAAACTTTCACACATAGTAAAATAATTTTTGATCTCAAATGAGATGTGTTAAAATATAGAATATTAATATCTCTTGTTTATAGATTTTGTTCTTTGCACATTTAGCTATCTATCACTCAACTTGCTTCTACCTCTCTAGATAAATTTTTAGTTCTGTCCCAAATCTACCAAAATATTAGATCACAAGTCTAAGGACATGTTTATATAGGAAAAATACCCACCTAATTACAATAATACATCACCAAAAATCTAAAAATACACTACAAGTATTTAATACAAGATATAGTCCCAAGGACTCATAACACATCATTCACATAGCACATAACTATGTGACACAATTATTGAATAGCCATTACAATTATTAACAAGATTATTTAGAAAAATAATAATATAAAAAATATACACTACATAAGATAAAACCATACCACATTAAATTACATAAACTACAATCATAACACAATATAAGTGTGGTATCATATGCAGCTTCAAGACATGTTCTAGACACTTAGATAAATAATAAATAATATTTTTTATAAGGAAAATGTGTCTATACTACAGTATATATGTCAATATACTTTAATTAGTAGATAATAAGGTAAATCAGTGTAAATGAATGGTTATCAAAAGTAAATATTAGTGAAGATATGTAACCTTTAACTTTTAAAGGCTATATAATGATGTAAAATGGTGTGGTAGAAAACATAATAATAAGAAAGAGAAACACACCCAAAAAAATAGTAAGAGGAATAAGGTGGAGTATAAAATTAAATAAACAGATAGTAATATAGAGAGTAGAGGTACAAATTAAACATAACTATGGCATTTCATAGATGTTTCATACTTAAATATATGAATAAAAAGAGATAGAGTAAGAAATAAATGTGCACTATTTATTATTTATATGAATGAATAGATAATAATAAACCTATTTAAAATTTTAATGAATTCACATATTAACTAAGGATTAAATCCCAATATAATCTCTATGTAACATTATCTTTAATTAAATTCATCTCAAATTGCATAAACATTTGTACCCAAGTAAAAAACTTTATGCCAACATATGGTGGCTTAGCATGGACTTTGATTAGATAATGTCTAGAGGGCAGTATATCATATTAAGGAGAATATAATATTTTTGGAATATAATAACTAATCTTATTTTTTTTGTATGCCTATTAGAAAGAGGAAGACATTTAAAAATGTGTGTTATCCTTATCTAAGGGGATAGCCACCTAAAAGATGATGCAAAGAAAGGAGGTGATCTATGAAAGGATGTAACTTATGGAGAATAAATGGATTATAGTTGGAAAAGGATAGAAAGGATAAATAAAAGGTATGATAATGTAAAGGTATTAGGAAGAGTAAACAAATGAAAATTTAAAAATAAATGAAAAGATTAAAATTTCAAAAAATATAAAATAAAATAGAAGAGAAAAAAGAGAAATAGAAAAGAAAGAGAGAAGATAAAGATATAGAAGAAGACACATTAGATAATGAATATGATAGCGTATAAGGTAATATGTAAGAGTAAAAAAGGATAAGGAGGATAAATAAATAACTAGGTATGTAAAAGATAAATTAAAAAATTAGAATAGTTATAAGGAGGAATAAATTAGAGTATAACTATAAGAAAATGATAGAGAATAAAATGAAAACAAGATCCCAAAAGACACTTTGTTTCAAACTCCCAATTAGAAAATACCATGTAAGGATATGAACCCCCTAGACCAAACACCATACCCCATGTTGATCGCATGAATAAGGAGATACTAAGAAAGAGTGAACAAGTGTAAAAAATTTACATAAATTACAATGAAGACATAGAAGGAATAATAGAAAATATCCATGATAAATAATATCTAGATCTATTCTGGTGATAATGGGATAAAACATGATGAAAATAAAATTATTTGGGAAAGATACAAAGGATGTGGATGAGCACTTTTTTGTGTTGTATTTTTACTGGTGGAGTCATGGGATAATGATATCGAGGTAAAATTTTTTGATTTTTGGGCACCCTAAGGGATGACACTATAATGTGGAGGAGCACTTTTTTGTGTTATATTTTTATTGGTGGAGTCATTAGATAAATGATCCTAAGATAAAATTATTTGATATTTTGGGTTCCCTAAGGGATGACATTATTAATTAGTATAATAATATAAGCTCAAAATATGATATGACATGTGATTAAGTACAAATGATATTTGAAAATGAGTTACACTACATTGTACCAACAAACATTATTACTAAGCTAACACACCTTATACATAAGGAGGATGAGATGATAAAGGAGTATGGCTAGCAGTTCAAACAAGTAGATCATAAATTAAGAAGAAACATTAAAAAAAATAGAGGACATAATGGTTCATATCAAGGTTGGTGTCATACATACAAACTTTCATGGATGGACTGAAGTTTAAGACAATTGTAGATACATCATAAATTGTGGAAATATTAGAAGCATAATCATGGAAAATGGAGAAAAATTATGTGGTGAAAGGGGAATAAGAAAATCTAAAGCAAGATTTGATGTTATTTAGTTTAAAGTAATAAATTTTGATTAAAGGAGAAATGATATATTCTACTCCACTACAAAGTTATGCAAATCTAAAAAATTGGTGTGAAATATGTAGCACTAAGGGACACATGGAAATAAAATGAACACATAATGAGATATCAAGAAGAGTGGAAATATTTAAAAAAATATCACCACAACCATATAAATAAGTAATATGGTGTGGGTTATGTACAAGTTTAATGAGTATGATTAGAGGATATTCCCATTAGCAGAAGAAGCTACATATAATTACAACTATGAAGAAAGGAATATAGTAAATGAATGTAATTATTATAAAGGGAGAGAAGTAATTTATCAACATATGTTATAAGTATCTTATATTTATGCCATAACACCAATGGTATGTGATAATCAACCCTAAATATAATATTAGATACCACCTCTACTAGAGCCAAATGTAGAACCATAAGGCCCACAAAATTAATATTAAAAAGGGTACCAAGGTTGGTTACAAGAAGGATACTTTGGAGGATATCTTGGAGATAATAGAGGTGAATATATAAGATTCTACCAAGGAAGAAGGGGCTATAATCAAAATAGGGTAATGATCAACTACTTTGAATGTGGTAAGAAAGGACACATTGGAAGAAAATATATGGCATAAAACCATATAAACTATGGATTCTAGTATAAAATGGGCAACATAATTTATTAAATTTCTCCACAATTTAGAAATTCTACAGAAATGGGGGCATGAACATAGAAGAGCTTATAATCAAAATACCCTACAAAGGTACAAATTTTATAAAATAGATACCGCACTCCGAAGAATGATGCATAGATTGAGAAAAATACATAGACCAAAACCCTATGATGCTCAAGATAAGAGTGAAAAGGAGAAATAAGGCCAAAAATGGAAAAATTGGTACCTAAGAAACAAAAAAAAAACATAAAAAAGTGGTGCAAGACTGGGAAGAGTTGAAAAAATTGAAATGTTAGGAAACATATTTAGAGAGTTAGATGATGAATCATATAATGAAAAATGGAATAAGATATAATAGGTGAAGGAAAAGGCAAATATAAGAAATAAAAATATATTCAAAATAATCCTAAATGAAATAAGAAATCATTTTTATTGGATGTGAACATAAATGGGTAAGAGTTTGAGAATGGATTGCTAGATTTCAAAGTAGACATCAACATAATGTTGTTTAATACTTAACAACATTTAGGAAAACCACCATTACATGTGGTAATATACGACATTAATCTAGTAGATGAGACCTTGAGATCATCCATTGATGTAATCATAGGTACAAAACTATATTTCATTGGGATCAATAAAAAAATATTGATTTTGAAGTCATGTAAATATATGAAATAATGCATCATATCCAATTTTACTAAATTTGGAGTGTTTTGTAGATTGTAATAAGATATTGGACTCAAAAAGTGAATAAATCATAATGGAAGGAAATAGAGTGATAGTTCACTAATAATTAGAAATGGGTATGTCTTTTGCATGAACCATTGTAGAATGGGATAACTAGGATGAAAGTGATCAGGAGGAGGGTTAAAACATAATCTCAATTAGAAAAGATCCCAACTTGAACAAAGACTGTGAAACAAACATGGATGACCAAATTAGCCTAAAGAGTGATGAAACTGAGTCAAAAACAAAGATGGATATTACATCACAAAAATATATATATATATATATATATATATATATATATATAACCTAATAAAATTTTTAAAATGTTATTACATATAAAGTAGAAGGTTTCCATATCTACTAGAGATACCTCAAACCAAGGGGAGATACCAAAATCCCAAAAGAATCAATTATTTTGTATTAAAGAGGAGATTTATGTATGAATATTATTAAAGGTAGTGATATAAGATACTTAGAGGAATATTTATCATGGATGCATATGGTAGTCCAAATGATGGTGCAAACCTAGAAGAGTGGGGAAAGATGTCACAACATTGTAATTCAAATACATAAATTTAGGATGATGATTTTTTTTTTAAGGATACCTTAAGATAGGGGTATAAAAATATGACGTGTTATTTGAACCATGAAGAGATAAAAATATGTACATATCCCAACTGCGAGAATTCATAAAAGAGAATATTTTATTAGATAAGAATAAAAATATGGAAAAATCATGGGAATATTAGGAAGACAAAGGATCAAATAAAATAATATATTTTTTGATACCAAACTAAAGACATATAACACAAAAAATTATGGAAAATATTTAAATATACATACATACATATACATACATACATATATATATATATATATATATATATATATATATATATATATATATATAAAATAAAATAAGATAAAAATATATGGATTGACCACCAAGTTGGAAATTGGTAAATGGTGCCTTAGTGTAGTAAGTTTGGAGGATGAGACAATGTTTAAAAATGGGGATAAATAGTGGTTGAATTCTCCATCAAATTAGAAAATCATTTGTATATAATACAAAAGCTTCACACATGCCATAGTTAAAGGTGATATATAGATGGAACATAGTAGTATCTAAGTGTGGAGATTTGTAAGGCCTTTTAAAGGTCTAAAATATTTTTTAAAGAATCAGAGCATTCAATAGATTCACTACATAGTTTAGTTATTTTACATAAACTTAGAAGACTCAAAGTGTTTCTAAAAGGTCTTTTATGACATATATTTTCACCGAACAAGTACTTTGCTAACTTGTAATAAGATCGAAGCACATAATTGACATTATGAGCATGTATAACATTCATGCATTTATTTTTTAGCTTTCAAAATAACCACAACCAAAGAGAAATATGAGGTTAACATGTTATTTTGGATTGTTCCTTCTAGGATTATTCAAATATTTCTCAAGGATGAGACAAAGTCATAAAGGTTATGTAAAATTTGCAAGGATTCTTCAGCACAATCATAAGATAATAAAGATACTTTATAAAGAATAATATGATACACTAAAAAAACTACAATCACACTACAGAAACTACAATCATACCAAAATAAAAGTGTTGTATCATACAAAACTTCAAAAGTTATTTTATACACTTGATTGAAGGATTTATTATAGTGTATATAAGGAAAGTTCATATATATTATGGTATATAACTAAATATTCTCTAATTAATAGTTTATAAGGTAAATAAATGTAAACCAATGGTTACCAAATATAACTATTAGTGAAGAGATGCAATATTTGTCTTTTAAACAATATATAATAGTGTAAATGGGGTGGAATAACACATAATAATAAGAAAAATAAGAACATAAAAAAAAGAGATTAATAAGGGGAATAAGGTGGAGTATATAATGTAAGAGAGAGAGAGAGCAAAGGTATAGAGTTAAAAAAACTGTGGAATGTAATGGATGTTTCATATTAATTTTAGTCACTCAAATTTGGTCATGAATACTTGGTAATGTCACATTTATCCCACTTTTAATTTAATTGACTTGAGCACTTAATCTATACATACTTCACCACCTCACTCTATCATAAGTACCTATACAAACCTATCCCTTTTTAAGTTTTTATCTTATGCCTACATAAAGGTTTTTAATCACTATAAAATTCTCTAAGTATCTATAGGAATATCGCCAATCCTAAATTTCACATGTTACCCATCAAGACAGGATCTAATAGTATTGATAAATAATGTAAATTGATATTGAGCCCTATGGGTTGATCCTAACCTTCATATTTAGCAATGGATACTTTTCAAATTTAGATCTTCCCTTATAGGTTGATCCATATTATTAAGATATGTAGTGGAAGGTTTTTTGATGCAGGAATATCTAGGTCCATGTGTAATATTACATTAACCAAAAATATTAATAGTATAGGTAGTAATAATTGAGGTTACATATTTTTGATGTTAGAATGTTTTCAGTAATTTGGAATCATTTTATTGGATCTATGGTAAGCCTTGGCTCTTTAGACTAATATAACACCTAAAAACCAAATATAAATTTATATCATCACTGTAATTTATCTATATACCTTGCGGTAACATGATATTTTACAAGGACATTATTCTAGTCATCCTTACACCATTTATCCAAGTAGAAATCCAAGAACTATCATGGTTTGTCTGTATAATTAGAAATGTGCTACAAGTGTCATGATAACTCATGGTTATACAAGAAGCATATTGACATCATTTTAAACTAATCTAAAAAAATAGTTTATGGCTTAAGGTTATAGATTGTTTCCTCAAATGATTTTTATTTAGAACTTATGCATGTCTAATTTATAGCACAACATGCCCTATTTAAGTAATATTAGAATTTTTTATGAGCCTTGGTGATGTGTTATAGTACCTCAGGAGTGTATATATATTTAATGGATGTAGGGACTTGTGTACATTTAATTATTTTAGTGCTTCTTGATTTATCAAGAAAATCTAATATTTGTGGCACTAGTAGGTTGTAAATAAATTAATTTAAAAGGGGTGGATTTTAGATCTATATAAACACATCCTTTACATTTGAAAAGTCAATTGATTCCATATTGGGGAAATAATTCAAGAGTGATTGAAATGAGTAATTTAATAGAGATGTGTGTGTAGATATAGTAAGATCTATTAGAGTTGAGTCACTTGGGTAACATTACAGTGTTAGATTGATGTTTGTAAGATTGTAAGCTATGCTATTTTTGTGTGTTTGATCATTGTAAGACTGTATCATTGGCAATCAGTTTGTTTTTGTGTAATTTATATTTCAAAAAATAAAATCCTATTATTATTGTTGTGTTTCCACTATGTGATTTTAGGCTTTATGGTATAATACATCTCTTAATTGGGACCTATAACAACGACTACATCTTTTGGTATCAGAGTAAGGAAAATAACTCTGGGATTGAGAGATCAAGGTTTGTGTATCCATTCTATGTGAATGTGGATAGATAATATATGATTGTGTACAATAGGTCTACAAAGGATTATAAGCGGTGAAAAAATAGATTTTAAGTTTTTTAAAAGTTAATATTCCACCAAGAAGAGTAGGATGAGCATGTATAATATTTTTGAATATTAACATAAGATTGGATGAGATTACATAAATGTTGTGAATTATGTATACAAGGTTGTTTGAAATAAAGTATGATAGAAGAAGAGGAATCATCCCAATGGATGGTGTGAGTAATGCAAAGGTTGAATTTTATTAGGGTGAGGATGTAGAAGTAGATCTAATGAGAAATTAATTATATGAGGGAAAATAGAGGCTTATTAAATCAATATCCATGATTGGAAGAGGAACATGAATAAAGGCTTGATATTTTACTATAACATTGAACCTTAAAGAGCTAATATATTGGCTCAAAAGTATGGAAAAATATTTTGAATTTGATGATGTAGAGGATGAGAATAAGAAAAATATCACACATTTTTTTGAAGAGACACACATCTCTATGGTGGAAGGAGGTATAACTTTAAAAAAATTTTAAGGTAAAAGACAAAATCAACCATTGGGAAAGGATGGTTGAAAAAATAAAAGTTAAGTTTTTTGCATGGATATTATTAGCTAGATCTATGGAAGAAGGTAAATAATATTTGGAAAAATGAGGTAAGTGTTAAAGAGTATATAAAATAATTCTACAAGATCACTATCTAGGTTGGTCATAGTGAGATGGATCAAGAGAAGATAACATAGTACATTAATGGATTACAATGTGTCATCGAAGATGAGATCAACATAGTAAGATTTTAGATAGTGGAAGAAGTTTATCAGTATGCGCTAAGAGTAAAATATAATTAAGAACATAGAAATGGTATTATGAGATGAAAAGTAATGAAAAATAGTAAAAATGACAACAAAAAAGAGTGATGAAGATTCCATCACTACATAAGCATTATAGGCAAGGGGAGGATCATCTTTTGTGGGAAGTAACAAAATAAGAACTAGAGTTGTAATATTTAGAGGAACATGTTTCAAATGTGGGGAGTTATGATATAGTGTATTTAATTTCCCTCATGTGTATTTGGATAATGGCAAGAGAGGAAGTGGTGATGCATAAGTCATACAAATAAGCACATAATCTAAAGAGATGTATGTAAATAATATAGATGACCCTGATCAAGGGGAAATTTTAATGGCAGGGAGGAGAGTCTTGAAGGTCATTAGAAAGATTAAATATTTAAGGAATTAGAGACATATTTATAGACCAATTTTAGGGTAAGAGGTAAATGTTTTGTAATTATGGTAGATAGTGGAGACATAATTAATTTGGTATCACAAAGATGGTGAGGAAATTAGGATTGATGTGGAACACACATCCAAGACCATATAGTGTTTTATATAAGGTCTAGATAGTATTCTAAAGGAAAAATTTGAAGTGGGGTTGATAATTAGTAGTTACATAAATAAGGCCATATGCAATGTTCTAGAGATAGATGCATGTCATGTGCTATTGTGGAGGCCATGTCAGTATGTCCATAAGATTTTATATGATGGGATAAAAAATATAGATCAAGTGAGAAAGGATGAATGATTCCATATTCTTAATCCATTGAAGACATATAAAATGGAGGATATGCACCAAAGTCATTTTTTCATGTGTACCAGCAAGGAGAAAATAAAGTGTGCAAAGATTTAAAGTGACACCGTGTAAAGGAAAATGAGTGGTTATATCGAAAAAAAGAGTATTGTCACACAAAATAAGGTTTAGTGGGTAGTGTCACAAGAAATAAGTGAAATAGTGGGTCACTTAAGACAAATAATGGATGTCAACCCAAGGAGAGTGGAATTTGGTGCAATAGTGGGATGAAAGGATTAAGATAAATAGTATGTTTTTTTCCCCAGTTCATCATCCAATAAAAATATAGGGAGAGAGTCATCTCACATGGTGTAAAGGCATGAATAAACCTTTGGATGAGGTTAAAAGAGTGGGTTTCTCACTCAAAATTAGTGTGTAAGCACTATGTTCACACATTTTCTTACTTAGAATGTATGGTGCAAGAGAATTAAAGTCCATGTGTAAGATTGAATCATCCAAAAATTTGAATAATATAGGCAGTGATAATTTAGGTTACATATATTTTATGTTAGAATGTTTGTGGTAATTTAGAAGCATTTTTATAGATTTTTAGTAAGCCTTGGTTGTTTAGAATAGTGTAACACTTGAAAACCAAATCTAAAGTTGTACATCATCACAAGTTAGCGATAGACCTTGTGGTAACAAGAAATTTTATAGGGATATTCTCACAATCATTACTAATCCATATGTCAAATAAAATATCAAATAACTATAATGGTTTGGCCAAAAAATGCAAAATACACTATAGGCATCACAATAACTATGGGTTCTATGGTAAGCATGTTGACATAATTTTGAGCTAATATGTTAAATTATTTTATGGTACAAGGTTATATATTATTTATACAAAGTACTTTTATTTGAAACTTGTGCATGGTTGATTTTCAATAAGGCATGACCTATTTAAGTGATCCTAGAATTAACGATGAACATTGGTGACATGTTGTTGTGTCTTGCAAGTGTAGAAATATTCAATGACTATAAGGACTTGTATACATTTAATTATTGTAGTTCCTCTTGATTTATCAATAACATTTAATATTTGTGGATTAGTGGGATGGAAAGTAATTAATTTAAAAGGAGTGGGTTATGGATCTATATAAACAAATCATATTCATTTGAAAAGGTATTTGATTCCATATTAGGGAAATAATTCAAGAGAAATTACAAGGAGTACTATGATAGAGGTGTGTTTGTAGATATAAGATGAGTTATTGGATTTAAGTCACTCTAGTAACACTATGATGTTAGACTACCATTTTTAATTTGGTCAACTATGTTATTATTGTGTGTTTGATCATTGTAAGATTGTATCATTGGTGATTGATCTAATGCTTTGTAATATCCATTTTAATAAATAAAATTATGTTTTTATTGTATTTATACTATGTAATTATGGGTTGCATGGTAGAAGACATATCTTAGTAGGACCTATAATCATGATTGCATCTTTTTCATCTTTTGGATTGCTATAAAGGAATATTTAAATCACTTATTCTATCAATTGGAAATTTCATTATTGAGGCAAACTTACACTATTTTTCACTGAGAAAATATTATCTATTATTCCCAAATCTGATTCTAATCATTGGAAGAAGTCCTTAGCCAAGTCAAGAGCATATTCTAATCAATTCAAAGCAAATCATAATTAAGTATTCAAGCCATCTCTATATGCATACATATAATAAAATGAGAATAATCACAGAAAACACTCTAACTGGGAGAACTATGTGGGATTGATTTCCCTCTTCTAAGTATTTGATACGTAGATAATGATCAATCATCATAAGGGTGATCAAGGTCAGCTCAACCCATTACAATTCCATTTTTTATTTGAAGGTTTTCAAATATTTAAAGCCCTATTAGGGTTTAAATTTTTAATAACTCATTTACAAATCATTCAAGTGCATTCAAAGGTCATTTTTTTCCATACAAGAATGTTTCAAGCAACTATAAATGATTATGCCCTATTTTCCTAAATTTTTCATAGAAGAAAGAATTGACCAATAGAGAATGATAGTGTTATTTAAACATGTCCCATTTATAATGATCATGACCCTAATAATTTGTAGTCATATTTTTAGTTTCACAGTCATAATCAGATATATTGATTGGTTCTAGCCACTTTCTAGTTTCACATAGTCATAATATAGATAGAAAATAGGTAAGTTTATTTTATTGTTCATAGTTATCCTTCTTTCATTCAAATGCTTTGTCAATATTAGTAAGTTTATTTCATTTTAATAAGTATAAGTAATTTTATAGATTTCCCTATATTTATATTCATTTTATCTTAATTATAATTAATCACCACAATAATTTTAAATTTTGATAAGACATACTATTGAACTTGCATTTTATTTGAGATTTGTTTCAAAAAAATTATCCTAGGGTTTATATAAATTATTGACATCTGACACAAAAATAATATTGTTTTAACCTTAGATATAATATATGAAACTAAAATAACTTTATTTTGATCTCAAATTTAATAATTTATACTGAAATAAATTTATTTTGACCTTGGCACTAATATCAGGCACTAGTAAAACCATACTGAGAATAAAGAGGGAACATATGCTTCAAGGCATACTAATAAGCATGACTCAAAAAATCAACACAAACCTACATTAGGTGCACTATATGGAATGAAGGCCATCAAATACAAATGCACTCTATGGACTCAAAATTCTCAATGGAAATCAAATTTACACTAGTGGTCTAAATCCACTTCTTAATCACAAAAAAACAACTAACACTAGAATTCACCAAAATAGCTCTTACAAAAAAAAGATTATTAGAGGTGTCGATAGTATAAAAAAGGTTCACTAACTAACTCTGATCTATTACCATAAGATATGGTGTGTCAAGGGTTAGCATGGAAAATGACAAATGAAGATGCAGGATCTACACCATACCCTCCATATTACTGACTGGGTGGAATGATGCAAAAGAGTCTATATGAGTGGGATAAATCCACTACTTCAACACTAACACATTGACATTTTATTCACTAGAATAATAATCTTCAAAAGGAGATCAAGATCCATAATAAATTTGAAGGAGACTGTCAACTATCAAAAAAGTGTCAAAGATATAGAATAACTCTCTCTTAAGAAGATGGCCATGGCGATGATGGGAAGTCAATAAAATAAAAAAGTGAAAAGGTGCCCAAAATAGATCACATAAATGTATGAAGGTAGACAAGGTTGAATCAACAAACCCCTTATGGAACTTTATAACTTAGTACAAGTAAAAAATAATCCCATAAATTAAAAAAACCATATGATGCAAGAAACTCTAAAATGATGTCAATATGTATAAGATGTCATCAATAACAAGAGAGTTACTCCTAAAATAAGGTAGCAGTGTGTAAACAAGGAATATTAACAATGAAGGAACCATACTAGTAAAATCCTTATAAATAATGTTGATGCCATCATAAGTGATCTGAAATCCATCCCAAATGAATATAGATGGTGAAAGATGTGTGTCTGGGTGATCACATATGACAACTATAATCTTAGGTTGCTTAAGCCTGAGTGAAAGGTAAAATATAACTCATTTTTATCAATATCCTCATGAAGAGGGGAGCATATAAAAATAAGAGATATATCATCAAATAATCCCATCAAAAAACAACTAATGAATAACCAATGCCATGCTAAGACAACCACTTAATAGACTTGATAGGGGTAGTAATGACCTATAGATGTTTATCAAGGCCCATAAATCAAAGCATTTGAAAACCAAAAAATAGTGGTATGATTCTCAAAATAATTAGGCATATATATAGGTGGAACTAGAGGGGGATATTCAAAGTGTACAAAAATAGTAGGCCCTGAAGCATCAACTATAATAGTAGGAGCAATGTGCATCCAAAAAAACACAAGTGGAATAAAACATACTCAATAATGTAGGATGTTGGGCTCTGCTGAAAATACATCCATTAGTATAAAAAGTGGTACAAAAATATAATGCACACTCAAAATGGGACATCAAACTCTATAAAAAATACATCCATATAGAAATTGTACATAAATAAATGAAGTATTTTTACAAGGGGGTTTGATTGCCTGCAAATTTGACCTCACCCTCCAAATTCAATAATTGAGATGGAAGAAATATAATGACAATAATAATGCTTGTAAAAATAATAAAGGTCCCCCAATTAAAAATTTTACACCATCTTTTTGTAAACATTTACATCTAAAAAGAGTAAGCCCTTTATGAGGATAAAAACACCCACAAAAAATTAATGTCTATGACCGTAGAAACAATGTATCCCTTTTCTACCATACCACCAATTATTCAAAATTATCCCCTCTATGTTTATAAAAGGTAAATTTTGAGTAAAAATGTGTTTGGAGGGGGTCGAACCCTTGACCATTCAATTTAAAGTTTTTAATAGAATGTTAATAACCAATTAGGCTATTAAGAATTTAATCATGTCAATACCAAAATTGATATTATAGTGAAAAGTTTGAATAAAAAAATATTAAACACATAATTTTATGAGTAATGAAGAGGTGAAATGTTTAGTCGATGGAGGGAGTAGGTGTTTGATGTGGAGGATTAAGAGAAAAATTTATCGATGTCTAATAAATAAGAAATCAATAGATCATTTTTATGAGTGGTGTAGAGGTTGATGACATAGGTCAGGTAGTGGAGGACCAACTATTGCAAGTAATATGTTGACAATAACACTTTGATCTGTGAGGGTGTTTTGAACATAGATACAAACAAAGGCAAGGAGAATTTCAAACCAAGATAGATGACAAGGATATAAAATGAGTCCCTTTAATAATAACTATCCCTACATATAATAGTATTTCTCACATCTATAATAATCAAATTCACCCATCCTACATCATTATTCACATTATATGCCCATCAAAAAATAATCAACATGCTAAGACCCAAACCTTAAGGGGAATTTGGGAAATGTTTTGATAGGTGTGGATTATTTTGTTTTCAATGTAGATGGATGAAATAAAAATAATAATTTAGTAGATGATTAGTTGCCTGAAAATGGTGGCCAGTCCCTCTATGTAGAGAAAAAAATTTCTTATATTTGATTAAACCTTAAAGATATTTGAATCAATATGGCCCAATGAAATCATGATCAACTATGCTAAAAAACACAGCTAAGCATTTAAATATAAAAATGTATACCAACCCTTTCAATTAAAACCCCATAATGTTCTATAAAATGATGATTAATATGGGTACAATACCAAACTATGCAATGTAACAAGAGGCTAAAAATTTCAATATGACATGATGTAAAAAACAACTAAAATTACATTGTAACACAAACTAGATCAGATGCATATTTATAGTAAGGTAATAGCTATATAATGTCTTTGATACCATGATGGAGTGTTATATGCACTCATTCAAATGCAATATCACTCTTGCACACCATTAACATAATTAAAATAACATATACATTACACACATATCAAATATACATAATAAAGTCTCTAAAAATATATTCACATCATTTGTGTGGGTCTCCATAACTGATAGAGTCAAAAATACACATGAGTGACTATTAAATAGGTAAGGTAGGTTGTTTTGTGCAACAAATTATTATTGCATAAATAATCTATAAAATAGGAGTATCTATTATTATTGTGCACTCGAAAAATACATGCAAAAAATAGAATAACATCTCCAATAATAAAATAAATAACTCCAAAATCAATCTTATACACTTACTCCAATAAAAACACTTTATTTTGACCTTGGATTTCAAGGGAATTTACTAATCCACATACACAATTTTTTTCCTTTTCTTTTAGGATTTAAATTTAAAATTTCTATCTTTTCTCTCATTTCCAAAGAATCTATGTTTATATTAGATGATAATTTGTTTCAATCTTTTCTATTTTCCATTACATGTCTTCCCTTAATAAGGAAAATAATTAACACTCATGTAATAAAATGTAACAAATCACATGTTAAGACATCAATACCATTAATGCATTTTGTTTAAAAATTCAAGTATGATATGGGATTAAGTAAGGTATACATTTATAATGTTATAATACTACTAATGAATAACTTCAAGTAATACTCAATTCTTATTACTTCAACATTGAATCAAAACTTTTACTAATTACTACTAGATGACAACATGCATGTATGACTCCTTTTATTGCTCCTCTTCTTAGACCTCAAGGTTGTAACAACTAATTTCCTACTCCCATTATTTGTCCACAAAATATATTGGATTCTAAAATCATGTTATTAATAACCAATGAGGTAGGCCACCATGTCATAGAGGAATTTAACATGTTCCTCCTCAACCCCCTCCACCTCCCATGAGGCAAACAAATCAATCTAAAAGGTATGATATCATGGATTAACTAAAAAATATCCATGCTAAAATTTTAATTTTGGAGTTATTAAAGAGTTCATCAGTTTATAAGTATATTTTATATGTTATGTTGTGTGATAATACTATTTAAAATGATATAAAACCTATTTATTTTATAGCCATCATGAGCACCTTTAATGATACTAACAAGATTATCACTTGTGAGGAGGAATAATGACTAACACATCATGAATTCACACAAAATATTCCACTCTTTATTCAATTTACAATGTAAAATAAAGGAATCAAATGAATATTAATTAATTTTTGTCTTAGTGTGAACATTTACAATAGTCCTTTCTTACAACAATTAGGTCTAAACATTGAAAGTTTGCAACAAACAAATCAAACTATCAAAGGATTCAATAGTTCTTCAAGATAGGTACTTGAAATGATATCTCTAGATGTAACTTAGGCACATAAAATAGTGTCTACTTTATTCCATGTTATGCCCAATCATCTACATTACAATTTACTATTGGGGCAACCTTAGATACACACAATGTTAGTAGTATTATTTACATTACACATGTCTTAAATTCATGTATGAAGGATATTCATATGTTTTTCCTATGGATTATAACGCTTTCAGATAGTTAAAAATCACATGATCTCAATCAAAGTAAGATGATCCATATACAATTCCTCCTTAATTCATCCATTGGGATAAAAAAATACACATACAAAATTGGATAGTCAATTACTAATAACAAGCAAACAAAATAAGAGAAGTTAAAAATGGACCAACTAGAATTATATAAATAATAAAAGGATCCATAGAAATTGAAAATATCACAAAAAATGTAAAAATATAATTATAAAATTTATAAGATTAATAATCATGATTGTATAAAGAAAAAATACAAGAAAAATAGTTAGAAAGTTAAAATTTTCAAATGAAATAACTTTAAAAGGACAAGTTTAAAAAAAAAAAAAAAGGTACTTCAAATAGAAAAAGAAAAGTTACACCAGGTAGACTTGGAACAATAAATTATATAAATAAAGAATCAAGACAATTTGGACCAAAAAATATCCATTCTTTTTTCCCTTTACTAGTCAATTTAAAAGTACAAGATGGAAATGTTTCATATTATTATGATAGTGACAATGATGAAACTAATATAATTAATATGATAGATGATCAATTACATAATCTAAATTTCAACCCTTAGATGAATATTTATCTCATACTTTATTTAAACCCATTAGTTTAGGGGTATACCTAGATGATTCAAAATTAATCACTAAAGACCAGTCAGATTCAAAGGGTGCACATATTTTAGGTATAACTAAATATGATAATATGAACAATTATTGTAATAATATATCTCATATGGAATTCATGATAGATTCAATGAATAATCTATAAATATTGAGTACAAATGTTTCACATATTAAACAAATAAGGCAACATCAAGATACACCCACAATAATTTTATAACTATTGCTAGATAGAAAGCTTATTACATTACCTACTACTAGACACTGATTAATAGCATAGGTTTTGTATACAATAGAAAAACCATGTGATTATCATAGAATTAAAATACATGATACAAAACATTGTGAAACAATATAAAATAAAATTAATAAATATAAGCGTTAAGACATTATCAATTATTAAATAATCAATAAATATCTCTTACTAAAAGGGTTTAAAAGACATAATCTATAGATATGATACACGAAATGAATATTTAGCCATCACACAATAAATGGAAGGATATCATTACAAACATAATCCTATTGATATTACTACATGGGAAATTATTTGCATTATTATATGATTACAATAATTTGGGCGATTTATATCATAGTGTTGGTTGGGAAGAAGCTCTTGGATATATCATATATCTGATCACTTGTGGAGAAAAAAATGTTTATACAAATGTATTGGTTATGCCTCATGCACATTGGATACCATTCACAACGGGACGATCATGGTTATAAAAAATATAAGTCATAGTGATACTACTAACTAGTGCATCACTTTTTCAGATGAAGGAATAAAAATTCACATATCACATGATAATAACACTGAAAAGGATGATGAAATCTCTTCAATAACAATAGATAGAACAAAATGTGCACATTCATAAGGTGAAAAATAATATGCCATGTATTTTCATAGATCTAAATACTTTAATATTGATGAGGATACTTATTGGATGATTGGTGATTAAATTTTAGTATTATAAAAAATATAAAATATTCAAATAATCAAAATTTGAATAATCCAACATAGTGATAAATAATTCCATCATCTATCATTACCCTTTCAATTTTCATAATATGAATTGAGCAGATTGCATTTTTATATAAAAGACATTATCTTCCAATAATAGACAGAATTGACTACCAATACTTTCTTGAGCTATTGATCCTATATTGTAAAATTTTATGGCCAAATTAGAAATTAAGCAAACATGGCCTCAATACATCATTTTTTGATATTTCGCTAAGTTCTAGTAGACAAAACAACACTTATTCATCCAAAATATTTATTTTTTGCCATATTTCTCATACAAATGCATTACATACATTGACAAGTGTAGATTTTATGAGGTAAGGATGTACAATCATTCCTATGCATATTTGGGTAGATGCAAGATAATGGAGGACAAAGGTGGGGTATAAAGTGATACTTTTTTTAAAAAATAACAATAGTTTAACTTGGAGAGAAGGTTAGAGACACTTCAAAAAGGAATTTGACAATGACATGAAAATATGAATTATGATATTTTGAATATAGTTTCTAAATATATAATTTTTTCCAATACCCATATGATAAAAGTGTGTGAAATAGATTCATTCATGACAATAGGTTGGTCATTTTTTTTAAAAGTATAAGGAGATTGCATGTGTATGAACAAACTTTTTTTTAGTAAACAATTGAATTTTTATATGAAATTTCATATATAGATAAGTGAAATGTCGAATATTGTTGAGAATATTTTTTATTAATGTTTTATTACATATATAATTTTAAAATAATTTTACAAGTCAAGATAGCTGGAAAATTCAAATTGCAAGTGTAAGAACACAACTTTTTGACCTTAACTTCATGAAAATCAAACTTTTTTAAAGCATAATTAACAATGTGTAGATTATTGAGATATAAGTTTTATAAGTGTTTGATTAATATTTAAAATATTTAAAAAGTTATATACATATTTGTGATGATATGTATATAGAATATAATGAGGTATGTTATGTACAAATTAAGTAATAATTATAAATAATATACTAACATTAATATATATATATATATATATATATATATATATATATATATATATATATATATATATATATATATATATATATTTGAAAACTATGCTTTCCCGTCTACAAACCCATTTATATTTTTTAAAAATAATAAAAGCTTCCTGATTAGATGTGTCGATAAAAAGGAAAAAAACCCTAAATTTATTATAAATCTCCTTAGTTGGTCCATGATAGAGTTTGGCTAGGTTTGGGAACCCCAGGCCTAAAACTGAGGCAAAATTAGAGGGAAAGCAGGAAAAAAAATTCTAAATATGAAAACGACATACACCCCTTGCATAATTACTTTTGGGATTTTAAATGTTTCTTCTCATTGTTTCATAGATCCTAAAAGGTGTGCATGATTTTGAAAGCACATACACCCTTTGTGACTCACAAATTCCTTTTGCCTTTCCCACAAAAATGAGTCATTTGTTTTGTTCTTTCTAAATTATAAACTATATTTTCTATTGTAACTATGCAAATTTGTGAATCGTTCATTTATTTTATTTGTATCACTACAAATTATTCAAGTTTAAATCTAAAATTGTCTTATTTTGTCAAAGATAAATAATGGGGTCAGGAAGTCATCACAAAATACCAATTAAAGAGCTAACAAATGAGGAAATTGAAGAGAAAAGTGAAAAAGAAAGAAAAAGGCAAGTAGATAGGAGAGCATCAATAAAGGCTTCTAGGCAAAGTAAAGGTTCTTCTTCTACACTAGGTAATAGTTTTAATGAAAATAACAAGGTCCATTCTATATAATTTAGTTTACACGTGTCTTTAAAATGAGATAAGATAACCAAATCAATCTTTGTTGCAAGCTGAAATTCAAAATATAGAGCATGTAAGTAATGAATTTGTAATGAATAATGAAACATATAGACAAACACAATACAATGAAACATCCATTCATAATGAATTTTTTGAGTATGATGATAATCAACATAGAATAATGACCCTGAATCATGTGTCTCCTAACGAAGAGGAATTTAATTCACCTATAAGGTCTAATGAATATAGTCAACCCTCTCCTACCCCTACTATGGTTAAAGTGTTAACACCACCCAGTTTAATACAAAATATAGCTCTTGCACCCACACCTCTAAGGATAGTAAGAAAAACACTAAAATATTTGGTTGAAATAGATGAAAAAATAATAGAACCTATGGAAGGTAAATGTCAAAAATACCAATTCAACATCATGCTCAACATGTATAGAACTATGCATCAAGAATAAAGGCCATATAGAATGATGTCAACTATTTGTTAAATTAATGAAAATGTTAAAAATGTGCCCTATGATTCATAATTTAGGGTTAATAAAATTAAATATGGAGGGAAGAAATAGAACAATAGTAAAAAAATCTATTTAATGCATTTAAGGCAATAGGCAATAAAATTTAGAATAAAGATAGTAATGTGGCAAGATGAGTAATAATAGAATCCATAGTGAGTAAGACAACATATAAAGCTTTAATTATTATTAAAACAATTAAATCCTTGACTTTAAATTAAAAAACCTAATAAATACTATAAAAATAAGAACAAGGCTTGATGACCCTTCAATCACAGATTGTTAGGCATTTGGTCATAAACTCCCATGAAAAGATAAAGTATTAGTTGAAGGAACAAAAAAAATTATTGGAAAATTTTGGCACGACAACACAAGGGCCTCATATAATGTAAAAGATGTTGTTAAAAGAAGAAAAGGATAAAAAATTGTGAGCCACATGCAAAACATTATTTAGACATGATGCAAACAGAATTTTATAAAAAAGTTTATTGAAAAATTTAATGGCAAATTGATAATTAGCCAAAGATTATTTGAGATGTGCAAGCTTTTCTATGTTAAAATCAACAAAACACATACCACATGCTATTGTAGGGTACATATTGAATTTTATATGCATTTTGATATTTTTCATCATATACATTGTACTTTACATATTGACAATATTTTTCAAGAATGTATGGTGTCTTCCCCACCTAAAACATCAAGAGAATTAATCCAAAATATTTTCTATCAAAGACCTTAGGGACAATTTTTTTATGCTAAACAATGTTTAGACATAAAATGTAATGGTTTTTGTAGTTTGTCAAATTTGATGAGTTGTTTACATGAAGATATTTCACATGAACTTGGAAAGCAACTAATTGATTATAAGAAGTACAAATATTTTAAGTAATTTTTAAAAGATGGAAAAGAGTCATCAAGATGTGAATTGGTTAAGACCAAATTTTTTGTATGGGATTTCATGTTTGAATTCAAAAATAATATTATCTACCAATATGCAAGACACACACACAAATCAAAATGGTTAGATAATCATTTCAAAGCATGAAAGGAAACTTCCTAGTTGGCACTATTATTTTGATTGTGGCTTTTAATGATAAATACACACTACAACCATAGAATGAGGTGTAATCCCAATATTATAATTTAATTCAAGTTATAATTTGTGTTCATATTACATTCAGATATGCACTTGATAACACAGATGACAAAAAAAAGATTTTGAGGGAGTAGCATGTTTATATGAAAGATGATAGATCGCATTCTCTAGAGTTTGTCTAGAGTTGTTCTGAGATATTTTATATCAATATGAATGTAAGAGAAATCATGTTTGATACACACTACATTTTTTCAAATAATTATGCACGGTGGTTTAAGAATTCTTGAATGTTTTAATGGTTAAGTATAACGCATAAGGAGAATGGAGTTCAATATTTTTAGATCTTTTTTTAGGCTAAACATGAAAAAGGGGAACATAATGGTGCTGGTGCATGTGTAAAAATAGCCCTTAAAAGAGAGAAGGTAAAGCAAAAGGATGGTGCTAATTTGATCGATGATACAAGTATTGTAACTTGGTGTAATGAAAATATTTGTCATGGATTAGATAAACATTTTCATGTCTGAAGATTCTTTTGGTTAATAGATAACAACATAATTCATTGTATGAAGATTAGATTATAATACCTGGATTGAGTGTTTTCCACTCCATTCAAATTTTAAATTAAGTTTCATGGACTATTTTTATTATGGATATGGCATGTTTTTGTTCCTCATGTATGGAATTTAATTGGAATGAATGTAAGTCAAAAGAATGGGTTGATGAATGGTATCGTATACCCATATCACCTGTAGAGATTAGCCATTCACTCTAACCATTGATGGATCATGAAATGGAATCATTAGTTGACTTTGATCACATCTCATATCTTGTATAACTAGGTATAATTTATTCTTTAATTAAATATACAACATTAGATATTAGTGATATTTTTATTTTTTCCTAGATGTGATTACAATTTGATTATTCTTTAAATGTAGGGCATGTTGCAGTCATTGCACTAAAGAATAATGATGAGGGAACAAAATACTACTTGTGTCATTGTGTAGAGGGAAAAACAATTAACCATAAATTTTATAGATGGAGAAGAGCTAGTTTATCCCATTGGATCCATAGTGGTTATTGGAACCTAGCTTTGTAGGTACTATCATAAAAAATAAAATAATTGTTATTTGAGGACTTTGAAACACATAGGGAGGTGCTTCATTATTCAAACCTGGTTATTGCTATAATTATTTAAATGATCAAATATAATGGAAAGCCTCACAATATAACTTTGTGGAAAGTTCATGAATTTGACCATGAAGTGATTCTTGAAACACTTGCAAATAGAGTTGATCAAGAAGGTATATTAGATTGAATTAGTAAGTTTATCTAATGTTTCAAATTAATATAGTAAAGTTATTTGATTTAATGTATTTTAATTTTCAACTACTTTATCACTATATGTTTATTTCTGTTTAATTTTTTTACTAACAATTTTAATTTAGGTTAGGGGTACCAGATGAGCTTCCACCTTCATGCGGTTGGTGTCATGAGTAGAGAAGATTATCTTCTTGAAACAAAGAGAAGCCAAAAAAAATTATATTAATTTCATCTACATTAAACAAATCATTTTTCACCTTCTCTATATTTATCCTTTTAATAAAACATAAAAATAGTCTTATCTATGCTCTCTTAGAGGACTTGTCTATGCATATGTAAGAGCTGATGGTTCATCTCTAGCCCTCATGTTTATCCTATAATGCGTGATGGAAGTTAAGTATTTTTTCACACTTGAGGATGAGTGAATTATCTTAAGAGATGCCTTTGATCAACTACAACCTTCATTACTAGGGGCCCAAAGAGATCAGATAATAGTCATTGTAGCCTAAAAATGCTTATCCTTACATGTTCATGCAGATGGTTTATTGATTAGGTTGATGAGTCAGAATATATGGCCCTCACTAACCAGCTTTTAGCATGTTATAAGAGATTTTTCTATGATAGAAACCTATTTGACACATCTAATTTGTCTCAAGTTAGATAAAATCCTCCTAGAATTTCTTAGAGAACTTGTTCCTACAAGTGTAAGAGCTGATGATTCATCTATATCCCTCACAGTTCTCCTGTAATGCATGATGAAAGTTCTCTCTTTTTATACATTTGGGGATGAGTGGATTTCCTTAAGGGATTCCTTTGATCAACTACAACCTTCATTTTTTGGGACCCACTAAGATTGGATAATGGTAATTGTAGCATGAAAATGCCTATCTTGATGTGTTTATGTAGATAGTTCATTGATTAGGTTGATGAATCATAATATAAAACCCTTGCTGACCAACTTTTGTCATGTCTTGAGAGATTGGATGAGAGAGAAACCTCATTACCACATATCATTCATCTCAAGTCAAATAAAATCCTCCTAAACTTTATTATATAACTAATCCCTACATGTTTAGGAGCCGATGGTTCATCTCTAGCCCTCATGGTTCTCCTGCAATGCACGATGGAAGTGTTAGGAAAAGTTAGTCCTCACAATAATTTATATGTCATAATATGGATAATTATGTGAGTAATAACTCATTATTATGTATAGCTTAGTTGTTAATTATATTTGGTAGAAGTTAGTTATTGGAATATTGTATAAATAATATTACAATAATAGATTAGAATATAATATTATTTAGATATATTATTATGAGTTACAATAATATATCGTATATAGAGTTTGCATAATCATAGGGATTTTAGGATGAGATTATAGGAATGATATTCATATATATGTAATGTGCCAAATTATTTATTAATAAGAGAGTGTGTGAAATAATAATATAGCGTGCTTAAAATATTTCTTGTGTTCATCTTTATCTCTGTGTATATTTCCATATTTATACTTGATTTGGTGAAGACTTTAATTAACCCAATTATCTGGTATTAGAGTAATGGAATCATAAGGATGATGTGTGGTAGTTGTGTTTCATTTTATCCCTGTGTATGGGAGATTAATATTTGAGTTTGAGTAATTTATAGTATAAACTAGATTAATGTATTGTTATGAGAATGTGTTAACATAGATGAGGAGGTCTAACATCATAAATCTCAAGAATCATGATTTGTTAGTATTTATCATTACCTAAAAGTTATTGTGTTGTTACATGTTACTTATGTTTTATATGAGAGTTTGAATGATATAGCCAATTCAAAAGCTCTGAGTATATTTTCAATAGATGTCATATTTAGATCATTTAAAGTTTGGGAGGACATCAATTTGAAAAGAAAGTGAAATAAATAAGGTTTAATGCTAGGTGTGATAATTAGATCTAAAAATTTGTGATAGATTCGTGTGATTCTATAGAATGTTTAGTGAGTACAATTCTGATTTATAAATTTTCTTATTTATATTCTATTATGATTTCATTAGGTAGATCATGTAGTGTGGTTAGTCTGTCATCATTTTTTACAATGGAATCTCATTGTAATGAATCCTCTCGATAAGTTTTCATGGAAACTTATGAAATTGTCTTTGCTCGACATCTTCATTTACACCATGATAATATTAAATAGTTACTATCATGCATATTTCAAACACAATGATATATTTGATTGAAAATATTACATTCCAAGCAGATTTGTCATGACATTTCTTGCTTTTGTAGACTTAGTTCTAGGAGAAGTCTATCGATCTCCACTTGTAACCTCATGATTAACTCACATAAAATTCCATCCACCTCACCACATTGATTTACCTTGGTCAACTATCTTCCATGGTCAACTGTTATCAGGTATTCATATCAAGTATATTAAGATGAAGCTTCTTTTTAGTCATATGATTATATAGTCTTTTTGGTCATTATCTAATTATAGGGTTTATAGTTATTTAATTTTATTTGTTTTTAGCTATTTTATTTATAATTTTGAATCTTTATTTAGCTTAGTATTAATAAATTTTGAAAAAGTCATGTATTTTTAGCCTAAAGAGAAATTGTGTCATAATTTAGGTGAAAATCATTTAAAAGTCTTTAGATTTAATCATTGTAAAAGTTGTCTTTTAGAATTAAATTTTTTTTTACATCAAAATATATTGTCATTAGGTTTTTGGTCATCTATGTCAAAAATTTAAAAGTGTCAGTTTAAATATAGTCATTTTGTTAATATTGTAAATGATGCACTATCACCTATATGAGATGACCTAATGTTGAATGTGTTAGTATTGTGGGGGGGACCCCATTTAAGTAAAAGCAACATGTAATTGATCTTCATGACTTCTTTGGCTAAGTAAGTAGCAACCTACTAGAGGTTGGAGGATGGAGGATGGAGGATTTATATGCCTTTCATTATCCACTAATGAAGGGGTGCTTCTTGCTACAATCGCATGCATATATATTTTCTTATTTTCAATATTTTTTATGTGTGACAAATAAGAGATGAATTTTATATTTTATCACATATAAAATTACATAAAAAATGTGTTTAGAAGAAACAAAAATGTGGTAAAATTTAGGAGAGTATCTACTACAAAAATCCCATGACTGCCTTACTTCTTTATGGAGATGATCCACCAGTGAAACATCTTTTGTAGTCAAATAAAGTAAATAAGAGATGTGTTTATTTGCATATTAATGGTCATGTGTAACAAGAGCACATCAGTAGTATAAAAACCTAAGAGTATGTAGTGGCATATAGTTTTATTTGAGCTAGATCTTAGAGGTAGGAGTGAAATTTGAATAGATGGTGTTCCTATCGTGGTTCCCACACTATTAGGTTGATGTGTTCCCTTAGTAATGGTTGATGGAAGATGTTCCTATTCTAAGTTCCCAAATTGATTTATTTATGTCTTCTCAATAGTGAATGGTAGATAGTAAGTTGATGTGTGCCTTCATTAATTTCATTAAGTCCTGTGAAACACAAATTACCATGTAAGGCCTACATGGGGAATGTTAGGAAAAATTAGTCCTCATAATAATTTGTGTCTTAATATGAATAATTATGTGAGTAATAATTCATTATTACATATAGTTTGGTTTTTAGATATATTTGGTAGTAGTTAGCTTTCAGAATATTGTTATAAATAATACTATGATAATAGATTAGAATATAATATTATTTAGATATATTGTTGTGAGTTACAACAATATATTGTATATAGAGTTTTCATAATCATATGGGTTTTGGGATGAGAAAATGATGGAGAGAATATAAGAATGATATTCCTATATCATTGTAATGTCTCAAATGATTTATTAATAAGAGAGTGTGTGGAATAATAACATAACATGTTTAAAATATTTCCTTTGTTTGGCTTTATTATCTCTATGTATGCTTCCATATTTATACATGATTTGGTGAAGACTCTGATTAACCCCATTAGGAAGTTCACTCTTTATGAACACTTGGGGATGAGTAGATTATCTTAAGTGATGCCTCCAATAAATTTTATCCTTTGTTGCTAGTCCCACCAAGACTGGACAATGGTGATTGTAGCCTAAAAATGCCTATTTTAATGTGTTTGTTTAGATGGTTCATCGATTGGGTTGACAAGTCAAAATATATGACCCTCATTGACCAAATTTTGACATGTTATAAGAGATTTAGATACAAGATAAACCTCATTACCATGTCTCATTATGTGTGTTAGATAAAATCCTCCTAGAATTTCTTAGAGAACTCATCCCTACACATGTAGGAGTTGAGGTTCATCTCTAGCCCTCACGGTTCTCCTATAATGGATGATTAAAATTTGCTCTTTTTACATACTTAAGGATAAGTGGGTTATCTTAAGGGATGCCTCCAATCAATTTAAACCTTCATTGTTAAGGTTCCACCAAGACTAGATAATGGTTGTTGTAGCCTAAACATTCCTATCCAAACATGTCCACATAGATGGTTTGTTGATTATGTTGATGAGTCAAAATATATGGCCCTCACTAACTAGCTTTTGGCATGTTCTGAGAGATTTGGCTATGAGAGAAACCTCAATGTCACATATAATTCATATCAATTTAGATAAAATCCTCTCAAATTTTTTAAGAGAACTCCTTTGTACACATGTAAGAGTTGATGGTTCATCTTTATCCTTTATAGTTCTCCTATAATGCATGATAAAAGTTTAATCTTTTTGTACACTCAGGGATGAGTATATTATCTTAAGGGATGCCTCTTATTAACTACAACATTCATTATTATGGTCTCATCAAGATAGGAAAATGGTCATTATATCCTAAAAAGCCTATCCTAACATGTCTTCATATATGGTTTGTTAATTGGGTTGATGAGTTAGAATATACAACCCTTATTGACCAAATTTTAGCATGTTCTGATACATTTAGATAAAAATAAACCTCATTTCCACACCTCATTCTTCTCAACTTAGATAACATCCTCTTATAATTAATTAGATAACTTGTCCCTACACGTGTAAGAGTTGACAATTTGTATCTATCCCTCATGATTCTCCTACAACGTGCTATCAAAGTTTGCTCATTTTGCACATTCAAGGATGAGTGAATTATCTTAAGGGATACCTCCAATCAACAAAAAATTTTACTCTTGGGGTTATACCAAGACCAAAATAATGTTTTTATAGCCTAAAATACCCATCTAGATGTGTCTGTGTAGATGGTTTGTCAATTGGGCTAATGAGTCAGAATATATGACCCTCACTGACTATCTTTTGACCCATTTTGAGAGATTTAGTTATGATATAAACCTCATTTCCATGTATCATTCATATCTATTTAGATAAAATCCTCTTGAGATTTCTTAGAGGACTCATCCCTACATGTGTAGTAACTAACGGTTTGTCTCTATCCTTCATGGTTCTCCTACAATGTGTGACTGAAGTTCACTCATTTTGCATATTCAGGGATGAGTGAATTCTCTTAAGGGTTTCCTCTGATCAATTATAAATTTCACTCCTAGAGCTTGACTGAGATTCAAAAAAGGTTATTCTAGCCTAAAAATACCCATCTAGACATGTCCACATAGATGGTTTATCTATTGGTTTGATGAGTCAGAATATATGACCCTCATTGACCAAGTTTTGACCCATATTGAGAGATTTGTCTATGAGAGAAACTTCCTTACCACATCTTTTCCATTGAAAGTTAGATAAAATTCTTTAGATATTTATTAAAGTACTCATCCCTACATGTGTAAGAGATAACAGTTCATATCTATCCTTCATGGTTCTCATGTAATTCATGACCTGAGTTTGCTCATTTTTTACACAAAGGGATGAGTGAATTCTCTTAAAAGATGCCTCTGATCAACTACAAATTTCACTCTTGAGTCTCGACCAAGACTAGACAAAGGTTTTTATGGCCTAAAAATTCCCATCTAAATGTGTCCACATATATGGTTCATCGATTAGGCTGATGAGACAAAATATAAGGCCCTCACTGACCAACTTTTGGCCCATTCTAAGAAATTTGGATGCAATAAAAACCTCATTACCATGTATCATCTATCTCTATTTAGATAATGGATGGTCTACTCAGCTTTGACATACACTTTAAATCAAGACAAGCTAGCCTACACTTCACTCAAAATGAGACCTTTCTTGCACCAATATTTCAGCAGGGGGTCTTATGGAGAGATAAGAGAGGAAATATGTTATTATGTATGTTCATTAATTACTATCATGCTTTATGAATTTAAGTGTGTGTATATGTGCATGAAATACTATCATGCCCCATTAATATGTACTATTTAATATAAATTTATATACATAGTATGTCCAACATGGTGCCTTCCTTGAATGTGTAAGAGTTGACAATTATTTTATAACCCTCATGGTTCTCCTACAATGCATGATCAAAGTTCACTCATTTTGAATATTTGGAGATGAGTAAATTCTCTTAAGGGATGCCTCTGATCAAATGTAACTTTCAATCCTAGAGCTTGAACAAGACTAAAAAAAGGTCATTCTAGCTTTAAAATGCCCATCTAGACATGTTTACATAGATGGTTCATTGATTGGGTTGATGAGTCAGATTTTATGGCCCTTGTTAACCAACTTTTGGTTAGTTGAAATATTTAGCCATGAGAGAAACCTCATTTTTGTGTTTCATCCATCTCAATTTGGATAAAATCCTCTTAGTATTTTTTATAGGACTCATCCTTACACGTGTAAGAGCTGATGGTTTATCTATAGCCCTCTTGGTTCTCATGCAATATGTGATGAAAGTTTGCTCATTTTGCACATTTAAGGACCACTAAATTCCCTTAAGGGATGCCTCAAATCAACTACAAAATTCACTCCTAAGTCTGGACCAAGACCATAAAAAGTTTGTTCTAACCTAAAAATTCCAATCCAAATGTGTCTATATAGATGGTTCATCGATTATGCTGATGATTCAGATTCTACGACCCTCACCAACTTTTGGCCCATTTTAAGAGATTTGGCCATGAGAGAAACCTCATCACTACATCTCATCCATCTCAATTTAGATAAAATCCTCCTAGGAATTTTTATAAGAATTTTACCTTCACATGTAGGAGATAAAATTTCATCTCTATCCCTCACAATTCTCATGTAATGCACAACCAAAGTTTGCTCATTTTGCACACTTAGGGATAAGTGAATTCTCTTAAAGGATGCCTCCGATCAATTATAAATTTCACTCTAGGGCCCAATAAATATTGGAAAAATTTCATTCTAGCTGAAAAATTCCCATTCATAGGTGTCCATGTAGATGGTTCATCAATTGAGCTGATGAGTCAGATTCTACAATTCTTATTAACCAACTTTTAGTCCTGTTGTCCCCAAAAATAGCTTTCTCATTTTTAGGACAACATATGAATTATTTTGGTCCTGCATGACCAAAATTGTCTCTTCCTTTCCCAAAAATTTGTTTTGAGCATTCAATTTCATCATTTTCTCAACTTTTTGGTAAAGGGATTAGCAGGTTCAAAGGCTTCTATAGGTGAGTTCAATCAAAAGAGCGAGTTTCCAGTACTTGGTCACCTTTAGGTTTGGGTCAACACTTTGGTTAAATCAAAAAGGGTCTATCGACAAGCATCAGAATAAGGATTGAACCATTGAACCTTGAACCATTTCAGGTTCAATGGGTTCAATGGGTTTAAAGGTTCAAACATCATCAATAAGAGCTAAGCACTTTGGTAATGGTTCAAAGTTCAACCGTTTCAAAGTTTTGCAGCCCCAAGCACTTAATGAGTCTCAAAAGCTTGAACCATTGAACTATTGAAGCTTGAACCATTTTGGTTCATCAGTTCAATGAGTTTAACATTCAATCGGTTCAACACGCTAGGTTTAAAGGCTCAAAGACTACCTCAGTTATGAAGAGAAATGCCTGCAACAAAAAGAGTCAAGCAGATGTTACGAAGTGTCACCAGTCGAGCCCCATTATGCTTTGTTTCTAAGAAATGGTAGAAGCTTCCACGTGTCCCATTGTGACTCAACAAAATGTGACATGTGTTGGCATTCACTTCTTAGAATTCCATATAAGTTGTAGGCTTATTTTGATAAAAGCTTCTTCTAGAGTTCCATGGAGGGTGACAAGTGCCAATGGCGGAAGGTTTTACTTTGTTTTCCTAAGAGCAGCAGACCATGCCATGTGTCCCATGTAGAGAGTGATAGAGGCCAACAAGTGTCATCATCTATGAAAGCCCAACTGAGCTCCAAACATTTTTATGATGTTGTAAGGGCCCAAGAAGGCAGATGCTACCAAGTGTCAATAGTGCAAGATGACACATGTCTCTAGTAAGATTTAATAGAAAATGACGTGTCACTTGTTTGATGCAGTGGAATTTGCCACGTGTCAAAGAATAGAGCACCTCGCAATGCAAAGACATGCATGAAGCCAAGGAAATAATTTCCTTTAGACAAATTGTCTGAAAGAAATAAGGGACCAATGACCCGCCAAAGAATTAAAGCCCAAATGCCAATTGGAAGATACCGAAGGGTAGACACCTTTGCGGAAGGACACTCAACATTCAAAAATAGACCTTTCTCAAGACCCCAAAGGGAATGTTCCCTCTAGAAAAGGTCAAAGCATCAAAGTGTAGTGGAAGCTACCAAGTCTCGCATGTTGAGATAGTTTTAGAAGTAGCTTTAAGGTGCAGAACTTGCCATGTGTCCCATCCTAGAAGTGAAAGCTGACACATGTCTGCATCCGTGCCCCTAGCCTCTAACAGTTTCAAAGATTATTCCAATAAGTTTATTTCAAAGCTATAGATGCCACCACATTTCCTCACCCACATCATAGTAGAATGATAGGCCTGTGGATGTCAAATTTGGAGTGACTGGCTAGTCGTTAACCTTCAATAGAGGAAAGACACGTGAATGCCAAATCGACTGCATTTAAGTGTCTGTTGATTCTAGCAGACTCAAGGCACAGATCTGAATGCATTCAAAGAGCCTAAGGCCAGACCCAAGAGGATGAAGAGATAAAGATGGAAACTTAGCATGAGTTATTTCCAGTAGGTGTAGTTCATCGAGTAGATATTTAGGGCTTACAAACATTGAAATCACTGTCTGTTTGTCCCCTTTGAGATAAAGATAGAATAGATAGTTGTGTGGATAGGTAGGTGATGGAATGAGAGATTTAGACTCAGGAGGAGGCACTAGAGATGAATTGACATGTCATAATTAAGGCATCCACTCTGCTCCAGTATGGCCCTTCTTGACAAGACCAAGAGTGCATCCAAGGCATTGAATGCACTGAATGGGTCACTCTATGGGACAAAGTGCCAAGCCTCCCTTAAGCCTCTATATAATAAAATCTCTTATATCATTTGACAGAGATCTTCCCCTTACCAAAAGTGAAACTTTGCCCAAATTGAAAGGCCTTACTAAGACTTTGAGCTCAGATTGTAGTTCATATTTCTTTGATTGAATGAGAAAGTAAGTTACTTACAGACTTTATGCTGTTATAGCTTGTGCTACATTAGGAGATTGTTCTTATTTATATCTTCTAAAAGAATTATTATTTATTTGATTTAACAAGTAGAACTAGTGAAGGTGATAAGGAAGGTGTCCTGAAGCCAACTACTTTCAAACTTTGCACTGTCATAGTTGTCTTCAGTGTGTGTTTTTCTTTTTTATTTCTGTGTAAAAGACCTTGGGATGACTTTTTTCCCTAATTGTCTTTTGTATCTCCCTCTAGGGTAGTCAAGGTGGAGACTTTGTGCTACATCTTAGATTGCTGGTTACTTTGGACTTGGTTACCAGTCACTTGTTACCAGAGAGAGTCCTACTGTTTGCAAGAACAAGCACTTCTGAAAGAAGAAAAGTGCCTTCTATCATTTCATAAGGATTTATACTATCCAAGAAGGGATATGGGTCTTGGCTGAATGTTACTTATCATGAAAGAAGAGAATTATCTTCACCAATCACCCAAGATTTCTCCTTTGATCTGTGAACATCATCTCTAAAAAAAGAGAGATGGATGGTTTATCCCACCCCTGTGTCTTACTTTCTGCATATATTATAGTATATAACCTCCACATATTTAATAGGGAACCTCCCCTTGATGAGAGGAGAGATTTGTCCTCTATTGATGTAGTAAACCTACACACTAGGACAACCCATCTCCTTATGGTATGGTGATAGGAACTATTCTAGTCACTAGTTAGCTTGCTGACAAAATATTCACCCAACAATTTTTGGCGACTCCATTGGGGACACAGTAATTTTGTGTAATTTAGAACCTCAAGTTTTAGATTGAAATATCACATGTGTCTTACCTATAATCATTATAACCCTTATCCATTATAGACTTTAGAAACTCCATTCCATGTCTTACCCATTATCATTATAGCCTTACCATCTTCCTCCATCTCCATTATTTTATCTGGTCTACAAATCTAGAGCTGCTAGAAAAGAGTGCACAGTTTGAAGCCTCAAGCCTCAAGCTGAAGTAGGGCCAGTTCTTTTCCATTTTGGTTCTACAATCTGGCCACTCCACCTAGATTTGTTATCCCTATTTTTTATAATTAAATCATTGTAGTTTGAGGCCCCTAGGGTAACTCTTTTATCCCATTCAATTTGAATCCACCCCTGCATGAACTCCCATGCATTTCAAGAAATAATTTCCCCAAATTCTTTGGTGATGGGATAGTTCACCTTGATGAACACATTACAGCCTTCAGCATAGCCTGTGGTGTGATAGGGGTGGAATTTGAAGATGTGGTAGTCAGGATTTTTGTGTAGACCCTACAAGGTGTTGCTGTAAACTGGTTTTACCATCTGCAAATTGGATCAATGACTGACTGGGACACACTTAAAGCCAAGTTCGAAACAAGGTTCAAGCCCACAAAAGATGCACATGCTTTGCTATCCCATCTCACTTAGATGAAGAAAGAGCCCCATGAGCTTATGAGGGATTTTATTGCTAGGTTCGACAAGCTGAGGCACATGATTTCCATGGTCGCCTAGCCAACACCTCAAAACCTTAAATGCTTCTTCATCAACTCACAACTACCTGAAGTGAGTTTTTTGCTGAGATGAGCTAGACACATAGACCTTGAGGCTGCTCAAGACTTGGCTACTGAGCTAGAAGATGATCTCATCTTGGTAGGAAAGATAAGGAGAGATCCTAACATAGGTAAACCCTCTTCATCTTTTGAATACTTGCCCACAGCCACCATTGACCCAATGATACAAAAGCTAGAAAATGAATTGTTATCTTTGAAAAGGCAAATGGCACAAGGTATGTCTTCTGCTCCTCTATATAGAGATGCACCAAAGAGGAAATTTCCCAATCAGCCATATCAAGGCAACGTTACCAAATGTCAAGGGCAACTAAATCATCTTCCTCCCCCATAGAGGAACCTTGTCCTTAAAGCACCTCCAACCAACTCAGTAGTTGGATATCTGGAAATAGAACATGTTTCCTATTTCCAACCTAAGTTCAAGTAAGAAAATGGTGCTGATATCTTTGAGGAAGATCTAGGAGAATCAGCTGGTGACTCCCACATTGGTTTCTTGAATTTCCAAGATGAACCCAGAAGTAAAGGTGAAGCAGTTGAAGGATCATACGTAGTATTCACTAGGTCTAAGAATCAATTAGCCTAGCAAGCTGACAAAGAGAAGATAGAGGAGCAACCCCAACTAGCAATTTCAATTGTTGAGTAGAGAACCCCTCTTCCTTTCCAGTCAAATGACCCAGTGATTGTCAAAGAAGTAAGTACATCAAACATCTTTGCACCTTCTACTTCAAATTCACAGATCAGTCCTCCCCCTCCCAAAAACCAAAAGGATGAACTCCCATCCTCTCTTCCAAGTCCATCTCAATCATTTGACATGATTGATCATGTCAAAAAATCCAAAATTCAAATGACTGAGTTTGAATCCATGCAAGCCAATCCTAAGCAATTAAATATTGGTGGAGAACCAGGTGCAGACCTGTCTGAGTCAAAGATTGTGGTTACCCAAAAATTATCCCTTATTGCTCAAATTTTGTTTGAGCCTTTAGGTAGGGGTAATTACTTCTTGACTACAGAGGATGCTCATGTCCCAGCTGATGAAAGTCCTGTAGCTGGCAATCCAGGATTTGATCCAAACAAGGCATCAAAAGAATTAGTAGAGCACAGTACAAATCAAGAAGGATCTTCCATTTTTGATGAAGATAAATTTGATAAAAGATCAGCTTTTGATGATGCTAGGATCCTAGAATTTGATGGTAGCAATTATTCCATAGCTAGATACAGATCTCTATTGCTTAGATTGAAGACTACTCAGGGTGAAGAGGTCAAACTCCTTCACACCAAAGGAGATGCTGAGCTGATGGTTTGTCAGGGGTCTGATGCTAACAATCAAAGCATGCACTAGACTAGACTAGTAAAACAACAAGCTATGGTGGTAGACCATACTGCTTTATTCCCAAGTCATCAAAAGGAACTCTTCACAGGGAGAGCAAGGAGTTATGGTTTTTAGTTTGAAGACCACAGCCTGCCATGGAGCAAGAAGAAGAAAAGGCTAAGAGGAAGATGTAAAAAATTGGTTTCCTGGTGGAGAGCTCCATTTGCCTATCACCATTACTAGGGGCAAAAAAATTTCTTGCTGGTTTACTAGGATGGAATCCCCTTTCATTGTCCCATGATGAGCAGTGTCTGAAGTACTTCAATTCTTGAAGTATCAGATAAGTTCACCTATACATATGTATATTTGTGTAGTTTCTATTTCTGCTTTGTGTTGTTCATTTTCATTTTTTGGAGCCTTTTTTTTTGAGTAGCATGACTCTGTAGCCCAATGGTACACTTCAAGGCATTAGAGATTCTAGTTTCTACTCCCCTCATCTTTTCCAAGTTTTCATCTGACGAAAGTTCCCTAACTGGAGCCAGTTGTTGTCCCCAAAAATAGCTTTCTCATTTTTAGGACAACATATGAATTATTTTGGTCTTGCATGACCAAAATTGTCTCTTCTTTTCCCAAAAATTTGTTCTAAGCATTCAATTTCATCATTTTCTCAACTTTTTGGTAAAGGGACTAGCAGGTTCAAAGGCTTCTACAGGTGAGTTCAATCAAAAGAGTGAGTTTCCAATACTTGGTCACCTTCAGGTTTGGGTCAACACTTTGGTTCAATCAAAAAGGGTCTGTTGGCAAGCATCAAAACAAGTATTAAACCATTAAACCTTGAACCATTTCAATTTAATGGGTTCAATGGGTTTAAAGGTTCAAATGTCATCAACAAGAGCTAAGCACTTTGGCAGCGGTTCAAAGTTTAACCTTTTTAAAGTTATGTGGCCCCAAGCACTTAATGAGTCTCAAAAGCTTGAACTATTGAATCTTGAACTATTTTGGTTCATCAGTTCAATGGGTTCAATGTTTAATCGATTCAACACACCAAGTTCAAAGGTTTAAAGACTTCCTCAGTTATGAAGAGAAATGCATGCAATAAAAAGAGTCAAGTGGATACTGCCAAGTGTTGCCAGTTGAGCCCCATTATGCTTTATTTCTGAGAAATGGTGAAAGTTACCATGTGTCCCATTGTGACTCAACAGAATGTGACACGTGTCAGTGTTCACTTCTTAGAATTCCTTATAAGCTACATGCTTATTTTGATAAAATCTTCTTCTAGAGTTACATAGAGGGTGACAAGTGGTAATGGCAGAAGGTTTTACTTTGTTTTCCTAAGAGCAGCAGATTGTGCCATGTGTCCCATGCAGAGAGTGGTAGAGGCTGACAAGTGTCATCATCTGTGAAAGCTTGATTGATCCCCAAACATTTTTACAATGTCACAAAGGCCTGAGAAGGTGGATGCTACCAAGTGTCAATAGAAAAAGATGCCATGTGGCTTTGGTAAGATTTAGCAAAAAATGATGCATGTCACTTGTTTGATGCGGCAAAACTCGCCACATGTCAAAAGATGGAGCACCTCACAATGCAAAGACATACATGAAGCCAAAGAAAGAATTTCCTTTGGAAAAATTGTCTAAAGGAATTCCTTTAGACATTTTTTTCTAAAGGAAATAAGGGATCAACAACCTACTAAGGAATCAAAGCTTGAAGGCCACTTGGAAGATCTCGAAGGGTAGACACCTTTGCAAAAGGACACTTGACATTTGGAAATAGACCTTTCTCAAGACATTGAAGGGCATGTTCCCTCTAGAAAAGGCTAAAGCATCAAAGCGTAGTGGAAGCTACCAAGTGTCACATGCTGAGATAGTTTCAAAAGTAGCTTCATGGTGCAGAATTCACCACATGTCCCATCCTAATTGAAGCAAAAGCTGACACATGTCTGCATTCATGCCCCCAGCCTTTAATAGTTTTAAAGATTATTCCAATAAGTTTATTTCAAAGCTTTTAATGTTTCCACATGTCCTCACCCATGTCACAATAGAATAATAGGCCTACAAACATCAAATTTGGAGTGACTGGCTCACCATTAACCTTTAATAGAGGAAATACATGCGAACACCAAATCAACTACATTTAAGTGTCTATTGATTCTAGTAGACTCAAGGTGCAGACCTGAATGCATTAAAAGAGCCTAAGGATAGACCCAAGAAGAGGAAGAGGCAAAGAGGGAAACTTAGTAGGAGTTATTTCTAGTAGGTGGAGCAGTTCACCGGGTAGATATTTAGGGCCTGTAAACATTGAAAGCACCGTCTGTTTGTCCCCTTTGAGATAAAGATAAAATAGACAATTACATGGATAAGTAGGTGATGGAATGAGAGATTCAAACTTGGGAGGAGGCACTAGAGATGAATTTACATGTCACAGTTAAGGCATCTACCCTATTCTAGCATGGCCCTTCCTGACAAGACCAAAAATGCATCCAAGGCATTGAATGTGCCGAATGGGTCACTCTATGGGACAAAGTGCCAAGCCTCCCTCAAGCCTCTATATAATGTAATCTCTTGTATCATTTGAGGGAGATCTTCCCCTTACCTGAAGTAAAACTCTACCCAAATTGAAAGGCCTTACTAAGACTTTGATCTCAGATTGCAGTTCATATTTCTTTGATTGAATGAGAAAGTAAGTTACTTGTAGACTTTGTGCTATTATAGCTTGTGCTAGATTAGGAGATTGTTCTTATGTATATCTTTTGAAAGAATTCTTATTTATTTGATTTAATAAGAAGAACTAGTGGAGGTGATAAGGAAGGTGTCCTGAAGCCAACTACTTTCAAACTTTGCATTGTCATAGTTGTCTTCAGTGTGTGTTTTTCTTTTCTGTTTCTATGTAAAAGACCTTGGGATGACTTTGTGTCCTCATTGTCTTTTGTATCTCCCTCTAGGGTGGTCAAGGTGGAGACTTTGTGTTACATCTTATATTGCTGGTTACTTTAGACCTAGTTACCAGTCACTTGTTACTAGAGAGAGTCCTACTGTTTGCAAGAACAAGCACTTATGAAAGAAGAGAAGTGCCTTTTATCATTTCATCAGGATTTATACTATCCAGGAAGAAATCTAGCTCTTGGCTAAATGTTACTTCTAAAAGAAGAGAAGTATCTTCACCAATCACCTAGGATTTCTCCTTTGATCTATGAACATCATCTCTAAAAAAAGAGAGATGGATGGTTTATCCCACCCCTGTGTCTTAATTTTTGCATATATTTATAGTATATAGCCTCCACATATTTAATAGGGAACCTCCCCTTGATGAGAGGAGAGATTTGTCCCCTATTAATGTAGTAAACCTACACACCAGGATGACCCATCTCCCTATGTTATGGTGATAGGAACTATTTTGGTCACCAATTAGCTAGCCGATAAAATATTCACCCAACAGGCCCATTTTGAGAGATTTATATGTGAAATACACCTCATTAAAATGTCTCATCCATCTCAAGTTAGATAAAATACTCTTTGGATTTATTATATTATTCATCCTTACATTTTTAGGATTTGACAATCCATATATATCCCTCATGGTTCTCATGTAACATGCGATAGAAGTTCAATCATTTTGCACATTTGGGGACCACTAAATTCTCTTAAGGGATGCCTCTAATTAACTAAAATTTTATCTCTTAGGGCTTGATTGAGACTATAATAAGGTCATTATAGCATAAAAATACCCATTTAGATTTGTTTGCATATATATTTCATCGATTGGGTTGATGAATCACATTGTATTGCCCTAGCTAACCAACTTTTGGCCCATTGTAAGAGATGTAGCCATGAGAAAAAACTCATTATTGCATCTCATCCATCTTGATTTAGATAAAATATTATTGATATTTATTATAGGAATCATCCTTGCACATGTATGATCTGATAGTTCATCTCTAGCCTTCATGGTTTTGTGAAACACACGATGGAAGTTTGCTCATTTTACACACTTGAGGACAAGTGAATTCTCTTAAAGGATGCCTTTGATCAACCAAAAATTTCAATCTCAGGGCTTGATAAAGATCAAAAAAAGGTTGATATAGCCTAAAAATTCCTATCTAGATGTGTTTTCATAGATGGTTTATTGATTGGGCTGATGAGTCAGATTATACAACCCCCACTGATCAAATTTTGGCCCATTCTGAGAGATTTGGCTTCGAGATAAACCTATTTTTTGTGTTTCACCCATTTCAAGTTAGATAAATTACTCTTGATATTTATTATAGGACTTATCCCTACACATGTAGGAGTTTATGGTTCATCTCTATCCCTCATGGTTCTCATGCAATGACCGAAGTTCACTTATTTTACACACTAAAAAATGAGTGAATTCTCTTAAGGGATGCCTTTGACCAACTATAAATTTCACTCTTGGAGCCAAAATAAGATCAAAAAAATATTTTTATATCCTAAAAATACCCATCTTAATGTGTTTATGTAGATGGTTCATTGATTGAGCTGATGAGTCAGATTATACAACCCTTACTGACCAACTTTTGGCCCATTTTGAGAGATTTAGCCATGAGAGAAACTTGATTATTGCATTTCATCCATATCAAGTTAGATAAATTAATCCTATAATTTATTATAGGATTCATCCTTTCATTTTTAGGATTTGATGGTTCATCTTTATCCCTCGTAGTTCTCTTACAATGCATGACCAAAGTTTACTCATTTTGCACACTCAAAGATGAGTGAATTCTCTTAAGGGATGCCTTTGACCAATTACAACTTTCACTCCCAGAGATTGATTGAGACTAGAAAAAGGTTTTTATAGCCTAAAAACACCCATTTGGGTGTGTCCATATAGATGGTTCATCAATTGGGATGATGACTCAGATTTAATGGCCCCTATTGACTAATTTTTGCCCTGTTTTAAGAGATTTGGCTACGAGAGAAACCTCATTACTGCATCTCATCCATCTCAATTTAAATAAAATATTCTTGGGATTTATTATAGGGATCATTTTTACACATGTAATAGATGACAATTTTTATATATCCTTCACAGTTCTCATGAAACATGTGACATAAGTTTGCTTATTTTGCACATTTAGGGACAACTAAATTCTCTTAAGGGATACCTCTAATTTAAGGCTAGATCAAGATTGGAAAAAGGTTTTTATAGCATATAAACACCCATTTTAACATGTTCACATATATGGTTCATCGATTGGGCTGATGAGTTAGATTTTATGGCCCCCACTGACCAAAATTTAGCTTGTTCTAAGAGATTTGGTTGTGAGAGAAACCTCATTGGTACATCTCATCCATCTTGAGTTAGATAAAATCCTCCTAGGATTTATTAAAGGACACATATTTTCATGTGTAGGAGCTAATGGTTTGTCTCTATGCCTCATAGTTATCGTGCAATACATGACAAAACTTCACTCATTTTGCACACTTGAGGATGAGTGAATTTTCTTAAAATATGCCTCCAATTAACTACAACTTTTACTCCTAGGGCTTGACCAAGACTAGAAAAAGGTCATTTTAGCCTGAAAATACCCATTTGTATGTGTCTACTTAAATGGTTATTGATTGGACTAATGATTCAAATTAAACGACCCCTATTAACCAAATTTTGGCCCATTCTGAGAGATTTGATTATGAGATAAACCTCATTGTTACATCTCATCCATCTCAAGTTAAATAAATTACTCCTAAGATTTATTATAGGAATTATCCTTACACATGTAGGAGTTGATACTTAATCTCTATCCCTCATGGTTCTTATGCAATGAGTGACCAAAGTTCACTCATTTTGCATAGTCAAGGACAAGTGAATTCTTATAAGGGATGACTCTGACCAACTATAACTCTCACTCCTCAAGCCTAAACAAGACTAGATAAAGGTTTTTATATCCTAAAAATACCCATATAGATGTGTTCATTTAGATGGTTCATTGATTGGGATGACATGTCCGAGTATATGACCCCCACTAACTAACTTTTGGCCCTTTCTAAGAGATTTGTCTATGATAAAAACCTTATTACTACATCTCATACATATTAAGTTAGATCAATTAATCATAATATTTATTATAAGACTTTTCCCTACACATGTAGGATTTTATGGTTCATCTCTATCCCTCATGATTTTTGTGCAATGCATGACCAAAATTCACTCATTTTGCATACTCAGGGACGAGTGAATTCTCTTAAGGGATGCCTTTGACCAACTATAAATTTCACTTAGAGATCCTGACCAAGACCAAAAAAAGATCATTCTAGCCTAAAATCACCCATCTAGATGTGTTTGTGTAGATGGTTTATCAATTGGGCTGATGAGTTAGTTTATACAGCCCCCATTTACCAACTTTTAGCCCATTTTGAGATATTTGGCTATAAGAGAAACCTCATTAGTGCATCTCATACATCTCAAATTAGATAAATTATTCTTAGCATTTTTTATATTACTCATCCTTTCATGTTAAGGAATTAATGGTTCATCTCTATCCCTCATAGTTATCATGAAATACATGGTCGAAGTTCAATCATTTTGCACACTCAGGGACAAGTGAACTCTCTAAAGGGATGCCTCTAACCAAATTAAAATTTCACTCTCATATCCATACCAAGACTAGATAAAGGATTTTATAGCCTATAAATTCCCATCTAGATGTGTTTGCATAGATGGTCCATTGATTGGGCTCCTTTGACCAATTGAGTATGTGTAAGAGATACCCTATTTTATGTGTTTCTTTGATAATGAGGAGAGAGATGGGTTTATAAGCATCAAAATTAAGTCTAAAAATCTAAATTAAGGTTGAAACACCTTTAATGAATTTTTACAAATCTCATTAAAGGATCATTTATCATAAGAAAACTATATCATGAATTTTGACCTTCTAGAAGGTAATTAGGCCTAATAAACAAAAGATGATTTTATGAATTTTTGGGTAAAATATTAAAAATTGAAATCCAAACCTTTTATATAAGCATTTATAAATCAAAAACACCTAAATATATATGTCTAAGGTGTACTGAAGTGTTAATTCAATACAGAATGGGTTTTGGTATGTTAGAGTAACATTAATACTAGTAAGTCTATGAGAGATTTTTGATAAAATTATTTATAGTAGATATTATGAGGTGTTGCATAAGTTGAGTCACCTAAAAAATATTAAGATAAAGTATTTTAGATTTATATATACCCCTATTTTCAAATATTTATTGTTTTGATCTTTTTGAGGCATTTAGGCTTAATTAACTTGTCAAGAGCTTTGAGTCTTTTGAGTTAAAAGAGAAAAAACTAATAGATGGATTGGTTTTCCATATTAAGATAAAGATTAAATATGTATTTAAGTACCATAAGAATATAACCTCAAGTTTTATTTACTATTCAAGGAATATCAAAGTTGCTTCAGTCTCTTCATTTATGTCTATATTCTTGCCTTACCAAGATTGTAATTTTGTGGATAGTCTAGAGAGGACTATCAATGTCGATATTAACCCATGTATAAGTAGGCCATAGTGACTGCATGAAAACATATAATTGTCTTTGTTTTTTGTATGGACAAATAGGAGCTGGAGACATACACAAGTGCATCACTAGACCTCCTAACGTTTATGATCAAGTATAATTTATAATATTTACATGTCCATAAAATTGATCCCAAGTCCACTTAAACATCCAAATTACAAATTGATATGTAATTAAATATAAATGAAAAAAGTAAATATAAAATATCACATGTAAATGTAAAATATACACTATGATTCAAAGTACCTAACTTAGAGAATAATGTGAAAATTTTTAACACCATATGAAGTAACAATTCAATCATTAACCTATAATATGTGTAAACATTAAATGATAAAAATAGAAAATATGCATAGGTAAAGGAATCATATTGTCAAATAGTATATATGTTATACATGCAAAGTTTTATATCATAATTTAACATAAATAATATAACATATATCAAGAAAAAATGTAGACCATAACATGTACATAGACAAAATATGCCATATAGGCATACAATGTGGGCCATATCGGCATACAAAATTGATAATGCCTACAACTATGTACATAGACAAAATGCACCTTATATGCATACAATGTGGGCCATATCAACATAAAAAATAGATTGTGCCTACAACTAGATCCCTAACATAATAAATATCTTTCTTGCTCCTCATTGCCTCCAAATAAATTATGCTTTGTTGCCATAGATGTAGAATAAGGGGTGTTGAATGCCTCAATATGAGGTGTTTCTCTCAATCTCAGCTTATTTTATATTTAAAGAAGTAAAAAACTAGTAATAAGGGTGTGGTATAAGAACCTATTTGTTTATGCATGCATGATCTAGATGATTGTGAATAACTCCTTTTTGTCTTGGGAAAATGAACTATAGATAATAAAACACTCATGTAAATGGGTTGTTAGATGGGTATCAAGGTGGATTACCTAGCATGAGCTTACTAGGGGGATGTCAATCCATACTCTTAAAACATTTAAGTTGGAAGAAATGAAGATAAAGTATTTGCATCAAATGACATAAAGTAATAAAAGGAAATGCAAGAATAAATAAATGCTTGGTAAATAAAATAGACTAATTAAGAAAATAATGAGTCAATACTAATGCTAAATAGGTAAATTCAGGTTCATAAAATAGATGAGGTCTCTATAAATAGGTAGGAACACAGAAAGTGGAATTTGGCTGAGGATAGGTAGGTAAAAATAATGTTTTATTATTTCTTACCATAGTTACTATTAGCAGTCAGGGTAACCATTAGTGGTTAAACTAGCCATCAGTGGTTGTGTAACCATCAATGTTTGAAGGTGATCATCGACAATCATAATGACCATCAATGGTTGTTATGGGTTTTAGATGTGTTCAAAAAAAGGTCTAGAGTTTAGGTTGTAGAAAGGGACCAGTAAGTGTTCTAGGGATTTGGTTAAGGTCAGGGGGTCAAAGGATATAATACAAAGGGTTTCATGTTATAAAATAAGTAATCAGAACCTAAAAAACTAGAAATATACTTAGTTGGTTACTTGAGGGCTAGTGGCTAATCCTGGAGTGATTTTGGTAGAGTAACGATTCTTTGCTTGGAGAATAATTTTGGTAGAGGTTTAGGTCTCTATCATAGTTTCTAGTTTTATAAAGGGATAACATTAAAATAAGTTTAATATCTCCTGATAACTACTAGTTGCCTGATTGCTAGATACTTGGATGAATAGATAGATTGATCATGGATCCTTTTCACCTCCTGCTTCCCTCCTTTTATAAGAAAAGAGAGATAGAGGTAGAAGGTTCCATAAGAGGTTTGGTGGGTTATTGTGATGCATTAGTTTATCATCCATTATGAATTTTGATGTGTTATATTATACATAGCTTTAGTTAGAGTGTGCAGGAGTTGGATAACCTAACCATCAACGGTCAGGGTGACCATCGATGGTTGAGTGTGGAAGGTTAAGTATGGTAAAAAGGGCGTGTGGTCAGTATGTCAAATTTACCATGGTTAGGTTTGGTTAGGGGTCAAAGGGTCAAATTAGACCTAAGGGGGGCCTAAAGTGGTCTAGGGGTGTTTTGACATTTAAAATTATAGTGTGTAGAATTCTAGTGTTTATATTTTACCCTTTTTAGTTATGTAATTTGTATTAGTAAACTATAAAACAAAAATTAATTGTGGGTCAAAAGTTTGGTTACCCTGAGCATGGGAGGATCCATTCCCCCTCAAACCAAAATTTGATGAGGTAAAACCAAATTGGGTATAGGTTTGATAAGTTATTTATGGTGAGTCATGAGGTTAGTAAGAATAGGTTGGGCATTTGAAGCGTAAACATACACACAAAATGTGACTAAGTATGATAGTTAAGATCATGCAAAGACTAAGTTTACATAATTGGTAAAAATAAGGTTAGTTCTAGAAGGATTGGTGATAGCGTAACTGAGACATAATGTCAGGTATAGTTGATCAGGTTATTCCTATCAAGTCTTCTAGATAGGGTCAGTGTTCTCATAGGCATCCAAGGTAGGAAGTGCTCCCAAGAAAAACACAAACAGTCTGGTGTACACTAGCTGGTGAAAATTCAAATGTTTAGCATGGTAAGGTTGGTTGATGCAGTCAAAAGAACAAAGGCAAGGTCATCATAAAAATACAATAGTGCAAGCCAAAATGGCCAACATTGAGGTGGATGTGGTTGGTTGGTTTGGAGATAGTGTTCTCTAATGGTTCATGGTTGGTTTATGGAGAAAAGGTACTCTCTAAAGGTTGGTTTTGGTTTGGTGGAGAAGGATAATCTCCAAACATATGGCACTGAGGTGTTGGTGCCAAAAAATATTGAAAAGTGGGTTTCCTAACCGTCAATGGTTAGGTGTCCCAAACTTGACCATTAGTGGTCACCCTGACCATCGATGGTCAGGGGGAAACCCTATTTCCATGGAAGATAAAAAGTGAAAAAGATATGTCATTTTCACTATTGGGTTTTTACTCTTTGACTCTTGTGTACTTGGAAACTTTGGCATTTTGTGCAAGAGTGTTGATGAGGTAGGGTAGATTATTGATTAGTTGATTGGGGTTATGTTGAGCTAATGTGGGACTAAAGATGTAGGACAAATGGGGACATAGTAGAGCATTGGGAGCTAGGATTCCTCCTCGATGATGATCAAGAAATGAGGTAGGTGTTGCCTTAAATTGATAGGTTAGGTTGATTTTGGTTATTTGTTAATTGAATTATGTTAGTTTTTTTTGATTTGGGGATGGTTTGGGGTTTTGACCTAGTTTTAGGTTAGGTTGTGATTACTAATTTTTTTAGGTAAACATGAGTTTTGAAGGATATGTTAGGTTGAGGTAAGGTAGAGGAAAATGTTAGGGTAATTAGATTTTTAAAAAGGGGTAGTTTTGGTGGGTTTTAGGTAGGTAGGTTTAGGGGTTTTGCCATCGATGATCACACACAGTGACCATCAACAGTCATACCCAACCATTGATAGTTGTAGCTAATCATTGATGGTTGAGGGATTATCGGTAGTCATAGAGATCATCAGTGGTTGACCAAATGGTTAAAGGGGTTATGATAAAAGGCTAAGGAAAAATGATTAAAGGTAGGAGTTTTTTGATAAGGCAAAATGGTTAAGGGTAAGATAAAGGTTATAGTTGAGTCAAAATGACTCAATGAGAATACTAAGGGTAGCAAAATAATATGTTGATATAGTTTAGCAGGTGTAAGGTAGGTTTGAAAATATGCTGATGTAGTTTGAAAGGGGGAAAATAGGTGTTCTTAGGTAGGTGAATGAGGTATAAAAGAGGTGAATTTACCTAGGTAAATTAGTTTAAAGAAAAAACTAAGAGTGTTTTCTAATGAATTTTACAGGCATGAGATTAGATCCAAAAATGGGATCGAGTCCCTCAGATCTTTATAGAGATCCATTAGGGGATGGCTGATGATGATTAGACATACATGGAGGAGGTCAGCCTTAGTATGATGATGTACTTCTAGCATGTGTTGTGAAATGCAGTGATGATCATGGCCCTCATCGAGAGATGGGTTCTAACCATGAACACATTTTTCCTACCTACAAGCAAGATGACCATCATACTAGAGGATGTACATAGAATCATATGGATACCCATTTGGGGGAGCTAATATATCATATTGAGAGCAAGGAGAGAGATTATCATATGAAGCTCTTATATGGTGAGGATTTGGCCTTCACCTGGTGGCATGATGGTAGCTTTAGTTATAAGTTATTTTATCAGAGGGATAGAGGTGATAGGTGGTTGATGATGATGATGGTAGTCTCTTACTTTACATTACCATATTTAAGTAGTAGGTGGTTTCCATATCTATTGTTTGGGGTTTTTTTGGAGATGATACTTGGTCAGATAGTGTTTAGGTGGATTCTTATTTTTTTATATAGATATACAAGGACCTATGGGGTTTTAGAGCTCACCAAAGATATGACATTAGTGTGGGGTTTGTACTACATTGCTAGCCCTATGAGCACATCTAGGTTTTGAGACTAATAGAGCTACCATGGGAGGGATATGCCCAAATGGACTTTAGGGTGGGTTTCATGAGGTGGAGGAGCGATTATGAACTTAGAAAAGTTGGAAGAGGTGTGAGGGATATTGATTGGTTTAAGGGGGCACTAGATGCCTTGATGGTTAGAGATGTAGTTTGGAGGCCTATGTTAGCTTATTAAGGTGGGCTCACTATAATTGATACATTTTGTTGATGTAGATCTATAGGTGGATTTTTGGGAGGAGAGAGGGTTAGATTGAGATCATCCTTTTTGATAGGGTTCATAGGTAGTTTGGCTTAGTATAGAGGATTTTGGGTCCATTCCTAAGGTACAGGTAGGAAGATTTTGAGTTTTTTATTTTAGTGCCATATCTAATAAAGGTGGTTCTTAATCATGAGGAACTGCCTAGTAAAGCAAAGAATGATGATTTCAGTTTTGTTGATGGTTATGTGGCATGGTGTGAACTAGAAATTTAACAATGAAGGGGAGATTAGTATTGTGTTAGTGAATAAATCAAATAAAAATCACACTAAAATAACACCTTCATGCCTAGTTACTAGGGTGAGCTTAATAACAAAAACAAATAAACAACGAAACTAAAAAGTAAGGAAAAACAAGAATCCTTCACCTTCCTTGGATACTCCAAATGCTTTGTTGTAGTGGCTTGATTGGTTTGTGCTCATGAAGTCTGCATCAGTGGAAGCTTGATTACCTCGATCTCTCCTTGGCACCTTACTTGGCTTTGGATTCAATATTTTGGCATCATAACTTTGGTATGTGAGATATTTTTTGAATCAATTTGGCATCGTAGATTTGCACAAGCTAAGATTTTTGGAATTAATTTGGCATGGTAAATTTGCATAAGTTAAGATTTTTGGAATCAATTTAGCATGATGACTTTTCATAAGTTAATCTTCTTGAAGATATTTGATAATAATAAATTTTCACCAAAATAACTTAAAAATTATGTTCATGGCCTCTCTATTTATAGATTTTGGAAAATGGTTAGAATCAACCTGAACTATCCATCTCAAGATTGAGATGTGTGGATAAAGATTAATTCAATTATGTAATTAAAAATCCATAAATAGGCTCATCAATATTTGAGATAAAGGGGAATTTAAGAGGCATGAGATGTATTGATGAGGCATGGGATCGGTTAACCTTGATATTTTATGTATTTATTACCTAGGGATGTCTTCCCAAGAAATAATGTCACCTGATGATGTAGATATTCAATATTCTTTTCTAAAAATAAGTATTCAACAAGTTTCCATGGAATTATTAATTAGGCTCTAATTTGTTTTAACTATCTCTTAAGCATGATTAAGCACATTTTTTACAAATTACTCAAATTGATCAAAATGCTTTGTTATTGGTCCAAAATTTGACTAGATTAGAATTAGAAGTTGATGTTAGATGCATTGGATCTATTATCCCATTTAGGATGTTGTCAACACAAAATTAAAAAAACACGTGTCCCATACAATAAATTTGATAGAAAAGAGCAATACAAAGCATCCAAGATCAAAATTAGCATTTTGAATTGGAATGATTTGATTAAAGTTAGATGGCCCATAAATTGCACTAGCCCATTTAGGGATACCCTAGCCAAAATTGGCACTTGACTATATCAGATTCAAAGCTTTTAATATGCTTTATTTTTTTAGGCCAAATTGTTCATTTTAGGTGGAAATTGGTCAAAATTTTTGTTGGAGGTCACTGGTGGCCAGATTTAGGTGTCTACAATTTTTCCCTATTTGGGAAGATGTTGCAAATCATAGGCAAAGCAATGTCTTAAATAATGAGAAAAGGCTTGTATGCTAAAAAGAAGATGATGGTTGAAGAACAAAGATTCAAATGGTGTATGGGAAGCCTAAGATGATGCCCCATCAAGGGAGTGGCCATCAAATTTATCGATAGATGGTCCCTAAAAAAAAACAAGAAGAAATGTATAATTAACCTGTGGCTGAGATTAATCCAAACGAGAAAATTCTTGCATGTATTGATTTAAAACGGATGTTGATTTACCCAAAGGTGGTTATAATCAGGAATAAAAGTCAAATTAATGATTTGCCCATAGGTGGTTATAATCATTAAGAGGACCTAGATTGGCTAAAGATGATGGTGACCCAATTAGGGTTGATTAGAAAGCATAACTCAAGGATATAACTTAACATATAGATTAAAGATGAGTGGGTGAAAAGTGAGGAAAGAGATGAAAAGAAGAATAAGATTGATCATTAGAAATGATTCAATAATACTCGCTAATAAGGAGATGCTCATCCTTATTAGCAATGATACAACTAGAATGGGTAATGAGTTGATTTGATCGAGATGGGTGGAAGGATTTGCCAAGGTGCCAAGGAGAAACTTATATGGATCCATTGATTATAGACCTTCTTGAAGCTAAGTTTTGTTGTATCATGTGACGGTAAGAATCATGATAGAACACCATGAAGACTTGGCCAAAAAATGCATAAGGACTGACTCTTGATCCAATAAACACTTGAAAATAATGCAACAATGATAAAAACCATGATGACAAGGTTGATGTATGAATATGGATAGACTCAAGAATAATGTGTGCAAGGAATCACCTAATACATACATATAGACCAAGTCAAGGCAATAGTGCTAAAAGCAAAAAAATAGAAAAGAAGGAAAATAAACAAAGAAATACACATACACAAAAAAAAAACTCAAAATAAATAAACAAATAAAAAGCTTGAAAATAAAAGAAAAATAAAGAATCCTAACAATGACTTTGCCCTAGTAGGGTGGATCGAGGATAACTGACTAGGCTTATATAGGACAAATGTTTTTGGATTTTTGAAATTTTATGAATGTCTTTTTTTTGAAATTTTGAGGTATCTCAAATTTCTATATAATGATGAGATACCTACTTGTAAAGTGGCAAGGGCATTTGGCATAGGTTGCTCGCAAGACAATTAGAGTATTTGGCTTAGGTTACTCATGAAACACTAAGAGCATATGGAAAGGGGACTAAGGTGACCTCAACATGAAATGATCATGACATAAATAGACCTGAAATGACCTCAAGTCATAGTAATTCCATCTACACAAAAGGTGGGGAAAAACCAACTAGGTCCCAACAAGTTCTCAAATCTAGAAAATGATTAGTCAAATGAAAACAATAATGGCAAGGTGATATAGAATTACATGATAAAAAAGTATTACATATAGTTTTCATATAGGTGGTTATAACTAAAATAAAATTTTATAGATAAATGATATTATTTTTCCCATAGGTGGTTATAATTAGTAGTAAGACCAGTGAAACACTGATTTGCCCATAGGTGATTATAATCAAGCTCACATAGACCAACTTTGATATAGGATTGAAATGAAAGATATCTTGCTAGGTCAACTATCACAATACTTTAATAGGCTATAATTTAAACATAAATTATATTTATTTTTGAAACTTGATCATAATACCCCCATAAAAAGGTCCAAGAAGAACCAAAGTAACCAAGATCAAAACAGGATTGGATAGGATGACTAAAAATAGGCTTTAGTCTAGATTGGAATGGAATGATAGGATGGAATGACATTACTTAGGATAATTATGGTGTTTGGATAAAATTGGATAAAATGGTAAGATGGATGCCCGAAAATTATGGGGTAAATGGAAGGATATGTGATAATAGTAAAAGGATATGTAACAATGATAATGGCATGGCAATGTGAAATGATATGGTATATGTTTTTGGCCTAGTTGTGGTTTTTGATTCTATTATTCTTAATGATGGGGAGATGTACATCCTAATAAAAAAATGATACAAATAGAATAATTGATCATTTTAATTACTAGCCCACACCTCATCTGAATACTTGCTTTGTTAAGAATTGCCTATAGATTTGGATGTCAAGAATGCTTTTGTGATCTTTATTGGTTCTTGATTCTGATTCCTTCAAGTGTCGAGACAAGGTATATTTATAGCACGTGCAAAGAAAGTGTGGCCATAGATGGTAAATAAGGATAAATAATGGATGATAGGTTTATTTATGAAATGGAATGGAAGATGATAATGGAATGTGGAATGGTTGGGAAACAAATGAAGATTAGGACATTCAGTCACACCTAATGTTGTTGATGCCAGATTCGACATGACTTTAGTTGTGGTAGGGTAAAAGACTTATTATCTCAATAGGACCATTATATTTTTATATTATTTGGGCCTAAGAGTAGATACCATCTAATTAAGTTGTAGATAGAAAGCTATTTTGATTTGATCTTTGATTTTGTCTTCATCAAGTAGTGAACAACTTTTATGCTTAGCTATTGGTGCCTTAAAGAGGTTTTCACCAATTAAGTTGTCTCGTTTGTCCCATATTGCCTTTGATAAGGTTTCACTAATGAAAATTAGCTTTTGACTTTGATTTTCTTCTAGCACTTCTGAAAAAGTTTCACTAGAAGATGCTAAGTTTAAACTTTTCTTGTCCCCTAGCACCTCTAAAAAGGTTTCACTAGGCGAGTGTTCTTCTACTACATGAATGTAGTCTTGGCCTCCTTTCTCTTCTTCAAATATTATATCACCATGGATGTAGTTTAATAAAGTGTGATTATGTTGATCCCAATCAATAGTTATGGGAGATGGAATGTCAATAATATGGCTATCTTGGTTGAGGGTAATGGCCTATGGAATGGTAATGGAATGGGTAGAGGCTACACAATCCTTCGAGAAGATACTAGGATAACTCATGTAAAAGTTAAATTAATCATTCTCAAAAACCTTAGAAGGATCAAAAATGTATTCAAATTGATTTTTAAGGTATGTGTAATCAATGTTGTAAAAAACATGAACATATTCTTCTTCTTCTTCTTCTTCTTCTTCTGATTCTAACTCAAGGGACACTAAATCCAATGTTGAGTTTGATGTTGATTCATATTATGATGGTAAATTTGATGTTGGTCCAAGAGTATAACTTGAATCTAACTCTAATTCTTCATCTGATGGGTACTCTATTATAATGATGTCTTATTGAATGTTTGGTATTGGACAAGTACCACCTTGTAATGGCATGATGGGTTCCACCAAGGCTGGTTTGTCAAAGTAAGACTTATCTATAATGGGAAAAAGGTTAATAGATAACTTCTCAGAGATTGGCTTATAGATAGGAGGCTTAGAAAAATAGTCATATGGTCAAGGTAATGATTTAACCAAAGGTGGTTATAATCATTAAGAAGTCACTTAGCAAAGACTGACTCATTAGAGTGAGACTCCTTGACAATAGGTATAGGATTGAAAGGTAATTCATCACAGGTTGACTTATCACAAATGGTTGGTTCAAAAAAATATATCTTGGATTGGTTGTTTATTTTAGCCTTGGTTTCTAATGAGTTGGAAAATACCAATTTTGAACACAGCTTGGTATTCAAATGATTGGATTGATTGAGGTTTGGATGGGATTTATACTGGATGAGGAATGAATTTTATGGTTGGATAATGGTAGGACCTTGATGAGCATGATTGCTCACACAAGCCAAACTATGAAGTCCTGAGATGGTAAAGATAGGGTAGTGTGGAGCTTGATTTCTTGCACAAGCCAAAGTATGAGGTCTCAGAATGGTAATGGTATTCATTGGATATTATGGAGCTTAATAGCTCATATAATCCAAAAGAGGGTTAGGGTTAGTTGATGATCTAATAACAAAAGGACATTATGGAGTTTGATATATTGCACAAGCCAAAGCATCCAAGTCCTCTTGATAAACCATCCCATCCCAATCTTGAGTTGGATCAGAAGTTGGTTCTTGACTATGCTCTATGTACTAATTATTATAAAGAGGGTATTGATCTATATCCCAAATAATATTATCTGTAGTTGGGTCTTCAAATTCCTTCTCATAAGCCTCTTTACACTAATCAATGTCTCGAGTTGGATTGTAATTTATTTCATGACTTTGTTCCCATAAATGATTATTATGAGGTGGATAGAAATCTATCTCATAAACCATATTAGCATTATTGGGGTCTTGACTAAATCCATAAAATTTATTTTGTATGGCCATTCTATCATAAGTTGGATTATATGTGACTCCACCATAGGTGTAGCTAGACATATCTACATAAATGATGAAAGCTCAAAAACAAAAAGGTTTAGAGTTCTACAAACTCTTCAAACCTATGTCCAGAGGACAAATGGTTCAAACTTAGTCCAACTTGGTCAAAGGTGGAATTGTATCTCCAAAATAGTTTGTGATAAGACTTATCATAAAATAGTCTAACATCAAATGTCTAACTCAAAATGTCATACACACAAAATGTCAAATGTCTGAATAAAAATTGGCATGTCAAAAGTCTAGGTCAAAGTGTTCCAAGTAAGGTCTAAAATAGGAAAGGAAAAAGAGTCGCTAGGTCTTTTATCGAAACATGGATTCAAAATCTAAGATTAAATAGGTTGTGCTAGGACTTTTGGCCAAATAGAATCAAAAGCTAGACTTGAAATAAATTCATGATGTGATTTGATTTAATCTAACAAGTTTGGAAGCAACTTTGACATAGGCCTGACACATGAAATCAAACATAGACATGATCAGTTGGCATAAGACATGAAGCAAAAGGATTTTGGGTAAATGTTGTGTTCTCCCAAATAAAGGCACAAACAATGATGAGGATAGGATCTGAACACACAAACCATCAATAGTTTTCAAATTTGGGTAATCGATTAATTGAAGTTATGTAACCCAAAAGAGAAAGATCTATGTATCAGCCCCATGAATTGAGGCTTAAGCAAAAATTAATTAATGTTTGAATCCAAAATTGACAAGGTTAATTAAAAACTCAATGTTGAAAACTAAGATTTTATCAAACAAGCTAGATAATATCAAACAACATAACAACACAAGACAAAGGTCCAAATGGTATACATGACATGGTTTAAAATATATAGTTTTTGATACAATGGCAAATAAGTATTGAAACAAAATGAGTAGACTAATGGCATAAATATGCTTGAATAATGTGATCTATGTTATGTTTCAAAAGACTCAAAAGGTAAAAATGGTTTGACATGATTTGGGCAACATAACACTACCCTCCTCAACTCAAACGACACACACACAAACAAGTTTAACAAAAATTTCAAGGAAAATATGTGGTGTAGAATAGCCAACATAATGTCTCTTTAGATAAAATAGTGACATATAGACAAATTGGTTTTGACATGGATTTATGAACAAACAAACAAGTTTTAGTCTCAAAACATATGAAGCATAAATGACCAAAATACACTAAGTATAATCATCCAAATCTTAACAAGGGTATGACAATGTGGGGTTGACTAAAATATCAAGATTTTGAACATTTAGGGGGATTAATTACACATTAAATTTCATGTTAAATGATGTAAAATAAAATCACAAAATTGGGTGTTCACAACACTTGGCTTATTGTAAAAAAGGTCTAGTCCTTTTTATAACCACTACATCCTATTATTTGCTCAGTGTAGTGTGATGTCCAAAGTGCGGATACATCCCATGTGCAAATCCATCACTAGAAGGTGGTTTAACCACTCAAAACTTTCAATCCTAGTGAGAGTGGGTGAAGTCAATGCTAGGAGATGAAACCCTAGGTCAAATCTTCCCTAAAGAACTCATGGGAGGTAATGACATCCACCTCACAAGCTAAGATGGAATGAACTGAAAGATATAAAAAGAAAGACTTTAGGGTCATTTTTAAGGTCACCCAAGCTATGATGAGTTTTTATGGAGTGCTTTAGATGACATTCTTTATAAGCCTTAGACTAGTCTTTTTGTAATAAGGATGGCACTTTTGATTCCAAGGGTTCCCTAAAGGAGACAAATAGAAGAGCATGCATGCACAAACCTTGTTTTTTCCAAACAAGTTATAATTTAAGCAACTAATTGAATATAAAAAGCTTGAAAAGATGAGTTCATTTTTAAGCACCAAGTTGAATGGTTGGGTTTTGTTCTTTTGACCAGTTGGTCTTAAGTTGTAACTTTAAAAGCCTAACTTATCAAAACATTCACTTAAGCACCTAAATATTTCATCAGGCCCAAAAATAAAGTTTGTAATTCATTTTAAAACACTCAAATGAAGTATGAAAGACACTAATTTATTTTTCTTAGATAACTTTCCATGTAGATCCTTCAAGAAAAATGTTAGCAAGTTACTTAGCTTTGAATCACTTTTGAGGATGAAACAAGAAATTTGGAAGAATGAGCTATCAAGTTGACAGTCAAATTGGGTTGATAGGTGAGCTAGGTTGGTAGTCGAGTTGAGTTGACAGGTGAGTTGGATTGGATAGGCAAGCTAGGTTGACATGTGAGTTGGGTTGATAGGTGAGCTAGGTTAGACAGGCGAGTTGGGTTAGATAGGTGGGTTGGGTTGACAGGTGAGTTGGGTTAGACTAGTGAGTTAGATTGATAGGTGAGTTGGGTTAGATAGGAAAGTTGGGTTAGATAGGAGAGTTAGGTTGACAAGTGAGTCAATTTGATAGGTGTGCTAGGTTGGATAGAGGTGAGTCAGGGTGAACCAGAGCCAAGTTGGGATGCACCAAAGCTGAGTCGAGCTGAACCAAAGCTGAGTCAAGCTAAACTAGAGTCAAGACAAGATGATCTAAAGATAAGTTAGGTCAAACTAGAGCTAAATTGGGGCAATCCAGATCTGAGTTGGGTTGAACCAAAGCTAAGTCAGGCTAAACCAAAGCTAAGTTAGGATGATCTAGAGCCAAGTTGGGACAAACTAGAGCTGAGTTGGGCCATCCCAAGAATAAAACCATGGTTTATAAAAATGGACTTTACTCAATTTTTTTCTTTCTTTGATTTCATACTCAAAGAGCCTACATGACAATAGTTAGTAGGTTGCTTTTAGAGGATTTATGAGCAAATTTATGGGTTGCAGTCCCATCGGGCATGCCATTATGTGAACTAGGAATTTGATGATGAAGGAGAGATTAATATTGTGTTAGTGGATAAATCAAATCAAAAGCACACTAAACTAACACCTTCATGCCTAGTTACTAGGGTGAGCTTAATATCAAAAATAAATGAAAAATACAACTAAAAAGTAAGGAAAATAAGAATCTTTCACCTTCTTTGGATGCTCCAAATGCTTTGTTGTAGTGGCTTGCTCAGTTTATGCTCATGAAATATGCATCAATGGAAGCTTAACTACCTCCATCTCTCCTTGGCACCTTACTTAGCTTTAGATTCAATATTTTGGCATCATAAATTTGGTATGTGAAGAGATTTTTTGAATTAATTTGGCATGGTAACTTTGCACAAGTTAAGCTTTTTGGAATCAATTTGGCATGGTAACTTTGTATAAGTTAAGCTTTTTGGAATCAATTTGGCATGATATTTTTTCATAAGTTAAGCTTATTGAAGATATTTGAGCATAATAACTTTACACCAAAATAGCTTAAAAATTATGTTCACGGCATCTCTATTTATAGATTTTGGAAAAATAGCTAGAATCAACCAGAACAGTCCATCTCAAGATTGAGATGTGTGGCTAAAGATTAATTCAATTATGTAATTAAAAATATATTAATAGGCTCATTAATATTTGGGATATAGGGGAATTTAAGAGGAATTGGAGGCATTGATGAGCCATGGGAGGGGTCAACCTTGATATTTTGTGCATTTATGGCCTAGGGATGTCTTCCCAAGAAATGATGTCACCTGATGATGCATATATTTAATATTCATTTCTAAAAATAAGTATTCAACAAGTTTCTATGGAATTTTTAATTAGGATTTAATTTGGTTTAAATATCTCTTAAGCATGATTAAGCACTTTGTGCACAAATTAATCAAATTGATTAGAATGCCTTATTACTGGTCCAAAATTTGATTGGATTGGAATTGGAAGTCGATGTTATATGCATTGGATCCATTATCCCATTTAGGATTTTGTCAACACAAAATAAAAAAGACACATGTCCCATATAATAAATTTGATATAAAAGAGAAATCCAGAGCACCTAGGTGCAAAATTAGCATTTTGACTCGAAATGATTTGATCAAAGTTAGTTGGTCCATAAATTACATTACCCCATTTAGAGATACCTAGCCAAAATTGGCACTTGACGATATTAGATTCAAAGATTTTAATGTGCTTTAGTTTTTTAGGCCAAATTGTGCATTTTAGGTGGAAATTAGTCAAAATCTTGGTTAGAAGTCATTCGTGGCCAAATTTTGGTATCTACACATGGTATCAAGCCATCTATCAACTATAAATTTTAGATGGGATAATGGGGGTAAGTAGCCCATATATGTGGATCCAGTTGGTGGGGAACCACAAATATAGGTATAATGGGTGACCCTAATAGATAAGAAAGAATGGCACTAGCCACTGTGTAGGCATAGATCATAGATTTATAAGGGTAAGTGGCCACATTATAGGGCTAGGTTATGACATTACAAGGTTAGGTATCCAATATGACAAGCAAGAGGGACCAAGCTAGTACTTCACTATGCTTGGTGACCAAAGAGAGGGACACCTTAAGAGGAAGAGTAGATACAACACCAATAAGACCACTAGGTAGTATACCTATGACACAGTACTTGGCCATAATTGAGGAGCTACATTATTATGAGGACATAGTTATAACACAATGTCCTTAAGAGCCCTAATGGGGTGAGTATAGAGCTAACTTGGAAGGTGGTGTAGGTGTAGTGACTTTAGTTCAATGGGCCACTTTGGTGGGTAGATAGGCAGGCACCTCAGGGGGGTAAACACCAAGTGGTAGCAGTGTCTCAAGGGCATAGGATATGATATTTTGTGTGTGTGTGTGTGTGAGAGAGAGAGAGAGAGAGAGAGAGAGAGAGAGAGAGAGAGAGAGAGAGAGAGAGAGAGAGAGAGAGAGAGAGAGAGAGAGAGAGAGAGAGAGAGAGAGAGAGAGAGAGAGATTTTGATATCAACCTATGAGCTGATGCAATGATATATATATATATATATATATATATATATATATATATATATATATATATATATATATATATTTATTTATTTATTTAATGTGCTTTAGTTTTTTAGGCCAAATTGTGCATTTTAGGTGGAAATTAGTCAAAATCTTGGTTAGAAGTCATTCGTGGCCAAATTTTGGTATCTACACATGGTATCAAGCCATCTATCAACTATAAATTTTAGATGGGATAATGGGGGTAAGTAGCCCATATATGTGGATCCAGTTGGTGGGGACCCACAAATATAGGTATAATGGGTGACCCTAATAGATAAGAAAGAATGGCACTAGCCACTGTGTAGGCATAGATCATAGATTTATAAGGGTAAGTGGCCACATTATAGGGCTAGGTTATGACATTACAAGGTTAGGTATCCAATATGACAAGAAAGAGGGACCAAGCTAGTACTTCACTATGCTTGGTGACCAAAGAGAGGGACACCTTAAGAGGAAGAGTAGATACAACACCAATAAGACCACTAGGTAGTATACCTATGACACAGTACTTGGCCATAATTGAGGAGCTAAATTATTATGAGGACATAGTTTTAACACAATGTCCTTAAGAGCCCTAATGGGGTGAGTATAGAGCTAACTTGGAAGGTGGTGTAGGTGTAGTGACTTTAGTTCAATGGGCCACTTTGGTGGGTAGATAGGCAGGCACCTCAGGGGGGTAAACACCAAGTGGTAGCAGTGTCTATGAGCTGATGCAATGATATATATATATATATATATATATATATATATATATATATATATATATATATATATATATAAAGAGAGAGAGAGAGAGAGAGAGAGAGAGAGAGACATTATTACATGTAATTTTTTATGAGACATGATGTATATGATATGATGATGATATATATATTTGATTTTATGGTTTATGGTTCATGGTTCATGGTTTTGAATGTTTATAGTTTTTGGATGTTTATAGTTTTTGTATGATTATGTTCTTGAGATATAGACTCACTAGCTTAGGCATGTGATGATTATGGATGATATTTATGGTTATACATGATTATGATGATGTGATGTTTTGTTTATGGTTATGATGTTTTGATTATGGTTAGGATGTTCATGTTTATAGTTTATGATGTTTTGATTATGGTTTTATACATGATTATGATGTTTATGGACATGGTTATGGATAAATGGTTTTTATTCAATGTATGGTGATGATGTTTTGATTTGATGTTTATGAAACAAATGGTTTATAGTCTTGGATATATGATTTTGTTTAATGAGTATGTATGAAATGTTGTTGATGATGTTTTGATTATGGTTATTTTGTTGATGATAACACATAAAGTAAGTTAGATAATAAAACTAGATGTGGTAAAAGAGATGAAAAATCATGAGACTTAGGTATAAGTGAATACATGAACCAAATATGAGAGGATATGGAAAGATGTATGATGCTTCTTCATTGTCAAAAGACAAAACAAACCCAAAGTTAGATTGGCTTAAGTAACATAAGCCTTTTGAATGCTTCGCATTAACATACATTGGTTGATAAAATGGTATTTTGATCAATTATGTCACAAAAGCTTAGAATCCATTGATTTATATATGGTACAAAGGGGAGATAGGTGATAGGTGATGTGAAGGGGAGTGTAACCTTCTTATGGGTTGATTTTCCCCTTCTTTAGGTGACCTAAAAACTGTAAGAGACAACTCCATGTTTTAATTCAAGGTGTAAACTGATCAATGCGAGAAGTTTACTGGTGTTATATATGACAACTAATTATAGCTTTCTTAGGATAACTTTTTCTTGATCTTGATATAGGGTCTTTTATTAATTTGTTTTGATAGGTTTGTAAATTTGATCAAGGAGGGAATATTCAAGTTATTTCCTTGACAAATTTGAGTTAGCCATCCTTCAAGGGAGTGGTCTTAGTTTTGTGTTTGTTCATTTGGTATCTATCTTTCAAGGGAGCAGTCTATCTTTTTAAGCAATTTTAAATTTTAGGTAGCTATCCTTTAAGGGAGCACTCTACATGCTAGAGATATTTAACCTTAGTGATATTTTAGGTATCCTAAATTTTTTTGATGCTAATTTTGAAATGGATGAGTCTATTTAGGCTTAGAGGTTTACCTTTATGAAGGATAAACCTAGAGCATGAGAAGGTTAATGATAAGTGAAAGGGGTGGTTTTGAGAGGTAATGACCATGGGATTCATTCTTATTAAGGATGAAAAGTATCCATGAGAACCGTGCCATAGGTAGAGTTATGGTACCCATATTTAGGATTAGGCTATGACTATGAAGGTTAATCACATGATTCTATGTTGTAATCGGTTGTCATCAAGGGGATGGGAGAAGGTGTGAAGAAGGTGAAAATATCATAAATCAAGGGACCAGCTTAATTTAGACAAAAAGATGAGTTTGATCCTTGTTTAACAAAAGAAAAGATGTAGATGAGAAGCATTGAGAGGCTCAAGTTTTGGTTTGCCTTCAAGAGAGGATAAACTATAAGCTCCTAATCCATACTTGTGGGTTATGATGTAGGGTCCAATCTAATTGAAAACAAACTTATCTCACTTGCTTTTCTCCATATTGGTCACATATTGATTTTCATTTAGGATTAGGTATTCGATATTGAATTATTGTTCTTTTAGGTGCTTGTTGTAAGCACATTTGATTTGTTTTTGGTAGACATGAAGGTGATTAAGCATTACTAGGTGGTGTTTGTGAAGTATCTCAAGTCATACTAGATGCTCTTAATGATAGTCACTCTTAAAAATGATGTATTTTAAGTATATACAAATATAGGGAATCTAAAATTTGAGAGACAATCCCACCTCTACTTTGAAGACTAGAGAGAAAGGGGTGGTATCCATAAAGGTTCAAATTATAGTGTGATAGGCCCATAAAGTGAAGGGGATGTACAAAGGCTAATCTTGAATAGAATCACTGATCACTTTGGCTAACATATTTTTGAGGATTTTGTTAGATTCTTCCACCTATCCATTTTTTTGTGGATGATAAGGTGAGGAAAAGATTAAATTGATGCCGAATATGTCATAAAGACCTTGGACTTGTTTGTTTTTGAAATATTTTCCATTATGAATGATGATCTTATGGGGAAAACCAAAATGATAGATGATATGATGATAGATGAAGTCAACAATCTTTTCTACTTTGGTCAAGATGAGGGGAATAGCCTCTAACCAATTGGTGAAATACTCGATGGTGATGATGATGGAGTGGTGCCACTTTGAAGAATGAGGATTGATTTCCCTAATGAGATATAGTCCCCATTATGAGAAGGGCCAAAAGTCTTTGGATACTTGAAATCCATGAGCCATTGTGTGATGTAAATTGATTTGTTTTTGTCATTTAAGATACTTTTTTACGTAATCATAGTAGTCCTGGTTGATGCTAGGCCAATAATAGTCAAGGAAAAGGATACATTTAGTGAGAGTTAGACCACTAAAGTATCCCCCATAGATCCCATCATGTGTTTCTTTGATATCATGGGAAGCTTCATGGCTGCATAGGCGATGGAAAATAAGGCTGTCAAAACCACATTTGTAAAGGATTATCCCTAGTATGGTATAGTGAGAGGTACTCTAAACAAAGGAACTTTGGGAATTCATATAGAGGTTGGGAGGAATGATGTTGATGTTGATGTTGAGTTGTGGAGCTAAAAGCTTCACCAGATGAGCAAATGCAAGTTTGCTGGAGTTACATAGTCGCTAACATCAGCCAAAACCAATCAACGTCGGTCAGGGGTCGACCAGAAGCTACCGACATCAATTATAGATCAGTCGATGTCGGTCATATGCAGGCAAACAGGACTGATTTTGGTCACTTGTGCATTCTAGAAGTCTATTTTTGTGGAAGAACAGATTATTTGCATGATAAGAGTAATTGTTAGTGCTGAGTCCATGTTTCTATTTTTGGCAGGATAGATTTAAACCTTTGATTAAGAGGTGTATCTAATGGTGGAGAATGCATAGCTCATGAATCCTAGTATTATATAACAGGGTTAGATCTTCATAGCTTGTAAGGGAAAAAATGTAGACAATTCAAGGATTGAATTGGTTGTAATTGAGAGAGAGAAAACTCTTGAGGGAAAGAGATCTATACATTTGAGAGGTGTGGAAGAAAGAGAGATTTCTTCATTGTATTTCCTTCTAAAAGAGTTTAATACAAGTTTTCATTATTTCTTGTATCTCTTATTCTTTGCTGATTCTGATTTCTAGTTACTTATTACTTCTGGTTTAATTCTATGTTTAGTTGCTTACACAAAAGTAATCAATTGTGCTATAAGATCCTAACAAGTGGTATCAGAGCTTGGGTTCACTAACAGGTTGTATCATATTGGGTTATTGTTTGTTGATTACAGGTCACTCACAGGGGTTTATGATTGAGTGGGAGTAAAGCAATGGCAGAAGAAAGTAAACTAAGAATGGATAAGTTTAACAGTAAGAATTATCAATTATGGAGGATGCAGATAGAAGATTATCTGTATCAAAAAGATCTGTACTTACCGTTAGGTGGGGTTTTAAGTAAGCCCACAGATATGAAAGATGAATAATGGAATGTTCTTGATAGAAAGGCTCTGGGATCCATAAGGTTGAGCCTGGCATCTTCTATTATTTCTAACTTATCATAGGCAAAGAAAATGGTAGAGTTAATGGATACTTTAGAAAATTTATATGAAAAGGCCTCAACTTCAAATAAGGTATATCTTATGAAGTAATTATTTAATTTACAAATGTAGGAAGGTGGATCTATATCTAGTCATCTAAATGATTTCCATGCAATAATAAATTGGTAAAATTTATTCAAAATAGTTTTTGATGATGAAATTAAGGCTCTCTTAATCTTATGCTCTTTACCTGAAAGTTGGCATAGTTTGGTAATGGCAGTTAGTAATACTACATCTGCTTTAAATATCTTGAAAGTTGATGATGTTGTTAGTGTAATCTTGAATGAAGAAATTTCCAAGAAAAGCATAGAGGACACATCAGGTAATGCTTTAAGTGTTGAAAGTAGGGGAAGGAAAAAAGAGAAGGGAAAGCAAGGCAGATCAAGGTCAAAGTCAAAGATGAGAAGTAGATCCAAATCTAGAAATGGAAGAAAAATAACCTGTTGGAATTGTAGAAAGATAGGACATGCAAAGAAAGATTACTGGTTGAAAGTTAAAGAAGAAAATTAGCATGAAGGTAAAGAAGAAGCAAAAGTTGCAGGTATTGTTGCACAAGATGCTCTTATATTTTCTTTGGATAATAAAATAGAATCTTGGGTTTCAGATTCTAGTGCCTCTTTCCATGCAACCCCAAATAGAGAAATTTTCAATGATTATGTTCATGTAGATTTTGGAATAGTTTATTTAGGGGATGATGAGCCTTGTAAAATTATTGGCGAAGGAAAAGTGCAGCTAAAATTGTAGAATGACAACACATGGGTGTTGAAGGATGTCATGCATGTACCCATCTTGAAGAGAAATCTGATTTTTGTAGGAAAGTTAGGGGATGAGGGTTGCACAGTAACTCTCACAGCTGAATCTTGGAAAGTTTCCAAGGGTGCACTTGTATTAGCTAGAGGTAAGAGAGTAGGTACTCTCTATCTATGTAATTGTATTACTGATTATTCTCCTTCTATTCTATCTACTTTAGATGTAGATGCAAATTTGTGGCACTGTAGGCTTGGTCACATGAGTGAAAAGGGAATGAATGTTCTTAAGTCAAAAGGTAAGCTTTCAGATTTGAAAAGATTTTTGTGAGCATTGTATTTTTGGGAAATAGAAGAAAGTGAGGTTTCTCAAAATTGGGTCAACAAAGAAGAAGCACAAGTTGGAGCTTGTTCACATAGACGTGTGGGGACTAGCTCAGGTAGCTTCTATTAGAGGATCAAAGTATTATGTTTCTTTCATTGATGATGCTAAAAGAAAGGTATGGGTTTATTTCATAAGGAAGAAATCTGATGTTTTTAACACATTTATGAAATGGAAAGCTTTGGTTGAGAATGAAACAAGTTTGAGATTGAAGTGCCTTAGATCTGACAATGGTGGTGAGTACTACAGCTATAAATTCAATAGTTACTATTTTATGAATAGAATACATAGGGAAAGGATGGTTCCAAGGACACCTCAACAAAATGGAGTTGCTGAAAGGATGAATAAAACAATATTGGAGCGTGCACGAAGTATGAGGTTGCATGCTAGTTTGCCCTTACAATTTTGGGTAGAAGTTGTAGATACTGTGGTTTACCTGATTAACAGAGGACCCTCTACTATAGTGGATGGTGGAATTCTAGAAGAGGCTTGGATAGGTAAAAAGGTAGATCTTGCATTTCTCAGAGTTTTTGGTTCTGAAGCTTTTGTGCACATTGATAAAGAAAATAGAAAAAAGTTGGATGCTAAATCTATAAGGTGCAATTTTATTGGTTATGGCTCTGGAGATTTTGGATTCCAGTTGTGGAATTTAGGAATTAAAAAAATTATTAGAAGTCGTGATGTTGTTTTCAATGAGAAGGTGATGTATAGTGATCAGCTCAAGAAGCTAAATAATTTTGAGCAAGACAATGTTGATTTGGATGAGGTTATGATCCAAAATGAGCTCACAAGGAAAAATAATCACACATAAGAAAACACAAGAACTGGCATCGATTAGGAAAGAACCGACATCGATCAGGTAGGAATCAATGTCAGTCAGATAGGAACTGATGTCAGTCAGGTGGAACCAATGTCAGTCAGGTACAAGTCAACATTGACCAAAGATGATCGAGATCAGTTACTGATAGAAAGGAATTTGGGTGGACAGTAAGCTGTGAATGAGTCTTAAACACCCATAAGGAGGTTTGAAAGGGTAAGTAAACCTCTAATTAATTATTCCCCTTCGTTATACTACTTTTTTCTCACTGATGGTGGAGAACCAAAAAGTTTTGATGAGGCAATGCAGGTAGAATCTAGGAAACAGTGGGAGCGTGGCATGAATGAGGAAATTGATTCCTTGAAAGAGAACCAAATGTGGGATTTAGTTGAGTTCCCAGCTGGAAAGAAAGCACTAAAAAATAGATGGATTTATAGGTTAAAGGAAGGAGAGAATGGACAAATGAGACATAAGGCCAGATTGGTAGTAAAGGGATTTGCATAGAAACTAGGTATTGATTTTGGTGAATTTTTTTCTCCTGTAGTAAAGATGGCTTCTATTCAAACTGTATTGTCTTTAGTTGCTATTGAGGATTTGCATCTTGAGCAGCTTGATGTTAAGATAGCATTTCTTCATAGAGATTTGGATGAAGAAATATATATGGATCAGCCAAAAGGTTTTGAGGTCAAAGGTAAGGAGAAACTTGTGTGTAGGTTGAAGAAAAACTTATATGGTCTTAAGCAAGCTCTAAGACAATGGTATTTGAGGTTTGATAGGTTTATGATAGAGCATGGCTTTAGTAGATGTCAATCTGACCATTGTGTTTATTTTAAGAGATTGGATAATGGTAGATATATTATCATGTTACTGTATGTAGATGATATGCTTGTTGCAGGTTCACACATGCAGGATATTAATGAGCTTAAGGTAAAATTAGCTCACACATTTGCCATGAAGGATTTAGGAGGAGAAAAGAAAATCCTTGGCATGAGTATTAAGAGAGACAATAAAAATCACAGTTTGATTTTGTCTCAAGAGGATTATGTGAACAAGGTGTTGAAGAGGTTCAATATGCAAGATGCAAAATTAGTAAGCACACCTATGGCTAGACACTTTAAGTTTAGTAAAGAATAGTTTCCTAAATCAAATGATGAGGTTGAGTACATAAGTAGAGTTCTATATGCTTCAACAGTTGGGAGCTTGATGTATGCAATGGTATGTACTAGACCTGATATTGCCAAAGTAGTGGGAGTTGTCAGCAAGTTTATGGCCAATCCAGGGAAGGAACACTATAAAATAGTTTAGTGGATTCTCAGATATCTAAAAGGGACCAATAGTAGGAATTTATGATATGGAGGGTCAAATACTTCTCTACATGGGTATGTAGATTCAGATATGGTAGGTGACTTGGATGGTAGGAGAAGTACCATAGGATATGTCTTCACTATTGGTAGAATGGTAGTTAGCTAGATTTTAAAGTTGTAAAAGGTTGTTTCCTTGTCTACTATAGAGGCAAAATACATTGCAGTCACAAAGAATAACAAGGAGATGATATGGATGACACAGTTCATGGAAGAGTTGGGAAAGGAGCAAGAGAGTTGCAGATTGTACAGTGATAGTCAAAGTGCAATTCATTTGGCAAAAAATTCAGCCTTTCATTCAAGAACCAAACATATACAGCATAGGTACCACTTCATTAGATAGGTATTAGAGGATGGTGAGTTGAAGCTAGAAAAGATCCATACAGATAAGAACCCTACTGATATGTTAACAAAGCTGGTAACAAAGGAGAAGTTGAATCTTCATTCAACTTTTGTTGGTCTTCAAGATTGAACTTGAAGATGGAGAAGCTAGAAGATGTTGTTGTATAGGTATAGGTGCAACTATTTATCTCCAAGTGGGAGATTGTTGAGTTGTGGAGCTAAAAGCTTCACCAGATGAGAAAATGCAAGGTTGCTAGAGTTACACAGTCCCTGACATTGGTCAAGACCGATCGACATCGATCAGGGGTCGATCAAAAGCTACCAACATCAATTATGGATCAGCCGATGTCAGTCATATGTAGGCAGACAGGGACTGACGTTAGTCACCTGTGCATTCTAGAAGTTTATTTTCATGGAAGAACAGATTTGTTTGCATGATAAGAGTAATTTTTAGTGTTGAGTCTGCATTTCTATTTTTGGTAGGATAGATTTGAACATTTGATTAAGAGGTGTATCTAACGGTGGAGAATGCATAGCTCATGAATCCTAGTATTATATAATAGGGTTAGATCTTCATAGCTTATAAGGGAAAAAGGTAGACAATTCAAGGATTGAATTAGTTTTAATTGAGAGAGAGAAAACTCTTAAGGGAAAGAGATCTGTACATCTGAGAGTTGTGGAAGAAAGAGAGATTTCTTCATTGTATTTCCTTCTGGAAGAGTTTAATACAAGTTTTTGTTGTTTCTTGTATCTCTTATTCTTTGCTGATTTTGATTTCTAGTTACTTATTACTTCTAGTTTAATTTCATGTTTAGTTGCTTACACAAAAGTAATCAATTGTGTTGTAAGATCCTAACAGTTGAGGTATTCAAAGGTTTTCTCATACCAAATATCTAATGGAGATTCCTCCACACTAAAAATGGTAGGGAGGTTAGATTGGATGTAAGTGGGTGTGATAAAATGATGAATGGTGATAAAGAGTTTGGAATTCAAAGGCTGAGATAGGATTTAGGAAGAAAGGGAAGCCATTGTATCCATGAATTTGTTAGTAGATCATGAAACAAATTGGATAAGGTAATGATTAAATGGTGCTATACTAGATATTTGTACTTTTTCAAAATATCATTCTTACATTAATAGGATCCATTGACATGGTTGACCACAAGTTTGGAATTTCCAAAGACACTGTTCATCTTAACTCCCAAGGATAGAGTGGTTTGGAAACCTATTTATAGGGCTTCATACTTAGCCATATTGTTGGTACACTCAAAATAAAGTTTGAAAGAGAAAGGAAGAGGTTCACCATCAAGGGGAATGAGAATAACTCTAACACCCCCATCATACTCACACTTTGAGCCATCGAAGAACATGGTCATTTGGTAGGTGATGTCATCTTGAGAAAGGTTCATAATTGAATCATCTAGAAACACAAGAGGAAGTGGTTGGTTATCTAATAAAGGAGCCTCAACTAATTTAGTAGTGATGACTTTCCCCTTAATTGACTTCTTCTAGAGGAACTCAAGGTCAAACTCAACTAGGAGCATGAGCCACTTAGCCATATGCTAATTTTGGTATGATTTGGAGTTCATGTATTTGAGTGGGTCATTGTTAGTGATGATGTAGATTTTGTGATTGAGGAGGTAATGATGGATTTTTAAATCCATAAAGATCAAGGCAAGGAAAACTTTCTCAGTATAGGTATATTGAATCTCATACTCTATAAGTGTTTGACTTATATAGTAAATAACTTGTTCTTTGATTTGTTCATCATGGTGAGCAAGCATTACCCCTAAGGAATGGTCAATGATAGAGATATAAAGGTAGAAGGTTTGGTCCTCTTTAGGAGGGATAAGAATAGGTGGAGAAAGAAGGTACTCTTTGAGTGAATCAAAGGCTTGTTGATAATCCTTAATCCACTTAAAAGATGTATCTTTCTTGAGAAGATGATGAAAGAGTTGGCATCTATATAATCACTAAAAGATGAAGAAAAAAATGGATTGGAGATTCCCTTGTAGTCTTTTTGACATGATCAATTATGTCAAATGGCTGAATTGAGCTAGGTACAGAGAAAGGTAATTCAATTTTCTAAATTTTAGGAGGGATGGGAGGTGGGTTGGTTTTTAAATTAGAAGTAGAAGGGGAAGGCATAATTGATGTATTTACCTTTTGGGTGATTACTAGATTTTTTGGTTCAAAAGGAAAATTAGTTCCACGCTTGACAATTGTGACTGCTAGCTGTGGTTGCTCTTATGTCTTCTCTTTATCAGCCTATTAGACTGATTGGTTTTTGGATCAGGTAAACATTGCATATGATCCATTTGAAGCTTCTCCTTTGCTTCTGGGTTCATCCTAGTAATTTAAGAAACCAATGTGGGAGTCACTATCTGATTCTTTTTTATTGTCTTTAATGATATCAACATCATTTTATTGATTTTATTGTCTTTAATGATATCAACATCATTTTATTGACTCAATTCAGGCTAGAAAGAAAAATTTGATTCTGCTTCAAGGTATCCCATTGCTGAATTGGTTGGAGGAGCTTCTAGGGTAAGTTTCCCTTGTGAGGGAAGAAGGAAATTTTGTTGCCCTTGGTTCCTAGAAACATTGCCTTGATATGAATGATTTGGGAATGTCTTTCTGTATGTAGGAACAAAAGACATTCCTTGAGCCATTTACTTTTTGAGAGCAAGCAACTCATTTGCCATTTTTTGCATCATTGGATCTGTGGTGCTTATAGATGCAAATTCAGAATATGATGAAGCTCTGTTTCTATTTGGATCTCTTGCTATTTTCCCTACAAAGATGAGATCATCTTCTACTTTAGTGGCCAAAAGTTGAGTTGTAGTGAGATCTATTTGACCAGCATGTCTCAAGAGAAAATTGACTTCAGGTAGCTGAGAATTAATGAAAAAGCATTTGAGATTCTCAATTGTAGGTCTAGCAATTACAGGGATTCTATTTCTCAATTTGTCAAATTTAGCTATGAAGTCTTTCATAGGCTCATGAGGCTCTTTCTTCATCTGTGTAAGTTGATCCAAAAGTGTATGTGCATCTTCTACAGATTTGAATCTAGCTTCAAACTTAGCTTTAAGGGTATTCCAATCAGTCACAGACTGAGCCTGTAGATGGTAAAACCAATTTACAGCAGCACCTTGTAGTGTTTCAACAAAAAGCTTGACTACTGCATCTTCAAATTCTACTTTGATTACTCCACAAGCTATATTGAATGCTACAATGTGTTCATTAGGATGAACTTTGCCATCACCATAGAATTTAGGGAAATTCTTCCTAGAACTATGTGGAAACTCATGTAGAGGAGTAAGATTGAGAGGACCAAAAACATTACCCTAGGGGCCTTGAACTACCATTATAGGATTCTGAAAAGGAGAGATAACAAATTTCAAAGGGGCAATTATAGGCACAGCTTTATCAACAATAGAAGTAGATACTTCGTCTAGTAATGGAGATCTGGCTTTAGTAGGAGGGAAGCTCTTGGTTCGTTGGAGATGAGATGGTGAAGAAAATAGATCAAAATCACTTTGTTGTACTAGCTCAAACATAGGATCAATGATACCTTTAGCCCTTTGGCTTCATGTATACGTTGAATCTACCAGATTGTGAAACAAAAATAGAAAAGATTTGAATTTGCTTCAGTTAAAGCTTAGGGCTTTAAACTGTGTGTTCTTTCCCAGTTAGTGTGGAGGTGAATGGATAGGCTATAAATGGATAATGGGTATTTCCCTAGTGGAGTCACCAAAACCTATTGGTTGAATATTTTGTCTATCAATTTACTAGTAAACAAAATAGATCTGATCAGCCAAAGTAAGAAGATTAGTCATCCAAATGTGCAAGTTTATCACATCAGAAGGAGACCGCTCTCTCCTCTCATCAAGGGGAGGTTTCCTATGGATATGCTATATATATGTATAAATAAAAAATAATACTCATGGGTAGGACAAGACATCCATCTCTCTTTCTTTAGAGATGATGTGTACAAAACAAAGGAAAAACTCAAGGGAATGATAAATAGTACTCCTCTTCTTTCATAAGAACTATTCAGCTAGTCACAAGAATACTCCTGAAAATAAAAGAAAAATGTAATTGAAGGTATGGTAACTAGAAAATTGAGACACAACACAAAGTCTGCACCTAAAATGCTCAAGAGTAATATATGAAGGATGATGAGGGCACAAAGTCTTCTCAAAGTCCTTTACATAGCAATGAAAAGAAAATACACTGAAGGCAGCTATGGGGGCACAAAGTCTCTCCATGGTTGATTATTTAGGACACCTTCTTGACTAATTTTACTAATCCTATGTGCTAAATGAATGGAACAAAAAATATATCAAGGAAAAAGACATAAGAACATCTTCCTTAACAACAAAGATATGGCAGCACAAAGTCTGGAAAAGTTTCTTGCTTTCTTATTCCAATAACAAAATATGATCAATAGACTAAGCACAAAGTCTCAATGATGCCTCTCAATTTGGGTAGATTTTCATTCAGATTGTCAAAAAAGAGATCCTTTTTATAATGAAAGAAAGCCCCTTATATAGCCATTTCAAGAAGGACTCGAGAACAATAATACATCATGATGCATTGGGAACTGTTAGGAAGACAAGCTAGAACTTTGGGGAATTTTACCCATTTGATCTTCTCAATGTAGATAAACAAGCCATGCAATTGAAATATTACAACTTTCAATGTCCACTTGGTGGTTCGATCTTGTCTTTATCATTCCTCCTTTTCTGGTTAATTGACTCGGGTCCTAGATTCATTCGTTGTTTTGTCTTTCCTCGCTTTCAGCTAGTTTTGGTCTTGAATTTTGGGAATTCATTCGAGTCTATAAATTCAAAGAATCAATGGCTATTTCATGGACTTTAAAATTGATGTTTACATGCCTATCAATGTGTTCTCAATAGCTAGTTCACTGTCTTGAATTTGACATCTTCAGATTCGTCACCCCTTGGTCTTCTTTCAACTTTTGGATTTGTATTCTTCTAGATTGGAATTGCCCTTTTGGGTCTTGAGAAATGACCTATGTTGTGTTGGAATAGCCTTTTACTTTGGCCACTAAGAGTCCCCCGCAAGGGCACCTACCTTTCAGGTTCCTTCGATAGCCCTTTGCCTTGGCAGTTCCCATGGACAAATCCCTGGGCTTTCTCTTGTGAATGTTTCCTCATGTGAAAGTTTTCCACAAACATTTTCTTAGGGAAAATTCCCACAAACAAAAAGTCTATGGAAAATTCTTGGAAAATTCTTGCAAACAAAAGTCCATAGAATTATTTATTTCACCAAATCTTTGAACAAGTCTTCAGATTTTGCCTGCATTTGCTTCTTTGATTTCTTTTGGACTTTTTGTCTGAAGGAATTTCTTCGAACAAAAATCTGAGAGAATTATGCCTTAGCCAATTTTAAATGCCTTAAACATTTTGAAAGAATTACCTTCTGGGATTCTTTTAAAATGACTCTTTAGAAGGGTGATTTTATTGATTAAGTGTCCTTCACAAGGGCACTTGTCCTTCGGGAAGCTTCCTTTTGCATTGAACCACCCCTTTGAACTTTGGTGATGAACCATTGGATGAACTTTAACATTGAACCAATTGATTGAACTAAAAATGGTTCAAGCTGATGGTTCAATGAATGAAACAAGCTGATGAACTAAAAATTAGAACCAAACATTATGAACTTGCCTTTGAACCAACAGTTGAACCATCTCATTGAACCAATCGGTTGAACCAAGGCTTTGAACCAAAATGGTTCAAGCCAATGGTTCAAGTCAATGGTTCAATTGAATGAACTGAGTGAATGAACCTGCTGTTGAATCTGTTCATTGAACCAAGACGTTGAACCAAGTTTTGGTTCAACGGTTCAAAAAAAGATTTGAAAAATGTCTTTGAACCTACTGTTGAACCTGTAGACATTGAACCAAAGGATGAACTGAAAGAATGAACCAACTAAGTGAACTATTTGGTTGAACCAAAAGACACTGAGTAAAATAAATTGTTGAACCACTTAGTTAAACTGAGCCATTAAATTATTCCTTTAGTTGAACCCGCCATTGAACCTTGAACCCGTTGAACCTTTGAACCAAAGTGGTTCAATGGTTTAACGGTTCAATGGTTTAAGCCACCTTGATTTGGCCTGTCTTCTTGAAGCTGATGAACCAATTAAAGTGATTGAACTTTGAATCTTGATGAAGCACTTAATTCTTGCCAAAGATGTTGAACTTGTTGAACCTTGAACCCATTGAACCTTTGAACCAAAGTGGTTCAATGGTTCAATAGTTCAACGGTTCAAGTCTCTTTTTGTACCCAGATGCTTGCCGATGGATATTTTTGATTGAACTGAGGCTCTAAACCAATCCTGGAAAATGAACAATTATTGAAAACCAATTCTTTTGACTGAAACTATCTATAGAAGCCTTTAAACCTATATAAATGAACCTATTTGTAGAATCTGTAGATACACAGTCCATAGAAATCAACATGTAAAACCCATTGAACTTGACCTGCAAAGTGTGTAGATTTTTTGAGAAGCTTGGAAAATGAGGAATTTGAATGTCTAGGACAAATTTTGGAAATGGAAGAGACAATTTTGGTCTGTAAGACCAAAATAGTTTCAAATGTTGTCCCAAAAATGACTGCTACTTTTGGGGGACAACACTAACAACAATGCCTGATGAGGTATCCATGTACAATGCAATCTTTCATAAACTAGAGAAAAGGAGAAAACCTAGTGGGAAACCACCCCCCCCCCAACAAAAAGAGAGACAAAATAAGAAGAGAAGAGGTTAGAAGGTACCCTATAAAGATGATGAAGCTAATTAAGTGGACCATACCCCAAGAAGAGCTCGTAAATAAATGAACTTGCTCTCAATGAAAGGTTTGGCGAAGATATCAACAACCTACCCTGAAGACTGGAAAAATACTAAGTCAATGACCTACTCATGAATCAATTCCTAAATAAAATGTAGGTGAATATTAATGTGTTTGGTCCTCTAATGAAGGACTAGATTCCTACAAATCTGAATGGTGCTCGAGTTATCATAAAATATAATTATAGGCTACCTAATCTAGATATAAATATCATAAAGAATCCCCTAAAGCCAAACAGCCTCAGCAGCTACATTAACAACTCCCCTATACTCTACCTCTATGGAAGATAGAGCAATAACATTTTGATTCTTGATTAACCAACTGATGGGGCCAAAACCTAATGAGAAACTATAACTTGAAATGGAATTATGACTCCCAATGTTGCCAACCTAATTTGAGTCTATGCAACCAATCATGTCAAAATCTAAACTAACCGTATAGTGCATCCCATACTTGTGTGAACCCTAAATTTAGTGAAATATCGTATTAGCTACTTTTTAATGTAACTCATGGGGTTCTTGCATGAATTTAGAAATAATTCCAACAACATAAGAGATGCCCAGTCTGGTGTGAGTCAAGTAAATAAGGTTATCAATAAGTTGTCAATACAAGGTAACATCAACCAATGTAGTGGAACAATATGCCTCAAGCTTGATTTTAGATAGGAATGGAGTTAGAGATAGCTTACAGTCAGCCATACAAAACCATTCCAAAATATCAAGAGAATACTTGGGCTGTGAAAGTGAAATCCCTAAATTTGTTTAAGAGATCTCAATTCCAAGGAAGTAGTGTAGTAAGCCCAAGTCAGTCATGGAAAATCTATCCTGAAGAGTTATCTTCACTAGTGAGATAGTCGAAGAACTCCCTATGATCAAAAGGTCATCAATATATAAAACCAATATCAACAATGAATCATCCTATCATAATAAGTACACATTGGGGTCTAAGTGGCATCTAGTAAAACCTAAAGTGAGAAGGAAAGAATCCATTTTAGCATACCAAGCCTTAAGGGCCTATTTGAGGTCATAAATGGATTTCCTAAGTCTACACAATAAAGAAGAATCTTGAACAAAACTAGGCATCTACCGCATGTAGATCTCCTCCTCAAGGTCTTCATGAATAAATTCACTCTTCATGTCTATCTAATGTACACTCCATTCATGTGTTATGGCTATAACAAGTGTGAGTCTGATGGAAGTCATCTTGGCTATAGGTGCAAAGGTCTCTAAGTAGTCAATGCTGGATACTTTTGAAAAAACCTTGGCTATTAATCTAGCCTTGTACTTATCAATAAACCCATCTGTAGCATACTTGGTCTAATATATCTAATGGCATCGAATCATCTTTCTTCTTTTAGGAAGAGAAGTCAAATCCCAAGTGTGATTGCTAATTAAGGAAAATATTCCTCAGCCATGGCTCTATCCTACTCAGGTATGCCTTAAGCCACTCTAAAAGTTTTTAGATCTATTGTGGAAGAAAAAAAGGCATGTAATCTACCCTGAATGTCTACCTAAGTACATCTATGATCATCCGGATCCCCTGCCCAAGTGCCTACACTCTCAAGTATCTATCAAGCCCAAAGAGGGTCTAAAATGGGTGAGTTAGGTGCCAAATATTTATTCTTTAATGCATGCCTACAAGTGGATGAGGATGAATCCCTATCACTCTGCTTGCTATCTGAACTAGAAGAAGAAGTGGCATCTACCTTAGGAATCTACTATTAATGATCTAAATCTTTGAACTGCTCATCTAAAATGAGTGAAATGGATGTAGTGGGGGAAGTGTCAAGTAAAGAATTAGTAGGACTCTCCTAAAACCTAACACTCCTCTTGATGAACAACTGAGGAGTCATATGGTAGAGAAGTCTATAACACTTGACCCCATCTAGATACCCTAAAAATATGCAAGGTTTGGATTGAACCTCAATTACCTTAAATTTTTTTGGGAATACAAGCCATCACCAGTGATCTGAAGACCTTCAAATGATGCACCTATGGTTTCATATTATGCTAAGATTCATAAGGAGTTATTCCTTTTAAATATTTGTGAGGAACTCAGTTCTGAATGTAACATGCATAATTGATGGATTATACCCATAAATATGGAGCCAATGATTTATAATGAATCATATAGTTGGCCATCTCCTTTAAAGACCAATTCTTGCACTCTGCTACACCATTATACTAAGGAGTATATGAAACTATATACTGAAGATCAATCTCCTTGATGGTAGAAAACTACTCAACTCTATGGTTGACGTACTCCTCCCCATTATCTATTCAAGTAATTTTGATGCACTTTCCAAATTTCTTCTAAAATAAAGCCTTGAAGTCTCAAAAATTATCAAAAATTTCTAACTTTTGTCTAAAAAAGTAGATCCATGTGTATCTAGAAAAGTCATCAATGAAGGTGAGGACATATCTAGCCCTAGTAAAAGAAGGATGGGGAAACTACCACATGACATCATTGTGAATCAATTCAAGAGGTACTAAAGCTCTCCTAGCATTTCCTTTGTCAAATTTATCTTCAAAATGTTTTCCAAGGACATAACCCTCACAAATTCTCTTAGAAAATTTAACTCTAGGCAAACCTATAACCATATTCTACTAACTCAATTTCTCAAGATAGCAGTAGTTAAGGTGGCTAAACTATTTGTTGGGTGAATATTTTGTCAGCTAGCTAACTGGTGAGAAAAATAGGTATCTTCAACCATAACATAGGGAGATTGGTCAGCCAAATGTGCAGGTTTACTACATCAACAGGGGACAAATCTCTCCTCTCATTAAGGGGAGGTTCCCTATAAATATGTAGGAGCTATATATTATATATATAAGTAGAAAATAACACTCAAGGGTAGGATAAACCATCCATATCTCTTTTTTTAGAGATGATGTTCACAAATCAAAGGAGAAATCCTGATGAAATGATAGAAGGCACTCCTCTTCTTTCAAAAGTGTTGTTCAGTAGACAAATGGAACCTTTTAGGTAATGATAAGTAATTGTAACACATCACAATAACATAGCAGAAAGAAATGTAGCACAAACTCTCCACCTCAACTGCCAAAGAGTGAAATATGAAGGATAATGAGGGCACAAAGTCATCCCAAGGTCCTTTACATAGAAATAGAATATGAAGGATAATGAGGGCACAAAGTCATCCCAAGATCCTTTACACATGAATATAAAGAAAACACACTAAAGGCAGTTGTGGGGGCACAAATTCTATCCACAGTTGGATTCAGGACACCTTTCTGATTATTTTCACTAATTCTACTTATTCAATTATATAGACAAAAAATGTATTAAAGAAATAGACAAGAATAATTTCCCCAACAACCAAGTTATTCCAGCACAAAGTCTAAAAAGTCACTTGTTTTCTTATTCAAATAATGAAATATGATCAACAATTTGAGCTCAAAGTCTCAGTAATGCCTTTCAATTTGGGTAGAGTTTTGTTTTTTATAACAGAGAGAGAGAGCTATAAAACAATAAGAGAGAGTCTAATATATAGTGCTCCAAGAAAGACTTAGGTGCTTTGTTTCACAAAATGTGTTATAATGCATTTAATACCTTTAATGCATTTTAAATTATATCCATGGGCTATGATGGAATCAAGCTTCAATTTTTAATATGGGCCGCTTGATGTGTTTCCTTATGTGTGCACAACTATTTGCTCTACTCAATGTGGTAAAATAAGCTGTGCCATTGAATGTTTGCACTCTCCAATGTCTACCTAGTGGATTACTTCACCTTCTAAAAACATATCCCATGTGCAGATATTTATGATATTTCTCCATTGTTCCCCCTTTCCTCGCTATATTTCATCCTTATCTATGTGATTTGAGCTCTTGAGCTATCTCTTTAGTTGGTCACTAAATTTGTTTACAGGGTCTATGCTTAAGCCTACAAAGATCAACAGTTATTTCATTATCACAAATTTGATGTGTTTGAGTCTGTCATTGTTTGAAAGCCAACAGCTAGTTGGTTGTCCTAAATTTGATGGCTGTGGGCTCGTCATCCTCCTTAGCATTCCTTTGTGTCTTTCCCGCTTGCTTTGGGTGATTTTTGTTGATCTTAATAAGTGACACATGTCACATTCCACTGTGAAATAGGTGAGGACATGTGGCAACACCTGCTTAACTTATAGAGGCTTTAGATGTCTTTTAAGAGTCATATGGAAGATGACACGTGGTGACTTCTGTTGAGCTCATAAAAACACTATAGAAACATTTGGGACTCTTTTGAATTCATGCGGTCGATGACACATGGCATGTTCTACTTGAGTTTAGACACTCACTCGAGACCCACCATAATATTTACTCAATAAAAGGAAGAAGATGTGGATGTTGCCACTTGAAAGCCTCTAACAGGCTTTATAGATGACACATGGCACATTTTGCTGCTTTGAAACTTACTAGAAATTGTGTCTCGACAACTGACAGTTGGCAGCTTCTACTTTGACTTTGTAAGGGACACATGGTAGCTTCCATTGCACTTTGAGGTTTGATCTTTCTCAGAGGGAACTTGCCTTTCATGGTCTTGAGAAATGGTCCACTTTTACTCAGGGAGAGCCCATTGTAAGGGTTTCTACCTTTCAGGTGGTCTTGGGATGGCCTTCATGCTTTAATTTTCTCGATGGGCTTTTGCTCCTTCAGCAGACTTTTACCACTCTTTTCCTTTGGACAAAAAGTTTGAAGGAATTCCTTCAGACAATTTATCCAAAGAAAATGTTCCTTTGCTTTGCCTTAGTGAGTTTTCTATCAATCTCAACATATGACACATGGCACCTTCTGCTATGAAACAAGCGAGGACACATGGCATCATCCGCTTAACTTATAGAGGCTTTAGATGCCTTTTAAGAGTCCCACAAAGGATGACACATGGTGACTTCCACTGAGCTTATATAAGTAATATAGAAACATTTGGAATTCTTTTAGATCTACGTAGATGCAAACACTTGTCGCACTCTGATTGATCTTACAAGGGACACGTGGTAAGTTCCACTATTTTGAGAGGCAAATCATAATGTATCTCAGCAAATGACACTTGGCAGCTTTTGCTTGTCTTTGAGAGAAGCTTATTGAAATAAGATTTGAAACTTATTAGAAACCTAAAACATAGATGCAAAAACTTTTCACACTCTGTTGAGTTATAATGAGACATGTGGCATGTTTTACTACTTTGAAACTTTACTAGAAACTGTGTCTCGATAGACGACACTTGGCAACTTATGCTGCTCTTTGGTCTTTTTCTTTTAGGCACTCCTTTGAACTTCCCAGTTGAAATTGCCTTAGTGTTGAGAACCTATTTCTTTCTTATAGATTTCATAGAAACCATCTTGTAGAGTTCATAGATTTGAGTTCATAGATTTCCTAGCCTACAGAGTCCATAGAAATGAGTCTGTGAATTCCATATAAATGAGCCTGTGGAGTCCATAGTTTTCTGAAAAAGCTTGAAAAATGAAGTATTTGAAGGCTCATAACAAATTTTGAAAAGAGAAGAAATAATTTTGGTCTTGCAGGGCCAAAATAGTTCATATGTTGTCCTAAAAATGAGTGATATTTTTGGGGGACAATAACTGGCTCTAGTTGGGAAACTTTCTTCACTTGAAAACTTGGAACAGCTTAGGGGAGTAGAAACCAAAATCTCCAATGCCTTGAAGTATGCCATTGGGTTATGGAGTCATGTTTACCTAAAAAGAAAGGTGACAAAAACAAAGATGAAAGCATAAAAATAGAATTAAAGACTATACAAATATACATATGTACAAGCTGATCTTATCTAATACTTCATGAATTGAAGTGTTTCAGATGTTGCCCACTATGAGGCAATGAAAAGAGTGTGACATATTAATACTTCAGTAGGAAGTTATTTTTACCATTGAGCTGATGGATAATAAATGGGCCCCTCCAAAGGGAGTCAAACTTCCCATGCATCCCCTTTGGTTCTCTCCTCTTGTCCCACAACAGGACTTGATCTCCAACCTAGAAATCATAGTTTTTTGCCTTCTGGTCGAAGAGCTTCTTCACCAAAATTTGATGGGCAGAAATTTAGTCCACTACCATAGTTCTTTGCTCATCTAGCTTAGTCAAGCACATGATCCTCTTATCAAGGGGGCTTTCATATTTCTGATCTTCAATTGCCTTAGCCAATTTTAATGCTGGCAATTCTAAGGTGATTAGTATCTCAGCATTGATACCATAAAGAAGTTGGAAAAGAGACATAATAATTGCCCTTTTTGGTGTAATTATATTTTCCCATAAAGCATCAAATAATGCTTTATGCCATGTCCTTTGGTTGTCATCTATCAGCTTCTTGATGATAGTCATCAGGTTCTTGTTACTTGATTCAGATTGTCCATTCCCTTGTGAAAAGTAACCAGAAGAGTGAGAGAGGGTGATCCCATAGTAAAAATAGAACTGAGTAATCTCTTGGCAATTGAAACAAGTTATGTTATCTGTGACAATCTTGGTTGGGACCCCAAACTTGGAAATGATATTCTCCTTGAGGAAATTGTAAACTACTTCTGAAGTAGCATGCTTGGTTGGGATAGCTTCCACCCACTTAGTGAAGTAGTCAGTTGCCCTACATAATCATGTCCAGCACTTGAAGATGGGTTTATAGCACCAATGAAATCAATTCCCTATTAATAAAATGGCTCTTCTATCACCATTGGCTTAAGAGGTAGGGCAGCCAACTTGGGTCTTCCAATAAACTGCTGGCATAGTTCACATTTCCTTACCCACTTATATGCATCTTAGAAAAGAGTTGGCCAATAATACTTGGCTCACAAAATTTTATGGGTAATCACAGGAGCAAAAAAAAGTCCTCCACAAGGTAGATTGTAAAAAGATTTCAAAATTTGGCTTTGTTGCTCCTTGTCCACACAGCGAAAGAACACTCTATCAAGGATCCTCTTGTACAGACTGTTGTCCCAAAGGATAAAATTGGTAGCTTTCAACTTGATAGTCCTCCTTTCTTTGTAAGATAGGTGAGAAGGACACTCACCATAAGTAAGGAAATGAGAAATACCTAAATACCACTCATTCGTGGTGGAGATAAAGAGGATTGTCAGTGTGTTTTCATCCTCTACTTCTTCATGCTCTATTTCTTCTAGTTTTTTATCAGCAATTAATTGGCATAGGCCTTTTCCCCATACCAGCTTTGTTGGCTTGATGACTAGACCAAACTCTTGGATCTTTACAATCTAATTGGCTCTTTTCATCTCAAACTCCTTCTGAGTTAGTATGGATTTGATCGTGGTATCAGGAACCAAGATATTAGTGTGAGAATTCAAGATGTAGAAGCGAAAATGCTTGGTTGCCTTGACCACTGCATAAGTGTGCTTCTCCATGTTTGATTAATTCAGCTCATGAGCTTTGAGATGAAAACTCATGAAAAAAATAGGATATTCTATACCTTCTTTATTCTATTAAACTAGAATTGTTGAAAGTGTGTGTTCAGAAGCATAATTGTATATGGTGAACTCTTTGTTGTAGTCTGGACAAACCAGAATTGGGGCGTGGAAAATGGCAGTCTTGATATCCTCAAATGCTGACTTGACTTTTTCAATCCAGTTGAAGGTGGCCTTTCCCTTCATCATGTTCACAATATGATGAGTCTTTTCAGCAAACTCAGGTATGAACCTTTGTAAGAAATTCACCTTTCTAAAGAAAGAGTGAACAATAGTCTTACTTGTAGGAAAAATAAGCTCTTAGATAGACTTGACTCTGTCTGTGTCAATATTTATGCCTCTTTTGGACACAATGTGTTTGAGAAGTTTTTGTTTTGTTACTCCAAAAACTAACTTCTTGGGGTTCAATGAAATGCCATTCTGGCGGTAGCGCTTTTACACTTATTGTAAGTGGCATATATGATCCAGGTGATGCTTAGAAAATATGGTCAAGTCATCAAGATAAACTACAATGAACTTACCCATCTCATCCTTGAAAGCAAGGTCAATTGCTCTTTGAAAGGTGGTTCTAGAATTTATGAAGCCAAAAGGCATCCTTCTATATGCAAATGTGCCCCAAGATGTGGTGAAGGTAGTCTTCTATTGGTCTACTTCACTAACTTCAACTTGATTATATATTGAGAAGCCATCTAGCATTGATAACATTTCTGGGCCAGTCATTGTCTGAAGCACTTGATCCATGATGGGCAAAGGATAGTTATCCTTTAAAGATGATTGATTCAAATTTCTAAAATCCACATAGATGCGAATTTCACCATTCTTCTTCCACACAGGGACTATGTTGGCAATCCATGTGGAATGATGGATTGGGAAAATTATCCTAGCATTCAAAATTTTCTATATCTTAGATAGAATAGTACCTGATATCTTTGAATTATACTTCTAAGATTTTTGCTTGTAAGGCATCGAACCATCCTTGAGAGGAATTTCATGGTGAATTTCCTCAACTTGAGTGACTTCAAATCAACATAAGAGTATGCCAAAACATCCATGTAATGGTGAAGTAGGTCAATAAATTTGAGTTTCTCCTCTAGAGTACAACACTTTCCAATGTTCACCATCTTGGGATTTTTCTTGGTACCCAAATTTATCTGATCAAACCCCTGGGAAGAGTTTGAATCCATTTATCACTATTTGATGAACCTGTCATGTTTGTCAAATAGTTTCTCAAGAGAAATCAATCTTGTAGGAATCTTATTCCCTTTTAGCTACATGAATTCTTCACCTGTGTTTGAATTCATTTCAGGAGCTGATTCAAGTTTATGGAGCTTATTGCCTTGAAGTGAAGCTATTTGAAGCTATTTTTTTGTTCCAAAAAGGTGATGATTTGGTTGTCACCATTAAACACTTGCCAATGATTAACATTATTGGGCACACTTGGTCTAAAGACCAATTTGATAGTGTACCTTTTTCTTTTAAAGTTTGGATGAGGAACCAACAGGGTTGTTGAAATAGCTAGTGCATCAGCTCAGTCATTGAATTCCCTAGGTATGGCAGAGATGCTGAAAGCATCAAAGCTTTCAATTTGATCCTAGACTAGATTGTGGTAATGGTGTAATCTCTCATTTTTGGTTTGATATAGGTTCCTTACCTGACAAACCACCAGTTTAACATCTCCTTTGGCATGAAGGAGCTTAATGCCTTTATCTCGAGCATCTTTCAATCCAAGTAATAGAGATTCTTACTCAGTTGTGTTATTAGTGTTGCTGAGTTGCAACTTGTATGAATAAGGAAAAATATCTCCTTGAAGAGATATCAACACAATACTAGCTCTTGATTCAGTAGAAGAATTGCTGCCATCAAATTCTAGGATCCAAATATCATCAGAAATTGATCTTTTTTTAGATTTTTCCTTGCTTGGAAGGGATAATTCTTCTATGCTTGCACTGTAATCTCTCACATCTTTTGCTATTTCATCTGAGTTGATTCTTGGATCGTCACTTATAGGACTTTCATCTACTAAAACATGAATATCTTCTATGGTTAAGAAGTAATTACCCATGCCTAAAGATTCAAATAGAATTTGAGCTTCAAGAGCTGATGTCTGAGTGACAACATATTTTGATTCCTTTTCAAGAAGTAACCTCTACATGATGCCTTTGATAGGGATCCTCACCTCAGATAGGTCCATGCTCAATTTTCCACCAACATCCTTGTAAAAATTTTGCCCAAGCAGAATGCCATAAGATGCTGGCACGTCGGCCATTAGGATTGTCATCTTGATTATTTTGTCTGGGAATGCTACAAATGCAAATTGGGCATCCTTAATTTGTCCCAACATAGGTACTTATTTGTTCTCCATGGAGAAACATCTCCCAAAGGTTTTGGTCAGTGTGAGTTCAAGAGATTCTACCACCTTGGCAGGCATGACATTGTTAAATGCACCTAAGTCTATGATGCAATTGCTCAATTTGTGACCATTTATCAATAGGGAAACATAGAAAGGCTCTATTTTCCCAAGGGTAGCTAGAGGAGTAATGACAAGATTGTTTGGAATGGGCATTTTCCTAGATAGGCTCTATTTTCCCAAGGGAAGCTAGAGGAGTAATGACAAGATTGTTTGGAATGGGCATTTTCCTTGGGGGATCATGAGTTACCTTCTTAATCTCTTGTCCTGTAGGGATGGCTTTATTCTTCACACACTAAACTAACTTATCCAACTACTCGAGATTGGATTGCAAGAATTCAAATTTAGATATTTGAATTTTGGTCTTCTTGACATGGTCGATTATGTCAAATGACTGAAATGGACTAGGAATAGAGGAAGGTAGTTCATATTTCTAGTTTTTAGGAAGGGGAGGACTGGTCTGTGGAATTGAAGTTGGAGATGGAAGAATGCTTGATGTACTTACCCTTTTATTACTCACTAGGTCCTTTAGCTGGAAAGGCAGAGAAGTTCCTCATTTGGAAATTGAAATTACAGGCTAAGAACTTTCCCCTATTTTCCCTTTATTAGCTCACTGGGATAATTGGTTCTGGGAGCGGGTGAATACAACATATGATCCATCAACTACTTTTCCTTTACCTCTGGGTTCATCTTGGTAATTCAAGAAACTAATGTTAGAGTTGCCAGTTAATTCTTCTTCTTCCTCAGTGAAGAGATTAACATCATTTTCTTGGTTCAATTTAGGCTAGAAAGAGAAATCAGATTTTGTTTCGAGATATCCAATTGCTGAATTGATTGGTGGTGCTTTAATGGCTAGTTTCCCCTGTGGGGGAGGAAGACAATTTGGTTGTCCTTGATTCCTGGTAGCATTGCCTTGGTATGATTAATTGGGGAATGTCCTCCTTGACATATCTATGTATGAAGGAGCTAAAGATATCCCTTGTACCATTTGCTTCTTGAGAGCTAGCAACTCATTTGCCAACTTTTACACCAATAGATCAGTGGTACCTATAGATAGATATTCAAAAGATGAAGAATATTTACTTTTGTTAGGATCTCTCCTTATCTTTTCTACCAAGATAAGGTCATCTTACACCTTAGTGTCCAAATCCTGAGCTACAACAAGGTCTATTTAGCCAACACGTCTCAATAGAAAACTCACTTCAGGTAACTGAGAGTTGATGAAGAAACATTTGAGATTCTCAGGTGTTGGATGAGCAATTTTAAGAATCTTGCTCCTTAGATTGTCTAACTTGGCTATGAAATGCCTCATTGATTCATGAGGCTCCTTCTTCATTTGTGTGAGTTGAGCCAATAGGGCATGTGCATCTTCTGTAGGCTTGAATTTGGCTTCAAAATTAGCTTTGAGAGTGTTTTAGTCAGTCACAATTTGGGCTTATAGATGATAGAACTAGTCTACAATAGTACTTTGTAAAGTTTTCACAAATAGCCTGACTGCTACATCCTCATACTCCACACCTATTATGCCACAAGCTATGCTAAAAGCCACAATGTGTTCATTAGGATGAACTTTCTCATCACCATAGAACTTGGGGAAATTTTACCTTGAACTACGTGGTAGCTCATGTAGAGGTGGAGTTAAATTAAGTGGGCCAAAAGGGTTACCCCAAGGACCTTGAATTGCCATTATATGACTATGAAAATGTGGAATAACAAATCTCAGAGGGGTAAATATTGACAAATCTTTATTAATAGTGGAAATGGATGCTTTGCCCAGTAATGGAGACTTGACTTTAGTAGGAGGAAAGCTCTTGGTTCATTGGAGGTGAGATGGTGAAGAAAATAGATCAAAATTACTTTACTATACCAACTCAAATATAGAGTCAACAATACCTTTAGCTCTTTGGCTTCACATATACCATATATCTGATCTGCTAGAGTGTAAAAATAAAAATGGAAAAGAACTAGCACTACTTCAGCTTGAAGCTTGAGGCTTCAAACTACATGTTCTATCCTAGTTGGCATGGAGATGGAGGGAGATGGTAAGGCTATAATGATAATGGGTAAGACACAGAATGGATTTGCCAGAGTCTATAATGGATAAGGGCAGGGACTGCTTCAATTTGAAACTTGAGGCTTTAGATTGCATGTAACATCCCCAATGGAGTCGTTAAAAACTATTGGGTGAGTATTTTGTCAGCCAACTAACTGGTGAGCAAAATAAGTCTCTTCAACCACAACATAGGGAGATTGGTCAGCTAGATGTGCAAGTTTACTACATCAATAGGGGACAAATCTCTCCTCTCATTAAGGGGAAGTTCCCTATAAATATGCAGGAACTATATATATATATATATATATATATATATATATATATATATATATATATATATGTAAGCAAAAAAATACACTCATGGGTAGGATAAACCATCAATCTTTTTTTTTCAGAGATGATGTTCAAAAATCAAAGAAAAAATCTTGAAAAAATGATAGAAGGCACTCTTCTTCTTTTAGAAGTGTTGTTCAGTAGACAAAAGAAACCTTTCAGGTAGTGACAAGTAACTATAACATGACATAGTAACATAGCAGGAAGAAATGTAGCACAAACTCTCCACCTCAACTACAAAAGAGTGATATATTAAGGATAATGAGGGCATAAATTCAGCCTAAGGTCCTTTACACAAAAACAAAATATGAAGGATAATGAGGGCACAAAGTTGTCCCAAGATCCTTTACACAGGAATAGAAAGAAAACACACTAAAGGTAGTTTTGGGGGCACAAAGTCTATCCATAGTTGGCTTTAGGACACATTTATAATTATTTTCACTAATTCTACTTATTCAATTAAATGGACAAAAAATGTATTAAAGAAATAGACATAAGAACAATCTCCCCCATAACCAAGTTATTCTAGCACAAAGTCTAAAAAGTCACTTGTTTTCTTATTCAAATAACAAAATATGAGCTCAAAGTCTTAGTAATGCCTTTCAATTTGGGTAGAGTTTTATTTTTGATAATAGAGAGAGAGAGAGAGTTATAAAACAATAAGAGAGAGTCCAATATATACTGCTCTAAGAAAGACTTAGGCACTTTATTTCATAAAAAAATGTTACGATGCATTCAATGCCTTTAATGCATTTTAAATTCTATCCATGGGCTATGCTATAATCAAGCATCAATTTTTAATATGGTCCACTTGATGTGTTTCCTTATGTGTGCACAACTGTTCACTCTACTCATTATGAGAAAATAGGCTGTGCCATTGAATGTTTGCGCTCTCTGATGTCCACCTAGTGGATTGCTTCACCTTCTAGAAACATATCCCATGCATGGATATTTTTGATCTTTCTCCATCATTCCCCCTTTCCTTTCTATATTTTGTCTTTATTTGTGTGATTTGAGCTCTCAAGCTATCTCTTTGGCCGGTCTCTAAATTGTTTCATAGGGTCTGTGCTTAATCCTGTAAAGATCAATAGTTATTTCATTATCACAAATTTGATGTGTTCAGGTCCATCATTGTTTGAAATCTAATAGCTAGTTGGTTGCCTTAGATTTTATGGCTATGGGCCCATCATCCTCTTTAGCAATTCCTTCATGTCTTTCCTATTTGCTTTGGCTGCTTTTCATTGATCTTAACAAGTGACACATGGTGCGTTACACTGTGAAATAGGTGAGAACACATGGCAAAATCCACTTAACTTATAGAGGCTTTAGATGTCTTTTAAGAGTCTTATGGAAGATGACACATGTCAACTTCCACTAAGCTCATAGAAACACTATAGAAACATTTAGGACTCTTTTGAATTCATGTGGTTGATGACACATGGCACATTCCACTCAAGTTTAGCCACTCACCTGGGACCCACCATAGTCTTTACTCAATAAAAGGTAGAAGCTATGGATGTTACCACTTGGTATCCTATGACAAGCTTTATAGATGACACGTGGCACATTATGTTGCTTTGAAAGTTACTAGAAACTGTGTCCCAACAGATGATACTTGGTAGCTTCTACTTTGACTTTGTAAGGGACACATGGTAGCTTTCATTTCACTTTGAGGTTTGATCTTTCCTAGAGGGAACTTGCCTTTTGAGGTCTTGAGAAATGTTCCACTTTTGCTCAGGAAGAGCCCCCCACAAGGGTTCCTGCCTTTCAGGTGGTCTTGGGATGGCCTTTGGGCTTTAATTTTCTCAATTGGATTTTGCTCCTTCGACAGACTTTTTACACTCTTTTCCTTCAGATAAAAAGTATGAAGGATTCCTTCAGACAATTTGTCCAAAGGAAATCTTCCTTTACTTTGCCTTAGTTGATTTTCCACCGATCTCAATAGATGACACATGGTGCCTTCCACTGTGAAACAAGTGAGGACACATGGCATCATCTACTTAACTTATAGAGGCTTTGGATGCCTTTTTAAGAGTCCCACAGAGGATGACACGTGGTGGCTTCCACTGAGCTTATAGAAGTACTGTAGAAACATTCAAGATTCTTTTGGATCCACATGGATGCAAACACTTGTTGCACTCTACTTGACCTTACAAGGGACACGTGGCAAGTTCTACTACTTTGAGAGAAAAATCATAATGTATCTCGGTAGATGACACTTGGCAGATTCTACTTATCTTTGAGAAAAGCTTATTGAAATAAGCTTTGAAACTTATTGAAATAAGATTTGGAACTTATTAAAAACCTAAAATGTAGATATAGACACTTTTCATGCTCCATTGAGTTATAATGAGACATGTGGCATGTTTTGCTACTTTGAAACTTTACTAGAAACTATGTCTTGACAGATGACACTTGGCAGCTTCCACTACTCTTTGGTCTTTTTCTCTCGGGCACTCCTTTGAACTTCTTAGTTAAAATTGCCTAAGTGTTGAGAACCTATTTCTTTCCTATAGAGTTTGTAGAAACCATCCTATAGAGTCTGTAGATTTGAGTCTACAGATTTCCTAGCTTGTAGAGTCTATATAAATGAGCCTGTGGAGTCTATAGAAATGAGCCTGTGGAGTCTATAGAAATGAGCCTACAGAGTCCGTAAAAATGAGCTTGTGAAGTTCGTAGTTTTCTGAAAAAGCTTTAAAAATGAAGGATTTCAAGGCTCATAACAAATTTTGAAAAGATAAGAAATAATTTTAATCTTACAAGGCCAAAATAGTTCATATGTTGTCCTAAAAATGAGTGATATTTTTGGAGGATAACACTATTCATGCCATAGTTTGCTAACTCCATCTAAATAGGTAAGCAATGTGGTAGGAGGAACATCTAGAGTAAAATCAGAGAAGGTGTATAGCCTAGAATGGTGATTATCCCTTCGAATGCAATTGTAGAGTCACTATGTAGCTCTCTGATCTCAACTAAATCTGGTGTGAACTTGTCTCTCATGCCCTTCCCTATGTGGGCAATATGATACACTGAAAGAAGATTAGTTGATAGTGAATGTACACTTAGAAAATTTATGAATGTTCTACCTTCAAATTTAATAGTCCTTATTCTTATAACATCTATTGGAGTGTCATCATCCAAAGTGATGGAGGACATGCTATATGGCTCTAAGTCAAGAAACTCGACCTTTGACGAACCCATATGGTATGAAGCACCAAAATTGATAACCCAAGATGAAGTTGATGTAGAAGCTACTAAAACTAAAGCTTTAACCTTAGGTTTCTACTTCCCTTTTTCCTTTTCCTTAGAACATTCTTTGGCTGATGATGACAATTTGATAGACTCAAGGACCCCTATAGTATTTTTCTCTAGGAGATGTATAAGGTGGTCAATCTATTTCTTCATACACTTGTGCTCATCGTGCCTAGACTTCTTGTAATAGGATCACTTAACCTTTTATCTCTTAGGTTTCCATTTAGAAGATGAGGTTTCAATGCTATTTATATTAGTGTTTTTCTATTCTTTCTTCTTCTTAGGATCCTTACTCTTCTATTTCTTATCCTTGTTTCTAAAGGCTCTTAGTTTCCAATTCTCAGCAATGAGGGCTGATGGTTCAAAAGACTTGAGGGTTCCCATATATAATAATTTATCATGTTCCTTAGTTAAATATATAATAAATTCATCTAAGGATGGCATTGACCATTTATCTCCTATGGCTCTTTTGATTTCATAAAAGGTAGAGACAAATATAGAGTAATCAGGTCCTAATTTTGAAAGAATAGAAAAAACTAACTGTTCATCTTTCTTCTTGGTTCCATACTCTTTTAACTATAATCTAAGTAAATTAAGCTTTGGGAAGAATTATTATAGTAAAATAAAATTTTCTAAGACTCAAACTAATTATCTCAATCTCCAGCTCATGACCCTTCATAGTGTCAATTTTCCCAAACAATTTTTATAGGATGTCCTAAGCTTCTTTGGGAGATTTGGCTGACTCTATGTGAAATAAGAGATCAAATGATACTGAAATACATAATAACCTAAAATCTTCATCACATTTATTAAACCATTTTATCTTATCTACTTCAGCTTTTGGCTAAAGTTTTACCCCCATAGTTATTAGTTATGTGAAACAACCTTTTGCTTCTAAGAACCATAGTGATCTTACTTTTCCATTCCTAGTAGTTTAAATGCATGAGTGCATTAACAGAGCTAAGATCCATTGAAAAATTAATATTTAATGTGTTTTTTGTTGTTTCATAAAATCAAAAGTGTAGATAAAGAGAGAATTACACAATAGAATCACAACCACAAGATGAACCCCCCTGAAACTATGTCAGGTACCCCCCTTAAATTTTGGCACTTTATAAGACTCTACACTACTTAGAATGAGCAGATCTAATGCTAATGGCACCAAGATTCTAGGAATAAATGCCAATAGCAGCTAAAAGTAGTCCTTATCTCCTTCAACATAGGTCATATTAGTAGAGGAAAATAATGCCTCTTGTCAAGAAAGTGACTTGATGCTAGAAAAAATATCAGAAACAACAAGGAAGGATACCAATGTGCTATAAGAGAATGCTAAATGGTTGGAAAAGGATGTGAAGGACAAAAAATCAAATCTTATTGTAAGGTTCTATAGATCTAATGCAACAGTCCATACAGAGTCCAATGCCAAATCATATCACACCATGTCAGTAGATCTTTAATGCCTTAGTCATACCATAGAAAATGATGCCAAGCTATTGGAAAATCATGCCAAGGCTGCTAAGAGTAGATCCAATGCTTCTTTAAAAAAAACAATGCTTCACATAGCAAATCCATGCCTTTTCTAGAAAATGAAATGCCAAAATAAGAGGGTTTTACATAGATGATGTCAATGGAGATAAATTTCAACACTGTACTCAAAATGCAACTCAAATTTGGAAGATTTCAAAATAAAACTCAGCATAAAAAAAATGAAGATGCCTATGAAGATTTGAAATGCCTTTAAAAAGGACTCCAAACTGGTATTTCATTGCTAAACATAGTGGATCTAAAAAAAAGTGTAGAATGACTTCACCAATAATGCTTTCTCTAGCCAACAAGCATATTGACATGTTGTTATTTAGATTTTATGCTATTAAATGTTGAGGCTTTAAATATTTCAAAAGCACAAATAAATAATGAATTCATAAAATCTTAGATTTGAAAAAAATATCCTTATATAATTAATTCAATAGAAATTCAAATGTAAAAATGGAGAGATCTAATCTAAAATCAAAATGAACCCAAGATTCAAAAAACTTGTAGATTATACTCGATAATCCTTAGATCTAGATCAACTCTGATACCATATCGGAATGAGCTCTAGAAGTATTAATCTGAGTGAATGCACCTAATTTAATATGTTATGTGAGATGCATATTGTGGAAGACAATACTGAGTAAATACATACATGCAACTGCAAAAAAAGAACAAGAAAAATAAGCGTTGAATAATCCACACACTATTACATTAGAATATGAAAGGTAACATGTACATATATAGGTTAAAGAAGGAAAGATATAACCCAATCCAATGAATGTGGTATTAAAATTTCCAAATAACCAACATGACACTAAAGCCCTTAAGCAAGCAATATGAAACTATGTAGCCAAAACCCATAGGAAAAAGTCATACACAAACACAGAAGATCAACCAAGAATACTTTAAGCATACTAGGGCAAACATGTTGCACACTTTGTCATTATCACTTAGACTATCAAGACACTTCATCCACTCACTTGGACAACTCCATGAAATCATCATGACATCATTGAAAAATCTCCAATAATCTCCCCCTTTGTCATTGATGTCAACACCCATAATTAAGCAATATACAACTCACCTTCCTTCTCTATTTTTAAGACTTCTCAAAATAGGAACTTTCTCCCCCTTTGACATAATCACAAACTAGGCATCAAATGATCTTTAGGAATTTAAAATACTACCAATAGGAGAATACCATCTTAGAAAGATAGTACAAACTCCCCCTTACCTTGAGACCTCTTCTTGCCTTGACAACTTCCTCTTATTCCATGCCAACACTCTCTTTAACCAAGCACTGAAACCAATGAAGAGAGAACACATAAAAATTACTAAAATATGATATAAATTATCAAAAAACATCTGAGATATACCCCCCTAATATTTCTGAGCCATTTCACCTTTTGATCATCTTCAAATCTCGACACACCATGAAGAACCACCATACAAGCTTATTAGCCTTCTATTTCCAAATACCACAAGGACCACCAATAGAACTTCATGCCACTCACCAAATATAAAACATGTTCTAAAATAACCTAATAAATCACCTTGAAACATTCATGCCTTTCTCTTTTAGATAAATTTAACAAAAAACACTGTTCTTGTTACAAGGCCTGTCTAGTCTCCTTCTAGCCCTACTTGGAACTTGTAGAGCCCATAATTTTCAATATACACATATTTAAGATCTGAAAATTCATATCTAGAGTACCCTCCTATTCCCACTTAATCACACTAATTTTCAACACCTAGGTCATCCTATGTAACATAAGTCCTTCATAAACCTACTAGCTAATCAGGCTTCAATCTTAACAAAAACATGGATAGTTTAAAAACCACAAACCTTTAGATCTATGCAAATTTTTATTTGACAATCCATTTATCCCATTCAATATATTAAGAATCCTAAGACTTTAAATCATAAGGAAAACTACTTTTCTAGCATAGCCTAAAACCCTAGATTATCAAAATAAATAGAGTCAAAAAACCTCGTTATGGTCAACGTCCACCTCTAAAACATATTTTACACATAGAGATAACCATTAAACACTTCTAGACTAAGTTTTTAGCTTCCAAATATTTTGGAACCCATACATTCTATAACCCATTTTAGGACTAGCATACTCTTAAGCACAAACTAGGAAACTTGAGAACAAACAAAAATCTCTAATTCAATTTCAACATACCTTCAGACCACAAAACCACATGAATCATGCTATAATAAGGTCAACAGACCTTTCTATGCAAAAATATAATCTTGAAAAATCACAAATCCCCTTTTGCCACTTGAAAACCTTCAATCTGACCCTACAGACTGACCATATACAACTATGACATCATTCTAACATCACCACAACATATATTCCACCTAGACATACCTACTCCAACTTAAAATAGTAATCTATAGCCTTATAGGACCATCTAAATAACATCACAAAAATACTTGCTTCTCCACTGAACAAAGTCTCTTAAGAAGCATAGATAGAGATAACTTCTGCATCACAATGCTCTAAAACAAAGTGAAGCTAGGAGTGGCCCACATCTCTTCAGTAACCACTGAAATCATCTTACAGCTATACCATTTCTTGATTTTTTTCTTCTTCTTCTTAGTCTAAGCTATGACAACTATTTCCTTTTCTAAATCACTCTCCTTCTCTTCTAAGATTAAATTGACAACACATGGAGACAACATATATTCATGACATACCTTTTCATTTATAGAATCTTGCTTACATCTTAGAACCTCATCACTAGGTACTAATAATTGATATTATTTGAATGATACATGCTTAGCAACATCATGATGTTTATTTGGATCCATACACCCCTCAGAACTAGCCTCAACTAACACCTTGTTCTTCTCTTTGAGATTGGTCTCTTCATTCTCAACATGAGCAAATAATGAGACCTATTAGTACTCTTCACTTTATATAACATTCTCCACCATATAAAATAGATGACTTGGACCTATAGACTCATCATGACTCACTCTTGTCACCTTTGGCTTCCATGAGTTTACTTGCCTTCTTTCTTGTACTCTAGAAGCCTGATTAAACCTATTATGTCTTGTAAGCCTTTGCTTGTAGAATCTATCAGTGTGACCTTTATGTTCACAGCTGTATCAAACCATTATTATTGAACTAAACTCAATTTACCCTACCTAATATGGATAAAATATTTAAAAGTGTCCTATGTCATAACAATTGAGACAAACTACTCTTTTTTAAGAAGAGTCACCTTACCTTACCTTATTTGGAAAATGCTTAGCAAAGTGTCCCTTGTCAAGATAGTTGAAACACTCAAACTTGATCACACCTTTTGACTGATGGTCCCCATCATAGTTCCATGCAAACTCATTTCTAGAAGATCTCTTGATTTCTATAGCTCTATGCCCAAACTGATTACAAGTATATCAATAATTATTGAAATTTACATACCTTATGGCATTTGGTTGCTTGATCTAATTTGTATTCATTATTCCAGCACCTTCATTCTTTGTCTAATGATTTTTATTCAAAGGCTGATCCACCTTGCTCTCGTTGACATCTATGCCATCTTGAGAAGCAACTTTGGGCTCTTCATTAAAACCAAATCTAGATCTATCACTAGCTAAATTTTGACTCTTTAGGAGTTTATCTAGATCATTAGAAATTTTATCAAACTTGAAAAGTGATTTTACCTTGTTTGCAGACTTTTATAACTCATCTTTCAAAGACACAATCTTAGAAGCATACCTTGAGCATTCTTCCTCTTTGGCTCTTAGACTTGCAGACATAGATTCCAACTTATAATTAAGAAACATGACATCACATTCATGCTCTCTAGAGTCTTTAATCAATCTTACCTTAAACACACTGAATTACTCATCATAGTCCTTGAGTTTATATTTAATCTTCTTATTGATCTTATTCTCAATCTTCAATTATTCAAGAACATTCATTAATTCATTCTCATAGTCCACTTCAATCAAATCACTAAAAGTAGACTCCTTTTGATGTGATCACCTACCTTCTTTAGCCATGAACATGTCTTCATCTTCAACAAGACCATTATCTTCATGATCATACTCTAAGTCACTAACTTCACTCTCATTTTATGAGCTACAATCTTATTTGGTGTAGAGACTTTTCTTGTCCTTGAAGTACTTCTTCTTGTTGTCAAACCTTCTGAATCCCTTTTTGCTTTTATTAGACCTGAATGATCTCTTGCCATCATGATGACCTTGATCATGATCTTCATGATCATCCTTCTTATACTTATGAGGACACTTATTAGCAAAATGTCGTACCTTTCCACAATCGAAGCATTTGATGGGTAGTTTACCCTTATACTTGATTGAACCTATTTTCAATTTCCTTGAAATCAAAGTAATTAATTCATCCTCATCTATATCAAAAATGTCATCCTCCTTGGGTAAATTACCTTGGAAGTTCTTCTTTGGATTCATCTCTATCTTAAATGTTGCTTCCTTCTTTGGTGGTATATCATCATTATTCCTCATCTCATTAGGCAGTAAGGGTGTCATGCAATCTATCTATATTTAACTAAGTAAGATCATTACTTTATTTTATAACAGATAATTTTGGATCAAACTTGAGGGATAGAGACCTTAATACCTTTTGAAATATAGTAGCCTCTTAAAGGTTCTCTTCAAGACCTCTGATGATATTCATAATCTCATCAACTCTCTACAAAATGGATGCCATTGAATATTTTTATTTCATCTCAAGATTTTCAAATTGCTTTTTATGAGTCTACAACTTAGCAAGCTTGACTTTGAATCTCTTTCATAAATGATCTACATTTTATCCCATATCTCTTTAACATATTTACAATGGATTACCTTGGTGAACTCAGTCTCTGTATGACCACAGGTGATGACATTCATTTCCTTAGAATTATTTTCAAATGGCTTTCTATCTGTAGTACTAGATGGAGGAATAGTAGGAACAACATAACCATCCACAATAAATTACCATACATCAAACCCTAGGGACATAGTGTATGTCCTAATCTTTACACTTTAAAATACATAATTGTATCCATTAAACATTGATTCTTGCTTAGTAGATAAACCTTCTTGATGACTACCCATATTATACCTTGGATCATGTTCAAGCTATCAAGCCTTTACCAAAGGACCTGATCTGATACCAATTATTAGAGGTATAATCTTTGAGAGGGGCATGAATCAGAGATCCTAGATATTTCAATTTCAATTCCAATCCTTTTAAAATATTGAACAATTAGCATATATCAATAAGATCAATCAACATTAATAAGAGAGCTCATTTATTCAATGCATACACAAGATCAAACACACAACACATAGTTCATGTGGGAAACCCTCATGAGGAATAAAACCCACTCTCAAGCCTATAACACATGGACTAATTGTCTTCTAATAAATTAAAAATAAGATATTGGTCAAGTCCTTTAGACCATAAACTTTAATCAAATCTTCCTGACCAAAGGCCTTTAGTGGAACACCTATTTCACAAGGAGCAAATACCCTTAAGGAGGATCAAGCCCTTTAGACCCTCCTTTTAAGTGAACACATCCATCTTAGAAATGATGTATTAAACACTTGATGATGGATCTATGATTATTTAACCCCTACATAAACTCCCTTTTTATCTCATACAGGACTCTCACATAGGCATGCCACAATCTCTCTCCTTCACTGAAACTACCCTCACATACACACTTAGTCCTCTTTGCATATCCTCAAACTATAATAGTAGTAATATATAATTATTAATATGACATACAAGTCATACACATAGTCACTAAGCTATTTTTCTCATCAAATCATCAACATGCACACAACTTATCCTCTTTTTTTTCTTCAACGTTTACTCCTCTCACACAACCATTCATCAAGTCTTTTACAAGTCTTCCACACATATAAAAACCAACACATTTGGTTTCATTATTTATATATCACTCATAAATTATCACATACACAATCTTCCTCATCATCCATAATACATGCATTCACCCTTATGGAATCTTACATGTGTCACACTTAAGCACAACTCTCTTTAAAATAAGCCTAAATCACCTTTTAGGTGATATGATGACCCATTCACCTCTTTCACACTTCTATGATCAAAATTCAGAACATAGGAACGATTTCCAACTCATGGAACCATTCCACATGATTTATATGTCCTCCTTAAGTGCTGACATTAATCACAATACCCTTCTACTTAAGCATAAATTGCTCAAACAACATTATGTATAGAAACCATTATGAGCGAACACATAGTTAGCTTCTAAACCTTTATTCATATTAGATATGTTTATTCAAACCTTAATAATAAAAATATATGGTCCTTATGTATTCTAAAAACACTTCCAAATATCTAAGTCAATATGATTATTGAAACATCATCAATATAATCTCAAATATCCTTCCCAAGTTTTTAACAAATGAATTTTGAACACATAGTCATCTTTTAACTTCAATATCTTTAATTTTACACACTTTTATATCTTCAAATTTATATTGATATATGTGCCTTGGAGTCTTATAAAAGTTTTATTTTTACACCATGAGAAAATTCTACATCTATCAAATGTTATAGACAAAATGTAGAGCATTAGTTATTTCCTTTGTTAAATTCAAATATTTGAATTCAAACGGTCACAGTTAAACCTCAGACACTTTGCAATCATCTTTTGTCCTCACTGCTTAGAGAAATCATGCATAATCAATTTTATTGTAAGGATATTGAACTTTACCTCATTTAAACCTCTATCACTTTGACCTCATCTCATACATCATGGTAGTCTTTGACCACACACACTCCATTGATCTCTTCAATATTGTCTTTGATTTAATAATGCTAGATAGATATCACTTTGACCTCTTGAATTTAATATGAACCATTGATATAAATTAGTATGAATACTCACTCACTATTTATATTTTTAATAAGCTCTATCTTTGTCTCTTCTTGATGTTAAAATTTGAACACTTGTCCTCATCTAACTACTTCTTGACATCTTGGAGCAAATACGCTCTGTCGATCTTTTTGTAAGGAGCTCAATCTTTAACCTCATTAACCAACTATCACTTTGACCACTTTGACTTCAATCAAACCATTAGATCAATCTCTATGATCTCAATTGAACATTTTGATGTTCAATTAGTATTGATATTTAACTTCATGCAAAATAGACTAAGTATGGGGACCATTGCTTATCTACCTAGAAGGCTAAATTTGGACCTCAATAACTTTTGTTGTGCTTAGATGCATGATCTAAAATTTGGACCATATGATCTCCTCACATAGGATAATATAACCATGTATCCAACTAATCCTCAAACATTAATATGTATGAGATATAATTCCATTAATCTACTCACTCAGATATTTTTTGCCACAGAGCCAACTGCGTCAAGAACTATTTGGAAGGCCAACTTTGCACATGCATATCTTTTGATGTGCTTCATCGCATGAATTAGAACTTAATGAAAATAAACTAGGTATAAAACTAAATAAACCCATATAATCATTTTCTCATCACACCTTCACACGTGTGAAATATAATAACATCAAAATGCTTACTCGGCTCTTCTTGCCACATTACAAATTTGGCTAAGTATGGGAAAACACTGTCAAACTACTTAGGAACCTAATCTTGCACATTCATATCTATTTTTAATATTAGTCACGTGATTTGATATTTAACACATAGAAACTAGGTAAAATTTTTATCACAACCATATGACCAACTCCCCCTGACTCATCCACATGTGGTAATGGTGATGTCAACAAACTACCTACTTAGATTTTTTGCCACTATACCCAAAATGTCTAGATGAAAAAAATGATCAAATAGATGAAAACCACTCATGCACACAAATAATCAAATCATTATTGACTTCTAATAAGACCCCTTTCACATGTTTAATACTTTAAACTCATCCTTAATTAACCAAACATACTTTAAGTATACTAGGACAAACACATTGCACACTTTGTCATTATCACTCAAACTATTAAGGCACTTCATCCACTCACTTGGACACCTCTATGACATCATCATAACATCATTGACAACTCTCCAACATTTCAATATTAATTCTATTCATTTCAAAGTAAATATTTATTAATTAAGCCATCTCTAGATGCGTACATGTAGCAAAATAAGTAAAATTTCATAAAATAATCTAAATGGCAGAATTATGTGGGTTTGATTTCCCTCTTTAGAGTATTAGATATATAGTTAATGATCAATTATCATAGGCATGATCAGGTTCAACTCATCTCATTACACTCCCCCTTTTTATTTCCATGTTTTCAATTATTACAAGCCCTATTAAGGATTCAACTTTGAATAAGTCATTTGCAAATTATGTGAATGAATGAGAACATCAATTTTTCACACACAAACATGTTTTAAGTGACCATAAATGTTTTTCACTAATTTAGATTATTTTATAAATAGGATATAAATGACCATAATAAGATACTAGTGCTAGTCAATCTTACCCCATTTTTGATAATCCTAACCCTAATTAGTTGTAATCACAGTTTCAATTTCACAATCATAGTTAGATAGTTGATAAATTTTAGCCACTTTCTAGTTTCACATAGTCAACATTCAGATAAAAAAATAACTAAGTCTATTGTGTTGTTCATAGTTAACCTTCATTCATTTGATTATGCTTTATTGATTTTAGTCCTTTACTTTCATTCTAATTGTTACAAGTTATTTTACATCTTTCCATATCTTTCTAATCATTTTAACTTAATTAGAGTTAATCACTACATTAATTTTAAATTTTGAATGGATAAAGAGAGATAAAGTAATAAGGATAAATTAATAAATATCTATGCACTATCTACTATATATGTGAACGAATGGATAATAAACTACTTAATTTATATATATATATATATATATATATATATTAAAATTTGAATCAGGTAGTTTATTATCCATTCATTCACATATATAGTAGATAATGCATAGATATTTATTACTTTATCTCTCTTTATATATATATATATATATAAAGAGAGATAAAGTAATAAATATCTATGCATTATCTACTATATATGTGAATGAATGGATAATAAACTACCTGATTCAAATTTTAATAAATGAAAATATTTACTAAGGATTAACTCCCAATGCTAACCTTTGTATCACATTAACTCTCACTGAAGTCATCTTAAACTAAATAAACATCTTGTTACTAATATTCATATTGTATTAATGTGAACATAGAATATCTTGTTAGTATGTTAGTGTGTGATGTGATGAGTTGTAATAATAACTCATAAATTATATGTTGTCATAGTTAGTGGTGAGTTGCGAGGCTAACTCATGTAGACTAAGAGGGAGAGATATTTGAGATGAAATATGTTTGAGTAATTTTGGAGATATACTCGGGAAACTTTGAAAGATTATATGGGTTTATTGATATGCTAAGACTCCTTATTTGTATGAGTGCAATTAGTTATAAATATGTAAATGTCTTCAATGAATTATATCCCAAATGAATTGAGTATCAAATAGAATTTTAATGTTTATAAGATATTTCAATTTTTAGTAGTGGATTAAACAATTCCCTAGGAGTGAAAAATGGTTTAATGATTTATTTAAAGGGTTTTTCCAAAATATGACCACCCTTCTTGATGAGATCCATATGTACATGTAGAGAATTAAAAAAATGTTTTTACTAGGATGTGATAGGAGTTACATTCCTTTGTTATTTCATTTTAATGATTATTTTCATATCTCTGAATCTTGATCATCGTTAGGACAACTTGGAATTTGATAAGTAATAGCAATCCACCATCAATTTGTGTGGTCATTTACTTCTATATCTACATTTTTCATGCAAAATAAAATGTGAAATCTATTATCATAATTCTAACAGTCATTAAAATATATATGGTTTCAAATAAATTTGTGTCATTCTCACAAACATGGAGTGTTTCTTTTTATGTATTACCTATCAAAAGAAATATCTACTACATATGTAGAGCATTGTGACTCTAATATAATTTCTACATATTGTATTACATTGCACTGGAATCATTTAAATATTTATAGTTTGTACTGACATTATACAAAATACTCACATTCAAAAGGAAATTTGATATTGTAGAAACATTTAACAAAGAGGAGATATTTTTTGTGAAATCTTGATAGCTGAGCACATTTTATTCAAAACTTACATTCTCATCATCATGCATTGGCTACACTTTTATATAATGTCAATATATCTCGTACATTACATGTAGATCCATAAATATGTGTGTCAAGTTTATTTTTACATCGATCCTCATAGGTCCTCATCTATACATATCAACTACCAATTATCTATAGATACTAAAGCAATAAATAATCATTTATTGAAGTAATATCTGCTCCATTGTTTATGTATTAGGTTGAATGAGCATTTCAATAGGATATTTTTTGGATAGGTGCATTTTTATTCTACTAATTCTCTCCAAAAGATCTTTGTAATAGGATACTTTTCTGGATACGTGAATATATGCATGGATTCATTCATCTCTGCAAAGATATCCTTGCTTTCCCTTTGGCATAGCTTACATGAAGTGGGAACCCGTAGTTTCTTTAGTCTTAGGTCATTTAGGTATTTTATTTTATGATAGTTTTTTTATTTTTTTATTTTAGTTTGATCATTTAGTTTTGTATATTCTTTATCCATAGTGTTTTTAGGTAATTTATTTTAGTCCAAAAGTGTTGAATTTTTTTTTAAAAGAGTCAATAGTGTAAGTATGGTTGAGCTACTTAGAAATCTAAACTTTCAATTTAATGTAATGGTCATTGAGTACTCATTTTCATTAGTATAGTTATGCTATACTATAGTTGTTATCAAATTCAAGATTCATAAGCAAATTTTTTATTGTAATAGTGTAATTAAAGAAAAGTAAAGTGATTTTTTCTACTTTGATATCAAACTAGATGTATTTGTAGACACCAAAATTATGTCTACTCCTTGATCGACTCCCCCTTGGTCCCCTTGGTCCACTTCTAAATGTTCCTAACCCACACACTTATTAATTTAAAATAAATTACCTATTTTAAATTAAATAACACCACCTATGACACCTCACCTTGCCCTTGGATACCTCATTTATCACCCTATAACAAATCTTAATTACCTAAGACCTATTTCAACCCTCCCACTAACCTCTCGTGCCTATTTAATCCGCCTTTAGACCATTTTCCAATGGCAGCTAAACTCGGTAGATGGAAGAACGGGCAAAAGGCTAAAAATAGCTTTTTTTCCCATTCTCTAGCTGCCGACGTCAGTTGCTTTAAAGGCCAAATTCTGACCTCGAATTTGACCCGAATGCTAATTCTCTTGCTCCCAAAATTTGACCTCTCTCTCTCTCTCCCAGACATACACCAAGCATCATAGGCTACAGGAACTCTACAGAAATAGCTCCACACTTTGGGTTAAAAATATTGTAGGAAGTCTTCTATATCAGCCACATCGAGAACAAGCATCCAACACCTTGGTTCTTCATCTCACCAGAGCTAAGTGTTTCTTCTATCCTTTTATTTTAGTATTTTGAAAAGCATTAGTAACTAGTCTCTATTTTGCTATTTCTAAGTACTATAGACCAGACTAAACCTGACTTTCTTCTTGGAGAGGTTGAGAGGCCTTCCCCACATCCTTACCCTTTTTGACAACCTATCCTCTACCCCTTGTCCCTCTTAAGACTTTATTGAGTTCCCTTTAATCTTGCACGGACCTCCAAACTCCTCCAAACCTCCTAGACTCCTTTGTCGATCAAAGACATCAACAAAAAATCTGTCCAAAGGCCCATTGCCCCTACTGACATCGTCAACATAACTAACGTTGGTGACATTGACCAACTGACGATGGCAGACTAACCAGCGTCGACAACCTGACCAACTGACGTCGATAAAACTACCAATGTCGATGACTGTGAAAGACTGATAGCAGAATATAGGTATGCATTATCTCTATTTCTTTTGTTTAGTCTTTCATTATTATTTCTTTATCTGACATCTTTTTATCAACTAGTGGACTATCATCCCTCCAAGAAGTCTTTGCACTTTTGGGACCGAGCTTTGCTTGGTAGTCCACCATATATTTATCTAACATTTTCTCTATTTGAGTCTTACTCTTTCTATAGGTGTCGTCCTCCACAGTCAAAGAGGAGCTCCTTCAATCATCTGGATATGGTGCGCAACTTCATCTAGGTATCATCTAACCCCTGACCATTATCTCTAGTTTCTTATTTCTTCTAAATGTGAAAAAGCAAAAAAAGGAATAGAAACATTTCTGGCATGCCCGGTGGGACCCTAAGGTCTTCCTTGGGTTCATTTCTTCTAAAAGGCAAACTTTCATATAGGTGCATTAGGTTCTCTCCTTGCATCCTTCTTCTATCTCTTTATCTCAGAAAGAAACCATAAGTACAAGTTAAAAAGAACATTTTATTTTTCTTCTTGTCACCTTCTTTTCCACATCATAGAGTAGTGAAATTCATGCTCTTAAACTTTTCCTCACTTGTTTACATCTGAACAAAACATTTCAATTTGGGTTAAAAATTTATTGCATCTCATTCTTGCTTGAATGCATTTTTAGCTCATCTAGTAATTACAAACGCATTATGAATAAAGCGTAGCACACATATGTTACACGACCTGACCACATTCACAAATCAAACATCTAAACATACCTAAGACAAGGCCCTACTAGGATTTCATCACCTAGTAGATACCTTACCCTTCCTGGTAATCTTACTTGGACTTCACTACCAAGGGGAGAACCCACTCTGTTCTCTGACAGAGTATAAACTCTAGGGGAAGTATATATTGGCTAAGCAACCCAGCTTGTCTCTGGGCTCATGAAGTGAGGGGAGCAAGCTCCTAGCACTATGCCACATACGGAACCTAATACAAATTTTGAGCACCAAAACTTAACCCGAAACCAACCTTAGACTGCCTCTTTTAGGACCCATACTAAAAGCCCAACTTCCCAAACATATTATTCTAAGGCATAAGCCAACACAACTCTAAAATTTATTCTTAGGAATTTAACATTTAGAGTTTGCTTGTCTTCATCTACTTTTCTATTTTTATCTAGTTTTTTGAGATGGTAAGGATGCATTATTCTGAGCTCCACAAACAACTCAGAACTTTCTTCTTTCTTTCTTCCAAAATTTTTTAGTTTTTTGAGTTTCTGGAAATACACAGTAATTGACATCAATTTCCCATCGACGTCGACAACTTTTCACCGACATCAGTTATCTAACTGACATCAGCAACTTTTCACCGACATCAGTTTTTCTATCGACGTCGGTCACTGTCCAAACAAATTTCTTCTCAAATAGCAAGCTAAAAACCTAACCTTTTTGCTATTAAAAACACACATTCTAGAGCTCTGAGACTGGAATATATAGTTTTTAAGACCTAAACCTATTTTGCCTTGAATGGTTTTGACATGTAGTCAAACCAAAACTCTTGTTGACCGCGCAAGGCAACAACCACTCCTGCCTTTGCCTTCTATATCAAGTCCTCAAATGGAGTATAATTCAGAAATTAAATGTACTCTTATCCAATCGACCCCAACTCAACCCCATATTGTTCTTGAAAGGGACCAAGACTTTGAAAGATTCCTTGACCTCAATGTCAAGGCTCTTCAGCACTATCTCGTGAGAAGTCAAATGCGAGATCCTTTAGGCAACCTAATTTATGGGATGCCAACTTCCTTAGTTAAAATGACAAATATATCAATAGCCTTCATGACTCAACCCATGGTTACTTAGGCCATTGCCTCAACTAACAACCTGACCATGACCAATCTTCAAAGTGTGCCCTCTCCTTCTATTTTTGGACCTACATCCATTGGGGTTTCTATACCCCCTCAACTACCAACCATTCAACAAAGTTCTACACCATTCCAAAACTTAATTGTCTCCATCCCATCTACCCTTGCATCCATAAATACAAGAGTGTCTACTTATCCTTTGGGTAGTGTTGCCACCATCCAACCACCTTTGGTGACATCAAGTCACGTTGTGCCCTCTAGCTTTATGACACAACCACCCGTGACTTCAACATCAGTCCCTGTGACTAGTTACCAATACGTTGTGCCTATACAAGTGTAACCAACTATGTCATATGCCCCTCCTAACACCTTCCAAATGCCCTACAACCTAGGGGTGCCCCACCTACAAATCCATTAACTGATCTAATCAAGATGTTGATAGATAAGGTGTCTAATCTTGAGACATCTATTTCGGGTTCAAGAACTGTTCTCTCATATGAACAAATTTGTAATGAACTTATTCATCCTTCAGTCCCAATCTGACCATATCCTAGTCAGTGGGAACTTCCCAAGTTTACTCGCTTTTAGAGTAAGGAGGACCCACAACAACATTTACAAGCGTTTCGACACGCTTGTTACCTTATAGCACACGATGATGCATTATTACTACGCACATTTCCCATGTCACTTTTTGGGGCTGCCCTTGATTGGTATAGTTCTATTACCAGTCACTCTCTATTTACCTTCACTCAATTAGCCCAACTATTTCTTGACCACTTTTCAATCAACGTCACTAAAAAGGTCTCCATCACGGACCTATATTCTATCAGACAATTTGATGATGAATCGATAGCTGATTTTGTTGCCCGTTGGAGAAGTTTAATCAACCAACTCTCCTTTTCTTTACCTCAACCTGAGCTCATTGAGCTCTTTTCATAGGCATGTGCCAAACACATCTCGTCTACTTTATGGGTCCAAACATTTCACAGATTTGATGAAGCTTTCACCATGGCCAGGAAGCTTGAACTCCATGTTGTCAAAGAAAACAAAGTCAAATTGCATAGTAAAAAAACTAATGGAAAATTAAACGACCTTTCTTCCAAGTCTTCTTCTTCTAATTCTAAATCTAAAGGATCAACAAATGCTGTGGTCCTTAGATCATCATCATCTTCAACAACAACCAACCAATCTCAGCCTTCCACATCAGAATACATCAAAAGACAATTCCAACAATGATACGTACAATGTCAATATACTCCAATAAGAGAATCATACACATCTATGTTGGATAAACTAGTCAAATAGGGAGTCCTCAACCTCCCCCAAATTTGGCCACCACCTCAATTTGACCCCTCAAAAGCCATCCCTACATGGTATAGGGAGAATGACTTCTATAATTATCACCGTGTCAAAGGCCATGACATAAACAACTACAAAACCTTCAAAAACATTATCCAAGACATGATAGACAAGGGGGATCTTGTTTTGGATAATCCAAATGTGCCACCTAACCAAAACATAGACATCTTTAAACAACCTTTCCCTACCCATCCCCCTAGTCAAAATAACATTCAAACCATGGCCGATGACCCCCAAGAGCATAATATATGCACAGTCAATACGGTTTCACCTTCCATCCCTAACCAACCTCTTCCACAAATCGAAGATGTTAGTCAACCTATTTGTCCATCACAGGTAGAAGAACCTTCTTCTCCTATTTCTCCTTCATAGGAAGAAGAGCCTTCTTCTCCTAATAGTCCTCCATCAACCTCTCTTATATTGGAGGACGCTTTAACATACCAACGCCACTAGCCCCACCTTCATCCTTCCTACTACCAATTGAGGACCATACCTTTGCTACTCTTCAACTGCAAGTAGAAGGTACGATCATCTCTACCCTCTAGCCTCTTGAGGAGTCACATTCTCCAATTCCTTCACCACCAAAAGAATACCTTGTCTCTTCACGTACTTCGACCGAAGATGATCTAGTAATGGCTCTCTCACGCCATTGGCCTGAGATTGCTACATCTAACACATCTCTAGTCTCACAACCACCTACATCTTCTAAAAAGCCAAAGCCTCATCCAACATCTTCTAAACCATTCTCTCGATTAGCTGAGAACTTAGGATTTCTCCATTCGAGGAAGTTAGAACATGAGGCATTATGGGAGCAACTTAAAACTCCTTATCCTACACATCTTGCTTCATCTCCTACCGTCAACTCATCTACAACAAACTATCCCAAAGTCTCCAACAAGGATCATGCTTCTACTTCCAAAACTTCAGAAGCTCAAACATCCACATCTGAACCTAAACCCTCACAAGCAACCACCGAGCCAAAACAAGCTAAATTTCTTGGTGTTCTCCCCATACTAAACCTCACTCACCCACAAGTGAAGGTAGATTTGAACCTTTCCTCGCACAATAGTGGTCCTCAAACCAAACTATAGAAGGCCACTAAACCACGTTAGAAAACTCCTCCTCCACCATCATCATTGCCCTCCATTTTGGGCCCACATCCTTCTACCTTAATGGGAGTGCTCCCTACTCCAACACCTAACAAAAATAAGTTGCCTCCATTACTTCCTTTACCTACCAAAAACATACTTCTCCCAGAAAACTCGGCACCTCCCATCAAAAAAGTGTCGTCTACATGAGTGGCCACACCACCAACCCAAAAGGTGGTACAAAAATCTCCCTCAACAACTCCAAAACAAAAGTCGTCAACATCTACTGCGTCAACAAGCTCAGACCCATTAGTGGGTTCATATGCTTTGATACTACACTGACTTTTGCAAACTTCTAACATTACTCTTCCTCTTATTAAACCATTTCAACCTCTCAGGCCAAAACTATCTTGGTTTGATGACACTAAAATTTGCCTATATTGTTGCACACCTGGGCATGACACTGAAAATTGTTGTGCCCTTAAGGTTGTCATCCGCCAATTCATGGATAAAGACACCCTTCTTATTGAGGATACTGTCAACAAATCTTTAACACCGTCTAATATCTCCCCAATCTCTCCACCTTCATCAGGATTCCATCATCAAACTATGGTCCCTTCACCTCTTTTGCCCCCTTTATTCAAGATTAGTACCATTAATGTGGCCACCAAGTCACAAACATTAAAAGATAAAGGAAAAGAGAAGGCTTCTATTCCTTGGAGCTACCCATTTGTCAAACCTGCTCAACCACCAAAACCCAAGATTTCCATCTTGGGTACATCCCAACCCACTTCTTCAGAGGCAATCCGTGATTTTATGGTGAAACAGCTTCACCAAAATCCTGTGAAGATGACTTTATATGACCTCATTCAAAGCTCTCCACAACATCATCAAGCTCTAATCAAAGCCTTACAGGTAGTGGAGGTCCAACCCGAGGACCCCCAACCACTAGCTTCCTTAGTCTAATCATTACTCACCGTCGCATCTATTACCTTTAGTGATTCTGAAATTCCTACCTCTAACTTGAAAGATCAGGATGCAGCCCTTTTCATCACATCCTACATTGATTGAACTCACGTTAAGCGAGTTATGATTGATGGGGGTGCTAGCATCAATATCATTTCCACCCATGCCTATGACCAATTAGCCCTCCTAAAGAATTGTGTGTCAAAAATTGATGCAATTCTTCATTTTTTTAATGACTCCACCGCCACTACCATTGGTACCATCATCTTACATATTCGTGTTAGCCCACGAATAGTCTGAAAGCTCTTCTACATCATCAAAAGGGAGTTCTAATACAACATGTTATTAGGATGATCTTGGATCTGTGCCATGGCCTGTGTCCCTTCTACATTACACCGTTGTGTCAAATTTGAACATGACAGTCAAGTCCATGTCATTCTCGTAGACCCCTCCCCTTTCAAGACATGCAACACAACTTATTGACCCAATGATGTTCTTATTCCTTTAAAAACATTGACCCAAACACCACCTCTACCTTCAAAAGCCTCAACAAGTTCACAAACAGTAGTTACACCTACACCACCTCCTCAAGTGGTAACAAAGGACCCTATGGAAGATACCTTCCAATGTCTTTCACTTTTGGAGTATCGTTTACTCACCTTGGACATGTTCCAAACTCCTCAAGAGTATGGACAACTTCATCACAATCTTAGCTATGACCATCATATTGGAATGGTCATCCCTTATGGTCCTCCTAATCTCCAAACAAATCTCATCTATGGAGGGTTAGATCAAGCTCCCACTGATGGAAATCCTCTCTTATCACCCCAACTATTTACGTCTAACTACTCTTTTCTTGGCAACCCAAACTTTGCTCACACCTATCTTTATAGGTGTGCATGGAAAGGTTTTGGCTTCGAGCACTATGAACAAGGTTCCCACCAGCCCGTCAAACCACTAAATGACGAGGCCATAAAGAATGCCAAGAAGCGACGTGGCCTAGGTTTTGAAGAACCGACTAAAACTTCTAAAAACCCTCACCCTAAACCTATCATAGAACAATCACCTCCAAACTCACCTATTCCCCCATCTTCACCTATGGAGTTGGTGGTTTCCATCCCTCCTAATTTTTTTTCCATAAATGCCATTCGCTTGGAACCCCTAACCTATCAACTAGGTGGAGTATCCAGGTCTCTCCCTCTCATTTATCCAAACATGATAGATGATGAATCTGCTACCATCAATATTGTCTAGTGCATAGACAATGACACCATTCTCACCTACATGGGTGTAGCTAACTCCTTTATTTAATGATCCCTTCCTTCATAAATGTAGGTTATGTTAAATGAATCAACCATTGACATTAAACTCCCATCTTTCGATGTTTCTCACATTTTAAAGATTGGTCAATCTTTGGACACCCAAGAACAAATCAGCTATACCAAATTCCTTTCAGACCATAGTAAAGCCTTTACTTGGACCTATAGTGATATGCTCGACATCGACCCTAACATTGTCATTCATAACATAATAAAAAACCCAGAGGCTAAGCTTGTCAGGCAAAATCTTTGCAAAATGCATCCTCGCGTTGCACTCCTTGTCAAAGAGGATCTTCAATGTCTTCTTTCTATCTCCTTTATCCAACCCATTGATTATCTGCAATGGGTGTCAAATATCATCCCTGTCACCAAAGCAACTGGGGGAATTTGAATCTATACTGACTATTGCAACCTTAATCTGGCTTGCCCAAAGGATGACTTTCCTCTACCCAACATCAACCAACTTGTTGATCTTACGGCCGGTCATGAGATGCTATCACTCATGGATGGGTTTTCAAGATATAACTAAATCCTAATTGCACCAAGAGATCAACACAAGACTACCTTCATCACCCCATGGGGGACTTTTGCTATAGGGTCATGCCTTTTGGCCTAAAGAATGCAGGTGCCACATATCAACGCGCCATGACTTACATCTTTCATGATCTCCTCCACAAAATCATGGAGGACTATGTGGATGACCTGCTAGGCAAATCTAAGCTTCGTCGTGACCATTTAACCATCCTTAAAATAATCTTTACTTGCCTTCTTCAATACAATGTTTACCTTAACCCCAATAAATGTGTCTTTGGGGTTCTCTCAGGAAAGCTTTTGGGTTTCATCATTTCTCTTCATGGCATTGAGATTGATCCCACTAAGATTCGAGCTATGCTCAAGATGCCACCACCTACCAATCTAAAGCAACTTCTTAGCCTACAAGGGAATCTTCAATCTATTCATCGCTTCATCTCATAGCTCTCTGACCGATGTCAACCCTTTCATCACCTCCTCAAAAAGGACATCTCCTTTAATTGGGATAAGAATTGCCAAGAGGCTTTTGAGGCTCTTAAATGTTATCTTGTCTCTCCACTAGTCCTTATTCCACCTAAAGATGACCAACCTTTCTATCTTTACATCTCAGCAACCAATCATTCTTTAGGTGCCATGATCGTGCACCGAGATGAACAACATTGGGAGCAATCAGTTTATTATATAAGCTAAACACTCGTTGACTATGAAACTTGATATACTCATACTGATCAACTCTATTTGGCATTAGTCTTTGCTGCCTCCAAACTTTGTCATTATCTCCTCAATCACAAAACTTATGTCATCACCCACACTGACCCTCTCAAGTATATGCATTCTAAGCCATACCAAAACCAACGTATGGCTCGTTAGCTCATGCTTCTTGCTGAGTTTGATTTGGAATTCATCCAACAAAAATCTATAAAGGGGAAAATAATCAATGACCAACTAGCAGATGCCTCTCTACCTGACAATTAACCCTATCATTGTGAATTCCCCAATGAATCTATCGCCACACATTCCACCAATGACATTTTCTATCAAATGACAATGTTCTTTGATGGGTCTAAGTGTCAACACGGTGGGGGTGAGGGGGTCATTCTCATCCCTTACGAGGGTGAGCCCATGCCCCTATCTTTCAAACTTGACTTTGAATGTACTAACAACATGGCTAAATATGAAGCCTTAATTTTGGGGCTTCAAACCACCCTTTTCTTAGGCATCAAGACAATCAACATCTTTGGCAACTCACAACTAATCATCAATCAAATCAATGGTTCATATCTTTGTAAAAATGAAGTTTTGCAAAGGTAAAAACACCGTGTTGACACACTGCTAGAGTCTTTTGACCATTATCTCTTACAAACTATTCCTCACTCTACGAATAAGTTTGCTGACACTATGGCCTCCCTTGCCTCATGCATACCATCTTCATATTCTTCCTTGAGAATTTATGTAATGGTACACCGTTTGGCATTACCTTCATATATCTCTACTAGCATCAACTTTGTCCATGCCATTGACCCTAGTCAATAGGATGTTTGGTATAAACAACTTGTTGACTGCTTAACTTTTTCTATCATTGCTCTTGATCTCTCTAGCAATGCACGGTGGGATTTTATCAAAATTATTGCTTGATATACCATGCTAGGGGGTCTTCTCTACAAAAGAGGTTTTGATGGCCTCCTTCTTTGATGTCTAACTTCCACTGAAACATCTCATGCCATCAAACAAGTCCACGATAGGATTTGTGGCAGACATTTCAGTGGTAACTTGGTTGCAAAACACATCCTTCGCCTGGGCTATTATTGGCCCACTCTTCATCAAGACTATAGCGACCACATTTGGTGTTGCATCAAATGCCAACAACATGCTAACTTATTTCACATCCCTAGCCACGCGATACAAGTCGCTAAGGATTTTTGGCCTTTTTCACAATGGGGCTTAGATCTAATCGGTGAGATTAACCCTCATTCATCTCTTTGACATCAATCTATTATCACTGCAATTGAATACTTCACTAAATGGGTGGAAGCTATTCCTCTCATCTCCACTAAAGTCGACAAAATCATCAACTTCATTAACACCCATATCATTTGTCATTTCGGTGTACCCCACAAGATCATCACCGATAATGGCAAATCATTCAAAAACAAAACTATCTAGAAACTTTGTGACTCATTTGGCATCAAGCTCAGCTTCTCCTCACCTTACTACCCAGAAGCAAATGGGTAGGCTAAGGCTTCCAACAAAATCTTAACCAAAATTCTAATGAAGGTGGTCAACAACACTGGAAGGGATTGTTACATTCACATTTCCTTCACTTTGTGGGCCTATTGCACTAGCATTCGAACCCCTATGGGTGCTACACCTTTCTCTTTAGTGTATGGAATAGAGGCTATCCTACCTCTTAAAATACAAATACCTTCTCTATGCATCTCTTTGCACGACATACTTTCTAACGATGACTTTTGTCAAGATCCGTTGGATCAACTTGAGTTACTTGACGAGTGTCGTCTTGCTGCTCTTAACCATCTCCATGTCTATCAAAATCGTATCAAACGTGCCTATAACAAAAATCTAAGAGAATGAGATTTCAAAATCGAAGACCTCATCCTCAAAGAAAACCAACACGTGACCAATATGGAAAGAAGTAAACGAGGCAAGTTTGCTCCTAATTGGCTCAGACCTTATATCATAATGCACAAGTATGGATCAGGGACTTATCATCTATCTTCTCTTGAAGGTCGACCAAAACCTGAGCCCCTTAATGCCTTGCATCTATGACCATTCTACTGTTAATCAAGTAATCACTCACTTGATATTTAACTTAAGCTTGTCCCTTGAGCAACCCTTGTCATCCTCATTCTTATTCCTTTCGACCCTTTTCCCTATAAACATTAGTTAATAATTTTTGCATTCACACTTTTATCCTACACAAAATGGAAATACTTAAACCTCTAGAGGCTAGTCCATGACTAAAACTTTAGTCCACAAAACATATAAAATTGGGATGCCTATTTAAAGGTCATAAAATTATAAGTGTGGACTGCTCCCTTGAAGGACAGCTACATAATTGCTGTAATTGATAGACTACTCCCTTGAAGGACAGCTATTCAAAGACATTCAAACATACAAAGTAGAATATAGCCCACTCCCTCGAAGGATGGCTATGCCTAAATCTTGCTACAAATAACACTCTCTCAGAAGCTTCCTGCATCGATCAGCTTCACATATGACCACAAAACAAAACATCCCTACGTAGACTTCCCGCATTGATCAGTCTACCAAAAAAAATTGACTGACAAACTATTAAGTCATGGACTTGCCTATAGTCATTCTCAGGGTCACCTATAAAAGGGGCAAAGTTATTCCTACCAAAAAAAGGTTACCCCATCCTCTCATATCACATAATCAAACCTATCACCCCAACATACTCAAGGGATTTTGAGCCCACTTAATGTCAAGTGATTCGCATACTTCTCTAACATCAACCAATGGTCAACAACGTAATGCATGAACGGGGCTTTTGTTTGCAAAAACCCTATCTATGCCATCATTATTATCCTTGTCAATGAAAGAGAAACACACCTTTCACTTCATACATCTTGGTCACATACAATCCAACCAAATCATTTCCAAACCAAACCAAACTAGACCAAACCTTTTCAGACTACTAACATTATCATAGCCTATTCACACTAGTTTCTATGGAAACCAATACACATGGAAACTATCGACCACACAATTTATGTCAAGCATAAACCATTACTTGCTGAAGCATAAATAAAATCATTTCATTTTTAGCATACACCATCACAAATATGGAAAATTGCTAAGGATGAAAAACCACATAACCAATGTTACAGAATATACCATCACACAATATGGAAAAGGCTGTAACATCATCTTACACTCATCATTTCAAGCATGTACCATCAGATATATGGGAAGTGCTAAACCATTAACATGACCAAACCAACCTATCAACCTCTTTGACCCATCCTCCCTTTTGGGGAGAACTACATTAGCTTGAGGCCCTTCAAACAGGGGCTATGTAGGCAGCACTCAGTTGACATGGGGTCTTCTGAGGTTAGCTCGACCATTCCTTCATCCAACTATCTATACCAACCCAACATCATGACCATATAACCAAACCTGACATTGTAGAAGTCACCTTAGATTTCTCATGGGGCATATTCCTTCATCTATGACCAATGACCTTGGAGATCACGACTATCTCCTCAGACCATGACCACTTTTGAGACAACTATGCCTTAGTTGTTTTGATTGCATATGCTACCTCACGAATAGATAACAAAATTGTGTGCAACCCATATTATGACCCTCACACATATTGTCGGATTGTGAGCAAGTTGATCCATAAATATTTGTGACATTTTTCATGTTTTCCAGGAGTACTTCCTGAGCCCGAGATACTTGGAACACGAAGACCAATTGGAGCTACAGCTTAGATCAAATAACCCAATCAGCTACAACTAAATGCTGGGGTCTAGTTACTTCAATTTTAGCACTCCTTGACCTTTGACTGTGACAATTTGACCTCCCTATCACGTGAAGTGGTATACGCACAATCTCAACTATTGCAGCATTCACACTCAAACTTCACCATACCCATCCACTGTCTATCAAATCAGCACCTAATATCAGGTTACCTTCCCTCAACTCCTGCTTTGAGGGGGAATACCTTATCCCATACTTGGGGCAACTTTCTCCTATTTTTGTCTTGCAGTTCATTAGAATAACCAACAGGACAAAAATGACCTTATCCCATACCTGGTGAAACTTACTCCTATTTTTGTCTTGCGGTTCGTCAAGAATAACCAACAAGATAAAAAGGGGCAAATGTAGACACCAAAATTATGTTTACTCCTTGATCGACTCCCCCTTGGTCCCCTTGGTCCACTTCTAAACATTCCTAACCCACACACTTATTAATTTAAAATAAATTACCTATTTTAAATTAAATAACACCACCTATGACACCTCACTAGGTACTAATAATTGATATTCTTTGAATGATACATGCTTAGCAACATCATGATGTTTATTTGGATCCATACACCCCTCAGAACTAGCCTCAACTAACACCTTGGTCTTCTCTTTGAGATTGGTCTCTTCATTCTCAACATGAGCAAATAATGAGACCTATTAGTACTCTTCACTTTATATAATATTCTCCACCATATAAAATAGATGACTTGGACCTATAGACTCATCATGACTCACTCTTGTAACCTTTGGCTTCCATGAGTTTACTTGCCTTCTTTCTTGTACTTTAGAAGCCTGATTAAACCTATTATGTCTTGTAAGCCTTTGCTTGTAGAATCTATCAGTGTGATCTCTATGTTCACAGTTGTATCAAACCATTCTTATTGAACTAAACTCAATTTACCCTACCTAATATGGACAAAATATTTAAAAGTGTCCTATGTCATAACGATTGAGACAAACTACTCTTTTTTAAGAAGAGTCACCTTACCTTAACTTATTTGGAAAATGCTTAGCAAAGTGTCCCTTGTCAAGATAGTTGAAACACTCAAACTTGATCACACCTTTTGACTGATGGTCCCCATCATAGTTCCATGCAAACTCATTTCTAGAAGATCTCTTGATTTCTCTAGCTATATGCCCAAACTGATTACAAGTATATCAATAATTATTGAAATTTACATACCTTATGGCATTTGGTTGCTTGATCTAATTTGTATTCATTATTCCAGCACCTTCATTCTTTGTCTAATGATTTGTATTCAAAGGCTGATCCACCTTTCTCTCATTGACATCTATGCCATCTTGAGAAGCAACTTTGGGCTCTTCATTAAAACCAAATCTAGATCTATCACTAGCTAAATTTTGACTCTTTAGGAGTTTATCCAGATCATTAGAAATTTTATCAAACTTGACAAATGATTTTACCTTGTTTACAGACTTTTATAACTCATCTTTCAAAGACACAATCTTAGAAGCATACCTTGAGCATTCTTCCTCTTTGGCTCTTAGACTTGCAGACATAGATTCCAACTTATAATTAAGAAACATGACAACACATTCATGCTCTCTAGAGTCTTTAATCAATCTTACCTTAAACACACTGAATTACTCATCATAGTCCTTGAGTTTATATTTAATCTTCTTATTGATCTTATTCTCAATCTTCAATTATTCAAGAACATTCATTAATTCAGTCTCATAGTCCACTTCAATCAAATCACTAAAATTAGACTCCTTTTGATGTGATCACCTACCTTCTTTAGCCATGAACATGTCTTCATCTTCAACAAGACCATTATCTTCATGATCATACTCTAAGTCACTAACTTCACTCTCATTTGATGAGCTACAATCTTATTTGGTGTAGAGACTTTTCTTGTCCTTGAAGTACTTCTTCTTGTTGTCAAACCTTTTGAATCCCTTTTTGCTTTTATTAGACCTGAATGATCTCTTGCCATCATGATGACCTTGATCATGATCTTCATGATCATCCTTCTTATACTTATGAGGACACTTATTAGCAAAATGTCGTACCTTTCCACAATCGAAGCATTTGATGGGTAGTTTACCCTTATACTTGATTGAACCTATTTTCAATTTCCTTGAAATCAAAGTAATTAATTCATCCTCATCTATATCAAAAATGTCATCCTCCTTGGGTAAATTACCTTGGAACTTCTTCTTTGGATTCATCTCTATCTTAAATGTTGCTTCCTTCTTTGGTGGTATATCATCATTATTCCTCATCTCATTAGGCAGTAAGGGTGTCATGCAATCTATCTATATTTAACTAAGTAAGATCATTACTTTATTTTATAACAGATAATTTTGGATCAAACTTCAGGGATAGAGACCTTAATACCTTTTGAAATATAGTAGCCTCTTAAAGGTTCTCTTCAAGACCTCTGATGATGTTCATAATCTCATCAACTCTCTACAAAAAGGATGCCATTGAATATTCTTTTTTCATCTCGAGATTTTCAAATTGATTTTTATGAGTCTACAACTTAGCAAGCTTGACTTTGAATCTCTTTCATAAATGATCTACATTTTAACCCATATCTCTTTAGCATATTTACAATGGATTACCTTGGTGAACTCAGTCTCTGTATGACCACAGGTGATGACATTCATTTCCTTAGAATTATTTTCAAATAGCTTTTTATCTGTAGTACTAGATGGAGGAATTGTAGGAACAACATAACCATCCACAATAAATTACCATACATCAAACCCTAGGGACATAGTGTATGTCCTAATCTTTACACTTTAAAATACATAATTGTATCTATTAAACATTGATTCTTGCTTAGTAGATAAACCTTCTTGATGACTACCCATATTATACCTTGGATCATGTTCAAGCTATCAAGCCTTTACCAAAGGACCTGATCTGATACCAATTATTAGAGGTATAATCATTGAGAGGGGCATGAATCAGAGATCCTAGATATTTCAATTTCAATTCCAATCCTTTTAAACTATTGAACAATTATCATATATCAATAAGATCAATCAACATTAACAAGAGAGCTCATTTATTCAATGCATACACAAGATCAAACACACAACACATAGTTCATGTGGGAAACACTCATGAGGAATAAAACCCACTCTCAAGCCTAAAACACATGGACTACTTGTCTTATAATAAATTACAAATAAGATACTGGTCAAGTCCTTTAGAGCATAGACTTTAATCAAATCTTCCTGACTAAAGGCCTTTAGTGGAACACCTATTTCACAAGGAGCAATTACCCCTAAGGAGGATCAAGACCTTTAGACCCTCCTTTGAAGTGAACACATCCATCTTAGAAATGATGTATTAAACACTTGTTGATGGATCTATGATTATTTAACCCCTACATAAACTCCCTTTTTATCTCATATAGGACTCTCACATAAGCATGCCACAATCTCTCTCCTTCACTCAAACTACCCTCACATACACACTTAGTCCTCTTTGCATATCCTCAAACTATAATAGTAGTAATATATAATTATTAATATGACATACAAGTCATACACATAGTCAATACATATAATTATCAAATCATCAACATGCACACAACTTATCCTCTCTTTTTTTCTTCAACGTTTACTCCTCTCACACAACCATTCTTCAAGTCTTTTACAAGTCTTCCACACATATAGAAACCAACACATTTGGTTTCATTATTTATATATCATTCATAAATTATCACTAAAATCTTCCTCATCATCCATAATACATGCATTCACCCTTATGGAATCTTACATGTGTCACACTTAAGCACAACTCTCTTTCAAATAAGCCTAAATCACCTTTTAGGTCCTATGATGACCCATTCACCTCTTTCACACTTCTATGATCAAAATTCAGAACATAGGAACTATTTCCAACTCATGGAACCATGCCACATGATCTATATGTCCTCCTTAAGTGCTAACATTAATCACAATACCCTTCTACTTAAGCGTAAATTGCTCAAATAACATTATGTATGGAAACCATTATGAGTGAACACATAGTTAGCTTCTAAACCTTTATTCATATTAGATATGTTTATTCAAACCTTAATAATAAAAATATATGGTCCTTATGTATTCTAAAAACACTCCCAAATATCTAAGTCATTATGATTATTGAAACATCATCAATATAATCTCAAATATCCTTCCCAAGTTTTTAACAAATGAATTTTGAACACATAGTCAAATTTTAACTTCAATATCTTTGATTTTACACACTTTTATATCTTCAAATTTATATTGATATATGTGCCTTGGAGTTTTGTAAAAGTTTTATTTTTACACCATGAGAAAATTCTACATCTATCAAATGTTATAGCCAAAATGTAGAGCATTAGTTATTTCCTTTGTTAAATTCAAATATTTGAATTCAAACGGTCACAGTTAAACCTCAGACACTTTGCAATCATCTTGTGTCCTCACTGCTTAGAGAAATCATGCATAATCAATTTTATTGTAGGGATATTGAAATTTACCTCATTTAAACCTCTATCACTTTGACCTCATCTCATGCATCATGGTAGTCTTTGACCACACATGCTCCATTGATCTCTTCAATATTGTCTTTGATTTAGTAATGCTAGATAGATATCACTTTGACCTCTTGAATTTAATATGAACCATTGATATAAATTAGTATGAATACTCACTCACTATTTATATTTTTAATAAGATCTATCTTTATCTCTTCTTGATGTTAAACTTTGAACACTTGTCCTCATCTCACTACTTCTTGACATCTTGGAGCAAATACACTCTGTCGATCTTTTTGTAAGGAGCTCAATCTTTAACCTCATTAACCAACTATAACTTTGACCACTTTGACTTCAATCACACCATTAGATCAATCTATATGATCTCCCTTGAAGATTTTGATGTTCAATTAGTCTTGATATTTAACTTCATGCAAAATAGACTAAGTATGGGGACCATTGCTTATCTACCTAGAAGGCTAAATTTGGACCTCAATAGCTATTGTTGTGCTTAGATGCATGATCTAAAATTTGGACCATATGATCTCCTCACATAGGATAATATAACCATGTATCCAACTAATCCTCAAACCTTAATATGTATGAGATATAATTCCATTAATCTACTCACTCAGATATTTTTTGCCACAGAGCCAACTGCGTCAAGAACTATTTGGAAGGCCAACTTTGCACATGCATATCTTTTGATGTGCTTCATCCCATGAATTAGAACTTAATGGAAATCAACTAGGTGTAAAACTAAATAAACCCATATGATCATTTTCTCTTTACACTTTCACACGTGTGAAATATAATAACATCAAAATGCTTACTCGGCTCTTCTTGCCACATTACAAATTTGGCTAAGTATGGGAAAACACTGTCAAACTACTTAGGAACCTAATTTTGCACATGCATATCTATTTTTAATATTAGTCACATGATCTGATATTTATCACATAGAAACTAGGTAAAAAATTTATCACAACCATATGACCAACTCCCCCTGACTCATCCACATGTGGTAATGGTGATGTCAACAAACTACCTCCTTAGATTTTTTTCCACTATACCCAAAATGTCTAGATGAAAAAAATGATCAAATAGATGAAAACCACTCATGCACACAAGTAATCAAATCATTCTTGACTTCTAATAAGACCCCTTTCACATGTTTAATACTTTAAACTCATCCTTAATTAACCAAACATACTTTAAGTATACTAGGACAAACACATTGCACACTTTGTCATTATCACTCAAACTATTAAGGCACTTCATCCACTCACTTGGACACCTCTATGACATCATCATAACATCATTGACAACTCTCCAACATGTCAATATTAATTATATTCATTTCAAAGTAAATATTTATTAATTAAGCCACCTTTAGATGCATACATGTAGTAAAATAAGTAAAATTGCATAAAATACTCTAAATGGCATAATTATGTGGGTTTGACTTCCCGCTTTAGAGTATTATAAATATAGGCAATGATAAATTATCATAGGCATGATCAGGTTCAACTCATCCCATTACACTCCCCCTTTTTATTTCCATGTTTTCAATTATTACAAGCCCTATTAAGGATTCAACTTTGAATAAGTCATTTGCAAATTATGTGAATGAATCAGAACATCAATTTTTCACACACAAACATGTTTTAAGTGACCATAAATGTTTTTCACTAATTTAGATTATTTTATAAATAGGATATAAATGACCATAATAAGATACTAGTGCTAGTCAATCTTACCCTATTTTTGATAATCCTAACCCTAATTAGTTGTAATCATAGTTTCAATTTCACAATCATAGTTAGATAGTTGATAAATTTTAGCCACTTTCTAGTTTCACATAGTCAACATTCAGATAAAAAAATTACTAAGTCTATTGTGTTGTTCATAGTTAACCTTCATTCATTTGATTATGCTTTATTGATTTTAGTCCTTTACTTTCATTCTAATTGTTACAAGTTATTTTACATCTTTCCATATCTTTCTAATCATTTTAACTTAATTAGAGTTAATCACTACATTAATTTTAAATATTGAATGGATAAAGAGAGATAAAGTAAAGTTAACACTTATATATATATATATATATATATATATATATATATATAAAGAGAGATAAAGTAATAAAGATAAATTAATAAATATCTATGCACTATCTACTATATATGTGAATGAATGGATAATAAACTACCTAATATATATATATATATATTCAAATTAGGTAGTGTATTATCCATTCATAGTTTATATATAACTACCTAATTTGAATATATATATATATATATATATATATATATATATATATAAAGAGAGATAAATTAATAAATATCTATGCATTATCTACTATATATGTGAATGAATGGATAATAAACTACCTAATTCAAATTTTAATAAATGAAAATATTTACTAAGGATTAACTCCCAATGCTAACCTTTGTATCACATTAAATCTCACTGAAGTCATCTTAAACTAAATAAACATCTTGTTACTAATATTCATATTGTATTAATGTGAACATAGAATATCTTGTTAGTATGTTAGTGTGTGATGTGATGAGTTGTAATAATAACTCATAAATTATATGTTGTCATAGTTAGTGGTGAGTTGCGAGGCTAACTCATGTAGATTAATAGAGAGATATTTGAGATGAAATATGTTTGAGTAATTTTGGAGATATACTTGGGAAACTTTGAAAGATTATATGGGTTTATTGATATGCTAAGACTCCTTATTTTTATGAGTGCAATTAGTTATAAATATGTAAATGTCTTCAATGAATTATATCCCAAATGAATTGAGTATCAAATAGAATTTTAATGTTTATAAGATATTTCAATTTTTAGTAGTGGAGTAAACAATTCCCTAGGAGTGAAAAATGGTTTAATGATTTATTTAAAGGGTTTTTCCAAAATATGACCACCCTTCTTGATGGGATCCATATGTACATGTAGAGAATTAAAAAAAAAGTTTTTACTAGGATGTGATAGGAGTTACATTCCTTTGTTATTTCATTTTAATTATTATTTTCATATCTCTGAATCTTGATCATCGTTAGGACAACTTGGAAATTGATAAGTAATAGCAATCCACCATCAATTTGTGTGGTCATTTACTTCTATATCTACATTTTTCATGCAAAATAAAATGTGAAATCTATTTTCATAATTATAACAGTCATTAAAATATATATGGTTTCAAATAAATTTGTGTCATTCTCACAAATATGGAGTGTTTCTTTTTCTGTATTACCTATCAAAAGAAATTTCTACTAAATATGTAGAGCATTGTGACTCTAATATAATTTCTACATATCGTATTACGTTGCACTGGAATCATTTAAATATTTATAGTTTGTACTGACATTATAAAAAATACTCACATTCAAAAGGAAATTTGATATTGTAGAAACATTTAACAAAGAGGAGATATTTTTTTGTGAAATCTTGATAGCTGAGCACATTTTATTCAAAACTTACATTCTCATCATCATGCATTGGCTACACTTTTATATAGTGTCAATATATCTCGTACATTACATGTAGATCCATAAATATGTGTGTCAAGTTTATTTTTACATCGATCCTCATAGGTCCTCATCTATACATATCAACTACCAATTATCTATAGATACTAAAGCAACAAATAATCATTTATTGAAGTAATATCTGCTCCATTGTTTATGTATTGGGTTGAATGAGCATTTCAATAGGATATTTTTTGGATAGGTGCATTTTTATTCTACTAATTCTCTCCAAAAGATCTTTGTAATAGGATACTTTTTTGGATACGTGAATATATGCATGGATTCATTCATCTTTGCAAAGATATCCTTGCTTTCCCTTTGGCATAGCTTACATGAAGTTGGAACCCGTAGTTTCTTTAGTCTTAGGTCATTTAGGTATTTTATTTTATGATAGTTTTTTTTTTTTAGTTTGATCATTTAGTTTTGTATATTCTTTATCCATAGTGTTTTTAGGTGATTTATTTTAGTCCAAAAGTGTTGATTTTTTTTAAAAAAGAGTCAATACTGTAAGTATGGTTGAGCTACTTAGAAATCTAAACTTTTAATTTAATGTAATGGTCATTGAGTACTCATTTTCATTAGTATAGTTATGCTATACTAGAGTTGTTATCAAATTCAAGATTCATAACCAAATTTTTTATTGTAATAGTGTAATTAAAGAAAAGTAAAGTGACTTTTTTTCTACTTTGATATCAAACTAGATGTATTTGTAGACACCAAAATTATGTCTACTCCTTGATCGACTCCCCCTTGGTCCCCTTGGTCCACTTCTAAACGTTCCTAACCCACACACTTATTAATTTAAAATAAATTACCTATTTTAAATTAAATAACACCACCTATGACACCTCACCTTGCCCTTGGATACCTCATTTATCACCCTATGACAAATCTTAATTACCTAAGACCTATTTTAACCCTCCCACTAACCTCTCACACCTATTTAATTTGCCTTTGGACCGTTTTCCAATGGTACCTGAACTCGGCAGATGGAAGAACAGGCAAAAGGGTAATAATTACCTTTTTTCCCATTCTCTAGCCACCAACATCGGTCAACTATCGATCGATGTCAGTGGTATCGCCAACGTCGATTGCTTTAAAGACCAAATTATGACCCCGAATTTGACCCGAATGCTAATTCTCTTGCTCTCAAAATTTGACCTCTCTCTCTCTCTCCCAGACGTACACCAAGCATCACAGGCTATAGGAACTCTATAGAAATAGCTCTAGACTTTGGGTTTAAAATATTGCAAGAAGCCTTCTATATTAGCCGCATCGGGAACAAGCGTCCAACACCTTGGCTCTTCATCTCACCAGAGCTAAGTGTTTCTTTTGTCCTTTTATTTCAATATTTTTAAAAGCATTAGTAACTAGTCTCTATTTTGTTGTTTGTAAGTACTGTAGACCAAACTAAACTTGTCTTTCTTCCTGGAGAGGCTGAGAGGCCTTCCCCACATCCTTACCCTTTTTGACAACCTATCCTCTACCCCTTGTCCCTCTTAAGACTTTATTGACTTCCCTGCAATCTTACACAAACCTCCAAACTCCTCTAGACCTCCCAGACTCCTCTGTTGATCAAAGACATCAACCAAAAATCTATCCAAAGGCCCATTGCCCCTATCGATGTCATCAACATAATCAACATTGATGACATTGACCAATCGATGACGGCAGACTAACCGGCGTCGGCAACCTGACCAACCGATGCCAAGAGAACTACCAACATTGGTGACTGTGGAAGATCGATAGCAGAATACATGTACGCATTATCTCTATTTATTTTATTTAGTCTTTCATTATTATTTCTTTATCTGATACTCTTTTTATCAACTAGTGGATTGTCATCCCTCCAGGAAGTCTTTGCACTTCTGGGACCGAGCTTTGCTTGGCAGTCCACCATATATCTATCTAACATTTTCTCTATTTGAGTCTTACTCTTTCTATAGGTGTCATCCTCCACAGCCAAAGAGGAGCTCCTTCAATCGTCTGGATATGGTGTGCAACTTCATCCGGGTATCATCTAACCCCTGACCATTATCTCTAATTTCTTATTTCTTTTGAATGTGAAAAAACAAAAAAACAAATAGAAATAGTATTATCAATGTAATATAATGTACATATTAAGGTGTATGTGGGAGAAGGGAGGCAGGCAGTAGGAAAAATGGAACTTCAAGTAGTATCTTTCTAAATAAGTAGTCAAGATAGGAGTGTTGGGTGAATATTTTGCCGTCAACTAACTGATGACAAAATGAGGATATCAGCCACAGCATAAGGGAGATTTACACCACGAGGAGTGTGGCTTTACCAGATCAAGACGAGGTAAATCTCTCCTCTCATCAAGGGGAGGTTCCCTATCAATATTTACGTGCTGAATATATAGTTAAGCAGAAAATAACACACGAGGGTGGTATAACAGCATCTACCTCTCTTCTTTCAGAGGTAATGTACAAAGAACAAAAGAGGGAAAATCTTAGTCTTTAAGCTAACATCATTCCTCTTCTTTCAGGAATGATATCAAACGAAGAGCAAGAGATTACCTGAAGTAACAAGGTCACAAGAACGCTCACGCAAGCGCAAAGTCTTCCGTAGCCTTTCCACAGATTCGGAATCAGTATAACCGTAGAATGAAGTGAAGCACAAAGTCTTCACCTGAAACTACAAAAGATAAAAGAATCTCAAAAGTAGAAGTAGCACAAAGTCTATCTCCTACCCTCGAAAAGTGCCCTTAGATAATATCAACACATTCACTTTGCTTATTAAGACAGATAAACAAGAGGTTATCAGGAAAGAGTACATAAGAAACTATTTCCTAGATGACACAGATAACTTCAACACAAAGTCTGAAATCACTTGCTTCTCATTCATTTGACAAAATCTGATTTACAAATCTGAGCACAAAGTCTCAAAAGTTGCTTCAATTTCAGCAGAGTGTTTGCTCTCTATTTCTCCAAGATCCTTTTACAAATGAGGTCTCCACTATATATAGGGAGAAAATCCTCAAAAATAGAAAATAATAAAATATATAAAATATCCTGGTCAAAGATGACTCATCTTTGACTTTTAGATATTTTTCTGAAATATTTACATGTAATTACATATTACAAAATTGCATGTAAAAATGTCCCAAGATAATTACAAAGTGCATTTTGAATAAAGCACGGAAGAACAACTTCAATTTCATGGTCTTCGACTTCTTCAGAGAAACTTCAGTGATCTGGAAGCACTTTTGTTGAAAAGACGTCGATGAAGAGGGATCCTTCACAGAAACTACAGCAGGAACCATGATTATGCAATCAGGAGAAGAAAGTAGCGATCTGGGAGAACTGCACATTTGCTGGTCACGATCAGGGAAATGCGCTTGAAAGGGATGAGACGTGAGCAGGTCCAAAAGTGAAAAAAGGGGAGCGGGCATGGAAAATGAAAATTTTCCAAAGACAGCAAAAATGAGGGAAATGTATGCAATGGTGGGAAAATTTCCCACCTCTGCATAAAAATATGCAATGGTGGGAAAATTCCCCACCTTTGCATAAAAATATGCAATGGTGGGGAAATTCCCCACCTCTGCATAAAAATATGCAATGGTGGGAAAATTCCCCACCTCTGCATAAAAATATGCAATGGTGGGAAAATTCCCCACCTCTGCATAAAAATATGCAATGGTGGGGAAATTCCCCACCTCTGCATAAAAATATGCAATGGCGGGGAAATTCCCCACCTCTGCATAAAAATATGCAATGGCGGGGAAATTCCCCACCTCTGCATAAAAATATGCAATGGCGGGGAAATTCCCCACCTCTGCATAAAAATATGCAATGGCGGGGAAATTCCCCACCTCTGCATAAAAATATGCAATGGCGGGGAAATTCCCCACCTCTGCATAAAAATAGAAGGATAAAAAAACTAACTCTGAAAAAGCCAAAAATTGGTCCCCTACTCGCACCGGGACCATAACAACTTTCACCCTTTTGGGAAAAACGTAAAGAAAAGATGTCACAAACTTAGAAACATGTTAGTTGAGCAGGCACGAGAATGAGAAAAACCTATCTCAAAAAAAAGGGCTTAGAGAGACGAAAAACGAAATGAACAAGTTTCGTAGGGGTTGTTCTAAAAATAAGCGCAGCTGATTTAGGGAACAACAGCTGGCTCCTGTTGGGGAACTGCCTTCTATTGCAAAAAGTAATTGAAGGGAGTAGAATCCAAAATCTCCAGTGCCTTAGAAGCGTGCCATTGGGCCACGGAGTCAAGCTAATCAAAAAGAAAGGCTCCAAAAATGAAAACAAAACAAATCAAAAAGACTATACAAATATACAGGTGAATTTATTTGGTACTTCAAGAATTGAAGTACTTTGAATGCTGCCCCTCAAGAGGCAGTGACAATGGTGTTCTATCCTGATAAACCAGCAAGAGGCCATTTTCTCCCAAGAATTGATGATGTGTGAATGGAAACCTCCACCAAAAAACCAACTTCCTGTGCCTTCCCTTTGGTTTTCTCCTCTTGCTCCACAGCAAAATCTGTCTTTTGACCCGAAAACCATGAATCTTTGTTTTCTTGGCGAAGAGTTCTTTTTTCTGATCATGATGCGTAGCAACATGGTCAACTACCATAATTGGTTGCTCTTTTGGTTCTATCCAGCATCTGATTTGATTGTCCTCATTTGACACCCGCCACTGATTGGCACTATCAGGCCCACTTGTCGTTATTTCAGTTGAACCAATTTTTTGGTTGGCATTCTCAAGGGCTTTAATAGGCTCTTCACGAACCTCTTCTGTGGTCAAAAAATAATTACCCTTGCCTGAGGACTCAAATAGAATCTGAGCCATAGGAGATGACGTTTGGGTGAACATGTACTTTGTCTCTCTCTCAGGAAGCAACCTTTGCATCACACCTTTCACAGGAATTTTTGCCTGGGATAAGTCCATGCTCAATTCTCCTCCGACATCCTTGCAAAAGTTTCGTCCAAGTAGAATGCCATATGAAGCTGGGACGTCAGCCACCAGTACTGTCATCTTGATCCTCTTGTCAGGGAATGCTGCAAATGCAAATTGAGCATCTTTGATTTGCCCCAATAGTGGTACTTGTTTGTTCTCCATAGAGAAACATCTCCCAAAAGTTTTAGTCAATGTAAGACCAAGAGATTTTGCCACTTTATCAGGCATGACGTTGTCAGATGCACCAGAATCGATGACACAATTGCTCAACTTGTAACCATTTATTAACAGGGAAACATAGAAAGGTTCTATTTTCCTAGGAGCAACTGGAGGAGTCACGGCAAGATTATTTTGGGTGGATACATTCTTTGGGGGATCATGAGTTACCCTCAAAATTTCTTGTCTTACAGGGATGGCTATACCTTTCACATATTCTGCCAACATGTCCAACTGTTCAGGATGGGCTTGTAGAAATTCAAATTCAGACATTTGAATTTTAGTCTTTTTGGCATGCTCAATTATGTCAAATGTCTGAATTAGACTAGGGACAGAGGATGGGAGTTCACTCTTTTGGTTTTTGGGATGGGGAGGGCTGGCTTGCGAAGTTGAAGTAGAGGATGCAGGGATGTTTGGGGTACGTACCTTTTCAATAGTCACCGGGTCCTTTGGTTGGAAGGGTAGAGTGGTTCCCCGCTTGGCAATTGAAACTGCTGGCTGAGGTTGCTCCTCTGTCTTCTCTTTATCAGCTTGTCGGGCTGACTGTTTCTGGGACTGGGTGAATATGGCATATGATCCCTCAGTTGCATTCCCTTCACTTATGGGTTCATCTTGATAATTTAGGTAGCCAATGACGGAGTCGCCAGCTAATTCTTCTTCTTGCTCTTCAAAGAGATTAGCATCATATTGTTGGTCCAACTCAGGTTGGAAAGGGGAAGCGTGTTCTGTTTCCAGATATCCAACCACTGAGTTAGTTGGAGGGGCTTCAAGGGCGAGGTTCCTTTGTGGGGGAGGAAGATGATTTGGCTGCCCTTGATTCCTAGCAGCATTGCCTTGGTACACTTGATTTTGAAATGTCCTCCTTGGCATATCCTGATCAGGAGAAGTAGACATAAGTTGGGCCATCTGTCTTCTGAGAGCTAGCATTTCATTTGCTAACTTTTGTACCATAGGATCTGTAGTAGCTGTAGAAGAGCTTTCAGCAGATGAAGAGAATCTATTTTTACTTGGGTCTTTTCTGATCTTACCTGCCAGGATAAGATCATCCTCAATCTCAGTAGCCAAATTTTGAGCCAATGCTAGATCCATAGCGCTAGCTCGCCTCAATAGAAAACTTACTTCAGGGAGCTGTGAGTTGATAAAAAAGCACTTGAGATTTTCCAGTGTAGGCTGAGCCACAGTTGGAATCCGGTTTCTCAACTTATTGAATTTAGCTATGAAATCCCTCATGGGTTCCTGGGATTCTTTTTTCATCTGTGTTAGCTGAGCTAACAAAGCATGTGCATCTTCAGCGGGTTTAAATCTAGCTTCAAATATGGACTTTAGTGTATTCCAATCAGTCACTGACCCGGCCTGTAAGTGATAGAACCAATCTGCAGCAGCACCTTGCAAAGTCTCCACAAAAAGTCTTACCGCCACATCCTCAAATTCTACGCCAATTACACCACATGCTATGGAGAAAGCAGCAATATGCTCATCAGGATGAACCTTTCCATCTCCAAAGAACTTAGGAAAATTTTTCCTAGAACTACGAGGTAGTTCATGCAGAGGTGGGGTTAAATTAAGAGGGCCGAAGGAATTACCCCACGGGCCTTGAGCCATAGTGACAATAGGGTGAAAAGGTGGGATAATGAACCTTGGTGGAGTGTTTATAGGTAGGCGGCGATTGACAGCGGGAAAAAGAGTTCTACCTTGTGTTGGTGACCTGACAACGCTGGAAGGAAAACTCTTGGACCGTTGAAGAGAAGTTGATGGAGGAAACAGATCAAAATTACTCTGTTGTGCTAATTCAAACACAGGGTCGACAACACCCTTAGATCTCTAACTTCTGGTATAGCGTGGGGTTGCCAGATTTTTAAAACAAAAATGGGACCGAAACTACTTCAAGTTGAAGCTTGAGGCTCCAAGATGTGCGTTCTTCCCAGCAGCTCTGGTTTTGCAGACCAGATAATATAATGGAGGCAACTGGTAAAGCTAAAATGATAATGGGTAAGACATGAAACGGAGTCGCCAGATTACGTAATGGAGAAGGGTAAGGACTGCTTCAATCTGAAACTTGAGGTTTCAGACTGCACATCCGATCCCCAGCGGAGTCGCCAAAAAACTGTTGGGTGAATATTTTGCCGTCAACTAACTGATGACAAAATGAGGATATCAGCCACAGCATAAGGGAGATTTACACCACGAGGAGTGTGGCTTTACCAGATCAAGACGAGGTAAATCTCTCCTCTCATCAAGGGGAGGTTCCCTATCAATATTTACGTGCTGAATATATAGTTAAGCAGAAAATAACACACGAGGGTGGTATAACAGCATCTACCTCTCTTCTTTCAGAGGTAATGTACAAAGAACAAAAGAGGGAAAATCTTAGTCTTTAAGCTAACAGCATTCCTCTTCTTTCAGGAATGATATCAAACGAAGAGCAAGAGATTACCTGAAGTAACAAGGTCACAAGAACGCTCACGCAAGCGCAAAGTCTTCCGTAGCCTTTCCACAGATTCGGAATCAGTATAACCGTAGAATGAAGTGAAGCACAAAGTCTTCACCTGAAACTACAAAAGATAAAAGAATCTCAAAAGTAGAAGTAGCACAAAGTCTATCTCCTACCCTTGAAAAGTGCCCTTAGATAATATCAACACATTCACTTTGCTTATTAAGACAGATAAACAAGAGGTTATCAGGAAAGAGTACATAAGAAACTATTTCCTAGATGACATAGATAACTTCAACACAAAGTCTGAAATCACTTGCTTCTCATTCATTTGACAAAATCTGATTTACAAATCTGAGCACAAAGTCTCAAAAGTTGCTTCAATTTCAGCAGAGTGTTTGCTCTCTATTTCTCCAAGATCCTTTTACAAATGAGGTCTCCACTATATATAGGGAGAAAATCCTCAAAAATAGAAAATAATAAAATATATAAAATATCCTGGTCAAAGATGACTCATCTTTGACTTTTAGATATTTTTCCGAAATATTTACATGTAATTACATATTACGAAATTGCATGTAAAAATGTCCCAAGACAATTACAAAGTGCATTTTGAATAAAGCACGGAAGAACAACTTCAATTTCATGGTCTTCGACTTCTTCAGAGAAACTTCAGTGATCTGGAAGCACTTTTGTTGAAAAGACGTCGATGAAGAGGGATCCTTCACAGAAACTACAGCAGGAACCATGATTATGCAATCAGGAGAAGAAAGTAGCGATCTGGGAGAACTGCACATTTGCTGGTCACGATCAGGGAAATGCGCTTGAAAGGGATGAGACGTGAGCAGGTCCAAAAGTGAAAAAAGGGGAGCGGGCATGGAAAATGAAAATTTTCCAAAGACAGCAAAAATGAGGGAAATGTATGCAATGGTGGGAAAATTTCCCACCTCTGCATAAAAATATGCAATGGTGGGGAAATTCCCCACCTTTGCATAAAAATATGCAATGGTGGGAAAATTCCCCACCTCTGCATAAAAATATGCAATGGTGGGAAAATTCCCCACCTCTGCATAAAAATATGCAATGGTGGGGAAATTCCCCACCTCTGCATAAAAATATGCAATGGCGGGGAAATTCCCCACCTCTGCATAAAAATATGCAATGGCGGGGAAATTCCCCACCTCTGCATAAAAATATGCAATGGCGGGGAAATTCCCCACCTCTGCATAAAAATATGCAATGGCAGGGAAATTCCCCACCTCTGCATAAAAATATGCAATGGCGGGGAAATTCCCCACCTCTGCATAAAAATATGCAATGGCGGGGAAATTCCCCACCTCTGCATAAAAATATGCAATGGCGGGGAAATTCCCCACCTCTGCATAAAAATATGCAATGGCAGGGAAATTCCCCACCTCTGCATAAAAATATGCAATGGCGGGGAAATTCCCCACCTCTGCATAAAAATATGCAATGGCGGGGAAATTCCCCACCTCTGCATAAAAATAGAAGGATAAAAAAACTAACTCTGAAAAAGCCAAAAATTGGTCCCCTACTCGCACCGGGACCATAACAACTTTCACCCTTTTGGGAAAAACGTAAAGAAAAGACGTCACAAACTTAGAAACATGTTAGTTGAGCAGGCACGAGAATGAGAAAAACCTATCTCAAAAAAAAGGGCTTAGAGAGACGAAAAACGAAATGAACAAGTTTCGTAGGGGTTGTTCTAAAAATAAGCGCAGCTGATTTAGGGAACAACAAGGAGGATGGAGGAAATGGAGGAAGGAGGTTGAACAAAGACCTCTCATCAATCATAGTGATGGTGCCACCTTATCATGTAGTGATATTTGTTTTTTAGTTTGATTTCAGTTTAATGTGTTTTCTTTCAATTAGTTCAATAAAATCTCTATAGTGAATTTTGGGAGAGAGATGTATGTTCAAATAATCAAACTCTTAGGGGTAGGATAAGATATCGAGGTAACTCAAAATGGATTATTGTCCATCTAGTTTGTGAGCCATAAGAATTTGTAGGATTTAGAATTTGGGAGTCTAGGAAAAGGGTCTAGGAATTATCCAACACCATTTATTAGGGAATCTATGCCTTTATGAGGGTATAAGAGAAAACTTCATGGGGCTTTACCTAGTCTATGTAATGACTTCAAGGAACAACATTTTTAGGATATCTTTCTCTTCTCCCATGTTCACACCAAGGGGGGAATGTTATGGATATTTTTATTGTATTCATGTGAACATAAAATATATTATTAGTATGTTAGTGTATGATGTGGTGAGTTGTAATACTAACTCATAAATTATATTCTATCATAGTTAGTTGTGAGTTGTGAGGCTAACTCATGTAGATTAAGAGTGTGAGAGATATTTAGAATGAAATATGTTTGAGTGATTTTTGGAGAGATATTTTGGAGACTTTTCAATATCATAGGGGTTTCAATATATGCTAAGACTCCTTATTTTTAGGAGTGAAATTAGCTATAAATATGTAATTGTCTTTGATGAAAGATAACCTGAATGAATTGGATATCAAATAGAATTTTATTGTGTATAAGATATTTCAATTTTTATCACATCTATAGCTAATTATCATATTTTTTGTCAAACAAATCCTAATGATCCATAATGCATCATAATGTAACACATCACAATGGGCTGACATTTTCAAGATATTACAAGAACATGGTGCATTGAACATGTCATGTGGATATGGAATGATAAGATGATCTTGTAATGGTTCAAAAATAAACTCTCATGCTTATAAGTCCATCTGAAAATTGTGTAAAATCCCTTCAATCATACTAATGCATACTAACATAAGGGCCCTAAAACATCACAAAATTCACAAGGTTTAGTTTCACATTATAACTCTTCAACCATTATAATATTTAAATCATATTTTTTGTATTTAACTTTGAATTTAGGTTAAACTAAACAAAGACATTTACAAATACTCTCACAAAGTTTTGCAACCAACTTAAAATTCACTTGAACTACAATCACCAGCAAAGTTTCATGGATGAACAAACAAAAAATAGGTACACATATAAAAGGTTGTGTAAAATAGATAAAAAATAAAATTATGCACAACAATACTTGTGCACAATATGCTTAACCTATTCTCTATTCTAAATTTTTATTTTGGTTGATATAAGATTACAAATGAACTTGAATACTCTTACATCATACACCCTGTGTAATAAAAAAACATGAGATCCTTCTCATGTACCTTCTAATATATATCTTAATGCTATTTATTATCTTTTAGCTTTAGGTGTGCTCATCCATGATGCATATTTAATGTCTCAACTCTTTAATTTTACCAAGTATTCTTTGTTCTCTTTTTCATACATTTACTTGTTGAATCTAAAAACAATCTCATTTTTGCTTCCTCATTCATATGCACCCTCAAATCAAATTATTCAAAATTTGTGATTGCACTTTTGCACTCTTCTACCCTTCATGACAAGGATTAAAAAAAATCTCATTAAAGATAGGAAATATTTCTATCCCTTCAAGAAACTCAATTTCATATTCATTTCTCATAAACTTTTGAAATAATCTGCATGGTCTAGCTTTCTCCAACTTTAATTTATCATATATTTATTTAGGAAATATTTATTTCCTTATTAATGAACCATAATATTATAAATAAAAATAAAATTCCAATAGGCCAAGATTATGAACAAAAACTAGTATTGATTCGTATTAAATGAATTCAAATAATTACAAACCATGCATAAATAAACCTCAACTCAGAATTAGAGTTGACATGCAAAATTTAGAACTCTAAAAATAATAAAATTCACCTACTATTTTTAGTAGCTGTTATTTTTAGTAAATTTTGTATGAAAATTCCCACATCTCTAAAAATAAACTAAACTCTAAAATTAACCTACCAAATGAATTTCAACTGAATTTCAAGTCTAGTTAAAAAAATATAATTTCTAAATTTAGAAAAAAAATTGAATATAATTTTTATATGAAAATTTCGGACCCTCAAATAGTCACGTATGGCCTCTAAAAAATATCAAAAATGTCTCATAATCAGAAGGACAAGCTATGCCACATTGAAATTTTTGAGCTGGTCATTTTGGTGTGAAGATGGGCTGAAACAGAGATACAAATCAAAAGTTATGGCTTCCATAAATTTGGCCTATTTTTTTACATCAATTATATATTCTAATACCATGTCTCCCACTAAATATTTCACTTATCTTATTTTCACAATTGTACTCTAAATATACTATGTTGTGTTTCTTTCCAACTATTCAGACACTAGTTGATGTAAATTGCACATATATTCAACAAAATATTCTAATTCAAAACTCTTCCTTCTTTCATATCTAATGTCACATAAATATTAAAATCCTCTTGGATAAATTCCATAAACAACTTTAAATTTTGTCCTTCCATTGTTTCTAGTAACTAAATTTTTATAATAAAAATCAGTGTGCACTAGAATTGAATCCCATGTCCTTGGCTTCCTTTCAATCAACTATCACAATAGATTACCAAAATTTTAGTTGAATAACTTCATCTATCCATATATCTATGTTTATAACTATTTTTCTACTTTCAGAAGATGAAAGAAACTATGATAATGGTCAGGGGTTAGATGATACCCGGATGAAGTTTGCACACCGTATCCAGATGACTGAAGGAGCTCCTCTTTGGCTGTGGAGGACGACACCTATAGATAAGAAAGACTTAAATAAAGAAAGTGTTAGATAGACATATGGTGGATTTACAAGCAAAGCTCGGTCCCAAAAGTGCAAAGACTTCCTTGAGGGATGACAACCCACTCGTTGATAAAAAGAATGTTGCTAGAAAGAGAAATGGTGAAAGGACTGAACAAAAGAAATAGAGATAATGCAAACCTATATTCTGCTATCAGTCTGTCACAGTCACCAACGTCGGTAGTTCTACTGGCATTGGTTGTAAGGTTTCTGGCATCGGTTATTCTGTCGATGTTGGTTGTGGAAATGGTCGATGTCGGTCAGGGCAATGGCCTTGGATGGGTTTTGGATGAGATTTATGGTTGACAGAGGAGTCTGGGTCTATTTGATGGTTTGTGGAGTTCTGTGCAAGATTGTAGGGAAGTTAATAGAGTCTTAAGATGGATAAGGGAGTAGAGGAGAGGTCGTCAAAAGGGATAAGGATGTGGGGAAGGCTTCTTAGCCTCTCTAAGAAGACAGTTAGGTCTGGTCTGGTTGATAGCTGGGTCTGGTTGATGAAACTTGGAAGGAGTAAGAAGAAACTAATTACAAATACATTCTAAGCTAATGAAATGAAATAAAAGAAGAATACTTAGCTCTTACATGGTGTAAAACTGGAGGTGTTTGAAATGCTTGTCCCTGTTGTGGTTGTAGCCAGAAGAGCGTTGGTTGAAGTCTGATAATTGATCTCAGAGAGTCCCTGTTGATGTCTAGGTGTGAGAGCTAAGAGAGGAAGGGAGTCCAAGAGGGAGAGAATTTACCTACCATTCAAAAATTTAGCATTCTGGGCATAGAATATAGTTTTAAGCCAACTGACATTAGAAATATCACCGACATCAGTCGATAATTGATCGATGCCGGTGGCTAGAAGATAGGTAAAAAGGCTAAAAATAGCCTTTTGACCATTTTCCCATCTACCGAGGTCAGTTGGTCATGGTTAAATGGTCGAAGGCAGGTTAAATGAGCGTGAGAGACTAGTGGAAGGGTTGAAATGGGGTCTAAGTAATTAAGATTTGCCATGGGGTGATGGAGGTATCCAAGGAGAGGTATCCAAGGTATGGTGTGATGGGTTATTAATTTAAAATAGTTAATTTTATTTTAAATTAATAATTGAGTGGGTTAGAAATGTTTAGGAGGGGATCAAAGGGACCAAGGGGGAGTCGACCAAGGAGTAGACACGATTTTGGTGTCTACATTTGCCCCTTTTTGTCTTGTTGGTTGTTCTTGACAAACTGCAAGACAAAAATAGGATTAAGTTGCCCCAGGTATGGGATGAGGTCATTTTTGTCCTATTAGTTGTTCTGATGAATTTTAAGACAAAAATAGGAGTAGGTTACCCCGATTATGGGATGAGGTATTCCCCCTCAAAGTGGGAGTCGAGAGAAGGGAACCTAAAATCAGGTGCCGATTTGATAAATAGTGGATGGATATGGTGAAGTTGGAGTGAGAATGTTGTAATAGTTGTGATTGCATGTATACCACTTCACATGATGGTCAGGTCAAATTGTCACAGTCAAAGGTCGAGGAGTGCTAAAATAAAAATAACCGGTCCCTAGCATTTAGTTGTAGCTAATTGAGTTATTCAATCCAAGCTGTAGCTCCAATGGTCATCATGTTCCAAGTATCTCAAGCTTAGGAAGTGCTCTTGGAAAACATGAAAATGTCACAAGTAGTGGGGATCAACTTGCTCGTAATCTAATACTTGTGAGGGTCGTAATATGATGCAGACAATTTTGCTAACTATTTGTGAGGTAGCATACATGTAATCAAAACAACTAAGGCAAAGTTGTTTCAAAAATGGTCATGGTCAGAGGAGATAGTCACGATCTCTAAGGTCATTGGTTGAGTTGGGTTGAGATAGATAGTTGGTTCATTAGATGGATGAACGAAGGAATGTGGCCGAGCTAACCTGAAAAGACCCCATGTCAACTGAGTGCTTGCTATATAGCCCCTATTGGAAGGGCCTCAGGCTAATGTAGTTTCCCTAAAAGGGAGGAAGGGTCAAAGTTATGGATTGTGTTGGTTGAGGTCAAGTCATGGTCAAAGGTTATATGGTTTTTCCATCAAGTAGATGAACAAATGAATGTGGCTGAGCTAACCCTAAAAGACATCATGTCATCTATGTGCTGCCTACATAGCCCTAATTGTAAGGGCCTCAAACCAATGTAGTTCAGAGGAGTAGTCAAAGTGGTCGATAGTTGGTTTGGTCATGTTAATGGTTGAGCACTTCCCATATGTCTGATGGTACATGCTTGAAATGATGAAGGGTATGATGATGCTACAACCTTTTCCATATTGTGTGATGGTGTATGCTGTAACATTAGTTGAGTGGTCTTTCATCCCTAGAAATTTTCCATATTAGTAATGGTGTATGCTAAAAATGAATTGAGGTTATTTATGCTTCAGCAAGTAATGGTTTATGCTTAACATAAATTGTGTGGTCGATAGTTTCCATGTGTATTGTTTTCCATAAAAACTATGTGAAACGGACTATGATGATGTATAATGTCATTCATGTTGTTGGTTTGGTCTGGTTTGAATTGGTTTGGTTGGGTTTGGTTGTGACTAAGGTGTAAGAAGTGAAAGGCGCATTGCTCTTTCATTGACAAGGACCATAATGATTGCATAGATGAGATTTTTTGGAAATAAAAGCCCCATTCATGCATTACATCATTGACCATTGATTAATGTTAGAGAAGTACTCGAATCACTTGACATTAAGTGAGCTCAAAATCCCTTGAGTATGTTGGGGTAATAAGTTGGATTATGTGATATGAGAGGATGGGGTAACCCCTTTTCATAGGAATAACCTTGCCCCTTTTATAGGTGACCCTAAGAATGACTATAGGTAAGTCCATGACTTAATAGTTTGTCAGTCAATTTTTTTTTTTTGGGTAGACTGATCAATGCGAGAAGTTCACATGGGGATGTTGTTTTGTTTTGTGGTCATTTGTGAATTTGATCGATGTGGGAAGCTTCTAAGAGAGTGTTGTTTGTAGCAAGATGTTTAGGCATAGCCATCCTTCGAGGGAGTGGTCTATATTTTTGCTTTATATATATTTTTGAGGGCTTTAAATAGTTGTCCTTCAAGGGAGTAGTCTATTAGCTACAGTAATTATGCAGCTGTCCTTCAAGGGAGTAGTCTACATTTATAGTTTTATGACCTTTGAATAGGTATCCCAATTTTTTTTTACTAGACTTTGGTTATGGACTTGACTACAGAGGTTTAAGGGTTTCCCTTTTATTCAAAGCATTCATGCTTGACAAAAGGGTTGACTAATGTTTGTAGGGTTGACGGTTGAAAGGAATAGGGATGAGGATAATGGGGATTGATCAAGGGATGAGCTCAAGTTAAACATCAAGTGAATGATCACTTGACTAACAATAAAATAGTCGAAGATGTAAGGTATAAAGGGGCTCAAGTGCTGGCCAGCCTTCAAAAGAAGACAGACGATAAGTCCCTGATCTATGTTTGTGTGTTATGTAAGGTCTAAGTCAATTAGGAGAAAACTTGCCCCATTTGCTTCTTTCCATATTGGTCACGTGTTGGTTGATACTTGGTTGGTTGATGTCTAGTCGATGTTAGTTGAGGCTTGGTTGATGCTTGGTCGAGGCTTGGTCAATGCTTGGTCGAGGCTTAATTGAGGTCGTGATAGTTAGTATAAAGGTGGATTGCCCCAGCTACTTGAGATAGGGATAATGTTTGGCAGATTTAGTTTGAGACGGCAAGGTCTTGATCTGCCAGGTTGGAGGCAGGAATCTTAAAATCATGAATGGTGACGGAGGCAATGGTTGGTAATGATTTGATTAAAGTGGCCAGTGGTTGGGGGTGGTTGAGGGTCTTCAGGTTGGACCACCACCACTTGTATGGCCTTGATCAATGTTTAATGATGTTGTGGAGAGCTTTGAATGAGGTCATACAAAGATGTATTCACAGAAGCTTGGTGAAGTGGTTTCACCATGGAGTCACGAATTGGCTTCAAAGATGTTGGTCGAGACACACCCAAGGTTGAAATTTTGGGTTTTGGTGATGGAGAGGGCTTGATGGATGGATATGTCCAAGGGATGGAAACCTTCTCTTTCCCTTTATCCTTCATGGTTTGTGATCTGGTGGCCACATTGATGGTGTTGATTTCGAACAAGGGAGACAAAGGTGGCAGAGGGACCATAGTCTTGCGTTGAGATCCTGGCTTAGGTGAAGATGTTTGGGAGGCATGTGATGATGTCCGTGATTTATTGAAAGGGTCAAGAGGGTCGCTGATGAAAGGGGTGCCATTTTTCAAATGTTGGCAAATGACCGCTTTAAGAGTGCAGCAATGCTCAGTGTCATGCCTAGGTGTACAATGATATGCACAAAATTTAGTGTCATCGAACCAAGATGGTTTTGGTCTGAGAGCTGATGAGTGTGAAGGTGAGGAGGCTTGGGAGGCATGAAATATCATCGATGGTTTGTTGAAAGTGTGGTCAAGAGGATCTTTAGCGAAAAGGGTGTCCTTTTTCAAATGTTGGTGAATGACAGCTTTGAGGGCACAACAATGTTTAGTGTCATGCCTAGGTATGCAATGATACACACAGATTTTAGTGTCATCGAACCAAACAGGTTTTGGTCTGAGAACTTGGTATGGTTTAAGAGGTGGGAGACTGATGCTAGAAGATTGTAACAATTGGCATAGTAGTAGAGCATATGAACCCACTAATGGGTCCGTGCTTGTTGATGCCCTAGGTGTTGATGACTTTTGTTTTGGAGTTGTAAGAGGAGTTTGTCATACCATCTTTTTGTTTGGCAGTGTGGCCGTATGCGTAAATGGCACCTTCATGGTGAGAGGTGTTGGATGTTTTAGAGGAGGTATGTTTTTGATTGGTAAAGGGAGTGATGGAGGTGATTTGTTTTTGCCAAGTGTTGGAGTAGGAAGCACTCCTATTAAGGTAGAAGGGTGCGGGCCCAAAATAGAGGGCAATGGTGAAGGTAGAGGAGGAGTTCTCCGACGTGGTTTAGTAGCCTTCTTTGGTATGGTGTGAGGGCCACTATTGTGTGAGGTGAGGCTCAAGTCTACCTTCACTTGTGGGTGAGTGAGGTTTGAGATAGGGTGAACACCAAGTGATTTAATGTGTCTCAGCATGGTGAATGCTTGTAAGGGTTTAGGTGATTATGAGGTTGAAGATGTGTCAGACTCATCAATCACAGGCAAAAAATGAGAAAGAACTATCACTGGATCTTCCTTGGTCGATATGGGTGAAGCGACAAGTTCTTCTCTTAGTGGAGAAGGAATTAGAGAATGTGGCTCCTCAAGAGGACAGAGGGTAGGGATGATTGTGCCTTCTACTTGTAGTTGAAGAGTAGGAAAGGTATGGTCCTCCATTGGTAGTAGGAAGGATGAAGGTGGGGCTAATGGCGTTGGTATGGTCAAAGCGTCCTCCAATATAAGAGAGGTTGATGGAGAACTAATAGGAGAAGAAGGTTTTTTTATCTGTGATGGATGAATAGGAGAAGAAGACTCTTCTACCTGTGATGGACAAATAGGTTGATTAACCTTTTCAGACTATGGGAGAGGTTGGTTAGGCATAACAAGAGAAACTGTGTTGACTGTGCGTATATTATGCTCTTGGGAGTTATCGATCATGGTCTGGATGTTGTTTTGGCTAGGGGGATGAGTAGGAATGGTTGTCTAAAGATCTCCATATTTTGGTTAGGTGGCGCATTTGGGTTATCCAAAAAAATATCCCTGTTGTCTATCATGTCTTAGACAATGTTTTTGAAGGTTTTGAAGTTGTTTATGTCGTGACCATTGACACGATGATAATGACAGAAGTCATTTTCCCTATACCATGTAGGGATAGCTTTTGAAGGGTCAAATTGAGGTGGTCAAATTTGAGGGAGATTGAGGACCCCCTGCTTGATGAGTTTATCCAACACAGAGGCGTATGATTCTCCAATTGGAGTGTATTGACATTGTATGTACCTTTATTGGAATTATTTTGTGATGCTTTGTGATGTTGAAGGTTGAGGTTGGTTAGTTGTTGTAGAGGATGATGATCTAACGACCATATTGTTTGCCACTCCTTTGGACTTGGAGTGGGAAGAAGAAGGTCTGGAAGAAGAAGGGTCATCGGCTTTTGCATTGGTATTATGCAATTTGACCTTATTTTCTTCAATCGCGTGGTGTTCAAGCTTCATCAAATGTGAAAAATGTTTGAACCCACAAGGTGGATGAGATGTGCTTGGCACATGCCTATGAAAAGAGCTTAATGAGCTCAGGTTGAGGTAAAGAAAAGGAGAGTTGGTTGATTAAGCCTCTCCAACAGGCAACAAAGTCAGTGATTGACTCATCGTCGAATTATCTGATAGAATAGAGGTCTGTAATGGAGACCTTTTTTGTGATGTTGATTGAAAAGTGGTTAAGGAATAATTTGGTGAGTTGTGTTAAGGAAAAGATAGAATGACTGGTAAGGGAGCTATACCAATCGAGGGCAGGGCCAGAAAGTGACATAGGAAATGTGCATAGTAACAATGCATCGTCATGTGCTATAAGGTAACAAGCATGTCTAAATGCTCATAGATGTTGTTACAGGTCTTCCTTACTCTGGAAGCGAGTAAACTTGGGAAGTTCCCACTGACTAGGATATGGTCGGATTGGGACTCAAGGATGAATGGGTTCATTACAGATTTGTTCATATGAGAGAACATTCTTTGAACCTAAAATAGATGTTTCAAGATTAGACATTTTGTCCATCAACATTTTGATTAGATCAGTTGATAGATTTGTAGGTGGGGTGCCTCCTAGGTTGTAGGGCACTTGGAAGGTGCTAAGAGGGGTGTATGATGTACTAGGTTACACTTGTGTAGGTGCAACATATTGGTAATTCATCATGGGGATAAATGTTGAAGCCAAGGGTGGTTCTGTCATAAAGCTAGAGGGTGCAGCATGACTTGATGTCACCAAAGGTGGTTGAATGGTGGCAACACTAGCCAAAGGATGAGTAGCCACCCTTGTGTTGATGGGTGCAAGAGTAGGCAAGATGGAGACAACTAGGTTTTGCAAAGGGGAAGAACTTTGTTGGATAGTTTATGGTTGAGGGGGTACAGAAACCCCAATGGAGGAAGGTCCAGCAATAGAAGGAGAGGCCACACTTTGAAGATTGGTCATGGTCAGGTTTAGTCGAGGTGATGGCCTGGGTGTCTATGGGTTGGGTTATGGAGGCCGTTGATATGGCTGTCGTCTCAACTAAGGAGGTTGGCATCCCATAAATTGGGTTGCCTACAGAGTCTCGCGTTTGGCTTCTCATGAGATAATGCTGAAGGGCCTTGACATTGAGGTCAAGGAACCTTTCAAAGTCTTGATCCCCTTTGAGAATAATTGAGGGTTGAGTTGGGGTTGGTAGGTTAGGAGTTCATTCAGTCTCTGAATGAAATTCCATTAGAGGACTTGATATAGAAGGCGAAGGCGGAAGTGGTTGTTGCCTTGCATGGTCAACAAGAGTTTTGGTTTGACTATGTGTCAAAACCATTCAAGACAAGATAATACGTCCTTACTAGCTCAAAAAACTAGATAAAAATGGAAAAGTGGATGAAGACAAGCAGACCCTAAATGTTAAATTCCTAAGAATAAATTTTTAGAGTCGTGTTGGCTTATGCCTTAGAAGAGTGTGTTTGGAAAGTTGGATTTTAGAACAGGTCCTAGAAGAAGTAGTCTAAGGTTGGTTTCAGGTTAGTTTTGGTGCTCAAGATCTGTGTTAGGTTCTGTACATGGCCTGGTGCTAAGGAGCTAACTCCCCTCACTTCATGAGCCCAAAGATAAGCTGGGTCACTTAGCCAGTATATACTTCCCCTAGAGTTTATACTCTGTCAGAGAATAGAGTGGGCTCTCCCCTTGATAGTGAAGTCCAAGTAGGATTACCAGGAAGGGTAAGGTATCCGCTAGATGATGAAATCCTAGTCAGGCCTTGTCTCAGGTATGTTTAGATGTTTGATTTGTGATAGTGGTCAGGTTGTGTAACATAAGTGCACTACGATTTATTCATAATGCAGTTTTAATTACTAGATGAGTGGACTAAATATGCATTCAAGTGGAAATGAGATGCAATAGATTTTAAGCCCAAATTGAAATGTGTGTTTGGATGTAGACAAGTGGAGAAAAGGTTGAAGAGTATGAATTTCACTACTCTAAGATGCATGAAAGAAAGAAAAAGAAGAATTATTTTTAACTTTGCTAATGGTGTCTTTTCGAAAGAGATAGAAGAAAAGGATGTAAGAAGAAACCTAATGCACCTATATGAAAAGTTTTCTTTTAGAAGAAAAAGTATGAACCCAAGAAAAACTCAGGTCCCACCAGGTGTGCCAGAATGTTTCTAACTATTTTTTTGCTTTTAGAAGATGAAAGAAACTATGATAATGGTCAAGGGTTAGATGATACCTAGATGAAGTTTGTGCACCGTATCTAGACAACTGAAGGAGTTCCTCTTTGGCTATGGAGGATGACACCTATAGATAAGAAAGACTTAAACAAAGAAAGTGTTAGATAGACATATGGTGGATTGCCAAGCAAAACTCGGTCCCAGAAGTGCAAAGACTTCCTTGAGGGATGACAACCCACTTGTTGATAAAAAGAATGTTGCTAGAAAGAGAAATGGTGAAAGGAATGAACAAAAGAAATAGAGATAATGCATACCTATATTCTACTGTCAGTTTGTCATAGTTGTCGACGTCAGTAGTTCTGCCAGTGTCGATTGTAAGGTTTCTGGCATCGGTTATTCTATCGATGTCAGTTGTGGAAATGGTCAATGTCGGTTAGGGTAATGGCCTTGGATGGGTTTTGGATGGATTTTATGGTCAACAGAGGAGTTTGGGTCTATTTGATGGTTTTTGGAGGTCTGTGCAAGATTGTAGGGAAGTCAATAGAGTCTTAAGAGGGACAAGGGAGTAGAGGAGAGGTCGTCAAAAGGGATAAGGATGTGGGGAAGGCTTCTCAACCTCTCTAGGAAGACAGTCAGGTCTGGTCTGGTTGATAGCCAGTTCTGGTTGATGAAACTTGGAAGGAGTAAGAAGAAACTAATTACAAATACATTCTAAGCTACTGAAATGAAATAAAAGAAGAATACTTAGCTCTTGCGTGGTGCAGAACTGAAGGTGTTTGAAACACTTGTCCCTGTTGTGGTTGTAGCCAGAAGAGCGTTAGTTGAAATTTGATAATTGATCTTAGAGAGTCCCTATTGATGTCCAGGTGCGAAAGCCGAGAGAGGAATGGAGTCCAAGAGGGAGAGAATTTGCCTGCCATTCAAAAAGTTAGCATTCTGGGTGCAAAATGCAATTTTAAGCCAATCGACATCAGAAATATCACTGATGTCGATCGACAGTTGACCAATGTCGGTGGCTAGAAGATGGGTAAAAAGGCTAAAAATAGCCTTTTGATCATTTTCCCATCTACCGAGGTCAGCTGGTCATGGTTAAACAGTTGAAGGTGGGTTAAATGAGCGTGAGAGGCTAGTGGAAGGGTTGAAATGGGGTCTAAGTAATTAAGATTTGCCATGGGGTGATGGAGGTATCCAAGGAGAGGTATCCAAGGTGGGGTGTGATGGGTGATGGGTTATTAATTTAAAATAGTTAATTTTATTTTAAATTAATAATTGAGTGGGTTAGAAATGTTTAGGAGGGGATCAAAGGGACCAAGGGGGAGTTGACCAAGGAGTAGACACAATTTTGGTGTCTACAATCTAAGTATGATATACTAAATTTAACTCTATCTTAGTGTTAAATTTATTCCCTATTATCCTCTAAAAATTTACAACAAATTTTGAATCTTTGTCTGATACAATTTTGTGAAATAATCCATGCAGTATTACAACCTCTCTAAAAAATGTTAGCAACATGTGTTACATCACTTGTATTCTTTCATGCAAAAAAATGTGAAATATTTGAAAATATATCCAAAACTAAAATTATGGAATCATTTCCTTTATATGTTAAATGTAACCTTAAAATAAATTCCATGTAGATATCTTCCCTTGGTTTCTCTAAAATGGGTAATTGTTTATATAATCCTGCATTTTGACTTCTCCCATTTATCAACTGGTAAATCCTACACTCCTAGACATAATTTCACACATATATACACATATTTTTTCAACATTAATTTTTATCCATTTGCACATATTTTTTCATTCTAAAAATGACTTGATAAACCTAACTATGTTTCTCCTTAGTCAATTTTGTGTGCATTGATTCTCTAGGTATGCAAAAATGTGCTCTTTAAAACAAAAATCCCTCTTGCCCAAAATAATATAGCCATGGTTTTATATGCACACACATAGGTTTTGTTTATTATTTCTATAAATTCTTGAAATATTCATCTTTTTTTTATAGTCCCTACACATATTCAAATCCCTTCAACTTGTATCTTGATCAATAAAAGACACCTAATACTCAACACATCTGCAAGTTTATTTGATTTACCACTCCTATTTTTCAATAAAAATGATGAGTAAGTTTATATAAACTCAACCTAATTCATATGTATTTGGTTCAATTTTCCCTAAAAATTTATGAATTGCAGTGCTTGATGGTCTATATATAACAAAAACTCCTGAAGCAAAAAGTAACTCCTCCAATTCTTAAACACTTGCACTATTGTATATAAATCATGATCATACATTGATTATTTATTATGTGCATCATTTAATTTCCCCTAAATTAATTAATACACCTACCTTATTGATTTAACACCACTCCATGTTTTATCACCCACATCATAATATGTCTAAAATACCTTATTAAAATCAAGAAACACCAACATTAGTTATTCAATCACATTTTTTTAGCTCTTGAAAGATATTTTTAGATATACTATATAAAATCTCTTTTATATCTCCCATAATAAATTTAGTGATATATGCACATGACCCACTAAATTTTCAAATTGACTTCTTGTAAAAACTCTCAATCCATGAAAGCTTTGTGCTTTAAATGTGCTATTAGGTGACGACCATTCATGGATAGGTTGCACCTTTTTGTATCCATCTTAAAACCTTATCCAGAAACTAAAAATTTAAAGTATATTAAATCCCCCTTAATTAATCTACATTTATTCCAATTTACCAATAATTTCTCATCTTAAAACCACTACAACACTTATCACAAATATACAAAGTGTTATTCCTTCATCCTATTGAAAATCAATGTCATCCAAATATACAATGGAAAATTATCTATAAATGGTTTCAAAACTTTGATCATGGTTCTCATGAATGTAATAGACACTTTTTTCAACCCAAATGCTATGACCAACTACTCATATAATAACCCTTCTTACATTTTCAATGTAGTCTTCCACTCATCACCTTCCCTTGTGTGGATTTGGTGATATCCACTCTTCAAGTTATTTTTTCATGAAGTAGTGTGATCCATTTAAATAATACATAAAATAATCCATTCATGGTAATGGAAATATGTAGTTCATATTAATTTTTTTGATGGATCTATAATTAGTGCACATCTGCCATACTCCACATTTATTTGATGCTAACACTATTGGAAATGTGCACTAGCTAAAAAAAATCTTATCAACATTTTATCTAATATCTCCTGGGATTTTTTTACACTTATAATTTATCCTTAGGTTTAAAAATCTATTCCTTTTATTGAAAAATCAAACATGTAATTATATCCATGTGATGAATTATACTCATGGGTGGTAACCCATTTCCAGATCATTTTAAATAATCTTTACAAACTATCTCAAAAATTAATTCACTTCATTTGGAAATTATTCTTATATATCTACACTTATATCTCATGTGGGATTAATAATTATAAAAAATAATTCTCTCTCCTTACTTACCTCTTTCTGGAGTTATTTTCCCAAAACCATCAATATTTCTATACCATTGTCCAATTCTTCACTCTTACTGCATAGGACTTAAAGTTTGCTTTCTTCCATCTTTAAATAATGTATAAGTGTTGTCATAATAATGATTTTGTGACTTATGATAAAACTTCCAAGGCATTCCAAGTAACGTATGGCATACATCCATGAGCATTATGCCACATAAGACTTCTTTGAAAGTATTAGTCTAAAAAGTTATGAGATAATGTTCATTAGTAGAATATGATGTCCCTTTAAAAAACATATGAAATATTATTTGGACTTAATATTCTCAATCATATATTTAAAAAAAATATTTTTGCTGCTACTATCAATAATCACCTTGCATCACTTACCCCTAGACTTGTAAAAAGTTTTTATTAGATTATTTCTTAGTGCAAAACTATTTTCCCCCCTTTCTGGATTTAATAGCACCTTCTTCATCATGATATATTCTATAATTTCTAATTCATATATATTACAAATGATCAAAACATGTCTTCGTCATTTTTTGTGATATACACATTGACATCATTCCTCCTGCCACCATCATTGTGTGCATGTAGATACTTAAATAATCTATGTTTAGTTTCTCTACATCTAAATCATGTGCTATGAATATATGACCTCTAACTTGTTTATAGGAGACTCAAAATCTAGTAATATTTACTATATATCTTTTCACACTAGTATCATTATGTCGAGGAGTGATATCTTCTCTCTACTAGCTACCTCTTTGTACTTGAGAGAATTAAAAATCCCTCTCCATTATGTTTTAATTTGTTTTCTATGATACAAATTTATTTATACATTAAATGTGTATTGATACAATTATTCAATAGATTTCAATTAGATAATAAAAAAATCATCTTAATGTAAATGTGCAATCCATTCATGTAGCTTTAGATCTTCATGGTATCATCTTCAACATGACCCACTCTGATAGTGAATCTAAAATACCCTTCAATGTAATATTTTACACTCTTATCCCTTTGTCATAAAATTTTCAACTTATTGACCAAACTTATCTCATGAACCACATGTGTGAATTTAGTCTTCAAATTAATGATAAATCTATTCTAAGTGTTTATCTTCTCTTTAAAATCTCATAACCTTTCTATCTACACATTCACCCACCATAAATATGTGTGACCTTTTAATGTTATGCATGTAAATTTTGTTTTCTTGGGATATTTTATACTCTAATACTCAATTTATTTATCTTGCGTAATAATATAATCAATGAGTTATTCATGACTCAAACTCACTAAATATTTAGGTATCTAAATTCAATGTATTACTCATCCTTGTGACTACATGCAATAATATATCTTCAATTTTTTTGACCTCTTCTTAATATACATAGTTATAAGGTGTTTATATTACAACTTCATTTTCATCATCCATGATAACACCTCATAATTATTTGGTATCCATAAACATTAAAATATCTTACACGTTTCTAATCAATTCAATCAAGTTTAAAATTATTTTCACTTTGAGTGCTCTTGATGATATAAGTTCTCTTAGATAACTTGTAGTGAAACCTCCTCTTTTTTCTATTTCCTCAAAATCATTTAATAATCACTGAACCTTCTACCCAACACTCGTAACATAATATGTATTCATTATTTTCTACCCACACTCATAAATGTATAAAACATACTACATACATTCACACATAAGGATGAAATATTTCTCTCATATCATATGATGTAGTCACATGTAAGAGTCTCACTAAAAATATTCCTTAGACTAGGTAACCTTTATAATTAAACATGTATAAACAAAATACAAGAAAATGAAACAACATATTCAACATTATTTATTTGATTTTATATATTGAAAATACAACTTTCACACACACTAAAATAATAATAAATCTTAAATGATATGAATTAAAATATCATATCTTTCGATCTCTATTTGCTAACTTTTAATATTTTTAAGTTTATATGTCTATCACTCAATACACTCCTAAATTTCTATATCATTTGATGGTTCTCCCTCAAAATATAAAAAAAATCTTAGAACACAAGAGCAGGGGCATGTTTATAAATTTAAAAGACTTAAATACTTACAATAATGCATCACCACCAAACTAATAACCCACTATAAGTATTTAATATAAGATACAATCCTAAGGACTCATAACATATCATGCCCATAACACATATATGTGCACCATGATCATTAAATACCCATTACAATCCCAATCATTCATAACACATCATGATATAATATATCATGGTTTAGAAAATCACATCAGGATAGCATTCATAAGATCTCATGAAAAATGGCACACTAAACAAGTCATGCAGTTATTGTAACTCATGAGATCATCTCACAATGGTTTTAAAACAAACTCTTATACTTATAAGTCCATGATCAAGTTTCACACAATTACATCAATCATACTATTATGTACTAACATCATACTTAAGACATCTTAATTTTTTTAAAGCAATGTGCCCATTAGATCTCTTTAATCATTGCAAGAATTCAATCATTTTCTTTATGTAAAACTTCTAAAATTATGTTGAACCAAAACAAATATCTTGAAAAGAACTTAAAAAAAAATCACTATAAATTGACAAACTGACCTAAACTATGTGTAAATTCAAAGTCGCATGGAAGGACAAAAACATGGACACGTACAAAAAAAAAGATAAAAAAGAAACTTTGCAAGCAATAGACTTAGCTTATTCTATAATCTAAATGTTTTTGGTTCATTTAGGATTATAAGTGAACCTCAATCCTCTTGCATCAATTTCTTATTATTCCAAAGATATTTTTTATCCTAGAAATATTTCTTTTAAAATCACCAATGTGCAAACCTAAAATTACATTAGTTTGGTTCTTCTTTTGATAGTCAAGATACAATGTAATCTATTTTTTTTCAATATTATGCCCTTGTTTAATCTCTTTAAGACTACCACATAAATTATGATGACATGATTGAAATTAAAATAAGAGAAAATAATTCACATGACTCTTGAATATATTGTAATGTATGAAGTCATTGATACACCTGATATTTTTTGATGATGAAGAGATGTTGTTGAGTTATCCAATTTCACATCACTTTCTTAAATTTAATCATATTATAATTTCCACTCTCTTAAAAGAGGATTATTGTACAAAATGTGCCACTTTATTGGATGACATATCTAGACCTATGTTGAAGAGGACTCTAATATAGTTGAAAGACAAAATAAGAGAAAACAGGAGGATGGATTTTAGGTCTTTAAGACCTAAAATCCACAACCATTCCAACAAAAAGACAACTGCTAGTCAAAGTGTTAAAGTTAAATATTATGATTAAAGTTTTCTCATTTTGGTGCTCTTGATGGTTAAAAAGGTGTTGATGATGAATATGAAAAGAAAATAAATGATATTGACTCTCATTATAGTAATAATTTAGTAAAATTTATTGAGGTGATCCCACCTAATAATCCTAATAAGGAATATTTTATGAAATACAATCTTCTTATGTGTCTTATTACTTTTTTTAAATATTTTATGTGATTATACTTGATACTAGTGCTAAGATAAATTTGTAGGTGAAGATTACTTAAGTCCCACCTTGTTTTAAAAATAAATTCTTTGAAACTATTTAAATGCAAATTTCAAATGCTAATCTACCCTTGTATCTTTTGTTTTTATGGAATTAATCTTCATTACCCATATGTCAGATATTCATGTTCCCAAAATATATTTGATTTTATTTATAATGTTCCATAATCTAGGGACACATATAATAGTATCCTTATGGACAAATCAACATATACTACTCAAATTAATTAGGTGGAATAACTAGTGAAGAAAAGGAAGACACATGTTGAGAAGTTATGGTCATGAATGTTAATGCAGTGTCAATGTTTATGAATAAATATACTCCTTGGATTCATAAGTCAAAGATTTATTTTAAGACAGATGATTTGGGGAAAATTCATATCAAATTTACTTATCCAAAATTTTGAATAAAAAATAAGAAATGTATGTGTTCAACGTTTTAAAGTAAGACATCTCATATAATGGTGTCATGAACCACCTCATGTCAACCTATCATAAACTATGAAATAGATAAATAAATATGGAGTATCCAAATCAACTTAGAGTGAATATGTAACTTGGCCAATATTTTTAATATTTAACATCTCTTATATCATCTAACAAGACAATAAACCCACATTTGTTTTCAAGTTTTTTAATAGAAATGAACACTTTGTCTTAGGTTGGAAAATTAATCAATTTAGTTGTGGTGAGAATTAAATACTTGTAAAGTGTCCAATAATGAATCGAATATTTTTATATGAGATTTTAAATTGGTAAAATAATATTCAATGTATTTATAGATAAATTAAAGAATTAAAAAAAAATTGATAGATAAAAAATGTTTATGGGATAGTATGCATCCAAACATAGTTTATATATCTCTTAATTATCTTTTGGTTGAAAAAACAATGTCTTCATTTTACAAGGATTTTATGATGATTGGAAATACAATTTTTAATTGAAAACCAATGCATTGAGAAGATCAAATGATTTAATAGAGAAAGGGATAAGGGTGTCAACCGATATGGTATTCAATCTTCATGATATTACTTAGAATCTAAAAAAGTATGTATTCAATTTTGATTGGAATTTTCAATCTATAAAAAATATGAAAGATTAATTTAAAAAATATGTTCAAGAACAATTGGGAAAAGTAAAAGTTCCTTATTGTGATGTAGTAATAAAATTTTCTAGGAACACCTACTTACTTGATGGTGTAAATAATGTTTACAATACAATCAGGTTATACGAGAGGGAAATTTCAATTGAGTTATACTAATGGAATACAAAGATCTATTCCATTTTTCATCCCACTTATCATAAGGTTAACAAAAAATGGAGCATTTTATAAATATTGATGGTTGGAAAATCCTTGAAACTATCAAGATGTAAGCAAGTCTCAACATGAAAAAATTGAAAAACCATACCATTTTCAATCAACTACTTGATGGGACCGAAACTCCCCAAAGCTATGACACAACTTGTCAGAATTAAGAGCACACATGATTACCAATGTATAAACAACTTACATGCGGAAATAACCAAAAGAACAAATAACTATCAATGAGAAATACACACAGAATATGAGAGGCAACACACAATTGTATTCAACTCATTACAAAGGAAATTACAATAAAGAGATCACACTCTTCTTCCACCTCTGTGAGGCTTCCTCCTCAAGGGCTCCAAGTAATCTTCCCACCTGAGTAATATTGTCTCATAGGTCACAACTAACAACTAACACAAGCTATTGTTCACCTCATTGTACATCTGTACAGTCGAGTACGAATAGGTACTCCAAGTAGATCTCACCATGATCCTACTGATGTATTGTTGTCACCTTGGATCTTACTTCCTCATCGATATCTGTTTGACCCTCGCATACACACATCCCTGTAAACCAGCCTGATCTTACTTATCACATGTAGATCTCCTCCATGATCTTGCAACACCCTGCATATCAAACCTGATCTTACATACATGGGGAATCCTACTTGATTCCACCATGGGAAGAACTCTCCAAGCTCTACATAGCTCTTCTAAAAATTCTCCACTTAACAATATAGCCCATGAGTCTATTATATAGATCTCATGCATACAATGATTAGACTTGTGGCTCAAGACTCTAGCTGGTCTTCATCATGCAAACTCCGTGTTCTCTTAACTGACTGTTCGTCAATAGTAGTTCTGGCTGCCACAGGTGACCGACATCAGTCCCTACCTTCCTGGAGGTGACCGACGCCAGCCGATATCCTGTCAATGTTGTTTTCCCCTCTGTGTACCCTGACAGATGTCGGTTTTGGCCTGTTGACGTTGGTGACTGTCAAGTGCTCAAAAACCTCCTTCTGTTTGCCTTAAGGTGTAGCTTTTAGCTCCACACCCTAACACTACTTTGTCTTAACTCCATACTAGGTCATTAAATGGTCCCCACACAAGGGCTATTAAAAAAAATGATATTTGACACTTGAAATAGTTATAGATAGTTATGCAACTACCTATTTCAAAATTACATATATATATATATATTATGAAAACCTTTTTTGAAGTGCATATTTTTAAATCTTTATTTATATTTTGTTTTTAGTTTTAAATCAAGGGAACATACCTTGAAAATAAAGGAGGGAAAATGTCCCTCATAGTGCTTCTAAAAATCCACATTTTTTTCATACAAATGTTTTTTCTCCAAAAACCCCAAGGGGATTCAAGGATTTCACCATAGTTTTCCATCCCTAATGTATGATACTACAACCATCACATTTAACCTACCTAAGATCTATTTGACCTATTAAACTCTCAAATTGCATACAAGAGTAGGGGTATACCTCTTAATTAATCACTCATTCATATGATGCACACCATGAGGCCTAGGATGGTAGTTCAAAAGAATGCACCTGTGTAATTAGAACACAAAATTATTTTAGGAAAAAATCGCAAATCATCACCATTGAGATCAAATCATTTGACCTTTATTTAGGAGCTATAACACCCATCACATATTTTATTAGCTATGAAAATTTAATATGAAGTTTATAAATTTTTTACCACGTATTATAATCAGTTATTGCCATGCATTAATTGTTGTGAATAATTAATGTGAGGCTCTAATTTTACATGTTATTGTGACTTCAACAATCTGATCCTTGGAATTTTTTTCAAGTGTTAATGATATAAATTTGAAAAATGTTAGGTTGTTTTTGGCTCAATTAAAGGTATAAACTATAGCTTAAAGAGTTCCACATTGAATAATAATTGAAGACCCAAGTATTTTGGTAGATCAAAGATAAATGTACTCTCTCCATCTATGTGTAGTAATGTTTAAGAACCATAACATAAATTATTAATATTCCTATGAGGGTCTATAGATAATTATTTCTAAATATGACACCACACCTTATCACCCACCTTGAACTCATGAGGTGTGTGGTGTGCATCATGGCACTTTTTATTTTTATTTTTTTATTTAGAATATTTTACAGGTACACAATTTAAATATTAAGTTATAACTTAAAAGACTCTTATGAATTATTTCACTATAATAAATATTCAAAAATATTTTTTAACATTATGTTATATACCTAGGAATATGATATTATAGACTATTAGGAATAATAAATAAAGGATTGGGGTGCAAATTCTTTATAAGTCATCCTACTAGCTAATTATAGTAAAAGTAATTAATAATAGTAGGTGGATTAGATTATAAACTATTATTAGATTCAATATATCTAGTCATAGTGGTAGGTGAGATGACTATGAGAATTTATTGTAATTAGCTGGGTCATCTATCTATATAAACATACCCCTTATACATATGAGGAAAATTAAGTATTTTTGTATGTCTTTGTATCTCTATATAGAGAAAATATGTGGATTATTTCATTCTAATAAGGAACATTGAAAGATGTTGCCCTAACTCTAAGGTTTAGGTATTTTATTTCTAAGTTGTGAGGTTCTTAACATCTTGAATTAGAGGAAAAAATCTTTCCAACAAATTTTTCATCATGCAAAGGTTTAATTGAGGTGATTTTTATGTAGCTATAAATATACTTTTGAGATATTTCTAAAAATTATTCACACTAAAGATTATAATAAATATCAAGGGAGATATGGTCATGTAATGTTGATCATAAAAATCAACTTCATATTTATAAACATAAAAATAATTGTGTATTACAAACATAATAAATTCTTGCTTGGGCATAAAATTGGGTAAAATGTTTTTATTGAAAAGTAAAATTTAAGACACTTCTAACACATACACATTTGTCAATTTTAGAGCATTATTTAAGGAAATATATTAATCACAAATTATTATTCTAAGATCACCTAACAAATTAGTAATTCATAGACTTTGGACTTCAAATGAGCATATATTTTAGGTAAAGTACCTGATTAAGATGCAATTTTTTAATTATAAAATAGAAATGTAAACCTTTAATTTGAGTCTATATTTATTGAAATTTGAGGGAAAAAAGGATATGTAATCTTATATTTGTTTTCATCCTCAAAACCCTAATTTTTATGGAATTTTAGATAATGTGGTTGGAGTTTTTATCTATAGATGATGATATTAATGTTAGAGAATGGAAGTGCCAATTTATTGAGGGTAATTTTCAATTATAATTTTGGCACTTAAGTTTTCCACTTCATCTCAAGGGTGTCATGACCCCACCTTGAGAAGCATTTTGTTGTTAGTGGCATGTTAACCTTGTAGGATAATTTTATCCAATTGACATTATGACTACTCAATATAGTTGATTACCTTATATTAAGACACTATGATATTGATTGTGATGCATGAATTATTCAAAAAATATATACGCCTATTTTAGTTATGAAATATTCTTTTATTCTATTCATATCAGATGCTATTACTATAGATGTATAATTTTGGAGTAGGTACTATTGATGTTTGATTCAGTGGGTGCAGGCATATGTCGAGTGAGTTGGGCTCATTAGTGGACTTCAGTTGCTAGGAAAATAAGAAAGGTTTATGAGCAGTCAGGGTGTTACTAATAGGTAAAATATCAAGGTGATAATTATAGGCATGGTTCATACTAAGTCTTTGATTCTGATGACTTCATTTTATTTGTCTTCATGTCATTTTGTGAATGATCTCTTGTGTCATTATTTTCATTTTGCTTGGATTTAATGAGTTTTGGATCATTAATCATCCCTAATTATGTTATGTGATCAAGTGTCATTTTTCATGTTTGGGATTATGTTTTGAGCCTCTTTAGTGTTATGGTTTTAAACTTATTTATCTCCCCATTATATTTTATTGTGAGAACTTGGGCATAATCCATGATAATTTATCATTGAGTTAATAGTCCCCTTTTGGAATGGTTGGACCACGACTTAAACTCTCATGGAATTTTTATGAGTTTGATTCACTAATAAAAGGGAATTTTTTTAATTATATCATAGCCTATCATTAAATTCCCTAAGGCATATCATGAATTTACCTTTCCATGGAAAAAAATTTGGTCGTGGCATAAGAAATATGGGATGTGACTTAACCTGTTTTTATCCTTAACATGTTCATTATTTTGAATCCCTAGCATATCATGGAGTTATTCATTTCATTTAAAAATCCAATATTATGGCGTGACCCTATGGGATGTAACTCATCCAAATTCATTTTAATCTTAGAATCATCATGATTATTATTGACTCAACTTGTTTTATTTTTGATATTGGCATTATTATTTCTTTTTTTTGACTTGGAAACTTGGGGAAAAAGTGTGGGTAGTTTGGGGGAAATGCTTTTGGTTATTAAATTTATTAAATTTTGGCTTGATTCCTTGAGATTATTTTCCATACCTCAATCTCTTTGGAAAATGCCCAACATGGCACCCTTGGTAGCAGTATTACGTACAAATGGGGGAAGGGTTTGAAAGAAGAAAATATCATTATTTTAAGGGTTGCAACCTTCTACCTAGACAACGTAGGAGTTATGGTAAAATAGCTTAGATGTGGCTAGAAAAAGTAGACCCAAGTCCTCTTGAGCATGTAGGGAGATGGTAACAAAAAAGGGTGGAACAATCTAAAGTGTCATGACTCACTGATAAATTGTCAATAAAATCCACAAGTACGTATTACATCAAATTTTATATAGGTCTCTATTGATTGGGCTTTGATGGAAACAAATACAATCCATGCTAAATTCTCATTTAAAATAGACAAATCATTTATATCTATTTTGGATAATACAGTTGAGTATTTTGTGGTTTGAATTTGATTAAAAATACTTAAATTAAATGCATATATGAACAAATTGATTCAATTATGTTTTACCTTGCTTGGCATTTTTATTAATTTTAGCATTACTTCACTAATAAGTCAAATCACCTGTGTGGTTATTGAGTATTTTTTCTTGCTATAAAATTATTATTTGAATCAGTCATAGGGATGTAGGATATGCCCTATGTGGGTTATTCCTAAAACCCTATTAATCAAGGTATTGTATAATACCCAAGAGCTATGCATTCATTCTAAAATGTTGATGGAAACATTAACTCTATGGATTTTATAAAAATGTGGTTGCAAATTAATTTTGGCCCAAAAATCTATTTTAGGGGCTAGGTAAAAATGAATATCTAAGATTTTAGGTTAAATTTATCTATGAATAAAATACATATTATAGGGGTTTCAAATATTATTAAAACATAGACAAATTTTATGGTCATATTGCACCCAATAAATATTGTAACCCTAATGTCATGGAAACAACTTATCCCTTATATCCCCCACTATAATTAGAATCAATAAGGTCAATACTCATACTTGATAAGGGTTTTGTAATTGATTGGTTGTTGATTTTATACAAATTTAATTTAATCATTACCAAACTTAATTTTATAACCTCTTTCATTTTATTGAAGCATGGATGTGCTTAAAGGCCAAATTAAATATATTTTCTATTTTGGCCTACAAGGTTGGTTAGGTATGTGTATATGCCTTATTTTTGTTGGGGAATGTTCCTATGATGCCTTTAGACCATATGACAATGGGTTAATCTATCAACCATTCTATGTTTTAAAATTAATGTGGATGAGTATAATTTGGGGTTTTTTTATAATGGTTGGGCTTAGCCTCTTATCCCTTTATAGTTTTACTCATAAACTACCTTGACCATGGTATGTAATATGAAACCCATAATAATTTTACTAAGTCTAAAGGCTTACAAGTGAGTTGTTTTAAATATGTTTATTGGTCATAATTGTCCACATTTGTAAGTGGTAAGTAATGCCTTCTTGACTGGACTATATATCATGTTAAATTTAATCCAATATCTTTCCTTGATATTATTTTGGTTGGATTTCTTGTTAAAATCTTGAGTTGTTGAATGGTATGCTAATTCAAGGAAGCATGAGAATTATGAGAAACAAAGTTCAGCCTGACATTTCAAGTAGTAAATCTCTAAAAACATGAACGTAGATTTACACCTAAATTTTCCTTCTTAAATTTGAAGCTAATGAGCTGAACAAAACTCTTATGCTCCCTTAGATGAATGTCTTTTTCTTGCCTTGTTTATGGCTTGAGTTTTGTACAAGTTGTTATTGTTTTTCATCTTGGTTAACATGTTGGATGTGGTGTTATTGTCTATTATTAGTGTTGTTTTATTAAATGTTTGACTATTGAGTGGTATACCATGGTTGTGTCATTTGTATGCTCATAACTTTTTTATAAAACTTGAATGCCTGATTCCATCATCTAGATGATGGTTGGGTGGTTAGAGCCACCAATGGTTGGGCTCATCAAGTTGTACCTTGGGGTATGTCTCCTTCTAGATCATGTACTTATCACCTATGGAGTAGATTTCCATGCTTATGATTGTTGGATCCAACATGTTAGTATGTTGTATATACTTGATGATCATAATGGTTTTATAATCTAAATGATTCATATGACTATGTTATGAGACTTATATCTTGGATTATGGAGATATGACATTGTTATATTGATGATACACATGCATGGTAATGCATATCTCATATGGGTAGCATCATGATGCATGGGTATCAAGTGGTTATTGAATCACTTATGTGATTCTAATATTTCATGTTTATTTAATGGCTATAACATTATACTCTTATAGTTTACATGATGAAATTAAAGGGATGTTATTCTAATATTATTTGATAATAGATGAATCCTTATGTTAAGCACTCTTGACTTCATATTCTCTAGTATTATAGTCTTTATCATTTTAGCATAAAAAAGTGAACAAAACTATATAATGTTATTATTGTTTACATTTTGTCATGAAAAACATCTTTCTTGAGATATTTTATGATTAAGTTGAAATTCTTGATTGATTTGACTAAACTTATACGTATGTGTATACATAAGATTGTAAATTGATCTCGAAGAGAAATTGGTTGTTTTTATTAAATTAGTCTTGCTTGAACTCTTCTTATGCCAAATGTATGAAAAATTGGCTTCCATAAGATGAATTTATTATTAAAAACCATAAATTTAGGTTAATGGATCATGAAATAATGTATAGGTTGTGTTATGATTTGCAAAAGCATATCACTTATTAAATTAGCATGTTGAGTTTAAGAAAGATAATATTATCTTCTTATTATGCTTTTGATATGTTGTAAGGAAAAACTAAGACATTATGGACTTAATATGTTTATTGAAATTACTTGCATTTGAACTTGATAAACTCTTATAATTTTTAGAATTACCTATGTATCAACTAAGTTATGTTTTCATGAATAATTTTTATTAAATAGATTTTATATAGCCATAGCTGTAGCTATTCTAATCCCATGAGATGATTTTTTTCAACATATTAATTTTTCTTGAATATCTAAAACTACTCATATACCTATGGGTAGCATGGGATATACTAAGAGGGGGGTGAATCAATATATCATAAATCTTATAAACTTTCCCTTAATCAAATTCCACTTAACCAAACATTCAAGATATGCAATAAAAACTGAAATAATAAGCACCACACAAGATAGAGAGAGACACCAGATTTAACGTGGAAACCCAATATGGGAAAAAATATGGAGAACAATCTCAAGTATATGAATGAACACCAACTTGTAGGAACACCAAACCCTTTGATAAGCACCAACACAACTAAAATTTGTGAGCACTAACCCACAAGAGCACCAACCCACCGGAGCACCAACCCCTTTGATGAGCACCAACATAGCAAAAATTTGTGAGCACCAACCCATAGGAGCACCAACCCCTTTGTGTATACCACACAACTATCTCTCAATGTCGCTATCTCAACAAATGATAGTTCATTACAATATCTATTTTCTCTCTCTCCTTTGCTCTTCTAAGCTAGATATAACAAATACAAATCATACTTACTCTCCCATATTACAAATGGCTTCTCAAGCCTTTATTTATAGATTTCCAAATGACCTTTAGCCTTCACAATTTGTGACCCTTCAATCCTCATGGAAAATGGTGCCAAACTTGCATGACACTTCATGTCGTTGCATTTGAAAATTCATATGGTGACCCTTCATAATCAAAAGCATCCTTTCCTCTTTTGTCTTTATCTTGGTGAATTTTTGTATTCCTCAAAGTGTCCCTTCATGAGAAATTGTGCCCTTCCTCTTTTGTCTTCACTTGGTGACTCTTGGAATTCCCTAAGATGACTCTTCAAGGGAAAATGTGTCCCATTCTTCTTTTGTCTTTATCCTATAACTCTTTGACTTCTCCATGGGCCTTCTTTTGACTTATATGCAACCAAAAATATATTCATTAATATTAAATAAATATTAACACACATTAGCAAAGATATAACTATTAAAAACATCATTAAATGCAATGGGGCCTTTATCACCAATAATGCTAGACCTTTGACATCAATGACAATGTTTCCAACAATCTCCCCCTTTATCATTGATGACAAACTCAATCTTGAAACTTCCACATCCTGAAACCTACACATATTGTCATTTGAAAAACATATAGTAACTCCCCCTTATTGTAGTAACTTGTACCTATTCCTTGTACCTATTTCTACTCATGTACCTATACCTATTATTATCCCCCTTTGACATTAATAGAAAAGGGCCTACCTAGAGCTAACACTTAGCTCCCCCTCAATTGATGCTGAACTTCAATGGTAGGAAGTAAAATGAATTACTCCCAAATCCTCTTGTAGATCTTTGAATGTGTCCTTTGATCATGCCTTTGAGAAGATATCTGATAATACATATAAATCATTGCCTATCCTTTGAGCATCTGCAATCAACTCATTTGAATCTTTTATTCTAATCTCACAACCTTCTACATAAAAATTTAATGTATATCCCTAATCACATATTTGACTTACACTTAATAGATTATGCTTAAGACCTTTTACATAAAAAACATTCTTAGTATTGGTTCTACCATTATCCAAACTCAAAGTACCTTTTACAACTATCCTGGCAGTGGTTTTATCTCCAAATTTCACTTTGACACCATTGATTTCTTTAGAGTTATGAACTTACTCTTGTATCCTATTATATGCCTTGAATATCTGCTATCAATGAACCATGGTTGTGCTTCATTTCTTGCATGCAAAGCTATCTGTATTGGCATAGAATCTTCAGGTTATTTTTTCTGCCATAAACATATATGAACCTTGTTCTTGATGAATGGAACCTTGAAACTCTAGTCCTTCTTGACTGAATTGAACATGATTCTACATTATCAAGCTATGTGTCTAAAGTTGTTACGCTTGCAACATATTATGGCCTCTTTATCAAAGCTTGATAGAGGATCAAAAGAGTTGTAGCTTTTGCTTGACTCTACATGAATTTCCTTCTCCTTATTTCTAAAACTGTTAGCTCTTTTTCAACATTCTAATTTTTTATGACCATATCCATTTAAAACACTTTAAATTTTTTTAAAATTGCATATGAAAGAAACATTCTAATAGCCTCTAACCTTAACACTAGTGTTTCTAATGCAAAATTGCTTTCTACATTCAAAGAAGAAATAAGAAACTAAAAGAAATGGTCAAGGCTAGAAGTACCTGATAAAGTCGTGCGCACCGAAATCAGACGTTGAAAGATTCTCCTCTTTTGCTGTGGAGGAATGACACCTGTGAAGAAAAGGCTAAAACATGGAAAAATGTTAGTCAAAGATATGGTGGGCTGTCAGGCGAATGCCCGATCCTGGAAGTACGAAGACTCCCTAGAAGGATATCAACCCACTGATAAAAAAGCAGAATATTGGACAAAAGTAGATAATAATGAAAGATAAAATGACAGAAATAAATGACAGAAAATAAAAGAGCGTACCTGATATGCAGCACTGTTCTGCACAGTCACCGGCATCGGTCTCTATGGTGCCGACGTCGGTTAGGAAGGTGCCGACATCGGTTAAGGTGCCGTCGTCGGTCGGGGTAGTGACCGGCGTCGGTAGGGGTAGGTTCTGGGAAAAGTCTGAACAGGTTCGGGACAGGGTCTGGGCAAGGTCTGAGAGAGGCGGGACAGGGTCTGGGCAAGGTCTGAGAGAGGTGGGACAGAGTCTGGGAGAGTTGGGACAGGGTCTGGGAGAGGCGGGATAGAGTCTGGGAGAGTCGGGACAGGGTCTGGGAGAGTCGAGACAGGTCTGAATAGAGTCTGGGGGGTTTTAGTCTGGACAGAGGCAGGGATGACAGAACTGATAAATAATAACTAAGAAAGAAATGAAATAAATAGAATAATACTTACCTGCCAGAAGACGCGATGAAAGCCATAGTTGGAGTCGAATTGAATGCAGATTGGTTGATGCCGAGAGTGTTGATGCTGAGAGTGTTAATGATTGAGTTCGTAGGTTGATGGAGGAATTCGCAGGTTGGTTTCTCAGGGTTCGATTGATCAGCATTTTGAATAGCGTTCAGGATCTGGTCTCGAATGGTTGGTGGAGGTTGATGAAGGTAGGGGATGGGGACGGTTCCAGAGACGGTTCGTCAACCGTTTCAGGAAACTGAATGGTAACTGGTAACAGATAACGGCAAGGTGACCAATGTCGGCAGGAGTGCCGACGTCGGCCGATAGGTGACCGACGTCGGCGACATCGGTCGGGTAAAGACCGATGTCGGCAGATGCATAATGGGGATAGAGTCTACCTTTTGCTCTGTGCTCATCTTTACATGCTGCCAGGGTCAAGGTTGGTGGAACAAGTGATCGACAAGGGTTCAATAGGCGAAGAAGAATAAGACGAGGAATGACCAGGGGAGTCGACATGATTTTGGTGTCTACATTTGCCCCTTTTTATCTTGTTGGTTGTTCTGGATGAACTGCAAGACAAAAATAGGAGTGAGTGCCCCAGGTGAGGGATAAGGTATTCCCCCTCAAAGCAGGAGTCAAGGGAAGGGAACTGGGAATCGGGTGCTAATTTGACAAAGAGTGGATGAAAAAGGAGTGAGGGTGAACGCTGCAAAGGTCGTGATTGCGCGCATACCACTGCACGAGATGGTCAGGCCAAAGTGTCGCAGGTCAAGGGTCGAGGAGTGCCAAAATTGAAGTAACCAGGCCCAGCATTTAGTCGTCTGCTGATCAGGTCACTCAATCTAAGCTGAAGCTCCAAATGGGTCGTCGCGTTCCAGGTATCCCGGGCTCAGGAAGTGCTCCTAGAAACATGAAAAAGTCATAAGTAGTGCGGATCAACTGGCGTGCGATCTTATACTTGTGAGGGTCCAAAAGGTCTGCGCACAATTCTGCTAACCAGTCATGAGGTAGCATACATGCAAAAACAACCAAGGCAACAACGTCTTGGAAGTGGTCGAGGTCAGAGGAGATAGGCATGATCTCCAATGGTTGGTGGTTGATGGATGGATGAAAGGATGCGGCCGAGCTAACCCCAGAAGACCCCATGTCAACTGAGTGCTGCCTACATAGCCCTGGTGATAGGGCCTCAGGCCGATGTAGTTCTCCCTAGAAGGGAGGAAGGGTCAAAGGGATGGTGAGGAAAAAAAGATGTTGCAGCCTTTTCCAAATGGTGTATTCTGTAACATTGGTTGAGGGGTTTTTCATCCCTAGTAATATCCCATATGCGTGATGGATGTATGCTAAAAATGAATTGAAGTCTATTTATGCTTCAGCAAGTAGTGGTTTATGCTGAACATAAATTGTGGCGAGTCGATAGTTTCCATGTGTATTGGTGTCCATAAAAACTAGGGTGAACAGGATAGGTCATGTTGATGGTCTGAAAAAAGAGTTGAGCGAAGTTGATTGACAAGTGATGAGGGTGGATGTGACCAAAGTGCAGAAGAAGTGAAAAGCAAATTGCTCTTTCATTGACAAGGACCAAAAAGATAGCATAGATAGGGGTTATGAGAACCAAGAGCCCCATTCATGCGTGACGTCGTTGACCATAGTTATGTTAGAGCGGTAATCGAATCACTTAGACATTAAAGTGAGCTCGAAGTCCCTTGAGCAGGTAATAGGAGGAGGAAAGAGGGTAACCCGTTTTAAGAGTAGAGATAACTTGGCCCCTTTTTATAGGAGACCCTGAGACAACTACAAGCCAAGTCCGTGACTCGTTTTTTTTTTTTTTTTGGCGCAGACTGATCAATGCGGGAAGCCTGCATAGAGATGTCATTTGCTTGGTGGTCAGGTTGTGAAGCTGATCAATGCGGGAAGCTTCTAAAATAATGTTGTTTATTGCCAGAGTAGTCATAGCCATCCTTCGAGGGAGTGGTCTAGATTTTTGTTTAATATAAAGGCTTTTGAATAGCTGTCCTTCGAGGGAGCAGTCTATTTATTACAGCAATGATAGTACAGCTGTCCTTCGAGGGAGCAGTCTATTTTTTTTTATTTTGATATTGATATAGTGACCATGGATATGTTTTGACATCTTGATTTGTTTTAATAGAAATGTGAGTCATGGACAAGACTGTAGAAGGTCAAGGGCTCCCTTTTATTAGGACAAAACATCCATACATCATAAAAGGGTGATAGGAATTGTTAAGAGGAATAGGGTTGAAAGGAAGTAGGATGAAGAGGACGGGGATTGCTCAAGGGACGAGCTCAAGTTAAGTGTCAAGTGGATGAATACTCGACTAGCAGTAGAACGGTCGCAGATGCAACGCATTAAGAGGCTCAGGTTCTGGGCGTCCATCAAGAGAAGACAGACGGTAAGTCCCTGATCCATACTTGTGCGTGATAATAAAAGGTCTGAGCCAATTAGGAGCAAACTTTCCTCGTTTACTTCGCTCCATGTTGGTCACGTGTTGATTCTCTTTGAGGACAAGGTCTCCGATGTTGAAATCTCGTTCTCGCATATTTTTGTCATAGGTGCGCTTGATGCGATGTTGATAGACATGGAGATGATTAAGGGCAGCAAGACGGTGTTCGTCAAGTAACTCAAGTTGAGCTAAGCGATCTTGACGAAAGTCATCGTTGGAAAGGATATCATGTAGAGAAATGCGGAGAGATGGGATCTGTACTTTGAGAGGTAAAATAGCCTCTGTTTCGTACATGAGAGAAAAAGGGGTAGCACCCGTGGAGGTTCGGATGCTAGTGCGGTAAGCCCACAAAGCGAAGGGAATGTGAATGTGCCAATCCTTGCCTGTGTCACTGACCACTTTCATGAGAATTTTGGTGAGAATTTTCTTGGAAGCCTCGGCCTGCCCATTTGCTTGTGGGTAGTAAGGCGAAGAGAAACTGAGTTTGATGCCGAAGGAGTCACATAGCTTTTGGACAGTTTTGTTTTTGAAGGACTTGCCGTTATCAGTGATGATTTTATGAGGGACACCGAAACGACAGATGATATGGGTGTTGATGAAGTCGACGATCTTATCGGCTTTTGTGGAGACGAGAGGAATGGCTTCCACCCACTTGGTGAAATATTCAGTGGCTGTGATGATGGATTGATGACGAAGAGACGAATGAGGGTTAATCTCACCGATGAGATCTAAACCCCACTGAGAGAAAGGCCAAAAATCCTGAGCAACTTGTAAGGCGTGACTAGGGAGATGAAGCAAGTTAGAGTGCTGCTGACACTTGATGCAATGCCAAACATAATCGCTACAGTCACGATGAACGGTAGGCCAATAATAGCCCAGACGAAGGATGCGCTTGGCAACCGAATTCCCACTGAAATGTCCGCCACAAATCCCGTCGTGAACTTGCTGGATGGCGTGAGATGCTTCAGTGGAGGTGAGACAACGAAGAAGGAGGCCGTCGAAGCCTCGCTTATAGAGAAGACCCCCTAGCATGGTATAGCGAGCAGTACGCTTGATAAAAGCTCGTCGTGCATTACTAGAGAGATTGGAAGGAATGATAGAGAGAGATAAGAAGTCCACAAGTTGCTTATACCAAGCATCTTGTGGGCTTGGGTCTATAGTGTTGACATGATGAATGTGAGGAGAGATATATGAAGGCAACGGCACACGATGCACCGTGACAAAAAGTCTAGATGCAGATGAGGAAGATGGGATATGGGAAGCGAGAGAAGCCATAGTGTCAGCCAACTTGTTCGTGGATTGAGGAACAGTCTGCAGGAGGAAATGATCGAAAGATGCAAGGAGAATGTCAGCACAATTTTTGTACCTTTGCAAAATTTCATTTTTACAGAGGTATGAACCGTTGACCTGATTGACGACGAGCTGCGAGTCACCGAAGATGTTGATGGACTTGATGCTGAGAGATAGGGCGGTCTGAAGTCCCAAAATTAAGGCCTCATATTCGGCCATATTATTGGTACAATCAAAGTCGAGTTTAAAAGACAAAGGCATGGGCTCCCCTTCGAGTGGGATGAGAATGACCCTAGCACCTCCACCTAGTTGACATTTGGATCCGTCAAAGAACATAGTCATCTGATAGGTGGTGTCGTCGGAGGAAAGCGCAGCGATAGACTCGTCAGGGAATTCACACTGCGAAGGTTGAGTGTCAGGAAGAGGGGCATGTGCTAGTTGATCAGCGATGGTTTGCCCCTTGATAGATTTCTGCTGGATGAATTCAAGATCGAACTCAGCAAGCAGCATGAGCCACCGAGCCATACATTGATTCTGATATGGCTTGGAGTGCATATATTTGAGAGGGTCGGTGTGGGTGATGACAAAGGTTTTGTGACTGAGAAGATAGTGGCGAAGTTTAGTAGCAGCAAAGACTAACGCCAAACAGAGTTTCTCGATATGGGTATACCGAGTTTCATAGTCGACCAGTGTTCGGCTGATATAATAAACGGCTTGCTCATGGTGATGCTCGTCTCGGTGTGCGATCATGGCACCTAACGAATGGTGAGTGGTTGAGATATAAAGGTAAAAGGGTTGGTCATCTTTAGGTGGAATGAGAACTGGTGGAGAGACCAGATAGCGTTTTAAGGCTTCAAAAGCCTCTTGACAGTCCTTATCCCATGTAAAAATGACGTCCTTCTTAAGGAGATGATGAAAAGGTTGGCAGCGGTCAGAAAGCTGCGAGATGAAGCGACGAATGGACTGGAGCTTGCCTTGCAAACTGCGAAGCTGCTTGAGATTGGTCGGGGGAGGCATTTTGAGAATAGCGCGAATCTTGGCGGGATCTATCTCGATGCCACAGAAGGAAACGATGAAGCCGAGAAGCTTGCCAGAGAGGACCCCAAAGACACATTTCTTGGGGTTAAGACGGACATTGTATTGAAGAAGACAAGAAAAGATGATGTTGAGAATGGTCAGATGGTCATGGCGAAATTTGGATTTGCCGAGAAGGTCGTCCACATAATCCTCCATGATTTTGTGGAGGAGATCGTGGAAAATGTAGGTCATGGCACGCTGATAAGTGGCGCCTGCATTCTTCAAGCTGAAAGGCATGACTCGATAGCAAAAAGTCCCCCATGGGGTGATGAAAGTAGTCTTGTGCTGATCTTTCGGAGCAATCAGGATTTGATTGTATCCTGAAAACCCGTCCATAAGAGATAGCATCTCATGGCCGGCCGTAAGATCAACGAGCTGGTCAATGTTAGGAAGAGGAAAGTCATCTTTAGGACAGGCTAGATTAAGGTCACGATAGTCTGTGCAGATTTGAATCCCCCCAGTTGCCTTGGTGACTGGGACGATGTTAGAGACCCACTGTGGATAATCAATGGGCTGGATGAAGGAGACAGAAAGGAGATGCTGAAGTTCCTCCTTGACAAGGAGGGTAACGTGAGGATGCATCTTTCGAAGCTTTTGCCTAACAGGATTAGCCTCTGGTTTGGTGACAATGTTATGGGTAACGATGGTGGGGTTGATGCCAGGCATATCACTGTAAGTCCAGGCAAAGGCCTTGCTATGGTCGGAGAGGAACTGGGTATAGTCAAGCTGCTCCTGAGCGTCTAAAGATTGGCCGATCTTTAAGACATGAGGAACATCAGAAGAAGGAAGGTTGATGTCAATGGTTGATTCATTTAACATAACCTGGGTCTCAGAAGGAAGGGAGCGCTGGATGAAAGAATCATCGGCGCCCATGTAGGAAAGAATGGCGTCATCGTCAACGCAGTGAACAGTGTGAATGGTTGCCGACTCATCTTCGATCATGGTGGGAAGAATGAGAGGGAGAGACTTGGATACCCCATTGAGCTGATAAGTCAAGGGGTCCAGGCAGATGGTGTTTATGGAAAAAAAAACTAGGAGGAATGGAAACCACTGACTCCGTAGGTGAAGGTGGCGAAATAGGCGAGTGTGGAGGAAATTGGTCAAGGATTGGTTCAGGATAAAGGTCTACAGGGTCTTGAGTGGGGTCGTGATATCCCAGACCATACCGTTTCTTGGCGTCATCATCATTGAGCGGTTGGATAGGCTGATGGGAGCCCTGCTCATAGCGTCCGAAACCAAAACCCTTCCATGCACACCTGTAAAGGTAAGTATGTGCAAAGGCGGGGTTGCCAAGAAACGAAAAATCTGATGTGAAAGGTTGGGGTGAAGAAAGAGGATTACCATCAGTAGGAGCTTGATTAAGCCCTCCATAGATGAGGTTGGTGCGGAGGTGAGGGGGACCATAAGGTATGATTATCCCGATCCGATGGTCGTAGCTGGGGCTGTGATGAAGGCGTCCATACTCTTGCGGAGTTTGGAACATGTCTAAAGCCAACAAGCGATACTCTCCCAATGAAAGTCTTTGGAAGACGTCTTCCATGGGGTCTGTGGTTGTCGCTTGAAGGGGAGGTGTAAGGGCGACCGCCTGTTGCGAACTGGTCGAAGCTTCCGCGGATGGAGGCGGTGCCGAGGTTTATGGCTTGATAGGAATGAGGACATCGTTTGGACGGTAGGTGGTATTGCATGTTTTGAAAGGCGAAGGGTCAGCGGGAATGGTGTGGACTTGTCCGTCATGCTCAAACTTCACACAACGGTGCAGGGTGGAGGGGACACAGGCCATGGCGTAGATCCAGGGTCGGCCCAGCAAGATGTTGTATTGGAACTCTCCTTCGATGATGTAGAAGAGCTCCAAGACTGTACGTGGACCAACGCGAATATGAAGGATGACTGTGCCAATGGTCGTGGTAGTGGTGTCATTAAAAGAGCGCAAGATCACGTCAGTTTTGGAGACGCAATTCTTGGGAAGAGCCAACTGATCAAAGGCATGAGTGGAGATGATGTTGATGCTAGCGCCCCCATCAATCATAACGCGTTTAATGCGTGTCCGATCAATGTAGGCAGTGATGAAGAGGGCGGCGTCCTGATCTTCTATGTTGGATGTAGGAATCTCAGAATCGCTGAATGTTATGGAGGCAACAGGGGCTAAGGAGTGGACAAGGGAAGCAAGTGGCTGGGGATCCTCAGGTTAGACCTCCGCTGCCTGCAGGGCTTGGATGAGGGCTTGACGATGTTGGGGTGAGGTTTGGACGAGATCGTAGAGGGACATCTTCACAGGCGTCTGGTGAAGCTGTTTCAACATGGAGTCGTGGATTGGTCCGAAAGAGGAAGAAGAAGAAGAAGAGGGTTGAGGCGCGCCAAGGATAGAAATCTTAGGCTTAGGCGGTTGAGGTGGATTGACAAAAGGGTAGGTCCAAGGGATGGCGGCTTTTTCTTTCGCCTTATCCTTTTGTGACCTAGTGGTAATGTGAATGGCATTGATTTCAAAGATGGGAGGTGAAGATGATGAAGGGGTTGTAACAGGTTGATGAGATGTGGATGGGTTTGAAGAGGTTGAAGGGTTATGAGAAGGAGTCGGGGGGCGGTCGAAAGTGTCCTCAAAGAGTAGAGTGTCTTTCTCCAGATAACGATGAATGACAGCCTTGAGGGCACAGCAAGTCTCGGTGTCATGTCCTGGTGTACGATGATATAAACAAATCTTCGTGTCGTCAAACCAGGAAGGTTTAGACCCGAGAGGTTGAAAGGGCTTGATGGGTGGAAGAGTTATGCTAGAAGTTTGCAAAAGTCGTTGCAAGATCAAAGAGTATGAGCCCACTAAAGGGTCAATGCTCATCGATGTATGCAATGTCGGTGACTTTTGCTTGGGCGAAATGGGAGGGGGTTTTCGTACCACCTTCTGGGTTGATGGTGCGATGATAGGCGGAGACGGTACACTCTTCGTGAGAGGTATCGCCCTTTTGGGAGAGGGTAGGCTAGCGGTAGGTAAAGGAAGCAAAGGAGGCAACCGGTTTTGGTTAGAGGTTGAAGCGGGAAGGACTCTGGTTAAGGTTGAAGGATGCGGGCCCAAAATGGAGGGCAATGGTGACGGAAGAGGAGGCGTTTGCCTCTGTGGTTTGGCAGTCTTTTGAGATTTGGGTTGAAGACTACTATTAGTTGAAGTTTGGGTTAAGTCCACCTTCACTTGTGGATGAGTGAGGTTGGAGACGGGGCGAACGCCAAGTGATTTGATAGGTTTAGGCAGAGTAGATGAGAGTTTTGGTTTTGGTGAAGTTGATGAAGATGTAGACAGTTTGGAAGTGGAGATCTGATTTTTGTTGATAGTCTTAGGAGGCTCCGTCATGGGCGGATTAGCAGCATGAGATGAGAGGGCCCGGGCTTGTTGAAGAGCTGTGAGACGGTCCCACAATCCCTGATGTTCCACTTTCCTAGAAGGGAGAAGTTCGAGTCTCTCCACTAGTCGGGAAAATGGCTGAGAAGATACGGGATGATGTTTAGGCTCTTGAGAAGATGCCAATGGTTGTGGGACTGAAGGTGAGACGGATGTAGTAGTCTCGGGCCCAAAGCATGGTGAAGTTGTGACAGGTTCATGTTTGGTTGGAGATGAAGGAGAGATAGGTTCTTCTCTGGGTGGAGAAGAAACTGGTGAATGAAGCTCCTCAAGCGGGTAAAGGGCAGGGATGATAGTGCCCTCCACTTGTGGCCAAGGAGTAGGAAAGGTTGGGTCCTCCATGGGCAGCAAGAAGGAAGATGGTGAAACTGGCGGTGCTGGTAAGGTCGAGGCATCCTCCAAAATGAGAGAAGTTGAGGGAGAACTAGCCGAAGAAAGAGGTTCGTCCACATGTGATGGACTGATGGATGAACTCACCTCTTGGGGTTGGTTAGAAATGAGGGGCGAGACCGTATTGACTGTTCGAATATTATGTTCATGGGTATTGTCAGTCAAGGTCTGGATGTTGTTTTGGGTTGGTGGATGATTAGGGAATGGTTGTTTGAAGATATCGATACCCTGATTAGGAGGGGCGTTAGGATTGTCGAGGATGAGGTCACCCTTTTCTAACATGTCTTGGACTATGTTTTTAAGGGTTTTACAGTTGCCCGTGTCATGACCTTTAACACGGTGGTAGTGGCAGAAGTCATTCTCCCTATACCACGCAGGGATGGCGCGTGAGGGATCAAATTGTGGTGGAGGTCGGATCTGAGGGAGATTGATGGCCCCTTGTTTGATGAGTTTTTCCAGCACAGACGCGTATGATTCTCCAAGTGGAGTAAACTGTCACTGTATGTATCTCTGCTGAAATTGGCGAGTGGCGCTCATGGACGTGGATGGTTCAAGTTGATTAGTTGAAGGTGAAGAAGAGGAAGATCTAACAACCACAGCATTTGCTGAAGCTTTAGATTTAGGATTGGACGAGGAGGGCTTAGAAGAAGGGTCATTGGTTTTGGAGTTGGGATTCTTACTCCGCAACTTGACTTTATTCTCCTCAACGGCACGTAACTCAAGTTTACGAGCCATCGTGAAGGCTTCATCAAAAGTGCGGAAGGTTTGAACCCTCAAGGTAGAAGAAATATGTTTAGCACAGGCTTGAGAGAAAAGTTCAATAAGCTCAGGCTGAGGTAAAGAAAATGAAATTTGATTGATAAGGCTCCTCCACCAAGCAACGAAATCAGCAGTAGATTCATCCTCGAACTAGCGAATAGAATAGAGGTCTGTGATAGAGACCTTCTTGGTGATATTGATGGAGAAATGATCGAGGAAGAGCTGGGCCAGCTAAGTAAACGTGAGGATGGAATGGCTGGGAAGAGAGCTATACCAGTCAAGTGCAGCACCCGAGAGAGATATGGGAAACGTGCGTAAGAGCAACGCATCGTCGTGGGCGATAAGGTAACAGGCATGTCTGAATTCCCGTAAATGTTGTTGTGGGTCTTCCTTGCTCTGGAAACGAGAAAACTTAGGAAGTTCCCACTGGCTGGGATATGGTCTGATGGGGATGGAAGGATGGATGGGCTCGTTACAGATTTGTTCATACGAGAGAGTGTTGCGTGAGCCGGTAATGGAGGTCTCTAGGTTGGACATTTTATCCATCAGCATCTTGATAATATCTACTAACGGATTGGTGGGTGGAGCACCTCCTAGATTGTGAGGTGCTTGAAAGAGGCTGGAAGAGGTATACGACGTAGTCGGTTGTACCAATAAGGGCACAACGTATGAATGACTAGTCGTAGGGATAGAAGAAGTGACTAAAGATGGTTGGATGGAAGGTATGGCTAGGTTTGATGTTGTCATGGGAGGTTGGTTAGAGGTAACATGGGCTAACGGATGGGTAGCCACCCTAGTGTTGATAGGAGTAAGGGTGGGCGGAATAGAAATGACCAGATTTTGAAAGGGGGTAGAAAGTGGTTGAGTGGACTGAGATTGATTGGGGGCCGAAACCCTGGTGAAAGTGGGCCCAATGACAGAAGGAGAGGCCACACTTGGATGGTTGGTGAAAGGTTGGTCATTGGTTGAGGCAACAGCCTGGGTGTCTAAGGGTTGGACTACGGACGTTGTTGATACGACCGCAGTTGCGAGGAGAGAAGTCAGCATTCCATAAATTGGATTGCCAAAGGGGTCTCGCGTTTGGCTATTCGTGAGATAGTGTTGCAGGGCTTTGGTATTGAGGTCCAAGAATCGTGCGAAGTCTTGGTCCCCTTCTGGAATAATAGGCGTTTGGGTCAGAGATGGTCTGGTAGGAGTTCTTTCAGTTTCTGAGTTGAACTCCATTATAGGGTTGGTTGTAGGCGGGGTAGATGGAAGAGGATGATGCCTCGCGTGATCGACTAGAGCCTTGGCTTGGTTACGAGTCAGAACCATTCAAGGCAAGGGAGAACGTCCTCACAAGCTCAAACAAGCAGATAAGAACCAAAAAGATGAAGACACAAGCAGATATTAAAACCTTAGAAGTAAATTATTAGGATTATAGTGGCTTATGCCTTAGAATATGTGTGTAGAGGAAGATTGGCTTTGTGAGTCGGGTCCTAGAAGAAGTAGTCTATGGATGGTTTCGGGTTTTGTTATGGTGCTCAAGAAATCTGTGTTAGCTTCCGTACAGGCCTGGTGCTAAGGAGCAAGCTCCCCTCACTTCACGATTCTAGTGGTTAGTTGGTTTCGCTTAGCCAAAATATACTTCCACTAGAGTTTATCCTCCGCCAGAGAACGGAGTGGGCTTCCCCCTTGGTGATGAAATCCAAGTAGGGTCACCGAGACGGGTAAGGTATCCACTGGGGGATGAAATCCCAGTCGGGCCTTGTCTCAGGTAAGTTTTATGTTTGTTTTGTGCAGGTGGTTTGGTCGTGTAACATCAAGTGATCTAGATTAATTCAATATGCGGTTTAATTACTATGTGTGGTCTAAAAGATGCAGGCAAACAGAGATGAATGCAAAGTGTTTTAATGCCCAAGTTGAAATGTTTGTTCGTATGAAGACGAATGGAGAAAGAGTCGAAGAATATGACTTTTAACTAGTCTAGAAGTGCAAGAAAGAAAGAAATGTTCGTTTTAGTTCTGCTTATGATGTCGTTTAAGAAGAGACGAAAGGAGGCGAAAAGGAAGAAACCTAATGCACCTAAATGAACGAAAGAAAGAAAGAACCCAAGGAGGACCTAGGGTCCCACCGGGCGTGCCAGAATGTTTCTAATGCAAAATTGCTTTCTACATTCAAAGAAGAAATAAGAAACTAAAAGAAATGGTCAAGTCTAGAAGTACCTGATAAAGTCGTGCGCACCGAAATCAGACGTTGAAAGATTCTCCTCTTTTGCTGTGGAGGAATGACACCTGCGAAGAAAAGGCTAAAACACGGAAAAAATGTTAGTTAAAGATATGGTGGGCTGTCAGGCGAACGCCCGATCTCAGAAGTACGAAGACTCCCTAGAAGGATATCAACCCACTAATAAAAAAGCAGAATATTGGACGAAAGTAGATAATAATGAAAGATAAAATGACAGAAATAAATGACAGAAAATAAAAGAGCGTACCTGATATGCAACACTATTCTGCACAGTCGCTGGCGTCGGTCTCTGTGGTGCCGGCATCAGTTAGGAAGGTGTCGACGTCGGTTAAGGTGCCGTCGTCGATCGGGGTAGTGACCGGCGTCGGTAGGGGCAGGTTCTAGGAAAAGTCTGAACAGGTTCAGGACAGGGTCTGGGAGAGTCGGGACAGGGTCTGGGCAAGGTCTGAGAGAGGCGGGACAGGGTCTGGGCAAGGTCTGAGAGAGGCGGGACAGAGTCTGGGAGAGTCGGGACAGGGTCTGGGAGAGGCGGGACAGAGTCTGGGAGAGTCAGGACAGGGTCTGGGAGAGTCGAGACAGGTCTAAACAGAGTCTGGGGGGTTTTAGTCTGGACAGAGGCAGGGATGACAGAATTGATAAATAATAACTAAGAAAGAAATGAAATAAACAGAATAATACTTACCTGCCAGAAGACACGATGAAAGCCATAGTTGGAGTCGGATTGAATGCAGATTGGTTGATGCCGAGAGTGTTGATGCTGAGAGTGTTGATGATTGAGTTCGCAGGTTGATGGAGGAATTCATAGGTTGGTTGCTTGGGGTTTGATTGATCAGCGTTTCGAATAGCGTTCGGGATCTGGTCTCGAATGGTTGGCGGAGGTTGATGAAGGCGGGGGACGGGGACGGTTCCAAAGACGGTTCGTCAACCATTTCAGGAAACCGAATGGTAACTGGTAACGGATAACGGCAAGGTGACCGATATCGGCAGGAGTGCCGACGTCGGCCGATAGGTGATCGACGTCGGTGACATCGGTCGGGTAAAGACTGACGTCGGCAGATGCATAATGGGGATAGAGTCTACCTTTTGCTCTGTGCTCATCTTTACATGCTGCCAGGGTCAAGGTTGGTGGAACAAGTGATCGACAAGGGTTCAATAGGCGAAGAAGAATAAGACGAGGAATGATCAGGGGAGTCGACACGATTTCGGTGTCTACATTTATCAAGCTATGTGTCTAAAGTTGTTACGCTTGCAACATATTATGGCCTCTTTATCAAAGCTTGATAGAGGATCAAAAGAGTTGTAGCTTTTGCTTGACTCTACATGAATTTCCTTCTCCTTATTTCTAAAACTGTTAGCTCTTTTTCAACATTCTAATTTTTTATGACCATATCCATTTAAAACACTTTAAATTTTTTTAAAATTGCATATGAAAGAAACATTCTAATAGCCTCTAACCTTAACACTAGTGCAAAATTTTCTTCAAAATCTATTCCCTCAAATGATATACAAATTAATCTACCAACTCACATTCTTGTCATGCAACATATCCAAGACCCAATAGCATCCACCATGCTTCAATTTTTCTTAAAAGTGTCTCCTTGAAGCCTAAAAGAGACACCCCACACAAAGGGTCCTAGAAATAAATCTCAGGAGATTCCCACATCTCCTATGTTACTTCCTTATGTCTTTCTCTTAGAATCTGTTTAACCATGTCTAACTTATTTAAATTACTAACCTCATCATTTATGATGTTTTTCATCTTCTCAAATCTTGAAACTATCTTATCTTGACAATGATCATGCTCAAATGTAACAAGATATTTTTCACAGTCCTTCCTATCTGATTCTTTATCTAGTATAACAAGTAATTTATTCTCACTCTTAAACTCAACCTGATCAACCTTTACTATTTTAGGTCTCTAAACTTGAATTTGGCTCTTCTCATATCTTCTAGGGGCTCTGTATCCTTTGACATACCTTGAAGATCTCTTTAATTTATTTGGACATAATTTATCAATATGGCCAACCTTATGATAATAAAGGCAAACAACATTTCCCATACCTTCTTCTTGAATGTGACTAAGATCTCCCTTTGAATGATTGCTTCTCCTCATACAATATCCTGCCCTATGACCAACATGATGACAAATAAAATAATGGCCATGAAAAGAATTTGAAGAATTGAAAGCATTGGGCTGCCTGATTGGTTTCTTTAATTTGCCTTTAAAGCTTACATCCTTCTTACCTTGGACTAATATCTTATTTGGCATATTAGTGTTATTCTCAAATTTTGAATCATTAACTGCTCTATCATTGATTTCTTTATTTATTTTATCAAGATCTACTTTTAAAGAAGTAATTTCAATAACATACCTTTCACATTCTTTTCTTCCTATTTTCAACTATGCCATTTGATTTTCTTCATTCTTCTTGGCTCTTCAAAGTGTGCTTGTAGATCTTCAATTATTTCCTTTGACTCCTTTTCATTTTTCAAACTTGAATTTGCAACCTCTAAATGAATCTTAAGATCCTGAATAAATATCTTATTTTCTTTTTCTTCTATAGCCAACTTGGAATCCAAGATACACACTTGTTCCTTAAGAGCCTCAACCATAGATTTCAACTCTTGATTCTCCTTCTTTAGTTGCTTAACCATCTTGTGCTTTCTTTGATCTACCTTTAAGTTGTTAAACCCTTTCTGAAGGAACCTACTCTGATACCAATTGTTAAGCATGGGATATACTGAGAGGGGGGGTGAATCAGTATATCATAAATCTTATAAACTTACCCTTAATCAAATTCCACTTAACCAAAAATTCAAGATATGTAATAAAAAATAAAATAATAAACACCACACAAGATAGAGAGAGACACCAGATTCAATATGGAAACCTAATGTGGGAAAAAACATAGAGAAAAATATCAAGTATATGAATGAGCATCAACTCAAACTACAATATTCACAAGCACCAACTTGCAGAAGCACCAACCCCTTTGTTGAGTACTAACACAAAAACAATTCATGAGCACAAACCCATAGGATCACCAACCACTTTGTTGAGCACCAACACACACAAAATTCATGAGCACCAACCCCTTTGCTGAGTACCAACATAGTAACAATTTGTGAGCAACAACACATAGGATTACCAACCCCTTTGCTGAGCACCAACACAATAATAATTCATGAGCACCAACCTATAGGAGCACCAACCCCTTTATGTATACCACATAACTATCTCTCAATGTTGCTATCTTAACAAATTATAGTTCATTACAATATCTATTTTCTCTCTCTCCTTTGCTCTTCTAAGCTAGATATAACAAATAAAAATCATACTCACTCTCCCATATTACAAATGGCTTCTCAAGCCTTTATTTATAGCTTTCCAAATGACCTTTAGCCTTCACACTTTGTGACCCTTCAATCTTCATGGAAAATGGTGCCAAACTTGCATGACCCTTTGTATCCTTGCATTTGAAAATTCATATGGTGACCCTTCATATGCAAAAGTATCCTTTCCTCTTTTGTCTTTATCTTGGTGACTTTTTGTATTCCTCAAAGTGTCCCTTCATAAGAAATTGTGCCCTTCCTCTTTTGTCTTCACTTGGTAACTCTTGGAATTCCCCAAGATGAATCTTCATGGGAAAATGCATCCCATTCTTCTTTTATCTTTACCCCATGACTCTTTGACTTCTCCATGGGCCCTCTTTTGACTTAAATGCAACCAAAAATATATTTGTTAATATTAAATAAATATTAACACACATTAGCCAAGATATAACTATTACAAACATCATTAGATGCAATGTAGCCTTTATCACCAATAATGCTAGACCTTTGACATCAATGACAATATTTCCAACATCAATAATTGGTATTTCTCATTGATTTTGAAGGTCTTAATATGGAACTTGGTAAAACCTACTTGGCTAGAAAAAATTTCTATAGCCATATTTATTTGTTGAGGTGAATGGTTATCTATTTAAGCTATCCTCATTGCATTGGTTATTCATATTTATTAAAGGGTGGTTAGTCTTCCCTAATGATTCTATTTTGATTTAATAAACATTGTATGGTAAATGTTTTAAAGCAAAGAAACTCTCATGGATAGAATGAGCTAGTTATGTTGTTTATTTCCTTTTAGTATGCCTACTTGTAATTATATACTTTAGCATATGGTGTTCACATTTAAAACCAAATATTAATCACTTAAGTTTGTAATCATATTTTTATATTCACTTATTGCTAAATCAATGAAGTGTGTAAGTTGTTTCTATTATGATATATTATCACCTACTGGAATACATTTTTATTTTCATTTAATATATTTAGTTGGCTATGTTGCCCACAAGGCTATGTTGCCCTTCCTTGTGGAGCCATATATACGTTGGAGGGTTGGGTGTTGACAAGTATGTTTGAGGATATTGGAGTTAGTTAATCATAAATATTTTATACCCTCTTAATTTATAAAATCAATTAAGTATGTGATGGTGATCCCATTAAGACTTTATTATGATAATTGATCTCTCAAATGTTGGACTTCCAATTGTATTCAGTTGAATATGTTTTTATTAAACCTGACTTTGTCAATGAATCATTTGATTTAATCATATATTAAAATGTGTATATGTCTTATATGTTATACATAACCCTTACATCTTACTTTTATGGTAGTACATATATCTCTGTGTGTGTGTGTGTGTGTGTGTGTACACACACACACACACACACACACACACACACACACACACACACACACACACACACACACACACACACACACACACACACACACACACACACACACACACACACACACACACATACACACTATAGAAATATGGGACTAATGGATTTGTTAGACTCCTTGAAAAGGTAAAATCATGTTATGGGAATTCTCTCTCCCTTGTAAGAGTATTGATTTGACTCTAAAAAAATGTATGGTGCTATGGTTACTAAATCTAAGATCTAATTTATGGAATCTCAATTAATAGTTCTATGGAATTTCCCTGATCTACTATGGGCTACATTGGCATCTGATTGGGTACCTCATATAAGTTGATGGGACTCCCTTATATGCTGATCTGAGTGGCTACAAATATAGTCCACCTTGGGATGTCTTGTATCAAATGATTTAATGACTTAATGGCTTGAGGATTATTTATATAATAAAATTTCATTATGGTCCTCTTACCTCTTATATTACATTGAATTGGATGTTGGAGAGTAGTTATATCTTTGAATCTCAAACAAGACCCTATTAGACTCTTGAGATATTGAGTAGGGTTAAATGATCATTAAATTATCCTATTGGTGGGAGTAACCAGTATTATATAGAGTTTAGAGTTTATCATTATGTGTGTGCACATTGATATACCCCTAAAGTATATATGCCTTGGTAAGGATGTGCTCCCATATAAAACTCTTTAGTGGTGACTTAATCCTAGTTACATGTCTCTCTTGACTGATAGTGTGCTGGTTGAGAGCATCCTTGTATGAAAGTTCACTTTGTTTTGTCTCATCTCATCTATTTATGTTTGGGTTTGGTAGTAATGTCACTTTTTACTCTAAAAATAATTATTCCCCAAAAAGATATTAATTTTTTTGGGGGATTATTTCATCTGGTATCAGAGCAGTGTTTCTGCTCTAGGGAACTCTAAGATTTAAATAATTGCTACATTGAGACTAATAAATTGTTCCAATAAAAAAAGTTATGAAGTGATCCACAAAGGCACTTAGCCTTTTTGGGGCTGAATAAGAAAGTGTTGTGTTGAATATGCTAGTATGCTAGGAGTTTCATTTATCTCTTGGAAGAAATGATCTCAAATAATCTAAATTTATTCAATATCAATTGCTATCAACCCTTAATCTTAGTTGGGTTAACCCTTCTCAAATTTGGTTACATCAGGGCAAGCCTCACCTACCAAGAATTAACTTATATGGGTGAGTCAATTGGAGATAGGTGATATATGATTCACTCTTAAAATTAAAAGAATAATGTTTGGTATTTATTGTTGGCTTGTATGGGTGAGCATTACCTAGATACTTGGAACATTATGACCTAGGGAAGATCAAGGGTTCAACCTAAACTTAGAGAGCTTAATAGGGTGTGAAAGGGATTATTTACTTAAGTAAGTTAACATATATTGAGATATCTACTAATAAAATGGAGTGTCTTGAGATGTTGGAAACTTATGAACTTGAGTGATTATGATAACCAATGTTAATTATTGGATAAAGACTACTAGAAATTCTTACTCATAGAGCTGAATATCCTACTATTATTTGATAAAAGAGCTCAAATGTTAATTTTTTAGATTTAGTAAAATACTTTAGGGGGGATGGTTTTACTAGAATAAAACTATCTCTATGGGATAAGTTGCTTGTAGATAGAAAGGTTGCCCCTTACCTCTTTTGCTAAATATAACAAGATTGTTATATAGAAATTTCATGTAATGACATTATGGAACAACTATGGTAAGCATATGTAAATTATGGCTTGGCCTAGGTGTCACTATACATTATTGGTGGCAATATTTCAGAAATTATAATCATATGACAAATGCTTGTGAAGCATTGGATCATCCAAGGTAATGGGCTTATAAACAAAAACCAACAAGGTTTTGTTGTCTAAGATGATGTTTGGTTGGCTAACCATTATGTATCCTAAAAATGGGTAAGCATTGTGAGGTTATGAAAACTTATACATTTCAACTGATTTAGGCTTAATCTTGTTTATACATTGGCCTCTGTTGAGTTAAATTGGAGAAGTAGGTGGCTTCATAACTCAAAAAAGGCTGAACTTAATAAGTGGAATATTTAATCATATATATGTTTTGCATCTATGATGTATATTTTAATCATGGATATGTCTGATTCTATAAGGATGTTATGATAACCATGGAGGTGTTTCACATCCATGAGGATGTTTAATTTAATTATGTCTAAATTATGCATCCATTGGAGATACTTATTCAAAACTTAGATACATTTTGACACCTATGAGGATGTCTTTGTGACATTAGATATGTCCTACATCCATGATGATGTTTATTGTAAGTCCAGATTAAACTTGTTGATTATGAGAAATTGTAATTTTCATGATAGTGATTTATCACTCACCTTGAGCCTTGGCTAAGCCCACCCTTTCCCAAATTAATTTTGAATTAAATCAATCATCTCCATTCAAAATTTGATGATTAAGTTAATCGGTAGAATAAATATATAAGTTTGTTGTTATAATATTGAGATAATGCCTTGGTGACCATTGATAGCTTGAATAATCAAGCCATCCAATGAGGCTGAGGTATGGTATATTGGGAGGTCTAAGGGTTCAGCTCAAGCCTAGAAGGCTTGGTGGGGTGAGTGTGACTTACTTGGGCAAGTTAAAAAGTTATGGGTATCTTTTATTGTTATCAAGTAGCATGAGCCATCTATCCATGATGCACGAACATTTTTGGTAAAATTCTAAAAACTCATGGAGATAGATAGCCTTGTTGGAACACAACCTTCCTTGAGTGAAGGTGATCATAATCTAAGATCCTTAAGACTAATCATGTGGTACTATTTGATGAGTATCTAGTGTCATTTGGATAACATTTGGACATCAGATGGACTGATGGAAATCATGGACCCTTATGCTATAGAGCCTATATGTTTAGTTATTCTAATGTGAAAAAATACCTTGACATAACTATCATATCTAAATGTATACCTATCTTACATATCTCCATCATACATGCACATTTTTATATATTGTATAAACCCTTGTGAGGTGTGAAAGTGATTAACCATATGAAACATATGAACCTTTTATGTTACCAATTTGGTTGTCTAGTGTTCAAATATATGTTATGCTATGTATGTGATATTGTGTTGTTAAAACATGAGATTGTGAACTCTAAACACTTGTGTATTATAGCCCCTATTTTAGAGTCAAATCCTTGAATTGATCTATTAAGGTATAATGTTGTGATATATTTTGTAATCTTGTATCTATTTTATTTATAAACATCAATGCAAGTATGAGGTTAAAGGTAGAGAAACACTATTTCCATAATGATTTAGATTGGATAAAGGATAGGGAGTGGAGTCTCTCATAGGCTCAAAACCCACTCCTCCACTTTGCATGAGGTAGCCACCTAATTCATTTAGAGTGTACACCATGAGCACTACATATTGGTCATGACATCTTCATGCATAATGGTCACTTTATGAGTTTAATGTTCCTTTAGCTACCTCTTGGACATTGTTGTTAAACAACCCATGTGAAATCTTATGGTATAACCTTGTGAAATACCAACTAGTCCTATAATTTGGATTTTTATGCAAAATCAACAAGGTGTTACTTGCTAAAATACATGAATATGTTAGCCTGTGAGTGAAAACATGATATGGATGAGGTATTACTTTGTTATACCTGATAGATATATTATGAAATAAATATATTTCTAATTTTTCTTAAGAATGAATAGAATGTATGATGGTTTTATGCTTGGAAGGAGCATTATAAGTCTTGATCAGGTAGCTTTTGAAATCTAGGGTACCATTTTTAATTGTTGCCTTGAAGTAAGTGTAGTAAGATGGTGGGATTGTGGTTTATGTAACCATCATGTGATCTCATAAAGTTATGTAGAACATGTTATAAGCCTTTGGGTTGTATGTAAATTCCTAGATGCCTTCTCTGGTGTTTAGTGTGGTTGGTGTGGGATGTTGTAATAACCCATGAATAGTAATTATTGAATAGAAGTAACCATACAAAATGAGTTACTATCTCGTGCTAGCTTTCTATGATGAATGTTGATTATGTAATGAAATTACTTATATATTCACATAGAATGATTTTATATTTCACAAAATAAGAAAATATGAGAGATTCACAATGATAATTAACAGTAGAATAGAATACTAGATAATAGAGCAAAGCCACTTCGAGTGGGAAACCTCCACAACAATGTGCTATTAGCAAAATACTTCACACATGATGCTTAAAGACTAACCACTACCTCTTGTATATAGTCTACCTAGCCAAGGTTATTCCCTAGGCTAACCTATCTAAGAACATAGAGAAATGTAACAAGTAAATAAAAGAGGTATGTAAGCCCAAGTCGGTCACACATATCCCTAGACACATAAATAGTTAAGGGCATAACAAGCCCTTACCCTTCAAGATAGCATTGTCCTCAATGTTTTGGCAACTCTAGATTTTGTTGCACAAATAATTCATCCTCCCAAGAGGTATATTCACATGGAATATTCTTCCATTTGATCAAGTATTTTGTAATTGCTCTAGAATGTAGTTGCTTGGTATGTCATTGAAGGATCACCTCAGGATCATGAATAAATTTACCTTCCTCATCCAATTTTGGTAATTATGCTTAAATGGTAACTCTATGTCCAATGACTTTCTTTAGGCATGATACATGAAATATTGGATGTATGCGAGTGGATGAAGGAAAATCTAACTTGTAGGCCACACTGCCAATTTTATACAAGATCTGATAAGGCCCATAATACTTAGGGGACAAATTGTTATACTTTTTTATTGCCTTAATGACCTCTGTTTGTATGGCTATAAATGAATAAAGACCCAATAACCAATGTCAAAATTCCTCTCACTTCTATGTTTATCTACTTGTTGCTTCATGTGATTCTAGGCCATAGCTAAATTTTCACACAAACTTACAGGGACCTCCTATTGATGGTGAATATGTTCTTCAACTGCATGAACCTTAGGATGTAACTTCAAGGTAGAAGTGATGGATAGAGGATGGTATCCATATAATTCCACAAAAGGAGACATTTTGAAAGAAATATAAATCGAAGTATTATACCACCATGCAACAAGTGGTAGCCAATGAACCCATTTATCTTATTTATTAGAAAACAAACAACATATATATCCTTCCAAACATTTGTTGACTACCTTAGTTTGTTCATCAAATTAAGGATGATAGGATGAACTATGAGCCAATTGAGTGCCTAAACATGTAAATAACTCAATCCAAAAATTACTAGTAAAAATGAGATCTCTATCACTAACAATGATCTTAAGAGTCCCATGCAATTTTTGAACTATATTGAGAAAATTAGAAGCTATTGTACTAGCAACAAATGGTTGGGATAATGAAAAAAAATGAGCATATTTATTGAGATGATCTACAAAAACCATGATAAAATTTTGAGCATCAGATCTTGGTAACCCTATAATGAAATCCATTGAGACCTCTTCCCAATGCTGGCTAGGGATTGATAAAGGTTGTAAAAGACCTAGAGTTTTGATGGTTTTGCCTTTGTTTTGTTCATATATCATACATTCAGCCACATATTTCTAGACATCCCCCTTGAGACCTTCCCAAAAAAAATCTTGCTTGACCTTGTAATAGCTTTTTGAAAACCATGAATGACCCCCAATTGGAGTTACATGAAGTTATTAAAGGAATTTTTGTTTAAGAAGAGAGTTATTACATAGGTATAATCTATTTTTGTACCATAATGCATTACCTTTCCATGTGATTTTTTCAAATCCATCTAAACCCTACTAAATATTTTGAATCAAATCATAAGTAGTATTATCATGTTCCCATTCTGATCATGCTTTCTCTAGCCAATTTGCCTACAAAATGGTTATGGCACATAGCAATTCCTCAACTAATTCATCTTTTTTGGATAGTGAATTTCTCACCACATTATCCTTGCCTTTTTTGTAGACTATTTCAAAATCATATCCGAGCATCTTAGTTACCCATTTTTTTTGTTCTTCAGATGACAACCTTTGTTCTAAAAAATATTTAAGACTATCATGATCAGTTTTTACCTGAAAGTGATGACCCATCAAATAAGGTCTCTATTGTTTGACTACATGAAAAATGGCCATCATTTCCTTCTCATATATGGGTTTGTTTTGATTTTTACCCTTGAGTTGATGACTTTCAAATGCCAGTGGTTTACCTTATTACATGAGTATAGAACCCATATCATACCTAGATGCATCACATTCAACCATAAAATTCTTACAAAAATTAAGAGTGGCCAATACTAGAGTAGTGCACATAGCTAATTTAAATTGTTCAAATGCTTGGGTAGCTACATCAGTCCACTAAAAGGAGTCTTTATTTAACAAAGAGGTAAGTTGGGATGTAATTCTACCATAATATTTAACAAATCTATGGTGATAACCAGTAAGTCCCAAAAATCCCTAAAGTGGCTTGAGTGTCTTAGGAATTGGCCAGTCTACCATTGCTTGGATTTTTTTAGGATCCACTTCACTCCTTTATAGGATACCAAATGACCCAAATATTCAACCTCACTAGCCCCAGAAGCACATTTGGAAGGTTTGGCATACAATTGATTTTGCTCCAAAATGGAGAGTACCTGTTTCACATGTTGCAAATGGTCTACCCAATTTTTAATATAAATGAGGATATCATCAAAGAATACCAAAACAAATTTCCTCAAAAATGGCTTAAAAATAGTATTCATCAAACTCTAAAAAGTAGATGGTGCATTTGTTAGGCTAATAGGCATAACCAAAAACTCATAATGGCTCTCATGAGTCCTAAAAGCAATTTTGGGTATGTCTTCATCATAGATACTAATTTGATGATACCCATAACATAGATATAACTTGGTAAAATAAACAACACCACTCAATTCATCTATAAAATCATCAATTATAGGAATTGGATACTTATCTTTGATAATGTACTTATTGAGTTCTCTGTAGTCAGAACACATCCTCTAAGTGTCATATTTATTTCTCACCATGACAACTAGTGATGAGTATTCACTTTGGCTATGTAAAATGATTCATGCATCCAACATCTCTTATACCATATTTTTAATTTTAGTTTTTTGGGCATAGGGATACCTGTATGGCCTGATGTTGGGTGGTGTACTACCAAGAATAAGTGTGATGGCATGATCATGCATGCAGCTAGGTGGAAGTCCTTTTGGCATGTCTTTAAAAACAACATAATGAGCATCAATTATTTGTTACAGATCAAGAGGTGAAGATGGCTGAGTTGGTTGTACTTCCATAGAAAACAAGCAGGCTACAAATCCCTTAACACTCTTATGAAGAATCTTTTTTCATTTGATGGGAGCTAACAAGTTAGGGATATTCATATTTTAATCCTCTTAGCTCAAATGTCCTTTCTTCCAAATGAAAATGCATGAATAATTCTTAAAAATTCATCTCAATAGTGCTGAAAGTGGTGAGCCACTGGACTCCTAGAACAATATCAGCTCCACCCTCAAAATAGCAAACATAGGAGAATATAATAAGTAGTCTCCCATGGCCAAGTTAATACTATGACATTTTCTTGAATAGCTAACAGAGTTACCATCTACAATCATAACCTAAAATTATAGAGTTAGATAAATGAAATAGTTCAAATGAGAAGCCAACTTACTATGGATGAAATTGTGTTGCTTCCAAAATCAATTGAGATAGTGACCTTATGTTTCTTAAGGAAACCCATCACCTTAAGTGTTTGGGGAGTAATAATACCTGACAAGGCATGTCATGAAATAGTAGGTTGAGAGTCTTCAGATTCTTCCTCAGGAACTTTTACATTTGTATCATGTACTTTTGCAATCCTCTTCATCATCATTGGCACCTTAAATGTAAAATAACTTCTTCTCAGCATGATGATGGTCTTTGCTCCATTTTATGTCACAACCATAACACAACCCTTTGGATCACTTGTCCTCAATTTGTTATTATGTTAATCTAGTGGGCTTTGGAAATGATGGTGCTAGAAAGTTGTGATCATGACCAGTAGTGAAAGTTTTCCTTTTGATCATCTCTTTTTATTCTATAATGTGTTCCTTAAGAATATCTTTTGATATAGATTTTGAGCTAAACATTCAAACTTCATATTGGATTCTATCTTTGAGGCCACCCAAAATTAGATCTGTCAAATTTTTCTCAGTGATATTTTCCACCCTTAAAGAGAGATTCTAAAATTGATGAATATAATACTTCACAAGTCCTATTTGTCATAGCTTAGATAATTGGATAAAATATTTCTTAGAGACATTATTATGATAATGAGATGTCAACTCCTTATTAAAAATAGTCCATGTAATAGGAGCACCATTCTTACATAACCAATGATACCAAATGAATTGCTCAGGTTCTATATACAAGGGTGCCACCATCACCCTTTGAGAACTACGAGTTTTATGTAGCTAAAATAAACTCTAAATTTGGTTAATCCAAGTGAGCGTATCCTTACTATCAAACTTATGCATGTCCACTCTTGGAAACATCAGTTTCATACTAGTATGGGAGTTGTTGAGAGGAGGATTTGAATGTTGAAATGGAGGATTGTTAGGCTAAAACTGAGATGTGAGGGAAACTAATTGCATAATGATAAGTTGTAATTCACTATGAACTCCATTAATCTCTTCGTGCATCCTTGAAACATCAGCTTGGACTATAACAAAGTCATCATGCCTCACCAAGTTTTTTATGTCCTCTTGAAGCTAAAAAATCATTGAATTTAAAGTTCTAGATTCTATGTCATGGTAGAAGGAGTCTTAGGAGTTTTTGGTGCCCCTTTTCTTCTTTGAGTTGAAGGACCTACATAAACAAACCCTAGGAGGTTTTTGACCCCCAAAAAAGTGTACCAAAAGAATACACCATTGCGATCATCTCACCAAGATGAATCCAATGACTGCAAGTGTGTAAGGGAAAAAAATTCTAGACTTTTTTTAATATATTTTTTAGAAAAGTATTTTGAGTAATACTGTGTTGACAAAAAAAATTAATTCTTCTTAGATTGCAGGCTATGTTTTTTCACTTTCACTGTCCCAGAAGCCACACCTCGCTATATCCAAAAAAAAACATCGTAGGAAACTTGCCCAAATCAAAGCTCTAATACCACTTGTAATGAAATTAATTAAATATTCACACATAATGATTTTATATTTCATAGAATAAGAAAATATGAGAGATTCATAGTGATAATTGATAGCAAAATAGAATACTAGATAATATATTAAAGCCACTTCGAGGGGGAAACCTACACAATAATGCACTATTAGCAGAATACTTCACACATAATGCTTAAATACCAACCACTACCTCCTATAAATAGTCTACTTAGCCAAGGTTATTCCATAGGCCGACCTATCTAATAACATAGAGAAATGTAAAAAGTAAATAAAAGAGGTATGTAAGCCCAAGTCGACCACATATATCCCTAGACACACCAATGGTTAAGGGCATAATAGATTAAGTTATGTGTGAGGCATAACATGTGTTAGTAAAGGCACTATTTCACATTTTAAATATATAGGAATCCAGTTGGTTTGTGTAATTACAACTGTTGTCATGTAAATTTAAAGATTTTTACTGTAATGTTTCCTCAAAACAAGAGGAATATCTAGCTAAGAAACTAGTTCTCTATCAAAACTTTTGATCTTGAATGTATGAGAAAAATTAAAAGTTTAAATATGCCTAGCTTACATAAGCTAACAACTATATAAATATATATCTAGAAAGTAATGAAGCTTTTTTGTTGGCATTTATCAAGGTGGGAAAATTTGTTCCCATGGCTAGTAATGTTGTTTTGCCAAAATGGTTTTAAAAATCATGCCTACAAAGGTGGATAAATGTTAATAGTCTCAGTGGAGATATGTTAAAATGATGGTACACTATTGATTTATGCTACAATAAGAATAGTCTTGGGTGGATAGACCTATAATCAAGGCTATTTATAACTGTTGGTTGTTAATAAATGGCCCTATGAATCATAAACATGTAATAATGATCTGAATTAGGATGTGAATAGAAATCTAATGCTATAATGGATGGTATAGCTCCCTATTATTCTTCTAGCTGTCATAAAGTGACACATGAGCCAATAACACAATACTTATGACTTGGTTAAATAAAGGACATGGTTGTATTTATAATCATACTTTAAAACTATCAAGTAATTGAGGCTGAAAGTCTCTTGTCTAGATGGCATGTATCATCCTCTCACTTTATTGATAAGTAATCTGATGGTATTCTTAATAAATTTTATGATTGAGTTGTGTAATTACTCAATAGACCTATCATACTTGGCAAATGATTGGTTGATTTAACCAATCAATGGATTGGTGTGATTTTCTATCAAGAATAGTGTCTAAAGTCTATATTCAATGAGACCATTGGATATTTTAGTTTTAAAGTTCATTTTTTGGGGGTTTTAATTCTACTATGCTGTCTAAATCCTAAAAATAGTAAATAAGACTCTAACTCTAGTTTATAGAAAATTAAATCTAAAAGGTTTTATAACTGTAGCATTCACACCATCAACATCTAAAACTTAAACATCTAGCATAAGACATATGATGTCCTCACTCAACTTGCCCAATTGGGTAGGATAGTGTGATATTCTAGAATCTAAGAATGTTGTCTATTGTCACTTAAATAGCTTCTAACAAGTTCTAAATATAGAGATAGGTTAACAAACTTACTTTATATGAAATTGAAAGACACACTCTTGTATTGAATTGAAATAAATATTTGCATATAATGGAAACACACTTTCATTAAACAAAATCCACACTTTTATTTTGAAAGGGAAATTCACACTTTGATTTTGTAAAAGGAATTTCGCACTTTGATTTTGAAAAAGGAAATCACACTTTCATTTAAAAGAAACCAATCTTACATTTAAAAATGAAATTACACTCTATAGTCAATGAATTATACTTGAATTAAATAAATACTTCTAAACTATAAACTAAAAGTATTGATTTGTACTGATCCTCAAAGAGAAGTGGGCCCTTGTTCCTTCCTCAAAACAGGAATTGTTTTATTCATTAATGAAAAATAATGATGAGCTTTATTTAATTATCAAAGAAATATATACAAATATACAAATCTACATTGGAATGCTTCTAATCTTTAACTTTAACAACTTTCTAATTCATCCACTAATTACTAACTATCTAGAATGAGAAGGAGACATGCATTTAAAGCATATCTCAACATCTATTTATAGAGTACAAAATATGGCAATCTAAATGCCCAAATCTACTTACTCAAAATATATAAAATCTAGGAGTCAGATCTCATGATTCTAGGAAGGCATTAGAATCGACTCAACTAATAATAGATGGTAAATAACTAAGATAGATCCAAAGAGAATTATCTAGTTTTACAAAATCGAAGTACAAATATTTCTAGATCATTTTAGGCCATTACTATGAATGGTAATGTCTAAAATAATATATCTAAATATGGAAAGTTTATTTATATATAGTATATAACTTTAGAATCACTATCTTGATCAGTAAGATCCAGTTGTACATTTTTTAGAGCATGCTTGGGTGTCTTCAAAGTTTATATCATTATGCATAGGTCTTCAAAACATGCCTAGATGTCTTTAGAGAATTTTATATAGGTCTTTGGAGTACATTTAGATCATCTTCAAAGCATCTTCAGAGCATATTCAAAGAATCTTCAGAGTGTTAGATCTTTAGAGCTCATTCGTTGAATCCTCAAAACTATAGCTAACTAGAGTTACCAAAACTATTTGATGTCTTCTCAAAATTATCTCACCATTGGGTTATGTTTATGTACACAAAATTATGCTCATTTCATCCAATTTAGACATAATAACAAATTAAATAATCAATAATGTATCATATACAAACAAAGGACAAATTACATTCATTTCCTACTTAGATAAGACCTTAACTATTAAATGCAATGCAATATATAGCCAAAGTCAACACTTATGGATAGTTTTTATTATATATAATAAGCTATATGAATGCTCATAATTTCTCCCCCACACTTTTCCTTTTACAAGTCCTTTTGAAAACTTAGTGAGATAACCAATTTTTAATCCAAATTCTAGATTATAGCCACTGATTGAAATCATAAATCTGAAAATGGTGGCCCCAATCTCGATGAGCTCTAGGCAAGAATCTATATTCCGTTACTACTATGTGCAACCAAGCCTAAAATTCAACTTCTATCTAATTGTGCCAACTCTACCATGGAAACAAAAGATAAATAATTATTGGAGGTTTGAATATGATTCCAATCCATATGTCTGAACCTCTTTGATTTAAGAGCTAAGTGATAATTTGGGAAGTTTTCCAAGCTCTCTTAAGACTCCACCTGATGGTGGTGGGACTCAGGACTTTACTTTGATTTAAAGCAATAGGAAAAGTATCCCACCTAGATATTCTAGAATTGATGGAATTGGTATAATGTTGGTTCAAAAAAAATTTAAAAACTACCACATTGGCTCTCAATAATTCATGGTATTTATTCTTCATGTATATATGGTACATTGGTTGAAAATCAACAAAAAGCTTCTTATCCTTTAGAAATTGGGGTCTCAGACACAACCCTATGGTGTTTTGCCATTCCAAAAATTTATTGTTGGCTTATTTCCATGATGTCTAATTTCTTAAGAGTTGAGAAGACTGCACACAAATGTGTCTCCCCAACAAATAAATTTACTAGAAAACTAGATTGAAAACCTAATAACATAGTAAAAATATAGAATTCACAAATTTCTTCTTGTCTTTCTATAGTACTTTTGAGAAAGATGTCCATAAACATGTGCTCATCTTCAATAATATGAGGAAATCTAAGAGAAATCATCTTTATCTACTAATTGTAGAATTGATCATAAAGAAAAAGAACATAGATAGGGAAGGTTACCTGTATGCTAACAATTTTTCAAAAATTGCACAAATATTTTAGATAGAGGCCCGAGCTTTTTTCAATTGCTACTGAGACTCCACTTTAATCTTAGTACTTTCTTCCTCCAACTTATAAATTTTATTTTGGGTTTTATTCCATACTAAAATCATTTCATGGAGTGGAAGGCTGAAGGAAAGAATAACTCTTATAGGTCCCTCAATCTGGACTACTATTTCCCTCATCTCCCTCTACATGGCTTGTAGAGAGTCTTGTAACTCAGAAGTCTGAGTGGTTAGCTCTTCTATTCTACATTTTTTTCAATAATCAATGCATTTTTGTCATAAATAGTCTATCACAGATTATTAATTTGAGTATTTTTATCAACAATAATTTTTTTAAATCAATAATTTGGGTATCCTTAATGGCAAGAGAATTATGTAAAGTACTTAATTCTTGAGTTTGGGAATACACCAGATTATGTACTCTAGTTTTCTTGGCATTCATTACCTCTTATGCCCTAGCTTGAGCAATAGATTCTTCATATCTTTGTTCCAAATTGGAAATAGCTAGGGTATTACCTTGTAATGTTGAACGTAAAATATCCAATTCTACCTACTATTGTCAAATTATTTATTCATGCCAGGATAGATCCATGACATGCTAAAATTCTTCTTCTTCATTATAAATTTGGGGGGAAGATGGAGCTTCTTATATCAATGGTGCTTTACCTTCATCATTTTTAGAGGGTAAAGGTCATTCTACTTCTTGAGTCACAATTTCTTATACAAGGGTTTCTTCTTCAAATATAATTTCTTGTGCATAGGGTTCTTCTTCAGCTACTTGTTCAACATCTATAATGTCTATGGGGAGATTAAGCTTCCTAAAGTTTTATTTGCCTATACATATTCTTCTTCCTCCTATAGAATAAGATGATGACTTCATCTAAGCTTAATTGGAGGATTAGGGTTTTCTACAAAAACTCCCATTCATGTTTTCAATATTTAGTGCAACATCTTTAGAGTTGAAGGCACCAAAGATGGGCCTTCTTTAATCTTTACTATGGTGTAAGGAAGAGAGATAGAGCATGGTGTTTTCTTGACAAAATGTTCAGAGAATTTATGGAGAAAGGAGGACTAGGCCTTTTCACCCTTAGGTTTTTGTAGAAAATAATGCTGACAATTAAGGGTATCTAACCCATGGTGTCGAATAGACCCAATACTTATTTTTAATTTTTGAGTAATATTAATTAGGGTATTATGAAGAAAATATGGAATATTTACCTATTACTCTTCTCTGATGACTCCTTTCCTCGGGTGAAGTATAAGTTACATGGCATCTCCATCGACCACTATAAATTGACCATTATAAATAAGATATTTCATAACCCAAAATGCAACATTCTACCATGGATGCAGAAGGTTGTCTATCATAATTCCTCTAGCCATACCTTATGAAAATTTGGCTAATTTAGGATGGGACCCATTTCATTAAATAAACATTTGAATTAAGTTGACAAAACTTATCTTATCTGTAATAACTACACCCTCCTCAGGAATTCTAGAGAGTGCACTGATCATAGAAGGATCCAATGAAATGTGTTTACCTCTAAAAATAGAATGGTCCTCATCAAAAATTTTAAATAATTCTTGCATAATATCTTCATGAAAAACTTTAAACATTTTAAGGAAATTTAACCACCCCTCTAACTCAAAGATATCCCTAGTTGATTCATTCTAAAGTAATGTGTCTGAATATTCTAGTTCACTTTTGTTCTTTTTTACACCCATCTTTGGAGCTATCACTATTTTATTGAATACTTGATTACACTATGAAAAAATAGAGCTTGAAATTTCATAGGATACAAAGGAAGGCAAGAAAAATGTATAGTGGTGATAATGCAACAATGAATAGAAAATCAAGGTATATCATGAAATTGTGACAACAATTATGGCAAAAATTATGGTGATCACTTTAAAGAATGTGAGATTTAATGGGAAGGCATTTTTTATAGTCATTATAAATTATGTGGTGTAAATTCATTATTGGTAACACTTGAGGCAATATCCATAATGATTTTTACATCACATCATATTTTTTTTGAACATGTCCATTTTAAAACACTGTCACATCAAATCTATTTTAAAAGGTATTTTTTAGAACATCATCACATCAAATATTTGAATGTGGTGATGATGTTTCTAAATTCATCATATCCTCATGAAATCACCAAAACTTATCCATTTAAAAAGTGTTGACTGCCTAATGATTACACATGCATGACATGAAACATAAAATGTCTAACCTTTTTGGAAAATAAATACAATTATAAAATTTTCATACAAATTCATGCCTATATCCTAAAGTTTTCCATATGTCTTGTATGGATATACAAGTTTGAGAAGATAGGTTAGTTGACAAAAATTCATATCTTATTGTAAAATAATTTTGCTAAAAGGTGCCATTTGTTGGTTTTCACCTTTTAGTATTTTTTATAATTGTTTTATATTATATTATATTCATTTATTTATTTTTCTCATTTTTATATTTTTTGAATTTTTATAGGAGGGGAACCACCATTTATTGGTTTTCAACACTCCTTTATTGGATGTCTATTGTAAAGATCATTTGGTCTTAGTGGAAGAACTAGGTTCTTCCACATGGTCAAATTGGTCTTGGTTCTACTCAATAAACTCTTCCTTGCTAAGAGGTCTTTTGTATACCTTAAGCATGTGACCATTGACCAAAAGAGGCCTTTGTTCACTTTTAGTTGGTTGAAGCTGGACAGAGCCATTGCTAAAAATAGTTTTGATTAGGTATGGTACTAACCATCTTGTCCTAAATTTACCCTTTAAATTATGGAATTTAGAATCAAATAAAATTTCCCAATCACCCTCTTGAAACTATCTTTCTCTAATGTGAGTGCCATGCCACTATTTTCTCTACTTTTGGATCATACTAGTTTGAGTGAGTACATCCATTCTTGTTTCATCCAACCCATTGATTTGCATGATTATTTCTTTTTGTGCTTCATCAAGGTTAATTCCCATATCAATTGCTATCTTCAATGTCTACAATTCAAATTATATTAATAAAAAAGGTTTTTTCCATATATAAGTTCATATGGAGAGTATTTTGTAGTTATATTTCATTTTGTATTGTATGCCCAAACTTCTTTAAGTACTTTTTGTGCCCAATCTTTTTTTTACAATTCACTATTTTGGTCAGAATGTTTTCTAGTTTTCTATTGGTGACTTCCACTTACCCATTAGCTTGGGAATGATATGGTGAATATTTCCTATGATTGATATAGTATAATTATATAAAATCCTTGATCATGTTGGACATGAATTGGGGCCTTTGATCTAAAACAATAGATCTAAGAGATCCAAATTTTAGCATGATCTTATGATATAGGAAATCAACAACTATTTCTTCCCTAGCAAAGGTGAGTGCCTAAAATTTAACCCATTTAATTACATAATCAATACACATTAATAAATATTCTTTTTCTTTAGGTTTGATTGGTTAAATAAAATCCAAACCCTAATTTTCAAATGGTTCTAAACTTATTTGAGGATGAAAAGGCATTTCATATGACAAAGTAGTCTTACCCATCCTTTGGCAAAGATCGCATTGCCATATAAATATTTTGGAATTCTTATAAAGAAATGGATAATAATAACCTACACCAAGGATATTATGAATTGTCATTTTTTCTAAGTAATATCATCCTCCTAGTTCACTATGGCATGCTCTTATGATGTCATACACTTCATCTTCTCTAAAACAGCTGTTAGGTCTAGTTTTAAATAACATGCCTTTAAACCATTTGAAATTAGAACTAGCTCTAACCAAACAATTTATTTCTTTAGAGTTGAAGGAATGAGGAAACTTCCCTATTTCCAGGTAATTTTCCATGCCTACAAATCATGGGGAGTATGTGGATATAGAAAATAGTTGTTCATCTAGAAAAGAGTCTTCCATAGGTTCATTTTTACCTATAATGATCAATCTAGATAAAATGTCAACAACAAAATTATATTTCCATGGTTTGTCTATGATTGTAATTTCAAATTCTTGTAACAATAATATCCATCTAATTATTCTCCCACCTACTACTAGTTTATTCTTTAAGTAATTAATAGTTGAATGATTTATATAGATAATTACCTAATAACCAGTAATATAATGGTTAAACTATTTTATAGCATAGAGAATAACAAAAAATTATTTTTATATGGTAATGTAGTTCTTCTCTATGGGAGTAAGATTCTTACTGATATAATAAATGACATATATTTTTCCATCCTCATCTCTTTATCCTAAAACTACTCCTAATGAAATATTGGAAGCATCCATATAGATATGAAAATGTTTTTCCCAATTAGGTCATTTTAATAATGGATTATTCATGAGTTTGTTCTTTTATATTTCAAAATATTCTTGACACTTATCATTCCATACAAATTCAGTATCTTTTGCTAACAAAGAAAGTATAGGGGTAACTATCTTACTGAAGTCTTTAATTAATCTTCTGTAATATCCTACATGACCAAAAAAAATTTAAAATCATTTTGTGTTTGTGGAATAGGGAGGTTATAAATTACCTTAATATTTTTTGGATCTACTTTTATTCCTTGAGAAGAGATGTGATGTCCTAAGACTATCCCTTTATCAACCATTATGATTCATTTTTCATGAGTCAAAGATACTTGGTGATCTTCACATCTCATAAGTAATTTATCCAAATTGTTTAAATCTTCATCAAATGTAGTATCATGGATAGTGAAATCATCCATGTACACTTTCACATAATCATTGGTAAGATCTTAAAAGATAGCTAACACTGCTCTTTGAAAGGTAGCAGGTGCATTACATAATCTAAAAGGAAAGATTATATAAGCATATGTTCCTTAGGGGTAGATGAATGTAGTATTATCTTGATCTTCAAGAGATATTTTGATTTAGTTGTATCCACTAAATCCATCTAAGAAAGAAAAATGTTGTTCTCCTACCAAATTGTCCAAAACTTGATCAATAAAAGGCAAGGGAAAATACTCTATCATAGTGGGCTTATTCATTTCTCTGTAGTCTACAAAAACTCTCCATTTCCCATTATTTTTAGGTACATTAACGAAAGGTAAAACCCATTGACTACCAGATATGGGATAGATAAAACCAACTTCTAATAGTTTTTCTATTTGCTTTTTAACAATTTATTTCAAGGCTGGGTTAATTCTCCATTATGGTTGTCTGACTGGTTTAACATTTTTAGTATAGATGTGATGTGTACAGATATTAGGATGTATTCCTTTCATGTCACTATAATCCCAAATAAAAGATTTTGTGTGTTGTGCTAATACATTAGATACTTTTTTCCATGTTGGTCAGTTAACTAACTATTGATAGTTAATAGTTTGCCAAGTTGAACTGCAATCTATTTAGTGCTTGAAATAATAAAATTTATCTATTTTTATTCACTCATCAAGGAATTAAATGGAAATGTGTGTGGTACTAACATGTGAATTATAACTACATCCTTGTAAAAGGTTTTACTTGTGGAAATAATATTGGTTAATGGACAATGTAAATCATGTAAAAATGAATTCTACCCATTTTTAGTCCAGTCAACTATGGTTTATTGAATGCTTTTGGACCAAATAATATGTTTGGTGATCTTATGTCATTGTCTTGATTCTCAATAATAGAGGTGGATTCTTCTCATTCATGATTTTTCATCTTCAGAGCATAGCTATTAGTCTTCAAAGCTAATCCACTAGTCTTCAGAGTTAAGCTATTAATCTTTAGAGCTAAGATTTTAGACTTTGGAGTAAAACTATTAGAATTCAAATCAAAACTATTGAGCTTCCAATAAAAATTTTCAGACCTCAAATCAAAATTATCACGCTTTAGATCTAGGCTATCTTGGTCTAAACCTTCTATTATTTATTCCTCAAACACTTGAACATGTTCTTTGATGGCAACCATGGTTAAGAAAGACACACTATTCTAGTTTTATTTAGGTTGATCCACCCATATTTGTTTATAAATACCCATTAAAGGCTAATAGGTGGATATAGAGATATCTATTTAGCAGGATTTCCATTAGAAATGGTCATGTTTCCAGATCTATAATCAATTTGTGCTGCAACGGTAGCTAACTAAGGTCTACTAAGAATGATGGGATATCCTACCCTCTTTGGTTTGGTTTGAAGGATCATGAAATCAATAGAATATTCTCAAGATTATATGTTTTTTGGTACATTCTCTATAGTTTTTTTAGGTCTAGTAGTGGATTGATCTACCATTTGTAAGATTGTTGTGGTAGGCTGAATCCCTATGAGAGATAAAGACTCTACTATGTTAATAATCATTATTTTATGGAAATAGATATATCTACGAGTACATTTAGAATAGACTTGTTCTCAATTATCATAGTCATCATAGGATAACTAGGATCTCCATATTTAGGAACAAGTATGTTTCCATATAGTAAATCAATAATTTTACTAGTTACCTGACTTGTTTTAGGATATTGCTTCTTCCTGGTGCTTTGATGTCAAATCCTTTGATGATTTTATTCAAATAAATAATATATTTAGTGACTCTTAATAATAGAATTTCTCTCTTCATTTATTTTAATCCATGCATCAATTCAGAATCTTTCCTAAGTTTTTCTTCCTTAAGTCTCTTAGGAAATGGAATAGTAGGGGGATATTAAACTATGTTTGGTGTGGTTGTGGTTTATACATTTTATTTAGTTGGTTATTATACTATATGTTATTTAGGAGTGTTTTCATCATTGGTAATTTTTGTTATGGTGATGGGTGAATATCCTACTACCTTCCCTGATTTGTTTTGAATATTATTACATTCAGCTAAATCACCTGTGATATTACTTTCTTGATCAGCTCCATAAACAAGTGTATTTTGCCTATTCTTTGAATTTGCCACTAGTTGGGTAGGTAATTTTGGTTGGTTAACCTAATGCTCAATTTATGGTGGCTAAGGTTGTGGATGTATCAAGACCTACTATGGAAGAAATCTTCTTTATGACTAATATTGTTGATTTGACCATTGAGGTGGTAACTACTATACCCAATGTGGTTGTTGGTTTTGATAATGTGACTAAGGTTGATTTTGAGGCATTCCACACATCTTTGCATCCATTCTTGAGTACCCCATAGTTTTGGTTATGGTGGTCCCCACATTGGTGGTGTGACTTATCCAACCCATGGTGTCATCCATGGATTGGGAGGAAATCTTGGACTAAACTGATTTTAAGGTTGGGAGTACTTGTTTCTTTATATTTAGAGAAAGTTTATTTTCTCTATTGCATGTGCTTCTTATTTTACTTGGTTTCTTATAGTAGGAAGGTGTTTAAAATTTTTGGTGTCATGGTCTAGGTCACAAATATGACATACCTCTATTTTATCTAAGGGGCAATCTTTTACCACATGTTTAAGTCTACATCTAGGACAATAGATTAAAAATGTTCAGTATTGGTAGCATTGGATTTTTATTTGAGGCCATCTAAGGTAAATGTCAATTATAATAGAATGTCTATCTTGAAATTATAAAATTCTTCCACTAATTGACCAACTTTAGGTGATTTTACTAACTTTGATTTCCTTATGGTAGGTCTTGTTCTGGAGTAGTTAGTACACAATGCTAAAATTTGATGAAAGGTTAACTTGTCAATGTCACCTTTTCCCATTAGGTTCAAAGCATCATGTGGATCATAGGCTAACCCTTTAAGAAAGATTGTTTTAACAACATACTTAGTGAGTTGATAACCACTCCTTTTATGGGTAAATATAATCTTGTCAAAGTAATCTTCTAAGATTTCATATTCATTTTCTTTGATTTTGAAAAAGTCTTTCTTCTATTCTCTTACTCTACAATAGTCTTGATATTTGTCTAAAAATGTATTTTTCATTTCATCGCAAGTGGCTATGGAGTTATCCTCAAGGCCCATGAACCATCTCATGGATGCATCCTTGAGTGTACATGGGAATAATTTCAACTTTTTATTAACTATAACATAATCATATATTTGGTAGAGAACCTAGAATTCAAAGAGGAACTGGTCTAGATTCTCTGAGGATTTCCCTCTAAAAATAGATAGAATGGACAGTGAATTTTTTTCATGGGAGTTCTATCATTGAAACCTAGGCTGATTGAATAGGAAAAATTTATGTCCTATTGGGGTTGTCGATCAAAGTTTTCCACATGTGCATGTTCATCTCCCATATTTTATTCCCAACTTTGGTTATCAATCCAATCTAAATTCTCTTCTTAGGTGTTCAACCTATGGTCTATCTCAAGAGGGGAATATTTATTGGTGATTAGATATTCTTTTTGTAAGGCTTGTGGATCAAATCCAACTATTCTAGAAAGAGGATCTTTAGGATCAATTCTCCCTATAGGATAAGATGTCTTGAATATATTCTTCTTGTAAGATCTATTTGTGAGGATGAACCTTATTCAAGAGAGGAATAAAAAAAAAATTTGTATACAGATTTCAATTGCCTTTCTTCCACTTCTTGATTTGTCTATCAAGGATTGGATCCTCTCTTATTAGTGATTTATTTGGGACACCTTAGAGATAAACTATCTTTGAGAATCCATTAGTTAGTTCATAAATCTAATGTAAGATCTCACTAACACTTATTGATGAAGATTGGTTTTATGAATGTTTTTTAATTTCCTTATATAACTCTAATGTAAGATCTCACTAACACTTATTGATGAATTATCCCAAACAATGGTGTCAAAAATGATAGGTTGTCATTATACCTTTCATTTAACCAATCAATGGATTGGTGTCATTTTATACCAAGGCTAGTGTCTAAAGGCTATATGAAATGAGATCATTGGATATTAGAGTTTTACATTTCATTGTTTTGGGGTTTTACTTTTGCTATGACATCTAAATCCTAAAAATAGTAAATATGACTCTAAATCTAGTTTGCAAAAAATTAAATCTAAAAGGTTTGCTAGTTGAAGCATTCACACCATCGACATCTATAATTTAAAAATATGGCATAAGACATATGATTTCCTCACTAAACTTTCCCAATTGGGTAGGACAATATCATATTCTAAAATTTGAGAATGTTGTCTATTGTCACTTAAATAGCTTCTGACAAATTCTAAATATATAGATAGGTTAACAAACTTACTTTCTATGCAATTGAAAGACACTCTTGTATTGAATTGAAATATATCTTTGTATGTAATGTAAACGCACTTGCATTAAACAAAATTCACACTTTTCTTTTGAAAAGGAAATTCACACTTTGCTTTTGAAAAATTAAATTCACACTTAAAAAAAAAAAGAAATCACACTTGAATTTAAAATAAATCACTCTTGCATCTTCATTTATACATATTTTTAAGGTAGGATGAGGATGTGGAAGGTCGCCAATCTCAAGTGATATTAAGTGGTTTGACTTCCATGATTTACAACATTACAGAATTTGAAGAATTACTATTTTTATAAACTTACTATTTTTAGACTGTATTACTAAAATTGAAATTTGGGGTACTTTTATTTGGTTTTTTGGGGTAAAACCACACTAATTAGATATATATGCCATCTCACAGTGTTCCCCTCATTCTTAAATTTCCAATGGTTTAAATGAGGAGTCGAATAGAGCTATGGTTGAAAAGTTATGGCTCCCAAAAGTTATACCACCAATTGGGGTATAATTGTTGCCTGAATTATCACCTGAAATATTGCTCAGATCATCTTAGGAGCATGTTCAGAGCATTATATATTTGAATATCATTCATTAAATCCTCAAAAATATAACCCAAAAGAGTTTCCAAATTTTTTTGATGTCTTCTCAAAATTATCCTTCCATTGGGATGTGTTTTTGTACACAAAATTGTGTTCTTTTCATCTAAATTAGACAAAACAATAAGGTAAAGAATCAACAATGTATCATATACAAATAAATGACAAATTACATTCATTTCCTACTTAGATAATAAATTAACTATTAAATTCAATGCAATATATAACCAAATGAAATACATATGGATAGTTTGTATTGGATATAATGAGTTATATGAAATGCTCATCAGTGGATTTTAGTAAATTACCAAGGGTAGCCACCCTTGTTGAAAACTCAACCACTGATGGTTGAGTAGTGAAAATTTTGTAAATATTATGATTGAGCCTTCATGGACATCTTGATCCTTGGTTGTTAATTTTAGTCACCGGGATGGCTCCTCTATAAAAAGGGCAGGATGTCACAACCCCACCTTGAGAAACATTTTGTTGTTATTAACAGTTAGCCTTACAGGATCATTTTAGATAATTGGAATTATGACTACTCAGTACATTTGATTACTTTGTTTTGGGACACTATGATATTGATTATGATACATTATTCAATAGATGTATATGCCTATTTCAGTTATGACATATCATTTTATTCTATTCATATCAAATATTATTATATTGTATAATTTTGGAGCATGTACTACTGATGTTCTATTAAGTGGTTATAGGAACAAGTCAAGTGAGCTAGGCTCATTGGTGGACTTCGGCCACTAGGAAAATAAGGAAAGTTTATGAGCAGTTGGGTTGGTACTAATAGGTAAAATATCAAGGTGATAGCTATAACCATAGTTTATACTGATTCTTTGATTCTGATGACTTCATTTTATTTATCTTCATGTCATTTTATGAATGATTTCTTGTGTCATTTTTAGTTTACTTATATGTAATGAGTTTTAGGATCATTAATCATCCCTAATTATGTTGTGTGCTCCTGTGTCATTTTTCATGTTTGAGATTATCTTTTGAGCCTCTTTAGTCTTCAAGTTTTAAATTTATTTGTCCCCCCATTATATTTTATTGTGATACCTTGGGCATAATCCATCATAATTTATCATTGAGTTAATAGTCCCATTTTGGAATGGTTGGATTACAACTTAAACTCCCATGGAATTTTTATGAGTATGATTCGATAATAAAAAGAGGATTTTTTTTATTATATCATAGCTTGTCATTGACTTCCCTAAGGCATATCATTGATTTACCTTTCCATGGAAAAATGTTGGTCTTGGCATAAGAATTAAGGGATGTGAATTAACTTATTTTTAGCCTTAGCATGTTCATTATTTTAACTCCTTAATGTATCATGGAGTTATTCATTTTGTTGAAAAATCCAATATTATGATGTGAACCAATGGAACATAACTCAACTAAATTTATTTTTATCTTTGCATTATCATGATTAATATTGACTCAGCTTATTTTGTTTCTGAACTTGGGATTATTATTTATTTATTTTGACTTGGCAACATGGGGGAAAAGTTTGGGTAGTTTGGGGGAAATCATTTAGTTGTTGAATTTATTAAATTTTGGTTGATGCCTTGAGCTTCTTATCCATGCCCAAATCTCTTTGTAAAATACCCAACATGGTACCCCTACCAATAGTATGGTGTAAGAATGGGGGACGGGTTTGAAAGAAGAAAATCTCATTATATTAAGGGCCATGACCTTCTACCTAGATAGCACAGGAGTTGGGGGAAAAGAGCATGGATGTGGCTAGAGAAAGAAGCCTCAAGTCATCTTGGGCATGTAGGGAGATGGTAATGAAAAAGGGTGGATCAATCTAAAGTTCCATGACCCCCTACTAAACTGATAATAAAATACACAAGTATTGTCTCAAATTTTATACAGGTCTCTATTGATTCGGGGTTTGATGAAAATAAATGAAATCCATGTTAAATTCCCATATAAATTAAACAAATCATTTATATCTATTTTTGATAATATGGTTGGATATTCTATGGTTTGAAGTTGATTCAAATTACTTAAATCCAAAATCATATATGAACAAATCAATTCAATTGTGTTTTACCCTACTTGGCATTTTGTTGATTTTGGCACTATTTGGCTAATAGGTCAAGTTACCTATGAGGTTATTGAGTATTTTTGCTTGATATAAAATTATTGTTTGAATCATACGTAGGTTTATAGGGTATGCCCTATATGGGTTATTCCTAAAACTCTATTATGCAAGGTATTGCATAGATATCCAAGAGCTATGAATCCATTCTAAAATGTTGATGGAAATATGAACCATGTGGATTTTATAAAAAATGTGGTTGTAGATTAATTTTGGTCCAAAAATTTATTTCAAGAGCTAAAGCAAAATGAATATCTAAGAATTTAAGCTAAATTGATTTGGGAACAAAATACATATTATAGGGGTTTCAAATATTACTAAAATATAGTTAGATTTTATGGTCATATTGCACCTAACATATGTTATATCATTGATGTCATGGTAACAACTTATCCCTTATATTCCCTATTATTGTTGGAATCAACTGGCTCAATCCTCATACTTGATAAGAGTTTTGCAGTTTATTGGTTGTTGATTATATACAAATTTAATTAAATCATTACCAAAATCAATTTTATAACCTCTTTCATTTTATCGAAGCATGGTTGTGCTTAAAGGCTAGATTAAATATATTTTCTATATTTGGCCTACGAGGTTGGTTAGGTGTGTGTACATGCTTTATTTGTGTTGGTAAATGTTCTGATGCCATTATACCATATGAAAATGGGGTAATCTATCAACCATTCTATATTGTAAAATTAAGGTGAATGAGTATAATTTGGGTTTTTTGATAATGGTTAGGCTTAGCCTCTTATCCCTTTGCATTGTTCCTCATAAACTACCTCAAACATATTATAGGGTATGAAACCCATAATAATTTGACTAAGTTTGAATTATTATAGGTGAGTTGTTTTAAACATGGTTATTGGTCATAATTATCCACATTTGTAAGTGGTAAATAATGCCTTTTTGACTGAACCGTATATCATGTTGAATTTAATCCAATATCTTTCCTTGATATTATTGTGGCTGAATTACTTGTTAAAATATTGAGTTATTGATTGGTATGATAATTCAAGAAAGCATGAGAATTGTGGGCAACAAATTTTAGCTTGAAAATTCAAGTAGTAAAGCTCTAAAAACATGAACTCATATTTACACCTAACTATTCCTTATTGAGTTCAAAGCTAATGAGCTGAACATAACTCTTATGTTGGGTTGGATAAATGTCCTTTTCTTGACTTGTGTATGGCTTGAGTTTTATACAAGATATTATTGCTTGTAGTCTTGGTTAACATGTTAGACTTGGTGTTATTTTTTATTATTGGTGTTGTTTTATTAACTATTTGATTTTTGAGTGGTGTACCATGGCTATTTCATTTGCATGCTCATAACTTTCTAGTAAAACTTGGATGCCTAATTCCACCATCTAGCTAATGGTTGGGGTGGTTAGGGTCACCAATGGTTGGGATCATCAGGTTGTAACTTAGGGTATGTCACCTTGTGGATCATGTACTTATCACTTGTGAAGTGTATTTTCATGCATACAATTATTGGATCCAATTTGTTAGTATGTTGTGTATACTTGCTAATAATAATGGTTTTATAATGTAAATGATTCATATGACTATGTTGTGAGACTTGTATCTTGGATTATGGAGATATGACATTGTTATATTGATGATACACTTATATGAAAATGTATACCACATATGGGTAGCATCACTATGCATGGGTGTCAAGTGGCTATTGACTCACTTATGTGATTTTAATATTTTGTGTTTATTGAATGGCTATAACATGAAACTTTTATAGTTTACATGATGAAATTAAAGGGATGTAATTTTTACTATTATTTGATGATAGATGAATTTGTATGTTAAGCACTCTTGACATCATATTATCTAATATTATAGTCTTTATCATTTGATCATAAAAAAGGAAACTAAACTATATAATGTTATTCTTTTTTACATTTTGTCATGGAAAGTATTTGACTTGAGAACTTTTATGCTTAAGTTAAAATTCCTGATTCCTTTGACCAAACTTATACATATGTGTATGAAATCCATAAATAAGGTTACATGATAAGATTGTAAATTTATCTTGAAGATAAATTGATTGTTATTATTAAATTACTCCCACTTGAACTCTTATTATTAAATTATTCCCACTTGAACTCTTATTATTAAATTACTTCAAGTTATGAATCATGAAAGAATGTATAGGTTATGTTATGATTTGAAAAAGCATATCGCTTATTAAATTAGCACATCAAGTTTAATAAAGATACTATTATCTTATTATTATGATTTTGATATGTTGTAAGGGAAAACTAAGGCATTATGGACTTAATATGTCTGCTATAATTACTTGCATTTGAACTTGATAAATTTTTATAAGTTGTTGGAATTACCTATGTATTAGCTAAGTTATGCTTTCATGAATACTTTTGAATAAATATATTTTATAAAACCATAGTTATATCTAATCGTATCCCATGAAATGATTCATTTCATCATGTTAATTATACTTGAATAACTAGAACTACTCATATACCTATGGGTATTACGGTTGCCTAAGAATTGGTAGTTCTCATTGATTATAAAGGTCTTAATATGGAACATGGTAAAACCTACTTAGCTAGAATTTTTTATAAAACCATATTAATTTGTTGAGATTAATGGTTAGTGAAAGTCTTGATAGTATTATTTATTAAATGTGTTCTTTTATCACTTACCAACTTAACTAGATATTCAAAGGTCATGATGATGTTTTCATATTAAAATTTGGCAACATTTTTCACACTAAAAATTGGAGTGGTAGTAGTTTCCACCCATTTAGTGAAATAATATATCACATAATAATATATTGATCATGACTATGCTTACTTGGAAGAGCTATAGGTCCAATAAAATCAATTTCCAATTATTCAAAGGATATTTCTATAAGAATGGGTACCTAAGGCATGTCATCATGCTGGGTTGGCTTGCCCATTTGTTGATAGACATTACAGTGTTTAGCAACTCTATGCACATCTTGATATAACAAAGGACACCAAAGACCACTTTGTAGTATTTTCCTTTTAGTAGATTATCCTATGAAATGACCCCCTAAAAATCCTTGATCAGCCTATTGAAGAAGTTGTGGTTGTTCTTGCTCTAGATCTACTCTATGTAATACATCATCCTTTCCAAGCTTATATAAGAATCCATTAATTAGGATATATGGTATGGCTTAGTTAACCATTTGTTTCTTATCCTACTCAATGTAGTGCATAGGAAAATTCCCTTATTTTAAGAAATTTATAATGTCTTCCATGTTATTAGGATCTGTAAAAGTTCTAAATAAATAAAGTTCCTCTTGTTCCTCCCCATTACAAGGTTTGATGAGGTGGTCTAACCACACATTCTCTCATACTATCTTAACATTAATCCAAAATTAAAATTATTAAAAAACATTAACCATATTAATATACATCATCTCAACATTGAATTATTAATCAGGTATTTTAATGCCTAGTGACCCATGAAAAACTCAAAAGGAGTAGGTAATAGGTAATGCCAAAACTTTTTCAATGTGAATACCATGGCTAGTTCTTCTCTCTCTGTGGTCATGTAATTTTTTTATACAAAAAATGTATTAGGTGATCTAACCCACCTTCACTTCGCTATGTTAAGACATCTCCTACTACAACTCCAAAAGCATCCACATATATGTGGAATGGCTTCTTCTAGCCAGTAAATAATAAGATTGGTGTTATTACCAATCTTTACTTTAACACAGTGAATGTTTTTTGACATTATGGCATCCATTCAATTTTGGTGTCCTTGTGTATTAATTTCTCCATAGATGTAAATATAGTTGCATAGCCTTTTATAAACTTTTGATAATATCCCATATGACCAAGGAAGGTGCACAATTCAGTGAATTAGTAGGAGGTGGAATTCCTACTATAACATAAATTTTAGTTGGGTCAACCAAAATATCATTGTTATACACAACATGGCCCAACAAGATAATAAGAGGCTTAAAGAATAGACACTTGTTTAAATTTAAAGTGATGAGCAAATCCTGACATCACTCCATCATTAATATTAGTTTTGATAAGTGTTCTTTAAATAGAGAGAAGATAGACCAATAATACAAATATACTCCTATGAAATCATGAATGAAATCTTTGAATGTGTTTACCAAAACTCTATAAAATACACTAGGTGCATTTTTAAAACCAAATATCATTACCTTATATGGAAATGATTCCCATTAAGTAGAAAATGTGGTCTTAGCCTAATCCTCCTTGGCAATCATAATCAAGTGATATTCACTAAAACCATATATAAATGAATATACTTCATTCCCAATAATAGATTCAAGGACTTCATCAATAAAGGAATTGAAAATGGATCATTAACACAAGCATCATTGAGTGTGTGATAGTCCCCACACACCTGAATTTATCCTATTTCATTAGGTTGAACAACCATGGGACTCACCTACTATACCTTTTTAATTAGATAAATGATTCCATCTTCTTGAATTTGATCGAGTTTGGACTTTAATTTGATATTCATATTAGGATTGACCTTGTAAGGTCACTTTTTGATAAGGCACACATACTCTTTTAGTTCTATGTGCATTTATCTTAGAGATGGATTTACACCTTTTACCTTTGAGAATTTTCTTGGAAACACATCTTGATAATCCCTTAACAATTGAAAAGACTCAAATATTTTCTCTTGTCTTTAGTAATCTCCCACTATTGTAAGTTTAGGGGCCTACTCTATCCCAATATTTCCTTGAATCTTTCACAAAGGTTCTTGATATATCTTGCCTAATCCACTAGGAAAAGTATCTTCTAGAATGTGCTTGCCTTCATGTTGTGAAATGTTGATGTTGTGCATTTTTTCCTCTTCCACTTACTCTATGATTTGTATTAATTTGGGTTCATATTTCTATTGTGGCTCAAACAAACCTTCTAGATTGAGATCTCTATCACTATCACTATCACTTGATTCTATCATATCATTGATTGTTCTATTACATGGATAAACAAGAAATTATTCTTTTTGGTTAGATTTGTAATTACACAGTGTGGGATCTAAGTCTCATGTAGCCTCCTGATGAGATGATGATTCAATTATAGTTGATAAATCTTTTACTTATCCATGACATTAAAAAAATTAATTTTCTATAAGGTATTATATACTAGTGGATTATCATCTTCAAACACAAAAGTTTGGTTGAAATCTTACTAAAGTTGTACCCAATTTTTGGTTTCCTTTATACACCCTTGATGCATATACCAAGATGTTGGTAGAGGTGCTAGGATGTGGATGAATATGTGCACCCAATATCATGGTTCTACTCTTTGTGTGGTCCATATATCCAAACACTGATGGATATGCAATTATGGGAATTGAACTTCTTGAAAGAAAGGCCATTATGATTTGATATTAGCTGGTAGATGAAGCCTTGCACATAATATTTTGCATGTTTCTTCCCATTATATTTCTAATTTTATGTTTTCTACCCACCATGTCACAATAGTTCCTTTCAATACAAATTTGAGTTCACTGAATTGTCGATCCACCTATAGTACATGGTGTTTAAGCCTTAATGTAAATGGATTAAGATAATTTGTTGTAAAATTTTGAGGTATCTAGGATTATTCAATGAACACCATGCATAGATGTCATAACTCATGATATATGTGATACCATTTCAAGATGTGTGTATATGAGTCACCACTTATGGATGATGTATAATCCTAAGGTATAATACCTTCTGAGTTTGGTTCAGTATATTCCATCATAGTTGTAATAGTATTATAGAGGAATTCTACTTCGGATCTTGTCAGAGAGTGCACTAAAGGAGAATCATAATCTTCAATGTGAACCTACTAAACTGGAGCCTTTGTTATAATAGGTTTGAATGCTAGTTGTTGTTCTTACTATGCAGTCCCTGATTTCCAATCTTGACACTCTATAGACCACATTCCATTTTTTCCTTTAATCTATACCCACTTTAAATCAACTATTTCCACCATAAGCATAAGGAGACTCTAGTTCTTTTGGTATGATATATGGATTTTGATCAAATGTATCTAGGGGTATGACCACTATTTTATCTTTTTTAAGCACTTCTAAATAATTATGTATAGTGTTGATGGTTATTTAGCTACCATAGTCCCATTTCTTACCAATTAAGGTAGGGTAATGAGTATTTATTGTCTTCATGTCGATGACCTCAAAGCCCCCTCACAAGCTAAGCTCAACCACTTTAATTTCAACATCTTCTGACCTTCTAATGGGTTTAGCTCTATCATAATCCAACAAACTCATTGTTACTAGACTGTAACTCATTTTTGGTCGACCAATGGCTTCCCATGTTGATTAGGGAATCATATTGATTGTGCTTGTGAAATAAAATAATAAATTTTGAATTTCATATCTAGCCAACTTAATATCTATTTTTGAATCAACATCCTAAGGATTCATGGTCTTGACATACCAAACTACTTTATCGGCCCTTGTTTGTCCCCACTATGCACACTCAAGGAGATTGTGTAGGAGATTAGTGATGTTTTGAGATATATCCTCATTATATATTATAATGAGTAGTTTAATTAGATCTATTAAATAAATCACAACACTCTCTTACCTCATTATCCTAAAAATTTACCAATACATTTGAGCATCAATATTTTTGTTATCATCCTTAAAAATTATTATTTGTTGTATTTCCTATAATACCTATGCAACTTGATACATTAAGTTAATTTTTATAGCAAGATCAAGATATTTATCCCATTGAAATTTTATAATGCCATAGTCTTGAGGAATTTATAAATAAGGTAAGCCTTATTAAGGTCTTTGCTACCTTATGATGACTTGCACAAGTGCATTTATCTTTCGGTTCACATTGATCATATTTATATTTCACACTGGCTTCTCCTTTCTTTGTTTCTCCAAAATTGGTCAATCCTTTGTTTGATATCGACCTTTTAACATATGGTATACATAATATACTTATCTTTGAGGGTTGGTGGGGAAGTTTCTTTTATAATGATTATATACACCACATAGATAACATTGCATAGTGGGTTGAGCTTGCCTATTATCATTGTTGTGACCTATTTGATATATAACACATTATCCATCCTTATATCCCCCTATATAGCCTCCCTTATTTTGTTTATATCCCCACCTTTATTGTTTTTATCCAACATATCCTGCTTACTAATTTGTTTGTGCATCTTATCCCCCATATTGGTGTTGAGGAGAACTAGGAGTCTAGTTTACTTGCTATTGCTAAATTTCATATTGTTATAGGGTTGTGCATATTGACCAAAATATTGGTATGAGGGAGATGACATATTATTCCATCTTGATAGGCCATGTGGTTGATATTATGGTGATGAAGTCATTTGATATTGAAGTAATAAAGTAATCCATCTCAGACTACCTTGATTTGTATTTTTCATCTCCATGTTTGGTCTTGGAATTGACTTATTCATAGTTGGTATTTATTGAGTCATAACTATACATACATTCTTCATTATATCTTATTTTAATTCTTGTAAAGATTGACAACTTATCTCATCATGATTTGTTGATTCACAAAACTTATATTACATGTCTAAATTTTGGATATATTATTGGAGAAGCTGAAACTTAGATGTAAGTTGTTTAACTACCCTAAAAAAATTTAAAAATATATTTTAATTATTAGGTAGTCATTTCTATGATGTCCTTCTCAGTCACATTCTACGCACCATAGTACTAACTTAGGCTTATCATTTTTATGCATCTCATTCATCTTCCTCATAAAATCATATAACTTAGCTTCTGATTTTGATCCCATTAATGGAAGATCCACATAATCTTCTATCTATTATACCCTTATGGTAGCAAATCAAACATCAACCTTGGTAGAGAATTGGGATTGTGGAATAACAAACCTTATTTTTGGTTATAAACCCTCTATAAACCAAATAACCTTATCTTTGTCTTTTAAAATAAAATTAATTTTATTCATCATATCAAAAAACTTATGATCATATTCTCCAACCATTTCTCCAAATTTTTTTTGAATTTCCTTCAGGTCCTGAATAAATTGACTAGAACATTGTCTTACCTTAAATTTTTATACTATAAAATATTTAACTTATGTGAGATCGAGGGCATTTACATTTGGTTTGCAAATGAACTCCAAGGTGCATCCTACCAAAGACCCTATGAGTTTGTACTTATTCACATCATTTGATGTTACCCCTTTTATAGTTGGTAGGCTAGTAGTTATTACTATAAATGTATGAATACTAGCAACTATGCTTGTTAGTGATCATACACTTGTTGTTGCAATGTTAGGTGACTACATAGTGTTTATTGTGACTATAGGCTACTACAAAATAATTTTTTTAGGAATAAACATAAATCTTGCTTCCAATGAGTTCTTTATTTCTAATGCTCACTTGGTTTCTACATTGAGATTTATAAATTTATTAGTAAAAAAATCAAACCAACCTAGATTCACTTCTCTATCTGTACTTTTTCTACCTTCAATAAATAAATTGGGATTGGGGGATTTGTACCCTTTAAATGAATGAAATTTATTTATAAATTATTCTAACTTTGAACTTGAACCTATGATTTTACTGCCTTAAAATTTAACATTTTCCTAGGAACATTATTTCCCAGTTTTATCCAAAAACCCTTCCCTTAACTATGATCTACCTCTACTTCTTAACTATTCTACCTTTGTGTCAGTAATTATAGCATCTTCTTCCTCATTAGGACCTTTATCATATTTTTCATACTATTTTATTTCAATAATTTCCATATCTTCTCTCAATAACTTATCTTCTCTAGGATCTTTTTATTGTATCTCTCTATCTCTAGCACTTTCATCTCTACTCCTAATCCTATTCATAGTTAATTTTGGGTCTTTTGTCTTATTCCACTTTCTTTTCTATTAAAATTCCCTTTCTAGTCCCAAAATTTTATTCTCTCTCCAAGTCTTTTCACCTTTCATTTTTTGGGATTAGATTCAAGTTCCTTTTACTAATCATGTCATCATTTACTTCCTCCTGAATGCACCCCCATGGTGCCCAAAATGACTACTCCATGTTGGTTGGAGTAGGCACCATGGCATTTTCTACAACCAACATCTTTATCAATAAAGGTAGTCACTATAAAATTTTCCTTCTAATTCCTCAAATAAATCAATCTAGCATAGTCTCAAAAGCTATGTATCCTTATACTATGAACTCAATAATATAGCCATCGATTATAGTCTTTATCTAATAATCTATTGATCAAGATGTAGTCTTCATCTAATAATCCACTGATTGAGACCACTTAGTATCTAGGTTGCATAGTCTTTCTAATTTTTCCTTGTTTTAGACTATAAATTTTGTTCTCCTCAAACTAAAGCAAGAGTATTCTAATCTAGCTAGCCATGCACCTAGCAATCTAGACAACTTGCACTAGAAAATTTCATAGATTTTACCGTAGAGGTGTACTTGGATAATCCCCTCTATAATTTTTATGACTTTTAATGCTTCTTCTTCTATAAATTTTTGGATTGTCTCATTTAACCATCTTTATATGTCTCTCTACCCTAGAAACTATCTATGCATTTTTCATCCAAATAGATTCCATACTCACCCCGCCATTATTAGTAGAGGTTCTTAGAAATACTCTATAACATGATAATTATAGGGATATCTTGCATAGTGGAGAGTACAAAGGCACATAAAATACTATAGTATTACATACCATCTATGATATGCATAGATTCAGATAAAGATCAAGAAGAACTCATATTCTAATAGAATATGGAACATAATTATCATAACATTTGATAACATATTAAAGTAAAATAGAGTACTCATTGTATAATAACCATATATAAAAGATGATTAGGTAAAACCATAATAAAATGATTCTATTAATCTCTATCAACACATCAGAACCATATTATATTACAAGAAAATGTTATATATAGTATTTTATAATCTTTTATCTCTTCATATTCCAGACTTTTTAGATACAAAAGGAAAGACTCTTCACATTATTCTATTGTGTAATTAGGATTATATGACCAAATACATACAAAAGTTATATAAAATAAAAAATCATATACTTCTCACATGTGTCCTTCTATTATACTTCATGATTTTACCATGATCCATTATTTATCCAACAACCCATGACACTTATGGCTAAGCAAATTCTAGACATGGAGGTGGAAGATTTGAGGTTAAAGTTGAGGGAAGTGAATCCCAACGAGGGGAAGGTTTTAGAATATATTGCATGATATTATTGGTGATGTGGGAAGTAGTTGCCTAGACATATCTTCTTGGCTGAGATGATACAGGTCTCAAGGGTAGATATGGTAGATATGTTCATAGAGGTGGCACTAGTCTTTCCTTGATGCTCAGCCAACATGGGCCTATTTGCCTTTGTTCTTCTTAATTTCATTAAGACACACTAATACTTCATTATTATCAACTAGGTTGAGGTGAACCACATCATCCTAATGGGGATCATGATGGTAAGTGATGTTGAGTTGGGTCATGTGTTTCACCACATGGGCACATATGACCTCATGAGGATCCCAACCTCTATGCTTAGCCCTTTGAAAGGTGTAAGAATTTTTTTTGGTCACCATATTCATTAATGAAGGTATATTCTTATTATCATGGTGGTATATGATAATTGTAAAGTCTAGGCATGTTTTTGACCAATAATCAATTGAGAACTCCATGATGCCTTTAATCAGCTCATGAGTAATTTCTTGGTTAGCAAGATGATTTGAGACCTAATAGGCTGAGAGAAGAGTGACCTTTTAGATACCTTCTACTCAAAATGATGGTGTGATATTTATAATACCAATAAGCCCTAATGGGTAATAATGTTCTCCTTATCTTCTTATGATGTCTTAGTATGGGATTATTATTGATGGTCTAATAGACTATTGGGTAGAAGTATTTACATATCTCAAATATTACTTTGGTATTGGTGATCATATAATTTTTAGAACATGAAATACACCACAAAGCCCATCGGGACCCAAGGTAGAAATGATGAGCTAATGAATGAGATGGTGGTCTAGACTACATCTATGATGTAGGACATCATGTATAAGTTCCGTTTGAATCAAGATCTTGAAACATCATTGAAAAGATCGAAGTGTATTACACTTCTAAGGTCTAGGACCTTTTCTCCTTTTAGAATTATTCTTTTTAATATCACCCATAGTATATTTATGTGCATGGTGTTGTTGGACCCAAACATGCATTTCAATAGGATCATCCTAGCATGACCCCTTTTAGAAGAGTTAGATAGGGTAAGTGTCAATATCCATTTTGTTGATTAATCATTCCTAGTAAATGGCCCACTCCTTGAGGACCTCATATATCTCATGGGTATTGGCCCATGCATCCACTACGATAGAATCATTAATGATAGTGTAATCCATGAGCTTATAGTACCACTTAAAAATATCCCTTGAGATATCTACAACTAGGTTCACCAAATTGGTAGAACAGACCAAGTATTATCCCTCTTGAAAAATGCACTTGAAAGTTAACAATAGGTTACCAAAGAGGTCTATGAAAGGGAATACTTTAGGATTGGCTACAACCCTATGTAATTTTAACCTACCTAGTGTCATAATATCATCAAGGTACTCAATCTCATCCACATTATCTTCTAAGGTTGTTTTCATCACATCTTTAATTTCTTTGAATACTTTGTTGTAGTGCTCTAATGACACTAGGTTTGGTAAGAAGGTGGTATCCTAGTATTCAAGATCAAGCCTAAGGTTTAAAGATGATGCAATAATTTATTACACGCTAGGGATTTATTAGCATTGAGATTTAGATAAAGATAAGTAATGAAATCATGAATAAAACTATGGAAATGGAATCTTGGGAGTTAGGAGCAGTACCAATAAGTTTAACTAATCTAAGAATTTATAGGGATCCATAAATATCACCTATATTAATGGCCTTTGGTGACTCACTCTATGTGAATTCAAATTTACGTTGGTGGTACAATCCACCTAGTCATTTCTCAATCTATCATTAACCTAAAGAACTTAAAATGGGGTCCCAATTTAAATTTTATGATGGTAATTAGATGCTTATTAATTATCTAATTGGGGAACAATTACCTAAATTAGTTAATATAATGGAATGATAGACACATGCCTACCTTGGTCCTTGGTCACTCTTTGGTACCCATTAATTTGGTCATATGTCATTTATTGATTCGGCATTTTATCTATGAGATATGCTAGCTAATCACTCTTGGTATGTCATCCCTCTATGTAGTAGAATCAATCTATATTTTTGGGTACACATGACACTCTTGTGATTAGTTCCCAATTTTGACCATATTTATTTTGTGGGATAATAATGGCACTCCCAAGCCTTTTCTATCATTTTTTGTATAATTTCCACAAGGCATGATTTCATTTGTTAGGTTATAACAACTTTAACACCCCTGCATGATTGGTAAGTTTGACAGCTTCCATGTGGTTCTCTTTCATTGGTTGTACTCTCCTGGGGCTTTGACAAATATGACACCCTTAGGAGACTGGTAAGTCTGATAACTTTCATGTGGTTCTCTTTTGTTGTTTGGGATTTTTGGGGATCTAAAAAATCTGACCCCCTTAGAAGATTGGCAAATATGATAGATTTTATGTAGTGCTCTCTTATTAGCCAATCTCTCCTACAAGATTTATGAAAAATGACTAAATTAAAATAATGTCCATGTAGTTAATTAAAATTTAACCTATCTACTATCGAATCCTTATAAAACTCTAATTAGGACTCTAGGATGACATGATTCTGGGATGGCCTAAAAATGTTTAAATTTGTGAAACAAAAGTAAGTGAAATAAATTATGAGTAATATGAGGCCTTCATTTAACACATAGAAGGGAAACATTTATAGAAATAAAGGAAACTAAATTGATCTCAATGGTAATCACTTTCATATTATACACTTTGTAAAACACTTAGTAGACTAAGGGAAAATAGGGATCAAATATTCCACATAGTTTGGGACTTAGGGCATGCCAATTGGAGGCACATGAAACTTTGAGTCGATAATTTTCAAAGGGGTCATAAACTTCTATGAAAAGGGGTAGGGGTTACATTGGCCACAACACATGTCTATGAGGCATGATGAATTTTTTGTGGGAACTCTTGATTCCCTTAATGTGTTTTCTCAATTTACATGTCTAACAATGGAGAATATGGAAAATAAGAGTACAAAGTGTGGTTCAATCCAACATGCTCATATGTATGAGAATTAAAGTGAATAAGTGAAACAAGAGGATAATATGTTAGTGATGGTTTAAGATATGGTTGGTAAGGATATAAAAATAGTATAAAATTTTATTCAAGTCATCATGGAGATAAGAGAGTGGGAATGTATGTATACAATAATTTTCTCAAGGGCACATGCAATAAGAAGTTCATTTTTAGTAGCTAGAGTCTAGAGAGAAGACTCACAAAATCAAGTGAGAGATATTGACAAGAAGAATATGACCTCAATAAGATAGTGGTTGATAGATAAGTATATGCATCAAATATTCATATGGATATTTTGATAAAGAGCAGAATGGTGGCTAGAAATTTAGTAATTTGGTGATAGAGGTTGGTTTAAAGAGCATTTAGATAAGGAGAGATGAATAATGTCATTCATGTAGCATATAGGCAAGGAAGGAGATTGAGATGGTAGATTTATGTCTACTAAGATGAATTTAAGGATAAAAGTGACATTGTATATGTGAGAACAAGCCATATAGGTATTGGATAAGAAAATCTTATGAGCCAAGGTATGTATTGTTCCCATATAGACAAAGAAAGTGTAAGGTTATTTTCATATAACATAGTTTTAATGAAGAAATAAGAATATAATTAGCTTAGAGTTTATGTAAAGAGTTTGAATATGGAAGAAGACAAGCGTGAGATAGAGTAGTTAAGTATTTTATCAACCCAATAATGTTTTGAAGAGAATTATGTTACAAGTGTAGAGATGGAGAGAAAAGAGGCATTTGAAGAGGCATTCCAAGGTAAATAGAGTGAGTCACTTGAGTTCACAAGTTTTGAAGAAGTGTAGTAAGAAGAAGAGTCTTTTGCGACTCTTATAAATGAATAAACCACAAGCAAGATGATGGTGGAAAGATAAGAGTATGAGGTTTTGATAGAGTTACATATTGAATATGATGTGATTGAGGAGATATTTTTCAAATAACTAGAAACACATGGCAAAGAAGATGAAGAGGATGATGAGAGCCTAATTGGGATAACCTTTCACAAGGAGTTATATGACCTCCTTGAATACATATTAAAATATAAAAATGAAAAAGAAGATGATTTTGAAACAAATGTGGAGTATTTTCTTTGACATAGAAATGATAACATTGAGAGATGAAGAGGTGATGACTACCCTAGAGGTAGTATTAGAGGTTGGGTGATTATTTGGATGCTTAAATATATGTTGAGTCTGATAAAGTAATATTGGAGATATAAATGAAAAACTATTGAAATATTAAAGAATAAAATAATAGGTTAGATAGTGAGTAAACAAAGCCAAGAAGGTTTTAGGATAGTTGGTTAGTCAGTGGTGGGTTTAAACTCACAAGATAAAATATAATGTAAGAAAATGTATCTTGGTGGATGTGATTAGATAGAGGTGGGTTTCATACCACAAGAGGATGGAGAGAAAAGAGGATAAGACTTTATTATAGGAGGATAAGATATGGTGGGTATAACCCCACAAAAGGTGGTGTAAAGAGAGACAAGAAGAGAAGGACATAATTAAAACCAACAAGAGGGAGCTAGAAATGGAAGAAAAAGAGTGATAAACAACTAGACTACTTAGTTTTTTGGAAGGTGATGCCTTGAACATTATGATTCATGGTAAGAAGAGTGGTTTTACCATTTATTATATCTTATAAGTATGGTCTCACATTTTAAATACCTTAGGTTTATGATGTAATAGAATCTAAGGGCTTGTGCGATCTTGCATCAACCAAAAAAATAAAGTGGCATGTGTTCATGGAGTTTTATTTACGTGTTTATTATTTTTGGCATGGTTATTCAATGACCAAATTAGATAATGATGTTTACAGGAGATTGCACACACTTATTTATGGGTGCATTGGTGCAAGAATACAGCTTCTACTCTAACTTATGTTTGGTAGATTTTTATAAATGTCCATGTGGCAGACATTATGATGTGAGATAGATGTTTATGGATGTCCATGTGGTATGATTGTTATCACCCAAATAATTTTGTAAATATGTGACATTTATTCAATTTGGATAATTCAAAGAGACTTTGATAAAATAAAATGACTTAGGAAACATATAATTTTTTGTGTAAAAAATGACCCAAAATAGAAAGGAAGATGAAAAGCAGCTAGGTGAAGCTAGGAAAAGTTTGGGGTAGAGTTCTAGGGAGAATTAAGGACAAAAGTTTTAGTTATTAATGGACTAAGTTTAAGAGAGTATGCAAAAGAAAGATTTGAAATGTTGTGATGAACCCCTTTAGGGTTATTTATAATTTTATTTTGAAAGATTTATTCAAAGGAGAAATATGTTGTATGTTATTTATGGTGAATGAATATAGTCAAAATTTTGAATTAATTTATTTGTATATGTGTGTGTGCCCAAACTAAGCATCACAGAGCTAGAATCTATCCCTAAGTGGGCACCCTTTCTATGCACACACCATTTTATAAGGGTGTCTAATGCATGAAAATCTAGGCTCACAAGTTATCTTGTATTATCCAAAAAACATGTGTTTGGGTTATTTTACACACTTATGTATACATTTATGTTGTGTTTTATGGCTTTTCATAATTACAATAATATACACATTTTTAAGAATGAAAGAAAGCATTCCAATATAAACTATTAAAGAAATTAATCATAAGTAAAGAGTATACAATGAAATTAATAGAAGCATAAAACATATCATAAAGAGTTGAGACACGTGATTTATCAAGAAGAAAAATTGGTACACCAGAAAAAAATCCACAAACTAATAAAATATGGCTCAAAGCTATTACAATATGGCATAATGTGAATAAAGACTTCCTCTAAGAGATAATAACAGAGAGATAATAAAATTAGTAGAAAATAGATAATCTTGATAAAAACACTTCAAGAAGTGTGTGAAAATATATAAATAAGTGTATGAAAATATCAAAATAAGTGTGTAGGACAAGAGACCCACATGCTTTATAAATAAAGTGAAGATTATAACAAGAGTTAAAAATTAACTCTATATTACCTTAACCAATTTTATAATTGTGTGTCTAGTGTTCCTATTTTCTATGTTATGAGGGAAAGTGGGTGAAATGTGATAAATAAGTTATATTTAAATATAACCCTAATATTCCTCATCTTTAAGAATATATTGTATGACATAAAAAAATGTGAAGGATACATGCCACCTCATATAATATGGACTATATAAATTACAAAATCACATAAGAATAATAACTTAATTTGATTAAAATATATAAATAATAATTAGTCTCCAACACTCCCCTTTAAACTTTATGTTAGGGTTACAAAAAGGGGGAAAATTTTAACACAAACAAGGAAGTTGCATTGCATAATAATCCCACTCAACGAAAGCTTCATTCAAGAGGAATAATTATAAAATTAAAATGTTTTGAGAAAAAATATAAGGACATATATGTCTTAAATAATTCTGAAAATGAAGGTGAGATCAATATTAATCTCCCAAGAATCCTCTTTGGAAAAAAAAAAGGCCAATCATTTTTAGAATAATGACCAACAAAAATAAGATTAAAAAAATATCCACTACAACCTATTAAAAAAAATTACACCAATTATGAGTTAAGAAAAAAAAAACATTTCATGAAATATGATCTACACATATTTCAATAATAAAAGTAAATCGAACCAAAATACATAAAAAAAATAAGACAATTTTCATAACAATGTGACAATGTCAACAGAAATTTGTCAAAAATAAAGATATATTATATGTAAATCCTATCATCAAAATATTTAATAAATATCACTATAGATAGAAGGTAATACAAAATTATGAAATAAATTATTTAATTTATATTCAAAAAAAAAAATTATTGAAAATTTACATTACAAATAGTAACCATAAAATCAAAGAAAACATAAAATGTCATAGTTCTAACCATCTCAAAAGCTCCAAATAATCAACAATTGAGGAGTAAGACATCAAAATTAAATAAGCATATATGTGCCAAAAATTATTATATTTTTCAAAAGCATAAAATACTCCAAATTAAAGTATTAATCATGTACACAATAATATGAGTTTATAAAACATCATAAATATTTTAAAATATACTAAAGGTTAACTTGGAAAAAAAATACAAATAATAACCAAGGAAATGAGACAAAATTCATGTATAGTTTTTCATAAAAGATAACTTATGTGAGTCAATTGAAGACTTATCTAAAGAAGACATACCATTGTATTTTAAATTTATCAAAATTTTAGGCATCCACATTTGTTTAACTTTATAATGAGCGAGTTTAGATATTTTCCAAAAATGAGGAAAGTCATGATTTATTTTACTAAAAACTTTATAAAGATTTAATTTCTAACATTTATTAATATCATGCCCATTCTACCATAATGTTCATAATGTTTAACATTTGTAATCAATTCATTAGTAAAAGAAACCTTATATTGATTATTAGAATTAAAAAAAATATGATGTAATATCATTCGATGAGGAGGATAATATAACTAAATATTAACATTAACTTCATTAAAATCAAGGACTTTACATTTGAAAGTAGTTTTTAAAGAAAGAGGTTCAATAATACTATTTTAATCTTTACCAATACCAACTCCATTATAACCCATTGATTTAGAATTTTTAAATGAGGCCTATAAAAATGATGATGGATCAAGGAAGTCAAGGAGGCCAAGCAGTTTTTTTTCTTTCATTATTTGAAGGAGAATAAAAGTTGTATATAACATCAACATTAGAGAATTGATGTGTTTCAAAATATGCAATTTGAACATTAAGTGTCAACCATATTATGCATGCTCATCAATTTATCATCATATGAATTTGGATATGAATTAATAGTCATTTTATGACACTCAAATTGACATTTACCAACAAAAAATTCATTGTCTTTAGAAGCAATTTATTTGTTAACATTTTGAAAAGGTAAAATTAATGTTAATTTAAAATCCATAGATTAAAAATAATGGCTAGAGATAAATTAATAAATATAAAATTCAATAATAAAAATAATAAACATTAAAAAAATAAAAAATATATAGTTTATACAAATTTTAATTTAAAAAAATAAACCATAAATAAATACATAAGAAATAACTTTAGATAAAAATGTGAGGTTTAATCATATATTTAAAAAATGTTCATTAAAGGAAAAAAATAAATATGTATAAAAAATAACATTTTGAACATTATAAAATTAACTTAAAAGTTCTATTCAAATGTGTATTTGTTACCATCTTTGTCATTTTAAAAAAGATGCATTAAATAAAATATTATCTTATAAATAAGCCATGTATCCAAAAAAATATTTAGAATAGTTAAAGATAGAGAATGGGATTTAAACAAGCTCAACAAAAAAGTGATGCTAATTGTTGTAGAAAAAAATCTAAAATAAAAAAGTCTTCTCTTTAAAAACAAAGGCAAAAAATAAATTATAGAAATGTAGCGCTAAAAAAATAATAAATTCTTCAAATATAAATAAAATTTTAAGATTAAAATGTTTTAGAAAGTTAACATTGAGGAGAATAAAGCCCAATTTGTTTTAAAGATATTGTTTAAATTCAAACACTTAGTTAGAGTTTAAGAGATATAAAACTTCATTTATTCATAATATTTAATTAAAAAACCATGTTATATATATATATATATATATATATATATATATATATATATATATATATATATATATATATATAGATATATACATACATACAAACATGTATATATACATACATGTATATATACATGTATATATATGATTTTTATCTCTTAAAAATAAGAAGATTAAATTTACCACAAATCTCTCAATTCCCTAGTTTCCTTGTAGCACACCCCTAAAATCACTCCACAATTACAAATATTATATTAATGTATTGTTATAAAAATTCACTACTATTATATACTATTATAGATCATTTCACACAATAAAATAACTATTTACAAACATATGATTACTCACAAATATAAGCACTAACTAAAATGTTTCAAATATTCCCCCTTAGTGCAAATATGGGAAATATAATTATATTATGTAGAAGCTTCTCTATGAAAACACTGATTAGATTAGGTATAACTCTATAAAGCTATCTTGTAACCCTCATAAAGGTATATTCCCCAAGTTTAATTCTTGAGTTCCTGGACCCCTTTCCACAAACTCAAATTATGAGTTTCTAAGATTCACAAACTTCCAAACTATCTAGATAACTATCCATATTGAGTTTGCCTCAAAATCTTATCATGCCCTAAAAATTTAGATTCTTTTATAATATTATTTTTTTCAAACATGTCGACATACTAAGAGATTTATTTTAGAACACCACATAGAACAAAATGCAAACAAATATGCCAGTAGATCATTATATGAACCCATCGCTAGTGGATAATGAGAGGTTACTAATAGAATTCCTTCCTTCATTGCTTTTGTCCTCCAATATGTTGTTACTTACTCAACTGAATAAAATTTTAAGGTCAATTATAACTCCACCAGTAATTTGAAACATCAGAGATGTTAGTTTCCATGAATAATAAATATGTCTATAGAGCTGAAATTGATGACTCACAATGACACTTTTGACACAAGCCTTGATAAAGTTAACAATAGCATAAGACCCAAATTAAAAATTAAAGATATAACCCAATAAAAAATTCTAATTAAAATTTGGATTTAATAACACATTATTATAGATTAAAAAAATAACCCAATACTAATTGTATGCTTGTAAATTTGAGCTATGGATTTAAAATATTATAAATAATAACCCTAACCCAAAACTACAAAAACATCAAAGGGAGAGAATTTAGAATCAATCAATAATTACAAATGGATTCTTATCATCACTTTTCTCCTCTTTTATTCCCTCCAAGATCTTCAAACTGATTCTTCAAGGATTTTGGATTACTTGTTGATTTCTTGATAATGGTAGCTACAAGATGAAAGGATGAATAGATTAATGGCTTCTTAGATGTGGATAACATGGATGTATATATTTTACCCCTCTTTAAAATGGAATTCAAAGTGGAAGGAGTAATGGTCTTTCAAATAAAACCATTTCATGGATGAAGGTTAGTAAATAATGTTAGTGGATATGATGCCCCCTCAAAGGGACATATGGAGAGTAAGAAGTTGGATGACCACTCAAAAATAATAAATAAGAGGTGGGATGTGATGAATAGGTAAGGGGATGGAAGAATTGATTTGAGATAGAGGATGACATATATGGAAATAACATAAGTTGTGATCTACAACTTAATGATGCACCTAGAAAATACATATGCATAGGGAGTGGAAATGATTGTGTGACAATTATCAACACACCCCAAGGGAGAATCAATTGTAATAGGATGATGATAAGATAAAAGGCTGCAAGATTCAAACATATCCCAGGCAAGGACACATGCCAAGGAAAGTTGTGGACCAAGATAAGACTAATTTGATAAGATGAATGATAAGTGTATCTCGAGGCTAAATTAGAGTGATATGATGAAGGATATTAGAGAGAATAATTAATATGATTGAGTTTACAAAAGATGAAAGGGATGGGAAATGGTGGTCGAGCTATCCTTGGGAACTAAGAATTTGAAGAGACCTCAAGCCGATGTAGTTTTAACTAGATGATAGAGGACCATAAAGACTATAAGATGATGAAAATGATGAATGTTAGGTAAAGGATATAAAGATAAAATTATTAAGAGAAATGATTGGATGTGATATGTTAAATGTTATGACATGTGATTGAGTGGGATGATTAGACATGGGTGATCAAATTGACGATGGGATGAAGATGATTAAATGATTATGTAGATGATGGAGGAGAGGATAAATGATGAGTTTTTCTATTATCAAGCCATCATTGACATAATAAGTCTCATCATATTATAAGTAATCCAATATATATAACACTTGGTAGGACACCCCATGACATAAGTATGACCAAAAGAACATTGTGCCAAAGTGCATGATGGGGCAAATAGTGAACTTTGCATCATTGAGGGTACCTAAAATCATCATTGTAACTTTTAGTGTCATCATATCATCCTCAATCATTTCCAAATAAATAAAAAGAGATGTGATGCTAGACTAAAAAGAAACATAGACAAAAAAATGAAACATGAGACAATAATATAAAGACATGCAAATAAGGTAAATAACACAAAGCAAATAAGTAACACATACAAGTATCTACCTACAATGTCATAATGTCTTGTCTAATTGTCCTTATGAGAATTGATAGGATGATTAGTCATGTGATGAGTTAGACTAAGTTAGACAAATTTGGATTAAGAATATGGATTTGGACAAGGGTATAGATTTCGAGCAAACTAGTGATGTGGATGAGGATTAATAGGGGATGATGTTTATGAATAGGGTGTACATGGGAAACTTTTGAATTAGTCATAGGGGTTAGTTGAATTTGGGATTGACCATGTTGTGATCTTAGATGAGATTATTTAATAATTTTAGGCTAAATTGAGACTAAGTCAATGCTAATGATTGTGAATTTGAGCTATGGATTGAAAATACTATAAATAGTAACCTTAACCCAAAACTAAAAAAACATCAAAGGGAGAAAATTTAGAATCAATCATTAATTACAAATGGATTCTTACCATCACTTTTCTCTTCTTTGGATTCCCTCCAAGATATTCAAACTGATTCTTTAAGGATTTTGGATTGCTTGTTAGTTTCTTGATAATGGTAGCTATAAGATGAAAGGATGAATGTATTAATAGATTCATGGATGTGGATAGTGTGGATGTATACACTAATGATGACAAATTAACATTCATTTAGATTTGTCAAACTTGACTCTATCACATAATTATACCAAATGACCTATAGGTATATCTTGACAATATAATTTTAATGATAACAACTTAAGGCTTATCAACTTACAATACACTTAAAGACTATCCAATAAAAAACCAACTTTATGTAAAATAGACTATTGACTATTTTTTCAATTCATCGTATGTTAGACCATACATATTTCTTATAAAGGAACTAGTCCACATGTCTTATTCGAGAGTCTAAAAAATCACATGCCTCCATTTTGATCAGTTGGGGAGACAAATAGAGGGGTCCCATACTAGGGGATACTACCTCTATAATTTTGGGTAGGGGGATCCCATGCATCATTATAAGTTTAATTTTTTTTACAAAATATCTGTACCTTAAAATAAAGAACAACTACAATTTAGGAATAAGCTTAAGGGGTGGGAAGGAGTGGGGAATAAATATTTGCATAGATGATCCTATTTTTGGTTTCCAATTATATGTTTTCATATAATCAATTTTTTTTTTCAAATAAAAGTTTTATAATAAAATACTCTTAATTTCTCTCAATAACATGTATTACACAATTTTTTTTAAAATCATAGGATTGCTAATAAGGTAAAATAATCCTATAATTTCTCATTAATACACCTTTAAAAATAAATAACTAGCCCCAACAAGGGACCCCTACCTAATAATATATGTATGTTGACTTCAATATACACATGAGGATGAATGCATATCTTGCAAGCATATCTCAAATTTTTATATGCAAAGGCACATAGTGACATGGTCGATCTAAACTATGATTGTATTTTAATAAAAAATAATAATCACTCCTTTGATAAAACATAAATGTAAATTGTGGAAGTGCCTTTGAAACACCAAGTTCAAGATAAGAGAATTTGATCTAGATAGGAGGATAATATAGCTTTCTTGGGTGTAAACCCAAATAGACCAGATGTGAGTGCCAAGTCAAGAGATGATGTTTGAAGTGAGATTCACTCAATACAAATATATAAATTATTGGTTCATGAAGTTATGCACAAATATTTTAATTTTAAAATGTTGAATATTTTTAAAATCCCAATGCATTTCAGGAGTGACAAACCGGGTAGAAGCCAAGAAAAAATAAAAATGTATGGGTGTTACTTTCCCCACCCTATGTTGGAAGATAGAGAAAATTCCAATGTACTTGAGCAACCCACAATCCATGGTGGTAGTGAGAAGATTTATTAAACAATGATAGATTTATTTAGGATTGAATATGCATAAATAATGCTTAGCTCTCACATATGCAGTAATAAAAAAATCCTAAAACTTTACAAATATACCTCAAAACACTCTTAAATAAGAAATAACTAATGCATATTTATTTAATTTTCTTAAATTTAATTCTCTTTATTAAAAAACTCATAAATTTAGGGCAATAATGAAAAACATAGCACTAATCCTTTACCATTTTAATCCTCCATTAGATAAAACTTACTATGATACCAAATGAACACATGGTTAGATCTTAACACATAGAAACCTTCACTTCATAATATTTAATCAACAAACCACATTACATATACATAGGATTTTTATCTCTTAAAAATAAGGATATTATATTTATCATAAATATCTCAATCTCCTATATTAGTGTATTATTATAAAAATACACTAATATATCCCTAAATTCACTCGATAATTACAAATCCTATATTAGTGTATTATTATAAAAATGCACTAATATTACAAATAAGTATAGGTGTATATGACACACCTTTACTATTTCACATAAAAAATAATTATTTACAAACATAGAATTATTTACAAATGTAAGTATTAACTAATATTTTCCTTAAAAAAATTTGAGTAGTTTGACATTTAAATGGCCACCATTTTAGACATTTTTTGGCATATATAAATATTCACAGGCTTGCCAAATTTAATATTTTTTTATGCAACATCATATGAGAAAAAAAATATATAAAATAAACAAAGGATCCTTTGTTTTAAAATATTATATCTTTGCAATACCTTTATTAAAAAAAATGCAAGGAAATTATTAAATGCTTATAAAATAACAATGATGTTAGTCAAATATAGTTTTAAAATGTAAAATATTGCTTTAAAATAAAGTTTTCACTCTTCAAAAGTAACACAATGTATGTTCTTCCCTAAAACCTGAAAATAAATTATATGTAATAAAAGTATAATCTAAAAAATTATACCATAATTTAATAAAAGTTCTCAAATATATAAAACAAGTTTGCAAGAGTGTTAGTTATTACCAAAATGTCATAAATGGTGGCTCCAAATACAAGATGTATCTTTCTCTTTAAATAAGGACGCTATATAATTTGATATTATATTTATTAGTAAATTTATATGACATTAAATAAATAATACCAAGATCAACTGCTAAAGTAATGAATCATAAGTAAAGAGTATGAAATGAAATTAATGGGAACATAAAACATACCACACAGAATTGAAACATAATATTTGTCAAGAGAGAAAACTAGTACACTAGAAAAAAAACCCACATGTTATTGAAAGATGGCTTAAACTATTACAAGATAATTTAATTTATATAAACATTTATTCCAAAAGATAATAACAAAGAGATCATAAAACCTATAGAAAATATAAGAAAATTACTAAGAGAAGTACCTGAAATCTCTAAATACATGTATGAAAATATTTAAAGTATATGGAGATTTATAATTGTGTATAATAAGGGACCTTTAGACACCCAAATTTGATAAAATCCCATTTTTTATTCCATTTTTTTAACTTTAGATATATAGACTATTGGTGATAGATAAAGTATTTAGTATCATATTTGTTTGGGTCTTCTCTCTATATTTCATACTTTTGTCCATGTATTGTTCATATTTCCAATTTTGTCATAGGGACCCCCAATATTGACCTTTTATATTTATTAATGATTTTTAAACAAGTCCACTATTTTTGGATAGGGCCAGTTTCATAGACCTCTCCATGAAGCAAAAACTTGTCTATGCATAAATTTCAAATTTATTTTGGGTTATTTATTTTTATCCATTAAAATTAGTTGAGTTGATAATTGTGCACTAATAGGTCTCCAAATTACAAATCAAAACCTCTATAAATACATAGCTACTCTGAGGCATTAAGTAAAAACTCCACACTCTTAAAAGCTACAATATTACATGTTTCATCTATAAAATGTTTGAATATATATTCAAGAATTTAGAAAGGCTAAATTCACATTTGCATTTTTGTGTCAACAATAAAATAGGAGAAGGAACATATAGACTTGCATTAAATTTTTACACATGCATGTTAGTGGTAGAATTACATTTGAGTTTGATCCCTATTCAAAGTATTAGCAATGTAGTACAATTCTTGGTCATTCGATGAGGATTGACCAATGCGAGTCCAACTCAATCACTTTTCCCTATCACCCCTATTTTTATCTCCAAGTGATGTTTCATATCTATAATCACATTAATAATATTATTCAACATATGTGTAGGTGGTGAAAAAATCACAATTTCATCACAATCAATGTGCATAAGTCCATAATCAATAGACAAAATTAACATGCACTACTATCTAGGTAGAAAAAATAAATACATGAATATCTTCATATTTTGTTCCTAATTTTGATCTATCATATTTCTATCTTTATTTGATTTTAACTATCAAACATTTTTCATAATCAATGAAGATAAGTCCATAGTAAAATGAAACTAGTGGCTTACTTTACTATGAAGAGAGAACAAACCTATCTAGGCATAGTAAAAAGCTTTGTCCATGATCCTGAGTAGTCACACCTCTATCTTATCACAATTTACACTATCAAACCCTAGTTATTGTCAACCAAAATACTATATCTTATTTGATTATATTTCTCCTAGTGTTTTTCCAAAAATAACATATCTCTATAATTAACAAATTATTAGAATTATTGTTAATAACTATATATCTTTAGAATTTTGATCTTTCAAAGTTTTATACCTATTACATAAACATTTAATTGTTAAATAAGACCCACACAATATATAAATAGGGAAAACATTAGGAAAGGAGTTACAAATTAACTCTAATCACTATATTATCTAACTTTTTAAGTGTGTCCCCAATGTCCCTATTTCCTATGTAGTGAGGTAAAAATAAGTGCAAAGTGGCAAAAGAGTTATGTTTGAAATTTAACTTGAATATTTCTCATAATAATGAATATCTCTAATGACACAAAAGAGTTGAAGACTTTATGCCACCTTATTTAATATAAATTAAAAATTCACATGAAAATTATAATATTAACTTAAGATATTTAAAATGCCCAAATATAGACTAATCTTTAACAAAGATGATTTACATCAAGATGAATAAAATTAGCTAGAATCCCCCATACGGAAATGAAATGCAAAAATATTTAGTTTTAGTCATATTCCATGGGCGAGATTGAATTTTTAGTGGAAATATAATGAAACCACATATTTATGTAGGTAACCATTTTTAAATTTCTACTATAAATAGGATGAGATCACCCAACTACAATAGTGGTTTCACAACTTCCATTCTATGATAACTAGTGGTTTTGTCTATGTAGTAAATGTTGTCACTTTGAATTGAACCCAATTAGGAGATTACAAGTCTCTCCTCATTAAAATGTCACAATAGAACCACCTTAGGGTTGTGGGTGTCCCTAAACTGAGGTGGATATCTAGATGAGGGGCTAGTTCCCCTTAATGCATCACTATAGCTCAATCCTACTACTAACACTTGAGGGATGAAAAGGGATAAGAATAGATGAAATTAAATATAATATATGGGAGGTGATACACCAAATATATTCTCTAATAACACCCTTTAACCTACACTTGGAACCAAGTATAAATTTTCACATACACTTCATCCAATGACATTTTTTTCTCACATCAATGTTTCAAGCATTGGGTCTTGGAGATAGTTTAGGCTAGGAGGACTTATAAAATATGAATTCTAAGACACACTATTTAATATAATATTCACCACACCTTTAATGTCAACATTATACACTCCTTGTTGACTTACAAAAAAGAGGTTACAAAAGACAAGGTACTAGGAAGAGTAACATGTGAAGGTAAATAAAGTTACACTTGCACAAGACCAACAGCCATTATGTAAACTTAGTGAAATATTGAATGAGGTAAGAAAAACTATATTTATTATCTCAAGGAAAAAAATTGGTAGGGCTTCACCATAACAAGGTGGAGAGATCCAATACAATTCCAAGAAGGTTAGAATTTATAGCAATTGTGTGTGTGAGAGAGAGAGAGAGAGAAAGGGAAATTCAAGAGTCATTGAGACACTTGTAAAATGAGGAGGAGTTAAAAAATCAATAAAATTAGGGAGATATATTTCATGTAATGAATATAAATATAAATATCCCTCAAACTTATCTAACTCCTCCATATGTGGTGTAGATTCACTTGTGCATGCATAAAAAACTACCCTTCATGATTTTTCTTCCAAAACTACCTCACCAATATATAGGGTTAGGTGTGATGATGGGTTTATGTATGATGGGTTAAAAAAACTCCCTCACATGTATTGTATTATCCTTTGATCATTCCTATTCTTTTAACCATGTATAATCATCCATGATAGTCCCAAAATAACCTCTCTCCATTCACTTCTCACACTTGGCACCTAAAACCTTCACAATTTTGTAATCTAATCCATGAAAAATTAGGTATGAAATTTTTTAATGGTTTCCAAGTCATCATTTTCATTAGGCAAGCCTTAAAAGGCTTCCCAATTAGAGTTTCACCACTTTTCTTAAGTGTTCACTACCTATTCACTATGACTGGCTAAAATGAAAGAGATGGTAGGCACACTTAGGATATGATATAGTTAAAAAAAATTCCATGATTAATTATAAAAATTTATAATATATCTTCCAAAAGTGATTTTATCCTTTGAAAGTCTTACAAACCTAAAAAACACATAATTTTGTCAAAATAAGCCCTTTTTTGTACCATCCATATAGGTGTAGTACAAAAAAATTGAATGGTAAAGGTATATGGGTGGTATTATACATATAAAATTTGTTTTCATGGAATTTATGCTACATTTGGATGCTCCAATTTGCTTCTTTCCCCAATTGGTTTCTTATAGAGGGTTTGCAAGGGTTTCTGGTCACTTTTTCTCTTAACATTTGTTTATAAAGAACATACATTGTAAATATCTCAAAATTAAATTAATATATTATTATGGTCCCTCCCTAACATATCCAATTACCTTAAGGTCTCATGAAAAGTATCAGGGGAGATGTGTGTGTCCAAAATTGGCCATTCGAGTTATTTCTTGCATTTTGTGAGGGTCTTGGTGTTATCAAGCCAAGAAATGGATTATTTATGAGTTTTTATACAAAAAAATTCTCCAAAACCTATATTTTACTCCCATTTACATTTTTCAACCATTATAATATCTCATCAAGAGCTAAAAATGAAAATGACCTCCATTTTGAAACTAGGTCTGGACCTTGTCAATAGGTTTGCCTGCAACTCTTGACCTAAAATGAGGTTAAATCATTTTAATTTCATCTTATGAGGTTAAAAATATCTAAAATATTTCTAAAAACATGTTTTAATAATTTTTTAGGCTCCTTCAAGATCAAAAATTAAAATGACCATCCTTACCTAGTCATATGCTTTACCATTCCTTACCATGATGACTGCAACCCTTTTAGCATAAAATACCCTATTTGCTTTCAAACATTATATAAAGGTTTATAATTTTTATCAATATGTTTTTAAACTTCTCAAACCATTTTTACAAGTCATCAAGCCTTTTGGTTAGTGTTTATACCTCCCTTAGCAAGAAAGTAGAGTCTGTGCAAGGAGAAAAGTGCCCCCTATTTGAGACAAATAGGGGGCACTTTCCCAATATATCTCATAAAACCAAAAATTATAAGGTTTTATTCAATTAAAAATTATTATCTACACGAAATATTATCCCCAAATTCCATCATATGACCTTCCATCTCTCTTAAATTCCAAAACTAGCTTTTGAAGGTAGACTGTGCAGGGGATTTTAACAAGTTGATTGAGTTTGCATATTTATGTCACTCATGGATGTTTGTTTTTCATAGGTCATGGTATACTAAGGGTTTCAAAATCTTGTTTTAAATTTTTTAATAATCATCACTACTCCTTTTAACCTTTACTTACCTTGAAAACTCTAAGACATCCCTTAAATAAAACTTGTCAGTCCATTGTCCTGACTAAGACAATCATTTTAAGCCTTTGCCTTAGGTGATTGGAGTTTGTTTTAGGCTTTAATAACATTATAAAAACTCCTTATAATGTTTCCAATATTTTTTAGGTGGTTATCCATCATTTTTTAAAAGTTTATCTCCATTCCTTGCTCTAATGCACCTCTCATTCTTAAAGCTAGGTCTTTACCTAATGATTGAGATACATTTTTAGGTTTTATTGTAGGTGTCTATGGTGTTTTCATGTTTTGTGAACTCACCCTTAAATTATAAAAAACACCTCTCACCTGTATATACTTTACACTCATCATGAATGGGTTAAAACATTATCCAAAATCTTGACTAAGTTATAAACACTCATCCTGTAGGTTGCCCTATCTCGGTGTACAGACAAGATATGAGCATGGAAGGTTTCAAAATCCCTATTTCTTCCCTCTGATGACCCCTTGAGATTTAAATACTTATTTATCCACATAAAAACTACCCAAATATGAAGGCATGGTTAGAATTTGAGATATTTAGTGAAAAAGGTCTCTTAAGCTTAGAAACCTGTAGATAACATTGAATGGATTCAGTGTTTTTCATGGCACCTTTGGACCCTTAGAAAACCTCCCTCCTTTTGTCAACTATATTTCCACTTGGAAAGGGACTAGTATATTATATAAGCAACATTATTTACTAGATTAGATGTCTTAGAAATCATTGACACCATGTTTTAGGTTGATCCTAAAAAGCTCCCTACCCTCTATTTGGTCATTTTAGGGAAAGGATCATTGAATACAATATTGAGAAATTTTAGCATGCTTATGTCTTTTTTTCTTACCTTAGCCCTACAAGCATACATTTTATGATCTCTTTGACATATTATGACTCTAAATAATCTTCAAATCATGTTTCAAACTTTTTGTGGGTGCTTCAATTCCCTGTTTAAGCCACCTGTAAGTGGAAATTTAGATGCATGGGTAGAAATATTGATATGGATATCATGAAAAATACCTTAAAAGAGAACTTGTATGCCTCCATTAAAGATCTTAATGCACACCAAAGTATCTTAGGAAAATTAAAAAGATGTAAACCTTTCCAAAATTTTAATATGACATCATCATGACCTATAGATGGCCTTCTAGACTATGATATGCAAGCAGAAACATGAAAGAGTAAGAATATGCAAGATCAAGGCCTTCAAACCACCTCAACTACAATTTTAAACATTATAATGAATAACCTACATCATTAACCTGTTCAAATCAACACCAAAACACTCTCTTTAATGTGAAAATCACCTTCAAGGTACCTATAGGTAAAAAGAGCATATAATTTGCAAATGCAAACAAGCCTATAAGAGGCTTATGAGTTAATGAGATCTCCATAACCAAGGGAACCATGGGAATGCGCGCGCGCGCGCGCGTGTGTGTGTGTGTGTGTGTGTGTGTGTGTGTGTGTGTGTGTGTGTGTGTGTGTGTGTGTGTGTGTGTCTATAAACCCCCATATTGATATGAGTTGTTAAAAACACATGAAACAATCAAAACTTTCCAACTAAAGTAAAATATTCAAAAACAAGTAAAAACAATGACCCCTCTTAGATGTGAATGCATAAAAAGATATTTGAGGTCTTAGTGATGGTTTATAAAGGATGATCCATCAAACTAAAACTTATTTCCATGAAAATTAAGTATACTCATATTAATTTCCACCCCCAAAGGCATTCCTCCTAATTCCAACTATATGGCCCATACTATACATCACAAAATGACTCTCCTTAGCTTGCAAGGACAAGAAGGAAGGAATAGCAGAAAAAAATGAACCTTATAATGTAAAATCTACACAAAAAGTGTGTAAATTATCGTAGGGATCTAAAGGGACACCATCCCACATATTTTATTGAAGGACTTCCCAAGTTCATACAAGTGCCAATAAAGGCCTAAAATCAAGGAAAACTCCCATTTTTTGCATATGAATACTTATTGGACTAACATATGACTTATCCTAAAATATTATGACCTCCTCCACGTTTAAATAAATATTGGTGACAAATTTTATTACTCAACCCATATGTACACGTCATTTATTGTGCTAAAAATTGGCCAAAAGGCATATTTGACATATGAAACATGGTAAATGATAAATTAATGACTTGAATACAACTTAAAACATATAAATGAACACATTAGTATATTTATAAAATAATTTTATCTTTTTACCATGTTTGATCATCGCTGGCCAACTTTGACTTTGGTTAACTAGGCAATTACAAGGGAGATGGGCTTTAACAAGGACTAGGACAAGGCTAGGTAAGATAATAGACTAATGTGACACACCCATGAGACATATGGAAACCTATAATAAGTTTATAAATTTAGGGGTCGGCCCAATTTGACTAAAAGTCAAATTTGGTCAATAAAAATGTAGAGTAACTTCTTAGATTGATAAAAAATGATGAATGGATTTGTTTCCAAATAAAACTGATCTCAAGGGGTGTGGTAGGAGGTTAGTGTCAACACCAAGATTCAAATTTTATTTTTTAAGGGGAAAGTAAGAGTCATTTCCATAGAAATAAGCAAAAGAGGTAGATTAATCATGTGGAAAGTGTAACTTTGGAATAAAGTAGAACTGAAAAGGAGCTTAGATAAGCTTAGAGTGTGAAAGTGTTAAGATATAGGCTTGTTGAGAGATATATGTTCATTGTAATATAATATTTATATTGAGAGTGTATTTTTCATGATGTGGGGAAAGGGTAGAGTGTGAGATGTGTGTATAATATCTATAACATAATATCAATAGATTTTGTTTCCAATTTGAGTCTTATGCCATTTAGAGTGAGAGTAAATAGAAATAGTTTGGGTGTAAGGTAGCCTTTAATTTGGCCCAATATAATCCCATATTCAACACATTAACTTGAACAAAATATGAACTATATATTATTTCATGTATACCTATACTTAACATGTATATACATGTTGTAACCTTACTACATAAAGGAGACATTAATGATCAAATACTTACCTAACTACTATACATAAATTCCATGGTGGTATCTTCTATGTACATTCCCTTATCACAAACTGGGCTATGTTATAATTTTAACATTATCTATTTTTCACCTATAAAAAATATAAATATATCTACTAAATTAGTCCCATCACATTCATGTGACTAAATTGAGCTTTCCTCCAAAGCTCTTGGTGTTGTTGTCAAACATAATTCACTAGGGTAGCTATAGATAGCCCCTCCTAAAAGTTAGACTACTACTTTAACACATATGAAACATGCTTATTAAGATAGTTGATATAGGAAAACTAGATCACGATAGTAAAAACACCATGACATGACATTGTCAAATAAAAATAAGTAACTTACTACAATGCAAAGATCAACTCCTTACTTTCAATCTCTAACAGCTTCAAATATTGTAGCATGAAATTCAATAATTGACTAAGGGTATTAGTATGTTGGGATTTATACCTATCATATTACCATTGCAAGTTGGTGATTTATGCCTTAAGATGAGGTATATTATAATCAACTAAATTTACATCAACTATCTAGAAAATAAACCCTATGATCTAAATCTCCAAGGTAATACTCTAGTGACCAACCCTCTCATGCCAACCACTCAATTTGATAATCAATTGTTTTACAACCTCCTATATGTCTTTATACTTGTGCATTGGGTTGTGTTAGTCTAAGGCCCAATAAGATGTCAAAAATAATAGGAAATGAATAATGCCTTCCTAAAAATGATGAACAAAAGGTGTCAAAGTGGATGTTAAATATATGGAATCTATGAAATAAATTTCAATATAAATGTCACATTAGTTGAAATTGAAGTTAGGTTAAGGGGTAAAATGATAATCTGAGAGTATAGGGACTGAAGTTCCATAAAAAATTTATTTATGACCTTAGAATGCACCTTGTACTATTTTCAATTAATATATCAACTTGTTCTATATAGTCTTTCATGCATGGATTTATCACACACTATTGTGGCTATCTAGAGAGGTAGTGATCTTTCACAATCTACCAATATGCCATCTAAAATAGGAAAAAATATAAAATTCAAACATTTGTCATTTGAATTCCTCTAGATTCATAATAATAGTGAGTTCACCCTTATCATCCTCAAGAATATCAAGTTCCTTAAAATCAGTAAGAACAACAATTTGTATGATATCATGTTCAGTAGGGGAAAATTAATAGTCCAAAACAATGTGGTAAATAAATATTCATGATGAACCCAATCAAGTAGCAAAAAATTTGATTGAACCTATTACCCTTTCATGGATGCCATTCTTGATGTGGTGCTTATGCTAGCTAAGAACAAGAATTTAATTATAGATGGATTTATAAGGCTTAGTGTCAGATAAATCCATAGAATTTAGGTCACACAACTAATACCTTATTCGGTTGTAATGGTGTGTTGGATAAATAATCTTATAACTCTTCTTCTACTTTGGGGAATTATCTAGATCAGGTGATCCAAACAAAACACATTCAAGGCATCTTCATTGGATGCTAAAAATGTGACCAAGCTTACTAGAGGACCTAAAGGGTTATGTGGCACTATTGAATATTTAACACTTACACTATTTGATACAACCTAAAACATATGGGGAACATTGGGATACTTATAAACATCTACCTCAATGACATATTGGTCATCTTCATTGAACACAATGATGGGCTTGCAATCTTTTCATGCCCACCAAGTCAACAATATTCTTGCAAATATTATTATGTTGTCCTTTTGACATACCATCTCCACTTGAAATCACTTGGAGTCTATCATCTATGTTATATGGTTGGTTGGATACACAAGGTTTTATCACACCACTCTTAGTTAAGTATGATGTAAAAAAACTAAAAAATAGACCTCTGATGTCCATAATTCTTCTACAATGTGAAGAACATTGATGGCCTCAACCCACCTATCCATTAACTAAAATTTTTATCTACCACTCATTGGGTGGTAAATATATGAAAAAATTATAAAATATCTACATAGGCACCTTGGTGGCATTGACAAGATCATCACCACATGGGAAACCTATATAGTGTAACATATATAAAATAATAAGGGATACACAATGAAATTTTTTCCCCTTATCTATTACATCATTCAACTCTATAATTATGTCATTCAAAATATAATATATAAAATTAAAATTAACACCCTTGGCCCTAATCTTTAACCCTATGTAGACACTACTCATGGTAGTCACCTCATGCCTTGTCTTTCTCAATAGATTGGTCATAATCAACCAACTTATTATGATAACCTTGACATTTGACATATCATAAATGTTGTGTTCATGACCCTCTATATCTAAAAAATATTTACAATTGGATTATAATTACGCCATGTCCCAAAGATAGAGAAAATGTATACAAGAATACTAATCTCATACACTTAGGTTGGATTATAATTTAACTTGATTAGGTTGTGTATAGTCAATAGATTGATGGGCATAATTATTTTCACATCCAGGTACAAAATGTTGTGATGGAACTCATGGAGAAAATTTTAGGATTTATCCTAAGATATACATTAAATAGCATTTAAAGTGAATAAATTAATCATAATGAAATAATATTACCTCAAGAAAGAATCAAGCCATAAGATTAAGATGAGAATTAACAAGTGGGGAAGCTGTCAAATGGAGAAAAATATTAAAATCTAAGGAAATGAAAGAAAGAAGATAAAGACTTGGTTCACTTTTAAATATTTACCCTACAAGTAAACATCATAAGCACATTTACATGAAAGGAAAAGATAAAGAAATGAACTTAATAATCTTCATCTAACCTAACATTAGCACAAGTTAACAACTTTAAATTTAAAAAAAATACACATTAATAATCAATAAGAACCATTCAAATCTAAATTATAAACCAAATAATTGAGAGATAAGCCATGATACAATTCAAACAAACAATTGAGACAAACTTTTCAAAATTCCCCATTTGCATTAAATTGATCCATAATTAGTACAAAGTGTTCTTACTCAAAACTCCCTCCATTTTACAATGGACAATACCTCTTTTTATATATAATTCATGAGGTATGTTGGTTAGTCATGTCAAATGTTAAGGACAACTATCCTTTTACAATCCTTCTATAACTTTTCAAATACTTCAAATGACTAGCCTATAGATAGTGTGCTTTACAAATTACACATACCATGCCTTTAAAAATAAGAATATTCTCTTTTTAAAATATTATACAAACTTAGTTAAAAAATAATATTCATAATTCAACTAACTTTGACACCCTTGTGTGGTTGTATGTTGCTTTTTCTGTAGGATCATTAGTGCTCTATCATGTTGCTCATCAATTAGCTTTAGATTGACCATAGGTTCCATGAAGAGTTCATCCTCTTGATCTACTATGCCCCTAAAATCTTTGTCATTTCTTCCTAATTCCTCTTTTATGATTATAAATTCACTAATATTTTCCTCTACTATTATAATCATGTCCATGATCCTACTATTTTTTATCTGGTTCTTCCTTGGCTCATGCTTCTCACTTCTGGCATGACCAAGGTAGATTTGAGTTTAAAATCCTCATCGGTGATGAGACCCATGAAATTGAGTGTGGATGGTTTAGTGATCATGGTCCCTAATATATGCTCTATCCTATTTTCCAACTCTTTATCATCCTCAAGAAGCTTCTCTAGGTTCTTAGACCATGTGCTTAAACCCTTGATCTTGTCCACTAGTAATCCCATGACTATGTTCAATTGGGCCAAGCTGATTGTCTTGAAATCAAGAATTTGATCCTTAATCAAGATATTTATCAAATCATTTATTTTGCCTTTGTAGCTCTACCATTGGTGATTTAGGCTCTTGACAACTACATCCTATAACCTCAATACACTTTGTCTAGACTTTATTTAATTTAAAGAATTGAATGTCAAATAAAGTCTTTTCAAACATTTTAACCATAACATCTAGGACCGATAATACAACTTGTTTCTCTAATTTTTCCTTTTGTTGTTGCATGCCTTTGAGAGCATCTTGTAATTTTTCTTGTGATTAGGTTGATTTAAGCACATTCTCCTCAAACATCTTATTTTCTTTGGGTCTTCATCCTCCCACTAGGGTTAAATTGGTTAATGGCTCTACCTTTTGGTAAGTGATCTCCTCTCCACCAACCATGACATTTTTATCTATTACCCTTTATAATCCATCTATCTTAGGATAAAACTTGACTCCCACTTATGATTGTGTCACTTTAGGAGCTATAATCTCCATTTGTGCTTCACTTGGCTCTCTTTAAGCAAACATTATTCTTTCATCCTCCATTTATAGAGCCAAGATCCATGGCTTAATATCCTCATGCACTAGGATATTGATGGAATTCATCATGGCCCAAGGGTGTTGTATAGTAGGTACTTTTTTAAATTTACCATAGATGAACCATTCTAGAATGGTTAGACCATGAATCAAGTTTTATTCACTAAAGGGATTGACTTCACTCAAAGGATGAGTGAAAGTCACCTTGGGCTTCTTGGTCCTTAATGGAACCATGTCCATCTTAGCTTTTCTTTTGGGGGTATCTATAGGAACTATATCCAATATTTATTTCCACTTTTCCTATTTTATTTTCTCCATCTGTGCCTCTTCCTGATCAAACTCATAGGCACTAGATAACATTTTCAAAGCATATTCAATTTTTTGCCTAGGGTCCAATGCTACCATGTAAATTTCCTCAATGGGTGATCCTTGTTCTTCTACCATGGTTTAATAATCTGCAATTTCATCAGGCCTTCTTTCCTCTAGCCTTTACTGAATCTATGTTTCAAGTTTAGGTCCTACTAATGGAGGTATAATAGGTTCACTACTTAGTAAATGATATTATCTTAGGCTTAAATGCCATCTATCATCTCTCCCGTTTGCTCCCTCAGCATCCTAGATTCTAGATTGATGTTATGTTTTTTCAATCTCCTGATGACCTCAAAGAATGAAGATGATTTTGTGTATATGGGGCCAAAAATAATAAACTAATGCTCATAAGGCACATTCAATGTCCCTTTTAATTTCAAGTGCTCCTTAACTCTCCCATAGGTGTCCCACTACCTTATCTCATCAATTTGTAAATTGAAATATGTCTTGTGTTTACAAGTATCCTTAATATTATCCCATTGTGTAAAGATAGTCCTACCAATGGTTATGGGGAAGGTGTGAAGCAATCCCTTCCTTTTTGTCTTTTAAATAACATCTATTCTATTGCATATTTGATAAGCTACTTCTTTGTCTACTAGTTTGATTGGTGCATGGATAGCTATCCTAAGTAGGGTGCATTATGTCCTTTAAATATTAATGATGGTACAATCTGGATATAGCCATATGTCCACCATGGATTCAATAATATTATTGATTAGTGGGTTGACTCTCATCATTGGGCTCTCTGTGATGGCCTCACTAAGGGTTGGGTAAACACAATCACATATGAATTAAATGTGATCCCGATATTTTAATATGTACATCCTAGATTAATAATATGAAACAATCTATGTTCCATTGGGTGACCATTCCTTAAGGTTAGGAATCTTTGTTGTAGCAAGGAGGGCATCCAAAAGGTATGACATCATGTATAATTGAGTCCTAATTCTCTTGTTGATTATAAAAAACTATCTACTCAAATAGACACTGATTACCTCACCTAGAGGGGGGTGACATATTTCTCAACCATGAAATAGACTAAGGGGACCCAAATTTTATCTACATATGTAGTGGCTACATTTCCAAATAATCTATTCATCATTGTCATGATCATCCTAATCTTGGGTCTGAATTGGCTAATGGGGATGTTGTTATTGAAATATAAAAACACTTAATTCTTGGAATATATCCATAGGGAAAGGATGATTTTTAAGTCATTATTTTTGGCCTAGTTGGTGATTTTGGTTAGGTATAATTAGGATTTAGGCAATTTATAGTAGTTCTCAAAGGATACAAGAGAAATGTAAGCAATCTTCCTAAAGCTACAGTCATGAACAATCATGCCTTTATCTATTTTACCATCCTTAAAAATGGGGAAAATGATATCAATATAGTGAAGTACCTTAGGGTTTGATGTTGCATAATGCACTCCAGTAATTTGTATAGTAACTATGTATAGTATAGTCTCTTTGTAGACATGTTTTCCTCCTCTGTGGTAATGGCAGGTTATTATTCAATGGTCCAATAAAGATTGGACCAATTATTTTTTCCTATGTTTAGAGCTATGTCATCAAACATGTGACATTCAAAATCCTCCCTTCTACATCTAAGGTCAAATAGACTCTACATCCTCCCTAGAAATACCTTTTTGAGTTATCATGGTTGTGAATTTTGTTAAATTACTCATTACTAGAACATACTTTAGCTCTTGATTAAATTACTCTTGCATAGATGATAATTCAACTTTTCTTGATTCATTTACAATGATCACAAGGTAAAATTATGGATTCTATTTATTCTAGGGCTTTTCTAAAGGTCCTTACAGAGCTTTAATGGTGGCATATATTTGTATTATGTAAGATTTGTGACTTAGATTTTACTCAGATTTACACATTTATACCTTTGCCTTTATGGGTCCACAAAATATTTTGAATTGAAGTGTATTCTGATGTGCAATTTCCATGTCATTTGTTTATTAATTTTTTAAAGTGTGACCATTGCCTCCATGACATGTGTCAACACTTGATTAGGTCTAGATCTTTTGAAAAGTTCACCTAGGCTCACACCATTGGATCTATTTGTAAAAATCAATGTGGTTAATTGATATTGATATGGGAGACTTAATTCCATTGTATGCTTTACTATATTCCCCATAGTTGTGACACTTATCACTTCTACATTCATTTTGAGCTTTATTGAAATGTGAACATTGATCTCACACCATTGATCTCAATTACATAGATCCATCATGCTTCATCAATATTTATCCATTGGGTTGTATACTTCACTCTATGTACTATTAGATCTCTAACAAGGTTCCCATAATGGTGACACTTCTCACCTTCTTGCTCATTTGGGAGCTTTATTGAATTTTTGACTTAATAGGCACTGTCAATCAAAATGTGTACACTCAACCACATATCATCGATCTTTGAGGACATGCTCAAGCTTTAATCATCTATTACGATCATGAAACTTAACCTCTCTACACTTGCTAATTGGGCCCTAACTATTAAACCTTTGATTCATACCATCATATCATATTTGGCCGATCAAATGTGTTCCATTAAATTTTAATCTAGGGGAGTCGAATGCCATTGGCTCCTCATTATTTTGTTATCAAAATTGTAACACCTGTCACCTTCTCTCTTACTCATTGGGCTTGGAATTTTCAACTCTGATGTCGCACTATTATATCATCTTTGCCTAGGTAAATGTACACCATCAATCTTGCAGATAATAAATCAAGTAAGGTCTATGAAATATAGAAAACTTAGGCTAAAGTTTTAGACTATGGTTTTATTTGGGTTGATAAACATAATAAAGCCTTAGCATAAAATTTTAATCTAAATTTTGAATCATAATAAAAGGGACCTTATGTTTAGTTAGGCCTTGTGAAGATAAAAAGGAACAAAGGGGATTCAAGACATAAAGAACTTAGGACAAATATGTTAGACTAAGGTCTTATTCATGTTAATAAACACAAATAATTTCTTAGGATAAAATAATTGCTAAGTTTTCAAACAAATATAAAATATTCTAACGTAAATTTGAAATAAAGTAACCCCACATAAATTTGAATTCAAATTAAAAGGTATTAGGCTAAAAGACATTCTAAGGTATAAAAACCTAAGTTTTAGCATTGTTTATTCATGAACTCAATCAAACCATTAGATACCAAATATTAATCAAAGGGTGGAGTTATCATATAAAGTATGAAATATTGAATATTATGCATTCACTTGAGACTTCATTAAACTTTCATCTTGAAAACAAATAAAGCAACCATTAGCAAATTTAGGCAAAAGAGGACAAGAATCAAATGGAAACATGATTAGTCAAGACAAATGAGAACTAGGTGTAGGTGATATTTAAATAAAGAACTCAAATCAAATGGTGTTTTCAATTCAAAGTAGAAATTTTCAAAATTTTAAAACAAGAGTCCTTATTTTCAGAAATGGGAGTATGTTGACTTGAATAAATGGCAACTTCTAGCGAAAACATAACAATATGTTAGAATTAAAAGACTCTAGTTTAAATTAATAAATAGGCTACTTATTCCACATGATTAGGTACCATAGTTAAGATCAAGCTATAATTAAGATAAGTTTTACACATGCAAAATTAGGATTAAACATCAAAACATAGCCATGTTGTGTGTGTTCTTTAATTCCACTTACTAATTCCCATGGGGTTTAGAGGAAAACTTCTAGATTCATGACCTTGACCATTAACATTGACTTATAACATATTTGGATATTCATTAAGAATCATTATTTAGCTTAAGGAAAGTTTGGGCATTGCATTACTACCATCCAGGCTTCCATAAACCTGATATAGATACCTTTGGCTCCACTCAAGGCCTTGATCCACTACCAGCTAGGTGTTGATAGCCCCAATGGAGATTATAAAATCACCTTTACTTAGAAATATTTAAAATTTTGCAATAAAGCTCTTATTTTGTGTTTTTTGATATAATTTTGCTTTATAACAAAGGTTGGAAACTAGATTGGATAGGTTTTGGGATTTGATCAAATGTTTGATCTTCAAACAATCATCCTTGGTTATAAATTTTATCCTAGGAAATTAATGTTTTTTAAGTGCAAACATGGCTTTGTCTTAGTAATTCAAACTTTCATCCCACATAAGCAATACTTATCAAAATTAGACTTAGATCAAGAACCTAGTTTAATATTTTAGGAACAACCAATCTAGGTACTATTGATGCCTCTATGTGTACCACAAGCTTTCTTCGTGTTCAAAAAACACTTCTCATTTTAGAATTCAAATAATTCAGAGCATGAGTAGTAGGTTGTGGTAACTTGATGTCACTTATGGTGAAATAATGATAGAGATATGTATTGGTGTCCCATAAATTTATAATGAGTGATGGTTGGGAGCCATCATGGTCTGTTCTTTGTGAATTGTAGAGAATTTATGTTAATAATTTGTGAATTATGGTCTAGATTTAATCTAAAAGTTAATCTAAGTGAATATTTATAATGAATTTTAAACTAAAGTGATTTGGTGTTAAACAAGAGAAAAGAGAAGGGCAAGGTAGAAAAGAGAATGAATGATTGCTAATCTTAGTTTCAAATATCATGATAAAGCATCAATTGCAACTAGGTAAACATTAAACCAATATACAAGACAACATAGCCTAAGCTCAAATTTCACTTATACCAAGCAAAATTCAAAATATAATATAGAAAATCACAAGAACTAGATCTACTTTAAGGATTTACTACTGTAATCAAATATCCCTTACACATCTAAATATAGAGTAAAATGAAATGAAGTAGAACCTAAGATCCTCTAACTAATCAGCATATGCACAAATTAGAAATTTTGTGATTAGAAAATGAAACCCAAAATTTAAATAAACTATTCAATTCAAGAAATAAAACTATCAATTGAGAGAAAATTTTTATTAGTAATTGACATATCAAATGTAACATCATTATTCCTAAGATCTACTCAATCTTAATGACCAATATTTTATCATCTACCAATAGCCTATTCAAATTCTTTGTCCAAGTACCTAGACCTTGAACTTTGTCCACTATTACTCCTAGTATATTATTCAAAAGAGACAAGCTAATAGTTTTGAACTTAGGAACCTTGTTCCTAATCATAATATTGATGAGATCCCTAACTTAGGACTTTACCTTTCTCCACTCTATTATTAAATCTTGGGCTACTTCACCCTAATGACTTAAGGCATCCTACCTTAGCTTTATTGAACTCAAAGAATTAAAAATATCAAATAATGAGGACTCAAACATGTCCATCATGGTGTTAGAGACCAAAAAAATGCCTTGGGTTTCTATATTCTCCTTTTCTCTTTCTAAGTTTTGGATTCTTTATTTCATCCCTTGGACCCTAGCCTTTGCTTGAGCTAATTGAACTTCAATCAATCTCTCAACATCTTCTTCATGAATAATGGCCTCACCAAGCTATTGACCTCCCATCGGGGTTAGACCTATAAAGGGATCCTCCTTTTGGAAGGTGAATTCCTCAATTCCCACCATGGTTGTCTTGGTGGCGACTCTTTCCAATCTAGCTGTCTCTGGATTAAATTGAATAGTGGTAGATGAGCTTGTGAATTTTAAATGTTTTTGTACCTCTACACCTATGCTAATTGATTCCCTAAGAGCATCCATTTTCTTGATTTTTGGTCTTGGGGTGATCATAATTCTCCTTTCTTCTCACTCCTTTACCATAGCCCTAATCGATGGATTCATGTCATCTTGCACTTCAACATTGGTAATTTTTGTCATGGCCCATGAATGGGAAAGAGAATGGATCTTTTTCATTTTTCCATAAATGAACTAGTCAAGGATGATTGGTCTATGAATGGGGAATTCATCGCTAAATAGGTTGATCTCACTAGTTAGGTGTGTGAGAGTCAACCTTGGTATTTTGTGTCTAAGAGGGGTCAGTGCCATTTATACTTTTCTCTTCTCCCTAAGAGCCAATGGGATGGTAACAAGAGAAATCTCCTTTCCTTCATCCTCCCCAAGCTCTTCTACTTATACTTGAGCTTATTCAAACTATTCTTCTTCATTGTCAGTGTCATATGCCTCTATAATTTTTTTAAGAGCACCCTCAAGTGTCTCATCCCGATTCAAGGCAATCATATCTATATATTAAATTAGGGAAGGTGGATTTTTTGGGAGTTTTAAAGGTGAGGGCTCTTCCTCGGGTCTCTCTTCCAATTTTACCTCTCCTAATTTATCCTTACCACAACCTTGTTCTTCCCACTTTTATATAATCTACCCTTGAGGTTGTGGCTATGGTTGTTTTGCTTGGGGTTGTTCCTAGGCTATCCCAGATGGTCCAGATAGCAAGTGATACTATAAAAGATACATTTACCATGCCTCTCTAGATGTCTTGTCATCTTTGGTCAATATATGTTCAATTTTGATGTTGTACCCTTGGATCTTGGCCAATACCTCTTCATAATTCTTAGCCTTAATGTAGATGGTGTCATGAACACTGAGCTGATGCACATATTCATAATTGGGGAGCTTATTCTCCTTTAAATGATTATTCATTATGTTCTTAAGATCCCACATCTTGAGTTCATCAATATGAAACCCAAATAAATCCCTATGCTTGGCCATGGTATTAACCTATTTCCAATCAGATAATATAGTTATTCCAATAGTCAGAGGGAATGGGTGGAGAAGATCCTCTTTTATTTTCAAATTCCATAAATGTCATGGATGAATTGGGAGGAATTTTTTTGCTCTACTACCTTGCTAAGAATATACATTGGTAATCTGTAAGGCTAGGAAATGATCCCCTCAATCTTGATAACTATACAATCAGGGTAGAACCAAATGTCACCCATCATTTATACATATTTATTTATTAGTGGTGGACCATAGTAATGGGAACACCCATGATATCCTCCACTATGGTTGGGTAGACACAATCAAAAATAAATTGCATATGATTCCTATACTTAAAGATATGCAATTTGGAGTAATGGTGGGAAATGGTAGTTTTTACATCAAGAGACCAATTTCTAATACCAGGGAAGTTGATTGAGTCAAGAAGGGAATCTAGTAGGTATGACATCATAAAAAATTTCTTAGATGTCTTCCTTTTGATGGCAATGAACTGCTTGGCCAAGAAGATACTAATCAAATCTCTAATTAGAGGGGTGAGATTTTCTTCCATCATGAAATGTACATAGGGGACCCAATTTTTTTTCACATAGGTGGTTGAGGGGGATCTAAAGGCTTAATTTAATAAGCTCATTATAACTTTGATGCCCTCATTAAATTAGACCATTAGGATCTTGACTTAAAATTCCCTAAAGATATGGGGTCCTTGATGTAGCTAGGGCCTAAAGATAGAGTTTAGGTCATGATTGTTGGTCTATTCCTTAATTTTTGGCAAGTATACATGGGAAAGAGGGAGATTATAATATTTTTTAAAGACCACAAGTGAAATATAGGCTATTTTCTTAGAATTTCCCTCCCTGATGATCCATTCATTTTCTACCCTACAATCAATAAAGATAGGAGTAAGCTAGATGTATATACAATACCATACCTTAGGCTTTGTAGTAGCATGGTAAAGGTCAACCATATAGATAGTGACCAAGTAATAATTACTCTATCTCAATGTGATAATCCTCTACTCCTCTTTTGTGATGGGATTTAGCTCCTTCACCATGAAAAATATTTCAAACCAATTCCTAATGCTAAGGGAATTTAGGGCCACAACATCTAATTTAGTGTCCTTGAATATTCTCCCCTCATTATCTATCAACAAGTAAATTTTAGTCTCCTATAATTATTATCTATGAGCTATCATGGTATTTGTTTCTACAAATTATTCACTGGTTTGCAAATTGGTCTTTATAGTGGCTCTTTTTCACTTTATAAACACAATAAAGCTATCTTAGGATCAAATTATAACCAATTGAGTTCATTTAGGTCACTTTTATGTTTGTTTTAGGGTTTTATATCTTTAATGGTAAGATATATCTAGACTATGGCTTATACATGTCTTGGATTTGATTTGGATGATTGCCTTTATACCTTCACATTTCTAAGCCCATAAGATCTTTTATTTTTTCCTTTTTTGATTACATAACACCTATGTGACATTAGTTTAGACATTTCATGGAATTTTTCATAAATGAATTTGAGCACTAGCCATTGGTATTTAAAATACCTTCTTTTATTATGTACTATCAGATCAAAATCCTAGATTAACATGAGTCATTAATTGTAATCTAGGCCCTTGCCTATGATTATCTCCTTTATATTCCAATCCCTATGGTTGTGATACTTAGAATCTTTACATGCCTTTCAATTCTTTGTATCCTATGTCAGTCCTTTATTGAATGAGCATTGGCCACGTGGCAAGCTCATGGGCCTTTGAAAAGTCATGAGTGCCTTTATACCATTGAATCATCAAATCATCCTATTAGTTTTTCCTCAAATACACTTTTGACACACATTGAGCTTGTGGGTCCTCACATGCTTCATTAAAAAGTATTCGAAGGCTTTGCATCATTGGATCATCCTCTAGAGATAAAGCATGAAGTGTTGATCTACAAAGATGCCCAATTTTTAAATTAGCATGTTATTAAGGTGGGACTTAGGCTGAAATTCCTTAGGCTAATGTATATTTCTTGTTTATTAAAAAATAAATAAACCTTAAGCTAAGGAATTTATACCTAATTTTTTTGAATTCATACAATGAGGACCAAGATTAAATATTTTAGGCCAAAGTTTGCATTATGTTTAACAAACACAATGTATACTTTGGAATAAAATATTTATGCCAAGCCCTATAAAATATGCTCAAAGGGATCAACATGATATAATGGTATAACATTAGATAGGTTTTGATGTATCAACAAACACACAAAAACCTTTGGTTAAATGCATTTAGCCTAAGTTTTACATTTTCAAAGACCTTTTAAAATGAGACTTAGCATAAGTCTTTAGTCTAAGGTTCATGACATTTAAACAAAATGCAATGGGGACCTTAGGATATAGACTTAAACTAAACTCATTTTACATATACTCAGACCTTAAGACCATTTAGTCTTTGTATATTGAATATTTCCAATGTTTGAGCATCTTCCAATCACTTTCTTTAGCTTGTAAAGCAAATTTTGAGCCTTCTAACAAGATCTTGGAGTGTATTTTGATCTTGAGAAAAATAATTCATTAGATTAAATTTTATGGTCTCATGAATTTCAAATATGTCCTTTTCAACATCAAATTATGGTCACACAAATGTCAATTTTAAGCTCATCAAATTATTGTGACCTAATGTAGGTGTGCCACTTGGCACCTCCATGGGGCATCCCAAGAATTTGGACTAGATTCACTCCATCAAATCAAAATTGGTGATGAGGCAATAGTTTTAAGATCATGATCTAAGAGCTTGATCATGATTGGTTACTTTACTAGGTGGTGTAGACACCTAAATCTAGCCATCAATCACCTCCAGTCAGGATTTTGGCTAGTTTTGACCCAAAATGCACAATTTGGCCTAAAAACACTAAAAAATGTTAAATGATGTGAAAATGACATATTAAAATGAATATTTTGGCCAAGGTATCCCTAAATGTGGTAATTCAATTTATAGACCAACTAACTTTGATCAATCCATTTCAAATCAAAATGCCAAATTTGCATCTACATGCTCTGGACTGCTCTTTCCTATAAAATATTTTTCATAAGAATTGTGCCTTTGTTATTTGTTGTTGGAAACATTATAAATGGGAATACGCATCCAACACATCTAACGTGGACTTCCAATTCAAATCTAGTCAAGTTTAGGACTAATAACAAGGCAATAGGATCAATTTAGGTAATTTGTGCACAATGTGCTTAATCATGCCTAAGAGCTAATTAATCCAAATCAAGGCCTAATAAATAATTCCATGGAAATTTGTTGAATAATTTTTTTTGTAAATAAATATTGAATATTTGCATCATCAGGTGACCTCATTTCTTGGGAAGACATCCCTAGGCCATAAATGTGACAAATATCAAGATTCATGCCCTCCATGCCTCATCAATGCCTTCTATGATGCCTTCCATGCCTCTTAATTGGCCCTTATTCCAATGCCATGATGAGGATAATTACAAACTTAATTATAAAAATTGAATTAATCCTGAACCACACATCTCAATCTTGAGATGGATGGTTCAGATTGATTTTAGCCAAATCCAAAAATGTATAAATAGGAAGCCTTACAACATCATTTCTAAGCTTAATTAGTGAAAAGTTATAATACAGGATTGGTTCCAAAAATATTCAAGAAACTAGCATTATAATTCCAAATTAATTCTAAGCCAAGCCAATCCATAAGCCACCAATGACCTCCAATTAGGCTTTTGGCAAGTTTCCACCCAAAATACACAATATGGCCTAAAAACACTAAAACATGTTAAATAATGTGAAAATGGCATATTAAAATGCTGATTTTGGAAAGGGTATCCCTAAATGGGGAAATTTAATTTATGGGCTAGCTAACTTTGATCATTCCATTTCAAATCAAAATGCCAAATTTGCACCTACATGCTCTGGACTGCTCTTTCCTATCAAATATTTTACACAAGACTTGTGCCTTTGTTATTTATTGTTTACAACATTCTAAATGGGAATACACATCCAACACATCTAATGTGTACTTCCAATTCAAATCCATAAAAATTTAGGACCAATAACAAGGTATTGTGATCAATTTAGGTAATTTGTGCATAATGTGATTAATCATGCCTAAGAGTTAATTAATCTAAATCAAGGCCTAATCATATATTTCATGGAAACTTGTTGAATATTTTGTTTTATAAATAAATATTGAATATCTACATCATCAAGTGACCTCATTTCTCGGGAAGACATCCCTAGGCCATAAATGCCACAAATATCAAGATTCATGCCCTCCATGCCTCAACAATGCCTTCCATGATGCCCTCTATGCCTCTTAATTGGCCCTTATTCCAATTTCATGATGAGGATAATTACAAAAGTAATTCCAAAAATTGAATTAATCCTCAACCACACATCTCAATCTTGAGATGGATGGTTTAGATTGATTTTATCCAAATCCAAAAATCTATAAATAAGAGGCCTCACAACATCATTTCTAAGCTTAATTAGTGCAAAGTTATAATAAAAAATTGGTTCCAAAAAGCTTCAAGCAACTAGTGTTATAATGCCAAATTAATTCCAAGCCAAGCCAATCCATAAGCCAAAGGTACCAAGGAGAAGAGGAGATAGCCAAGCCTCCTTTGATGAATACTTCATGAGCACATGCTAAGCAAGCCACCACAACAAGCATTTTGGAGCATTAAAGGAAGGTAAAAGAATTTTCTTTTGAATTTTAGTTGTGTGTTTCATTCATGACTGTTAACTAATCTCTCCCCAGTGTCTAGGCCTAGAGATGTTATGCTATTAGTGTATTTATTTCATTTTGTTTTCATTTTAGAACTAACACAAAACTAACCATCCTCTCTTTAGTCAAAATCTTAGAGCATAGGTGGGACCCATTTTTCTTTGATCATCGAATGTAAGGGTTTTGCATGTTGATCTTGTAGGCCTTCCATAATTCTTTGAATTTTTATTTGTGCCTTTTTATATCTAATTGGGTCTTCACAATGAAGTGAGAACCATTGATCATGATCTAAGAGATTGAATGTGACTAGTCTAAGGGGATATGTGTGGGATTATACTAGGCTTTCCTCATGCCTTCTAATTAAAAGATTACAAGGAAGCATGAACCATTAAATCATCTGAGATGCATGTTGTTTAAGTTAAAGCTTGAGCTTTCCTCTCTCTATTGGATTAAATACCATGATAAAATGAGGGCCATTGTATTAAACACCACAATAAAGTGAGGACTTTTAGATCCTACAAGATGAAAGGAAGTTAAGTTAGGACCATGGTGATATAAAAAGACTTAGGCTAAGTTTTTAAAGCTAAGGTCTCATTTGTATTAATAAATACATTGGGGTCTTAGGGTTAAAATTTTAGGCTAAGCTAGTAAATATTAAAATGACCTTATAAATGAATATTAGTTAGGCACATAAGGAATTTTAAAAGGGGAAATAACAAAGGGGACCAAACATTTTTGGCTAAGTTTTAGTCATGTTAAAAAACATGACTAAGGTTAAAACATGAATTTTATACTTAGGTCCAAAATGGATTTTTAAAAGGTTCTCACCAATATTCAAATTTGAACTAAGGGTTTTACCCAAGTTTAAAAACATGAATTTATCCAAAGAAAACACCATGGAACATGAAACTAAAAATCATAAAGACCATTTATTAGCATCATTAGACAAAATTAAAACAAAACATAACTAATATTTATTTTGATAAAGTGGATGATCTTTAAATTCTACAAATGATCTTATCATGCCATATTTTCATGTTTAATCTTCAGGGTTGCTCAAGGGTCCCAATTTTTATAAATAGGGGTTATTAGTCCCAAAAAATGGTGACTCATGGGGGAAACATAGCCATATGTTAGAACCTAGAGACTCTAATTCAAAAAAATAATTAGGTTGTCCACTCCACTTAATTAATATCATCATCTAGATCAAATTATGGTTAAAATAAACCTTGAACTTGCAAAATTAGGGCCAAATACCAAGACATATCCATTTAATGTTTTTTTTGATTCTACTTACTATTTACCATGGGGGTTCAAGATACAAATTCTAGGTTTCATATCCTTAATTACTAATACTTAACTTGGAGCATGTTTAGATATCCATTAGGAACTGTGATTTTAGCTTAGGGAAGGCATGGGCATTTCTCTACTACCAGCCAAACACCCATTACCTTGATAGAGATGCCTTTGGTCCACTCAAGGCCTTACTCCACTACCAACCAATTGTCCATAACCTTAATGGAGATTAATAGAATCACTTATGCTTATGATGTTTTTAATTTTGAATTGAGTTCTTTTTTGTATTTTGTTTGGATCTTTATGCTTTTAGCAAGGTTGGGAACTAGGGTAACTAGGTTTTAGGGTTTGGTCAAATGTTTTATTTTAAAAAAATCACCTATGGTTACAACCATTATCCCAGACAAACATGTTGATTAAGTGCTAGTATGGCTATACCATGATAGTTTGAGTCCTCATCCTATAAGTGTAATTCTTTTTAAAACCAATTTGGGGTCAAGAAAATGTTTGAGCTTTTATGAAATGATTATCTTCTTATATTGGTATTTACCATTTTCTACAAATTACAACATTATGCTTACATTTTAGGACCATGGTCATTATATGTATGGGATATGAACCTTCATTCCTATATTTTAGGGATTTTCAAGCAAACTTCAAAATTGAGCTCAGGATTGTCCAAAAGGACTTATTAGGAATTAAGGAATAAAACAATAGGAAAGAAAAACATAACAAAAAATAGGAAAACAATAAATTAAGGGGAAACAAATAAATATATACATACTTATGTACAAATAAGGGACAAGAAAGAAAGAAGTAAAAGGAAACTAGCTAGCCTACCTACACTAAATCTAACCATCTTAAAATTTACTCCATGAAGACATCAGGAGGAGTAGCAAAGAAGTAGTGCTTGAGGTACTACCCATTGGTGGGAAATGTAAACTCTACTCCTTTTAGATCTTTGAGATTGAAGGTTTTGTTTCCTAATGTTTCTACAATTTGGTATGGGCGAATCTACAAGGGTCTGAATTTATCGTGTTTGCCCTTAGGCTCAGATGCTTTGTCCCAAAGGAGAACTAGGTCTCCTTGTCTAAACACCTTAATCTTTGACCTTTTCTCAAACCATCTTTTGACTATGGTCTAATTTCTACTAAAATTATCAAAGGTTTTCTATCATGCATCTTCCATCTAAATGATGTCTAGAAATCTTGAGTTGGCAAGTTCTTAGCTCTCTTCCATGTATTCTTGCATAAATATGTATGTGGGCAACTTGAGAGTGATGGGAAAGATAGGTTATTACAAATACACTAATATAAATGGTGAGGTGCTTAAATATTTCTTGATTCTTATCCTATCTACGCATAGTGAAAATTTAAAGAGCTTATGCCAAGTTCTAGGCTTATCCACAATAAAAATTTTGATTGCTTTCATTAAGTTTTTGTTTGTAGACTCAAAGTCCATTTATTTTGGGATAGTGATTGGATTTAAACTTCATAGTAATGAAATTATCATAATCTTATTTAGTCATCTCTATAGATATAAATGCATATCCATTATCACATACTAGAGAGACTAGAGTTTCAAACCTAGTATAGATGTTTTCTTCCAAGAAGTTGATTGCTTCCTCAGTCCTATATTTTTTAGTGGATATAGCCTTAGTCCACCTTGTACAATAGTATATGGTATTTAAGACATACTTGTGACCTTCAAATGAATTAGGGTTAATCACCCCAACAAATTCTAATCCCCATTGAGCAAAAAGTTTGTCAACCATGACTAGTTACAAAGGCATTATTGCCTTTGGTTCCTTAGTGCTAAAGACTTGACATGAGTGAGATTCCCTCACATGATTATGATCATCCTTGAAAATAGTTGGCCAATAATAAGTAGCTCTGAGAATTTTATGGGTTTTGGTTCTCCCAGATGGATTCCCACTACCTAGCTTTTCATGGAAGGTGCTCATGATTTGGGTGCTTATTCTTATGAGACACAATTCAAGTAAACCCATTATAAATTTATTCTATACAAGACCCAATATTTGAACAAGTAATGGGCTACCTTCAACCTTAGGGATCTCTTTTACTCCCTAGATAACCCTACAAGACAAGTACCATTAATTAGTAAATGTATGATTGAATCATAAAACTCACTATCTTGAAATTTCTATAGATCCCCCTGTATAATACTTAGCCTAGGGTTATTATTAGAAATTATCTAGATCAAACCTTGGCATATTACCATTTTTTTTATTTTCATCTCCAAGTTATACTCCTAAAAAATTTACATCCACTTACCTCTACATTCTCCCAATTCATTCTAACTTAAAATAAGTTTAGTGGTAGGGTCAAGTAAGATAGCATACACCTTATTCTCATGATGTAATCCATAAATTTCTTAACTACGTTAACTAATGCATATGCATACTTATCAATCAAGGAATAATTTAATCAACATTCTTAAAATTAGTGCTCATAAAAGCTGTTGGGTGATCACACCCTTCAATATTATGAGTCAATACAACAACCATGGTATGGTCAGATCGAAAGGAATAGAGTTATAAGTCCCTTGAGAAGTCAAGACTTATAAGGACTAGACCTTGACTAATGGCCTCTTTGATATCATTAAATGCCTTTCTAGATTCTTCAATCCATGTGACTTTGGCATCCTTCTTCAGCATGTCATTCAATGGCTTAACAATCTCTACAAAGATTAAAATAAACTTTATTATAAAATTTATAATACAAGTGAATGACTTTAGCTCTTTATTACTGTTTGGAGGTTCTATTATAGATATGGCCTCCACTCTTTTAGGATCTATAGAGATCCAATATTTGGTTATAACATGAATCAATACTTTTCCTTCTATAACACAAAAGATACTCTTCTTAGGGTTTAAGGAGATTCCATACCTCTTACATCTCTCAAAATTTTATTATAAGTGCATGAAGTGATCTTCTCTATTTTTATAAAAAAATGTTAGATCATCCATATATATAATAATACACTTATCTATTAGGCCTTGGAAGGAATGGTCCATATCTCTTTGAAAATTAGATCCTACATTGATTAGCCCAAAGGGAATTCTCTTTTAAGCAAAGTTTCCCCACTTTTTTGTGAAGGTTATTTTCATCACATCCTCTCTAGAAATCCACTTGGTAATAACCTAAAAATCCATCAAGAAAAGACATCATGGTTGAACCCAAAACAACTTGAATAACCTGATCAAGAGAAGGAAGAGGATAGTTGTCCTTTTTTGATGCTTTGTTTAAGTTTTTGAAGTTAATAAAAAGTCTATTCTAACCATTCTTCTTCCTAATTGACACTAAGTTAGCCACCCAGGTAAAATGCCTAATGGGGAAGGCTATCCTAACATCTATATATATTTTAAGCTCTTTAAAAATCATTGGCTCTAAGATAGGATTTATAGGCCTTTGCTTCTGCCTAAATGGTTTGAAACTTTATTTAAGGGGTATAATATGGGTAATGACTCTTAAATCAAATATATTTAAGTCATCATAGGATCATGCTATGACATCCCTGTATTAGGTAAGGAGTTCTTTGGCCTTCTTATTCTCAATGTTTGTGTAGGTTTTTCCAACATTTACTAGCTGGGGTTGATCTTGGTAGCTTATATCAATAACATTATAATCTTTCCCACTTACCTTGGGAATATTAGAAACTTTAGCTATTTTGTCTTGATCAAACAGTCTCTCTAAATCAATCATCCCCTTAGGGATCTTGTTGTCATTGAACTGAATGACTTTACCATCACACTTGTCTAGTACAACATCATTTTCATTAGTATCATCAATAATATGGGCATAAAATGCCATAGAATTAGTCATGAAATCCAATATCTATTGATAATCATTATTTTTTTAAAAAAATGGTTGACATTATCAAGCACTAAAGGATAAGGGATTAATTCAGTGCTAAAATTGGGGGAATCTTGGTTTGGGATGAGGTTGGCTATAGTAGCTACTAACTTATCAGTAGCTTGGTTTTCTTCTTGTGAGATGGAGGTGATGCTAAAATCATTAAAAGACTCAATCAAATCCCAAACTCTAAACTTATACCTTTTAATAAATGAGAGCTTACATTGGTATTTGCTTCTCACTTGGTTGACCACTAGTTCTGAGTCCCCATAAACTAGTAGTTTTTTGACCTTATTATTTATAAAAAAATTTAAACCTAAGATAAGGTCTTCATATTCAACAAGATTGTTAGTAAAATGGAATTGGAGTCTATAAGACGCATGGTACTTTATATTACAAGGGTTAGTTAAGATAACACCAACACCTAATCTAACATTACACCTAGCACCATCAAAATGCAATTTCCATAGTCTAAGAACAACATGAGCACTCTTGGGATCACATAGCTTATCAGTATCTAGGGTGGAAAACCTTAAGTTTGAGTCAATTATTTTGACCCTCTCATTTATATAATTATATTTTGTTATCATGTGTTTCATCCTTGGTTCTCTTTCAACCCTGATTTGATTAAGAAATTCCTTCAAAGGTAGCCACATATGCGAGCAATTTGTTAACATGTAATCATTAAAAGCCTTGGTTCATTCCCTACTCAATAAGATATCATAAACATCAGGTATATCAATAAATTTAATATCAATTAATTACTACACCTTAGGCTTAGAAGCTAGTTACATGCAAACATTTAAAAGTTCCCAAATTACCTTAACTTTAGATTTGTCTAACTAAGTTACAACTCTGCTAGACTTAATAGGAGTTAGGATAAATTGTTTGCATATACCTATTATCATGATATTGGTAGAATCACCTAAGTCTAATAAGTAATTGTGTAAGTTCTTACAAAACATCCTGATAGTGAGCAAGAAAGGAGGAGACTCAACCTTGGCTTTATGCATAGTCACATTGGCATGATCAGCCTTGGGTGGATTATTGAACTTATTTAATAAAGATTCCAATAGGAGGTCCCTTTGTGCTATAATATAAGTGAGTTCATGTAATGTAATACTATCATTTATCTTCCTTATATCCTTAACTATACTATATCTAGTTTTATTAGAAGAACTAAGAATATCAACATTGGGTTTAGAAGTAATCCCTTTAGGTGGCTCTAGATTTTTACTTGAATAAGTGTCCAGAGGAGTTCCAAAATTATTTGGAGGTGTTGAGGTAGTCAAGGGCTTCTTCTAATCTCTATTCCTCAAGGGATAGGTATTATTCGATAACTTTAAAAACTTGTATATCCTCTAGGATCTCATCATGTTCATTCTCCTCTCGAAAAAGGAAAATAAAAGTATCTACCATGAAGGCTTAATCAGATTAATTGGATCTAGAAGCACCTACACCACTTTCCTTGTTAGGGACCACTTCAAATGTATCTAACTCCTCTCAAAAAGCCTCAAAGACTTTTCAAAACTCAATACAATCAATTTCACCATGCTTGGTTGTGTAATGTACTCTACAATAATAAGGTAATGCAATATGAGTGAGGTTAATTTACATGGTCTTATTTTTATAAGAAGGCTCATTATTCCTATTATTATGAAAACTATCATTCTAAATACTATTGTTTAGCCTATTATACTTTGAAATGAGAAGTTCTTACCTAAACTTTCAGTAGTATTTCCAACTTGTTTTTGTAGCTGAATAAAATTAATGCTAAATTTTTGGACCATTTTTAAGATAGATTCATTCTCATTTTTAGGAGTTTTAGAATTATGTACTTGGTTATTGTTATCACCAATAGATGGTACTAAATACCATTGATCATTTTTATTGAAGCCATTAGTAGGATGATTTAAAAATCTTAAGTTTTGATTGGGAACAACATGACTCAATGACAACTAATTTAATTTTGGAAGTTGCTTTAATGTTGGGATATTTTGGTTGTTATTGGGGAATAAGTTCATCACAGGCATATGTGGGTTGACATTTTCTAGATTATGCCATTTATCCTTGGGGCTACATCTAGCCATTGATGGTCACTACCTCATAATAGGCCCTAGTAAATGAAGTTATAGCTAGCATGGATCTCTTCAAAAATATAGAGGTCATGGGATCTACTGCATCCTTGTAGATTTATAAAGCTAAGACATCATCGAGATTATAGGGTTCTATGGTCCTATTGTACATTTTATAAAATATAGAATCAAAGGACCTAATAGGCTCACTTTTGATTATTTTAATAGTGGTGAGCTGACGGTAAATGACATAAGGACTAACAATCTTACCAAATTGATCTACAAAACATTAGTGAAACCATCCCAACTAGAGATGTAATTATTAGGTAAGTTCAAGAACCTTTCATAAGTAGCATATTTAAAGGTGAAGGGGAAAAATTACAAGCTATATCCTCATGTACAACATTTAGCAATCTTAAAGCATATTTAAAGAGCTTAATGTGCTCTTCAGAAGTTGTAATACTAGTTGGACTAAATATAGGTAAATACTTCTTGAGGTTACATGGGAGATCATGTAATATACTTGGTCCATTGATTAAAGATTCTCATAACCAATCCATACCTGGATGAAGATTGAAGGCATAGGTACCTTGAAGAGGTGAAGTTGGTAAAGATGTAGATCTCCTGCATCTACCTTTGTCATGCCTAGATTTTTTGTGAACCTCAAGCTCAAGTAAAGGCTCCCTGGTCTCTAAGTTTGATCTTGTTATAATCTTGGGCAATTCCAATTTGAAACTTGAAGATACTACCTAAAATACAATGTATCAAGTTAACTTTTATAAATAAGAAGAGTTAGACCTACACATTAGACTTATTTTTCAAAGATTGTATGAAAAACTAGCAAAGGACATTGGTCTTTGATTGAATTAGCTCAAAGATGCATTCAATTACGTGAATATGATCTATATTTATAATTTTAACCCTAAAGGAACTTATATCTATGAAACATATGCCAAACTTTGGTCAAAACAAGTCATCCTAACCTCAAATACTCTGGATATTCAAAAATTAAGTTAAATTTACCAAAACAAGCATCAATATCTCAAAGAACTTCAATATTTGTCTAATGAAGCATAAAGATGTGTCAAAAACAACAAAGGTCAATGATATTTATACTCTTAAGCAAAGAATTCACTTAAAAACACAAAGATACACTAATCTTAGATCAAAACATGCTAAGATAAATAAAGATTTAAAGAATTCATGGGCCTTCCTAGCACTAGTGGGAAATTCCTTGTTTATGCCTCTAAGTGTACCACAGGGTTTCATAGTATTCAAAGAACACTTCTCATTTTAGAATTTGATGAATTTAGAGCATGAGTAGTAGGTTCTGGCAACTTGATGTCACCTATGGTGAAATAGCGGTAGAGATATGTAATGGTGTCCCACAAATTTATAATGAGTGATGGTTAGGAGTCATCATGGTCTATTATTTGTGAATTTCAGAGAATTTATGTTAATACTTAGTGAATTATGGTCTAGATTTAAATTACAAGCTAATCTAAGTGGATATTTATAATGAACTTTAAACTAAAGTGATCTAGTGTAAAAAAAGAGCAAAGAGAATGAGAGATTGCTAATCTTAGTTTCAAATATCATGACAAAGCATCAATTACAACTGGATAAACATTCAACAAATATAAAATGTAACATAGCCTAAGCTCAAATTTCACTATATACCAAAAAAACTTCAAAAGATAATGTAAAGAGTCATAATTAAGAACTAGGTCTACTTTAAGGATTTACTACTATAATCAAATAACCTTGACACATATAAATATAGAGTAAAATGGAATGAAGCAAATTCTAGGATCCTCCAACTAATCTATCATATGCACAAATTAGAAACCCTATGATTAGAAAATGCAACCCAAAATTCAAAGAAACTATTTAAATTCAAGACATAAAACTAGAAATTGAGAGAAAAGTTGTACTATTAATTGACATATCAAATGTGGACAATACTTTTAGAACTCCTTGATTATATTAATTACTTCAAGTTTACAATTTTTTTTGAAATTTCTCTCTCCTTACAAGATGATGACACATGCCTTTTATAGAAAGATGAGGTAGTGCATCAGTCAATTACAATATATAAGTGTAGAAAAGATAAGGAAAACTATCCTTACAATTTATAAAATACACTTGTTCTTCACAATTAGACTGACCTAGGGGAAATATGATAACAAACTATCATATGCCTTACAAAATAATATTCCTATTCTAGATATTACAATATTTATACAAAAGGAATATTAGCTGTTAATGGGACCATTATTGAAGGGTCCCCTTATTGATTTTGTATAAGTTCCATTACCTTCTAGTGTTGGTCCTTGATGATCTCTATGTCCACATTTGGATTCATTAGGAAAAACTCTTTTTTATTAGCCAAGTCATCCAATTTTCAAGTCATCCAATTTTCAAGTCATCCTAGGCTTTAGATTTCTTTATACTCCATGCCTTTGTATTTTTCTCTTCTGCTATGAAAATTATGTCCAAAATTCTCCTATTGTCCCTACTATACTAGCCTTGGATTTTGCTTCTAATTGACTTCATGACCAAAGTAACCTTGTGTTTTAATTTAGCATCATCAATGATTCCAATTATAGTGGTCTTAGTAGGATTTAACAACATTGTTCTAAGGAGCTACTTAATCCTAGTGGCCAATCCTTTATCATCTACCACCAACCTATTCAAATTATTTATCTAAGTACTTAGACCTTGGAATTTATCCACTTTTACTCCTATTATTCTATTCAAATGAGCCAAGCTAATAGTTTTAAACTTAGGAACCTTTTTTCTAATCACAATGTCGATGAGATCCCTAACTTGGGATTCTACCTTTTGCCACTTTGTTATTAACTCCTAGGATACTTCACCTTGATGGCTTAGGGCATCTTGCCTTAGCTTTATTGAAATAAAATAATTGAACATATCAAATAATGAGGCCTCAAACATGTCTATAATGTTGTTAGGGACTAATAAAATGGCTTGGCTTTCTAAATTCTCCTTTCTCTTTACAAGTTTTGGATTCTCTATTTCAACCCTTGGACCCTAGCCTTTGCTTGAGCTAATTGAGCCTCAATCAAGCTCTCAACATCTTCTTAATGAATACTGGCCTCACCAAGTTGTTGACCTCCCACCAGGGTCAGATTTTCTAAGGGCTCCACTTTTTTGGAGGTGAATTCCTCAGCTCCCACCATGGCTATCTTGGTGGTGACTCTTTCCAATCCAACTATCTCTAGATTAAATTGAATAGTAGTAGATGAACCTATGAATTTTAGAGGTTCCAAGACCTCTATACCTATGTTTCTTGATGTTATAAGAGTATCCATTTCCTTGCTTTCTAGTCTTAGAGTGATCACAATTTTCCTTTCTTCTTACTCCTTTACCATAGCCCTAATCCATAGCTTCATGTCATCTTACATTTCAACATTGGTAAATTTTGTCATAGCCCATGAATGGGAAAGAGAAGGTATCTTTTACATTTTTCCATAAATGAACTAGTTAGTGATGACTTGTCCATGAATAGGGAATTCATCATTAAATAGGTTGATTTCACTAGTTGGGTGTGTGAGAGTCAACCTTGGTCTTTTAGGTCTGAGATGAACCAATGCCATTTTTGATTTTCTCTTCTCCATAGGAGCCAATGGGATAGTATCAAGAGAAATTTCCTTTCTTTCATCCTCCCTAGGATCTCTTTCTTGGACCTAAGCTTCTTCAAATTGTTCTTCTTCCCTGCTAGTGTCATATGCCTCTACAAGTTTTTTGAGAGCACCCTCAAGTGTCTAATTTAGCTCCAAGGCAATCATATCTAAATATTCAATTGGGGAAGGTGGATTTTTTGGGAGTGTTGAAGATGAGGGCCCCTCCCCGGGTCTCTTTTCCAACTTTACCTCTCCTAATTTCTCTTTACCATGGCCTTATTTCTCCTGATTTTGTATAATCTACCCTTGAGGTTATGGCTATGGATGTTTTACTTGGGGTTATTCATGGGTTATCTAAGATGTTTTAGGTATCAAATGATACTATAAAGGATGAATTTTTCATGCCTCTCTATATGGCTTGACATCCTTGGTCAATCTATGTTCAAGTTTGATGTTGTGCCCTTAGATCCGAGCCAACACCTTTTCATAATTCTTGGCCTTAATGTATATGGTGTCATGAACACCAAAATTATGCACATATTCAATATTTTGGAGATTCTTTTCCTTTAAATGATTAGTCACTATGTTATTAGAATCCCACATCTTGAGTTCATTAAGCTGAAACCTAAATTAATCCCTATGATTGGCTATGGTATCAACTTGTTTCCAATCCTGTAGTATAGTTATTCCAATAGTCAAAGGGAATGGGTGGAGAATATCCTTCCTCTTTTCTTTGAAAATTCCATTAATACCATGAATGAGTTAGAAGGCAATTTATTTCTCCACCACTTGCTAGAAACATACACTAGTAATTTATAAGGCTGGGACATGATCCCCTCAATCCTGATAAGTATGTAATTAGGGTAGAACTAGATGTCACCCATGATTTATACATACTTATTTATTAGTGGGTGGACACCAGGCATGGGAACACCTATGGTATCCTCCACTATGGCTAGGTAGACACAATCACAAATAAATTGCATATGGTTCCTATACTTAAAGATATGCAATTCGGAATAATGGTGGGAAATGATAATTTTTCCCTCAAAAGATAAATTTCTAATATAAAGGAAGTTTATTGAGGCAAGAAGAGCATATATTAGGTATGACATCATATAAAACGGCTTAGATGTCTTCCTTTTGATGGTAGTGAACTTCTTGGCCAAGAAGACACTAATAAAATCTCTAATTGGAGGGGTGAGCTTTTCTTCCACCATGAAATACATATAGGAGACCTAGATTTTGTTCACATAGGTGGTTTAAGGGGATCCAAAGGCTCAATTTAATAGGTTTATTATAACTTTGATGCTCTCCCTAAATTAGACTATTGGGATCTTACCTTTAAAATTCTTTGAAGATATGGGGTCCTTGGTGTAACCAGGGCCTAAGGATAGAGTCTAGGTCATGATTTCTAGTCCATTCCTTAATTTTTTACAAGTCTACATGGGGAAGAGGGATCTTATAATATTTTTTAAAGGCCATAGGGGAAATATAGTCTATCTTCTTAGAATTTCCCTCCCGGATGATCTATTCATTATACACCCTATAATCAACAAAGATAGGATCAAGGATGTCTGTAAAATGTAGTACCTCAAGATTTGTAGTAGCATGGTGAAGGATAAAAATCTATAAAATGACAAAGTTTTAAAGTCTCTAGCTCACTATGATAATCCTTTACTTCTCCTTTATGATGGGCTTTAGCTCCTCCATCATGAAGAGGAATTTATACCAATTCCTAATGCCAAGGGAATTCAGAGCTACAATGTCTAATTCAATGTCCTTGAAGATTCACCCCTCATTATCTGTCGACAAGTAGAGCTTGATCTCCTCCTTCAATTATTGTCTGTGAGATGCCATGGTCTCTATTTCTACAAATTATTCACACTTCTTTGTAAATTGGTCTATGTGGTAGCTCTTTTATGCTTTATAAACACAATCAAGCTCTCTTAGGATCAAATTATAACCAATTGAGTTTTTTTGGTTCACTTTTATATAGGGTTTAGGTTTTTAGAGATTTAATGGTAAGATATATCTAGACTATGGCTTATATGTACCTTGGATTTGATTTGGACCTTTTCCTTTATACCTTCATATTTTTTGAGCCTACAAGATCTTTCATTTTGTCCTTTTTTACTTGTATAGTGCCTATGTGGCATTGGTATGGACCTTTCATGGAATTTTTCATAAATGCCTTTGAGCAATAGATGTTGGTATTTAAAATACCTTCTTTTATTTCACACCATCTGATCAATATCCTAGATTAATGTAAGTTATTGATTATAATCTAGGCCTTTGCCTATGATTAGCTATTTTATTTTCCAAGCCCTATGGTTTTGACACTTGACATATTTACATGACTTCTCTTGATTTGTATCCTATGTCTATCCTTTATTGAATGAGCACTGGCCATGTAACTTACTCGTGGGCCTTTGAAAAGTCATGAGCAGCTTCATCCCATTGGATCATCCTCCAGTGACAAAGCATGAACCATCAGATCATTCTATCAGTTTTTCCTTGAATGTGATTTTTCCACACATCAAGATTATGGCCCCTTGTAGGCTTCATTGAAAATTCTTTGAGGTCTTTGCATCATTAGATCATCCTCAAGCAATAAAGCATGAACTATTGGTCTATAAAGATGCCTAATTTTTTAGTTAGCACGTTATTAAGGTGGGATTTAGGCTTAAATTCCTTAGTCTAAGGTATATTTCATGTTTATTAAAATTAAAATAAACCTTAGGCTAAGGAATTTATACCTAAGTTTTTATAATTCATATAAAGGGGACCAAGGTTAAATACTTTAAGCCAAAGTCTGCATTGTGTTTAATAAACACAACATATACTTTGGGCTAAAATATTTATGCCAAGACTTATAAAATATGCTCAAATGGATCAACATGATATAATGGTCTCATGTTAGATAGTTTTTTATTTATAAACAAATACATGAAAAACTTTGGTTAGATGCATTTAACCTATGTTCTACATTTTTAAAGACCTTTTAAAATGAGACTTAACATAAGTCTTTAGTCTAAGGTTCATGGCATTTAAACAACATGCAATGGGGACCTTAGGATATAGACTTAAACTAAACTCATTTTACATATACTCAGACCTTAAGACCATTTTAGTCTTTGTATATTGAATATTTCCAATGTTTGAGCATCTTCCAATCACTTTCCTTAGCTTGTAAAGCAATTTTTGAGCCTTCTAAAAAGATCTTGGAGTGTATTTTGATCTTGAGAAAAATAATTCATTAGATTACATTTGATGGTCTCATGGATGCCAAATAGTTCCTTATGGATGTCAAATGATGGTCATGTGAACATCAAATTTAAGCTCATCAAATTATTGTGACCCAATGTGGGAGTGCCACTTGGCACCTTTACAGTGCTTCCCAAGATTTTGGACTTGATTTGCTTCATCAAATCAAAATTGGTGATGAAGTGACAACCATAAGATCATGGTCTGAGATCTCATTCATGATTGGTTTCTTTTTTAGGTGGGACCCATTTATCTTTGATCATCAAATGTAAGGGTGACATGTGTCAATTTTATGGGCCTTCCATAATCCTTTGACATTTCAATTGTGCCTCACTCCATCTAATCAGGTCTTCATGATGAAATGAGAACCATTGATTATGGTCTGAGAGCTTGAATGTGATTGGTGCAAGGGGCTATGTATGGGATTATACTAGGCTTTACTCATGTCATATGATCAAAAGGTTGTGAGGAAACACAAATTGTCATATCATTTGAGATATGTGTTGTTTAAATTGAAGTTTGAGCCTTCCTCGCTCTATTGTATCAAATACCATGATAAATCGAGGGTCATTGGATCCTAAAAGATGTAATAAAGTTAATTCAAAACCATGGTGATATAAAAAGACTTAGTCTAAGGTGTTAAAGCTAAGGTCTCATTTGTATTAATAAATAAGTTGGGGCCTTAGGGTTAAAATTTTAGGCTAAGCTAGGAAATATTAAAAGGAACCTATAGAATGAATATTAGTTATGCACATAAGGAATTTTAAAGGGGGAAATAACAAAGTGGAACAAGAATTTTTGGCTAAGTTTTAGTCTTGTTAAAAATCATGACTAAGCTTAAAACATGAATTTTATACTTAGGTCCAAAATAGATTTTTAAAATGTTCCCACCTGTATTTAAATTTGAACTGAGGGTTTTGCTAGGGTTTTTAAACATGAATTTCTCTAGAGAAGACATCATGGAACCTATAACTAAAAATTATAAATACCATTTATTAGCACTGTTACACAAAATTAAAATAAAAAATAACTATGTAAGCTTGATTTTGATAAAGTGGATGATCTTCAAATTCTACAAATGATCTTATCATGCCATATTTTTTATGTTTAATATTTAGGGTTTCTAAAGGGTCCTAATTTTTAAAAATTGGGGTAAGTTGGTCCCAATAGGTACCAATCCTTACCAATTTCTCTAAATTATAACATCAAGCTCACATTTCAAGATCCATGATCAACTATTGGTTAAGGTTCACACATGCATTATTGACTTATTAGCCTTTGAGAAATCATATGTATTAGAGATTGAAGACTATCTTGAAAAGAATTATTGAAATTAGGGAACAAAAAAAGAAAGAAAACACAAAACATGAAAACAAACAATAAGAAGCAAACAAATATTTACATGGACCATATACAAAAAAGTAATAGGAAGGAAAGAAATAAGAAAAAAAACTATTCTAAGCCTACCTACTCTAACTCTAACTAGTCTTATAGATTACTCCATGTAGACTTATGGTGGAGCAGTAGAGAAGTAGTGCTTGAGATATTACCCATTTGTAGGTAATGTGAACTCTTCTCCTTGCAAGTCGTTGAGTTTGAAGGTGTTGTTTCCTAGTATTTCATCAATCTAATAGGGCCTAATCCATAAGGGTGTTAATTTTCCATGCTTACTTTTAGGTTTAGATGTTTTATCCCAAAGAAGAACTAGGTCTCCTTGTCTGAACACCTTACTTTTGGAACATTTATCAAACCATCTCTTCACTATGGTTTGATGTCTGCTAAAATTGGCAAAAGCTTCCTCTCTTGCATTTTCCATTTGAATAATGTGAAGTAACCTTGATCTTGAAAACACCTAATCTTCTCCTTCCATGTATTCTTGCATAAACTTGTAGGTTGGAAGCTTGAGTGTGATGGGGAACAAAAGTTCTTAAACATATAATAGAAACAATGGTGATACCTTTAAATATTGTTTTACTCTTGTTCTATCAGCCCAAAAGGAATACTTGAGTAACTTGTGCCATGTTCTTGTTTTGTTAGCAACAGACTTCCCAATGGCTTTCATAAAAAATTTATTAGTAGATTCAGAAACTTCATTTCCTTGAGGGTAATGATTTGAGGAAAACTTGAGAATAATGTTATTGTTATATACCCACTTAATAATCTCAATGGATATAAAAGTAGGTCCATTATCATAAACTAGAGACATTGGTGTTCCAAATATCATACATATGTCCTCATCCAAGAGCTTTATCACATCTTCAGTCTTGTATTATTTGGTTTCTACTACTTTTATCCATATAGTACAATAGTAAGTAGCAATGAACACATACTTATGTCCTTCTAAAGAATTGGTGTTGATTAACCCCATAAAATGTAATCCCCATTGAGCAAAGGGTTTATCTATCACTACTATCTTCAATGGCATGTTTGCTTTGGGATCTTTAGTGTTGAAAATTTGGCAATGATGACACTCTCTCACATGTTTGTGAGCATATTTGAAGATAGTGGGCCAATAGTAACAAGACCTAAGGATCTTATGTGTTGTTGTCCTTCCTGATGGGTGTCTACTCTCAAGCTTCTCATGAAAAGTACTTAGGATCTCATTGGCTTCCTATTTGGAAACACACCTCAGGTATACCCTTTCATAATAATTTCTAAATAGTAATCCATATTTAATAAATAAATGTGTTGCTTTTAGTCTTAGATCTCTTATTTTCTCCTTTTTCAATCCTATAGGACAAGTGCCATTGATTAGTAAATGAATAATGGCATCATACCAATCATTAGGTTAAAAACTTTATTGCTCCACCTTCATGATACTTAACTTGGTATTAGTATAGGAAATTAATTGAATTATCCCTTGGCACCTTACCAATTTAGCAATCTTAATTTCCAAGTCATATTCTTAAAGTATTAACATTCATTTACCTCTTCTTTCCATAGTTCACATTGGCTAAGCATGAACTTAGTGGCAGGATCTGGTAGTATTACATGCACCTTATTTTTAAGAATATATTGCCTAAATTTCTTCATTGCATTAACTAAAGCACATGATTACTTGTCTATCATGGAATAGTTCAACTTAACATTTTTAAAATTAGTGTGCATGAAGGCAATAGGATGATCAAATCCATCTATTTTTTGAGTTAGGATAGCTAAAATTGTCTGGTCAGAAGCAAAAGAATAAATATAGAAATAGTTTGAAAAATTAGGGCTTATCAATAATGGTTCCTATATTATTTATTCCTTTATGTCTTTAAAAGGACTTTTTGGTCTCTTCATGCTAGGTGATCTTGTTTTATTTATTCAACATGTCGTTCAAAGGTCTCTCTATTTTTTCAAAACTAAAAATAAACTTTCTCACAAAGTTGATCTTCCCAAAGAAAGATTTCAATTCACTTCTATTATTAGGGGATTCCATCTTAGATATAACATCTACTCTATCAGGGTTTATAGAAATCCCCTCTTTAGTAATAACATGTCTTAGCGATTTCTCCTTACACAAAAAATTCTCTTTTTGGGTTGAGAGAAATTCCATACCTTCTACACCTTTCAATTCCTTGTTGCAAGTGCATGATGTGGTCCTCCCTATTTTTAGAAAAGACAGTCGAGTCAAACATGTAAATGATAATGTGCTTACCTATAGACCCCTAGAAATCATGGTCCATTTCTATTTTGAAAGTATCACCTATTAAGCATGGAATATACTAAGAGGGGGGGGGTGAATCAATATATCATATATCTTATAAAACTTTCCCTTTATCAAATTCCACTTAATCAAACATTAAAGATATGTAATGAAACTCAAATAATAAACATCACACAAGATAGAGAGAGACACCAAATATAACGTGGAAACCCAATGTGGGAAAAACCATGGAGAATCAATCTCAAATATATTCATGAGAACAAACTAATAGGAGCACCATACCCCTTTGCTAAGTACAAACCTTAACTACAATTCATGAGCACCAACTCATAGGAGCTTCAAACCCCTTTGCTGAGCACCAACCCAGCTATTATTCATGAGCACCAACCCATAGGAGCACCAACCCCATTACCAAGCACCAACCCAACAACATTTCGTGAGCACCAACCCACAGGAGCACCAACCCAACAACAATTTGTGAGCACCAACCCATAGGAGCACCAACCCCTTTTTGTATACCACACACCTATCTCTCAATGTTGTTATCTCAACAAATGATAGATCAATACAACATCTCCTTCCTCTCTCTCTCACCTTTGCTCTTCTAAGCTAGATATAACAAATACAAATCATATTCATCTCTCACAATTGCTCTTCTAAGCTAGATATTACAATATCAAATCAACCTCTCACTTCCACATTACAAATGGTTACTCAAGCCTTTATTTATAGCTTTCTAAATGACCTTTGTCCTTCACCCTTTTTGACCCTTCAATCCTCATGGAAAATGGCACCAATCTTAGATGACCCTTCATATTCAAGCCTTTGAAAAGTCATGTGGTGACCTTTTATGACCAAAAACGTCCTTCCCACTTTTGTCCTTATCTTTGGTGACTTTTCGTATTCCTTAAAGTGTCCCTTCATGAGAAATTCACCCTTACTCTTTTGTCTTCACTTGGTGACTCTTGGTATTCCCCAAAATGGCTCTTCATGAGAAACTGCATCCCATCCTTCTTTTGTCTTTACCCCATGGCTCTTCGACTTCTCCATGGGCCCTTATTTTGTCTCATATGCAACCAAAAATATATTTGTTAATATTAAATAAATATTAACTCATATTAGCCAAGATATATTTATTACAAACAACATTAAATGTAATGGGGCCTTTATCACCAATAATACTAGACCTTTGACATCAATGACAATATTTCCAACAATCTTCCCCTTTGTCACTGATGGCAACCTCAATCCTAAAACTGCCACATCCTATCACCTGCACATACCATCATCTAAAAACATACAGTAACTCTCCCTTACTATAGCAACCTGTACTTGTTCCTTGTACCTATTTTATGCACCTGTACTTGTACCTATTATTCTCCCCCTTTGACATCAATGGCAAAAGGCCTACCGAGAGCTAACACTTAGCCCCCCCTCACTTGATGTTAAACATCAATGGTAGGAAGTAATAGAAATTACTCCCAACTCCTCTCACCGATCTTTAAATGTATCCTTTGATCATGCCTTTGAGAAGATATCTGACAATACATACACTTTGTTCCCTATCCTTGGAGCATCTACAATCAACTCATTTGAATCTTTTTTTCTAATCTCACAAGCTTCAGCATGAAACCTTAATGTGTATCCTTGATCACAAATTTGACTGACACTCAACAGATTATGCTTAAGACTTTTTACATACAAAACATTTTTAGTCTTAGTTCTACCATAATCCAAACTCAAAGTACCTTTTCCATCTATCTTGGTAGTGGTTTTATCTCTGAATCTCATTGTACCACCATTTATCTTCTTTAGAGAAATGAACTTACTTTTATCTCTTGTCATATGCCTCGAACATCTGTTATCAATCAACCATGGCTGATCTTTACCTCTTACATGCAGTGATGTCTAAACCATCATTGAATCTTTAGATTGCTTCTTCTACCATGAACATGTTTGAACCTTATTCCTAATGAATGGATCTTTGACACTCTAATTATCCTTTTTGATGAATGGAGCTTTGAAACGTTGATCCTTCTTGACTGACTCGAACACACTTCTGCAATACTGAGCTATGTGTTCGAAGTTGTTGCACTTGTAGCATACTATGGTCTCTTCATCAAAGCCTGATAGAGGAGCAAAAGAGTTGTGGCTTTTGCTTGACTCTACTTGACTTTCCTTTTCCTTATTTCTAAAATTGTTAGCTATTTTTCTACATTCTAATTCATTGTGACCATATCCATTACAATAAAAACAATAGCCATAAAAATAAGACCTATTTGTATATCTCTGACCTGATTGCCTTTTGTAGCTTTGTTACTTCCAGCCTTCTCTATTTAGAATGTCCTCTGTATTCTTTACTTATACCCTTTTCATTTCCTCTTGTGTAAGAGCTTCAGCATTTTTTTTAATTTTCAAAACTGATCCCTGTCTTATCTGAATATGATTTTTGAGTTTCTAATTTCTTATTCATCATGTTAGTGCTATCTTCAAATTTTGAATCACTGACTACTTTATCACTGACTGCTTTCTCAATATCTTCTTTTAAAGAGGCAATTTTAATAACATACCTTTCACAATCTTTTCTTACTATTTCCAACTATGCTTTGAGATCTTCATTTTTCTTGGCTTCTTCAATGTGTGCTTGTAGATCTTCAATCATTTCCTTTGACTCTTATTCATTTTTCTCGATCTGGAGCTTTAACCTTTGATTCTTCTTCTGAACAGCTTCTAACTCTTCTAGGGCACAATTGAGTTCTCCTTCCATATCTACTTCAACTTCCTCCTCTTCTTCTTCTTGATTATCATGTATGGCCATGAATAGAATCTCTTTTTCTTCTGAATTGCTGACTCCACTATCTTCAACTGAGCTAGGATCCTTCGAATATAGGCTCTTCTTCTCGAATCCCTTCTTGGATTTGCTTTTGAAATTCTTCTTGTATGTAGGCTTTTCTTCTTCATCATCATTAACCTTATCTGGGCATCTAGCTGAAAAATGCCCAATATTTCCATAATTAATACATTTAAAAGGTAATTTTCCTTGATATTTACCTGTTCCTCTTTTTAGCCTATGAATGAAAAGTGCTTCATTGTCATCTTCATCATCACTGGAACTATCACTTGATTCTTGAATCTTAGCTTTCTCCTTCTTTGATGTCTTGGAAGCCACTTCTCTCTTTGAGGGTTTATCTTTTTCTATCCACATCTCATATGCTATGAGAATACCATGAAGCTCATCCATCTTTAGCTTGGCTAAATTCTTCATCTCCTCGATTGCCAAAACCTTTTCATCATATCTCATTGGTAGAGATCTCAAAACCTTTTACACCACCATTGACTCTTCCAATGTTTCTCCAAGATCTTGACTTTGATTTACTATCTGATCAACTTGCAAGAGATAACTTGCTATATCTTCTTCTTCTTCCATCTTCAAACTTTCAAACTACCTTCTAAAAGTCTGTAGCTTAGCTTGCTGAACCTTTCCATCACCTTTGTAAATATTTTCAAGTTTTACCCAAGTTTCATGAGCAAATTTACATTGCATAACTTTAACAAATTTAGATTCACATAAACCACATGAAATAGCATTTAAAGCTTTAGTATTACATTCACTTGCCTTCTTTTTTTCTGGAGTAATTGTAGATGTCTGTGGCTCTTCATATTCCTCCACCACTGATTTCCATATGTCAAATCCAAAGGCCATCAAATAAACCTTCATTCTCATGCTCCAAAAAGCATAATTCATCCCATCAAACAAAGGTGCCTTATTTGTAGAAAATCCTTCCTGTGACCCAGCCATCATGCTTTCCTGATCTACCTTCAAGCTATAAAACTTTTCAAAAAGGAACATGCTCTGATACCAATTGTTAATCATGGAATATACTGAGAGGGGGTGTGAATCAATATATTATATATCTTATAAAACTTTCCCTTTATCAAATTCTACTTAATTAGACATTCAAGATATGTAATAAAACTCAAACAATAAACATCACACAAGATAAAGAGAGACACTAGATATAACATGGAAACCCAATATGGAAAAAAACCACAGAGAATCAATCTCAAATATATTCATGAGAACAAACCCATAGGAGCACCATACCCCTTTCCCAAGTACAAACCTCAGCTACAATTCATGAGCACCAACCCACCGGAGCTTTAAACCCCTTTGACGATCACCAACCCAACTATTATTCATGAGCACCAACCCACACTAGCACCAACCCCATTGCCGAGCACCAACCCAACAATAATTCATGAGCACCAACCCACAAGATCACTAACCCCTTTGCCGAGCACCAACCTAGCAATAATTCGTGAGCACCAACCACTTTCTGTATACCACACACCTATCTCTCAATGTTGCTATCTCAACAAATGATAGATCAATACAACATCTCCTTCCTCTATCTCTCACCTTTGCTCTTCTAAGCTAGATATAACAAATACAAATCATATTCATCTCTCACAATTGCTCTTCTAAGCTAGATATTACAATATCAAATTAACCTCTCACTTTCACATTACAAATGGATACTCAAGCCTTTATTTATATCTTTCCAAATGACCTTTGGCCTTCCCCCTTTGTGACCCTTCAATCCTCATGGAAAATGGCACCAATCTTGGATGACCCTTCATATTCAAGCCTTTGAAAAGTCATGTGGTGACCCTTCATGACCAAAAACGTCCTTCCCACTTTTGTCCTTATCTTTGGTGAATTTTTGTATTCCATAAAGTGTCCCTTCATGAAAAATTTGCCCTTACTCTTTTGCCTTCACTTGGTGACTCTTGGTATTCCCCAAAATGACTCTTCATGGGAAAATGCGTCCCATCCTTCTTTTGTCTTTACCCCATGGCTCTTCAACTTCTCCATGGGCCCTTATTTTGTCTCATATGCAACCAAAAATATATTCATTAATATTAAATAAATATTAACTCATATTAGCCAAGATATATTTATTACAAACAACATTAAATGTAATGGGGCCTTTATCACCAATAATACTAGACCTTTGACATCAATGACAATATTTCCAACATCACCTACATACATCAGCCTAAAGGGCATCTTTTTATAGGTAAAAGTGCCCCACTTAGTAGTGAATGTAGTCTTTAATCTTTCTTCCTTGTTCATAAGCACTTGGTTATAACCTACAAATCCATCAAGAAAAGACATCATTGCTAAACCACTAATAATTTCAATAACTTGATCAAGAGATGGTAAAGGTTAGTTGTCCTTTTCAAATGCTCTATTCATAATTTTAAAGTCTACACACAATCTAATTTCCCTATTTTTCTTCTTGATGAGTACTAAGTTAGCTACCCAAGTGGAGTTTTTAATGAGAAATACCATCTTTGTATCTAGAATCTTCTTGACCTCCTTGTATATCTAGCATTTTAGGATAGGGTTAATTGGTCTCTATTTTTGCTTAAAAGGCTTTTAGGCTTCTTTTAGATGTATGGTATGAGTTATGACTCTAGGATCAAAAATATTTAAGTCCTCATATGACTAAGGTACAAGGCACCAATTCAATACTAAGGTTTCTAAGTATAGAGTCTTGGTTAGGCATGCGATTAACTACAAATGAGGCTAGCTCATTTACAAGCTTTTTTTCTTCCCTAAGAATTTTGATAATGTTAAAAGCATAAAAATACTCTATCAAGTACTAAAATATACACTTTTATTTCTTAAGGTAATATAATTTTCATTGATCCTTACATCTCACTTGATTGACTACTAGCTCTAAGTCACAATAAACGAGTAGTTCTTTCACCTTATGTTTGATGGCAAATTATAAACCTCAGATCAAAGCCTCATACTTTTCCAGATTTTTAGTGCACGAAAATTGAAGTTTGTATGAATTAATAAATTTTTTACCAATAATATTGACTAGGATAATTCCTATACCAAAACCAAACTTACATCTAGCACCATCAAAAAATAATTTCCATGTTTAAAGCATAGCATGAGTATCTTTAGAGTCACATACCTTAAAGGTATCAAGAGTGTAAAATCCTAACTCAAAATGGTCCATGTTAACCCTTTCAATCATATCATTGTACTTAGTGATCATATATTTCATCTTGGACTCTCTTTCGATTATAATATGATTTGGTAATCCCTTCTATGGAAGCCACATGTCAGAACAATTAGTAAAAATGTAACCATTCAATAATCTGGTCCAGTCTCTACTTAGCAACATTCCATAAGCATCAAGTATATTGACAAATATATATATATATATATATATATATATATATATATATATATATATATATATATAATATTGTATCCTTGGCTTAGCTACAAGTTGCATGTGAACATTTAACAATTATCTAATTACTTTAACCCTATATTTATCTAATTGAGTAAAAACCCTATCATATTTAATTGATCAAACCTAGTTGCTCACAAGTACCTTTAGGCATGATGTTAGCAAAATCACCTACGTCTAAGAATATTTATGTAAATTTTTACCAAATATTTTGACTGTAAGAAAGGTGGGACATCTACCTTGTTTGTGTACATAGCAATTTTAACATTTGTAACTTTAGGTGACTTACTAGGAATATTAGATAAATCTTCAAATAACAAATCTTTTTGTTCAGTGACTTTATTTAGACCATGGAATGTGATGTTAGCATTATTCTTCTTCATGTCCTCAAATGTATTTTATCCACCTCTAGTAGAAGTACTAGATGACTCAACATTAGGTTTAGAGGTAATTCCCTTTGGAGGCTTAGGATTATTATCAACTTTGAGATTTTGAGGAGTGTCAAAATTAATTGGTGGAGTAGATGTGGTCAATGGTTACTTATTATCTCTATTCCTTAGAGGATATGTCTTATTTAAATACTATTTAAAGGCATCCACCTCTTCAAAAGTATCCTCAGGCTCATTCTTTTCTTCGAATGGAAAGTCAAATGTCTCCACCATTAGTAGATTTGGATGACTTGGAAGATCCATATGTTTCTATAGAATTATCTCTATTAGATCCACTTTCAATTATATTCAATTCATCCTAAAACAATTCAAAAGCATTACAAAATTCAATGAAATCTAATTCACCATGTTTTGAAGTATTCTAAACCTTACAATACTCAGTTAGTGCAACATCACAAATACTAATCTCAGGGTTACTTTTACTTGATGATGACCCATTATTATTGTTACCAATTTTACCATTGGGAAACTAGTTGTCAGGCCTGTTGAACCTTTAATAAGAGTAAATTCTAGTGGAGTTATCTCTAGTATTGCCTACTTGCTTCTATAATTGAATAAATTCAATACTCAGCTTTTTAACCATCTTAAGTATAAATTCATTTTCATTCTTAGGTGATTTAAAATTATGAACTTGATTACTATTGTTATTTTTTGGCATCAAAGCTCTATATTCTTGTGGATGAAATCCATTTGAAGCATTCTTATTTAAGAATCCTAAATTTTGGCCAAGATGAACATGGATTAAGGGTAATTAGTTTGAGACTAGTGTCTAATTTAAGGTATGAACATTTTGATTGGCATTAGGAATGACATTCAGTGATGGGAAAGTGGGGTTAAAATTGGTAATGGCATATGCAAATTGACCTTGAGGTTACATTTTATCATTGATTGTTAAAACTTCTACATAATCCAATGCTATGGTGTTTATGACTCCAATAGACATTTTAAGAAACATAAAATTAATGGGGTCTAAATCATCCTTATAGATTTATAAATCCAAGGCTTCACCAGGTATATAAGGAGCTATGGTTATACTAAATATCTTTTGGAATCTAACATTAAAGGCTCTAATGGTCTCACTATAATCTCTTCTATTAGTGTGAATTATTCATACAAAATGCAAGGATTGATGATTTTTGCAAATTGATCAATAAATATCCTATTAAAATCATTCCATCTAGTGATATAGTTCTTTACAAGGTTAAGAAACCACTCATATGCATCATATTTAAAAGTAAATGGAAACAATCTACATGCTACATCTTCATGAACTATATTTAATAGCCTTAAAGAATATTTGATTTAATGTGTTCTCTAGCTATGAAAATATCATTAGGACTAAATGATGGCAAATATTTCTCAAGGTTTTGGGGTAGGTCATGTATTTGGAGAGGCATGTTGATGGAAGATCCACCTAACCAATCCATACCTTGATAAATATTGAACACATGAACACTTTGAATAGGTGAATTAGGCTACAATTTATAAACCCTTTTCTTACCTTTGTTTACCCTTTATTTCCTATGATATTCTAATAAAAAGAAACACAATATTGATTTAGACCTTGACCTAGTCCCAATCCTTGGAAATTACATCTTATAAACCTTGAGTCTTGTCCAAATTATGACTTAGAAACCTTATCTTTAAAAATATGGATGATATTTAGCTCAATTCTTGCAAATAATAATTTATTTCTTACCTATGATTTGATTTGCATGTTTGATATCCCTAAGTTAAGCAAGATTTACATAAATTTATACAAATCTCTTCAAATAATGAATATCTTTGACTAAATAAGATCAAAGACGTATCCAAACTTGAAAATATTAATGATATTTACAATTCTAAGTCCAAAGTAACCTAAATTTTCAAAAACCAATCAATATATTGAGAAAATTTTCCATCACTAATTTTAGATAAGGAAGATTTATATATCTTAAGTTACCTTTGCAAACATTTACCATGGATCTTCGAAGAATTACAATCTTCAGCTAAATGAGCCTAAAGATTGGTCTTCAACCACACATATCAAGGGTATTTACATAGATGAACAAAGAATGGCACAAATATGTAAATAGTCCACTAACCTTTAAACAAATTTCACTAAAATTAACAAATATACCATAAATTTACAAAGCTTTAAATAATGCCATCCTTTTAATGCCAACAAAATACATTCTCCTATTGATGCATGTAAGTGTATCACAAGTGGTTCTGAGCGTTTAAGAAACACTACTCATTTATGAATTCAGAGAATTCAATGTATGAGTTATAAATTGTGATAATCCTATTATCTATGGTGGAATAATGATAGAACAAGTGAACTATTTTGTAATATTTATAAATTTTGGTTGCTAGGAGCAACTGTGGTCAGTTAGTTAATCGTTATGAAAATGAAAATGATATTTGCTAAGTAAATTTAATTTTACTCAAAAAACTAAACCTAAGATATAAGATAAGGTTAATATTCACAATGAAGATAATATAAATTTAAATGATGAAATAAAAGGCAAAAATAAAGGTAGGGTAGAAAGGAGACATATTAATGTTACTGATCTTTAACATAGATATTATGACAAGGTTCAAATATCCCCAAAATATGCACTTAAAACCAACATATAGCATGAAACATCATAAGCTCAAATCCTAATACACGTTAGGAAAGCATCTAAGGAAATGAAAGAATGAAGATAAATACTTGGTTCACTTTTAAAGATTTACCCTGAAAGTAAACAACATAAGCACATTCACATGAAAGACAAAGATAATGAAATGAACTCAAGAATATTTAGCTAACCTAGAATTAACACAAGTTAGCAACTCTGCATTTAAAAAAAATACACATCAAGAATCAATAATAACCATTCAAATATTAATTGTAAAACAAAAAATTGAGAGAGAATCCATGATACAATTCAAATAAACAATTGAGAAAAATAAATCAAAATTCCTCGTTTATATTAAATTACTCCAAAATTAGTACAAAGTTTTCTTGCTTAAAACTCCCTCCCTTTGACAATGGACAATACCTATTTATATATATAATTCATGAGGTATGTTGGTTAGTGATGTCAAATGTTAAGGACAAATATCCTTTTACAATCATTCTAGAACTTTTTAAATACTTTGAATGACTAACACATAGGCAATGTGATTTA